>HG995319.1:5284000-6602500 GCA_905333045.1 Lysandra bellargus | reverse complement strand
CTAGATGAGGAGCTATGATGTCAATTATCGATTTAATAATGTTTGTAGACATGCCCCAGAGATCAGTAGTATTTTTAATATTCAACAATTTAAAGGTATCAATAATATCTCTAGGGTTAATTTCCCTAAACTTAAAATTGACATCACATTCCTTTACATTGTCTCTGAGTAGCTTTTCAGCAGCTTCTGGTGAGGAATTTAGATTTTTCGTAGTTGAGACCGGAATGTCAGCGAAAAACTTTTCAAAGACCGTCGCAACTTCAAGATTATTTGTAATCTTTTTATTTTCAAAGTATAATTCAAAGTCAGTGTTACGACAGGTGACGTTTCCAGTCTCACCAGATATAACCTTCCATGTAGTTTTAATTTTATTTTTAGATTTTTTTATTTTATTTTTGATATATAGAGCCTTAGCAGCTTTACAAACTTTTCTGAAGGTTTTAGAGTAATTTTTAACATATGATTTAAATGATTCACTGCTGTTACTACACCTTTCATCATATAATTCATATAATCTTTGCCTACTTATTTTAATTCCTTTAGTTGCCCATTCAATAAATCTGGTTTTTTTATTATCGTTTCTAACTGTTTTAGAAGTAAATACTGTATTAAATTGTGTTCTTATTACCTTAAACAAATTATTAAAAGCTTCATCTGAGCTATTTGATCTACCCAATGACAGAATATTTGAATTTAATTTACCTCTAAATTGCTCAATACGTTTTGTAGTCACAGGAACAAACACAAGATTATCCTTTACATTATTATCGCAATTGACATTAAATGACGCTAACTGTCCACAGTGATCAGAGCTTAACTTATTAATTATTTCCTTTTTATCGGGAATGAGATTTGTAAATATGTTATCAATACAAGTAGCTGTGGTCTCACAGACTCTTGTAGGTTCATGAAACAAATTGCAAAGGTTATATGATTTAAATAAAGATGTGAATCTAACAGTTGTGGAATTTAAATCTAATAAATTAATATTAAAGTCTCCACATATAATAACCCTTTTGTTAGATGCACATATTTTTGACAATATTTGTTCCATAGTTTGTTCAAAGGTATCAAATAGCCCCGAAGGAGGCCTGTATACACCCACAATAATAAGATGACTTAGCTCAATGCAGGCTACTTCAATTGTTCGTTCAATAGAGAGACTCACAATATCTTTACGTTCTTTAAATTTTAAATTATTTCTAATTAATATTAAAGAGCCGCCTCTAATGGCATTTTCTCTACTGAACGAACTAGCTATCTGGTGGTTATTGAAATTGAAAGTGAGTTCATATTGTCTGAACCAGTGTTCAGATATACAAATAATATCAATGTTAAATTCCTTTAAAAATAACTCAATTTCAAGTTCTTTACCTACCATGCCTTGTAAATTTTGATGCACCAGATTAATTAAATTACATTTATTCTTACTTAATATATTTGAGTCTAACAAATTATTGGTAGGATTTTCAATACTAAATTTATTTTCGCAAGAGATGTCCTCCATTGTCTTATTATCTAATTTAAATAAATATTTGGAACATGTTCCAATTCGTTAATATAATGACTAGTATAATTCTGCTCAATAGAAGCAGTAGTCTCTAAAGCCAAACACTTGGCTGGTTTAAAATTTAAAAAGTTAAATAGCAACCTGGCTATTCGTCTTTTATTAAAATTAGATAAGAAGTACTTATCTCTTGTCATGGTGAATAACTTAAAATCTAAATTATTTATGTCTACAACCTGACATTGCTTATGTGAGTCATCTAAAATGATACAATTATTATTTACAGCAGTATACATTAGGCTGTTCAGTTGATACCTAGAAAAGTTTTCTTTATTATATCTCTTTGGCAACATTTGTATATAAGGAAAAGTAAACAAGATAACATTATTAATATTTTCAATACTAAATAATTTATCTAGGAATTCGGCCATTTGTTTTTTGTTTAATTTTCCCTTCCTCCCAACTAAAAGTATTATTGTTGTATTCGGACAATAAGTCATAGCTAAAGCCCTGCACATTATTTCACTATAAGTAGCTCCAGGCATACAGAAATTGGAAACTGATTGTCCAATACACATCCTATTTAAATAAATACCTAAGTCCTTACCTAATTCATCACTGAACAAAGCAATTTGTGGGCATTCAGTATGTACCTTCTGACTGGAACATATATCAGTTATACTATTCAAAACAGAATGATTTACTTGGTCTGAGGAACCATTGACTCTCAATAAAGAGTAAACCCGTTCCTCATTGTAACGAGTCACTTCAAGTAAATCATTCATCGCTGATATATGCATAGCGTTGAGAAATATGCCGTTGGAGCACCAAAATGCAAGCGTAGAGACTATCATAGCGTAGAGAAAATCAAACTTATCTCTGTAAATAATACACAATGCGGTTTGTATTATAGCCCCAAACATGGTCCTTTTGACTACTCACATGATGCATTGATCGTTTTATGTGAAACAGTAATACTTACATTTGTGTCACAAAAAACTTCCTTTGAAAAAACTGTGTACACAACCCGACTGAGGTTCAAATGTGAACTGTCGAGAAATGGTGAATATTACGAGATTTTCCATAGAAAACGTAAAAACTCAGCGTTGCCACTTCCCGATTTTAACTTCCCTAACACCCAACGATAACAATAAATCGGTATTATTGATGACGTTTAAAATGTGGGGTAGAAATGATGTTTCTAACGATTCATTTCATTTGAAAAAGTTTATAAAGAAAGTTATCTTAAAATACTATAAGAATTAGATGAGGTAATAGTCTTATATAAGTATTCATAACATATCAGATTTATCTTCAAATCTGTCATACTTACTGCTACAGCGACAGTTAGAGCTACCGCACACCTGAGACACGACTGTAGTTAGACAGTCTTGTTTCACATTGTGGCGCACACCAAGTCAAAACTGTCTTAGGGGGCGTCCACAAATTACATGAGGTGATTTTTTACATTTTCTGACCCTCCCTCCCTGGTGAGATTTCGTGAGATTTTATTCAACCCCCTCCCCCACCCTCCAATCACACGTGAGATTTTTTAAAATGTAGGTTTCTGTAAAATAACGTCAAAGTAGTTTCGTTCGAACGAATTAGTGAATGATATTAATCGTATTACGATTACGCTTAGGTACGATTAAATCTTAGGGCCAATTCAGACCGCAACGTGACGAGGCGAGACGCGACAAAATTTGTATGGATTTGAAAGATGTCGTCAGCGTGAGACGTCTTGCGAATCTGTCAAATCCATACTAATTTAGAAATGCATCTACGCGTCACGTTGCGGTCTGAATTGACCCTTAAGCATACGTATAATTAGGGAATGCAAATCTCGCGAGATTAGGGCTGAAGCGAGATCCCGCGAGCTTATAAATACAATACCGCGAGAACTCGCTAATTTCGAGATCTCGCGAGATTAGTAGTTTGGTGAGTTTTTTTGCAAATAATCTCAATATTTGAATAAATGACTAAAAAAAGTAATAATTATTATAAGATTAACTTTCATTTTCACAATTTTTGCAATAGAATTTTATGCATCAAACATTGTTTGACGTATCTGTCTATAATTTTGAAGTGGTAAACTTTTACATAGTACGTATCTACTATCTATCAAATAACAAATGAAAGAAACAACCAGTTTTCTCTTCTAATGTGTACTTTTATAATTTTGGACGTGGCGGTAATATTGTGAACGTCCACACAGTAAAACGATAACATAGGGAAGTAAAATGTATGGAAACATCACGCTAGAGGACATCATGACGTCTTCCCTCCACACTCTTCTGAGCCGCATAAAAACATAACGTGACGTCCAGAATTATAAAAGCGCACATTATCAAACCCAAATCTTTTAGTAATAAAACAGCTCTTTTATAGCTAACAAAATAACGAGAAGTCAAAATTCAGGACCTATTTGAATATCACAGTGCACAGTAATTGCTTAGGCTAGCTTCGAATAAGACTTTTTTATGCTCAGGTGCAATCTCGTCAAACTCGCGAGATCTCGCCTTTTTTTCGTCCGAGATTAATCTCGCTAAAAAAGCCGAGATGTCGCGAGAACGAGATTGCATTCCCTACGTATAATCTGGATGAAATGGACCAAAATAGTATAATTTTTCTTGTAACAATGAGAAAAAAAAAATACGTGAGATTTGCCGAGACCCCCTCTCCCCCTTAAACACCTCACGTAATTTGTGGATATCTCCTTGACTACGATAACAGAGTAGATAGAATTATGACGCAACGCATACAATTGTATATTAAACAGTAGAGAACGCCCGGACAGAGTAGACAGAATTATAGAGTATGCCGACTTAGAAGTTAGAAATTTTTAAATTTTACGTATTATGACGTAAACTTTACTTGTTACCTACGAATTTAAAACTATGATATATTCGCTGGACGTGTAACGTGTTCCTCTTTGGTCGTATTGTTGTTTGCAATGATATTCAATATAATATATCATTGGTTGTTTGTGCTTAGGTACGTATGCGATTAAAATTGTCAGAATCCAATTTTGAAATCTTTATTTTAAATATTTAAAAATAAATTATATCAGCCAGCGCGAGGCACACTCCGTTTATAATCCTAGTGAAACCCGACGAATTTGACAGATATTGAATCGTGTCCGTTTCTTTGCAGTCGAACTACTGGTAGTTATGTCTATTGTGGCCACATGATAGACACAACTGTCTTATTTGTGTCGTAAGACAGACTTGTCTATGTTAGACAAGACTGTCTAACTACAGTCGTGTCTCCAATGTGCGGTCGCACTTAAAGTGCACCTCTTCCACGGCGGATTGTATATTTTAAGCTATTTTCTTACTTTTTTAACCGACTTCCAAAAAACGAGGAGGTTATATGTTCGGCTGTGGATATATATATGTTTTTGTATGTTCAACGATTACTCCGCCGTTTGTGAACCGATTTTCGAAATTTTTGTTTTGTTGTATTAGGTTTCACACCAATTTGGTACCATGTTCACAAAAGTGGTGACCTAATGATGGGATCCATGAGTAATCGAGGAAACTCCTCGAAATTTATATGGAAACATATGGTGATTTTGATTTTATGAGAAGCATCCTAAGTACATGCTACCAAAATGCAAGATTATGCACCAAGGTATACTATGGTTCCCAAGATACTAAGAGAACTCCGGATTCCTTATAGATACAAGTTTGGGGGTTTAGGCGCTGTTTGTTTGTTGAACTGAAAGCACATGCTACTATATAAATTACATTCATCATCATCATCATTACCACGTCAGGGTCACCAATGTCACCAAAATTAAACATAACAAAATATTCAACCTTATCTCCAGAACGTAAGGCACACATTTGACATTACTTCTGAGAAGTAAGTTGCTTCGATAATACAAGTAACATGCTAGAGTGCACAGCTGTCACACTTACCAATCGCGGCCACGGGCGGCCGTAGACTTCACAAGCGATACTATGTATTACAATAATAAAGATAAAGTTTAAAATCATATGACACTGAAAGCCTCGCCGCTGCTAAAATTCCGGTTTGGCGCGACCCTAGAACGTGTCCACTTCAATTTTTTTAAATGAATTGTTTAAAATTATCTGCAGCTGATATTATATTTTGTAAGTGTGACTGTTAACAAATTGTAATAAGATACGTAGAATAGTATACAGGTGTATTAGGGGCGATTCACACCGTAATGGCGGAGGCGAGGCGAGCAGTTTCAGTGTCATATTACGATTTTAAACTTTATCTTCATTGTTGTAATAGATAGTATCGCTTGAGAAATCTACGGCCACCCGTGGACGCTCGTGGCCTCTTGCGGCCGCCGGCGGCGTCGATTTCTCAAGCGATACTATGTACTACAATAATAAAGATAAAGTTTAAAATCATATGACACTGAAACTGCTCGCCTCACCTCTGCCATTCGGTGTTAATCGGCCCTAATCTACGTATAGTACGCGATGATTTTACTAGGTAACTAAAAAGAGTGAAATTATTATTTTGAACAAAAAATTAAAACCGACTTCCAAGGTAAAAACAATAATAACATCCTTATAATATGAACTAAAAAGTATTAAATAATTTTTCCTATTTCATGGTGCCTTTTTCCGAATTCGGCTAAAACTTAACTATTTCTGTACTCAATCTTCATAATTTTGAAGTCGGTGCCAGTTACAAATGTTTCAAATATTCTGGCATCTGGATTCAGCTATATCTGGTACCGACTTCTAAATTATAAAGATTGAGTACAGAGATAGTTGAGTTTTAGCCGAATTCGGAAAAAGGCACCATGAGATAGGAAAAATTATTTAATACTTTTTAGTTCATATTATAAGGATGTTATTATTGTTCTTACCTTGGAAGTCGGTTTTAATTTTTTGTTAATAATAGTTTTATGTTTCATTGTAAATATATTTTTAGACTATTATTGGAACTCAAATAATTCTAATGCATGCTTGAGCACTTTGTTTTCTTCGTTAGAATCAGTTTTCGAGCATAAGATAAACACAATACTTTTTAAAATACAAAGGGCGGAGAAAAATAATTGCAAAATCAGCAAAAATTGGCGGCCTCGCCCTTACAATCAATTTGAGTTCGAGTTCGAGTTCAAGTTCGGGTTCGGGTTCGGGTCCGGGTTCGGGTTCGGGTTCGGGTTCGGGTTCGGGTTCGGGTTCGGGTTCGGGTTCGGGTTCGGGATCGGGTTCGGGTTCGGGTTCGGGTTCGGGTTCGGGTTCGGGTTCGGGTTCGGGTTCGGGTTCGGGTTCGGGTTCGGGTTCGGGTTCGGGTTCGGGTTCGGGTTCGGGTTCGAGTTCGAGTTCGAGTTCGAGTTCGAGTTCGAGTTCGAGTTCGAGTTCGAGTTCGAGTTCGAGTTTGAGTTCGAGTTCGAGTTCGACACAAAACACTACTCTCCAACCGTCTTACGGTTTTTCCAAGGTTTTTAGATGATCCCAAAAAAGTACTCAACGCCGCTAAAGAAGTTTTCACTTCAAAAATAATAATAATAATAATAATAAGGGGGTGAAGCCGGTCCCTCCTAGTTGGTATCCCCGGGCAACACATGGGTGCGCCACCCTGCTCATTGCGGGGTGAGGTATTCACGTGGCTGATCGTCGGTTCTTTCTTTTACTACACTATCTTTCACCGTCTGTTTATTAATAAATCCTTCATTTTGTATCGGCTATGTTTTTGTTCAACTATTTTCACCACCTTGGTTTCTTCTCTTACTATCTTTCATTTTTGGTTAACTCTTCTTTTGTGTGTCTTGTAAGTCAGTGAGTGATTGTGCGATGGATGGACCTATTGGTCTTACTGAAGATTAGGTATATGAAATGCGATTACGAAATAGAGTTATACCCCAGGCGGGTACCGGAGCTACACGCGATGGAGAATCCCGCCCCGGGCTCTCGGGCTCGGGCTGCCCTTCGTATTCTGGGGAGGGCAACGAATCGCATCAAGCTTCCCAGTCTCGAGCTGACCCAGGAAGCAAGTATCATCTATCACCAAGTTCAAAATTACTGCACCCACCCCGGCCGGTAAGCGACGCTCACGAAAATTATGGACAAAAGATATGAATATTTTCATAATGCGTCACTACTTCATTTTAACCGATTTAGAGAAAAATACAAAAACTTATCACACAATTACACTCTATATTTATATCAAAGTATCCTGATATGGAAGTCACTAAACAACGAGTAGGCGATCAGCGAAGAGCCATTATAAACTGCAAATTAGTCTCAGACAACGAAATTTCGCTTATTAAAGAGGAAGTTAAAAATACATTACAAACTACACAGACATCGACAAACAATAATATCAATACACCGAACACCATAACCCGTAAAATGAGATGGACAGATGAACTTAACGAAGCAATAATGACCTGTTACTATAAAATTACTAAACTAGAAACAGACTTTACAACCTATACCTATAATAACCTATACTTACCTGTAATTTTATAACATTTTGTTAAAATAAGCACTTAAATTTGTATTGAAAGAACAAATCAGAATTTTGCATTAATGTGAAATGTCACAAAGGACATTAATGCTATGTAATAAAACTGAATGTAAAATTAAAATGTTTTTTCATAATCATAATCTACGCATTTCAACAAAAAAAATATGATACCGCACATTAACATTTTTTTGCTTAAAATAAGCAGAAAATAAATATAATCAAAAAAAAACTTAAAACGCCGATTACTCAAAACTAGTTCTATGTGGAATGGTACACCAATGCTTAAGAACCCGGGCTCTTAAAAATATTTTTTAGAGTTGAAATATTTTGTAGTAAATTTAATATTTATTTATATATTTTTTAGTGTTTTACTCTATTTTTTAGTGTTTAAATATTAAGTAGTAAATTTAGTAGAAAAAAATTATACACAAAAAATTTTTTTTAGTGTTTATATATTTTGAAGTTAATTTTTGTACAGGAACCTGGGTAATTACTATTTTAAGCTGAAAAATAACTCAAACATGTTAAATATTTTCGTATGAGAAAATGATTTTGGTATTACGTATGTCTGAGAATTTCGAGGGTAACCCGGGCTCTTAACAGCATCCAATTATAACCAAATAAGTATATTTTTATTTAGCAATAGCAAGTCTTAGTAAAAGAGTCCCGTTTGTACCCTTTGGGTACGGAACCCTAAAACGGGACTCTATTACCGAGACTTCGATGTCCGTCCGTCTGTCCATCCGTCTTTCTCTAGGCATCAAGAACCGCTCCAGCTATACTTCTGAAAATTTAACAGATTGTCTATATATATTCTGTTGCCGCTATAACAAAAAGTACTAAAAACAAAATAAAATTCCCCATACAACAAACGTGATTTTTTGGCCTTTTTTGCTCGAAATCAATAATGGCAACCAGTAGGCACGTTGATATTTTCGCAAAGGCCTTGATTATATGTTTACTTCAATAATTAATAATAGTATAAAAAAAGGGGGCTCCCAAGTCCCAACCCATACAAAAACACAATTTTAGGTCTAAATTTTGGTGATCATTTACTATATTCGGTGTTCGATTACAATTTGAAGTGTTTTCATGACTGAAATAGCTGGTAGTATTGCAATTTTAGACTTTATTATTTTAGTGTTCAATATCTTTTTTTGGTAAACAAGTTTAGGGTATCAGTGCATTTTTTGGTGGTCATTATATTTGTTCCCAATTAAAATTATACATAACTAGATGACGCCCGCAACTCCGTTGCGCCAAAATTCATTTATCGCGCGGGAACCGTACATTTTTCCGGGATAAAAAGTATCCTATGTCCTTTCCCGGGACTCAAAGTATCTCCATACCAAATTTCAGCAAAATCGGTTCAGCGGCATGGGCGTGAAGAGGTAGCAAACAGACAGACAGACAGACACACTTTCGCATTTATAATATAAGTATGGAATTATGGATATGGATAGAGATAGAATTCCGGAAGTCGGGAGTTTTTTATGGAAATTTCTTCCTCTTAGCAGCGCGGCGCGCGGCGCGGGCCGGGTAGGTACTATGTGCGCTGCGTGTCACGTGCGACAAGTCGAGCGAGTGCCAGCCTATTGAAACTAGTCCGGTAACCGGCTACTTAGCACGTCACGCGTGTTCACTTCGATTTTTTTAAATGTATTATTTAAAATTATCTGCAGGCTGCAGCTGATATTATAATATTTTGTAAGTGTGACTGTAATAAGATACGTAGAATAATATACACTATACAGGTGTATTATTCTACGTATAGTACGCGTTTGCTTACTAGGTAACTAAAAAGAGTGAAATTATTATTTTTAACAAAAAATTAAAACCGACTTCCAAAGTAAAACAATAATAACATACTTATAATGTGAACTAAAAAGTAATAAATAATTATTTCTATCTAATAGTGTCTTTTTCCGAATTCGGCTAAAACTCAACTATTTAGGTAGTATACTCAATCTTCATAATTTTTAAGTCGGTGCCAGTTCGAAAAGTTTCAAATATTCTGTCAGAGAACTGAAGATTCATCTGGTACCGACTTCAAAATTATGAAGATTGAGTAAGTACACTACCTAAATAGTTGAGTTTTAGCCGAATTCGGAAAAAGACACTATTAGATAGGAATAATTATTTAATACTTTTTAGTTCACATTATAAGGATGTTATTATTCTTTTACTTTGGAAGTCGGTTTTAATTTTTTGTTAAAAATAATAATTGTGTTTTAATAATCCTACGTGTAAAAGGTTTTTCACTTATGAAGATAGACTAGCTAATTTCCAAATGTCGACGTTAAAAGCACGCCGCAAAATGCTGGATATAATGTTCCTTTACAAGGTTACATATGGACTGATTGATGCGCCGGCGGCCGGACTTGTTGGAATCCTTGTCATTTAGCGTACCCTGAGTTGATAGTCGTTTCCTTCATCGTAAAACTTTCTCCCTCTCATCATACAGGACAAATTTAGGACAACACGGCCCTTTGTACCGCATGTGTTCGTCATATAATGCTATCAATACCGCTTATGACACATTCTCTGGTTCTATTGTCTCTTCTAAAAACATTCTTAAGGAGATCTTCGGTTAGGGTAAATACTGTTTTTATTTTCGTTTCTTTTTGTAATTGTATTTAATTTTGTAGTTAGCTTGTATTTAATTTAATAGTTAGTAGTAGACTGATTTTTTTTCTTTTCTTTTGAAGTGAAAACTTCTTTAGCGGCGTTGAGCACTTTTGTGGGATGGGTAAAAACTGTGAAACTCGCGTCAGATTCTCGTGCTGATCGAAAAACCTTGGAAAAACCGTAAGACGGTTGGAGAGTAGTGTTTTGTGTCGAACTCGAACTCGAACTCGATCTCGATTTGAAATTTGCTCGAAACTTCATCGAAACCTGATCGAAATTTGATCGAAACTTGATCGAAACTTGATCGAAACAACTTGATTGTCGATTTTTTAAAAATCGATTTTCATAAAAAATGGGTTAAAAATTTAATCGATTTTCATAAAACATGGGTTAAAAAAATGCACAACATTAATAAACAAGTTTTTACTTCTGCCGGCACTCCTGGAGTGCAACCCATCTTTTTTTTTTGTAATTATTATTGTATTTAATTTTGCAGTTAGTTGACACAACTCTTTTATTTTGTCATGTGCATGTTGTGTTCACTTCTTAGAGAGATACATTCCCTAGTATTAGACATTTTACACTATATTATTTATAACTACATGTATTGGGAATTGTATGTTGGTTTGTGAACCTAATAAAAATAAAAAAAATGTCTGTAAAGTGTAAGTTACATTGAAGTTTGAAGTAAGCGTACCGCGGAAGCACCTCTGTCGTGCTGCATTTTGCAGTAATGTAGCCTACATGGTTCAACGGGAACTACCTACTATATAATATAAGTTACTCTATGACGGCCCGACGGGAACTACCGCGCGCTATAAGCTGAAGTTCACGCGGATGGAGTCGCGGGCAACAGCTATATATAATACTAGCTGTTGCCCGCGACTTCGTCCGCGATAAGTTACTATGCTAATGCGGACGACGGACGACGGACTATGCCATAGTAGATCACATTCCAAGAATTATTTATTGTACAAAAATATTCGATGTACAGAATACAGAATTGACTTTCCTACGATTTTATTATTTCCACATTTTACTCTATTTCTCCGCTCCTATTAGTTTTGGCGTAATAAAATATAGCGTAGCGTTTCTCGGTAAATAGGCTATTTAATACTAATATAATTTTTCAAATCTGACTGACGTTCCTGAGATTAGCGCGGTCAAATAAGCCCTTTCATATAATTTCCCCCGTTTTCTCCACATTTCCCTCTATTTCTTCGCTCCTATTAGTCGTAGCGTATTAAATTATAGCCTATAGCCTTTCTAGATAAATGAGCTATCTATTACTGACAGATTTTTTTTTTTATCGGACCATTAGTTCCTGAGATAAGCGCGTTCAAATAAGCCATTTCATATGATTTCTCCCGTTTTTCCACATTTTCCTATATTTCTTCCCCTTCTATTAGTCGTAGCGTAATAAAATGTAGCCTATAACCTTTCTTGATAAATGGGGTATCTATCACTGAAAGAATTTTTCAAATCGGACCAGTAGTTCCTGAGATTAGCGCGTTTAAATAAGCCCTTTCAAATAATTTTCCCCCGTTTTTTCCACATTTTCCTCTATTTCTTGCTCCTATTAGTCGGAAGGTAACGGAAGCCGTACATTTTTCCGCAAAAAAAAAACCTATTACCTTTCACGTGGTCTATTCTTTATGTGTGCCAAATAACATAAAAATTGCTCCAGTACGTTCAAATAAGCCGTTTCAAATAATTTCCCCCGTTTTTTCTATACTTTCCTCTATTTCTTCGCTCCTATTAGTCATAGCGCAATAAAGTATATCCTATAGCCTTTCTTGATAAATAGTCAAATCGGACCAGTAGTTCCTGAGATTAGCACGTTTAAATAAGCCATTTCAAATAATTTCTCCCGTTTTTTCCACACTTTCCTCTATTTCTTCGCTGCTATTAATCTTAGCGTAATAAAGTATAGCCTATAACCTTTCTCAATAAATGGGCTATTGAACATTGAAATAAGTTTTTCAATCGGACCAGTAGTTCCTGAGATTAGCGCGTTAAAATAAGCCCTTTCAAATAATTTCTCCCCGTTTTTTCCACACTTTCTTCTATTTCTTCGCTCCTATTAATTTAAGCGTAATAAAATATAGCCGATAGCTTCCCTCGATAAAAAGGCTATCTAACACTAAAAGAATTTTTCAAATCGGACCAGTAGTTCCTGAGATTAGCGCGTTCAAACAAACAAACAAACTCTTCCCAATTATAATATTAATATTAGTATAGATGTAGAAGAGGCACGGGTATATATGTCGCAGGGAAAAGAGGATATCAGGGATTTCACGATATCCCTAGGGATATCACGAACTTCCGGAAGATGCCGAATATTCTTGTTTGTTACGTCTTCTTACTAAAAATATCTAGTGATATGTCATTTCACTAAACTAAATCTAGTGAAATGTCAGAAGCGCGGATACCGCCGAATAAAAATCGAGCCACTCATTTCTCTCGCTCGCTCTAGTTCCCACACGTGACACGGGCACTAGTGGGAGTGAAACAAATGCGTCGCTCGAGCTGGCGCGGCTCGTCTAGCCTGGAGACAGACAGACAGACTAACCCTTTGGGTACGGAACCGTAAAAACTAGGATAATTGAAGAGCTGGAGTACCTGTAATACATGTGTCTGTACAAGAGCTTAACCAAACTAGAGATCGACATGCCACCTTTACAAAAAATATTCAACTTGGTCGGCCGCTTCATTTGACGTCAAAAATCAAAGGTCTGAAGTATCTGATGAAGAACCCTCATCTGGTTTCAACTGTATGATTCAAAGATATGGTGATGCCCTCTCAAATCTGCTATAGTTGCATTACACGTGTGATAATAATAATAACTCCCACTCTGATTTTAGTGACGGTGGCCGGTTTCATTGAAACCAGGCCAAGAGTAATTTTATAGTGCCCAAGTGTGTGCGCACTACTCAAGAACAATCTCTATATTCCGTTACACGCATAACCCGGTGGGACGGAAGACTGATACGAGCGGTGAGAGATCAGGCGCAGGACCGACTTTTTACATGCCCATCCGACGCATGGATCATCTAACATCTTACGTGTCAGATTCAGATTTTAGATGACTCCTAAGGGTCAATTATATATGAATACTAGCTGTTGCCCGCGACCTCTTCGCGTGGACTTTGGCTTTAAATATCGCGCGGTAGTTCCCGATTCCATGTAGGGTACATTACTGCAAAATTTTCACAACAAAGTTGCTTCCGTCAGTTCCGCGGTACGGGTACGGGTCAATTATATATGAATATAATAATCGACTCAGAACTCAGAAGTATAATACGTTACGTTGTCCACCTATAGAAGTAACTAAGCCTCAAAGAAAAATTATACTTAAAGGAGATAGAGAATGGGTGCTAAGCTAAGTACAGAAAAGTTATAACGTGACCTGAAAAGAAAAGAAAAATAAAACCGTCAAAAAAAATGAAATCCCACCAAAAACATGAAATGTAAGAGGAGCCCAACCAAAATATTGCATAGCTATTCAATACTTCTGTCGTAAAAAGTTTTGAGATCACATTCAAGCCAAGCCTTCAACTTATTTTGTAATTTGAATCAACATTATCAATTATTATAGTGGCTTGGCAATGAGCACTAGAGAAATAATGAGCGACTAATTGGATTTATTAGGTACCATCGGCCACACGCGTCGTTACTCGTATTTAACATACTGAAATACTTTAGGTACGGTTGCCGTCTGTGTAAGTATGAACTCCTCCAAATATGCAGTTTTATACTTGTTTCTCTTGTGCTCATTGCCAAGCCACTATAATAATTATAAAATAAAGAAATCTATTGATACATTTACTGAATGTTGATTTAAATTAAAAATAAGTTGAAGGCTTGGCTTGAATGTGATCTCAAAACTTTTTACGACAGAAGTATTGAATAGCTATGCAATATTTTGTTTGGCTCCTCTTACATTTCATGTTTTTGGTGGGATAAAATATATTTCTCTTTAATAGTGCCTTTTCTATATTTTACCCCAATTATTTCTGTAAATATAAAGTCTTCAATAGTTTGAAGTCGGTACCAGTACCAAATATTTCAGATCCTGACATTGACTGAAGTCATAATTTAATTAGCTGGTACCGACTTCAAAATAGTTGAAGACTTTATGTACAGAAATAATTAGGGTTTTGACGAATTCTAGAAAAAGCACTATTAAAGAGAAAGACTTATTTAATACTTTTTACTTAATATTCTTATTGTTTTTAAAGGTAAAAACAATAAGAAGTGGAACTTCCAAGGGGAAGTCGGTTTAAATTTTTTGTTAAAAATAATAATTATGTTTAAATATGATCTAAGAGCAGGTTTTTAATATATAACCGTTATCTCGATTTAAATAACAATACATAATAGCCTTAGCTTAGCTAACATATTGTATGAAAACAAAGTAAGTAGGTAAGGTAATTTCTTTTTTGGTATTTAAATTTTATGAAAATATACGCATATTATACTTGTAAAACAATTTTGCCTGACTGCTCATGAGTCAGGACTCAGGAGGAGCAAATCTTACCATATAGTTTAAATTTAAAATGCTATATTAGGTATAATAATAATATTATAATACGCACAATACTATGATACACAACGTTAACGTTTTATTTGGTATTACCTAGAGTGGGCTCAAATCGCATATTTTAATACCTCGATCGTGGGAATCGCAGACACAATAGATTTTCAATTGTTATGCGACAGCCGGGTGCTGCTTGAGAATTGGTGGGTTAAAAAAATTATACCACTACTTTTCCAACAATTTTATTTCGTTTATAAATGTAAACAACAAAAATGAACTTACAAATGCATAACACCAAACCACACAAAAGCCTACATCCACCGTGCGGTCACAATACAGTTATAACTTATAAAATTACATTACAATATTGTTTGTAATAATTGTAGCTCTTCTATAGATACTTCTCCATACATCTATAAAGTAGATTATTTTATTAGTTCAGATGCATATTTAACATTTAGATTTTAGAGCTATTTCTTAGTGTTAAATAGTATAACTATTAATTAAAAGTGTTTTGTATAGAAAATTTTATAAATGCTTTGTGTTTTTGAAAAGGTTATTTTTATTGTTTAACTGTTATAATATCTTAAGAACATAACAACAATAAAGTCTTTGAAATCTTTAACTAATACAACATTTAATTAAAAATTATAAACAACCTATTTACTTATTGGTATCCGGGGGGTTGAAAAATTCCCAGTGATGATGATGTATTGTGCGACTGTCACTGAGTCCAAGCATTATTAAACCAGCAATCAAAACCAAGAATATAACCATAGCCATCTGCACATCTTTCTTGTCTTCTGCTCTGCTAATGTAAGACATGAATGTGTTAAAGATGTTTCTCAAAGTTCTACTAATAGAGTTTTGACAGACTCGAAGGAACTGCGCTCCAGCCTCAGTGATAGTTGGTTCTGAAGCCTTGGTTGGCTGCATGCGTCTCGGTGACGGTCGGGGCTTATCGTCCTCCGAGCTAGACTCTGTGTGAGGGACTGGAAGCTTACGCTTAGATCTTCGAGTAGGAGGATGTGGAGTTTGAAACTGTGATTCAAAAAATTCTGTTATTGGACGTTCTCTAGAGGGACGTGCAGCTTGAAACTGAGTAGGAGCCACATCTTGTAAATAGGAAAGCAAAAGAGGTGCTAAATCGGGAGGCGGTGGTCTTTGAGGGGGTAAAGAAGTGTCTAAGAGAACAGCAATCGGGGAGGGTGGCCGGATTTCCGGTCTGTCGTCAGAAGTAGTTTCAACTGCCGGTTCCGTTTGTGTTTCTTCTTCTCGGCTTACAGGCACATCTGCACTTTGTGGAGTCAAAGTTGGACGTCCTTGGGACGTAGATATTTCAGCGAATTTTTTTACAATCTCGTCAATTACAGATTGTGAAAGCTCAAGTCCACTAACTGAAATGTTTCCTGTCTTTGAATCAAACTCATTTACATTTAAAGTCATTCCTTCTATTTCAGACACAAGAATCTTACTTGCTTGTAATTCAGATACATTAAGTCTTCCTACATCGAGATCTTTTACTTGTAGTCTCTGAGTTACTAAATTGTCTAACTGAACATCACGGCCAGTATCTGATACTCTTTCCAGGGCTCGTTCAGATTCTTGATACACAATTTCTTTTGAGCTTTGTGAAGGTCTCATAGTAGATCTTTGTTTTGGTAGTGGTGGCACCTCTGGAATCTTAGACTCATCTATGTCAATTGGCTGAACTGTTAAAGAGGCTTCTGTTAATATGACATCCCTTTCATTTATTCTCGTTGGACTTGATACTCTTTTTTCTACTAATATCACTGTGGGAGAAGTCCTCCCAATGTGCGATTTTGACAATTCTGAAATTTTTGGATCTGACAACTTTAAAGACTTCTCGGATCTTGAGTTTGGTCGAGAAATGTGTGGGCTGGTTGGCTTACTTGCTTTACCGATAATGGACTCCTCATCAATAATGTCTCTCAGTGAACTAGACATAGATATGTCCAAATGGTCGTCAATTCCTAATTCAAAATCTACATCGTCTGGAAGCGGATCAGTTTGAGTAGACACTTCTATCTCTGCTATATCTTGTTCCTTTAAATTGCCTTTGGTGTAATCATCCATATTATCATTCGTATCTTTTTTTCTTTTTGGTCCCCTTGGAGGTCGAGGAGGTGGAGGTAAAGGTCTATCTTTCATTTTACTTACAACTGGCCCTGATTTTAAATCTTTGTGTACTTCATCAAATTTTGGTTCTTCTATTTCATCATACTGTGTGTCTCCATTCATGATCGAATTTTTATTAAAGCTGTCTAAAGTCATTAAACTTGACGATGATTTTTTTCTAGGTGGACGATTCGGTTTTATATTTTTCGTTCCAGAGACGGTATAGTATTTCCTTTCGGAACTATTGCTTTTACGTCGCCTCACAGGTGGTGTCTTACTTTTTGATCTAAAAGTTTGTTTGTAATTTGTCGAACCTTTGTCAACGGTTGCATATCCTGGACTTTCTTGACGTACTGGTTTTTCTTCAAAATCTTGGGGTAAATGAGTATCCAGAGTTAAGGATTCCGCGCCATGGGATGTTCGATCATCATCACAAATTGAAGTACCTTTAGAACTTCTAGATCTAGATCGCCTCGGTGGAACAGGACTCTGCTCTGTAAAAGCAGCTTCAGAGTGTGGTACGATGTACTCATGTTCGGTGCGATAAACGATAATCTGTAAAATATATAGTAAGTATTATATTTTATATTGTATTATTTTATATTTATCCCCAAAATATATAAAAAAACTTCAACTATACAATGTGTACAATATGGTTTTAATTAAAATAGAAATCTATGATTGATCTGCAGTTATGCGAAAGTTCCTCGAAATTTTTCATATACTTATTGCCAAAACCGTGCATTAAACTGACTTAATACTTTAAAATCTTATATATAAAATTCTCGTTAGTCCGCGAACTCCTCCGAAACGGCTTTACTGATTTTTTACCAAATTTTATATGCATACTCAGTAGGTCTGAGTATCGGCTACTGGGTACTTTATATATTGATAAGTGCATTTGTTGAATAAATAATAGTAAATTATTACAACCTGAGACTGACGGCGACCATTGTTTGTGCGACGAGATAGCGATCGACGTTGCCATGACGACATACTTATTTAGTCACTTCAATAAAATAATATGGGCGAAATATTTAATATTATGGCAAAGCAACGTTTGCCGGGACAGCTAGTATTGTAAAAAATTCTGTCACCGAGGAACTGATCTGGCGGATTTTTTTGTATAATTATTTATATTTAGCGAGTTATTAAAAAAAAAAAAAACTAACTTGGCGATGATTCCGCGTCGTCCTTTTTCACCTGGCATAAGATGAAAGACGGGCGTGAGTGTGAAGAGAGAAGAACGATGTTTGATTTTTTGCCTTAATCGGCCTCTTAAGATTTATGGCTGAAAGGTCATTATCGATATCGGATAGCGATGTCGCCTCTATTCGTGATATAAATACAGTGAAAATATAATTCTAACTTAAAATCTAGACACACGGTAGCGTGTCAAGCCAAGTTCAAGTATAACAGGACTGGCGAGCAGCACCGTGTGTTATATTACACGAACCATTTGCAGCCACTTTTGATCCCCTCATAATTCAGAAACTGTTAAAATGAAACGTGTCAAATTTGGCTCATATATTGAGACCTGCGAGATAAATATTATAATTATGCTCTAAATTTCATAAACACAGCTCAAACGGTTATTAAGATATTAACGTCCGAAAATCTACATTTTTATCACTGACTGACCTATATAGATCAAAATTCTAACCCAGTTCCAGAAGACTTAGAAGGATGGGAATCCAGCTTGGTAATTGTGTGTAAGCGTAGGGGAAAATAAAAAAAACAAAGAAAATCGGTCAAGTGCGAGTCGGACAGAGCGAAACTAGGCAAAAAAGGTGTTTCTTGTATGGAAACCCCCCTAAAATATTGATATTATTTTACTTTTATTATAAATTATGAAAGTAAAAACATAATTAAAGATTTTGTGAATATTTCAAGTGCCTACCGGCTGCCATTTAATTGATTAAGATCAAAAATGGCAAAAAAATCAAGTTTGTTGTTTATGAGCCCCCCGTAAATATTTATTTGAGAAGTGAAGAAACTTTATGAAATTAATAGAAAGTGACCTTATGAAGTGTGTCTGTCTGTCTGCTTGTTACCTCTTCACGCCCAAACTGCTTGTACCTATTATTCTGATATTTGGTATGGAGATAGAGTCCCGGGAATAGACAAAGAATTGTTTAATTCTGTCTGTCTATCCGTCAGTCCGTCCGTCCGTCTTTCCGTCTTTCCATCTGTCCGTCTGTCCGTCTGTTCGTCTGTCCGTCTGTAGTAAAATTGTACTTTGGATAGAAACACTTGTGAGTAGTTAGTTTTCTTGACAGTTTAATGAATATTTTCTTTTTAAATTAATATTAGGTACTGTATTTTATAATAAGTTGTACCGTAGAGTTAATAGTTGGAAATACACTTGTGTTACACTTGTGTTACACCGTATTATTCCAATGCCTACCTGATGGCAGCTGATTATTCTATTCGCTTGGATTTTCTTTGTTCAATTAATTCTACTAATACTCAACATTACAAGACTTAGGGTCTGTTTCATCATTTCCTGATAAGTGGCGAATAGGCTATCCACAACTTAAATTGACAGATGAAGTATGGAGAATCCGTCAAAAAAGTTGTGGATAGCCTATTCGGCACTTTATCAGGAAGTGGCGATACAGGCCCTTAGGGTCTTTTTCTCCACTTCCTGATAAATTTAGGATAGGCTATCCACAATTTATTACTTACTTATTTAACTGACAGGTGAAGTTGGAGTATCTGTCAGGTAAGTTGTGGATAGTATATGTGACACTTATCAGGAAGTGGTGAAATAACCCCTGGTGGACTATAGTCGAATATGAGTTTCAATTCGGAAGATTTAGGTGTCTACACTTGCTCGAAAAGTTTTCTTTACAAAAAGTAATGATATCCCAACAAAAACATAAAAGTAAAAAAGAGCCAAGTTGAATACACACATAATGCTTATCTATGGACTTCGTCGTAAAAAGAATGGAGATCTAAATGAGTGCCATGTTCTATGGAAAATTGAAATATCTATTTATAGGAACCAAATAACATTATGAAAAAATATAGTCTATTTCTTTGCTTTATTTAATGTCTATAACAATTGCTGTTATTTAAATAATGTGAGATCTTAAAGTAGATTAGATTTGACTTGGCTAGTTTTTATCAGAATCAAAATGTTCAAAAACTTTATGAAATTACTGATGTAATGAAAACTGGCCAAGTTTGATCTAATCTACTTTAAGATCTCACATTATTTAAATAACAGCAATTTTTATAGATATTAAATAAGAAATAGACTCTTTTTGTTTATAATGATATTTGGTTCCTATAAATAGATATTTCAATTTTCCATAGAACTCAGCAATCATTTAGATCTCCATTCTTTTTACGGCGAAGTCCATAGACAAGCATTATGTTTGTATTCAACTTGGTTTTTTTTTTCATTTATGTTTTTGGTGGGATTAGTAACTAATATTACATCAAACAATTATAATTGCGTAGGAACATTTACTAAACCCTTCTCTCTACTTATTTGAATTGCGAACAGACTATAATTAGGTCGAAGTAAAAAAAAACTAGTTGTGGCTACTCACTTTCCTACTTTACAAATAAGACTGAAAAAACTGTTAAGAAACAGCTGAAGGCATAAATATCTAAAATTATTAGTACACCTTCGAAAATAAATATCTATATTGGAACTTTGCCAATGTATACGTAATTACTAGATATATAGCTAGCTACATTACAGCTGCAATCTATATTGATTGCTACCAAATCAATTATTGACAATAATTGTCAAAAGCCGTAAACCTAACGCGAAAAATACGTCGTATCTAATATCACCTCATCTATTTCAATTAATTCTCATCATTTGTTTAGGCGTTACGATGGATCAAACCTACGTGACATTGGCACTGGCCGGCCTAAACATAATAATAAATCAAATAATACTTACATCTTCACTTTGTTGTTCTCCTTGCCATATATTTGGTGACGGAAGAGAATTGAAATCGTTGGAGTATGAATGGCGTATTTCATTTTTATTATACTTTCTCTTTCTTTTTGGTGGCATCGGAAGTGTCTGTGACTGAATTGGAATATTATCAGGATATTCTATAATATCATCATTTGCATATTCATGTATCGAATGAAGATCGGGTCTAAATTCTGTTTCGTGTGTAAGTTTACCATCCTCAGCAAAGTTAGTATTTTGAATTTCCTTTAAATTATCTTCTGATATTCCTAAATCCACTTCACTAAATTGCATGCTTGCGTTTACACTTTCGTCCATATACTGTAAAGATTCTATTTCCTTCTTTTTTCGTTTAGCGCGTGAGGGCCTTATAGGCGGGAATGTGTAATATCCATCGTCTCTTTCATTAAGGTCCTCAACAGAATATCGCATTTGTTCGTTTTCTTCAATAGTAAGCTCCGGATCTGCATCTGCTTGGGTCACGTACATTTTTTGTGCCTCTGGTTCCGTACTACCCATTGAAGCCAGAACATTTTTCGGAATATTAAAAGCTTGTCGAATTTCGTCACTTAGATACTCTCTGACTTGAATGTTTTCACGTGATATTCCTCTCGGTCGTACAAAAAATTCGTCATTGTTTATTTCGTTTATATGTGTATACTGTTGTATTGACGGTGACATGTCAAGAATCGAAGACGCATTTCTTGAACTATTTTTAAAATCGGGCTCTTCATTTTCCTTATCGACATAATCTGGGTCTACTTTATCAAAGTCGTATGTTGTTTCAAATTGCTTTCTTTCTTCCATGTCATTCTCAAAGCTATTTTCGCTGTCAATAGCTCCATACTCACGTGGATGTTCAGGACTATCTGGTATGTAATTTTGAGTATTTTCAGATGTCTTTTTCATTCGAGTAAATGTAAATACCGGTGGTGGAGTGTCTTCTCGATTCAATGTTGGTGAAGATGATGTTTTAGTCATTAGATTTTTTTTCTTCTTATTAAATAGCCTTGGATAAGTTTTAGCTTCAAATTCGACACTTGCCACATTATTTAACTCGGAACTGGATTCTGACATTCCTAAATCAGGTTTGTTCTTTTTCCTTCCTAAGCTCGAGAAAATTTGCTTAGATTTTTCAGGCATTTTAAATTTCGGTAAATCAGGAATATTGAATTTTGGCCTTTCTGGCATCGTGAACTTCTTTTTATCACCAAAAGTAAGTTTTTCAGATAAATTAATTTTTTTGAATTTTGGTCTATCTGGTAAACTAAACTTTCTTCTATCTGGTAAAGTAAACTTCGGTCTTTCTGGAAAAGAAAACTTAGGTCGTTCTTTCTTGCGATTTTCATTTTGCTCGTGTGAATTGATCTTAGTTCTTTCTGGCGATGAAAATTGTTTCGTTTTTAAATTATTTAACTTCGTTCTCAACTTTCCTGCTTGTGTTTTAAGTTTGCCCGTGCCTACTCTAAATCTTTGTTGTATTTTACTGTCTAGCGATTCTCCAGTCTTGCTACGATTTTCTCGTTTAAGAGGTAAATTTTCTAAAGCAGATGAGTCAACTTGACTTGTACTTACTTCGCATTCTGTTCTTGACATTGTTGATGGTGTATTTACAAAAAATCTATCTTCAATATCCTTTTGTAGTGCTTCAGCATTTAGAACGTTTTCAGATTTTTCGTTTATAACACCTTTACTTTCAATTTGATCTTCATCATCTGTCGTATGTTGAAGACATTTTCTTTCAAGTGATGTTGTGCTTGATAATTCATCATCAGTTTTGGAAATGGGCGTTTGATCATCTATACTCGGTGCAGTGTAGATAATATTTGGCGGAGGCTTTTCGATAATTTCGTATTCGTGATCACTGAAAATTAAATAGAAAAAGATATAGCAAACTTTAATATTATATACAGTTTTCAATAAGGCGGCATCCATTAATTACGTGAGGTGTTCTAAGAGGGGAGGGGGTCAAGTTAAATCTTTCTAAAACTCACTTAGGGGGACGGGGGGTCCTAGCCTACGAATAATAAAAACTAAGGAAGAGTAACTCCGTCAAAAACATGCTCCAAAATTTGCTTAATTTTTTCCAGCAAAAAAACTAAATTATGTGAAAAATTATTTCTAGAACATGGCCAAATCTGATCATCATTCATAATCAATACGTTTACAGCCAATACATAGACTTTAAAAAACTTGCGTGAGATTATGGGGGGGGGGGGGGGGGGGGGCACAAGCAATTAATGGACGCCCCCTAAAGTCAAGCGCGTCGCCTTATTTAACGCTAGGTTAATAGGTAATTTAAATAATGCAGTAATAAAAGAGTAATTAATAGGTGCAAGCATTAAACATTACCTACGATTAGGCAAAAAAAATGTAATTTTTATGTAAAAAACGTATTGTGAATTAAATATTATAACAATATTTTACAATAATTCGCTTAGCAGTATAATATATTTACTTCGCAGTGTCTAATTTTATGCGTCGCATGAGTTTAAATTTAAACTACACTCACATTCACATCTGAAATCACAATTAGGCCAACAGTTTGCGCTCGTTTTAGCCTCAGCAGCCGCCGGGGAAAGTATAACAATTTTTAATATATTTTGCATGAAAAGTTGTTACAATTTGTTTAACCCATAAAAATAATTACTTACGGCATATTTGAAATCGGATTACTAGTTCGAGATGTTGGTCTCGTGCCCACTGGGTTCACTCTTTCAGGTAGTAATGAATCACATTGAAAAAACTGACAGGCACAACGAACTTCCGGTGTAAATAACTGAACACTGCCTTCACGAGTAGGTCTTACGGGCTTCTCTAAAGGAGTTCCACCTTCGGAGGTCCACCGTCGGAGCTTACTCATTACTTGTACTAATTAATACAAAATACCTTGTATTAAGGCATTTCGAACTTATTCTTTTTAACGCGAGCTAGTAGGTACAAGTCACGAAGGCCTCATTGCGATTTATTG
Source organism: Lysandra bellargus (assembly GCA_905333045.1). Classification (NCBI taxonomy): domain Eukaryota; kingdom Metazoa; phylum Arthropoda; class Insecta; order Lepidoptera; family Lycaenidae; genus Lysandra; species Lysandra bellargus. Next base: position 6,578,312 of record HG995319.1, on the reverse strand, counting down.
ACTAAACGTGTTCGTTAAAGTCAGTCAGTAAATGAACTAAATCACTGGCATGAAAGCACCCGCGAACGACGATCGCTGATGACAATTTTAAAGAGCTTACCCAGTGTGCAGGAAGCAGTGCCCGTTGTGGCTATATTTAACAAACAGAGAGAGGCTAGCGTGTTCGCAATGCAAATGACATTATTATGTCATGAACACAACAAAGCTTTTTTCTATTACTACTAATGTACTCATAGTTGTGTTAATTTTAAACAACAGGCAAAATAATAATCAATTATTACCTGCTAGGTTTAGACCAATCCTGATCGATAAATTCTACTTCATGCCTTTTTCTTTCATGTTCCCTTGGACTTGGACTGGGGGACGTTTCTATGGGTATTGCTGTTGACTGTTCCAAATGATTTGCATTTTCATCATCGTCCGGCATTTCAGTTATAGTAATATTAGGTGAATCTGGTGGTCTACTATCATCAACTTGATTCTGAAATACTTCATCTACATTTGGTTCCTCTTGATCCATTTCTTCATCCAGCAGAACAGCTTCTTTATTGATTGCATCTTTCATAATGTGCAATTTTTCCATAATATGCTCATTATTTTTTAATGAATTATTGTCATCCGTAACAAGGCTTGGGTCTTGGGAAGTCATCGACTTTTTCTCTAATAAACTGTCGTTTTCTTTATTGCTGTTACTTTTTGTGTCTTCTTTTTCTAAAATTTCTTGTAAATCAGAAGATTCTACATCTTTAGGTTCTTCAATATCTTCATAAATATGATCTTTTCTTATTCTTGGTGGGGGAGTTTCAATGCTCATTGTTTTACTCATTTCATCAGAGCTTCCTAACTTAATAGCGCTAAATTTTTGTCTTTTAACTGCGCTTGGGGAATTTCTCAACTGTCTTATTTCTTGGACTTCTTCCGCTTTTTTTCTTTTTGATGTAGGTGATTTTTCAGTATCGTTTCTGTCCAATTTTTGTAATGTTTTATCTGCCAAGTGTTTAATTTTATTTACTAATGGATGACAGCACTTAGTTTTTTCTCGTGTTTCAGTAACCCCAATATATTGTTGTTCTGGTACCCGTCGTTTCAGGATACTTTTAGGAGATACACTTTTTGTTTTTTCTGAAGGTGATATGAGATAAGCACTGGCCTGACTTGCCGGCCGTTCTTCATTCTTTTTCATTGGATCATCTTCCGAGTCGAGAGAAATTTCTTTTGAGAAGTTTGGTACATGGACTCCTTCATCTTGACCTTCTTCGTTATGTTTGCGACTGCTACCGGGAGAAGAGTTTAAGTTGAGGATTCTTTGGGAATCCCGAAAGTCCGGAGACTGGGTTCGAGATCTTGAGAATTCACGAGACATACTTCTAATTGGTGTTGTGGCTCTTATAATATCCTCTGCGGTGATTTCACCTTCAAGTGGTGGTTTCATTAAGTGCGTCCAGGGATATCCCCCGGCTTCACGAGCTCGTCGCAAATCTTCCCATTGATAGGTCGGTAAAGGTACCGGTGGTATATTTTTCTCTTTATCTGGTGACAATGCAGATTCCATATGTTTAGTTAGATTAATTCAGGGTTGTTATTAAATATTTAGGTTTATTACAGCGCCCATTGCCTTTTAATTTTTTTCCTCTTTTCACACGCACCCAGCAAAATTTTCACCGTCAAACTAAGAACACAACATTTCGATCCAATACTAGCATCAGCTACTGAAAACACGATGTGTTTGCGTGGGCTAGTGTGAAAATAGGTGTGAATAAGTTGTATATATTATGATCACTCGTGTACGGATTATTTCGGACTGGAAACTGAGTTACCTTGAACACCTTCGCACACAACTTGTGTTTTAGCACCAAACTCACAATAAATTCATGTTGTTTATAAATAATTAATATGGCACAATCGATATTGCAATCTCTTAATATTGAAATGATCTGTGATCTATACAAATCTCAATTCAACTGGCCGCCTCGTACAAGTTTGAACGAGTGGGCTAAATATAACATTGAGCATATATTTATTTTGGGCCGCCGGTTAACGTCAGCAATGAAATTGCAAGGTTTTAATGAAAATGAAGAAGATACGAATGTTCAATTCGCTATAATATGTGTGTAATCGATGATGCGATTGTTGTAAATGAAATATCATCAGACAGACTTACCAGATTGACTTGCTTCCAATAATACGTAGCTGTGACTGGCCGGTCTCGTGATGGCTCACGGCAGCGAACCATTGTTGCGTGCTGACGAAATCGTGTACTTGTACTTTATTGTTAGTATTTATTGTGTTTACTTTTTGTATTATGATCAACCAAGTAAATGGAGTGAACCTAACAAAGTAGTAACTAAAATACATTGTCTAGTTTTAAAAACCTATTTTTAAATTAATAAATAATAAAAGTAGTTAATCATAAGAATCTAAATGCGCGACTGCGTCAGTAGGGATAAGAACCAAAAACAAGATCTACGATTTTATCTAATAAGTATTAGGGAGTCGAAGTTTTGAACCGTTTTTTAAATTTTGATTTGTAAAACTAGTGACATAAACACTTTACCCTCAGCTTCGCAGTCGGGAAACAACAGTTACTTGAAAATCACAAATGCGAAAAATTATAAATGCGAAAATGGACCAATTAAGATAAAATTTAGTATGAATATATATTTTTGAGAGGCATGAAAGGACGTACGACAGTGTTTATTCCGAAAAAATAGACGGTTCACAAGCGATAAACGAATGTACTCGTAAGCACAACGGAGTAGAGGGCTACATCTAGTTTGATAAGGTAACAAAATTAATAAAATAGGTTAAGGGATAATAAAACCAATGATTTATACAGGGATTATTTTATTAGTTTTTATAATGCGAGTCAATTAATTTGCAAGTTACAGCTAGGCCAACAGGAGTATTTTATTTGATGCATCAAAAATCACATTCATGATTATTCTTACACTAACTCTTAACTAGTTATGGAAATGCACATATTTATCATCAATAATGTTATTTCTATGATAAATTGAATTCTTGAAAAGTTGTGATTAAATCACACGCGATTTGGCTTAAATAATTGTCATGCTCAAGTATGACGCCTGAAAAGGCGTCGACCGTCGTAGGCATTGTAAAAAATATATTTTGAGAAATAATTCTTTAGTCGTTTTTTTAATTAAAATCCAGGGACTAAATTCCAGCTCGCGTCTAACAATGAGGTAATCTAAAAGCGAATATGCGTAGGTACTCAATAATACATAATATGTAAGCATAAAATTTTATCACAGTGTTGTGGTAATGTGTAATTTTTAGTTAAAACGCCAATACAATTAATTAAAGCTCTTACTATAATAATTATTTAATAATATAATATTTTTTTAAGTTTTAAAAATCTTCCACCGAAATAATTTTATGATTGAATCATAGTCGAAAGAAAAAATAATATTGGCTTTTGTAGTGACTGTCATGTTTATAATGTTATAGCTTATTATATTAAAAAAAGTAAAACAGTCACATGTGAAAAAAAATGTTCCTAAAGAGCGACAAGGCTTTAAAATTTTAACCCGGCGTGAATGAGGTGAAATTTTTTTACACCAGCTATGAGGTGGGTATGACATAGCCGAAGATGCTAATCACTGTAATAATTAATTAACATGAAACAAATAAATTATTACAATAAAACAACCACGTCCAATTATAAAAAAAGTATCTTTGTCGCTATTAGTACAGAGTAGTATTTTTTACGCACGAATCAACAGACTATACTGCATGACTGGTGAGACATGTTCAATACTCGAGGATGTGATTGATATTTGGCTATGATATTAGATGAAAAAAAAAATTAATTGATCACTGAGTAAATGTAGCCTAAAGTTAAATAATTATTTACTCAACGCATGGACACCGCGCGCGGGAAGGGTAGCTAGCGGTGTGGTGTTTCTTTGGTGGCGCACGCCGCGCCGCGCCGCCGCGCCGCCGCGCCGGCCGCATAGTATTAAGAGACCGGGCTACCGTCGAAATTCTCATACATACGTAATACCAAAATCATTTTCTCATACGAAAATATTTAACATGTTTGAGTTATTTTTCAGCTTAAAATAGTAATTACCTAGGTTCCTGTACAAAAATTAACTTCAAAATATTTAAACACTAAAAATTTTTTTTTGTGTATAATTTTTTTTACTAAATTTACTACAAAATATTTCAACTCTAAAAAATATTCTTTAGTATTTAAATATTTTGTAGTAAATTAACTATTTATTTATATATTTTTTAGTGTTTTACTCTATTTTTTAGTGTTCAAATATTTAGTAGTAAATTTAGTAAAAAAAATTATACTTACACAAAAAAATTTTTTTAGTGTTTAAATAGTTTGAAGTTAATTTTTGTACAGGAACCTAGGTAATTACTATTTTAAACTGAAAAATATCTCAAACATGTTAAATATTTTCGTATGAGAAAATGATTTTGGTATTACGTATGTATGAGAATTTCGAGGGTAGCCTGGCCCCTTAAGTATGCCTACTTGCCTAGCCGCGTAATTTAATTAGTGTCCATGATTCGTTTATTTTTGGGAAATTCGAAAAAAATTAAGTACCTAATTTTATTACATTATTATAACGAGAATCGAGTACAAAGTACTCACCTTAAAAAATTACGGTGTACCTTTAGGAACTTAGACTGAAAATATAAAAATTTGACAAATTGAAATGAACATTGTAATTAAAACTAAACAGTAAATCTCTCTCTTACTCATACTAATATTGCAAATACTAAAGTATCTGTCAGTTTGTCTGTCTGTCTGTTACCTCTTCACGCCCAAACTACTGAACTTAATTTCAGCAAAACCTGCTGAAATTTGATATGGAAATACTTTGTACCCCAGGAACGGACATATGATAGTTTTCATCCTAGAAATAGGTATTGTACCCGGCCGCGCTATAAACGAATTTTGGCGCAATGGAGTTGCAGGCGTCCTATAGTGGAATATAGCCTTAAATTAATGTAAAATCAATTAATATGACAAAAGACAAGCCTAATTGACAAACGATATGATATTGTAGAATTTACAAACCAAAAAAATAAAGAAACTTTGTTATTAAATGTATAAAATCAAAAAATAACCGAAACACAAAATAGTGACACCTATGATGAGGTGGGGTATTACATACCCGCAATGCGTTTGCACACTTGTAGCTTACATCACCAACGGCGCAATATTGTTATTGTCACTTAAAATCACTTCTCGTACCACCCTTTCCAGCTACTGATGGTCCGGGGGCTGTCAATCTCAAAAGTGCCTTCATAGTGTGCATGAAATTTTTTGATGAAAATAAATAGTTTAGAACTATAGCTACTCGAAACGCTCGGTTTGCGTGGATTTACAAAGCCGGAAGTAGGCAAAAAAAAATTTGAAAAAAAAAATTGATAAATGTTTTGCCCTCACACTGTGCACTGGTTTGACTAAAGTGTATTGAATAGAACATTTCTTTACCTTTCAGGAAAAAAATACGCAAACCATTTTTTTTTGGCCGAAAGTGAGTCCGGCAAACCTCTTTAAACGTGTGATGAGGGAGGTCATTTTGCCCTCATTACGTGTCATGATTTTTTTTTGTGATTTGTTCCTTGCAATGTCTACTTTAAGATTATGTTGGTTTGCGGGCTCACAAACGGCCGGAAATGTTCAGCAAACCACCTTAAAGTTAGTTGACTCTGAACTTGTTTTCTATAAAGTATAGTGAATAAATCATTTTTTATCGTGGGAGAGCCATGCTTCGGCACTAGTGGGCCTTCTCGACTGGAGAAATACCACGTCCTCACATAAAAACCGGCGTGTAACAGCGTTTGCGCTGTTTTTCGCCGAGTTTATCGGAGACCCAATCCCGTACCCTATTCCCTTTCCCTACCCTCCCCTACCCTATTACGCTATTCCCTCTTAAAAGGACGGCAACGCATATGCAGCTAATATCTATCACGGCTAAGTCTTCTTAGCCGTGATAGTTTTCCTTTTAAATCAGCATATTTCCTACTCCCGTGAATTTTTTTACATTTCCAGAAGCAATTTCATAGACAAATTGGTCCACAAAAAATATATACAATCCTTCACGTTATACATTTCCAAGTTTTTTTCCACATTTTCCTCTATTTCTTAGCTCCTATTAGTCTCAACATGATAAAATAATATATAAAATGGGCTATCTAAGGGCCGGGACACAAAAACACGGCACGGCGCCGTACGGCTTCGTACGGTGCCGCGTCGTGAGAATTCACAGCGCGCGTCGTAAAAAACTACCGCACGGCGCCGTACGGCGTCGTACGACGTCGCGTCGTAGAAACTCATCTTGAGTTTAATCATTTCTATGTGGGTTTCTACGGCACGACGTCGTACGGCGGTGTACGACGCCGTACGGCGCCGTACCGTGTTTTTGTGTCCCGGCCCTAACACTGAAATAATTGTTCAAATCGGACCAGCACTTCCTGAAATTAGCGCGTTCACACAAACAATCTCTTCCGCTTTATAATATTATATGGTAAAGATTAGTTATAATCACACAGAACACTTATTCAGCTCTGTTCAGCTTTAATACGATACACTTTAGCACTACTTTGATAATATTAGAAATGAAATTAGAAAATACAATACAACAAAGTTTTTGTTAGAAGATCATCTTCAGTTTTGTTTTTAGTTTTTCGTACTTAGTGGTAACTGGTGAAAATAAATGGATTATAGATAGGTACTGCTACTTCACGTTATCTGCGTATGAAATCGTTGTTAATTTATTACGCCTATCTAAATTACGGAGAGGAAGTCTGTAATCTTTAATACAAATATATAGCGTTTGTATTATTCAATTTAATATTCTTATCCTAATGGTCGACATTATCTGAATCTGGAAACATTTCATCGATAATAGAAAAGACAGTTGTACATCACTAGTATAAGTTGCAAATACTCCCACTACTACTCAGCGCCAATATAGCAAATTTAAAACTTAATCTTTACGTCAAATTTAGTTCCTAACCCGAATAATGATGGAGCTGATTCCGCTTCAAATAGGCATAAAAAATAGCTGTCATTTCAAAGGGTATCATTAATCCAGCGTACTTGTATAATGGAGGTCAGTGGACCTCCCTCATCACACACTTAAAGAGGTTTGCCTGACTCACTTCCGGCCAAAAAAATTAGTTTGCGTATTTTTTTCCTGAAAGGTATGTATAAATACTCTATTGAATACACCTTAGGCAAACCAGTGCACATGATGAGGGCAAAACATTTATGAAAATTAAAAAAAAAATTTTTACCTACTTCCGGCTTTGTAAATCCACGCATACCGAGCGTTTCGAGTAGCTATAGTTTTAAACTATATATTTTCATCAAAAAATTTAATGCACACTATGAGGGCACTTTTGAGATTGACAGCCCCCGGACCATGAGCCAACCAAGTTCCAGAAATCGCACAGTTGAGAAATATTAAGAGGCCGGGCTACCCTCGAAATTCTCTTACATACGTAATACCAAAATCATTTTCTCATACGAAAATATTTAACATGTTTGAGTTATTTTTCAGCTTAAGGATGTATATAAGGTCAAATTCCGTAGTGCATCCAATTAAATTATGAAAGTACTAAATATGTAAAAAATTGGACACCCAGACACTTATTATTAATTATAATGATTATTTATAATAGATTCTTAAGGAATTATTCGATATTTAATTATTATTGAAAAAAATGAGATGTAATTTGACCGCTAATAAATTACAAACACAATGGTCGTCATGGCAATGTTCCTTTCGCATGCGCAAATTTAAACACCAGTGTCAGTGTTAGTGTCATGTGCCAAAATCTGACAGAAGTTGATTTAATTTATATTACTGCACACGCGCGAAAGCTGCACATGCGCATTGAAAATGAAAGAAATATGTCTAATCTAACAGCTGTATCGCCATTACTTTTCGAAGGAAAGTTTTTATCAATTTTAATTTGAAATGTTTAACCTGAATTACCGGTGAACCCACTTTTTTGTGAGCTTAAAAAATCGCAAATCATACAAAGTAACTGATAGCAGTTTTTCAGGCATTTCTCTTTGTTACAAAGTTCCCAATTCTGACGAATTCTCAAAAATTGTACCATTTCCGGCACGTTTACGTATGATACATGGAAATTTTAAAATTAATTATTTCACATAACTTGTTCGTAAGGTATTGATTTTTTGGTATCAATCAATGTAGGATGTTTTATTCTACTACATATTTCGAATTTAGGTCAAAATCTTTGAATTTATAAATGTTATATACATCCTTAAAATAGTAATTACCTAAGTTCCTGTACAAAAATTAACTTCAAAATATTTAAACACTAAAAAATTTTTTTTGTGTATAATTTTTTTTACTAAATTTACTACTAAATATTTAAACACTAAAAATAGAGTTACACTAAAACAGTAAAACACTAAAAATATATGTAAATAAATAGTAAATTTACTACAAAATATTTATGCTCTAAAAATATTTTTTAGTATTTACATATTTTGTAGTAAATTTACTATTTATTTATATATTTTTTAGTGTTTTACTCTATTTTTTACTGTTTAAATATTTAGTAGTAAATTTAGTAAAAAAAAATTATACCCAAAAAAATTTTTTTAGTGTTTATATACTTTGAAGTTAATTTTTATACAGGAACCTAGGTAATTACTATTTTAAGCTGAAAAATAACTCAAACATGTTAAATATTTTCGTATGAGAAAATGATTTTGGTATTACGTATGTATGAGAATTTCGAGGGTAGCCCGGCCCCTTAAGTGTTTTATAAACCGCCGGGTATGACATACCCGACCTCACTCACGCCGGGTTAAGTACTGTAAGACTAAACGTGGGCGGGGGCGCTGCTGGTAAAGGAGAACTGTCAAAAATTGCATTTTTGTATGATGGCAGCGTTAGTTCCTTTTTTCGCCACGTTCATTTAAACCCTTGTCGACCTCTAAAAGGAGAGTAAAGAGCTGTTTTAACTTTTGTTTGTTCATGTCATGTGTAACTAGTTATCAAGCAGGCGTACCTACTTTTAGCTAGATTGAAGATAATATTATTTTTAGATAAATGTATATTTTATTTTTAATTCTATCTAAATGTTTTTTGATATCTAAGAATAGATAAGAATCAATTTTATCTAGTAAATGCCTAACTACAAAATATTTCGAAAAAATGTGAAGTTTAAATCATCTGCAACGGAGGCTGATAACGGTAAATATAATAGGCTTCTGTAGGTACTACTTAAATATATTTTAATATTAAAAGCGAATGCCAGCAAACATAATACTAATAAAAAGTGATATTCATGTAAATGCAAATTACAAATACGTACTTAGGTTCATAAATAATTATCTAGATACAGAAGTAATTTAACACGAGACGAGTGATAATAATAGATGATTAAGGACCTGTTTCACCACTTCCTGATAAGTGCCGAATAGGTTATCCACCACTTAACTTGATAGATAGAGTATAGAGAATCTGTCAAATAAGTTGTGGATAGCCTATTCGGCACTTTATCAGGAAGTGGTGAAACAGGCCCTAAATAATATCATTTGGCCTGTCCTAATAAGAAATTTATTTATTACTCTTCTAAATCAACTAACATTATAATAACACAAGATTACAATGCAAAATGATGCTTAAGTGTCTATAAACACGCCATGCCGAAGTTCCGCGGCGGAAGTTCGGCATGATTCCGCCTGCAATGTATTTTAAATTAATTACCGATGACACATCATGCCGAAATTCCATCGCGTTATATTGTATGCGTTTGACATTGCTGACGTAATCAAGCCTATCTTCCGCCGCGGAACTTCGGCATGGTGTGTTTAGACACTAAAACTAAAATGTTACCAGTTAATAATAATAATAAATAATTAGAAGTGCAAATACTTGTTACTTAGATAAGCGATATATTTTCTAGAATCTAGTGAAACGATACTAATTATTAACCTGTTTTGATTCAATTAGGTACATATTCCAAATAAATTAACAGGAGAGTAATAAGTTAATCACTCCATAGCTGAATGAAATAGCTTTTTAAATTATTGCACTCCTAAAATCTATTTCTGTGGCATAGTTGGAATAGTTTATATGGTTCAATAGCCTAAGGTGTCTGTAATTAATTTTCCACTAAAAGGTGTAAAGATTTAGGTCTAAGTCGAGTATTTTTGTTCTTCCAATAATTTACCTGTGATGGGAACTGGCAATGATTTTTCTTGTTTGTAATTTTTACTTGTGATTCTCTGGTTTTGATTATAATTCGGGTGAATATTCGTTCTCTACTAAAAAGTTGCTAAAATGAAATTGGTGTTACGACTGAAGTTGATCATAAAATAACCTAAATCCTAATTGATTTCTGAATGATGAATGCAGATAATATTTAGATTGAGATTGCCGTCTGGAATTATCCTTAAATAATAATAATCTAATAATAATATAATGAACACATTCCTTAGACTCTACTAAATATTCTTAATTATTATCAGTTTTAGTGAGCCTAATCCGGTGACTTATTATAAACAAACAAGATACAGAAATATAGTGATAAAAAGCTTTAAAATACAAAATATAATTACGTCTGTATTTTAAAGGTAGGAGCTTAATAAATATTTGAAAATTTGACAAAAACTTTGTTGTTCTCTCATTACAATCTATTTACTAGCTAGCGAGTGTATTTACAAATATTTTTGTGGGTGAGCATTTATGTTGTGTGCGCTTTTTTCATTAATATCTAATATTTATTTTTAATTTATTATACATTCGGAACTACTTTATAAATAATTTGGAATATGCATTGAAAATATTTTACAAATCGAATCTAAAAAAAAATTATATTAAGTATCCTAGATAATTTTGCTTTAAACTTTAATGGACAATTTTTCAAAAAGGTACAAGTATCTATGCCTAACACTATTAAATAATATATAATAATAAATTTAGAAACACCTATTAAACATTTAGTAACATTTAGTATCAGAGACACATACCTATTAAACGAAAAGAATTTTTAACATATCAGCAGCATTAAATTTATTACATACAATATACTAAGTATATAGTGTATCACCTATCGGTAAGAGATTGGAATTTGATTACAAATAACTAAAACTAGTATATTTATAGTAAATCAAACGTAATCCTACATTCTTAAATTCAAAATATTCACAAAATGGAGGATTGCAAAACGTTAAAAAAAAAGATTAATTCAATTGAACACCGTGGTTTTACGAAACTATCAAATAAGTAAGAACTTACTTAAATGCATAACAATTATACGTTTACACAATTAAATAATTTATAGGTACATATATCTAAAGGTACAAATAATCAAAATTGCTGAAAGAGGAGTCTTAGATTATAACTTTCTAGGATATAAGAAACAAGACCCTTTAACCGTAAGATTATTACTAAATTCAATGCTTCAGGCTGTGACGCGTTTAGATGTGTAAAAAGTTATGTAATATTGTGTTCCCGCCAAAAAAATCTGGCAACGCCCTCAATCGCTAGTACCTACCGAGGTCAGTGTTATACAACTGAAGTCAAAGTACAATAATCGATAGTACAAGCCAAATCGATTCGAATATCGAGCTGTATAGTAAAATATATAAATAAAATCGTAGAGGTAATTTTTTTTGTACATTGAAAATAAACTTGAAAAAACGAGTCAGGGGCATGTTAGAAGAGTAGTAGAACACATTTTAACTGTTTTTGAAATTTTTGTTTCTCTGTCTGTTTGTCTGTTTGTACAGGCTAATCTCTGAATCCGCTGGACCGATTTCAATGAAATTTGGCATGGTGATACCATACATCCCTGGTCAACATCTTAGATACTTTTTTTAACCGACTTCCAAAAAAGGAGGAGTTAATGTTTACTTTGCTGTTTGTGGCCAGATTTTCAAAATTCTTTTTTTGTTGTATAGATTGCTAACCCGAAATTGACACCTATGTTTACAAAAATCGGTCAAGTGCGAGTCGAACTCGCGCACGAAGGCTTCCGTACCGTATAGAGCAGGGATCCAATTAATTTCGCTCGGGGTCCGTTTTAAGACATAAAATGACCTTCGCGGGCCACACATTTTAGCAAAAAAAATATATTAGGTAAACAAAGATATTTACGGAAATTACAAAGGTATGTATTTATTTAGATACTAAGAAGAATGAATCTCTCTGAAGTTTGGAGTGAAATATTGGTGCAAGCTATAGATTTTGACGTTAAATCCTGGAGATGTTGAAGTCCTAAGATGAATGAAGATCATCTTCGAACATGCTTGGTCCGCACACAATGGGTCGGCGGTCCGGATGCGGACCGCGGTCCGCCATTTGGTGACCCCTGGTATAGAGCAAACATAGACCAAAAAATGTGTTTTTGTATGGGAGCCCCCCTTAATTTTTTATTTTATTTTAATATTATTCTTAAATATTGAAGTAGACATATAATTAAGGTTTTTGTGAAAATATCAAGTGCCTACCTGTTGCCACTATTGATATCGAGCAAAAAAGGCCAAAAAGAATCCCGTTTGTTGTATGGGAGCCCCCTTTAAATATTAATATTATTTTGTTTTTAGTATTTGTTGTTATAGCGGCAACAGATGTACACAATCTGTGAAAATTTCAGAACTTTAGCTTTAGCGTTTCTTGAGATACAGCCTGGAGACAGACCGACGGACAGACAGACATCGAAGTCTCATGAATAGGGTCCCGTTTTCATCCTTTGGGTTCCGATCCTAAAAACGGTGTCTTCATAATTATTTTCTCGGGATCGGGAGGTATCGTCGGAACTCCTTCACAACAAAGACATTACAGTAATTTTCACTTTTTTTGAGTAAAATTAACAGAACATGCCACCAAAAAGTAAGATTTGCACCAAGGCATATCCCAAGGTATAGGGCTTCCGAAGGTTCCGTTGCTGAACGGAACTCCTGACTCCTTATAGATATTAGGTATATTATGTAGAGGATTTAGCGTTGTTTAAAATACTGGAAGCACATGCCACTATGTACATTTTATTAATCATCATAATCACCACCATCATTACACTATTCATAACCACATTATGACGCTTTTATTGTTTTTTTTTTTTGTATTATTTTGCATTGAAAGGATCAGAATCGAAATTGATAATTATTTCGCCGTTTCGGTGCCGATTTGGAAAATTCGTTTTAAGGGCTATAATTTGTATTTGATACTATGGTTGCGAAAGTGGAAATTTCATAATGGGATCCATGATGTATTGAAGAAACTATACTCGAATTTTAGAAAGAGTGACTTTCGCAGTTATGATCGCGAATGTGGAAATTTCATAATGGGAACTATGATAGTAATTGAAGGAACTCCTCGAAATTTACGACACACAAAGTGATTACCAATTCTAGCAAAGGTCGATCTTTAAAACTTTTCCCTAATATTCGTACACGATTATCCAAACACTGGATGGATATTGACCACTGCGTACCTCAATTCATTACCGGCCATGGAAATTTTAAAGTCAAACTTTACGGATCTAAATTACTAGCATCGGTCGAGCACATAGGTAGAATATGTGCTCATCATGTTCTCTCGGAGAGTTTTTCTGCCAAGACGAAAGAATTACAATACTAGACAACCTACAGTATAACTAAATTTGTTGTCGCATACTACGGTGATATCGTGGACAGCGCTAGGTCTTCCGTGCCTTTAAGCTTTTTTGTAACAATAAATATTATTGGCAACAGTCTAACACAACAATTTTCAATATTAATAATTTAGCTATAGCTTAGTAGTCACAAATATTATTATTATAGTTTATTTTCGTGATGCTTCCCCTAAGTTATTTGACATTCGGTCACTGCAACTTTTTGCTATCTTCGCTTCTATTTTCTTCTGATTAATTTCGTTGTGGGTCCCAAACCAGTTTGAGCGTATCCTTCCAGCTCCCTGAGATCATATCAAAGGGTTTGCGTGGTTGGATACCGCTGTCGATCCTGGTGAGGCAGGAGATATAGTGGTGGGAATGTATGGTGGCCGGTGGGCCAATGCCTATAAAGAAATTATTCTTTGGGCAAGTAAGTAAACAACTTCCAGCGTTTTTTTATTCTGGTTTAACTGTAGGTTTGGAATCTGAGCGTAAGAGCATAGAATATATATTAGTAGTACCAAGTAAGAGGTAGGTTAAAGAGGGATAGATGCCTACATTAAATCCTATCTTCTGTAGTCTATCCTCTATCTCCGTCACATGTTCCTTTCCCCTGTCCCCCATCCACTGTCCAGTGTCCACACCAAGCGGTCTTCGAAGGCAGTGATTTTTCAAAACGATAAGACGTATATGTGGTTCAAGTTTCCTGGGTCTTTGATGTAAATTGTAAATTAAAAATTTCGCGTGTACCTAATATAGATCCAAATAAAATAGTCGTAGATGGTTGTTAAATTTTCTAAATCTCTATTATAATAACATACATTCACGCGGACGAAGTCGCGGGCAACAGCTAGTAGTAAAATATCATTAGATTATCCCGTAGAACTAATTCGCAGAGCGTCCGGCTAGCACTAGCGCATATTAGGCTTAGAACTTTCTTTTATGCTTTCAAATACGCCTTCTTTCAAACTCTCTAATGCGCTGCTTTCTTCCCGAATCATGAGGGTTTCGATACCGCTTGCAGTATTCTAAAGTAAGTAGAAAACCGTCGCAGCTGTCGTTGACAGTTTATAAAATCAGTAATCAGCCAGTAATATATTAAGAGTGGGTTGCACCAGAGGCGTGGTTATAGTTACAGTTATGGTCAAAATGATGGTTATAGTTAAGGCCAACTTAACTTTAACCTTAACTTTGACCACAGAATTTGACAGATGTCTGTTGCGTTTATTTTTTGTTAAAGCTACAATTAATGGGATTAAGAGTATAAAAAATTGAATTATCAGTAAAAATCGTCAGGAAAAATATTTGTTATAACAACACTGTGAGCCATTGTAAATTTTCATGAAAAAATTTCGATATAATACTAAGTATAAGCGGTTATGGTTATCGTTAAATATGGCGTCCTTAACCAAAGATTTGAAATTTTGCACTGTAGTTATAGTTTAAGTTATAGTTAATGTTACAGTTATAGTTAAAGTAAGTTGGTGCAACCCACCCTTAGCTGAATAACCTTACTCATGTGGCTACGTTGCCTATCTCGTGTAATAATTCTTAAGTGAACAGCTTAAAATCAGATCAGTAGCAACACAATATGTATATATAACAAGTATCTAAATCCATGTATAAAGTGAACAAAGATGCTTTTCAAACAATTAAAAATCCATGTCACGTTGTTCAAACAACTATTGTGTCCATTCAGAATTGATCAGTTTATATAATATATGTGGAATTAGAAGATAAACATACATCTAACGTGGTATACCTATTTCGTTATCATTGAACGAAGAAGACGGAAATGACAACTTATAATGAAAAATCTAGAGTTCAAATGCTTTAGGCAGGTTATTTATTGTCTGCTGAAAAGCAACAGAAACATAATAATCATTATTTAGCTTAAGTGCTAGTGAGTAACAATTATTAGTTACTGTTGATGACTAACTAATGAAACGTATATGAAAATGACTAATCCTGTGTTATATCCTAAACCTGTTCATTGAAATAAAATATTTTCTCTTCTATACCTTCTGCGTAACTGGTGAGACATGTTCAATATTCGAGGACGTGATATTTGGCTATTATATTAGAATTAGATGAAAAAAATCATATAAAAAATAATATCAATTGATCACTGAGTAAAATATGTACTATGTAGCATAGAGTTAAAATACAATTATTTACCCAACACAATATGGACACCGCGCGCGGGAAGGGTAGCGGCGCGGCGTGGTGTTTCTTTGGTGGCGCACGCCGCACAGTGTTTTAGAAATCCCCAAAATCAGACATGACTGAGTTAATGCAATGAGTCGATGGCGTCTTATATTTCAAATGTAAGAGTAGAACTCCCGTGTGCGCATTTTACTTCGTTTTTGAGAAAATCAATTTTTAAATTGGTCATTTTTTGACTCCCTAAAAACGAAATTATTTTATTTAAATTATTTACGAGGGTTTGTAAACTTGCTACCCAGCTGATTAGATTAATCATTAAGAGACACACATTTTGTACTTTATTTCATTCCTACAATTCAAGTAGTTCCTGAGATTTTAATGTTTTTAAATATTTAGACTTTATTTTTTTTCTCCTTTCCTGTATGATTTCCGCACTTTCTGTCCATACTGAAAAAT
The DNA here is from genome assembly GCA_905333045.1 of Lysandra bellargus. Lineage (NCBI taxonomy): Eukaryota > Metazoa > Arthropoda > Insecta > Lepidoptera > Lycaenidae > Lysandra > Lysandra bellargus. Next base: position 6,562,058 of record HG995319.1, on the reverse strand, counting down.
ACTTTGGTTTAGTATTTACACTACAATATTTTTATTTTTTGTGAATTGCGTCTCATACCAGAGATTTACGAATTTCTAATTTTTATTCGCGCCTTAAAAATTTTAACAGCAAAGTTTCATCAAATACTATTTTTTTAAATAATCAGTTAAATAAAAAATATTTACAATTTAAAATTTTTAAATAATCAGTCTTAGGGTCTAAACACACTAGGCTGAATTATGCCGACGTAAATTCCGCCGCGTTTACATTAATCCATACAAAATATGGGCGGAACGCGACAGACGACACACTATGCCGAAATTCCGTCGTGTCGTCGTGTCGTCGTCGAATTTCCGTCGAGCCAAGTCAAGCGTAAAGTTCAGAAGCAATTCGGCGGTAATGTTTTGTATAGCAACACACTATACGCGACGGAATTATCAAAATCGAACATAGGAAATCCAACCTTATCTCCAAAGCGTTAACTCACACATTACATCTGAGAATTTTAAATACTCACTTACGTGCGCGTTCCGCAACGGAAATTACGCCGCGAAATTTCGGCTCTTCGCGTAATTTATAGTGTGTCGCATCAGACGTAAGCGGCTGAACGTCATTTCGGCCACGTAAATTACGCCGGCGTAATTCAGCCTAGTGTGTTTAGACACAAATATGTAATAATCACTTTAATAATAAATCAGTCAAATAATAAAACATTTTATTCTTCATCACCTTGGTCGTCAAAAATGCTGTCCTCCCGTGCCAAATGGAGGAGGATGAAGTCATTATAGTCCGCGCGGAACTAGTTGGCTGCGCTTTAGGCAGGGACAGGGGTGAGGGGGCGGGTTGCTTGCTGCTCGCAACGCACAATGAGATTAGACAGTGATGACCAATCTCGCGATATCGTGAACAATAACATTATTACTTCAGTCGGAATTTCCAGGAATTGCTATTGTATTCTATTGTTGTCGCGATCACCGGTGCTCGCGCGGGGCCTGAAGGATTAATTATTGAAAAGAATAAATTAAAGACAATTGATCAGTTTTATATTCTGAATTATTGACATCGCACAGTGTTTTAGAAACGTCCAAAATCGGACATGAGCAAGATTAATCTAATCAGCTGGGTAGCAAGTTTACAAACCCACGTAGATAATTTAAATAAAATAATTTCGTTTTTAGGAAGTCAAAAAATGATCAATTTAAAAATTGATTTTCTCAAAAACGAAGTAAAATGCGCACACGGGAGATCTACTCTTGCATTTGAAATATAAGACACCATCGACTCATTGCATTAAGTCAGTCATGTCCGATTTTGGGGATTTCTAAAACACTGTGCGGCGTGCGCCACCAAAGAAACACCACGCCGCGCCGCTACGCTAATAACGCGGCTAGGCAAGTAGGCATACTATGCGGCCGGCGCGGCGCGGCGGCCGGCCGCATAGTATGCCTACTTGCCTAGCCGCGTTATTTACTTAGTGTCCATGATTCATTTATTGAAAGGGAAATTCGAAAAAAAAAAGTACCTACATAATTATAATGAGAATCGAGTACAGAGTACTCTCCGTAAGTATTGAACGTGTCTCACCAGTCATGTTGTATAGCCATCGAAACCAAAATTACAAATGAATATTAAAACATACGCATCTAGATGAGCGTAATCTGAGCTTTTAACAAAACTCTTTTTTATCTACCCAACACCCTTTAAATTACCTACATAAAATTATCTCAAAAACTATTATTTGTTTTCGTTGGCCTAGTACGAATGACTTGCCAAGAAAATGTTGAGCATTTTAATGTTTAACATACCTATTAAATACACAGTGTTTGGAATATCCTACCTACTTATAAGACAAAAATCTTCATAATATTTTTATAATACTTATCTCTAGTTAAGTACATTGATGTTTGAAACAATATAATATCTATAGCATATTTTATTTTCTTTTGCTGAACTACTCGAGATTCGAGAATCTTTTGATTCACACATAGATCACCAGTGACACATACAATTTTTTTGGTGAGGCGATCCAAGTGTTTTGCAATTTCTGAATTTTATCAGATTTTTACTCTCTGCTTGGTAGAGGTCCCGATGGGGTAGAATCGTAGAATTGGTTTTTTATCTGTAACATAAAGGGTAACAGTTAAATATATGTCAAAACATCTGTATCCGCTCTTATTAATATGACACAATATGTAATATGCATAAGGTTGGCGGTCAAGAGATGAAAAAGATGTTGTTAGAAGCATGGTATTTGGTAACTCATTGTTCTAACACGTCTTCAGTCGTATTAGTTACTTTCTTCGTGTTTGAAATTTAAATAATAATAATAATATCTATGGACGTTTCACAAGTTCACACCACGCCAGTCTGGCCCCGTGCTGAAGGACTTGTGTTACAGGTAACAGGTACCAGACAACGGAAATATATTTAATACTTTTATACTATACATATATTTAAGATTTTTATTATATCATACACATATTTAATACGCATCCAGACCCGGGAACATTGAAAACTTTTTGTTCCGTCGTCGGGATTCGAATACGCGACCCCCGGCTTGAGCTGCCACACACTCAACCGATTGAGCCACAGAGGTCGTCGTAAATAATAAATATTTTTAGTATGCAAATATCTTTTTATATTTCGAATCTTTTGTAATGGTCGAGCCAACGCTGTCGATATTGTACCTACGGATAAATATATTCATAGGCAAATGGGCAATGGCGTACCTACGTTATTGGGTCGGGTTAAAGCCCAGACGACAGATCGCACTACTTGATTCGATATAACCCGTCCGAAAAACGTAGGTTTGTCATCTGTCAATGAATCAATTTCTCTGATGGTACATTTGTACTAGTCGGAAAACCCGAGTCGTAGTCGTTTCAAATGATTCATTTACTCCAAAAATACACAAACGTCCTCGGACCTACTTTTTTAATGGAGGCATAAACCCAGTAGCCAGAAACGAGTTATTTAACGATTTTTGACGAGCTAACATACATTTTAATTATTTCTCGATTTTTTTTTGATAAAAGGGTCTTCAATGAAAGGTATGTCTATCTCTGTATTGAAGTACACCTATCATGTGGACCATGAATTATTAATATGTGAATTCAATAAAAGGAGGTTATCAATTCGACGCGTATGTATATAATATTTCCAGAACTGCCCAGTTTTCGTATACATATGTTAGTCTACATCAGCGTCTAAACAAATGTGCCAAATTTCAAAAGTGTATACTATAACATAATAGTTAATAATAAATTAAATATTGAATGTTTTATGTTTGTCTTTTTTTGTTGTAACTTAGGGAATACCATAAGTTTCATCAAAATCGGTTGAATATAGTTTTCGTGATAGCGAATTTTAATTCTCAATTACGTACAAAAATTTTGAAGTCAATTTTGAAATACTATTATTTGAAACCTACAGGTATTTATTTTTTATTCGGTATAGAAGTACATTTTATTCGGTAGGTAATCTTCATTTGATTTAGAAGCGCAAACTGCTGGCATTTTGCCACACTTTTCGGGTCGTTTCGATTCGTTCATGTTTAAATGTGGATAATTTATTTGACTTTTTTTGATTTAGGTACATCTTATATAACATACGTACATATTTTTTACTAAAAATCATCCACTGGAGTAATAATTTAATAAGACCGATGATTTTTCTTTTGGATGTTTGATAAATTGATGGCGGTTACGACGCTCGCCGAGTCCATGATAGGGCGAAATAGGAGAAAAAACCTGTTTACTTAGATGGGCCATTCTAGTTTTGAGCCGAAAAAAAAAATAAATAAAAAAAGTACAATTTAACATTTTTAGTGTTTTAAATTAATAATTATAACATAATAAAACTATTAAAAATACTTTCAGATATCGTTTGCCCATAATTATTTAAAAAATCAAGAATTTAAGTTTTTACTTGATAACAGAAATGACGCTGTGCCTAACAGGAGTGATGAACATCAAAATAAATCCTAATTGTCAACATTTATAACGATAATTCTGATGCATATTTGAAACCTGTAATGTAGATTACATTAGCGATAGTAAAAAACAGATTTAGCAAAGCTTAAAAATTTTAAGAGAAAAAAAATTATATTGTTATGATAACAGAAGTGATGCACCACTTCTGTTATCAATACTATGGGTTATTTTTATTTACTAAATAATATAATGTATTTGATTTATTTTATTGTATATTATAATTATAACCAATGGAAAATCACGAACGAATTTTGCTTCTGTTAAAAAACGAAAGAAATAATCAAACTCTTTGTCACTAATATATAAACTACAAGTGGATTAGTGCTGCCTACGTGCAAAATTTATTTGAAATTAAATGTGCCACTATATTTTTTACAAATAACAATTGATAACAGAAATGACGGAAATTTTGGTAACAGGAGTAGAATCAAGAATAAAAACGTGCCTGCACTTCAGAAAAAGAATATGCGCATTAAATCATAAAGCCAACTATATTTCAATACTATTTTTATTATAACACTAATTTATTGTTTCTTAGAAGTATTTTTTTAAGTTGCCCCAATGTGCTAAGGCATGAAAGTAACAGATAACAGGCGTGACGTTTGGGTACTTTGAGCTATCAAGTTACTAGAAAAATGCTAATTTATATACTCAAAAGTGTTATTATGTTATAATTCACACCGGTTACTATTATTTACACTCATACATTTATTGATACAAGATTGTTAAAAGTACTTTTTGTCAAGTAACAGATTTTTCGCTATAGAATAGAATGACCCAGATAAACAATATTATAACTAAACATGTATCCAATCATTTCCCTGTAAAATTTTAATAGTAATCGAACTGTCCAAATTATTTTTTGATTGAGTCCCTGTAAGTCCTATAAAACTCAAAATGTTTTTAAAATCGAGGCTGTTTTGGATTTTTTTTATCGAGTAAAATTATCTGTATTGTGTTTTTAACCAAAAAAGTTACTAGTTAAAAGATGTATCTATACATGTATATATTTTTCAGTTTTTTTGAATGACGATTTCTTTAAAAATTACTCATTCTATAAACGTGAATTTGGAATAACCTGCCCCTTAAGATTCTTACCTAGTCTTGAAAGGCAAGTAAAAATATAGTGGTATAAGCTACAAGAATGTTTTAGTTAGGGCCGGGACACAAAAACACGGCACGGCGCCGTGCGGTGCCGCGCCGTGAGAAGTCACGGCGCGCGTCGTAAAAAACTAATTCACGGCTTCGTACGACGTCGCGTCGTAGAAACTCATCTTGAATTTCTATGTGAGTTTCTACGGCACGACGTCGTACGACGCCGTACGGCGCCGTGCCGTGTTTTTGTGTCCCGGCCCTTATACCCGATACTTCAAACAATCTACGAATATACAACTAATGACATGACGTAAGTCGCAACAATTGATTAGAAAAACATCCAGATGGGCATTCTGCAGCTGATACGGAGCCAAAATTCGTATAGTTAAATGCTAACCAATATCGAGCGGAGTCAACATGCTCTTTGAAATGATATTCAATTTCCTGTTGCATCAGAGCTTAAAATACTGCCTTTGAGTTTTCATTGAATACTCATGAGCAAGAACTCTCGACTATCTTGCTTGTTGCTTATTTTCTATATTTTAACATGCTTCCAAACAACAACAATAAAGAGCATTATCCTGTTCATTAACCATGATCTTAATTTTCCTGGCAATTGGAAAGATTCTAGGCCGCGGCTGACGTTAGAAACAGAAGCCGCGTATAATGTATTTGAACATAATATCCATAAACACTTCTAGTAAACAATTATATAATACCTCTATATCCCATGATACTTTTTTATCATCGTCAATATTTGGTTTTGTACTATTTAATATTTATCGAAGATGCAGATTCATAGCAGATGGTGTACTTGCGTAATAATTGGGTCGCGTAATGTCAAACTCGGGCAATTTAAAGGCCTTCTAGACGTTCGGGAAGAAACACCCGACCAAGGTGACCTTTGCCGGGTGTTTGGTCCTGAGTCCTGACCATTTTTAGGGTTCCGTACGCAAAGTAAAAACGGGCCCCCTTTTTCTGATACTTCGATGTCTGTTCGTCTGCCTGTTCGTCTGTCTGTCCGTCGGTCCGTCTGTCTGTCTGTCTCCAGGCTGTAACACAAGAACCGCTATAGCTAGACTTCTGAAATTTTCACAGTTTATGTATTTCTGGTGCCGCTATAACAACAAATACTAAGAATAAAACAAAGTTAATATTTAAGGGGGGCTCCCATACAACAAACGTTATTTTTTTGATATTTTTGTCTCGTTATCCATAATGGCAACATACAGACACTTGAGATTTTCACAAAATCCTCAATTATATGTGAATTTTAATATCAAATAATAAAAATAAAATAAATAATTAAGGGGGGCTCCCATACAAAAAACACAAATTTTCCTTATTTTCGCTCTATAACGGTACGGAGCCCTTCGTGCGCGAGTCCGACTTGCACTTGGCCGATTATTTTTCAATAAATCGTTTTTCCCGACCGTCTAGAAGGCCTTTAAAAAGCCTTTATTGACGTAGGTTCGCCATCTGGGTATGAATCAATTTCTTCAATCTTACTTACCCCTATATGTCCGGTCATTTCCAAAGCAATAGACACGAGGTCCCGGTGCTCAAATAGCTCATCCGGGAGCGGCGGAGCAGCTCTCGTCAAATTGGACCTGGCACGGAAACCTTTGTGGAGCCGCAGGGTACACTCGCAGAAGATGTACCTCAGTACCAGCAGACGGAGGTAGTCGTCGCCTAGAAAAGGGAAGTAGACTGGATCTGGAAAGGATAAATAAAGAAGGATAATTAGAAAATTAAAGAAATTCTTGAAGTAAACAAAAGTACATACTTAGCATTATGGCATCAGTCCATTATTAATCAATTAAAAAATTTAAAAACTTTTATACTTACTGAAAAAGCTCTTTCAAATTCCTGTTTAAGGATATATTATAAACCATCTCGATAGGAAGATTAACTGGTGTTCTTACCCATTCTGACTCTCAGCAGTAATCTGATGCACTCTTTCATGAACACATCCAAAAGGCTTATACATTTGTCCCAAATTGGTATTGGTAGGGTGAATACGTCGCAAGTGTTACATAGTCCAGCGATAGGGTTGTGCAAGTATAATGTGAAAAGACCACCCTTTTTCCGACGATCTGAAAAAAATTGTAACACAAATAAGTTTCGAATAAAAGATGAGCCTTCTTACCGCTATTAGTCTAGCAAGAATCGGCGCATGAGTACCGAAAACTATTCCACCTCAATTTTTTTATACGATCCTCTTCAAATTTCGATGATATAAATGCATGTTGCCATGGCGCAATCCGGTGCCATATTGTTTAAACAAACATTGTTTAAACAATTGCAAGGAATTGTTATTTTTCAACCGGACATTTTTTTATATTCTTTATTGAAATACCAATAAAAAAGGTCCCATAACTTTTCAGGATAAAGTTAATATTTTTAAAGATATGAATTTTTAAAGGTTTGAAAAATCTCAATTTTGGGTACTTTCGACCCACGAAAAATATTAAAAAAAAAAAAATTGATAATAATGTCTAAGTAATATATTTCTTTTAATTCTCTATACAAGAGATAATATTGTTAATAGAGATTTAAAAAAAATTCATTGTTTATATTTTTTTTTTATCTCAGCAAAAGTAGACAAAAAATTGTGTTTTTTGTATGGGAGCTCCCCTCAAACATTTACTTTATTTTAATTTTATTATTAATTATTAAAGTACAAATATAACTAAGGATTTTGTGAAAATTTCTGCCTAGCTGCCTAGCTGTTACTATTATTGATAACGAGCAAAAAAGGCCAAAAGAATCACGTTTATTGGAGCCTCCCTTAAATGTTATACTTTATTTTATTTTTGGTATTTGTTGTTATAGCGGCAACAGATATACACAATCTGTGAAAATTTCAGAAGTCTAGCTAGCTAGAAGTCTCTTCTAGAGACAGCGATGCTTAAAGGTAAGTGACGCATACCTACTTGTGAGCGCGCGAAATCAACAATTAAAAAAAAGCTAGACTTCTGAAATTTTCACAGATTGTGTATATCTATTGCCGCTATAACAACAAATACTAAAAATAAAATAAAGTTAATATTTAAGGGGGGCTCCCATACAAGTCCTTAAATATTTACTTTATTTTAATTTTATTATTAACTAGCTGTTGCCCGCGACTTCGTCCGCGTGGACTTTAGTTTATAGTTGTTCCCACTTCCCGTACATCGATTGAATAGTTTGCGCAAATCACAAAGTTACATTTTGTGGTAACCGTACATTTTCTGCGATTAAATATATCCTATGTTCTTTTCCGGGACTCTAAAGTATCTCTATACTAAATTCCAGCAAAATAGATTGAATAGCTTAGGCGAAAATCATAAAAGTATATTGTGCGGTAACCGTACATTTTTCCGGGACAAAATGTATCCTATGTCCTTTTCCGGGACTCAAAGTACATGTATCTATACCCAATTTTAGCAAAATCGGTCCAGCTGTTTACGCGTGATGTCGTAACCAAGGGAAGTATATGGATTCATTTTTATTAAAAAATAGCCTATGATTCTTCACGTGCTGTACTTCTTATCTGACCCAAATAACAGAAAAATTGTGGTAGTAGTTCGTAAGATAAGCCCTTTCATTTAATTTCCCCCGTTTTTTCCACATTTTCCTCTATTTATTCGTTGTAGCGTGATAAAATATAACCCATAGCCTTCCTCGATAAATGGGCTATCTAACACTGAAATAATTTTTCAAATCGGACCAGTACTTCCTGAGATTAGCGCGTTCAAATAAGCCCTTTCAAATAATTTCCCTCGTTTTTTCCACATTTTCCTCTATTTCTTTGCTCCTTTTAGGCTTAGCGTGACAAAATGCAGCCTATAGCCTTTCTCGATAAATGGGATATCTAACACTAAAATAATTTTTCAAATCGAACCAGTAGTTCCTGAGATTAGCGCGTTCAAATAAGCCCTTTCAAATAATTTCCCCCCGTTTTTTCCACATTTTCCTCTATTTCTTCGCTCCTATTTGTCTTAGCGTGATAAAATATAGCCTATAGCCTTCCTCTATAAATGGACTATCTAACACTGATTTTTTTTTAATCGGACTAGTTGTTCCTGAGATTAGCGCGTTCAAACAAACAAACAAACAAACTAACAAACTCTTCCGCTTTATAATATTAGTATAGATTATTAAAGTATAAATATAGTTAAGGATTTTGTGAAAATTTCAAGTGCCTAACTGTAATCATTATTGATTACGAGCAAAAAAGGCAAAAAAAAAACACGTTTCTTGTATGGGAGCCTCCCTTAAATATTAACTTTATTTTATTTTTAGTATTTGTTGTTATAGCGGCAACAGATATACACAATCTGTGAAAATTTCAGAAGTCTACAGACAGACAGACGGACAGACAGACATCGAAGTCTCATGAATAGGGTCCCGTTTTCACCCTTTAGATATGGAACCCTAAAAAAGAATTACTCATATCGGACTTGTAGTTCCATAGATATGCGAACACAAACATAAAAATATACGTACATAGAATTTTGAAATTTGGCACATTTGTTCAGACGCTAGACATATACGAAAACTGGGCAGTTCTGGAAATATTACATACGTATACGGGTCGAATTGATAACCTGCTTGTTTGAAGTCGGTTAAAAAAGGGAACCAGTAAATATTATATTTCTCATTAGATATTGTCCACAACTTACTTTAACTCGTGGGAACCGCAATGTTTTCTGGGATAACAATAATCCTGTGTACTATCCAGGGAATGAAAGTCCCTTTAATCTCAAAGGATCTATATTTTAACAAACTTATACATACGGAAACATTTGAAAAATAGAGTAGCATTTGTATGAAAATACTAATATAAATAATCACACTCAATTTTCTAGCTGTTTCATTCTCGTTCAAACATTTTCATGATATTAATGTTTTTATGAAGGTATAATTACTAACTCTATATATTAACTACCAGCAGCGTTGCAAAAATCTTAATGTAAAAAATAATGCACTATTCATTACTTTTTTAACCGACTTCCAAAAAACGAGGAGGTTATATGTTCGGCTGTGGATATTTTTATTTTTTTTATTTTTATATGTTCAACGATTACTCCGCCGTTTGAGAACCGATTTTCGAAATTTTTGTTTTCTTGTATTAGGTTTTACTCCAATTCGGTACCATGTTCACAAAAGTGGTGACCTGATGATGGGATCCATGAGTAATCGGGGGAACTCCTCGAAATTTATATGGAAACATATGGTGATTTTGGATTTATGTGAAGTGTACTAAGAATATGCTACCAAAAAGTCAAATATTGGGTCAAGGTATACCATGGTTTCGAAGATGCTGAGAGAACTCCTGACTCTTTATAGATACACGTTTGGGAGTTTCGGCGTTGTTTTAAGAACAGAAAGCATATGCTACCATGCAATTCAAATTCATCATCATTGTCATCATCATCATTACCACGTCGTGTTAAGGTCACCAATGTCTCATGGAACAAAATAGATAATAGTACAAGACATAGGTATGGATATAATAATAATAATTATGTACTTATCAACACCAATAATTATTACAGGCTGTTTAAGGGCTCGGGTTACGCGCTCGATCAAATGAAATTCGATACCGCGTCAGTACAAGTTTTATATGTTGCTGTCTCGCTTTTGCGAGGCCCCGCGCGCCTCCGGCAGCGTATTATGTGTGCGTGCGTCGTCATTCATTATTTTACTCTGATCAAGTTATTCAAGCCGTGCGTTTGTTGCGATTTGCGAAGTATTATATTTTACTGTTTCATGAATCATTAACAATATTGTTTTTGTGGTTGTTTTATATATTGGAATAGTAGGAATACGGGCGCGGGCGTAGTGTCGTCGATCTTGTCACTGAACTGAACAGAATACAGATTCTACATAATATATTAAAATAATATACTTACTATAATATCTACATTGGACTCTTCACAAATCACACCACGTCAGCCTGGCCCCGTGCTAAGTACACTAAGGACTTGTGTTACAACTTACAAGTACCAGACATATAATACCGAATATATTATAATTTATACTAGCGACCCGCCCCGGCGTCGCACGGGTATAAAATATATAGCCACTGAAAAAATGATTAAAATCAATGATCTATCCTATGATCTACTTCTTAGCCTATGATCTACTTCTTATCTGTGCCAAATAACATAAAAATTGCTCAGTAATTCGCGAGATAATTTTCCCCCGTTTCAAATAATTTCCAACGTTTTATCCACATACTCCTATTAGTCTTAGCGTGATAAAATATAGCCTATACTCTATAGCCTTACTCAATAAATAGGCTATCTAACACTGAAAGAATTTTTCAAATCAGACCAGTGTTCCTGAGATTAGCGCGTTCAAGTTAGCCCTTTCAAATAATTTCCTCCGTTTTTTTCCACATTTTCCTCTATTTCTTCGCTCCTATTAGTCTTAGCGTGATAAAATATAGCCTATAGCCTTCCTCGATAAATGGGCTATCTAACACTGAAAGAATCATCAAAATCCGTTGCGTAGTTTTAAAGATTAAAGGGAACAAAGGGACATGAGGGAAAAAAGGGACTTTGTTTTATAATAAGTACCTATAATATTACTTCAGTCGGAATTTCCAGGAATTGCTATTGTATTCTATTGTTGTCGCGATCACCGGTGCTCGCGCGGGGCCTGAAGGATTATTTAAATATAGATTTCCTTTTTATTATACTCAACTTATTTAAGATCCATACTTCCATACTAATTGTAAAAAATTAATAAAAAAGTGTGTCTGTTTGTCTGTCTGTTATTAGCTTATTACCTCTTCACGCCCAAACCGCTGAACCGATCTTGCTGAAATTTGGCATGGAGATACTTTGAGGCGGTCCCGAGTCTTTGCCCTTTGACATATAATACTTTTTATCCCGAAAAAATGCACGGTTTCCGCGCGATAAACTAGTTTTGGCGCAACAGAGTTGCGGGCGTCATCTAGTTTTTACAATATTATTATACACATATTTAATACACATCCATGAGTCATGACTCATGAGTCATGAGTCATGACCCAGGAAAACATTTTGTTCCGTCGGTGGGATTCGAATCTCGAACCAGCGACCCCCGGCTTGAGCTACCATGCGTTCAACCACTGCGCCACAGAGGTCGACGCTTTTATTTAAAAAATATTAAAAGACAGTACGTAACAATAAAGTTTCAAAAACAGAAAAAAGGCTACTCCAAATATTCCTCACATTGTTATCATTCAAAATAATAAAATCGGACAAGTGCGAGTTGGACTCGCCCATAAATGGTTCCGCAATCCGCAGCAACAATAAGGTTTATTTTTATGAAATTATAAGGTTTTTTTTGATAGTTTCGGAGAAAAGTGGCTGTGACATACGGACAGACAGACACACAAACATGACGAATCTATTAGGGTTCTGTTTTTTGCCATTTGGCTACGGAAGCCTAAAAATCAAAAGAGTATTATTAATTACTAGCTGTTGCTGTTCAGTGTTAGATAGCCCATTTATCGAGGAAGGCTATAGGCTATATTTTATAACGCTAAAATTAATTGGAGTGAAGAAATAGAGAAAAATGTGGAAAAACGGGGGAAGTTATATGAAATTGCTTATTATCTTAAGATCTACTGGAGCAATTTTTATGTTATTTGGCAAACATAAAGAATAGACCACTTGAAGGGACATAGGCTATTTTTTGCGGAAAAATGTACGGTTGCGTGAAATTCCTAAATTACGCAAGCGAAGCCGAATAATAAAATCGTAGGAAAGTCAATTCTGTACATTGAATATTTTTGTACAAAAAATAATACTTGGGATGTGATCTACTATGATAATGCGAACGAAGTCGCGGGCAACAGCTATATTATAATAAAGTCATAGGAAAGTCAATTCTGTACATTGAATATTTTTGTACAATAAATATTAATACCTACTTGGGATGTGAACTACTATGCTAAGGCGGACGAAGTCGCGGGCAACAGCTAGTATGGAATATCTATTTCTTCGCTTCTATTAATCGTAGCGTGATAAAATATAGCCTGTAGCCTTTCTCGATAAATGGACTAACACTGAAATAATTTTTCAAATCGGACCAGTAGTTCCTGAGATTAGCGCGTTCAAACAAACAAACAAACTCTTCCGCTTTATAATAATATTATTTAATTATTAAAGTATTTATATTATTTAATTGAATAAAACTGACATCAGGAAATAATTACTAAAAATACAAACTAAAATAAAATATACAAACATAGGTATACAAACTTAGAATACAAGTTCACTTTTATATTTTATTTTATTTCAAGACAGAAATTAGCAAGTCTGTTCAGGAGTTCTCGAGTTTTAGCGAGATTAACGAATTTAATTATACATAATATCAATGTATATTGTATAATCATATTATAATATTATGACTATCGCTAATATTCCTAAACGTTATTTACAAAATACAGTATATAAGAAAATAATAATATTAAGATTTATGATATTCATAATTATTATTTATTTTAAACTACTGTGTGATACATCATACATCCCACCTTTCGGTATCCATTATTAATTATTATCAAAAGTTTAAGTAATAAAAGCAAGTTGTTCAAGCAATTGTCTTCAAGTATCACATAAAAATTTTCAAAATCAACATTCAACAACAATAACATTCTCTCGATCGCGGATTCTTGGAAATCTACTGTTATCGCGCGCGCGGTCGCATGCGACCGCTTGGAGCTTCAGGGAATATTGTACTTGAATAATGAATGCCTTGAATGAATTATTGTCACGTGCACCGGTTATAACACTCTGCCACCCGGAACGCGCCTCCCGCCCGTTGCCGCGCTCTGTCGTGTGAGCGGATCGGCACGATACCATGTTGGAAATTATAGAGAAATTTCGTTGCGTTTACGAATACCAAAAATGATGAATGAAAATTTATTATATTGCCATTCTTTTGAAGACATTCTGTAACTTCACAATATAAGCTGTGTTCCCAGGAAAAATACATTACGATTCGATGAGTTTTTAATATAAAACAAGTGTGCGAAAAGTATGTCGACAATGGTGTAAAAATTTATGAAATGTAATCGCTTATATTTTTTAGTGTGTAAATATTTTGAAGTTAATTTTTGTTCAGGAACCTAGGTAATTACTATTTTAAGCTGAAAAATAACTCAAACATGTTAAATGTTTTCGTATGACAAAATGATTTTGGTATTACGTTTGTATGAGAATTTCGAGGGTAACCCGGCCCCTTAATATACACGGCGGTCGGCGCCGCAGAGGTAACGGCGCCAAAATTATGAAGATTGAGTACAGAAATAGTTGAGGTTTAGCCGAATTCGGGAAAAGACACTACATATTAGATAGGAAAAATTATTTAATACTTTTTAGTTCATATTATAAGGATGCTATTAATATTGTTTTACCTTGGAAGTCGGTTTTAATTTTTTGTTAAAAATAATTCAATGGAAAAATTGGTATCCATTACTCAGTATTATGATTAATGTGTAATGTGTGGTCCTCCATTATACATTTAAAAAAGTAATGTGTAATGTGTGGTCCTCCATTACACATTAAAATAATCGGCCAAGTGCGAGTTGGACTCGCGCAAGAAGGGTTCCGTACCGTTGGAGAGCAAAAATAGGCCAAAATTGTGTTTTTTGTACGGGAGGGGCTCCCGGCCGATTTTGGCCTTTAAATTTTTATTTTATTTTATTATTATTATTAATTATTGACGTAGACATACAATAAGGGCCTTCGTGAAAATATCATGTGCCTACCTGTTGCTATTACTGATATAGAATAAAAAAGGCCGAAAAAATCACGTTTGTTGTACGGGAACCACTCTTAAATATTAATTTTATTTTGTTTTTCGTATTTGCTGTTATAGCGGCAACCGAAATACATAATCTGTGAAAATTTCAGAAGTCTAGCTATAGCGGTTTTTGAGTTACAGCCTGGAGACAGACAGACGGACGGACGGACAGACATCGAAGTCTTAGTAATAGGGTCCCGTTTTTACCCTTTGGGTACGGAACCCTAAAAAGATATAAACAATGAAATTTTTAAAAATGTCTATTAAAAATATTAATAACTATTGTATAGAGAATTAAAAAAAATATATTACTTAGACATTATTATTTTTTTAAATATATTTTTCGTGGGTCGAAAGTACCCAAAGGTGTTTGGGTAATATTGGCGTCATTTTCAAACCCCGCGGCCACTCACCAAACCGGCATATTATGAAAGAACATATCAAGGGGAGTAAACTTTATTATGGGAGACATATAGCTAAACTATATCGGAGCCGAGATATTAGGCATTTTATGTTCGTATTTTCAACTAAACGTAATTATAGCATGAATATTCAGGAAAAGACAAAAAAACGGCATTATTTAATATCTTTGAGCCTTTCTCGATAAATGGGCTATCCAACACAAAAATAATTTTTCAAATTGAACAAGTAGTTCCTGAGATTAGCACTTTCAAACACACAAACACTTCAGCTTCATAATATTAGTATACAGGGTATAACAAAACTAAATGATAATACTTTAGGGTGTGTACTGTGCATGAGTCCAAAGAACTTTTTTTTTCATTTTTGTATGGGGAAACTCTTTACGCCAGGGCGCTTGTCCATTCAAATCACAAAAAAATGATCTTTCAGCGCTGCACCTTTCACAGTGAATTCTATATAAGGGACACATCCTCCTCCTCCTCCAGTCGTGTTCCTCATATCTGAGGGTCGTGACCTCCCCCTTCCATGACCTTCCTTCTAATGGTTTTACGCCAGCTGTTCCTATCCTGCGTCACTCGAAGAGCGTCGTAGACGGTGGACTCAAGTGTGGTGCGGATTTGATCAGCCAACGCATGGGACTGCGACCTCGTGGTCTTTTTCCCTCAATCTTGCCAGTTACCACGAGTTTTTCAAGATTGTCTTCTTTTTTTCTGGCTATGTGTCCGAAATATTCTAAAATGCGCTTGAGGCAGATGGTAGAGAGCCTTGTTTTTATGTTAAGTTGAGCCAGAATGGATGCGTTGGTTCTGAATGCAATCCATGGGATTCGGAGCATTTTTCTCCAGCACCACATCTCGAAGGCGTCGATACGTCTGCGGTCTGCAGACTTCAGAGTCCATGGCTAGTATAAATAGTCAGTACTCAAGATGCATCATGACACGGTTCAGGCTCTGTGATTGGTTGGCTGTCAAAATTTGGACCAATCATAGAGCCGAACCGCGTCTTAAAACCGAGATGCATCTTGAGTACTGACTATTTATACCGGCCCATGTCTCGGATCCATAAAGAAAGATGGAAAATATGAGCGTGTGCACAAGTTTCATCTTGGTTTTTAGCGAAATTTTTCTGTCACGTCAGGTTTTATGCATTTGAGACATGGCACTCTTAGCCATCCCAATTCTCCTACGTATGTCTGGTTCGCAGGAGCCGTTGTTCGTGATAGTGGACCCAAGGTATACGAATTCACTAACCACTCCTAGTTTTAGAGCGCCAGTCAATGGTAGTGTGTTTCCTCTATCTATGACTGTCGAATCATAGATAGAGGAAACACACTACCTCTCTCTCCATGTCTGAATCTCCATGGTCTGTCGAAAAGCGTTTCTTTCAGCTTCATTCAATTGTTGACGTTTTTTGACAATGCGTTTTCTAGGTGTTTAAGGCGCAGATTAAATCAAGCCACAAGGAGATTGTGATCAGAACCACATTCAGCTCCTGGAAACGTCTTAACATTGCTCACAGATGATTTCCATCGGGAATTGATAAGGATATAGTCAATTTAATTTCTGTATCTATCACCTGGTGATTTCTATGTATACAATCTTCTAGGATGGTGTTGAAAGCAGGTATTTAATATAACAAGATGTCGGCTGATGCAGAAACTGATTAGTCTGTCGCCTCTCTCATTTCTAGAACCAAGTCCATGACGCCCCATAACCTCGTGTAGGTCGTCTTTGGTAGTTTTGCCGACCTTTGCATTCCAGTCCCCAAGTATTAAAATTATTTCTCAGTTTGGTATAGAGTCTAGCGTTTCTTCCAACTTTCCGTAAAACTATTCTATCTCTTCCTCCAATGACTGTGAGGTGGAAGCATAATATTAAATTGATATGATGTGTAAGGCGCTGGGGTTAGTATTTAATTTCATCGTCATAATTCGATCTGATATTGGGTTTTTAAATGTTTAGAGGTGGTAGATACGCTGATAAATCCTCCAAGTGGAGCTTCGGTAGCATATTTCACGCCATTCGGCCCGGTACCGAATGGCGCCGAGTATTAGTCGGGTCGTCCAACAAATCGCTCTCATTGTTCTCAGTACTCATGGTGGGGAGGTGTGTACTTATGGTGGACAAGGGACACATAATAATATATATTATTATGTATGTATTTTTTGTGTATTTACGTATATTTACGTACACAAAAAATACATACTACAGCTGTACTTCTATAATGAGCCGGGAAGTGGATTAAAAGCTAGACTGAAAATTCTGCCGAAAGGTCGCGTCCTGCAGCGTCATACTGCACAGTGGCCAAAATTCGCTAAATAGTGGAAATGATCGACTTTATATTATGGGAACAACACTCTAGAGTCACTTGACCCACAACACATTAATACATAAGAACAATGATTATAATTGCGTAATATTGCATTCGGCCCTTTGAAAACCACTGTCTAATGAAATGTAGTCTCAAGTCTGGCTATATTTTAGTCGGCTGAGAGTTAAGCCCAGTGTGAAAATATGTATGAAAAATTATTCACATTTGACGCGGACGAAGTCGTGAGCAATAGCTAGTGAGAAATATATATCCAACAGATTAAATATACCCTTTCTACACATGTTTGTTAAGGATAGCTCCTTAAAGTAACGTTAATTACTATTGATTTTGTGAACATAAGGTGCAAAAATAAATAAACTAAAATAGTCGTAGCTCAGCTCCGATATTACTTAGAACAATTTTTATTACTAATATATGTTTCTCTAATATAGCGCTACAAAATAATAATGGTTTTATCCCTGGCCGCTGAAAAAAAATGACGCCACAGGTCCATACAAAGTTACCCAATGCCCTTTGAGATTTTGGAACCTTTAAAAATTCATATCTTTAAAAATATTAACTTTATCGTGAAAAATCATAGGACCTTTTTATTGGTATTTCAATAAAGAATATAAATAAAAATAACCGGTTGAAAAATAACAGTTCCTTGCAATTGTTTAAACAATGTTTCTTTAAACAATATGGCACCGGGTAGCGCCATGGCAACATGCATTTATATCATCAGGAGGGCAATTTGAAGAGGATTGCATAAAAAAATATATGAAATAGTTTTCGGTACTCATGCGCCGACTCGGGCTGAACTATATTATGATTTATGGTATTTTATTGCGTTAGGATATTTTTGGAATGCAGAAGTATCCGTTTTATTTTGTTTATTTATAGACTTAAAATTTATATATTGCAAATCCAGAATAATCATGATTCTACTCACCGTTGATACCCACTGGTAGCTCTAGAGGTGACATAAGTATGACAAGAGGTTGTCCGAATATCCTGGGTATGTGTTGAAAAGCATACGAGTTATCCGAGTCCACTATGATGAAGAGAGGTTTTCTCGTGAAAGGTTGTAAGTCCCCTGGATACAGAATCTGTTGTTCTTTATACTTCGGCACCGTATCTTTCCTTTCTTTATTGCATTCCTTGAAAATATCCGATTTAGAAGTTGTTATCAGCCCACCGATGTCATATCCATCTGAAATTATTAGATTAGTTTTACTTAACAGCAATTTACAGATTTTTCAAAATAGATTTAGATTATCAGCGCCTGGGCGCCGAAAAAATCTCGACCAGGGCGCTGGTAGTGCTAAAACCGGCCCTGGATTTAGAGCCCAAAGCTTCAGTAACAATTACAAAGCGCCACCTAGTGTCAACCTCGTTATGGCAAAAAGGTATAATCTTGTATATAAAATTCTCGTGTTGTTACAATGTCAGTCCACGAACTCCTCCGAAACGGCTTTATTGATTTTTACCAAATTTTATCTTATATATAAAATTCTCGTGTCACAATGTTAGTACACGAACTCCTCCGAAACGGCTTTATTGATTTTTACCAAATTTTATATGCATATTCAGTAGGTCTAAAAATCGGCTACTCGGTACTTTATATATTGATAAGTGCATTTGTTGAATAAATAATAGTAAATTATTACAACCTGAGACTAACAGCGACGGCGGATAGCGATCGACGTTGCCATGGTGACATACTTATTTAGTCACTTCAATAAAATAATATATAAAAGCAAATAAACGTTTGCCGGGACAGCTAGTAATAATATTATATTATTGTAATATCATATTATCATCCATCTCAATGTTATCATCAGATATCATGTAACAAGGGGTCGGTCGTTTCGTTATAAAACGCCATCTATATGATAAGCTCTGTACTAATTTTAAGAACTATAACAGGCTACAGCTGAAAATTTTTAGACGACAACGCCATCTATTGATAGAAGTGGATAAAACTATTCTGTTATTTTTCCGTCAGGTAGCGCTTTGCTGATGTAGCAAATTACTAAAATTCGCGAGCGAAATCCGAGGAATCCAGAGTTGCTGTGCGGGGTGGTGCGACAATTTTTTGCACACTAGGGAAGTGTAATATGACAATATGAAAAATACAGAAGCATACAATATATTTAATTGGATTCCTTGGAGCATTCACGCTTGTAGAATGAATTGAACTAAGACCATTGTAGGATAATGATTATTCAATTAAAATTATTATATTGCTCCAGGTAATTTATTCGCTGGGAGCTAAATTTAAATTACGCTCGAGGCAAAAACCGATGGCGTTTGATATTGAATTTCCTGGTCTTAGCTCTTTTATTTCATAACAAAGCTTCGAGCAATTAAATCTAGATACGATAAACAATGCTTACAGTCCTCTGGATGCTTATTCTGATTTGGGTGGTACCCATCAGCTGAAATATAAATTAGGATGGCGCCATTGACAGTCAGGTCGTTACAACTACTGGCCAAGTATATGAGAACTTGGCTTGGTGACGGTTTGAATAAAAGATATTTATGCGGATTCTCTGGGCGTAGACCATTTTCTTGGATGCCTAAAATAAAATTATACAAAATATTTTTAGAAGACAGTCAAGAGCATTGCAAGTATCTTGAAACAAAATTCACCTATAAATTCAAAGAGATTTAAATTCATAATAAAAGACAACTAATTTATGCATTGCTTAAGCCAAAAAATTGCTTCAATAACATAAAATTCGCATTCAGCATATCTAATATTGGAAATATAAACCTTTTAAATGAGTTTGATGCAACGCTATACGCAAAGCTTTTGATAAATAATTAATATTCAAGATGTTTAACAAATATTGTATTTAGAATTTAAATTGCAAATGTTGAAAATGATCAAATGTGCAGTGCAGCTGTAAAATAATTACCTTTGTACTTTTATCTTTTTTATAATCAAATTAGATATTCATCCGCCAAGCATTTATTCAAAAAATTACAAAGCATAAAATATAAGTAGAGTAACAGCCAAAAACACATTTTTAGTAAAGAATTTGCAAAACGCTTTAACAAACTTTAAAAATTGCAATGAATGATGACGTAGTAGTGATGTAAAGTGTCTAAAATATTATTTAAAATATGTTAAATTAAAAATCCAGCTTATATAATTATTTTCTGAGAAATAATATCTAGAGATTCTATCCACCTCAAAATTACCTTTAGGTATAGGAGCGGGCCCTTTGGCGGTAGAACTTGAGCGGCAATGCGGAGAATCCTCAGGAGTTTCAGACTCACGTTCCAAATTCTGCAGAATCCTGAACATGTCTATGGTCAGTTCAGAGAACTTCACTTGGTAGGATCCACTGCCAATGATGACCGCGTCTTGGAGTGTGAGATACATCTGAGGAGTCTTCTCAATTGGTGGTATGGTCATGTTGTTTACACGTCCACTGAAATAAAGATTTACTAATATTGATGTTCAGCAATTTTTTTTAGTCTGACACCGAATATCTACTAAATAATAAACCATAATATTTGAATTATTGGTAGCCTTTGTTTTTTATTTCTTTCCTTTGATGGGACGTTCAGGCTTGCCAGCAACCAATAGGTTAATTTTGTGAGACCAACCAATAGGTTAATTCTAGAAAAAGGTAATTTATTGGTACGGTTAGTCTTGAAACTTACTAACCTAATAGTGAGTGCCACAGACGTATTATCAGGATGTATAACAGCGACCCCGGGTTCCGCAATCAAGAACGCTTTAACCTCCTCCAAAACCACATTCCATTCCGCCTGATCTTCTGGATCGTAAGTCGCACCATATTCTATCACTTGTCTATCTAACTCTCTCACCAATTCCTTTATCAGCTTGGATTTCTTCAATAATATCGCCACAACTATAAATCTGGCGTAGTATCTTAGCTTCTTTACCATGAGCTCGCATTTGTCCTCTCTATTCGCTTTGGTGTAGTACGATCTTCCACGTATAGCATGGTAAAACGCGAATGCTTCTCGGAGGTACGCCGTTTCGCTCGTCCTGAGGCTAAAATTTGAAATACAATAAAAAAGGGTTACTTAAGTTTTGCCATCTTGACTACATAATATTACTAAGTTTAATTTTAGTTGAGTATCTACTATCTGAGAAAACGTACTGGAAGATTGAAAAAGGCAGAGTGAACATCTAATATTATAATAAATACAGACAATTCGCCTATTCTAATAATACCTATTAGGATTTAGGAACATCATGTAAGTACATTGTACAGGGCCGCGTCGATACTCAGCGCCTGTGTGCGAAACCTATGAAGCACCTCTTTTTTTCTCGAATTTAATGTTTCAACTTATTTTTATTTCTTACTAGCTGTTGCTTCCACGTGGGCTTTAGTTTAACAGCGCGCACCGGGATGAAATGTAGCATACATTACCTACTGCAAAGTTTTTCCAAAATCCATCTAATAATCAAAATTGGTGTAAAATTTCAAAGCTTCGTAAAACCTTTGAGCTGCAATATTATGTTTTGTTGTTTACGAGGCATTAGTTGCGCCTATTTACACAAAGAGTATAATATACTCTGAATTATAAAACGAAGTACACTTATTAAGTGTACTTCGTTTTAAGAGTCGGGAGTCTTATAAAAAAAAATTTAGATCGTGTTATAGTATTAAACGTAGGCGAAAAAGGACTTCCGTTTTATATTGGCTAACAAAATATTGGTTTGAAATTGGTCTTAGAGTTGCGCCAGGTTGTACAAGTTATCAATACTCCATTACAAATAAATAAATTGTTGAGTAAACAAAAATAATTTCGATAGCGGCGGCGCGGCGTCCTATTGTCTTGGAGCCTGTGTGCGGCATACTTCGCGGCGCGGCCCTGATCGTGTAGCAAATCAAACAGCGCACATTCCCAAATCGAACTATCGAATGTTCTGATCCTGAATATTCTGAATAGACGATAACGACCTGATCTAGCATACCATCTTGCTCGGTAGTAAAATCTTTCTTTTCTACTAAAGATAGAACCGACTTCAAATTTGTACCGAACCGATTCAAAAACCGAACTCAAAAACTACTGAACCGATTTTGATTAAACTTGCAAGTTGCAGTAAGTATTCCCTAAGTTGAACAATACCTAGTACAAAAAAGAAAAGAATCACTTAAATCGGACTTGTAGTTTCGGAGATATGCGAATACAAACATAAAAACATGCATTTTTGAAGTTTAGCACATATGTTCAGACGCTGCTATAGACGTTAGTCTATAGCAGCGTTATATACGAAAACTGGACATTTCTGGAAATATTGCATACATACGCGCCGAATTGATAACCTTTTTTGAAGTCGGTTAAAAACAAAAGCAAGTTGTACAAACTCACTAAAAGTGATAATACAGCTGGCCGATCTTGGACGCTATCTCGCCGATCTGCCACCGCTTGAGGCCGTATCGTGTGTCCAGTATCAGGCGATGCTGCTGCTGGAACTTCCACAGCTTAGTGTAAACGTCGAACGTGCGACCGAAGTACGACTGCCATTGCTTGTGACCGTATGGAGGAAGCTCCCTGAAACATTAATCAACAATAATAATTAATAATTCAAGACGTGACTGGAAGAATAAGGTAAGTAACATGAAAAAACTTCCCGTTTTTCCCTTAAATGGAGGCTTTATGGCCGAAAAAAATATTTGAAATAGAAAAACTGTAGATTATAGTATGTGTAGCCAGAAATAATATTATCTAGGTTATGTAGTAGATAAGTTACAAGTTTATATAAATAATTAGGGAAAAAATGAGTTATTGTCCGTATGTTACGAAATGTTACTTGTTCGATTCTTCCACTTACGTCTTCAATTGGTATTATACGGGTTTCCTATATTTTTAGGGTGCCGTAGCCAAAATGGCAAAAAACGGAACCCTTATAGATTCGTCATGTCTGTCAGACAGACAGACATGACGAATCTATAAGGGTTCTTTCTGTCTGTCTGTCTGTCTGTCTGTCCGTATGTCACAGCCACTTTTCTCCGAAACTATAAGAACTGTACTATTGAAACTTGGTAAGTAGATGTAGTCTGTGAACCGCATTAAGATTTTGATACAAAAATGGAAAAAATATCAAAAATTTTAGGGGTCCCCATAGGTACAACTGAAACAAAAAAAATTTTTTTTCGTCTAACCTACGCATGTAGGGTATGTATGGATAGGTCTTCAAAAATCATATTGAGGTTTCTAATATCATTTTTTTCTAATCTGAATAGTTTAACTTCTAAAGTAGAGACATGATAATTCTTAAAAAAAATATATGATGTACATTACTATAAAAACTACCAACGAAAATTGGTTTGAACAAGATCAAGTAGTTTTTTTTTTATACGTCATAAATGGTAAACCCTAATGTAACTTTCATTAAATCAACTAAAATATAAAAATAAATCAAAACCCTTTTAATTTTATAGAAATAAACCTTATTGCTCCTGCGGAACCCTTCAGTGGCGAGTCCAATTCGCACTTGGCCGGTTTTTATTTTTATTTGCTAACAGTCGTCAAAAATTATTTGGAGATACAAATGAAACGGCAACTCAAAAAACTGAAAACCCGACTGAGCCAAACTAATCAAGGTGTAACAAAACTAAGTGACAATACCTTAGAGTTTGGAGTGTGAAATTAGTAACGCTGGAAGACCAAAAATTTTTTGTGATTTGTATGGGCAAGTTTCACGAGTTTCCCCATACAAAAGTAAAAAAAAATGCTTTCGACGCTGCTATTTTTACAGTGAACTATACACATGACTTATATACACCCTAACTAAAGTATTATCTATCAGTTTTGTTGCATCCTGTATATATATAACCCTCCTGTCGCAGTGTGGCGACAAGCAAGTCAAGCAATTATATCATTTTACAAAGTGCCTTATTATTTTATCTATTTATATTAACACTAGCTGTCCCGGCAAACGTTTCTTTGCCATATTATATTAAGTATATCGCCCGTATTATTTTATTGAATTAGTGACTAAAATATAAGTATGTCACCATGGCAACGTCCATCGCTATCCCGTGACCCGCGTCGCATAAACAATGGTCGCTCTTTATAGACAAATAATTTGCAATAAAATAAAATTGCGACTATAATTTGAGATTTAAACTATCCTATCTCTCAAGTTGGATCGAACTGCACATGGTGTGCGAATTTTATTATAATCGGTTAAGTGGTTTGTCCTCAATGGACTCCATTGAGGACAAACATTGTGACACGAGATTTATATATATTAAGATTGAACTTAACAACAAAATTTACTGTACTTAATTGATTAGTCTTCTAGACCAGATTCTTCTCTATGGACTTTTTGTATTAATGTGCCTTTGTTATTTTAGGTCTTTTTTAGGGTTCCGTACCCAAAGGGTAAAAACGGGACCCTATTACTAAGACTTCGTTGCGTGTCGGTCTGTCCGTCTGTCCGTCTGTCCGTCTGTCTGTCTGTCTGTCTCCAGGCTGTAACTCAAGAACGGTAATAGCTGGAGAGTTGAAATTTTCACAGATTATGTATTTTTGCTGCCGCTAAAACAACAAATACTAAAAACAAAATAAATTAAATATTTAAGGGGGGCTCCCATACAAAATACGTGATTTTTCAAACATTTTTTGCTCGGTATCAATGATGACAGCAGATAGGCACCTGAAATGTTCACAACATACTCAGCTATATTCATACTTTAATAATTAATAATAAAATTTAAATAAAATAAATAATTAAAGGGGGCTCCCATACAAAAACACGATTTTTTACTATTTTTGCTCTATAAAGGTATGGAACCCTTAGTGCGCGAGTCCAACTCGCACTTGGCCGATTTTTTTAGTTTGTACTTCATAATTGTGATATATGGGAAACCTGTTATTGGCTTTATTGTATGTAAAACTCTCTTTGTAAATCTTATAAGTATATAAGCTGTTGTTTTTCACCATAAATAAAATAAAAAATACAAATTACCTTAACCCGTTAAACAGTTGTTTGGATTTTTCGAGCAGGTGACAGAATTCAATGATGATTTTTCTCTCGTGGTCATCCAGGGGTGTCATCTTAACCATCCGTCTGTCCCTATGTACCCGATGGTCCCGAGAGTCCCTATGGTCTCGGTGGTCTCGGTGGTCTCGGGGGTCACTATGGTCTCGGTGGTCACTATGGTCTCGGTGGTCTCTATGGTCTCGGTGGTCTCTATGGTCTCGGTGGTCTTGGTAGTCTCCCTCGCGATGATCCCCCTCGTACTCCGGCCGCCAATCCGGATCGATTTCGTCCCGATAATAATCTCTATGACGTCGCATGTACAAATTTTTCTTCGACTTTTGCCTTAAAATATATTCCCCTTAATTTTGTGACAATTCCCATCTAAAGTGCGCTGATACATCTTTATTCTATAATACTTTTGATACTTCAGCAAATATAAAGCTAATTAAAGCTTAATTTCACTAATTGAGAATCTTATATCGAGTTTCTCTGAGTTATATTCAAATAATTTATTCATATATCTTTGGTATCTTTTTAATTATTGTTATTAAATAATAATTAAATTGATCTATTGATTTGCAGCTTTCGTTTCGACCCCGCGATTAGAATATGATGAATAGCCCAAAAATAAGATGACCCTCTGTTGTTCGATTGTGCAGTGATTGATATCTGTAAAGGAAATAATTTAAATTAATTTAAACCCATAACTTACATAATCGCAATAAACAGTTAGTTCTGTCTACTCTGATATTATGCTACAAGCAACATCCTTGAGGTCCGGAATAATTTTTTTATATGTTATTGTAGAATTTGCTACGAGCCTACGACATTTCACATGCTACGCGCTACGTAAGTTCTACAACTTGCGTAGCCGCGCTGTAGCAGCGTGGGCTACGGTTCAGCTACGTCGTTGATTTAAGCTATACTACGTGGTAGACCTCCAGGTCTAAAAGGATAAGACATAACTTACTTTCTGATGGATGAAACCATAGGTTCTTGGTAGTGCCTCGTATGCTTAGAATACCTGCGAATTTGTGTAGCTCTAAGTGTGACACCTGGTCAGGTACCAGGTACCAAAGTGGACAAAAAATGGGTCTTACTTTACTAATTTTCTTATGGCTAATGTTTATATATAATTTGTAGATTATTCTTCTGAACTAGTATCATATAGTGTGAGATGACTTTTCAATGACCAAAACTATTATCAGACGTTTTAAAAATATTTTTGTTGCTATTTTTTTTTCATAGGCTTTATTTTTACTTTATAAATAATTATAACACCTTAGAAAACAATACGATATTGTGAGAATTTATTTTCTACTAGCTGTTGCCCGCGACTTTGTCCGTGTCAGCATACTGCATAGTATAATAACAAAGATGGATAATTTTCCCCTGTTTCCTTACCCAAAGGGTAAAAACGGGACCCGATAACAAATATATTTCAGCCTGTCCGTATGTCTGTCTGTCCATATCCAGACTGTACCTCCCCTTTCTAGCATGTAGTGAATATTATTAAAGTATGGATACAATTGATTGTTTTTTGGTCATATACCTAGTCAAGTGCCTACCTGTCAGACCCAGATCCCAGAGCGATAAGAGTATATAGTAGTACTAGCGACCCGCCCCGGCGTCGCACGGGTATAAAATATATAGCCACTGAAAAAATGATTAAAATCGATAGCCTATGATCCTTCACATGGTCTACCTCTTATCTGTGCCAAATAACATAAAAATTTCCCCAGTAGTTCGCGAAATAAGCCCTTTCAGAAAATTTATCCCGTTTTTTTCACATTCTCTTCTTAGTCTTAGCGTGATAAAATATAGTCTATAGCCTTTCTCAATAAATGGGCTATCTAACACTGAAAGAATTTTTCAAATCGGACCATTAGTTCTTGAGATTAGCGCGTAACGTAACTCTTTCAAATGATTTTTCCCGTTTTTCCACATTTTCCTCCATTTCTTTGCTCCTATTAGTCTTAGCGTGATAAAATATAGCCTATAGCCTTCCTCGATAAACGGGCTATATGACACTGAAATAATCATCAAAATCCGTTGCGTAATTTTAAATATTAGAGGGAACAAAGAAACATGAGGGAAAAAAAGCGACTTTGTTTTATAATATGACTAGCTGACCCGGCCACGCGTTGCTGTGGCTAAAGTTTTTGTTATATTACATTATAGTAAACAATCTAAGAGGAACAATAAGAGAACATCAGTCACGGAGTCCAATATGCTTTTTCACACAGATGGTATTTGTAAAAAAATATGGTGATCTCCTTATTTGACTACTATATCCCTTTAGTACAATGAAATTATTTACGAACAAAGACGAAAATGTTGATGTTGGTATACAAATTCACTGGATTGAGATTTGAAGGGGAAGTACGTTGAACACAATTAATTAAAATATTTTTACACTTGATATTAAGCAGAAATCAATAGGTATAAAATAAAAATTTAATGGTTTAAATATAAGAAAAAAAAACTTGAAAAACTTGTTATCATAGCACATTGAAATAATAAGTGCTAAATATTTTTTAATAGAGGTTAAATAAAAACAATAAAAAAATATATTTGTACAACTATTGAAAAAGTGTAGGAAATTGTGTATCATTTTTGCATTGACATTTTAATTAAATTTTATAATTATGTGATAATATTTACATACATATATTCAAATTAAATTATAAAGTTTTGATCAATGAAGCACAAATAAGTAAAAAACAGGATTAATTTCACTGTATTATCTTCATTATAATATGAATTCAATTTACACTTCAGTCTAAGTAACACGTGGCTAGCTATGCTAATACCAAAAATTTAAAAAGTGGAAATAATTGAATTATACGGTATTTCGTTCACTACAAAATAAATTTAATTAATTTTATAGCGTCAACAACACGTGGTAATTATGCTGTTAAAATGTAGCTTATATGACACGTTCGTAGATTTACCATAGCAGCGCCATCTATTGATTACTTACTCAACCCAGTCGAAAGGTATCGACATCTCTTAGAATCATTTGGAGTTAACAGATAATTGTGACTGTCAAATAATAACAGACAAATAATTAGCAATAAATTAAAATTGCGACTATAATTTGAGATTTAAACTATCCTATCTCTCAAGTTGGATCGAACTGCACATGGTGTGCGAATTTTATTATAATCGGTTAAGTGGTTTAGGAGTACATTGAGGACAAACATTGTGACACGAGATTTATATATATTAAGATATATTATTCTTCTAACTGATATCCATGCATGCACTAAATAAATTTATTTCAATGCATTTTATTAAATACGAGATAATACCCGCAACTTTGTTGCGAAAAAAGTATCATATTATATATTATGTGCTTTCCCAGGAAAGGACATAATTATATCATGATACTTCTTATCCCGGAAAAAATATCCGGAAAAAACGGATAGGTATACTTTAACCCCAGGGCTCAAAGTATATCTGTACCAAATTTCAGCAAAATTGGTTTAGCGGTTTGGGCGTGAAGAGGTTACAGACAGACAGACAGACATTTTTACACATTATGAGTGACTAGTGAGTGACTGAGAGTGAGTATAGCTCCATGTAGAGCTTCACAAATTCGAAGGTATTCTAAGTACAAAAGGAACTTCTGAGAGCCTAATGTTTCATCCATATTGTGATAGTAAGTTGTCTTATCGCTCTGGGATCTGGGTCAAACAGGTAGGCACTTGACTAGGAATATGACCAAAAAATACTCAATTGTATCCATACTTTCATAATATTCACTACATGTTAGAAAGGGGAGGTACAGTCTGGATATGGACAGACAGACAGACGGACAGGCTGAAATATCATTATTATTGGGTCCCGTTTTTACCCTTTGGGTAAGGAAACAGGGGAAAATTATCCATCTTTGTCATTGTACTATGCAGTATACTGACACGGATAAAGTCGCGGGCAACAGCTAGTAGAAAATAAATTCTTGCAATAACGTATTGTTTTCTAAGGTAATTAATTTATAAAATAAAAATTAAGCCTTTGAAAAAAAAATAGCAACAAAAATATTTTTAAAACGTCTGATAATAGTTTTGGTCATTGAAAAGTGTCTTACACTACATGATACTAGTCCAGAACAATAATCTACAAATTATATATAAATATTAGCCATAAGAAAATTAGTAAAGTAAGACTCATTTTTTGTCCAATTTAGTACCTGGTACCTGACCAGGTGTCACACTTAGAGCTACACAAATTCGCAGGTAATTCTAAGTGCACGAGGCACTACCAAGAATCTATGGTTTCATCCATCAGAAAGTAAGTTATGTCTTATCCTTTTGGGATCCAGGTCTATGTACAGATAGTGCAATCCACGATTCACAAAAACGCGCCCCACCAATTTTTCTTTTCCATCCTTCCCTTTGACCGTGACGCTTTCTCTTAATAATTGGTCTATTTATTGTAGTGTGCCCATGCATTCGTAGGTAATTAGTGTGTACCAATAACACTCGAACATTGGCGAAAGTTTGCACACATATACAATAGACGATTAGAAGGAATAGTGGGGCGCGTCTTCGTGGATTGCACTATTACTCTGGTTAACAAGTGCCATTTTTGTCAAAACCTGATCTCATGCACCGAAAATTATGATTTTGATCTCATTCAATTCGGAATACCATCTAGAACATTCTATCAAAATTCCAAGAGGGGCTGAAAAAAAATGCAAAAGTAATAAACAATTAAGTAAACATAAAAAGAAGGGTTTGGTTTTTTTTTTAATATTTCAAAGACTATTTGAGATAATCAAAATTTAAAAAAAAAGATCCTTAAAGAGCAGAAAATTTCCTTAAAAAATCCTAGAATTTGGAACCTTACCAATAATCCTTATAGCTTTAATTGAGCGGCGAAAGTAACGGTAAAACCGCGTGGTTCGGATTTCGCGTGATTTGCCGCAATCTGCTACGTGAACTAAAAAAATATTTTAAATGATTAAATATTAATATTAACGAATAAAAAAATTTGGGTTCTGAGTAGACACATCAATAAACTATAATCCGTTAACAAAAATAAATTATCACAATTTATTTAATTGTTATGCTTTTGTTCATTTGCTAATAGTCACCATTTTAATGTTAACATAAAAACGCTGATTATTTCAAAACAAGACATCGTGATTTTTTTATTATTCTTTTGAGCTAATTTTAAAAGGCCTAGTAAGATATTCCCGTTCAAAAAATTATTTTTTTTTATTTTTCACTTTTTTATCAACATTCAAAGTCATTCCAAAATTATTCATGTAAATAAAGCAATTACGGTACTTTTATATCCAATTATTGTTAATATTGTTATTGTTAGAAGCCAGATAACAATATATATTTTTTTATTTATAACTAATGAAAATTTAAGTAATCATTTTTATTGATGAAAAAAACCCTAATTGTTATATTTACTTTAATTTCATGAATGCCTTTGATTGTTCATAAAAAAGTAAAAAATCAAAATTCTTTAATTTTTCCAACTGATATCTCTTCTAAGCCCTTCTAAGATTAGCTCAAAAGAATAATAAAAATTTCTAGATTTCTTGTTTTGAAATAATCAGCGTTTTTATGTTAATATTAAAATGGTGACTATTAAGAAATAAACAAAAGCATAACAATTAAACAAATTGTGATAATTTATTTTTGTTGACGGATTATTGTTTATTGATATATCTACTTAGTACCCAAATTAATTTTTATTTCTTTATATTAATATTTAATCAGTTAAAATATATTTTTAGTTCACGTGGCAGATTGCGGCAATTCACGCGAAACCCGAACTACGCGTTTTTACCGTTACTTTCGCCGCTCAATAAAAGTTGTAAGGATTGTTAATAAGGTTCCAGGATCCAGGATTTTTTTAGGAAATTTCCTGTTCTTTAAGGATCTATTTTCAAATTTTGATTATCTCAAATTGTTTACGAAATATAAATAAAAAACTAAACCCTTCTTTTTATGTTTACTTAATTGTTTATAACTTTTGCATTTTTTTCAGCCCCTCTTGGAATTTTGAAAGAATGTTCTAGATGGTATTCCAAATCGAATGAAACTGAGAATCATAATTTTCGGTGTATGGTATCAGGTTTTGACGAAAATGGCACTTGTTTATCAGACTATAATGATCAGTGTCTACGATATACAGAGTGAAACAAAACTAAGTGATAATACTTTAGGTTGTTATGGGACATGGGTCCCCTAAATAGAGAATGCTGCAAAAGTAGCAGCGTTGAAATAGTAACTTTTTTTGATGTGAAAACTTCTTTAGCGGCGTTGAGCACTTTTGTGGGATGGGTAAATAAACTGTGAAACTCGCGCCAGATTTGCGTGTTGATCGAAAAACCATACAAAACGCGTAAGACGGTTGGAGAGTAGTGTTTTTTTTGTCGAACTCGAACTCGAACTCGAACGAAATGTACAGTCGAGGAAATGAGTTGTTTAGCAGAAATGTACAGTCGGGGAAATGAGTTGTTTAGCAGAAATGTACAGTCGGGGAAATGAGTTGTTTAGCAGAAATGTACAGTCGGGGAAATGAGTTGCTTACAGAAATGTACAGTCGGGAAAATGAGTTGTTTAGCAGAAATATACAGTCGGGGAAATGAGTTGTTTAGCAGAAATGTACAGTCGGGGAAATGAGTTGTTTAGCAGAAATGTACAGTCGGGGAAATGAGTTCTTTAGCAGATGCGCTGATTAAAGCCGCTTTTCCACCTGCAAGACAACTGTCGCGAGAAGTGTCTGACAGTCTGTCTGACAGCAGCTTTTCTTTTCGATTGTCGATATTTTTTAATCGATTGTAAGGGTTTCGATTAATTAATTAAAACGATCGTTTTTTTATTATTATTATTTTTAAATCGATTTTCTTAA
This sequence comes from Lysandra bellargus, assembly GCA_905333045.1. Taxonomy (NCBI): domain Eukaryota; kingdom Metazoa; phylum Arthropoda; class Insecta; order Lepidoptera; family Lycaenidae; genus Lysandra; species Lysandra bellargus. The sequence goes on along the minus strand of HG995319.1, from coordinate 6,529,606 downwards.
AAAATGGGTTGAAAAAATAATGCACAACGTTATTAATCAAGTTTTCACTTCTGCCGGCACTCCCGGAGTGCAACCCATCTTTTTTTCACCTTTGTATGGAAAAATTCATGACGCTGCTTGCCCATACAAATGACAAAAATTTTTTTGATCTTTCAGTGCTGCTACCTTCACAGTGAACTCTATATACGGGACACGTACACACACTAAAGTATTATCACTTAGTTTTGTTTCACCTTGTATATTGGTATGTTCATGAAATCTATACTAATATCATACACAGGAAAAGTTTGAGTTAAATTGCTTCTGAACCTACTGGACCGGTTTTGATGACAGCCAGGTACAAACACAGAAAACGACATAAATTTTTTATTGTGGTTAAATGTTTTTCGCGAAAGTTGTATACGATTTGCGGAATCATATTTTGTATTACTTTAAAACTTACAAAAATAATAATATACAGTTTGTAACAACACAATTTACAAAAAATATCGTAAATCAGGTATCCAAGTAGTAACAAAATATAATTTAATACCTTCATTAGGGATAATATTTTACAAAATATTTTTTTCACAGATAATAACTTAAGCTGTATTAATCCGATATTTTTAGAGTTGAAAAACAAACAGCTTACGCGAAGTGTTTTTTTTGTGATGAAAAAATATTATTATATTTTATTTTCATTATAACGATATTGTACAAGTAGTTCAGTTATTATAATATGTTTGATTTCGAGGATTATAATGGAAAATTACTTGAATAATCATACAATTTAATTGTTTTAATGTTCCTTGCAGATTCGTTCATTATTCGATCTAGTCCGTTTCCTATCAAAGTTCTAAATGGTATTATCTTGAAATATCGATATCGTGTGTTTGAGATATAAATCCAGCGTGAAATACGCATAGTTTTATAATAATATAATATAATATAATATATACATTGCAAATAATATATAATATATTATGTGCAATGCAAATTGCACATAATATATTATATTGAATAATATTAACATAATATTATGTTAGTGACAAACTGATAACATACCCACCTGGTATTGTGATTGATTAAATGAGTATATCCATAAAGATAAACTACGATAACATGGCGCGCCCATCCAAATTACTGTTTCAATGTGTGTAGTCATATCCTTATGAAAGAGTTTGTAGTAAGTATTCAACCAATCAACCAGTACTCGTAATATTTCACTTAATGTCACTTATTACCAAGATTTGTGGGTCAACTAATTATAACTAGCCTACCGCGCAAGACAACGCACTTCAAACGTTTTGACAATGCACTTCAAACATTTTACATTTTAGAGGGGCGCGCCATGTTATCGTAGTGTGTGTCCGTCTGTCTGTCTATTGCCTCTTCACGTAAACACCGCCGAATCAATAGAATATATATATATATATATATATATATATATATATATATATATATATATATATATATATATATATATTTATATTTATATTTATAGAAAATATATAGAAAAAATAAGGAGAATATAAGGATAATTAGAAAACTATAAGCCCGAATAAAATGTTGAAGGAAAAACGTATCAGAAATATCTCAGCTAATGAGCAATTTACTTTTCTAAGAAATGAACTCATTACCCTAGTCAGGACTTAATTAATATACTACTCTTAATTAATGTTATGCTATTGAATGTACTGTAACTTCTTGGTGGAAATTCATGTTCAATTCATTAATTTTACAATTTGCTAATAAAATTTATTTATTTTTAAAATAATATCAACTTTGTATATAATAATATAATAAAGTGGAATAAGTGCAAGAAAAGTGTTACTTAATATTTATTGAATTACTACCACACTAGGCCGAAAAAACGCGGCCGAAGTTCGGCAGGATTATCATGGACGTATAAAAAAAAGGCGGACGGAGTCCTACTACACACAAAACTGTGTCCTTCAGAGTCGGCCAGCTGACTGCATGTACACGGTCCGCACGCACACATTCTTACGCTAGTCCATACCATTTGACAGGCGTAAGAATGTGTGCGTGGCCGACTCTGAATTATTCATTTTGAATTAGTCACAGTTCTATGTATAATAATATCTCATTAATCTATACTAATATTATAAATGCGAAAGCATCTCTATCTGTCTGTCTCGTTTTCACGCCAAAACTACTAAACCGATTCTAATAAAATTTTGAACACAGATAGTCTAAAGCCTGAGAAAGGACATAGGCTACTTTTTAACTGGAAAAAGGGGTTGTAAGGGGGTGAAAATGCGTAAATTTGTTAAAATTAATTTAGTTCCAAAAATTCATAACAGATGGCGCTAAGAGTCGCCTACATCTCGCTATCGCTTGCTCATAAGTCTTTCTATAAGACGTGGCACCATATTAAATAAAGTCTTTTGTTTCTATCGATTGTTTTACACGTTATTATTTAAATAACTCACTACTCATACTTTATCTATGCAGTGACGTAACCTTAAACCTACCTACCAATAATAAAATAATTATAGTTTATGGGTAAAGCTAAAGTTGTGTAATGGGGGGCTAAATAAGCTTTAAATTTGGTATAAAGTTTAGTTAATTTAAAAAATTAAATATTATGTGCACACTGCACAGCTGTTTTTGGGTATTTTGATTTAAGAGGTACCAGGGTTTTAAAAAGCTTTTAAATTTGAAACCAATTTTGTTGACACCGCGCGCTAGAAACTGAAGTCCACGCGGACGAAGTCGCGGGCAACGGCTAGTTATTATACATAGAACTGTGACTCTGAAGACACAGTTCTATATATAATAATTAATAAGACTCCGTACGCCTTTTTTTCTTCGTTCATGGTGATTTTAAATTACCGATGACACACCATGCCAAAATTACGTCGCGTTATATTGTTGGCGTTTGACATTGCTGACGTAGGTAATAACTTCAGCCGCGTATTTTCGGCTTAGTGTATTTAGACACTTAGTGTCTAAACACACTAGGCTAAACGCCTACGCTGGTGTCGCAAAAGAAAACACGGTACGGTTTTGGTTCCAACGTTTTCCTTCTGGAAATTTCGACCTTCAGAACAAGCCCCGTGGACGACCCATGACCAAAATGAATAATGAAGAATTAAAGACTATTGTGGAAACGGATCCATCGCAAACCACTTCAGAGTTAGCAGCAGGCTTCGGTGTAAGTGATAAAACTGCTTTAATCCACTTTGAGTGAAGCAAACCCGAAAACACTCGTCGACGGCTGCGTTACATTGCTCAACCGACACAATAATGAAGGGATTTTAAATCGGATCGTTCCTTGTGATGAAAAATGGATCCTTTACGATAATTGGAAGCGTTAGTCGCAATGGCTGTCCCCTGGAGATTCAGCCAAATCCTGCCCTAAGCGAAAATTGACTCAGAAAAAGTTACTTGTGAGTGTTTTGTGAGCTAGTGCTGGTGTCGTTCACTACAGCTTTCTGAAATCTGGCCAAACGGTTACGGCTGATATCTATTGTTAGCAACTGCAAACCATGATGGAAGAACAAGTTTCTAACTTAACATCGCATAAATCCCCCCCCCCCCCTCTGAGGGGAACAAAGAGGGGGTCAGATATTGTATCAAACTTTTTTCTTTAATAGACTTACTTCATATTATTTACTGTGTAACGTGTAAGTTGTAACTTATTAATAGCGTTTAGCGTTGTAAATTCTATTTCTTATTATTCATAATTCCATACTAATATTATAAAATACTAGCTGTCCCGGCAAACGTTGCTTTGCCATAATATAAAGTATTTCGCCCATATTATTTTATTGAATTGACTAAATAAGTATGTCGCCATGGCAACGTCGATCGCTATCCCGTCGCACAAACAATGGTCGCCGTCAGTCTCAGGTTCTAATAATTTACTATTATTTATTCAACAAATGCACTTATCAATATAAAAAGTAGATGTTGTCCGATTCTCAACCCTAGCCGATATTATGCTCGCTAAGATTCACGAAAATCGGTCGAGCCGTTTCAGAGGAGTTCAGTTACGCACACCGTGACACGAGAATTTTATATATTAGACTAGCTGTCCCGGCAAACGTTGTTTTACCATATAAATAATTTTTGGTATGAAAAATAGATGTTGGCCGATTCTCAGACCTACTCAATATGCTCACAAAATTTCATGAGAATCGGTCAAGCCGTTTCGGAGGAGTTCGATTACGCACCCCGTGACAGAAGAATTTTATATATTAGATTAGATGAGAAAGTGTGTTTGTTTGTTTGTCCTTCTTTCACGCCCGAACGAAGCAACCAATTGACTTGATTTTCTGCAAAGACTTAGTTGAAAGGATGGAGAGTAACATAGGCTACTTTTGGTCTTAAGAAAACATGATCCCAAAGGAGGCTTACGCGATTTTCGAATTACACGCGAGCGAAGCCGCGGGCAAAAGCTAGTATGTTTTAAGGCTGGTCACATACATACGTTTATCATTTTCGATTTCCTAATGTTGAATTTCGAATTGGAATTCCGTGAGATTTTCCGAACGGATCGAATGCCGCACGTACGTTTCGAGTGCAAGCCAGCGCGTTTGCGTGTGAAAAAAAACGAATTTCAGAACGAAACGGAATTCTGAATACGGAAAACACATTCGGAACGGAAAAAGGTATTTAATTGTAACTATAGAGGGCGTCGTAATTCGACAGCAGCGACACGATGCGAGTAAAAGAAGTAACTTGTGAGTGACTTTGGCGTCGCATTCTCTTTGACCCCGGCTAGTTTATAAGTGATTTTTTATGTATATTAGACTATAAAGTGATTTAATACTTGTACGGGTTGTTGCCAACCGTACATAAATAATTATGCTTACACGTTAATTTTCAGTAATGTCGCGGATCATATTCATTTGTATTAAGTACGTAAAATAAAGTCAGTTATCATTTATCCATCAAAGGGAGCGGTTTTATTTATCATCCTTAATCGTTCTCCCTTAATTATCATTTATCTTTATCATACATCTTTAATATAATATTGGTTGTAAGGCAGGCTGCAGCAGTAGCCCCTACACCTATATTTTTTTTTGGTCCTTCGTAAATAAATCATTATCAGAACTTTTATCATAATATATATCAGCGCGTGTGGACATTATTTTGAGCTTTCTTATATTTTATCAAGACTTTTACGTATCAGTTTTATTAAGTGATTTTTTGCAAAGCTCAAACCGTGGTGTACTGTACTGTGTGTGCATTGGTGGAGTGTTTTTGAGGTGCTATCATCATTTGGCGGGCCGGGAGGTCTGCTCATCATCGCTGATCTTCATCATCGTGACGTCGCAGCTCGCAGGTTTGCTGTTTCGTATCCCGAGCACAGCTGACTCAAGTAAGACTGTTCATTTTTATCATAATATAATTTTATTTCTGATTTATCATAATGGAAAATATATTTGAACGGCAAGTTGAAATTATCAAGGCGGTTAATACTATCAAAATAAATTTCGGAAAAGATTCCGCGAGTAGAAAAACTCCGGAATATATTCAAAGAAGACTTAGCACTCTCGAGGAGCTGTGGGTAGAATTTGAGCAGAATAACGAGCTTTTGTTAGGTAGTTCGGACAAAAATAATCCATATTTTACGGAAAATCATTTCGGGAAGATGGAAAGCCTTTATCAAACCCTTAAGCAAATCTTGTTGACCTATCAGCCTAAAGAAGATAAATCTTCGACTGCACCGCCTGAAAGGATTCAGGAATTATTATCAAAGCAGCGCACTAATTTCCGAGCATTGAGCCGCTTAATCAATAGTATCAATATTGAAGAAATCGCAGAGAAGTGGGAGATAGAAGAGGAGCTCCGAAATCTGAAAAGTCGGTGGAATGTTATTGACACACAACATTTAGAAGTAGATGACTTTTTGCAAGGTTCTGATTTAGAATACGAGGAAGAATATAGCACGTACGAGAAGGAGTACAAGGATATCAAGCGGGCGCTCCATAGAAAATTATCATCTACTGCTCACACCCAGCAATCTACTCCGCAGCTGGAGATACCTATCTTCACCGGTAAATACTCTCAGTGGCCCACGTTCTTTGATTTATTCAGTGAAGCTATACACAATAATAGCTCGCTGACGAACGCCCAGAAAATGCAGCACCTAAAAGGGAAGGTAAGAGGAGAAGCCGAGCGATTGATCCAGCACCTGCACATATCATCCGAAAATTATTTAACAGCCTGGGATATTTTAGTTCATAGGTATGACAATAAGCAGCTTTTATTCACCAATCAAATTGAGACGCTGATTAATCAGCCGAGTCTTCAGAAGCAGTCGGCCTATGAAATTAAAAAAATACACGACACGTCCGTCGAGTGCATCCACGCCATTCACAACCTGGGGGTGGACACAAACACCTGGGATCCCTTGCTTGTTCATCTTCTATCAAAGAAGTTGGACGTCGAAACGTTAAAAGATTACAAGGAAGCCAGAAAGGCGCCGCGAGAATTACCTGAGTTATCAGAATTTATCACATTTTTAGAATCGAAATTTATTGCGTTGGAACCGATGCATAAAAAAGAGCGGGATGTTTTTCCGCCTACAACATCGAAGCATATAACCAACCCAAGGTCATCATCATCAGCGTATCAACCTGCAAGGAATTTTAGTCGCGAAAAGTATCAGGGTAAAACTTATCATACTCGTTCTACGAAATGCCCATTATGTTATTTTAATCATGATTTATTTAAATGCAGGCGATTTATTAATATGACACCAACGTTGAAGTTACAAACAATTGTGAAACATCAAGTATGTAGGAATTGTCTATACAAGCATTTTGATAATCCATGCATTTCTACAAAGCGTTGTAAGGAATGCCAGGGTGACCATAATTCTTTGTTGCATGAGGCTTTTGTAAATACTGGTAGTTCCAATCCTAAATTAGTTCGCCCTGAAAGTAGCCAAAATGACATTAATCATGTTACTAAGCAGCATAACGTTAATTTCGTCGCCGGAGAAAATAAAGAAATTTTGTTGACCACCGTTTTATTAAAGGTTTTATCAGCTGACGGCTCTCTTATCACTCTTCGAGCGCTTTTGGATCAGGGGTCTCAAATTTCTTTGATATCAGAAAATGCGGCACAGATGTTAGGACTCCGACGGCATAAATATCATGCATCAGTATCAGGTATTGGCTATGGATCAAAGCAGAGCAAAGGACTGCTGGAAATTGAATGTCACTCTATTTATGATGACTTTAGCTTTACGACACAAGCTATGATCATTTCACGTGTTGCAAATAATTTGCCAAATATCTCTTTTAATAAAAAATCATGGTCACACTTGCAGCATATCAACTTAGCGGATCCGGATTATAATATTTCCCGTCCTATTGATTTATTATTAGATGCTAGCGTCTATTCTCAAATATTAATGAGTGGACTTATCAGGGGGCCACCTCAGGCTCCTATTGCGCAGCACACCAGACTAGGCTGGATTTTGTCTGGTAATGTTAGGAGATTTAACTGCCATGTGATTATCAACAATGTATCAGATTTATCAAAGTATTGGGAGATGGAGGAGATCTCAGTCGAACAATCATCATCACTATCAGCCGGAGAACAGTTTTGTGAAGATTTATATGCTACGACAACAAAACGTTTAGAAAATGGCATGTATGAAGTATGTCTTCCTATGAAACCAAATTTTGAGGAAAAACTTGGTTCATCACGTCCGAAAGCAGTTGCCCAATTTTATCAGTTAGAGCGCAAAATGGCTCAAAATCAATCATTTTCGGACAGCTACAAAAATTTTATGAGGGAATATCAAGAACTAGGAGACATGGTACCGTATACCAAGTCTGGTGAGGGTCCATCATATTATTTTCTCCATCACGGCGTACTCAATTTAAACTCCACTTCTACAAAATTGCGGGTGGTCTTCAATGGCTCTTCCAAGACATCATCAGGTCTGAGTTTAAATGACGTGATGGAGCAAGGCCCGAATTTACAAGCCGACCTACAGGCTCTTATCATATCTTGGCGCCAATATAGATTTGTGATGACATCTGATGTGGAGAAGATGTTCAGAAGAATCCTGGTCCAAGAGGCTCATCAAAATCTTCAATCGGTGGTCTGGAGAAACTCAAGAGATGTACCTCTTCAAAATTATAGACTCACGACTGTGACGTATGGGACGAAGGCAGCACCGTTCCTGGCCATGAGGACGTTGAAGCAGCTGGCTATGGACGATGCTGAGAAGTACCCCTTGGGTGCGATGGCTTTGAAAGATAGATTTTATATGGATGACTATTTAGGAGGCTGTAACGATCTAGAAACGGCGAAGGAAGTGCAAAAGCAGTTGATAAGCATCCTACGCGGAGCTGGCATGAACCTACGCAAATGGTCAAGCAACGAGCCGCAGCTTCTACAAGATTTACCATGCGACCAATTAAATAATCCGTACGAGTTTCGTTGCTCGGAATCCCGTAAAACGTTAGGCCTTAAATGGAATCCATCATCGGATACGTTTACATATGACTATCAATTTGAATCGGAACCTAAATGTTACACTAAACGGGAACTATTATCAGATATATCTAAGTTATTTGACCCCATCGGTTGGATATCACCATTATCAATTAAGGCTAAGTTACTATTCCAAAAGGCATGGGTCACGGTGGAATCCTGGGATGAAAAGTTATCATATGATATCATTCAAGAGTGGACAGAATTACGAACAGATTTTAAAAATATCAAGAACATAAAAATCAAACGATGCATCGGTAACCTTCAATGTGCATACCAAATACATGGTTTCAGCGATGCATCAGCAAAAGCGTACGCTTGCACCGTATATTGTGTTGCAACAAACTATAAAGGCGAGCGCACATCGCGGTTAATAACTGCAAAAACAAAATTAGCGCCTTTAAACAAGAGCGTGTCGCTACCTCGACTAGAATTATTAGGTGCACTACTTTTATCAAAGCTGATTCGGAAGGTGGAGAATACCTTGCCTAGCATATATGTTAAAACATACGCATGGACGGATTCCATGATCGTGTTAGGGTGGATTCATGGCGATCCATCAAAATGGAAGCAATTTGTTGCAAACCGGGTTCAACAGATTAAGGAAATTGTACCATCGTCGAACTGGAACTATGTACCATCGGAATTAAATCCGTCAGACAGTGCGACACGAGGAGAATCAGTCAAGAAGTTAGCTGACGATCGTTTGTGGTGGGGGGGCCCGGAATGGCTCACTTCCTTCGAACCTGACCAAATTCTTAGACCATCATACGCAGAACCAGAAATTGAAATCAAAAAAGTTTCTTGCAGTGTGAACACAGCCTTACATTGCAGTAAGGTTGATTTTATATTAGAACTGTTAAATAATCACAGTTCTGTTACATTTATTGCGAAAACCGTGGCATGGGTGTTACGTTTCATCACTCGAAGTCGGAAACCGTCCAACACAGCAAAAACATTATCACTCGTGGAAATAAACAATGCTTACAATATTATTATCAAAAATATCCAAGCTATAGACTTTAGCGAGGATTTGTCATTTATCAAGTCAAAAGGGCATGTTCATCAGAACAGCAAATTATCAAGTTTGAATCCTTTTATTGACGAAAATGGACTATTAAGAGTTGGCGGTCGTCTGAAGAATTCACATATAAATTGGACCGCGAAGCATCCTATCATACTTAGTAGCCATAGTAGATTTACTTCTCTTATCATTGATCAAGCACATATCACTACGTTACATGGTGGAGCCCGACTGACACTAGCTTATATCAGAAATAACTATTGGATCATTAGTGGAATGTCTACAGTGAAGAGGGAATTGAGGCGCTGTGTTAAATGTCGTCGATTTAGTCAGTATAAATATCAACCAATTATGGCAGACTTACCTCAATCGAGAGTAGTACCTTCTAGACCTTTCACTCATAGTGGAGTAGACTTCACTGGGCATGTAGACCTAAAATTGAATAAAGGACGAGGTGTTCGAACCACCAAAGGCTACATTGCAGTTTTCATCTGCTTAGCAACGAAGGCAGTTCATCTAGAGTTAGTATCAGATTTAAGTACGCCATCATTTCTTGGTGCATTCCGGAGATTTTGTTCGCGACGAGGAGTTCCATCCCACGTCTATAGTGACAACGGAACTAATTTTATAGGCGCCAACAAGCTACTTAAAAGGGAGTATCATGAGATTGCAGCTACCATCAATCAGGAATTTTTCGATAACATCACTGAGATGAAAGTAGAGTGGCATTTTAACGCTCCCTCTCACCCCCATGCAGGAGGTTTGTGGGAAGCTGCTGTAAAAAGCTTAAAGTTTCATATCAAGCGGGTCATCGGCGAACAGAAACTCACGTACGAGGAGTTTACTACCGTTCTCCATCAAATAGAGGCTTGCCTCAAGTCAAGGCCACTCTGCGCGCTCACTGAAAATCCAGAGGATCCTATTTTAACGCCGGCACATTTTCTAATTGGCGGTCCGATCATCACCAGGCCTCAAACGGAACCTGAGTCCATGTGTTTATCAAAGAGATGGCAGCTCGTTCAATCTATCAATAAACAATTTTGGAAGTGTTGGTCGTCTGATTATTTGCAGCAGCTGCAGGTTAGATCTAAATGGAAGAAAGAAGGAAAAAATATCAAAATAGATGACATTGTATTAATTAAAGAAAAAAACTTACCTCCTGGAAAATGGGCTATGGGCCGGGTGCTGGAACTTTACCCTGGAAAAGACGGACAGGTCAGAGTTGTATCACTGAAAACTAAAAATAATATCATTAAGAGGCCAGTTATCAAATTAGTTCCATTACTGTCTGAAGAGGTAAAAGATCAAACACCAGCATCTATCAATCAGGAGATATCTACTCCAGAATCAAGTAACACGAGGTCTCGGCGTCCTCGACGTATCAACTTTAAAAACTTTTTCATGACTATTTTCATGTTTATGTCATTCCTTTTATCACCGAGCTTGCAACAAGTTCAGAAGGATTTTATGATCACGCCTGTAAAGACAAATCAAAGCATTTATTTTGATAAAATCGCGGACCTGCAACATATAAGAGACGAATGGACTCTAGTTATTTATTATAACATGTCTACATATTGGCAAGGCTTCGAAAACATTAAAAAATATGTTACGCACATAAAGGAGAATGGATCTTCTAAAGATTATCAATCTATCACTTTGCAACTGGAACACGAGCTCGACGAGATAGATCATTTTAATCAGTTGCTGAATACGGAAAACACATTCGGAACGGAAAAAGGTATTTAATTGTAACTATAGAGGGCGTCGTAATTCGACAGCAGCGACACGATGCGAGTAAAAGAAGTAACTTGTGAGTGACTTTGGCGTCGCATTCTCTTTGACCCCGGCTAGTTTATAAGTGATTTTTTATGTATATTAGACTATAAAGTGATTTAATACTTATGAGTATAAGTAGAAGTGTGACACATACACACAAGAAAAATAAAGATAAATCTAACAATGTAAAATTTTACTACTTTTCCTGCCAAAAGTATTGACATGCCATGACTTATGGAAAAACGAAAGATATGGATAAAAGCCGGTAAAAACATACGTAAGTATTTAAAAAGTTCCATGAATGTTATGTGTAGACTCGTAAAAACACTGAATTTTGTAGATTTAAACCGTAAATTCATTTTTGATGAACACAATATGAACCTAACCTATAACCGTTGCTTCTTTCAGTAATAATAATAATAATAATAATATCTATGGACGCTTCATACCACGTCAATCTGGCCCCGTGCTAAGTACCTGAAGGACTTGTGTTACGGTTACCAGACAACGGAAATATATTTAATACTTTTATACTATACATATATTTAAGATTTTTATTGTATCATACACATATTTAATACACACCCATGACCCAGGAACATTGAAAAACTTTTTGTTCCGTCGGCGGGATTCGAACCCGCGACCCCCGGCTTGAGCTGCCACACACTCTACCCATTGAGCCACAGAGGTCGTCAGTAAACATCCAAACTGGCTTCCATCGAAATTGATATACATACACATTACACAGGCACCGCTCATTTAATTGGCATGCATCAAAAGTAAGGATAATTTGGAAAAGTCCTGCCAGGAATTCAACACTGAGGATAGTATTGAACTTGAACCATCTTGTCAAAGTGCTGGTTCTCAAAAGGATGATTCTTCAAGTAAAAAAAGATTAATAGTGCAGTATTTGTGTCTTACTGTGTACTTATATGGTGTTTGCACTGATGAGGTCCAGACTGAAATTAGTTAAAAATAGTTGGCAGACAAAAGTTGTGAAGATGGTATCGAGCGAATCGCAGAAGGTTGATGAAATAAAACCATTTATTTTAGTGAACAGTTTGTTTTATTTTATTAATCCACAAGCATTTTCAGTAAGAAATTATTACTTATATGTATTTTTGCATCTTCATTTTTTATTGCAATATTTATCAAGTTTTTACTAGATATTATAGTCATCTAAGAAAATATCTGAAAAGTAATTAGTAGCATCCATCAGAATAGAAAGTAAAAACTTGATAAATATTGCAATAAATTAACGAAGATGCAAAACTACTTATAATAATAAGCTTTATACATTTTTATTCACGCTTTCGTTCTTTGTTTACGGTTAGAAACTCATCCATACTCAATATTATAAATGCGAAATTGTGTCTGTCTGTTAGCACTAGTCACGCCCAAACCGCTGAACCAATTTTGTTGAAACTTGGTATGGATTTACTTTGAGCCCCAGGAAAGGACATAGGATACTTTTATCCCGGGAAAATGTACGGTTCTCGCGCAATAAATGATTTATGGAGTAACGGAGTTGCAGGCGTTATCTAGTCTTTTACTTTAATCCTTCGATCGCGGATTCTTGAAAATCTGTTGTTGTTCTCGCGGCCGCATGTGGCCACTTGGGAGTGTAAGTATTAAATCATTTTATAGTCTAAAACATAAAAAAAAACACTTATAAACTAGCCGGGGTCAAAGAGAATGCGAAGCCAAAGTCACTCACAAGTTACTTATTTTACTCGCATCGTGTCGCTGCTGTCGAATTACAACGCCCTCTATAGTTTCTGCACGGTCCCTATAAAATTTTCGCAAAAGTTTCGGCAACTCGTCGCTAGTGGCAGTGTCATCGCTCTGCACGGTCCCTTAGGGCGTATTCATATGACTACGCGCACAATCCGCGTACACGCAGCAATCGTCTTTTCACCGCGTACCTACACGCAGCTACCGCGCAGCGACCGCGCAGCGACCGCACAGCGACCGCGCAACCACCACGCAGCGTCCACTCGGTTGCTAGGGTATCCATAAATTCACCCGCAGTTTACAACGGACGGATTTTTTTCTGCATCTGGCATTGTCTCAAAACCGTTGTTCTATTAATATAGTACATATTTCATGCCACGCTTGCAAAGTTTTACGTTTGTCTTTGTATATTTCGAGAGTCTTGTCCCACAAGACATCCCTTTCTTTTATTAACGAAATTAATAACTCTGACGACATCTTGATCGTAGACTGCTCTGTCGCTGCGCGTAGGTAGTGCGGTGGCTGAGCGTACGCTGCGCGGTCGCTGCACGTTCGCTGCACGTTCGCTGCGCGTACGCGTTTTTTGTGGAAATATTTGAAAATAAGCTTTATGTAATTAGCATAGAACCTCAAACTGCTTTTACGTTTGGGAAAACACGCGACGCGCGCTGAATCCGCGCGCGTAGTAAACGAGCACGTGTGAACACAGCCTTATGTTGTTATTTAGTCTGTGCTAAGTCAGCAATATATTATGTTGTCAAAATGTAAACTTCAAAAAGACGTTTTGTTCTCAGATAAAATTGTTTGGTAATTTATTTAAATATTTAAATGCAAAATGTCCTATCTTTGCCTTAGTAAAATTATGAGACACTGCAGCTCGAGCTTGTGGAACAAATCCGGGTAAATTATTTTCAATTTCACTAGAATTTGACGATTCCTCAAAAGTAACATTAATGCGAATGTAATATTGTTTGTTAGCTGCACGTTCACACATTAGAGACTACTTTTAAAATGCGGTTAAAATTCAATATTTTCAATTAATTACCTCAAATAGGAAAAATAAAATGCAAGATTAAGTACAGTACTTTAGGTATGTTTCAATCATTCTCACAGGTAATATTAAGTAACTTATAACAACTAAAATATGGATGATAGTCTGATATAAATAATTTTAATTCGAATTAAATAAGACCTTTCCATTGCAAATAATAGGTTTCTCCACTACTCAACCAATTTTTGCATTTAATCAAGAAATTCAATATCGGACTCGGTTGCAATAAAGTAGCTAATCTATAAATGGAATAAATATTATGTTACTCAAAATTCATAACAGTGATATATTTTCCGTTTATTTGAAATGTATGTTTCATAAAAGTACCCTTCTATGTCCTTTATGTTTTTCGTTTATATATTGCAATTATATATATGACTATTGAAAGGTTAAGAGCAGGCAATTAGGCTCCAACAAGTTCTGTTCTAATTGCTATGCAGTATACTGTATACAGTCTACAATGTATACATAATATTCAAGTATGTGCTGAACGTTCCTGTTCGACACTAGATTAGAATAATTCGCTACAAATTCAGGTCATCTATATCGTATTTTTGATTGTATTTATATTAGTTTGGACGTTTAGTTGACCTATTGACACAATTATTAGTAAAAAATATTCATTTTGGCGGCCCCGCTTTTGCTAGATATTTTTTGGCAAATAAAGTTGGGTCAGCAAAACATATTGCTCTATTGTTAATCCCTTGTAAAGGTTAAAATTCGAGTCCCTCAATAGTATGGTAAAAACTATTTTTAAAATTCTAGCTACTATCTGAGTACAGTTATTAATAATATATTATAACAACTGATATCATAATACAATTGAGGATTTTACGAATATTTCAAGTGCCTGTTGCCATTATACCAAAATGTTCTGTTGCCGATGTGGTGATGCAGGGGATCGAACTTTTCATTCCGTCCTCTGTAGTACCAACTGGCGGCAGATTTCGTCCCTGGTTTGGTTCATCCCCCAAAAAAGCTTCTCGCCGGAAGCAGGAGGCTTACCAATCCTGGGCCAACGCGGTGTCTGCCCGGGATTTAAATACCAGCACATATAAAAAGAAGTACAACCTTGCCTCTAGGTCCCTCAAGAAAGAGATTACTTGGGCAAAGCAACAGCACGTCAATAGAATTGGCAAGAGACTTGAGCGCCTCCCCTCGGGAACCCGTGCATTCTGGTCTCTGGCCAAAGCTATTGAAGGAAATTTCTACAAGTCCACCCTACCATCCCTACACGCAGGAAATGGATCGTTGGCCCAGGACGCAAAAGACAAAGCCGATTTTCTGGGCAAGCTCTTTGCGTCAAACTCGACCCTGGATGACGGGGGGCAGAAACCGCCGACCATACCGCGATGCACGAGCATCATGTCGGATATTCGGTTTCATCAGCGCTCAGTGCGAAAAGCCTTCCGTTTCCTTGATATTCAAAAGTCGAGTGGGCCTGTCGGAATCCCACCTATTGTGTTGAAAAATTTTCTCCAGAATTGGCTCCGGTCTTGACGCGTCTTTTTCGGCTTTCCTATTCCACTGGCATCGTCCCGGCTTCCTGGAAGACAGCCTTGGTGCACCCGATCCCCAAAAAAGGTGATTGCTCAAATCCTTCCAACTACAGACCAATCGCTATAACCTCTCTCTTCTCGAAGATAATGGAATCCATTATCAATAGCCAGCTTCTTGGATACTTGGACGGCCAGGGATTACTAAGCGACAAACAATACGGGTTCCGTAAGGGTCGCTCGGCTGGTGATCTCTTGGCGTACCTGACTCATCGTTGGGCTCAGGCAATTGAGTCGAAGAGAGAGACATTGGCTGTTAGTTTGGACATTGCGAAGGCCTTTGATCGGGTTTGGCATAAAGCGCTGCTATCAAAGCTTCCATCATACGGGCTGCCCGAGAAATTATGTAAGTGGGTCACTGGTTTCTTAGCAGACAGAAGCATAAAGGTCGTAGTTGAGGGCGAATGCTCGGAAACTCAGTCTGTTGATGCTGGTGTCCCTCAGGGCTGTGTGCTATCGCCTACTCTATTCTTACTGAATATCAATGACATGTTGCAGACCAGCGGCATTCATTGCTATGCGGATGACAGTACAGGTGATGCTGTATATACCGGCTCTCCCAATATTTCTCGGCAGAATGTCACTGAGAGTCGAAACGAACTTATGTCTAAGGTGGAGAATTCATTGGAGAAGGTCTCTGAATGGGGTAGACGTAACTTGGTCCAATTCAACCCCGCCTAGACACAAGTCTGCGCGTTCACCACTAAAAAGTCACCAATGGTCGTATATTCTCGTTTCGAGGGCACATCTTTAACCAGTTTTGAGGGCACATCTTTAACCATCTTCCCTAGCATTAAGATATTTGTCGTCAACATATCGAGCGAAGTCCAGTTTCGATATCATCTAGGTGTTCTTAACAGAGCGAGACAGTACTTCAGTCCGGACCAACGCCTACAACTCTACAAGGCGCAGGTTCGGCCTCATATGGAATATTGTTTTCATCTCTGGGCAGGGGCGCCATAATACCAACTGCTCCCTCTGGATCGTATCCAACGAAGGGCCGCTCGAATTGTTGACTGTCATAGTGTTTCGAACAGCTTGGACCCCTTGGAATTACGCCGAGATGTAGCTTTCTCTGCATCCTCTATCGGTTGTATCACGGGGAGTGCTCTGAGGAGTTGTTCGGAATCATACCACCTGCAATTTTTCGCCATCGTCCCACGCGAAAAACATACCATCCTCATCACCTTGATGAGTGGCAGTCTTCCACAGTGCGATTTTCGCGTAACTTTCTGCCGCGCACTGCAAAACTATGGAACGAACTGTCACTAGCAGTATTTCCGGACCTAAACGACCTGCAAACCTTCAAAATAAGAGCGTATTCCCTCTCAAAAGGCCGGCAATGTACCTGCAGCTCTTCTGATGTTGCGAGTGTCCATGGGCGACGGTAGTTGCTTACCATCAGGTGACCCGTTAGCTCGTTTGCCCCCTTATTTAATAAAAAAAAAATACACGTAGACCAAAAATACCAAAAAAACAGCCACACTTAAATATTTATTTTATTTTATTTTATTTTTAATATTTGTTGTTATAGTGGCAACATATATACACAATCTGTGAAAAATTCAGAAGTCTAGCAATGGCAGTTATTGAGATACAGTCTGGAGCATAAACTTATAATATACTGTCGTATGGAGAGTCTGGAGACAAACCTAAAAATGACATATTACACTTTTTTTTAAATTTTGTGTTTCAGAATATTAGCTCCTGTTCAATTCAGTGTCATCAAAAGATATGAGTGTAACACTCCAAGCCGTCATGGAGTGACATATGAGCAGTACAAGAAACCGCCTCCAATGAGCCATGATGAGAAGAACATGTGCCTGAACAGACCCATGTCACCCCATGTCACTATTTATGCCCCGACTCTACCTGCGATGACGTCTATAGTCCAGCGTGCGACGGGTAAAGCTATTTTTTAGAGCCGGTCCACATGGCATTATCGCAACGCAAATATTTTAACGTATATAGCCGGCCACACAGGCGTTGCGTCATCGCAGCGTTACTACGAGACGCAGTCTTAACGCGCGTTCCTTCGCCGCAGTGACGACGCACAGTCGCGGCAAGTATTTTATCAAAACATCGTAGCTCAATCGACGCACAAGCAGCTGAGCGCTGCCGCTCCGACGACGTCGCAACGAGCACGCCCCCTCCCGCGCCGTGTGAACACTTTTGTTATATTTTGTATGTAAAACAACGCAACAGCTCAGCGCTGCGTCCACGCAACGAGCCATGTGGACCAGTCCTTATTCTGTTTTTGTCGGTTTTTGTCGGGGAAATAAAACGGGGTACCTAAAAATCATTTTCTATTTCGTTCGATAGGGTATTATAATGAATAATAATGAATAATAGGGTAATTAATGAAAATGATGGATTGTTTTGTTCAATAATCACCTAATTGGTTAGTAAGTACCTACGCTACTAAAGTTCACTGTACCTACGTAAATAATACGATCTTCGTTATTTACTTGTACGCATAATAAAATACACGGAAAAAATAAAAATGTACCTGTATAATATTATGTATAATATTTCTGTCTGGCATTATACCTAGTCATTCAACCAAAAACCTTTTGAAACATGGTTGTACATATCCTATTCGTGTTTTCCAGGAATTATGCTCTACGGATACGCGCTCCTTCTCGCCGGCGGAGCCTTATTTCTACCCAACGGTATTGAGACCTACGTCTCCATGATTCAAAGTCTAGACCTTTCCGAGAACTGCATCCTAGCAGCTAGAATGTTAATAGCTGCGCCATTCATGTACCACTACTTTATCGGTATGAGGTTTATAATGTGGAATGCTGGTAAGTTGCTGTCTATGAAGCAGATATATGCTACAGCTTGGGTCAGCATTCTAGCTGCCATCTTTGGCACCGTATGCGGGGCGTATTATACAGTGTAATTACTTGTTATTAAACGATTGTTGTTTGAATAGTTTTGTTTTTTACACAGTCATTTTTAACTTCATGAGATATTATAAGAACTTTCATATTTCTATCAACAGGTTAAAGTTTAGTTGAAAACTACACTTTGTTGATAGAATTTTAAAAAACTTCATGTAACATGTAATGGGCACGATGACTACCTTTTTTCTTATTTTTAATTATTAAAAGACCTCTCAAAAATAAAACCATCGTGAAAGAATGACTCTAATAACTTAAAAATTCTTGCAAGATGACAATTCAAAAATCACGTAATTCCGTTTTAAGGTTCTGTCAACAAAACTTGGTTGACTACCGAACCCTCAAATGGAATCTGATTTTTGTATGTTTATCAACATACAAAAATTATCAATCAACAATCATCAACAATCAGGTTAATAGTTATAATATTTAAGAGTAACATTGTGACAAATAGAATAATCCATAATATTTTGGGACCATCAAATCAAAGTATGAAATCATTTCTATCTCTGTTAACTACCACTTTCGAGATTTTTCGCGGATATAAAATTGTTGTTCGTCTTATAAAAATGAAGCTACTCACAAAAAATTATCTAGGGATCCCTGACAAATTTTCGATAGCTATATTAAAAACTAGCTGTTGCCCGCGACTTCGTCCGCGTTAAAATCATCACGTCCCAAGTTTTTTTTTCAAAAACATTCAATGTACAGAATTATTGACTTTCCTAAGATTTTATTATATGTATAGATGACTTAGTATGCTCGTAAAAAGGAAAAATAAGACGCAATACAAACGCCACGACATCATTTCGTTATAAGCAACAGTTTCATAGGCTGCGCCCCCCGCCCCCCCCCCCGCCCCCCAAATCAAACGACACTCGAAAACCGTATGCTTGGTTTAGTTTTTAACTTTTTTCTTAAAAAAGGAGAAATACAACGTCACGATACCGTTTTGTTTTAAGCAAACTTTCAAGAGGTAGGGGTTTTGGGGGGGAGGGGCACGAAATGACCGGTGCCAAAACTCCCCGCATATTAATAAAACGACACTCAAAATCTGTATAGATTAGGTAGATAAAAGCTCGATCATATTGGCAAGGAGTATCAAAAAATTCTTTCTCTCCAAAAATCCGTCTTCTTGCGTCATCCATCAGGGGGCCTCGCAAAATATATTTTAGGGGGCCTTGCAAGATATATCTTGCCCACACCAAATTTAGGTCATGCCTTGCCACTGCAACTATTTTGACACTGCAACATCTTGGATGAGCCGCCACATTGGATGTAGAATGACGTTTCATTCGTTTCCGAGTTACTCCCAATGAGCCCTTTCATTTGATACCCATATTGCAGAAGTGCATTAAAAATAACTATTCTCCTATCTTGTATGAGCTGCCATATTGCATGTAGAATGACATTACATTAGTTTTCGAGTTACTCTCAGAAAGTCCTTTCATTAATTTAATATCCATATTTTAGGACTGGATAGAATATAACTATTTCGCCATCTCGGATGGTCGGCCATATTGGATTTAGAGTGATGTCACATACCATATCGTACATTGTCTAGTCTAGTCATTGACTAGCCAAGTCAAATCTAATCTAGTTTAAGATCTAACATTATTTAAATAACATTAATTGTTATAGATATTCAATAAAGCAAAGAAATAGACTCTATACTTTGTTCATAATGTTATTTGGTTCCTATACATACATATTTCAATTTTCCATAGTACTTGGCACTCATTTATATCTCCATCCTTTTTCCGGTGAAGTCCATAGATAAGAATAATGTTTGTATGGAACTTGGCTATCCATTTTTACTTTTATGTTTTTGGTGGGATATCATTACTTTTTGTAAAGAAAACTTTCCGAGCAAGGGTAGACATCTTAATCTTCCCAGTTCAAACATACATAATATTCGACTGAATATAGTCGAGTGGTTTAACACAAAAACAGTGTGTTGATCGAATGATTTCTGCATTTGGTGATGAAGCCCCATCCAAAACCACAATTTATCGCTGGTTTCCTGAATTTCAACGTGGACGTGTCAGGCTCAGTGATGATCCCCGTCAAGGTCGTCCAAAAACTGCAGTCACCCAAGAAAACGTTGATACTGTGCGTAAGCTGGTTGAGGAAGATCGACATGCGACATACCGCGCAATTCAGGCAACTTTAGACATTATCACGAGTCAAATACAAATAATATTGCATGAACAATTAGGCTTAAAAAAGTTGTTTTCCCGATGGATAGCGCATTTGCTCTGTGAAGAGCAAAAAGCGGCTCGCGTTACTGGGTGCGTCAGAACTCTCGAAAGATTCCACGCAAGATCCTCAAATGCTGTATACAATATCGTATCAGGTGACGAATCCTGGATATATGCGTACGAACCCGAAACTAAAAACCAGTCACGAGTTTGGGTGTTCGAAAATGAGTTAAAGCCAACAAAAATTGTTAGACGGAGTGTTGCAAAAAAAAATGGTGGCCACGTTTGTCTCCAAAACCGGCCATATTGCGACTATTCCTCTTGAGGGACAAATAATGGTATGCTAGCATTTGTTTGCCACAGGTCGTTTCTGAACTCCGTAAAGAGAACTGCAACCGCCGCATCATCCTCCATCACGACAATGCGAGTTCTCACACCGCGCACAGAACAAAAGAGTTTTTAGAGCAAGAAAACATATAATTATTAGACCATCCGCCGTACAGCCCGACTTAGGCCCTAATAATTTCTATACTTTCCCTAAAATAAAGAATAAATTGCGTGGTCAGAGATTTTCATCACCTGCAGAAGCTGTGGACGCCTACAAAACGGCCATTTTGGAGACCCCAACATCCGAATGGAATGGTTGCTTCAATGATTGGTTCCATCGTATGGAAAAATGTATCAAATTTCACGGAGAATATTACGAAAAGCAATAAACACATTTTTAAATAGTACTGTTGTGTCACCTCCTTGATTCCTGAAATTTTCAGCGCCGCCCTCGTAAAGTTTCTTCACTTCACAAATAAATATTTACTTTTAAAGCTCCCATTAGCCATACAATAAACGTGATTTTTTGGCCTTTTTTGCTCAAAATCAATAATGGCAGGCGGTAGGCACTTGAAAAATTCACAAAATCTTTAATTATATTTTTAATTTCATAATTTATAATAAAAGTAAAATAAAATAAATATTTAAGGGGGGTTCTCCATACAAAAAACACAATTTTTGCCTAGTTTCGCTCTGTCAGACTCGCACTTGACCGATTTTTTTTTTTTTGATTTTTCCCTACGCTTGCACACAATTACCGAGCTGGATTCCAAATTTCAGCCTTCTAGGTCATCTGGAACTGTGTTATAATTTTGATCTATAGGTCAGTCAGTCAGTCAGTGATAAAAATGTGGATATTTGGACGTTAATATCTTAATAACCGTTTGAGATGTGTTTATGAAATTTAGAATATATATTTATCTCGTAAGTCTCATTCTAAGAGCCAAATTTGAAACGTTTATGTGAAATAGTTTCTAAATTATGAGGGGGTTAAAAGTAGCTGCATATGGTTCGTGTAATATTACACACGGTGCTGCTCGCCAGTTTTATGCTGGAACTTGGCATGACACGCTACCGCGTGTCTAGATCTACTTTAAAATTGAGTTTTTCACCCGAACATACATAGGTAAGAACTTACATACATACAGATTATAGAGCAAGCTTTTAATAAAAAATACAAAAGTTATCAAGCTGAAATATTGGAAACACAATATATTTTTTACCGTTAAGTATATTATTTATTTTCTTTAAAGAATGCTAATTTTTGACCTTGTCGTTACATCATCATCCCAATTAGTTGATATTAATAATTGTTAAAAAAACATGTTTCATAATCTTGTTTCACATAATAGTGCAGGACTTTTCCGAAAGCGAAATTTATATATTTTAACTTTTATAATATTATATCATAGATTTTTACCATAAACAGGTAACAACCAATCAAAGGTGGTTTGTTTTTTCATTCTGGGTCATTTTATAAAAACAGTAACTTGGTTAACAGCTGAATTTTTGTCGAATAAACTTAGTTACAATGGGAGGATCCAAAAATTCTGGGAAATTTCATAAAAACAGTAGCTCTATTAAAAGCCAATTTTTTATCGAATAAACTTGAACCAACGCATCTGCGCATAACGTTTACACCGATTACAAAATACGGTAATGGATGTGCAATGTGCATATTATTAACATATTTTTACGATTTATTATTGGAAACTTATTAGGCACAATAACGATATTTATTATTTACACAAAGCATTATTTGAGTATTTCTTTGTCCATCAAGTTAATTTTTCAATGTGCCAATTTATGAATTAAATGAACAAAATATAGAAAACAAAGAATCCAAAATTAAATATAGCTCTCTAAAACATTGTTCCAAAACGGTTTATACAAAAGTTATATTGTTCGATCACTTGAGAACGTTTAACTCTATTAACTAGCGTCACCTGTTGCCGCCTCATAAGTCATACCTGTTGCTTCAGGCTGAGAACAAAGAAAAATATATTATGATATAGACTGCAATGTTGAGTAGAAAAGTTCCGCAATAGAAATTTTTAGGGCAACGAAATAAGTAACTCTTCACATTTAATAATTAAATGTGTAATTAAAGTATATTTTTTGGGATATATAGGAGTGTTTTATGAAAGAAATAAGAGAAATATTGGTGTAGCATCTAGTGATTTTATACCAGGGTGTTTAGCGATACAGACTTCGTTGTTTTTACAGAGGTATTCCATCAAACATCTCCTAGCTTTCGGCCTAGGTGGACGTTCCGAAAAATATTTTCTACTGTACAGTGGGTGGTAATGGATTTATTGATTTGGTTTTATTTTTTCCTTTTTCGCGTCGCGTTTTTGTTTCACGTGCGAAGGTGTCGTCGTAAGGTAAGTTAGGCAATTATTTCTAAATTAAATTCATTTAAACACTTTTTAGAATTATTTTAACCTTATGTATGAAATGATTGACCAATCATTAAAATAATTACTTTTTCAAAACTATTAAATAATTCTAACAATTATATAAATCATTAGTTTCAGTTTTTTAATATAAGTACCTGTGACTTAATTTAACCTATGTAATTATTGATGAAGCATTACTATTTACAATATTGCACGACTGATTAAGTTTTTAACTTTTTATTTATGAAAAGTGTTAGTCATACTACTTGGGATTCAACTTGTTGCTTGCGTTTGGCGCGAATAAACTTCTATACAATATAAATAAACCGATAAAATATAATATTATATTTTATTGAAAGATGTTCAAAATTTATGGCGACATCGAAAATTAAAAGCCCGGATTACCCTCGAAATTCTCATACATACGTAATACCAAAATCATTTTGTCATACGAAAATATTTAACATGTTTGAGTTATTTTTCAGCTTAAAATAGTAATTACCTAGGTTCCTGTACAAAAATTAACTTCAAAATATTTCTCTTCAAAAATTAACTCTAAAAAATATTTTTTAGTATTGAAATATTTTGTAGTAAATTTACTATTTATTTATATATTTTTAGTGTTTTACTCTATTTTTTAGTGTTTAAATATTTAGTAGTAAATTTTGTAAAAAAAAATTATACACAAAAAAATTTTTCATGTTTAAATATTTTGAAATTAATTTTTGTTCAGGAACCTAGGTAATTACTATTTTAAGCTGAAAAATAACTCAAACATGTTAAATATTTTCGTATGACAAAATGATTTTGGTATTACGTACGTATGAGAATTTCGAGGGTAACCCAGGCTCTTAAGGAAAAGAGATTTTATATATGTTACAGTCAAAACTCTTAACTAGTCAAAAGTAGTATTGACTAGCAAAATCAATCAAAACTACTTTTGACGCAGCATTTTTATTTTTAGCATACGGCTTTAGTCAATAATACTTGTGACTAAAATAACAGTTAAAAGTACTATTGCCCAACGAAGCTGGTTAAAAGTAATTTTGACTAAGTGATTAAGTGTCTAAACACACAGTTAGACCGAAGTTACGCGGCGTAAATTACGTCCGCAATGTCAAACGCATACAAAATACGGACGGAACGCGACGGAATAGTGTGTCGTCGGCAATTTAAAATACATTGAGGGCGTAATCATGCGGAATTTACGCCGGCGTAACTTCGGCCTAGTGTGTTTAGACACTCAACCAAAAGCGGCTTTGACTGATTGTATCAGTCAAAACTCCTAAAAAGTGAGAAAAAGTGAAGAGTGGATTCGCTTTTAATCGGAAAATGTGGCATCGGTTTTTCTAAGGACAGTTTTAGAGTTCCGTACCCAAAGGGTAAAAACAGGACCCTATTACTAAGACTTCGATGTCTGTCTGTCCGTCTGAATGTCTCCAGGCTGTATCTAAAGAACCACTATCTAAGATAGATTTCTGAAGTTGTCACAATCAGCGCCCGATCCAGCTATTTCGCCGCTCCGGGCAAAATAATAATTGACACCCCAAAAACCGGCCAAGTGCGAGTTGGACTCGCGCACGAAGGGTTCCATACTAATAAGGAGCAAAAAAAATTGGGTGAACGTGTTTCTGAAAGATATGCCAGTTTTCACCAAGAACACCTAAAATTTAGGTGTCCCTTAAGCCAATATTCTAAGTTTTGTTCTTGATGAATTGACAACCCCGTAACTCTTAGGTGACGTATATCACTACATAGTATAAAAAAAGTCGCTTTTTCTGTCCTCATGACCCTTTGTTCCCTTTAATCGCGGTTTTCTTTAATAGATATAGTGATTAAAGAGGAAGGTTTGTGATAAATATGTATATTAACTATGGGAGTTCGCTATTTTACAAGTTAAATATCAGACGGCCATTCTATAACAGATTCATTGTCAAGGCAACCGTCGTCGTCGCCACATACGTCACCTAAATGTCCGGGGTCGTCAATTCATCCCGTAAATTATAAACGTCACCTAATGGCTTGACGGATGAATCGCATAATAGGTTGTTTTATTTCAAATAAACGTCACCTAAGAGTTACGGGGTTGTCAATTCATCAAGAACGAAATTTGGAATATTGGGGACACCTAAATATTAGGTGTTGTTGGTGAAATCGGGCAAACAACTATAATGGCGACCGTACATCGGAGACACGACTGTAGTTAGACAGTCTTGTTTCACATAGACAAGTCAGTCTTACGACACAATTAAAACAGTTGTGTCTATCATGTGGCGCACACCAAGTCAAAACTGTCTTGACTACGATGACGCAACGCATACAATTGTATAATATTAAACAGTAGAGAACGCCCGGACAGAGTAGACAGAATTATTATAGAGTATGCCGACTTAGGTGGGATTTCACCAAATACACATAAAACTTAGCTTTATAAAACTTAGTTTCCATTGAACGCGTTCATTCTGCGACGTAAATCTCGTTTCGATTGGATTTCACTACCTTCTTTTGATCTCGATTATTAAATCTAAGTTTACGTGACGTTACGCAATTATTTTACATGTTTTCAGTATTTTGAAGCCTTTTCACGTTAAATTAACTTCAAAATAGAAGGAAACAATACATAAACTTACAAACGCATGTGTCAAAACTGTCATATTGACATTTCTTTTGTCTATGTTTTTCGTTCCGCCATGACAGGGCTTGAACGGGTTTTATGACGTTGAACTTCGGACTCTGAGCGTTCAGAAGATAAAACTCGGATTTGTTGTGAACGCGTTCCGTTTACGCTGGTGAAATGCATTTCGATGTTATAATCGCGTTTATACGTTTTGAGCCGGTTCAGAGTGCTTTGAACGCGTTCCATTTCTTTGGTGAAATCGCCCCTTAGAAGTTAGAAATTTTTAAATTTGACGTATTATGACGAAAATCGCTACGGTTGTTAACTTGTCACTACGAACTTAAAACTATGACATATTACAGGCATTAGGGTTTCCTATTACTGTATTTCTCTGGGATGTTAAACATGTTAAACACGTTAAAAACGGGTTGTGAAACACGTCAATTTGAAATAATTTATATTTTAAACAACTTAGGTATTTCAAATAACAAGTATTATATTAATAAAATTAAAATCGAGTGCATTTTGCGTCTATTGCAAGCAGTTCTAAAAGATTTTATAGATATAGATAGAAAAGTTCTCATTCGGATAAAAATAACTTCAAAAATAGACTGGAAAGACTCGACGGGAAATATAGTACTTGGATCGCTGGACGTGTTTCTCTTTTTGGTCGTATTATTGTTTATGTTTTGGCACATGTGATAAAAATTGTCAGAATCTAATTTTGAAATCTATAAGTATTTAAAATTAAATTATATCAGCCAGCGCGAGGCACATTATATTCATAATCTTAGTGAAACCCGACGGATTTGATATAATATATTGAAACCTGTCCGTCTGTTTGCAGTCGAAGTCCAGAGCTCGGAACCGGTACTTTTTTAGCCAGGTTAAAACGCTCTATAACCAGGTTTTCGGATAAGTGCTCGTTCAGAGCGAAATAGAGATGCGAGCGGTATTGCTTCTGAAATTAACCTGGTTAATTTCTCGCGGAAAAAAACTCTCGGAACCGGTATTTTTTTAAACAGGTTAAAACGCTCTATTACCAGGTTTTTGGATAAGTGTTTGTTCGGAGCGAAATAGAGATGCGAGAGGTATTACTTCTGACTCTCGGAACCGGTATTATTTTAACCAGGTTAAAACACTCTATAACCAGGTTTTTGGATAAGTGTTCGTTCTGAGCGAAATAGAGATGCGAGCGGTATTGCTTCTGAAATTACCTGGTTAATTTATCGCGGAAAGTAAGTAGTGGAGTGATATCTTCTATCCCTTTCTAGTGCACCATTTAATAGCCAATAGGCCATAACTTGTTTATGTGTGGACAATGGGTGATGGTCGTGGTGTGTGTGAGTGGGCGGGGCGAACATAACCGCGAACGGTATTTTGAGCAGTGAGCAATTTAATTTTGCTCTTAGAACAAAACCAGAAATAACTTCGGTCCGTTCAGAGCGGAATCGAAATGAAAACGCTCTTTTGGAAATGTATGGCGTTTCTAACGAACAGAATCGCGAAGATTAACCAGGTTTCCGAGCCCTGAGTCGAACTACTGGTAGTTGTGTCTATTGTGGCTAGACAGTTTTGTCGTAGATGTGCGCGCTCGCATACACTTTAAAGGGAATCCGACTGTCGTTAGTCAGACTTGTCGCGGGGCGCAAGGCAACTTTATCTAATAGACGTTTTGTCTCAAATGTGCGCATCTAGTGCATTTTATTATGCGATAGTCTGTCTTAAGACAGTCGTGTCTCAGGTGTGCGGTAGCTCTAATAGTAGACACCAATATGAACTAATAGTTGACATAGAACATTACATTACATTTTACATTTTTCCTATTATTAGGTCTTTATTTGACGTTTTTCAAAAGATTTCATTTACTTCATCATAGTGACTACATGCATCAGAAATATTATCCACGTTGTCTCCAGATTTTATTCATTCTTCTTCCATGCTGAAACTATCTTTCCTTTTATTTTTATTTTTCATATTTTTTTCCTAGCAAATTTATTTTCAGTCTTTAGTCTCCATGCTTCTTTTGCCTCTTCTTTTTTCTTCTTTCTTTTCTCAGCTCTTCTTTTTCTTCTTTTTACTGCTAAAAAACTAAAGCAATCGATTTTTAGATCAGTACAAGGTCTAATATTATAACACCATGTTCATTTTTAGGTACAGTAGTTCTAAGTTCTTAGTTTTTTAATAGAATTATATTTTCAGAGAATAGTGATGATTTTTACAGTAGAATAAAGTACAAAATAACTTTAGCATGTATTGCAAAAACAAAAGATGAGATCCATGTCATCTATTAGGTTTTTTTTACATTTTCAAGAACTGATAGTAGACACTCCTTATATTGTTAGGGAAAATGGATAAAAAATCATAAATAAACATTAATTAGTGTTTACAACATGACCATTAATCCAATGAAATCAATAGAAATTACAAAAAATCAAATGTATTCAAAACTCACATGAAAAATTTCGCCTTCCTTAACCTATTTGCTAAGAAATTGCCGAGCGCGTGTCGACGCGGTCCCATTGTTTACGAAAACTGATCCCATTTTAAAATTTTGTTCCCGAAGGCGTCCCTAATATATTTTGTCACATCAACAGATAGCTTAAGAAGCTTATAAAATTTACAGTGTTGAGAAATAAGGAGAGTAATTCTTATTTTTATGGTATTTTTTTCGTAAGTGTCATCTATTAGTTCCGTGTCTAGGCATTAAGTCTTTTCCCTTATATTCATTTTCTACAAAGTAGTTTTTAACTAAATCTAAAATACCAAATACCATTAATTATTGTTCTAAATATATTTTATTTGCCATAATATTTATAAAATAAACAAACTCTTGTTGTTTATTTTTTGACACATGCCCCTACATCGTTTAAAATATGTCACTAGTACTACTGACGTGCACGTTCCGAATAGGACATGTCATAATTTATACGCTTGTAAGGGCCAACCCACACGTACCACAACCACACGACATCGCAACGACAAAATGTCGTCGAGCTGTGGTTACGTGTGATTGGTGTCGCTGCAGCATTTTATGGTTGCGTTGTGGTACCGACAAAATGACGACGGCCGGTGGTTACGATATGGTTGCGACGTGGTTGCGATGTGGTTGCGATGTGGTTGCGTCGTGTGCAAGTCGAACTATTGTAGTTCGACTCCGGCTTTTATAGCGGAAACAATGTCTTGCCCAAAGTCATGGATTTCGAAGAGGACACTTTATTGTTGCTATCCTTGCTATATTGTATTATTTTTTTTACTTTGTTTCTTTTTGAGTCTACATCGATTTTGGTGTAAAAGAATTCCACATAATTTCTTTAGACTGGAAGCTTAAAAATCGGCCAAGTGCGAGTCGGACTCGCGCACGAAGGGTCCCGTACCGATCAAGAGCAAAATAGGCAAAAATTGCGTTTTTGTATGGGAGCCCCCCTCAATTTTTTATTTTATTTTAATATTATTACTAATTATTAAAGAACACATACAAAAAAATCACGTTTGTTGTATGGGAGCTTCCCTTAATTATTAATTTTATTTTGTTTTTAGTATTTGTTGTTATAGCGACAACAGAAATACACAATCTTTGAAAATTTCAGAAGTCTAGCTATAGCAGTTTTTGAGATACAGCCTGGAGACAGACAGACGGACAGACAGGCGGACAGACAGACGGACAGACAGACGGACAGACATTGAAGTCTCAGTAATAGGGTCCCGTTTTTACCCTTTGGGTACGGAACCCTAAAAATCAGTCTTTTCGAACTGGCCTGGCCTTAAAAGATATTTTGTTTCCAACACTTCATTTTACGCAGAGTAGATACTTAACACGTTTTGAATTCCCACTTTCCAGGAAAATTGACGTTTATTTTACCTTCCGGGGGGCAGCCACCCCCCCCCCCCCTCGGTACGTTTTACATTTCTAAAAACGAGGCGTGGAATGTTTTGTTGCGATGTGGTTGCGACGTGGTTGCGATGTGGTCGGTATTTTACAAGTGGTCGACAACG
This sequence comes from Lysandra bellargus, assembly GCA_905333045.1. Lineage (NCBI taxonomy): Eukaryota > Metazoa > Arthropoda > Insecta > Lepidoptera > Lycaenidae > Lysandra > Lysandra bellargus. The sequence goes on along the minus strand of HG995319.1, from coordinate 6,499,550 downwards.
ACTGCAAAATGTGGTACGTGTGAATGGTCCAGTTCATTTACAATACGAAATATACGCCCGACCACGTCGTGTGTTTGTCGTGTGGTTGTGGTACGTTTGGGTTGGCCCTAAGCCACACAGAAATATAGTTGAGGAATAGTTGGGGAGGTCACGTCAATTCATGCGTAGCGTGTCCGTGGGTCGCAGTGGACACAGTTACAGATATGGCGCAACAAAATTACTCGTCTAGGGGCCCGCTTACAAAAGCAAAATTGAATTGATTATTTTACAGTATCATGAAGGCTTTTAAAACAATTAACAATCGCATGAATCTTGTGGTTTATTTTCCATTAGATCGGATATGAATCAATTTCATAATTGTTTTCATTATGTAACGCTTTAATCTTCTTAACGAAGAAAAAGTGTTTGTTTTATTTTTAAGTACCTACCAATCTCTCTTTAGTCTTTACATAATATTTTTCTAGCATATTTCAGAAATATCGCATTTGTATTGATTTTTTACCGACTTCCAAAAAACGAGGAGGTTATATGTTCGGCTGTGGTTTTTTTTTTGTATGTACAACGATTACTCGGACCGTTTGTGAACCGATTTTCGAATTTTCGAAATTTTTGTTTTGTTGTATTAGGTTTCACTCCAATTTGGTACCATGTTCACAAAAGTGATGACCTGATGATGGGATCCATGAGTCATCGAGGGAACTCCTCGAAATTTATATGGAAACATATGGTGATTTTGATTTTATGAGAAGCATCCTAAACATGTGCTACCAAAACGCAAGATTTTGCACCGAGGTTTACTATGGTTCCGAAGATACTAAGAAAACTCCGGATTCCTTATAGATACAAGTTTGGGAGTTAAGGCGCTGTTTTAAGTACTGAAAGCATATGCTACTATGCAAATTACATTCATCATCATTATCATCATTACCACGTCAGAGTCACCAATGTCACCAAATTCAACCTTATCTCCAGAGTATAAGGCACACATTTGACATTACTTCTGAGAAGTTTAAGTTGCTTCGATAATGTAACATTCTGTCTTACTTCGCCGAGATATTCTGGAAAACAACCTAATTTCAACCTTTTGCATTGCGATTAAATTAGCTGGTACCGACTTCAAATAATGAAGACTATGGTATGTACAGAAATAATTGAGATTTAGACGAATTCTGAAAGAGGCACTAATAAAGAGTAAGAATTATTTAATACTTTTTAGTTCATATTATTACTTATTGTTTTTACCTTGGAAGTCGGTTTTAATTTTTTGTTAAAAATAATAATATATGGCAACTTTGTAAATTAATGTTAGATTCAGTGCCTGTAAATAGGGCGCGGCGGTGCCACCGGTGCCCAGGCACAGGGCGTAAATTCTGGGGGGGGGGGGGGCGCAAGAATGGCCAGATCAAGAATGGCCTGGGGATACATATAGATAGCATTGCTCTGGGTGCCTTTAATATCTAAATTATTTTTAACAAACAAATTAAAACCGACTTCCAAGGTAAAACAATAATAACATCCTTATAATATGAACTAAAAAGTATTAAATAATTATTCCTATCTAATAGTGCCTTTTTCCGAATTCGGCTAAAACTCAATTATTTCTGTACTCAATCTTCATCATTTTGAAGTCGGTACCAGATGAATCTTCTGTTCTCTGACAGAATATTTGAAACTCTTGGAACTGGCACCGACTTCAAAATTATGAAGATTGAGTACAGAAATAGTTGAGTTTTAGCCGAATTCGGAAAAAGGCACTATTAGATAGGAATAATTATTTAATACTTTTTAGTTCATATTATAAGGATGTTATTATTGTTTTACCTTGGAAGTCGGTTTTAATTTTTTGTTAAAAATAATAATTTCACTCTTTTTAGTTACCTAGTAAGCAAACGCGTACTATACGTAGAATAATACACCTGTATATTATTCCCCGTGAGTAATTTGTATTCTGTGCATAGTACCCGGCCCGCGCCCGCGCCGCCGCGCCGCTTGCTTGACAGCCCTAGCAGATATGCAATGCGATGCGTTATTATACTATGAACGCTAAACGCAATGCAAAAGGTTGAAATTAAGTTGTTTTCCAGAATATCTCGGCGAAGTGAAACAGAATGTTACATTATCGAAGCAACTTTAACTTCTCAGGAGTAATTTCAAATGTGTGCCTTATGCTCTGGAGATAAGGTTGAATTTGGTGACATTGGTGACCCTGACGTGGTAATGATGATGATGATGAGGATGATGATGATGATGATGATGAATGTAATTTGCATAGTAGCATATGCTTTCAGTTCTTAAAACAGCGCCTAAACTCCCAAGCTTGTGTCTATAAGGAATCCGGAGTTTTCTTAGTAGCTTCGGAACCATAGTATACCTCGGTGCAAAATCTTGCGTTTTGGTAGCATATGCTTAGGATGCTTCTCATAAAACCAAAATCACCATATGTTTCCATACAAATTTCGAGGAGTTCCCTCGATTGCTCATGGATCCCATCATCAGGTCACCATTTTTGTGAACATGGTACCAAATTGGAGTGAAACCTAATACAACAAAATAAAATTTCGAAAATCGGTTGACAAACGGCGGAGTAATCGTTGAACATACAAAAATAAAAAATAAAATATCCACAGCCGAACATATAACCTCCTCGTTTTTTGGAAGTCGGTTAAAAAAGGGCGCAGTCATAGAATTTTGCACAAGGCGCAGAAAAGGTTATTTACGTCACTGGTTAGATTGTGATTGCACAATAACTTTCATGTTTACTTATTATACGGTTTTTATTTTTTACCCAAAGGGTAAAAAACCGGCTAAGTGCGTGTCGTGCCACGCGCAATATAGGGTTCCGTAGTACCGCTAGTTTTTGATAATTTTTGTATGGTGTTTTACACTAGTAACAACATCATCTCAGTTACGTTCAAAGGAATTTGAACGAAAAGTTCCCTTGTACTACTACGAATACCTTTTTTTAGTTGATCGACTAAGGGCCGGGACACAAAAACAAGGCACGACGCCGTACGGTGCCGCGCCTGAGAATTCACGGCGCGCGTCGTAAAAAACTACTGCACGGCGCTGTACGGCGTCGTACGACGTCGCGTCGTAGAAACTCATCTTGAATTTCTATGTGAGTTTCTACGGCACGACGTCGTACGACGCCGCACGGCGCCATGCCGTAGTTTTTTACGACGCGCGCCGTGCCGTGTTTTTGTGTCCCGGCCCTTATCAATAACTTATGAAGTCGTCTAAGAACCGGGACACAAAAACACGGCACGACGTCGTACAGCGTCGTACGGCGCCGTACGACGTTGTACGACGTCGTGCTGTAGAAACTCACCTTGAATTTCTACGTGAATTTCTACGGCACGGCGCCGTGCCGTGGGTTTTTTACGACGCGCGTCCGCACGGCGCCATACGGCGCCGTACGACGCCGTACGACGTCGTGCCGTGTTTTTGTGTCCCGGCTCTTAGCCGTGATAGTTTTCCTTTTAAATTCAGCATATTTCCTACTCCCGTGAATTTTTTCACATTTTGCAGAAGCAACCGTTTAGCTGGTATTTAAATATGAATATGGTAAAATATAAAGTTTTAAAGTGGCTTCTACTTTAAAACTTTATATTTCACAAATGGGCCCCTAAATCGGAAAATGATCTATGAATACTCATAATATTTTTAAAAAACCTGTCCAACGACACCCCATACGGTGGGGTGTCATTGGTGAAGGGGAGGTACCGTAAAAAAAATTTTTTAAAGATTTTATATACTGTGGGGATAATGCGTGGAGGCCAAAGGAAGATCTTCCGACCGAGCGAGGTGGTATGCCCACAATACCATTTTGTCGGCATCATTAAGATGTGCATTCTTGCTGAATTACGGCTTTATAAGCCCTATCGTCTCTGAGCAAAACCGCAGAAGGACAGACTAGACCATTGATTCCCAAAGTGGTCCAGGTGGACCCCCAGGGGTCGACAGGAGCCCGACAGGGATCTACACTAGCGTGGAAGAAAAATGGGGATCCACAAGTCGTTAACGGGGGTCTATAAAAATATATGTATGGGTGACCCGACTTGACTTCTCCTATGAATATGGGTAGCTGCGTCGGGGGGGGGGGGAGGGGGGAGGGGGGGGTCAACCGGGTCCAGCAAAATGTTTAAAGTGGTCTATGAGAAAAAAAGTTTAGGAACCTCTAGACTAGACGGACGAACGAACAGACTAATACTATAAGGGTTCCTTGTTTACTACGGAATACTAAAAACGGGATCCTATTACTAAGACTTCGATATCTTACCTTAAAAACCGCTATAGCTAGAGTCTAGACTTCTGAAATTTTCACAGATTGTGTATTTCAGTTGCCGCTATAACAACATTTTTTTTTTACTAATAACAATATAATATTAATATTAATTTTTTGCCCTTTTATGCTCGATATCAATAATGGCAGCAGGTAGGCACTTGACATTTTCACAAAATTCTTAATTATAATATGTGTACTTTAATTATTAACAGTGAACTTTAAGTAATTTTGTTGTTCATAGATAATTAATAATAAAATGAAAATTAAGTAAAAATTTATAGGAGCCCATACAAAAAAGTAAAAACACAATATTTGACCTATTATAACGGTACGGAACCCGTCGTGCGCGAATCCGATTCGCACTTGGCCGAATTTATGTATAAACTGCGAATCCAACTTCCTTCAAAATTTTTATTTTTTAGTCCATGTAGAATTTTATTAAACGTGCAAGTAGGAAGCTTGATTGAGGGCGTAGAAAGTTCATAACTTAATAGGCAACGAATTTTTTTTTTTTCATTTTTTAAACAGATATTTACATTATGCTTGCGATGGTCTGCACTAACTGCACTAATATTTAACACGAGATCTTAAATTAATATTCTCTGAAAAAATTACAAAGATGTCTGATTCTCACGTTTTATTTTTAATTTGTTTTCAAAACTTCAAAATTCAACTGATAATCTTAATATCTAATATATATAAATCTCCTGTCACGATGTTTGTCCGCGATGGGTTCCTAAACTACTTAAGCGATTTTAATGTTTTTTGTTTTTTAATGTGTGCTTTTTTCCAACTTGAGAGATAGGATAGCTTAGATCTTTAATTATAGTCGCAATTTTATTTTATTGCAAATTATTTGTCTATAAAGAGCGACCATTGTTTATGCGACGCGGGTCACGGGATAGCGATGGACGTTGCCATGGTGACATACTTATATTTTAGTCACTAATTCAATAAAATAATACGGGCGATATACTTAATATAATATGGCAAAGAAACGTTTGCCGGGACAGCTAGTATTATATAAATATATTAAGTAAAATTCTATTACCGAGGGACCGTACTAGCGAATTTTTCGCGACGATTCCTCGTCGTTCCTTTTTACGTGGCATTATGAATGACGAGCTTGAGTGTGACAACGCGACGTACGCGCCGCGTTGTCGCGGCGTCTGCGCTGCGCATACGTTCATCGAACGCCTACGCTGGACAAACGCTAGTGCGAAGGCAGCCTAAGAGGGCATGTAAAAAGTCGGTGCTGCGCCACGGGATAATGTGTGGCGTCCTCTAGCTCGACAACAACGTGTTTACTGAGGTGTAGACCACTTCGTTCCCCTCATTTCCGAGATTGCTGCAGCCGGAACATTTTTTGCGTCAAAATGTTCGGTATACGACTGATATCCCCGTACAACAGTGGTTCCGAACGGGGTAAAACAGCTATTCTATAAGGATAATTAAAAGATGTGGTACCTAAAATAGACGAATAAACAGAAAAAAATATGTTTTTGTGTTTATAATAAAATAATAGTAGGTAGGTACGCCGCATGGCGATCTCTCGCGTTCATTAAATCACGGTCAATAGGTACGGGAAGCGAGATTCACACTAATATACTTAATAAATAATTTTAATTACTGTATTGTTTTCTTGAAATATCTTTTTATCTAACAGGCCATAAGGGTAACAGCTCCGTATAGTGTACATACATCGAATGAGTTCTAAGCTGGATACCACTCTACCTAGAGACTCTGGGAGTCTGGAGGCACCACCTTTTTTAATCGAGCTTTGGCCCACCACCCATTCCCACCACTGTATCTCCTATGTCGCCAGGATTGACAGCGGTATCCAACCACGAAAACCCTTTGATATGATCTCAGGGAGCCCGTGGGACATGCTAAAGCTGTCTTGGGACCCGCAACGAATTTAATCAGAAGAAGATAGGAGGAGTAGGAAGTATACAGTTTTCCCTCCCCAAAGCAGAAGGCAGCACAAAGTTGCAATGACCGAAAGTCAAAGAACTAAAGGGAAAGCACCACGGGAATAATTAATGTTAATTATTATGACTAATAAGCTAGATCTAAGTTAATGTTGGAATTTGTTGTGTTACACTGTTTCCAGTAATAATTATGACAAAAACGCTTAAAGGCACGGAAGTTCCTTGCGCTGTCCACGAAATCATCGTAATATGGGACTCCAGATTTACAAAGTATGTTGTTAAGCATTATAGATCTTTCGTTTTGTCAGAGGTTACACTCCCAGAGAACATGATGGGTGGTTTGTTCGAACATCATGTTCTGGAGGCACCATTTGTCCACCTCTCTCTTCTGATAGAGTGCCTTCGCCTAAACCAGAATCGGACATCGGAGAATTCCTGAGTATGTGCATTGTCGCTGAGTCGAAACTACCTAGTGACCTCGCCTACATGATCAAATTAAAATTATTATACTGTACTCGCCGGAGCATGGCGATAGCGGTCATTGACCCCCTGTCAAAAACTTGTCATTTTCGATACAAAGCCGCGATTGACAACATATGATACTTCACTGTCAATCGCGGTTTATATAGAAAATGACAAGTTTTTGACAGGGAGTCAATGGACCGCTACCGCCATGTTTCGCCGAGTACAGTACAATTTCAAAAAAGTGTTTAAAAATGTAACTTGATTTGATTTTTATGAAATCTCATAGGTGGCGCTGCTTAAAAATTTAACTATGTAATTGTTCTCCCCCAAGTTACTTAAATGACCTAGTTTTTATAGTGTAAAGGTGCCGGTTGGCGCTGCGACACGTCGTCTGCGGTTGCTTCATGCCGTGCCGCCCGCTGCCAACCGGCACCTTAAAGCTAGATAATAGCAATTTAAATTATAAGCGTCATATATTACACGCCGTCACAGAACATACAAATAAATACGAACTTTTGTCATACAATTTTTATTTTTATTAATGTACAGTAGAATGTACTGTACCTGTCATATACTTACCTAATTGCGGATTTTGTGAAAATTTCAAGTGCCTACCTATTTCCATTATTGATATCGAGTAAAAAAGGCCAAAAAATTGTATTCGTTGTATGGGACCGCCTTAAATATTGAGTTTGTTTTACTTTCTGAATTTTTGTCATAGCGGCAACAGAAAATATACCCAATCTGTGAAAATTTAAAAAATTTAGCTATAGCGGTTCTTGAGATACAGTCTCGAGACAGACAACGAAGTCTTAGTATAATTATTAGGGTCCCGTTTTTACCCTTTGGGTACGGAATCCTAAAAAAATTGCCAGTAACATGACTGCTAGCTGCTAGCAACTGAAAAGAAAACACGGTTTAATAATATAAATGTAAATTGTGCGCCAGGCCACCTAAGCTATTTATAAATACTGCCTGAACATACTGCAATATCATAGCGACAATATCGATTTCAAATTATTAACCCATTTAGACCCAAATGAAACTGAGCCGTGGAAAATATGAAACTTCTTAATTAATTTATAGAAACCAATAAAATTATTAAGAAAATACAAAAAAACTTTTTCTTTTTTAATTTTTGTATTAAAAAAATTGCCGTCCTCAAATGGGGCCAGTGGGATCATACGGTGTGAAAATTTTTGATACATTCTTTATGAATGTACCGTGTTTTCACACATTTTTCAAATTGCTTTTGACTTTTTTCATGACGTAATGCTAGCCCACCAGAACAACGCAATTGTTGGGATAGTTTTTCGGGAAAGGTTACATGCTGCAGGTTTGGCAGTACAGATATGTATTGCTGGGTGCAGGATTCTACCTCTTATATGTCTCAAGTAATGACGACCAAATGCCGCTGAAATTGGAGCTGATTCGATTATTGTTTTTACTACTTTGATGATGCAGCCGCCTTGCGTTTACCACTGCTACATCCAGCAAGTGCGTAAACAGTACCTACCAGTTACCACCAATTTTTGTTTCGTATAACAGTGCGAGAAAATCCATTGACCAGTTGACTTGACCCTACGCATATTCTTGTTATTGCTTTGATAAAAAAGTAGAAAGCTTACTTCCACATTATTTCAACAGTAATATTATATCTGTTTACTTTTCCTAGAAGAAAAACGCTGTAATGGCTTGCCCCGATTGCATAGACATTGCAATCCAGACGGTGTAAAACAAAATCTGATTTAGTTGGTCGAAACGGTAGTCAGCTCGTTGTTTTCTTTTTTTTTTTCATATCTTTGACGCATATGAGAGGACACTTATCAGTATTGCCTTAGCCAACAGTATCAGTTGCACAATAGCCAGCTTCCCCTTGGAGTAATGAAAAACTGGTAAAGAGACCCATGGTTGCGAAGGAAATACGACTAAATATATATTTCCACTGTCATCTTCAATCATGACAACTTCCTGAAGTCCATAGTATTTATCAAAGCTATTGAATACCCTTCAGTTCATTGATTATACGAAATTGATCGGTTGACAAAAATTGGAATTATTTACATCCAATGTGCCCATTGGCCCCAAATAGGGACACCTGTATAAAACTACTCCTAATCTTATAAATACTAAAGCTTTTCACACTAATATGTATATTTTTATAGGTTACAGTGTAATGAACTTTTCCAAGTAAAAAAATATAATATGTGCCTAAAAGAAAAACTTAAAAATAAAAAATACTAACTTGGCGTCATTTCGGAAGTTAGAAGCAGCTTCAAAAAAATCACTATAAAACACTGTAAACTATATTTTTATTACTCGTACCTACTAAGAATAAGAAAATACCCTTTTAGCAAATTGATATTTATAATAAAATTTAGTATAAACTTCAATGTCAAAAAATTGAAGTAATTTCAAAAGTATCCTCGTTTGGGCACGGCGGATCTATATGGGTATTAATAACCCAGTTACGTTCCAGTTTGCTAACCATTTTAGTTCACATTTTCAGCTTAAAATGTTTCAGGTCAAAAGGTTTAGCGAAGTTTTGCTCGCATGCATTTCATTATTGCCTTAGATATTAAAGCGCTGTTATTTTTGGTTGAGTTTTATGGACTACCAAAGCATTTTAAAACTTAGGACAATTGTTTGGCAGGAAATCTTTGGAAAAAATTTGTTCTTGTGTCGCATTAGCTTTGTCCACATTGTGCCTTTTTTTTTATTCAACAAGGGCATGCGTTATAGCGCAGTCAACAGCGAAGGTGTGGCATGCCCGTGAAGCGCGTAAAAATCCACCCGCGTTAAAAGAAAAGTGTCATAGCGCGCGCTACGATTTCAACGCGCGTTACGACTTACGGGCATGCCTCACGTTTGCTGTTGACAGCGCTATAAGGCATGCCCTTGATGAGCAGAAAATGGCACAATGTTGACAAAGTTAATGTTTGTTTCCAAATTTCTCCGAAACGGTTGGACCGATTTTGTTTATATTTTTCTGTGCCTATCTTATATAGGTCAAAATATCGGTCAATATCTACTTTTTATGCCCGAAATAAGTTAAGAAAACAACATTTGTCGAGTTAGTTACTTTTATTTATTATGAATTATATAGGTAGATAACTAGCTGAACCGACAGATGTTGTCCCGTCTTTACGATGATTATTTAATTCGAATTGGCATAGTTAATAAAAAAAAGTGTGTTTATTTTTGAGTGCCATCGTGCAGATTAAAATTAGTATCTCCGTGCCCATCAAAATAGATTAAATAGTTTAGGCGAAAATCATAAAAGTTTATTGTGTGGGAACCATACATTTTCCGGGATAAAAAGTATCCCTTGTCCTATCCCGAGACTCAAAGTATCTCCATACCAAAATTCATCTAAATCGACTGAGTAGTTTACGTGCAAATTATAAAAGTATATTGTGCAGTAACCGTACATTTTTCCCGGACTAAATGTATCCTATGTCCTTTTCCGGGACTCAAAGTATCTCCCCACCAATTTTTAGCCAAATCGGTTCATCCGTTCTTGAGTTATAAGTAGTGTAAATAACACCACTTTTTTATATATATATATAATATAACATAGATATAGATATTACAGTCATTTCGCTTTTCTAGTTAATGTGGTCTATACTTTGTATATACTATATATACATATTTTGGCAATCCACGTACCATCCTCGAACTTTTTAATTTTTTCGTTACGGAATTTCTTGATTCGGTCACCGCGCTCAAAGCCCGTGCTAGAAGATATGCAATAGCTTAAAAGCTTTATTTAAAGCGATTCACGAAGCCTGCCGACAAACTACATGGCGGTTTGTCAGCAGGCTTCGTGAATTACTGTTAAGGGATAGGCGATAGCTGCTATAACTACTTAGCTAAAATTGACATTATAATAAAGCTGGATAATATAATAACATAGCTTTAAATGTGTCAGATGACTCTCATAGCCATAACAATAAATGACGTAATAACTGAGCAATTTTCTTTAACTCCCCTTAAATCCCGTATTTGTATTCTTGGTCCGTAGGAGCAGTCATTTGCATAATATAATATGTATGTGTATTTAGGTCAGAGAATATGCGAATTGGCAAAGAGTTAGTGACTTTAATTCCACCATTATTTTACATTCGCAGGTGTTTGACTGACTGACATGTTACATAAAATTCGCAGTGTCAAAAAACTTATAACTCATCGAAACTGACATTATATTAGTACGTATTCCTAGCATACGCTTCGAGATCCGGTAGTAAGAAAGTTAGCTTTTACTATCAAGAGGTTACAAGCCGCATTGTGATCGATTTTGATTACGCCAGCGCTAGCACTATGGTTACTTACTTACCTTACCGGTGACTGTGAAACCAAACCCACCACTATGTATTATTATCACTGGTTAAGGCACTATCTTTGTGATGTTATGTGGTCTCAAACGAATACTGCAAACGGCTTAAAACGCTAAGCCAAAATATTCCATAGTGATGTGAACGTGTCCCCTCACGAGCCACTGTTATCGATAATTTTGACAGATACTACGATAAACAATTTAAAAGTTATAAAAGATTATTTATTTACAAATCAGGTTCTACCTTAGCAATTTCATTTAAGTTAATTTTCTATTTGTATGTGTATCTGTATAAATTATAATCCGGCGTTGTATACAATGCCTAGGCAATGTATAGAGTACCTAAAGGCAATGTATGAAATATTATTTATTTTATACTTTGCCCAGGCATTCTATACATCACCGAATACGCAGCCGGCAATGTATGAAATCCTCAAATATTTCTATGGTTACTCAATTACATTCTTTTGAAATCAAAACCAGCTAAGTTAAACGTGAGTTCGATATCAATAATCTCAATTTTTGGGGCTGGTATGGATATTTAAATGTTAAATAAAGTAAAGAGCAAATGAAACATTTTTAAACGTCCTTAACTGACAAAAAGTATTTTAAAAAGATAAGACCGACTTCCAAATTGTACGTAATTGAAAATTGAAATTCCCTATCTCAAAAACTACTAAGCCGATTTTGACAAAACTTGCAGTATTCCCTGAATTGACCATTACCTAACACAACAAAAAAATAAATTACTTAATTTACTAAAATATATAATGTATGTATGTTTTTATGTTTGTGCTCACATGTATTCGAAACTACGAATCCGATTTAAGTGATTGTTTTTTTGTTGTACTAGGTTATTATTAACTTAGGAAACACTGCGAGTTTTTTCAAAATTGGTTCAATAGTTTTTAAGACAGAGAATTGTAATTCTTCATTACGTAAAATTTTGAAGTCGGTTTTATCTTTTAAAAATAGTATTTGCCACTTAATCCTTCAGGCCCCGCGCGAGCACCGGTGATCGCGACAACAATAGAATACAATAGCAATTCCTGGAAATTCCGACTGAAGTATTAAAGTCGTTTAAAACTATGTTTATTAGCTGTTTACTTAACATTGAAATCAGTTTATTTTACACATTGCCGGGAGAGCAGTAGTATTCTACACAATGCCTAGGAATTGTGTGAACTACTTAGTCATAGTATGTAATAGATAATGTTATTCATAATACATATTTCATACATTGTCTAGGTGTTGTATATGTCGCAGTCACTAGTCATTTAATCGAATCGCAGATTAAACCAAATGACTGCGACTGCGATAATTTAATGTATGTACTGAAATTATTTTAATGATAATATGTAACACACCTATACTGTATAATTATTAAAAACGATAAAGTAATTGCAGTAGAGGTACGTGAGTATAATTTGAATTCTCATTATACTATTTTTAAAAGACGCGAATAAGCATTACATAAGTACTACGCGTTTTAAAATATTCTATCGATAGAACTGCTAGCGTGCGTTCACAACCCTAAAGTACTAGTAAAGTGTAACGCATGCGCAAAATGGCAGCCTCGCCCCTCAAGAATTGTCTCTGAATGGATGACGTCATAAGGGGTAAATCACCCCCAAATGATTGATACGGTCTGCAGATATGTTACGTAACTGGCCCTACGCTAGTACCTAGTACGTCAAGTAGTACAGCGTAACTTGTACTTTTCAATTTCTCGATATTATAGAAAGTTTGCGCTCAACCCTAGCCTGACCAGTCAGATAAGTTTCGTAAATTTATACGAGCCCCTCTCTCCTACTTATGAAATTGTTCATGGTTTTACTATTATTTGCGAGCTGATACTCAGTAGGTCAGACTGTAGTTCTCTGGTTCACAAGTGCCATTTTTTTTCAAAACCGGACTCCACCACCGAAAATTATGATTTTAGGCTCATTCGATTCGGTATACTATCTAGAACATTCTATCAAAATTCCAAGAGGGGCTGAAAAAAAAATGCAAAAGTTAAAATCAATAAAGTAAAAAAATAAGGGTTTGGTTTATATAATTTTTCAATTTTAAAAAGATAAAACCGACTTCAAAATTGTACGTACTTAATTGAGAATTAAAATTCCCTATCTCAAAAACTACAGAACCGATTTTGATGAAACTTGCAGTATTCCCTAAGTTGAACAATACCTCAGACTCATTTAGATCGGATTTGTAGTTCCGGAGATATGCGTGCACAAACATAAAAACATACATACATACATACTTACACACATACATACACTTTTGAAATTTGGCTCATTTGTTCAGAAGCTGTTATAGATATTATACAAAAACTGGGCAGTTCTGGAAATATTACATACATACGCGTCGAATTGATAACCTCCTTTTTTTTTGAAGTCGGTTAAAAACTATTTGAGATAATCAAAATTTAAAGTACCTAGCAGGGAATTATCAAAAAAAAAAGTCGTGCCTACCAGAACTGTGCAATGTCCCGGAACGGTTTAGGGTTAAGTTTGAGCTAGTTTAATTTTTATTTTTTATTGCATCCTGTTGGGTCGGAATCTCGTCTTCCAGTGCTGGACATTTTTGGCAATTGCTTTCCACTGCTAGACACTGAAAATTAAAGGGTGGGAAGTAACTGTCAAAAATGTCAGGCACTGGAAGACGAGATTCCAGCACTTACCTACCGCGAATAATATTAGCTATAAAATTGAGCTTTACTCCTTCTCGAAGGTCAGGTAGACCTTCACAACTGGATAGCTCCTAAAGTAACCGCGACCGAAACTCCATAGTTGCTGGTCGTTCCTCTGTAAAGGTCACAAACAGGTAAGCTTTCAGCTTAACGAAACGAAGGTAGTTCTAGTCCTCATAACACGGGCTCTTGGTCCAATAGAGGAATAATACATTGCTTTTGGGCTACCAATACCCTAGTATCACTGACCTTATACTTGTTTTTAATGGAGGTCAATGCGTAGTATTAATTCTACTAGGCACAAAATAAAAAATAACCCAATGAGTACTGACCAAAGAGAATACAATCACTACGTGGTACTGACTTAAGCTTGTCAAAATTCGAGCATTTCTGTAATTTTAAAGGAATTTAAACAATTTGGTGTAATTTTTAGTTAAAACTACAATAATATAATTAATTTGGTAAAATATACCAATAATAAAAATGTTACATATAAAATATATAGTAAGTACAGAGATTTCAATATGCACAAGCAATTCTGAATAGTTACGTAAGACCATACCTATTGTTATTGCCGATATAACCTAAAAGTAACTGCACGTATTCAAATCCGAAACTGCCGGGTTGATTTTGAAACGTATAATACGGGATACTATTGTGTGCGTCCCCCCAGAAAGCCCAATCGAGCTAGGTGTATTTTCAATATATCAGAATTTAGAGCAAAAATAGAGCACCTCTACAGTCAAGTAAAAAAATTGGAGCATTAATACGAACGACGCTGCGAGCTAAAAACCGTGGGCTTGCTGACGTCCTGTCCCGTCAGCACGCCCAAGCTAGATCTCGGGAACCGTTGAGAGTACTATCGTGTATTGTGGTTCAAATTTTCGAGCAAAATTGGAGCACTCTGCTCCCGTGAAAACAACTTCGAAACTAGAATGTGAAAGGAGTTAGACGTGATTAACCGGTGGGCTTGCTGGCGTCCTGTCCCGTCAGCAAGCCCACGCAGATCTCTGAAACGGTAATGATTTGGATTATGATTAAAAACTCTACAATAGAGCCCTATTTAGAGCACTCTGCTCCAAAAAAAATATTAATGTAGCTTCAATAGTTATCGAGTTACAGGCCTTTGAAAATGGGCTTGCTGACGTCGCGTCCCGTCAGCAAGCCCATTTGGAGCGTGAAAACTACTGAACGGAGAGTCGTCAAAAATATCTCAAATCGTAGCTTAGAATGAGAGAACTATGCTCCAAATAGATCAAAATCCTAGGTTCTACGGTTTTCGCGCTATCAGCGAAAAACACTTCAGCCGCCAAAATTTGTCGATTTTCACAATCGCGCGACGTTGCCGTTCCGTGCGACAAGCAAATGAACGCTTCATTTGCCGTTGGTGTACACGAGAATGAACCTTCCGATGGTTTATTTAAGAGTCTCTTTACTTGCAATCCTAAGATGGCTTGTAGTTTATGTCAGAAATAATAGACCAGCAGCTATCGTTGCTAATTCGACATTTGTAATCTTCTTGTAAGTTCATGTAAAAGTAAGCTTGTTTGCCTACTCCCTATATTGAAATGTTACCTAATAATATTTCATTTGATGTGATGTGAGTCAGCACAGCATGATTAAGGGCCTACACGAGCCATAATGGCGCCGCCATTAGTTAAAAATAATTACTCACGTTAGTAGTACCTACTTTTAAACGAAAACTCAGTTTTCAAGTTAGGCATTTATTTAGAAACAATCAATCGGCAAAATATAGAAAGCTGTGTAATATTTATTATTTTTAACTGAGAAATTATTTTTTAACTGATGGCGGCGCCACTTAGGCTTGTGAAGTTGTGATCTTAATAGAAGTGTTGAAATAAAACAAGAAACATACAAATGTGTAAATGTTATAATTGTTACAAATCAGTCTTGTTTATAAATTAGAATAGGTACCTAAGGTGCCTGAAGGTACTTTTCGCACCTTTGCTTCTTATAAAACAGTCTTAATCATCATTTGGTTTCTTATGTTACTTTACTACGATTATGATTAAATAAATATAGCGTTTCATTTATTGTAGTGTTCCTATTACGTTTTTTCCAAACATGTTGAAATAAAATTTAAAATAAACTAACAGACAATATAAGTAAACATCGTAACAATAGGTAGGTATAGTGCTTAAGCAAAGTTATACAACAATTTTTATCACATTTTTGGTCATAAAATGGCACTAAAATTATGTAAAGTTTCATGTGCACAATCACCTCTTTATTTGTGTCCATTTCGCTATAATCCTCACTTCTGAAACCTTCATGAAAATCAATTTTGAGTAGGTATGCCAAAAAATATTCATGAAATAGTCGTGACTACATGCCGAATCTCGAAAATAGTCCTTCAAGGATTCCAGAGTTATAAAGGTGTGTTAAGGATTTTTTATATGTATAGTTTACATGGGTTATATGGGTTTTTAACATACTTATACAGAGTAAACCAGGTCGAAATTTATATCGCTTGGGACGACTATTTCCGGACTATTTTTTGATACCAAGTTTATACTGAAATCCGTAAACGTTTAGTAGAAAACAGGTGAGGATTATACCGAAAAAGCATGTCGCTATAATCCTCACCAAGGTACCCATAACTCTGGAATCGTTGAAGGACTATTTTCGAGATTCGGCATGTAGTCACGACTATTTCATGAATATTTTTTGGCATACCTACTCAAAATTGATTTTCATGAAGGTTTCAAAAGTGAGGATTATAGCGAAATGGACACAAATAAAGAGGTGATTGTGCACATGAAACTTTACATAATTTTAGTGCCATCTTATGACCAAAAATGTGATAAAAATTGTTGTATAACTTTGCTTAAGCACTATACCTACCTATTGTTACGATGTTTACTTATATTGTCTGTTAGTTTATTTTAAATTTTTTTTCAACATGTTTGGAAAAAACGTAATAGGAACACTACAATAAATGAAACGCTATATTTATTTAATCATAATCGTAGTAAAGTAACATAAGCAATCAAATGATGATTAAGACTGTTTTATAAGAAGCAAAGGTGCGAAAGGTACCTTCAGGCACCTTACCTATTCTAATTTATAAAACAAGACTGATTTGTAACAATTATAACATTTACACATTTGTATGTTTCTTGTTTTATTTCAACACTTCTATTAATCCTTCAGGCCCCGCGCGAGCACCGGTGATCGCGATAACAATAGAATACAATAGCAATTCCTGGAAATTCCGACTGAAGTAAGATCACAAGTTCACAAGCCTAAGTGGCGCCGCCATCAGTTAAAAAATAATTTCTCAGTTAAAAATAATAAATATTACACAGCTTTCTATATTTTGCCGATTGATTGTTTCTAAATAAATGCCTAACTTGAAAACTGAGTTTTCGTTTAAAAGTAGGTACTACTAACGTGAGTAATTATTTTTAACTAATGGCGGCGCCATTATGGCTCGTGTAGGCCCTTAATCATGCTGTGCTGACTCACATCACATCAAATGAAATATTATTAGGTAACATTTCAATATAGGGAGTAGGCAAACAAGCTTACTTTTACATGAACTTACAAGAAGATTACAAATGTCGAATTAGCAACGATAGCTGCTGGTCTATTATTTCTGACATAAACTACAAGCCATCTTAGGATTGCAAGTAAAGAGACTCTTAAATAAACCATCGGAAGGTTCATTCTCGTGTACACCAACGGCAAATGAAGCGTTCATTTGCTTGTCGCACGGAACGGCAACGTCGCGCGATTGTGAAAATCGACAAATTTTGGCGGCTGAAGTGTTTTTCGCTGATAGCGCGAAAACCGTAGAACCTAGGATTTTGATCTATTTGGAGCATAGTTCTCTCATTCTAAGCTACGATTTGAGATATTTTTGACGACTCTCCGTTCAGTAGTTTTCACGCTCCAAATGGGCTTGCTGACGGGACGCGACGTCAGCAAGCCCATTTTCAAAGGCCTGTAACTCGATAACTATTGAAGCTACATTAATATTTTTTTTGGAGCAGAGTGCTCTAAATAGGGCTCTATTGTAGAGTTTTTAATCATAATCCAAATCATTACCGTTTCAGAGATCTGCGTGGGCTTGCTGACGGGACAGGACGCCAGCAAGCCCACCGGTTAATCACGTCTAACTCCTTTCACATTCTAGTTTTGAAGTTGATTTCACGGGAGCAGAGTGCTCCAATTTTGCTCGAAAATTTGAACCACAATACACGATAGTACTCTCAACGGTTCCCGAGATCTAGCTTGGGCGTGCTGACGGGACAGGACGTCAGCAAGCCCACGGTTTTTAGCTCGCAGCGTCGTTCGTATTAATGCTCCAATTTTTTTACTTGACTGTAGAGGTGCTCTATTTTTGCTCTAAATTCTGATATATTGAAAATACACCTAGCTCGACTGGGCTTTCTGGGGGGACGCACACGATACTATTAACACGAGCGGCGCGAAGGAGTGGAGTACAATAAGGTTCACAAACCTACCCCAATTTTTTGGTGCTCACATGGGTTGAGGCCTTCCTCAATGTCCTTACATTTGAAATTTTGTAATCTTCAGATAAGGTCATCTGTTTTGTTTATGTGTTATTATGGCTGTCGGCGCCGTATCAAGCGCATCATTTTTATTTCACTTCATTATTTATGAAAAGACTTAACAGAAGGCCTACTTAACCACGGATACCGAAGCGGGGGGAGGGGAGGGGGGGTGGCGGCAGCTCCCTGCCAAAACAAAAACAAACACAATCCAGAAAGTCCAAAAATAGGTTAGGTTAGAACTTAGACCACAACACAGAGGAAGCCGAGCGAGCGCAGCGAGCGTGCTGCAGGAGCAGCCGGCGACCGTTACAAAATAAAAGGGGAGCTCCAAAACAAAAACAAACACAATCCAGAAAGTCCAAAATTTTGGTTAGGTTAGAACTGTGACTGTGCAGCAGCCAGCGACCGTCACAAAACACGCTCTAGGTTATGTTAAAGGCATTAAAAAACACTATGCAAAATGCCGAGTGTAAAATATGATGTAGCCTCAGATTTCCGAAAGTTTCAAAGGTGAGTAACTCCAAAACTGGGGGGTTTCTCAGTGTGGATTTGGTACGGGGGTGTTTGCCCTTCCTCCCACCTCCCCCCTCACCCCCGATCCCCATCAATTTTGAGGTAGGATTCCGAACCTTTACCCAATTATACTATGATAGATACTAACCAAATATTTTTCCTCCAGAAATCGGGAGTCTTCAATCTCAGAAAATCCTTATTTTTTGGTATGTTATAAGAACCTTTTAATTAGTATAATCTTTGTTAAATAATGAGGAACATCTAAGCATTGTATAAGGCTTAGATTTTCCTCAATAATAATAATTGCTAGCCAAAGACATTCGCAACACAAGGTGATTCGAAGTGCGATGTCGGTCTTTTGAAACCCTACAATCTTATTTGTATCCTTTCTCACCCTGGATAATATTTCATCGTGATTAAAATATTATGTGACACCGCAGCAAATCCAACGCGAGCCAGTGGAAAACTTGGCTATTGACTGAATTGACTGCTCTACTGTCACACTCACAACACATCACCACTACCTGTAAACAACAATGGTTTCAGCTTTCAATGCTATGGCGTCTTACATCCATTTACATCCTTTCTCATATTTCTTTTCCTTCATTATTTCTATATTTTAACCGACTTCCAAAAAAGGAATAGTTTTCTCAATTTGACCGTATATACAGGGCGTAACAAAACTAAGTGATAATACTTTCGTCTTTTTATGTAAAAATTCACGAAGCGCGGGTGTTTGCCCAAACAGATCATAAAAAATTAGCTCTTTCAGCGCTGCTACTTGTCACAGTGAAATCTAAATAAGGAACACATACACACCCTAAAGTATAATCACTTAGTTTTGTTACACCTGTATGCTTTTTTTTTTCTATCATTTATCTCCAGCACGGAACAGCAGCTGCTACAAAATCCAGCATCACACCCACGACTGCCTCGTTATCGGCGCCGGTGGGGCTGGTCTCCGGGCTGCAGTGGGCTTGGCCCAACAGAACTTCTCGGTCGCTCTAGTATCGAAACTGTTCCCAACTCGCTCACACACCATTGCAGCACAGGGTGGCATGAACGCTTCCATTGGTAATTTTGTTTCCGATAATATTATCATTTCTAAAACTAAATTTTCTGTATGGGCAGGACTGGTAGCAGTAAAATCACAAAAATCATTTAATGTGACCTCGAGGGTGTCCCAGGGATGTGACTTAATCAGAATAAAGTGTAGAAACAAATAATGTTTAAAGACTCAATTCCTGACTGTCAAAAATAAATTATTCCATTTTTTAAAAATTATGTTAGTACGGGGTAGAACGCCAATTGTATCAACCAACATAATTTTTACGATTCTCATATCATCAAAATTTTTAGCAAATGATTTTTGACAAAATGTAGCTAGCTACTTAATTCCCAATTGTTTTATAGGTTAAGGGCCTGTTTCACCACTTCCTGATAAAGATCCGGATAGGCTATCCACAACTTTTTTGACAGATTCTCCATACTCTATCTGTAAGTTAAGTGGTAGGTAACCTATCCGGCACTTATCAGGAAGTGGTGAAACAGGCCCTAAAGCTTCTATCTAAATTGTAGGAAGTATGCACGAAGATGACTGGCGTTATCATTTCTATGATACCGTGAAAGGTTCTGATTGGTTGGGTGACCAGGTAATTTACATGTTTGTACTAAAATGTCACTATGTAGATATTAATTAATCTGATAATGTATCATATTAAGACAAATCGATATATGCTACATTTGGTCGCATTATTTCAAGTCAGGGTGTGTCTTGACTCTTGACATAACCCAATCCAATTGAGCTTTGTCCAAACCGGGCCTTTTTTTGTTCATCAAAAGCATGCGTTACAGCGCAGTCAACAGCGAACGTAAGTCATGCCCGTGACGCGCGTTGAAATCGTAGTGCTCGCTATGACCACTGAGGTAGTAAGTACTACGAACTAGAGCAGCTATTGCAAACAAAAAACATGTCGCATTTGAGGCATGAGCGGGGTGGGAGGCGGGGCGGTGATTGCTATAGATCAGTACCGCAGAAGTGACACAATTTTGTGCCTACACTCGAAATGCAGAATCTATTTGAGTAAGTGGATAAAATAAAAATAAAAATTCACTTTTTTATAAAATTTATAATTAAGTATGGATCCATAGTCCACTATAGCTAATTACCTTATTTAAATCACTTAAATATTTTCAAATATGTACCATAATAAAATTACATATATTATAATGTACGCATGTATAATGTACGTAATATTTTAAATATTACCAAAATACAAGCTCATCTACGTGAGTAAGTACTTCATTCATCGTCGTCTTATCATAGATTAGTATTCTGCCTACATTACACTCTGAATCTACTATTCTATGACAATGCAAAATGGCGCGCGTCTTCGCCTAGTAATTGAATGTTCGTATTTTAATTGAAAATAATTAAATAAGAATGCTAATACCGATGAAATGTTATTCTGTTGCATTTGGAAGTGTTACTGGAATAATTTTTGCAGTATCTTAACCCACAACTAGGCATTTTTGCGACTTTTTTTGGTTTCGTTTTTGATTATTGTACGTCTGGCGAGCAGAAGAGCTCGCGGG
This sequence comes from Lysandra bellargus, assembly GCA_905333045.1. Taxonomy (NCBI): domain Eukaryota; kingdom Metazoa; phylum Arthropoda; class Insecta; order Lepidoptera; family Lycaenidae; genus Lysandra; species Lysandra bellargus. Next base: position 6,478,189 of record HG995319.1, on the reverse strand, counting down.
CGACTAAGTGCACTGCTGCTATATAGATTACGTTGAATGTGACCAAGCATTGCGTTGCGTTGTCGAGTCTAGTACGTAGTACATATTATGTCAGTGGCTATGACATTTTTCTTTCAACGCGGGTGGATTTTGACTATAAAGTTAATATACCTATCGGAATAGAGAAACAAAGGCCTGAGCAAGCGAGATATCACTATCAGTAACACTGCGTGGTAGAAAGAGAAGCGTGATTTGAGGTTGCATAGTTTTTTTTTTTCATCTGTTTGACAGTCTATCTGACCCTGTGCCGATCGTTGTCAATTTGGGATCTCAGAAAAATTGTAATTTTAAGTTAAATAATGAATAATTTTTAGAAATACTGCTCTAGAAACACGGTTAAATATTTGTGGAATGATTGTGGATCGAAAAAACCCGGACAAATATTCATTTCACAGGTGAATTATTCTACATCGACAGGACCTAGTTTTAAGTTTATTTTTGCCAATTCCCTACGAGTTATTGGTATTGATTTTGATAATTCACTTCTTTAGATGTTTAATTATAGGGAAAACATAACTTGACTAGCCATGGTGCACAATTTAAGGATATTTTGTATAAACAATTTTCATCTATTTTACACTAGGGCTGCATCAAGTTATCGATCAGTAGTATCGATATGAAAATATTTTTTAGTTAAGTATACTAATTATCTAGGAATGTTGAAATGATAACATACTCATCCGTAGTTTATAATTAAAGTATATTAATATACTATCATACATAAATTATCGTTTTTAAGGTTCCGCACCCAAAGGGTAAAAAGTCCTAGTAGTGGGGTCCCGCTATACTACTAAGACTTCGCTGCCTGTCCTTCTGTCCATCCGTCCGTCCGTCTGTCTGTCTCTAGGCTGTATAACAAGAACCGCTACAGTAATAGACTTCTGAAATTTCCACAGATGTAATTCATTCATTCTACATCCAATATGGCTGCTCATCCAAGACAGGGGAATAGTTGAAAGCACTTCTGCAAGATGGGCATCAAATAAAAGGGCTCATTGAAAGTGAATTGAAAATTATTAGGGTCTAGTGAAGTCGTGTCGTGTCGTGTACTGATGTGACGTAACGTAACCTGTCGTGTCGAATCGTGTCATGAATGTCGTGTCGTATCGTGCCGGGTTTTAGAAAATACACCTTGGCCAATTTTTCAGATTTCCTGCTGACCTAGATACCAGAATGAATTCATGGCTTAAAATAATTAACCGTCCAAACTGGACTCCGAAGAAAAATTCATGCATACTTAATTATTATGCAGCAAGCATTTTGAAGAAAAGTCACATTTTACTTAAAAATTACAATTTTATTATAATATATCTATGCAGTTTTATTTTATCCCATTTTATTATTTTTACAATCTTACAATTATTATTCCATGATCGATATTTTGTCGAATTACAATATGTTTGTACATCACTGACACGCACACGTAAACATAATTGCCTGTATACACAGATGACAGATGTAAACCAAATTTTGGTTAAGTTTGACAGCTCGAGATTGTTTCTCTATTCCGATAGGTATATTACCTTTATGATTTTGACGCATTCAATTATTGAATATGCCAAACGAAAGTTGAATAAAAAGAAGATGACGAAAATTGAAAATGAAATTGCATAATGTAGACATAGCTTTACGTAGATCCACTATTTGCTAATCAATTATTCTGATAGAACATAATTTATCTCAATTGGGTCAAAAGTAGGTTTAAATTAAAACATATCAAACGCGTTTAAGGACTGCATTCAACATCTAACGCGAGATGCTCCTAACTGCATTTTTGAACTGGAGAACATGGGTATGCCTTTCTCAAGGACGAAAGAAGGCAAAATATATCAGAGATCCTTTGGTGGCGGAACTATTAATTTCGGAAAAGAAATTGCAAAAAGAACTTGCGCTGTGGCCGACCGGTAGGTTCCTGTAATATAATTTGTATCAATAGAAATAACATATAAGTAGAATAAAACAAACGAATATAATATGAAATCATCAATCTTACAAGTTCGTAAAAATTGAATAATACTACTTCGTCTATTTTGTTATTATTTTACTTGTTAGCAACGTATTAGTGTTTCTGAAACACGTGTTAGTTATGAAAAATCGGCCAAGTGTGAGTTAGACTCGCGCACGAAGGGTTCCGTACCATTATAGAGCAAAAATAGGTAAAAAATGTGTTTTTTTTTTTTTGAAGGGAGCCCCCCTTAATTATTTATTTTATTTGAGTTTTATTATTAACGAGCTTAAGATAGAAGAGCAACAAAGGAACAAAAAAAACTGTAGCTTGATATTTGTTGTTCTAGCGGCAACAGATACACACAACCTGTGAAAATTTCAGAAATCTAGCTATAGCGGTTCTTGAGATACAGTCTGGAGACAGGCAGACGGACAGACAGACAGACGGACAGACAGACATCGAAGTCTTAGTAATAGGGTCCCGTTTTTTACCCTTTGGGTATGGAACCCTAAAAAGGCCTCTAAAATATTATATTCTTATACTACTATAATTCTGCTATTGCGATCTTTTCAAGTGCGATCTTCTCTTAACATAAATAATATACATACAGCGCCACCTGTTGCTTTACGTGTAAACTGTTACTTATTTTTGATGTTTTATAAATTCATGGAGGATAAGCACCATGGGTGAGAGGCGCGCTGGATATTGATTATTTTCAGAACGCAAAATAACGCCATCTATCAATTGCTCTAGTAATTTTACAGTAATGTTTGTTCGTAGACGCCACCGCGCCGTGGCGCTACTGAAGCGGATGTATTGATTTTTCCGGAAAAGTGGAACAGCGCCATCTGTGCTTGAATTATGAAATGTACAAATATTATGATGTCGGAGGATGTCGGGTTGAGACTTGAGTTATTCATCAAACGTTTTATCGCCAACTTGCACTTTCGGGATAAATACTTTAAATCAGTTTCATGTTGTATCCATGTCTACATTTTTGCGTTAGAGCATTCACCTGCTATGCGTGCTATTACACACAAAATATGGTACTAACATACACAATAATTATAATATTTATCTTGTATATCCATAGTCAGTAGTCACTATTTAAACACTAGTCAAAGTTTAAAGTGGGGAATTGACTACCGGGCTGCCCGCGGGCCGCCCGGTCTGGCACAAGTCTGCCGCTTGCCCCTATTGAACACACACAGAACACGCAAGTCAGTCGAATAGATAGAGAGCTGCAGCTCGGTCGCGGACTCATGGACTCGATATTCTTTTTAACAGATGCTAGATCAGCATCGGCATTGATTTCTTTAGATTTTTCAATAAGTTCGCTGTAAGCGGCTTTACGTAGATCGGTATTCATGTAATCCTTGCTTTTAACTTTCCACAAACAAAGATTCGACCGGTAAATGGAAATAAACGAATGTAAAAAATTGTGTTTGTTGGTTTTTCTTAAGTTTAATGTTTGTATTGCTTACAATAATAAGTTTTAAAATAATATTTTAAGTGCACTCTAGTCGCTCTCCAAGGCGCAAATGACGACGGGCCGCCCGTTGCGACCATTCATGTACAGACTTGCCCGTGCCCGCGCGGGCAGGCTGCGGGCACGGGCCAGCGGGCATGTCTGTGCCCGTACTTACCTAGGAATTGACGAGCAGACATGCGACAGACCTGCCAGTGACGGGCGGCCCGTAGCGGGCGGCCCGGTAGTCAATTCCCAGCTAAACTCTACATGATTGTTCGATCACTTAGCGAATACTTAGCATAAGAGATGCATCGGGGATCTAATTTCGCCCTGTATAGTAAAATTGTTATGACTTATTGTTATGAGGTTACAAAGACACACTTTTGTATAATATTATAATTTTACTTTCGATGACATACAATAGAAGTGCAATGAGCGCCAACCATACTTACTAACATTATTGGAACGAAGTTCCTCATCGCGCGTTGCGAAAGGGGGCTAGACGGGAAAAGTTGTAATGACATTTTTTTGACCGACACATATTTAAGTACCTGCGCAGTAGAGGCAGAGGGCGTTGATGTGGCGATGACGTCAACTGATGGTAAATTTAAAATTCTACCATTCCTCTATGGCGGGAAATTTGAATTTTTTAGCTGGAAGGGGTGGCGGTACTTTTCATTTTTTTTTTGGAACGAAGTTCCTTATCGCGCGTTGCGAAGGGGGCTAGACGGAAAAATTGTAACGAATCCGGGTTCCTTAACACCTCTCAATTTTTTTCTCAAAATTTTTGGAACGAAGTTCCTTATGGCGCGTTCGACGTTGCGAAAGGAGTCTAGACGGAACGATACTAATTGACCTCGACACTTTTTTATTAGTACCTGCCTAGTAGTAGGGCAGAGGGCGTGATAGTATTCCTGTGTGTCAACGAGATGGCGTTTTTGAGAATAAACAGCGACATCTACCGGACGTTTAAATAAATTTTATTACAATTCCACAAAAGTGTCGTTGTTAGAGCGCTTACAGACGAACGGCACGTGTTGGCGGCACGCGTCGGCGGCAGTAGACGGCAGACGACGGCACGTGTCGGCGGCAGTCGACGGCAGTCGGCGGCATGTGTCGGCGGCAGTCGGTGGCATTTGACGGCAGCCGTCAACAGTTTATCACGCTTGCAGTTGTGACGTAGCACGTAAACTTTTGCGTACGATACCGACCTGTGGACTCTTACCTAAGCGTCCAGCGCTGTATCGGCAGCGTTCGGATTACCGACTGGCCAGTATGTTTATCTTTAAATTAGTTCGAACAAAGTTCCTAAGTCAAAATTTATACTTTCAACTTTACTAGGCCAATCGGTAATCCGTACGCTCCTGATTCAGCTGACGTACTGTGAAAAATTTATCCGTTTGATGCGAGACGTCCGTTGCGTACGATACCTACCTGTGGTCGCTTACCTTCAGGCGGTACGCCACAACTAAGGGCCTACCACCAACTTTACTAAGCGACACCGTTTGACAGATAAGAATTTATTACTTTAACGTCAAGCTAGCGATCTTAAAAAAGTTGATATTTCACAGCGGATTTGACACAGCGGTTTTTTAGTAAATTTTTATTTAAAAAGTGAGTACGGTAATGTTATTGTAATCTTACAACAAAGTGTTCTGGAAACATGATAGTTTTAGGAAAGGTCGTGGTAGGCCCCCTACAAGCGTCATAAACTGTCAACGGCTACCGTCGGCTGCCGTCGACTGCCGTCGACTGCCGCCGACACGTGCCGCCGACACGTGCCGTTCGTCTGTAAGAAGCCTTAATATTCCTGGGCGTCAATAGATATGGCGTTTTTTTTCTTTTTTTTTTATAAATTCGTTCCATCCGGGTGTCCCTTGACACCTCTCAAGTTTTTATTATTATTTTCTTTTATATTACTAAGATTACTTTTTACTTACTAAGATTGGCAAACTAAATGAAACGTGCACTTAGAATACACTTACTGCTCACACATTCTACCAGAAACATTCCCCATCTGCCACATTTCCATATCTAAGTACTTACGCTCCAACAGGACCGGTCATTCCCTCCTCCACACGTTGTATGGGTACAGTACCCAGTTCAAGAACATTGACTTATTCAGCGAGTTCTTTGTCTTGGATCTGCTGATACAAGATGGTGAAGCAGTAGGGGCTTTTGCCATGGACATGGATGACAGTAGTCTGCACAGGTAATTTTGTTGTACCATCGAAGAGATTGATTCATAGGCAGTTGGCAGACCAACGTCATTTGTGGTGTATGTCAATTCAATGATAGCCGTGAAGCCCGTGACCTGTTGACTGGGTAGTGGGTTGGATATAATGTGACTAAATTACGTCAGCCTACTATATAGATCACTTAACTAAAGCTGGCACGTTCACAGTGCTCACACTATGTAATTTCACTATAGGTACAGTATGTTTAAAAATATAATATGTTTGCATCATGACAAAAATTATGGTATAATCTGCGTACGATAATAATATGCTATCGTACATCGGTACTTATGCACAAAATTATCGTATATGTACGATAATTATCGTACGGTTCCGAACGCTGGCCGCGCGCCGATCACACGTTACCGATTTGTAACATCACGCTGTATTTATAAACAGTAGCATAAGAAAAACAATAACTGTCCCATTCTCGCTCATAAGATAGACCGCGCGCGAGAGAGAAGGGCAGACTTTTTATGATGCGTATGCAGTACGACGTCACGCCACGCGCTTATTTACAAACACTACACAAGCGCAATGTTTAAATGTCAACATCGTGCCAGCTCTTGTTAACTGACCTGTACCTTTTTTATGAATCTACTCCTTTGACAGTACATAGATCAATCTACTGGTTATGGTAACGGTGCGTGAACGACATCAGCAGAATTTCTGTTTATTACTATAACTTAATATCGCCCATGACTATTAACAATGTCAGATGTGCAAAATCGACAATTTTTTTTTTATTTCATAAAACATGTCCTTAAAACCAAGGCTATCATTAGCTGAAAAGAAAAAATCTTTATTATGCATAGTTTCTGAAATAGCTACATTAAAAATGTCGTATATTACTAAGATCTGACATTGTTAGCGGACTGCTAACAATGTCAGATAGTCACTACCCACGTTGTTGACGGGACGCGGGGGTGAGTGAGAGCGCTCGATGTGCCGCTTCCGACTATGTTAACGGAGGGAATGGACCTCGTGCTCTCATTTGTTTTTTTTTTGCAACCTTAGTTATATTTTTTAATTTTCGACGCCATTTTTAATGTCTACAAGATCAGCGCGGCTAATCAAACTAGGTACTCAACGAAATTAAGAAAAATATAGTAAAAGGGAATAAAATGCAGATGGAAATATTGTGATCGAAGCTAATACTAGTGCGGAAAATGGTATTTACTATTCTTTATTATATTTTTTAAAGATTTTGAACAGTATAGCTTATGTTTTATTGCTTTAGATTTGATTATAAAATAAACACTTACCTTCATTAACATTTTATCGTAGGTCATTTAAAATTGTCGGATGTGCCACATCCAACGTTCTTAACTGGTTTTTCATATGCATGAAATGTCGGTTGTACCACATACGACATTCTTAATAGGTTTTATAAATAGTTAAAATGTCGGTAGTACCATTTCCGACATTGTTATGTGGATTTTGAAATTGGTAAAATGTCGGTAGTACTACATCATAATCATTTTATTTATTTTTCTTATTGATTAAATGGCGCTTGTAGTTTGTACAATATCTGTCGTTGCTTACCGACCTTAAACAATCTTCAGAAGGCTTCAAAATAGGTCATTTTTATACGAAACTTAAGTTTTTGTGGGCACACATACAAAATGAATGAATATAATTTTTTTAATCCAATAATCATGTTTTGGCGATCTGGTGTCTAATAGCTGATTTTCTAGGCATTTTTGTAATACATAACAGTAGTAAAACGTAAGCTATACTGTTAAAAATCGTAAAAAAGGTATTAAAAGGACCTTTTTTCACACTAGGTTTAACTTCAGTCACAAGATTTCCATGAGCATTTTTTTCCTATACTATTATTATAATTTTCTCAAATTCGTTGAGTAGCTAGTTTGATTAGCCTTGCTGATCTTGTAGAGTGTAGACATTGTAAATGCAGAGCTTGCAATATGTCTTAACAAACATATAGATTTACTCAGATTACGTAAAAGTGAAATTATTCTCAAAAAATGCCATAGAATAAATAGAGAATCTCGGATGAAGAAGACTGCTTTTGATTAATTAATCTTATAAATATTAATCTAAGTTTTTCATGAAAACGAAGGCTGTGGTAGTACGTAAGTGCCCTAAAAATGTAGAGATTTTTAAGAACTACCTGATTCCGTAAACTTCGTTTCGCTGACAAATTAATGGACCTGCAAAACAGTCAGTCCTTCGTCAGTATTTTCTGTATTTCCCACATATTTAGGCAAATTCATCTCTGCAGCGTATTTGGCAGATGTCGATAAGATCCATAGTAAGTTGTTTGACTTGAAAAATATCATATTTTCCATTACAAATTCGTGGTAGCCACCGCCGTTGCCGCGTCGGCGCCTTGTTTTAAGCTTTAACCAAACTGCCCTAACTTCTAAAATATTTTATTTTATTTCTATATTGGTAATAATTTAAAAGACAATTCTATTCTTTACAGAATCACTATTAATATTTTGATATTTATTTAGGTAAGGATCAATTATTGTTAATATGCAAAAAAAGCCACGCCAGTAGGAGATGATTTGAAGTTAGTTTTTTAATGAAAGAAATGGTTAATTATTTGTTAACCATAAAAGATACATATATGGTGTCCTGGACTTTTTTGTAGATAATGATGAACACTATAAGTATTTGTAATATTATTTCTATGAATCAGCTGTATTTTTCGCAGCACAAGCGAAATAATGTAATTTATTGCAATTTTTTACTACTTTGGGTTATATTTTTGCGATTTTCGGTATGATTCCTAATATTTTTCTGAATAATACACTGCTTATGTTCTTTGCAAATAACGTAGCTTAACAAGGGTACAATAATTTTAAAATTAGTTCAGTAGTTATTGAACCTATTCATTACAAACAAAGATACAAAGACTTTTCCAAACACGAAACAAACTTTTCTGAATTTATGATTGATACAAGAAAAATATTAATTTTGTTAAGTTAATTTAAGATTATTGATATCAAAAAGTCAATAAAATAGTGATGGAAATAATTTTTAATTTCAATGTTTTAAGTTAATTTACATTTCGGACGAAAATTTGACATACCGAATTATTTATGTCATAAGAAATGTTTTGTATTTTCATACATTATACATTGTTTTCACGTTTTATTTGAGAGGAGTCCATAAAAAAGATATATTTTCTTTAAATTGTCATTTTTGTTGGTAATTTCTACATACGACATATTTTTAAATTAAAAGTTATCACTTAACAATGGCGTAAGTGCCACTTCCGACAAGCAATCATTGATTTTGTACAAGCAACAACGTCAGTTCTGGCACTTCCGACAAATCAGCATTACTCGTACTCCGATAAAAAGGCCGGAAGTGACTTATCTCATATTTATTCATAAAATACGGGATACTCCTAGTAATATACTAAACGTAAATAACTTATAGAGCTCAACCCTGAAATTTCATGATTCTACTCGAAATAAGTAAAAAGTTATTCACAATTTAGACTTTGAATCGCTCTCCTGTAAAGTTGCTGTTTTTCACATCCGACATTGTTAATAGTCATGGGCGATATGAAAATTTTCTCCTTCTTCGACCATAGCAGTCATCGATGGTCGAAGAAGGAGAAAACTTTCAGTTTCGATAATTTTAGGAATTTATAGCGAGCCAACCGGTCGTCGTGTCAAGTATAGTTTATACACAGCCAACACTGGCTGCCAATAAGACTGGTTGCCAGTGTTGGTTTGGTATATATGCCACGTGTGAACAGTTTTTCAAGCCAGGCCAACGCTGGCAGCCAATACTGACAAGAATAGAGCGCCCGTCTATTTTTCTAGCCAGTGACCTCCGCCCGCATACCCCTCGACCCCCGCGTCAGCATTGCGGACATGTGTAGATGCATCTCGCCAGTCACTGGCGAACGTTTGTATGGTGTATATCTGTTTGGAATTTCTGCGAAAAAATGTCGAGAAAATTAAACGAAGAGAATACTTTAAATATTTTTCAACTTCATAGAGAGCACGAATGCTTGTGGGATAAGCGTCATGTTTTTTTTTTAATTTGATGCATAAAAAATAAACAAATGCGTGCTTCGGCACTCGATCAATTCGTGTAGGATCAACTCAAAAGGATCATCTAATCTTAGTTGTTTCAGCAACAAGGCTTTAGTTATAGGTCTATCGCTTAACCTTTTTTTTATCCAAAGTTATTTCGTTTTCTTTTTTTTAATATTGCAATTAGCTCTTCTCATAATAGTGCAGAGATTTTCCTTAAAAAATTCTTTTCCAACAAACTTTGCCGCAAAATTATTTTTTATTTGCAAACTAGTGGACACCCGAAGAAAAATCCGTGAATGCGATGGCGTCGTCTAAACAACAGGGGCCGGGCCAATGCTGGCTTCTGCAAGACTGGCACCAAGATTATTGGCTCTGTGTAAACTATACTTTATTTATTGTCATAATTTCGTCAGGTGTTGACGATACGAAGTGATTTTAAAACATCATCGCGTTCTATCTGCCTCTCATTAGTGCTTAGACAAAAACCAAAGCGAAGGAGACTACCCAATCAAATTGAAACAAAAAGAGCATTTAAAAGAAGGATCAAGTTTCATATCGATGTTTATCATTTTACATTATAAAAACAAAAAATATCTTAGCTACTAATAGAGAAGATGATTCATATCCATGGCGGACCTACTTAGTCCGATCGCGCTATATCAAACTCAGCCGACAGATCACGATTTAAGTACGTTGAATTTACATAACCTGACCAAATAATGTCGAAAGTCCTCCATCTGCCTAGGAATCAACTACCTTGATAGTATCAATGAATACCTAGATATTTCTAAATTTTTCCGAATGTAACAACTCTTTTGCCTAATTTCCCATCAGATTCCAAGCAAAGAACACAATAATATGCACCGGAGGTTATCCTCGTATGTTTTTCTCTTGTACGGCGGCTCACACCTGTACGGGAGACGGTACGGCGATGGCGGCGAGAGCAGGCATTCCTCTGCAGGATATGGAGTTTATACAGTTTCATCCTACTGGTAAATTGAGAACGACATTTGTAGGCAGTTTCCAAGTATAGAAGTAGGACGTTTATTTTCTATGTACTTTCTATTCGCGCGAGCTCCGAAAATTAGGGGACTAATGAATGCGGCCAAGAAGGGCCGCGCTTGAATATGATACCCAGAAATTTTCCCGTTTTAGACATTCCTCGGTCTTGCGCGTGGGGTATAATAATGTCCCTGTACTAGAAATTCCAATAATAATTAAAAATGATAATTAAAATAAAATACACATAATTCTTGCATGTATTCGGGTCTCTTTTTGCATAAAGTATGCATGTATTCGGCCCCCGTATCACGTATCTTGCGAGATCAATGCGATAGCAATTATTGCGCGATAATTGCTCCCAAATCGCAATTTCGTATCTCGTATCAGCCAAAACAATACGATTGCAATCGATCACTATAGGTATAATATATAAGATAGCCCGCCGGCTATCACGTAAAAATAGCGATCAACAATCCACTTGCAATAATCGCGCGAGTGATTGCTGGGTGTCATAAATGTCACAAACAATGGCGTCATGTATAGTGATCGATTGCAATCGTATTGTTTTGGTTGATACGTGATACAAAATTGCGATTTTGGAGCAATTATCGCGCAATAATTGCTATCGCATTGCTCTCGCAAGATCCGTGATACGGGGGCCGATCACTGCCGGTGATAGTGTAGAATCGGAACAAATTTTTTGACACAGTTATTTCTTCCCTAGATTTTATTATTCGTAGACTGAGGTTTATACCTCAGTAATATTTTTTCAAAACTTTTTGTAGAATAAGTTATCCCTCTGCCATTATAGGTATGTACGGATCTGGTTGTCTCATAACCGAGGGTTGTCGAGGAGAAGGTGGTTACCTCGTGAACAGTGAAGGTCAAAGATTCATGGAGAAATACGCGCCAAAAGCCAAAGACTTAGCCAGTAGAGACGTTGTATCTAGATCTATAGCAACTGAAATTAAAGAAGGTAAGATATCGCAGTGTGATTATGTATAACAGGCGTTCGACACAGAAAATTTTGATAGCAGAATTGTACACTTTACACCTATATTACTGTTGCAAGATTCAAAATGACTTTTTAGATTGTTTTCCTATCTCATGTTTTTTATCTCAACGAATGAGAAGTTTTACTTTCCTTAGATTCATGTTGGTAAGAAATATATTTTTCGTAGGACGTGGAGTTGGTCCCAAGAAGGACCACATGTTCCTCCAACTCCATCATTTGCCCGCACAGCAGATTAAAGAGCGCCTACCTGGTATCTCGGAGACGGCGTACATCTTCACCGGTGTGAATGTCTTTAAAGAATCGATTCCCATTATACCTACAGTCCACTACACGATGGGTGGTATACCGATCAACTATAAAGGAGAGGTAATTACGAGATAAATTTCATTTCTAAGTCGTAACCAGGAACATAGTTGCTATAAACCAAAATTTTTACCCACACTCAAGGGTGCGTTTCCGCCGGAGCTGTGTTGTGAAAACCAATATTTTTAGAATCAATAGAATATCTCTATTTACCTACTACTCGCTCCGCAGCGATTCTGTTGGCATGGGCACCGGCAGAAATAATTTCCAAGGGGTGTAGATTTTAGTTTTCTTTCTTTTCTTTTCTATTTACTTTTTACGAACAACAGTGACTGTCTATTTACGTCAACAGAATACATTTAGTGCCGAAACATTACGAACTATCCTTGTACGGCATGATAATAGGGTTACAAAATGCTTTTTATTTCAATAATTCCTGTTGATCCCGAGATTCCCAAGGGGTGCAAGTGCACCGCCGGCCCCATGTCTGTTGGTTTATATGAAAAACACATTTTCCGCAACGCAACTTCGGTGGGAACGCATCCGAATTGCACACACATTTTTACATTCAAGGCTATAATACACCACGACGGCTGTGACTGTGTGGTACCAGGGCTCCATGCGGCAGGAGAGGCTGTCAGCAACTGCCATGGTGCCAACCGTCTCGGTGCCAACTCGATACTTGATGTGGTAGTGTTCGGAAAAGCCATTGCCAACAACATCGGCAGGATCTCCCGGCCAGGCGATAGGCAGCCTGTGTTAAAAGATGTAAGTACTTGTATATATCAAAGTATGAAAAGTATAAAATGTCAATAAGTACTTATATAATATATGTCATTTTTTTTCAGAATATTTGCGACGAAAGCATTGATAATTTGGCCACGGTAAAGAGCCAGAGATGCCAGTTACCAGTTCACGAATTGAGGCTCTCCATGAAAACCACAATGCAGAACAAGTGCGGCGTTTTCAGAGAAAACAAACTGCTGACTGAAGGTATTTTGTAAAATATGATATTTTAAAACAAAATACCTTCCTAAACTTTATCTTTTAAAATATTATAAATTCTGCCCACATTTTTTGCCTTATTCGTCCGTATTCTATGCTTTTTGACGTGATAACGTCTTATAATTCGATATGAGGTGCGCGCACAATATTCGCGCGGGTGCGGAAAAAACATGACAGTTCATGCGGCGTTACCTCGCTGATCGCTCTGAGGCGTTCCATTTACACTCTCAAGTCGAGTTGTTGAGAACAACCGTAAGGCCCACCTGGGCCGCGCTCTTTGTTTCGCTTATATTACGTATTTCGATGACTTAGAGAATACTTTTGTATGAAGAAGTTTGGTTAGTTATGACCTTTGATACATTGACCACACTCTGAATGAAAATTCGGCTATTCAAAATTGTGCTCTATTTCCTACGTGTCAAGGTATGACTTGTGCTTTGTTCGAAGATTTTACTGGATTTCACGAATGTATGTAGCGTTTTGTATTGCGAATAGTTTATTTTACTCATTATAAATATTTTATTTATAATGAGTAATTTATTCGTTTATTTCTTCTGAACAAGTCACTGATTATAGTTTCGAAAGTTTATAATTGATAAACTAATATCACATCGGACTAAATACTATATTATGATGGCTTGAAAGATAGAACATTTAACATATATTATAATGAAGTTCACACAAACATAAAATATGGATTGTATGTAAGGATATTACATTAATTTTACAAAGAGGGTAGGCCGGGCGCCATTTTTTTTTTTTGCACATTGACCTGCCAACTTTTTGCATAGATTTTTCCCGGAACTGAGGGGTTAAGGTTATGACGTTGTCACGTTCAACTATCGTCATTAAACCGACTTAACAGACAGACCGATTTTTGTTTTATATTTGTAAACTTACTTAAAAATTGAGGATTTTTATCAGCATGCGATGAGATCGAGAAGTGGTACAAGAGTTTCAAATTAGTCGGCGTCACTGATAAACGTCTGAATTGGAATTCGGACTTGATTGAGACGTTGGAGCTACAGAACATGCTGCAGGGCGCAAAACATGTCACTGCCTGCGCATTGAATAGGACCGAAAGTCGAGGAGCACATTTCAGAGACGATTTTCCAAAGAGAGTGGACGAAATGGACTACAGTAAACCAACCTCTGATCAGGTAAGATTTTTAAGTAATATGTCGGTAAACCGTGCCCAGTTTTGGAAATACTGTGGCTTACCTGATAATATTATGATTGGAATTTGTAGAATTACGGACTGACTAATTAATATCTAATTTGTTAGATGCCTACCAATCATCACAAAGTTATATAAAGAGCAAAACGCGTGAACTTATTGCTTGTCTTCTGGTTAGTGACAGCGTGATTATAGATTTTGAATCACATCAGTTTTTAACCGACTTCCAAAAAGGAGGAGGTTATATGTTCGGCTGTTTATTTTTATAATTTTAGTGCAAGAGCCTGCCTGTCTTTGATACTCGTAACCTCTGTAATCTGTATCCATTGTTTAATAATTGTAATTCTTCCAGACTCCCAAGCCATTGGAGGAACATTGGAGGAAGCATAGTCTATCGACCCTGGATTTGTGTTCTGGCGAAGTGACCATCACGTATCGGCCAGTTAAAGACAAGCCGTTGGATGACGAAGTCCAGTTCTTGCCACCAATGCCTCGCGTTTACTAGATAGTAGATATACTAGAATTAACCCAGTTAATGTGTCGTAGAAAATATTTTATGTACTATAATTAATATTTATGTTTTATTGATTTAAATTTATTAATAACTCTAACAGTAATTTGAATAATTATTGCATTACTTGTGTTTATGTTTTTATAACTTTACCAAGTTTTTGTTTTCTTATCTGTAGTTTTAACCTGTTTTGTTTGTTTTATAATAAATAATGTATTGTTTTGTCCATTCTGTTTTTTTTTTTAATTTCTCTTTATCTTTTCAGAACCTTTTTATAGCTGCTTTTCATATAACGTAAGATGTAGCTATTAGTACAGTAAATGCAATAGTGCAACCTCCGATTTCGTTGAATCTCCATCGATTTGAATGAAAATTTGGGATTAAGTACGTTAAACCGGGCTCTACTTTAAAAGTGACATACGCTCGTATTGCGCTTTTTTTTATTTAGGGGTAAAATCCACCCCTTTTGTTGAAAATAGAAAAATTGCAGATTTAAACATTTTGGCTTAACTAATTGGGTTTAATTAGATAAAATAAATGTTTAAATGTTTTTTTTTCATGATATTTTATGATTATTTAGATAATTTTTTAACCCTTATGGCAACCTTACTTTAAAATTGCATATTTACATTGTATAAACAGTTTGTTTAATATTTATGATATAATTAACCGACTTCCAAAAAACGAGGAGGTTATATGTTCGGCTGTGGATATATATATATATATATATATATATATATATATATATATATATATATATATATATATATATAATTTTATTTTTTTTGTATGTTCAACGATTACTCCGCCGTTTGCGAACCGATTTTCGAAATTTTTGTTTCGTTGTATTAGGTTTCACTTCAATTTGGTACCATGTTCACAAAAATATTGACCTGATGATAGGATCCATGAGTAATCGAGGGAACTCCTCGAAATTTATATGGAAACATATAGTGATTTTGGTTGTATCAGAAGCATCCTAAGCATATACTACCAAAACGCAAGATTTTGCACCAAGATATACTATGGTTCCGAAGATACTAAGAGAACTCAGGATTCCTTATAGATACAAGTTTGGGGGCTTAGGCGTTGTTTTAAGAACTGAAAGCATATGCCACTATACAAATTACATTCATCATCATCATCATCATCATTACCACGTCAGGGTCACCAATGTCACCAAAATTGAACGTAACAAAATATTCAACCTTATCTCCAGAGCGTAAGGCACACATTTGACATTACTTCTGAGAAGTAAGTTGCTTCGATAATACGAGTAACATGCTAGTGCACTGTCACACTTACCAATCGCGGCCACGGGCGGCCGTAGACTTCTCAAGCGATATTATGTATTACAATAATAAAGATAAAGTTTAAAATCATATGACACTGAAAGCCTCGCCGCTGCTAAAATTCCGGTTTTGCGCGGCCCTAGCACGTGTCCACTTCGATTTTTTTTAAATGTATTGTTTAAAATTATCTGCATCTGATATTATATTTTGTAAGTGTGACTGTTACAAATTGTAATAATATACAGGTGTATTAGGGCCGATTCACACCGGAATGGCGGAGGCGAGGCGAGCAGTTTCAGTGTCATATGATTTTAAACTTTATCTTCATTGTTGTTACTTGTTAATAATACATAGGATCGCTTGAGAAATCTACAACCAGCCGCCCGTGGACGCTCGTGGCCTCTTGCGGCCGCCGGCGGCGTCGATTTCTCAAGCGATACTATGTATTACAATAATGAAGATAAAGTTTAAAATCATATGACACTGAAACTGCTCGCCTCGCCTCTGCCGTTCCGGTGTGAATCGGCCCTAATCTACGTATAGTACGCGATGATTTTACTAGGTAACTATTTTTAGTTGCCTAGTAAAATCATCGCGAGTTAAAAGTCGGTGCCAGTTACAAATGTTTCAAATATTCTGGCATCTGGATTCAGCTATATCTGGTACCGACTTCAAAATTATGAAGATGGAGTACAGAAATAGTTGAGTTTTAGCCGGATTCGGAAAAAGGCACCATGAGATAGGAAAAATTATTAAATACTTTTTAGTTCATATTATAAGGATATTATTATTGTTTTTTTACCTTGGAAGTCGGTTTTAATTTTTTGTTAAAAATAATAATTTTTGGATAAGACTGAAATATAAACCCCTAAAATTACCCCTATATTGCGGAATCACGGTAAAAATTGGGTTCAAAAACTTAATAGGTGTATGTTTTTGAACCCAATTTTTTTCAGTTTATTTACTTAGTATTAATTTCTTATACTACCCAATATGTGAATAATAAGCCTTAAGTTTTTAAGTTTTTTATCAGCTTTAATGAGTTCGAATATTTTTTTCATAGATAAATTTTATTAATATATTTCAAACATTGATATTATTTAGTCCAAACGCTTCAACTCCCGTAAGGCCCAAATGGGCCGCGATAACAATAGAAAGGCATTGTGTCTCGTTTTTCCGCGATCGAAGGAATATTCAAACAACGATTTCAAACTACCCTCTGTGCAAAAAATTGACGCAAATCTGAATCTGCTAGACTGAAATATTTAATAGACGCACATCATTATAAAAAACCCCTCTCTTATCGAGTTGACATTTACCGTTTTGTTTACTTTCTGAATATTGAAAGACTTGAAAAGATAACGTATATTTAGTAAGGACTATATGACGCCTGCAATCGCGCTGGAACCGTACATATTTTCGGAATAAAAAGTATCCTATGTCCATATCCATTCCCGAGATTCAAAGTATTTTCATACTAAATTTCAGCAAAATCGGTTGAACCGTTTGGGTGTTAAGAGGTAACAGATAGACAAAAACTTAAAAATTAGTATAGATGTACCTATTGACAGGTTTTCCTACAGTATTTGCATCCTAAATCTCTGCTTCGAAATTGTTTTAAAAAAAATATATTTTCGTTAAATCACAATACTCTGTTAATTTTTAGGTTACGGGTTCATTTATGAATCATTTTAAAGGTAATTTAAAGAGCTTTAAGGTCAAATTGAAAAATACTTTTTAAAGCCCTTAGTTAAAAAAAAGATGGGTTGCACTCCGGGAGTGCCGGCAGAAGCGAAAACTTGATTATTAACGTTGTGCATTATTTTTACAACCAATTTTTTATGAAAATCGATTTAAAAAAATAATAAAAAAGGATCGTTTTAATTAATTAATCGAAACCCTTACAATCGATTGAAAAATATCGACAATTTTTGATTGTCAAGCTGCTGTCAGACAGACTGTCAGACACTTCTCGCAACAGTTGTCTTGCAGGTGGAAACGCGGCCTTAATCAGCGCATCTGCTAAAAAACTCATTTCCCCGACTGTACATTTCTGCTAAACAACTCATTTCCCCGACTGTACATTTCTGCTTAGCACAATTTTCCCCGACTGTACATTTCTGCTAAATAACTCATTTCCCCGACTGTACATTTCTGCTAAACAACTCATTTCCCCGACTGTACATTTCTGCTAGACAACTCATTTCCCCGACTGCATGTACATTATTAGCAGAAGCTAAACAACTCATTTCCCCGACTGCATGTACATTTCTGCTAAACAACTCCTTTCCCCGACTGTACATTTCTGCTAAACAACTCCTTTCCCCGACTGTACATTTCTGCTGAGCAACTCATTTCCCCGACTGTACATTTCTGATAAACAACTCATTTCCCTTACTATACATTTCTGCTAAACAACTCATTTCCCCGACTGTACATTTCTGCTAAACAACTCATTTCCCCGACCTTATGAAAGTCATTAACCCGGCCGACGAGTTCCGATTTCACGGCGTAAAGAAAACTGCAAATTCGGGCGTGATCTTGCGTCTCACTAGCGAGTCGCAAGTAACCAAACTAAAGTCTGCCGAAGCGCCGAAATCAGCCTTGCTTATTTGTCTACAGTTTTACACAATAAAAAATACGAATTTTGGTATCGGTTGAAGCAGCTCTAAATGCCTACCATGCTTATGTATCCTCTGTACTTTCATACGGTCTCTTACGGTGGCGCAAGTCAGTTGAAGTTGAAAGAGCTATTAGAGTACAAAAAAGTGCGTAAGAGCAATATGTGGAGCGTGGTCACTGGAATAGCTGTAACCACTGTTTGAAAAATTTCACATTTTACCATTGATTTGTATGTATGTAGGTTGTATGTAGGTAATAATGTAATTTATGAAACAGCATCCAGAATACTTCATACTAACATGACATGACATGGTAGTAATAGGCAAGTCCACGCTGTCATATTTATTACATTTAAAGCACTTTAAACTCGAAAGTAAAAATAGACAAAATATCACACAGTGCTATCAGCTGCGCGAGCTGTTTGACGCCATGTTCGTTTAAGTGACTACTAGCGCCGCAGTGGGAAAAAAGTGAAATACGTTCAATTACCGGACTGATTTCATGTCCGATATCTTCAAATGGCTATGTTATAAATCGCTAACTAGTTGGACGCTCAGTGACGATCGTTCAATCGACGTCGAATCATTGAATCATTCTATCTATAAAGAAAACCGCATTAAAAGCCGTTGCGTAGTTTTAAAGATTAAAGGAAACAAAGGGACATGAGGGAAAAAAAGCGACTCTGTTTTTTAATAATAATATGTAGTAATAACTTGTCGGTAAGGTATTGATTTTTTGGTATCAATGGATGCAAGATGTTTTATTCTACTTTATATTTCGAATTTAGGTCAGAATCTTTGAATTAATAAAATGTTAATTCATCCTTAATTACCTATTGAATTTATTACTGTAACTTTGACATTTTGACACAATACTATCTTATTTTTTATGAATTTCACATATTTTGACTTACTAGCTGTTGCCCGCAACTTCGTCCGCGTGAATGTGTGTTATTATAATCGAGATTTAGAAAGTTGAATACCCATCAACATTATATGCTATTTGGATAATGATTAATATTAGGTATATTGCACAGGAAATTTTTAATTTACATTAAAGACCCAGGAACATTGAAAGCTCTTAAGTAATTTTCGTCGGCGGGGCTTGAACCACAGATATCGTTTTGAAAAATCCTTTCTTCCAAGACCGCTTGGCGTGAACAACAGGGGACAGGAACATGTGACGGAGACAGAGGATAGACGACAGAAGACAGAATATTTTAATGTAGGCATCTTTTTTTTTTTTAACATGGGGAAATGCTTTACGCATCCCCGGTAAATTGGGGATATCGACCTACCGCAACTCTACCAGCGATCATATGCATTTTGCAGACCCGACACCACCCCGCTACTCGGGGGGCCGCGATGAGCAGGAACACCTTGAGCATCACGGCTGTCTCTCTAGGACTCGGTGCAATGGGCGGCGGTGTCCCCACATCACCGCCCCGAGTACCCGGCTAATGTAAATCGCTGCGGGCACTTCGTCGCATGCGTCTTCTCCTCGGCCGTCTCAAAGGGTCGAACGCCTCCCGTTCTCTCCTGCGCTCGCTCTCCTCTTTTGCGGTGATAACTTCCTGGGAAAAGTCATTTACTGCCTGCCATGCGATCTCACTGCTCAGCATTGCCCGGATTATCCCTGGCAGCGAGAGGTCCATTCCAGTGATGGCCGTAAGGGCCGTACGTTGCTCCGTCCAGGAAGGGCACGTCGTCATCGTGTGCTCAGCCGTGTCCCTTTCGTCAAGGCAATGGTGACACCTTGTGTCACTTTCTCTCCTAGTCATCTGACACAAATACTGACTGAAGCAGCCGTGCCCGGTGAGCATCTGCGTCAGATGGAGATGTAGGCATCTATCCCTCTTTAAGTTTACCTCTTGCTCTCAGATAAGAATCTGAGAGCAAAGGTCAGGAGACCTACAATTAAACCAGAATAAAATAACGCTTGTTGTTTACTTGAAGTTGTTTACTTGAAGCGTTATTTTATTCTGGTCTACTTGTAGGTCAGGAATCGTGATGCTTCTCTAAAATTTGATATGATCTCAGGGAGCCCAAAGGATATGTTCTAACTGGTTTGGGACCCGCTGCCGTAACCAAGTATATAATAAAGCATTAATGATACGGTGGATTGAATGACAAATAAATAAAAATTCGCTTCTAGCCATTCGCCCTAATGAGATGAACAACTTCTGGGATGAACATTTGTTGGACGAAAGGCTACTCAATTTTTCATTGGCTTAATTAGAGATGAACGATTATCTAAATATCTATACTAATATTATAAAGAGATAAACTTTGTTTGTTGTTTAATTGTAATGAATAGGCTCAAAAACTACTGGACCGATTTAAAAAATTCTTTCACCATTCGAAAGCTACATTATTTACGAGTAACATAGGCTATATTTTATTTCGGAAAATTTAGGGTTTCGTAAGATATTTGGATTTTTCTGACACAAGGTGAAAAAAATCTACCAGAAAATTTACTTATTTTGCGTACGCTGCCTAAACTATAAAAGATAGAACCATACAATGTTCAAAGTAATTGTAGATCTTTTAAATATCTACAAAAAAGTCCGCGACATACTATACCTATGTCAAGTGAGGTACAACAAACATTATTTTATTTAAAAATCTTGATTTTTCTTGGACTACATTTAAACGCATTTATTTTACTCGTGTTATTAATCTTTATCTAAATAAATTATTTCATCACTAAGTGCAGTTTATGTAGATAATATTTGGTCTGTGAATGATTAAAATTGGACGTTTGGTTTAGAAGTTAAGGCGAAATTAAAAATTGCGATTTACGCCCGTTTCGAAGTGGGCGCTACCAAGGCGGGGGTGCGCAGTAGCGAAGATTATGACCAGCCCTGCAGCTGGTGAATTAGCTCATATACCAAGAATACCAATGATCCCTACTGATTTGCCTATACCCTTCAAAAGGCACTAATTTTTTTTTTTAAATATTTTGCACTAACGATAAATATTATGTAAATCCCAGGGCCAAACATTCAAATTAGTAGGAATAGATTTATGAAAAGAATGTTTAGCTCTATCACGAGTCGGGGATCCCGACCATCAGTATATTTTGTTACCTGAAAATAACTTAACGTCAATTAATGTTGTTTATAGAAAAACTCTACAATAATCGCTTTAGTTATTTATCCTAAAACAACGGGTTGCACTCCGGGACTACCGTCAGAGGTGAAAACTTATTATTAATTACATTTAAATATTCTCATCATTAACAACTTTAACATCCAGAGAAAGACAATCTGTGCAGCCTGCGGAAAATGACTGCGTCGTCGTCGATGTTTCTGTGAATTGACCTGGAAATCATTTTGCTGACCGTGTCTTTCCTGGGTAGGCTTTTTGCAGCGGTAACCGACATCCACGCGGGTGGAGCCGCGGGCGACCGCTATCTATACATTATAATAAAACTGTAGAAATGAAAATTCTGTACATTAAAGATATTCAAAAAATAATAAGCGGGGGGTGTCACTACATCGCTATAGAAGCCAAAAATGTAGTTAGTTTTTTGTCTGTCTGTCTGTCTGTATGTTTGTTCCATTATCACACGAAAACTACTGATCCGATTTGAATGCGGTTTGCGCAGATATATTTGCCTTCTTCCAACTTAACATCTGGTGTATAAAAAAATTTTCCCCCCACACCTCTAAAGGGACGAAAGAGGGGGTCAGATTTTGTATAAGACTTTTGCTTTAACACGAAAACTACTGATCCGATTTGCACACGGTTTTCACAGATATATTTGTCTTCTTCCGACTCAACATTTGGTGACTAAAAATCCCCCCACCAACATTTGGTGACTAAAAATCCCTCTAAGGGACCAAAGAGGGGGTCAGATTTTGTATCAAACTTTTTTCTTTAATGGACTTACTTTGACATATTATTAACTGTTTTTTCCAACTTAACATCTGGTGTATGCAATTTTTCGCCCAACCTTCTTAGGGGACAAAAGAGGGGGTAAGAATTTGTATCAACTGATGAAGTAGAAATATTTTAAATGGTAAAACAACGTTTGCCGGGACAGCTAGTTGTTAATACAGATGTGGGAATATGCGTGGCCACCACAAAGGAAGATCTTCCGACTGAGCGAGGTGGTATGCCCGGTCAGGCCGGAGCCCACATGATACATTTCAGCTGTCGTATATATACCGCCGCGCTTAGAAAACTTCGATAGTGCGATGCAGGAATGTTAGGAGAATTGTGGGTACCGCCACACAGAAACATCTCGTGATGTGGTTTTAGTAGGTTTTAGTATTTAATTAAAAAAAGTAGTTATGCTTCTATGTTCATTACCAGAGTCACGCAATTTGAATGCTTTCTTATAAAAACATAAGTTTTTATTGGTTCAATAAATCATTTTGATATAGACCGATCCTATAACCTATCTAAGAGAGACGCATTTGACTACCCGCGATGGAAATTTTGATTAAATCATCCAAATTTTAAACGCTTTTAAGACGTGGCGCGACAAGGTACCCTGACTACTAAGCTTTATGGTCGGAGAAATATACTAACAAAACATAAATTTACTGATATTCTTGTTCACACGTGTTCCTTAGAATGTAAAGAACCCAATTATAACATAAACCCATTTTGGCAGTTTTTCACCAGCATCCACAAAAACTCATGTAACTCCGTTACTAAATATCGTAACAAGGTACCTTTTCGTTTGCACTGCCACATATAGGTACGCAAAAAGGCGAGGGTGGTCGTCGCAATCAATGCGGAGCCATAATGTTGAGAGGTGCCTTACTTCAAGATTGCTGAGGCATTAAAGGCATTTTTATTTTAAATTCTAATAAGACTAGAGTGGTCACATAATTTCATTGTTATTTTGTTACAAAACAAATATTTTTGTGGCATATGAGACATTTTCTATTAGTAAAGTTAATTTTTAACAAAACATAAACCTATAGTTTCAATTTATTCAATTTTATAACATAAAATTCAAACATGCGGGATCCCGCATTGATTGCAATCCCTAGTTACTGTGTCGGCTCGTCCCCAATTTTAGTTGCAGCGACTTCACTAATATGAAACGGCGACGCGATTAAGTGTCGAGAACAAATAAATGTTAGCACAAGGTGTCGAAACCGTTATATACGTCGAGTTCCCAAAAATGGCTATACGGGTATGGACTTTGTTTTGTAAAGATTCTAATAGAAGCGCCAAGTTCCAACAACAGGCCGCGCGCATGCCATGCACTATCTTTACACGAACCGTTTCGACGCACTTTTGACCCCCCTGGAACTCAGTGTCTATTGTATGTGAAAAGATAAAATTGTACTTACGTAATTATATAATATTAGTACTAAAGCAGTATACCAAATTTCATAGATATAGCTTCAGTAGATCTTGAAATATGTTCCTGTTAAAATAGCTAATTTTGGCACTAACTCACTCAGGTTTTCGTGCTATACCGTGTAATACTTGATTATTTTTATAATTAAACTAGCTGTTGCCCGCGACTTCGTCCAAGTGGACTTCAGTTTATAACGCGCGATGTGAACAAAATTTTGTGTCAAAAGCTTTTATAAAAAATAACCCTGGTAACCAATTATATATTATATAAAAAACTCAAAGCAGATATGTTACTACCGCGCGTAGTGAAGCTTCAAATACGGGCCAATTGACCCGTCCTTTATTTAGTCTGTATCGAACCATCGAACGCACTTCACGAACGTGCCGCGTCTTGTCTTACCTAAATAAATTGAAAATGACGTCGTGCGTGTTTCGAAATTCGAAAATGTACCAATTATGACTTAAAAGAAAACAAAATACATGGAATCTCTTACCACATATCTTGATTGCAATAAATACCTCGATTATTTACATTTTCAATAATTTTTTCGAACAATCTGGAAAAAATCGAATTTTCGTCATGGCTCAGGCGAAGAAAGAGACAGCGATACCATTCGACGTTTAAAAATATAACTGTCTCTTTTATGTAAATGGTTTTTCGTATCTCTTGTTTCACTTATCTGTCAAATTTGTCAATGTTTGCAATTTTGAATTTGAAAATTGTTCGGAACAGATGCCTGAAAATAGTATGAACGTAACAGGGGGGTGTGCCAGAATGTTTTCGTTTTTGCTTCGTTATAGAATCGCCGATGAAAATGTATGGAATTGACATAAACGTTCGTTAATATGACATTGACGTTCGACTTGTCTTATGTCAATTCCATACATTTTCATCGGCGATTCTATAAAGAAGCGAAAACGAAAACTTTTTGGCACACCCTCCTGATCTGTATATGTTGAATATCATTGCTGGTACCCCTTAAATCAAAACACCCAAAAACAGTTGTGCTTATTTAGCCCCCCAATAACACAACTTTACCTATAAACTATTTATCTTTGATAGGTTTAAGGTTACGTCACTGCATAGATAAAGTACTGAGAAGTGAGAAGTGAGTTATTAAATAACGTGTTACATACTGTATAACAATCGAAAGAATCGAAATACGTGACTAAGTATGGTACCACCTCTTATAGAAAGACGTATGAGCAAGCGATAGCCAGATGTAGGAGACGCACGGCGCCATCAATTATAAATTTTTGGAACTAACTTAATTTGAACAAATTTACGCATTTTCACCCCCTTACAACCCCTTTGTCCAGTTAAAAAGTAGCCTATGTCCTTTCTCAGGCATTAGACTATCTGTGTACAAATTTTCATTACGATCGGTTCAGATCGAGATACTTTCGCATTTATAATATTAGTATAGATTTAGATATTATTTATAGAATTAACTTAACCTGCCAAGTTCAAATTAGAAGTATTATGGATCAGGCTGTCGATGAAGATGATTATGACCGATGAAGTGCATCTAAACTTGGCATTAGATTGGATTTCAACTCTTTTTTAGGCGAACAATAAGCCGATAGGAACTTGGCCCCCATTCTTACAGATATGTTTTTGGTGGAACTTTTTAATTCTTTACTTAAATTAAGTTTCAATATATTTTATGTTTACTTTAACTACTTTAACTTTTGCCCGCCACCTGGATGGCAGAATGTTTAGAACAGTATTTTATAATTTGAAGACCTATGTTATGCACTACATTCTTGCATATAAATATATTTCATGTAATCTCTTCCGTCTGCCTTTGAATCAATTTCTCTAATATAATCATTTTTTCAGGGCAGTAGTTGGCACTTTCTTGACTTTCTTCTTAGTTCTGGGGATCTGCAAGAACGTTTTAATTCATCTGAGACTCCTTGAACTGAGAAGAATTTCAGGTCACAATCCACATCACATTGTAAACAAGAGAAGAAGAAAACAGCGCAGAGAAAAGATTAAATCATCCAGAATAATTTATAGTTTAATATGAGTATTGCATAACGATTTGTAATACGAATAGTTTGTAAAGTTACCGAAAACTTCAATTTAATTTTGTTATTTAAAAACTTATATCTATATAAGTCTATAGACTCATCCTTAATACCTTTAGTTATTGCAAAAGTCGTAGCGCTGAAAGAGCAATTTTTTTTGTGATTAGTATGTGCAAGCGCCCGAGCGTCATGAATTTTTCCATACAAAAGTTACTCTTTCAGCGCTGCTACTTTCACAGCGAACTATGTTTATTGAACCCTGTGAGGAAACCTATTTACACCCTGAAATATTATCAGTTATCAGTTCACTTAGTTTTGTTACATCTTATAATATATTTATATTTTGTATTTCTGTGTGTGTTCTTCCATTTATAGGTAGAATGTAGGTGCCGGGTGAAGTTTAAAGGATTGCACAAACCTACGCGACCAAAGCGACTGCGAAGCGGTAGCGTCTACCGCGCGGCGCACGCTGCCCATCTAATCTTATGGCGCTGTGCACACCTGCACGACCGCGACGCGGGATGTTCGCATCAGCAAGCGAAACGTGCGCGTCAAGTTTGTCAGACGCGTGTTTTGAAGTGTACATAACTAGACTTGTTTTTTAAAACCTTTTTTATATTATTTTCTACAACTCTTTAGTTTATGATTTTTTGATTTGTATACGTTTTGATAGATTGTGTTATGATATTAACGTTTGACGGTTCGCACCGTAGTCGCGCAGGTTTCGCGTTGCAGACGCTTCCGTATCGCGTACCGCGTCCCCTGTCACTGACGCTTAGGTTTGTTTTAAGCTTAATAAGTACGCAAAATATGGTGAAAAATGAACCAATACGCCTCCTTTTTTTTGTTGAGGGGGGAAATATGTTACGTATCCCCCGCCGCGCACGGGGGTGAACGACGGGGGTATGTTGGACACCCTCCGGCTCGGTGCGCCGGAGGCTTACCGATTAAAACCCCCCCATGCCCTCCTTCCAGCCGTGGGATACTCCGCGTCCTCACGGCGCTTGCCGCGTCCGGCGCATCTCCGTTGCGGCGGCTGGTGTTCTGCCGCCGCCTTTCTTCACCGAGAGCTCCCCGGGCATCTAGGGAGCTTTCTTCTCGGGGCCCCTTGTGCGGGTGGTGATCCCCCGATCAACCGCCCACGGTCCTATTGCTCCACCTCCATGACGGGCTGGGCTGACTAACTCCAGCACCACCGGCTCCAGGCTCATGCGGCCGAGCCTTATCGAAGGGAGCTCCTCTCCTGCGGCGCTTCGTAGGCGGGGGCGGCTTCTTGGCCGCCGCCGATTCCCAGGACGTGCCCGCTCTCCCTGCCGAGTGCCTCACAGAAGAAGCAGTTGGGTTGCTTCTCCTGGCACTCGGCGACCTTGTGCCCCGGTTTCCCACAGCGGAAACAATTCCGGCTGCGGTCCACCGGGCACTGGCATGTCGTCGCCAGGTGGCCAGTATCAAGACATCGGTAACACCGCTTAGGCCTCGCGGCCAGCAGTGTCACCTTCGCCATGACCCAGCCCACTCGCAGCCGCTTCATGCTGATGAGCTTTTTAGCGGTCGCGACAGGGACGCTCAGCCACACTTAGCCGTCGCGGCAATATTCAGAATCATAATATGAATGCTTTTCTGAGTTCAACCCTGAGAAGAGATTGCTCAGAATGCGGTCCTCATAATATTATGCATACTCAACTCCACCCAGCGCCTGCTCTATAGATGCAATAGATACAGATTACTGGATCCCTTTGGAATGCATAAGGGTGGACCTATCCACCCTAATGTATAAAATCTCCAACCGCTCATTTTACACAACAAGTGTATTCAGTAACAACTACAATTATAGCAGAAAATACTTTTTAAATATTATATTACAATAACAGTTTTTTATTTACTTTTCTTTAAGACAGTTAGTTTCTTTAAGACAGTGTATTATTATGTCGGAATGTAAATTATTGGTTACAGCCACACTCTGGAAAATTAAATGATAACGTTACAGCTTTAACAATTTTGGTGGAGTTTATCCGCATTTACTTACTGTCTTGAGCTCTTTCATACACGGCGCGGTGCTTTTACCGTGCAACTTCACGATGCCGCCGTCGCC
This sequence comes from Lysandra bellargus, assembly GCA_905333045.1. Classification (NCBI taxonomy): domain Eukaryota; kingdom Metazoa; phylum Arthropoda; class Insecta; order Lepidoptera; family Lycaenidae; genus Lysandra; species Lysandra bellargus. Next base: position 6,450,092 of record HG995319.1, on the reverse strand, counting down.
GCGCTGTGGCACGGCACGCCCATATTCAAGGGGAAGGTTCTGAACAAAAAAAATCGCGTTTAATTAAAAAGAGGATGCTAACTGCTTCTTAGTCATTCATTTTCACCAAAAAAACTAATATTTTAATATTTTAAACAGTAGAAACCTATAAAAATGTTGATTGAAAAATATTCGTTTTAAATGGCACCGAAAACTGTCCGCTATGCACTATGGTGTGACGTCATATTAATTTCTTTATTGAAATTTTTTATGTGCTAAACGTATGAGTATAAAAGTACCAAAAATTAAAAAATAATTAAATAAGAAATGAGAAATCATTTGTAATGTTGAAAACTTTTGAAGGAAAAGTTTTGGCCATTTCATTGCCCAAGTCTACAGTAAATTGAGATATTTATTATTTTATTTTATTTTATTTGGAAAACAAACAGTTACATAATAAATGTAGTGTACATAATACATATCTAGAAATATTACAAGGAAACCATTAACATGTTTTCGCATATAAGATTCTAGTTAACATTTTAAAGAAAGATTGTTAAACAAAAGAAAATAATAGAATATAATCATATAGATTGAGACGATTAGTGAAATATAGTAAAAAGCAAAGATCGATGAAGTGCATCTAAACTTGGCATTAGATTGGATTTCAACTCTTTTTTAGGCGAACAATAAGCCGATAGGAACTTGGCCCCATTTTTACATATATGTTTTTGGTGGGACTTTTTAATTCTATACTTTAATTAAGTTTCAATATATTTTATGTTTACTTTAACTACTTTAACTTTTGCCCGCCACCTGGATGGCAGAATGTTTAGAACAGTATTTTATAATTTGAAGACCTGTTATGCACTACACTCTTGCATATTCATGTAATCTCTTCCGTCTGCCTTTGAATCAATTTCTCTAATATAATCATTTTTTCAGGGCAGTTGTTGGCACTTTCTTGACTTTCTTCTTAGTTCTGGGGATCTGCAAGAACGTTTTAATTCATCTGAGAGTCCTTGAACTGAGAAGAATTTCAGGTCACAATCCACATCACATTGTAAACAAGAGAAGAAGAAAACAGCGCAGAGAAAAGATTAAATCATCCAGAATAATTTATAGTTTAATATGAGTATTGCATAACGATTTGTAATACAAATAGTTTGTAAAGTTACCAAAAACTTCAATTTAATTTTGTTATTTAAAAACTTATATCAATATAAGTCTATAGACTCATCCTTAATACCTTTAGTTATTGCAAAAGTCGTAACGATGAAAGAGCAATTTTTTTGTGATTAGTATGTGCAAGCGCCCGAGCGTCATGAATTTTTCCATACAAAAGTTACTCTTTCAGCGCTTCTACTTTTACAGCGAACTATGTTTATTGAACCCTGTGAGGAAACCTATTTTCACCCTGAAATATTATCAGTTATTAGTTATCAGTTCACTTAGTTTTGTTACACCTTATAATATATTTATATTTTGTATTTCTGTGTGTGTTCTTCCATTTATAGGTAGAATGTAGGTGCCGGGTGAAGTTTAAAGGATTGCACAAACCTACGCGACCAAAGCGACTGCGAAGCGGTAGCGTCTACCGCGCGGCGGACGCTGCCCATGTAATCTTATGGCGCTGTGCACACCTGCACGACCGCGACGCGGGATGTTCGCGTCGGCAAGCGGAACGTGCGCGTCAAGTTGTCAGACGCGTGTTTTAAAGTGTACATAACCAGACTTCTTTTTTAAAACCTTTTTTATATTAGTTTCTACAACTCTTTAGTTTATGATTTTTTGATTTGTATACGTTTTGATAGATTGTGTCATGATATTAACGTTTGACGGTTCGCACCGTAGTCGTGCAGGTTTCGCGTTGCAGACGCTCCCGTATCGCGTACCGCGTCCCCTGTCACTGACGCTTAGGATTGTTTTAAGCTTAAGAAGTACGCAAAATATGGTGAAAAATTAACCAATACGCCTCCTTTTTTTGTTGAGGGGGGGAAATACGTTACGTATGCCCCGCCGCGCACGGGGGTGGACGACGGGGGTATGTCGGACTCCCTCCGGCTCGGTGCGCCGGAGGTTTACCGACTAAAACCCCCCCATGCCCTCCTTCCAGCCGTGGGATACTCCGCGTTCTCACGGCGCTTGCCGCGTCCGGCGCATCTCCGTTGCGGCGGCTGGTGTTCTGCCGCCGCCTTTCTTCACCGAGAGCTCCACGGGCATCTAGGGAGCTTTCTTCTCGGGGCCCCTTGTGCGGGTGGTGATCCCCCGATCAACCGCCCACGGTCCTATTGTTCCACCTCCATGACGGGCTGGGGCTAACTCCAGCACCACCGCCTCCAGGCTCATGCGGCCGAGCCTTGTCGGAGAGAGCTCCTCTCCTGCGGCGCTTCGTAGGCGGGGGCGACTTCTTGGCTGATAGACAGCCGCCGCTTCCCAGGACGTGCCCGCTCTCCCTGCCGAGTGCCTCGCAGAAGAAGCAGTTGGGTTGTTTCTTATGGCACTCGGCGAACTTGTGCCCCGGTTTTCCACAGCGGAAACAATTCCGGCTGCGGTCCACCGGGCACTGGCATGTCGTCGCCAGGTGGCGGTATCAAGACATCGGTAACACCGCTTAGGCCTCGCGGCCAGCAGTGTCACCTTCGCCATGACCCAGCCCACTTCATGCTGATGAGCTTTTTAGCGGCCGCGACAGGGACGCTCAGCCACACTTAGCCGTCGCGGCAATATTCAGAATCATAATATGAATGCTTTTCTGAGTTCAACCCTGAGAAGAGATTGCTCAGAATGCGGTCCTCATAATATTATGCATACTCAACTCCACCCAGCGCCTGCTCTATAGATGCAATAGATACAGATTACTGGATCCCTTTGGAATGCATAAGGGTGGATAGGATGTATAAAATCTCCAACCGCTCAGTGTATTCAGTAACAACTACAATTATAGCAGAAAATCCTTTTTAAATATTATATTACAATAACAGTTTTTTTTATTTACTTTTCTTTAAGACAGTAAAGTCTGAGACAGTTTCTTTAAGACAGTGTATTATTATGTTGGAATGTAAATCTCTTCCGTCTGCCTTTGAATCAATTTCTCTAATATAATCATTTTTTCAGGGCAGTTGTTGGCACTTTCTTGACTTTCTTCTTAGTTCTGGGGATCTGCAAGAACGTTTTAATTCATCTGAGACTCCTTGAACTGAGAAGAATTTCAGGTCACAATCCACATCACATTGTAAACAAGAGAAGAAGAAAACAGCGCAAAGAAAGTATTAAATCATCCAGAATAATTATAGTTTAATATGAGTATTGCATAACGATTTGTAATACGAATAGTTTGTAAAGTTACCGAAAACTTCAATTTAATTTTGTTATTTAAAAACTTATATCTATATAAGTCTATAGACTCATCCTTAATACCTTTAGTTATTGCAAAAGTCGTAGCGCTGAAAGAGCAATTTTTTTGTGATTAGTATATGCAAGCGCCCAAGCGTCATGAATTTTTCCATACAAAAGTTACTCTTTCAGCGCTGCTACTTTCACAGCGAACTATGTTTATTGAACCCTGTGAGGAAACCTATTTACACCCTGAAATATTATCAGTTATCAGTTATCACTTAGTTTTGTTACACCTTATCCATATTAATATTATAAATGCGAAAGTGTGTCTGTCTGTCTGTCTGTCTGTCTATCTGTCTTTCTGTCTGTCTGTATGTCTATCTGTCTGTCCGTCTGTCTGTCTGTCTGTCTATTACCTCTTCACGCTCAAACCGCTGGACCGATTTTGCTGGGTATGGACATACTTTGAGTCCCGGGAAAGGACTTAGGATACTTTTTATCCCGGAAAAATGTACGGTTCTCAGCGCGATAAACTAATTTTGATGCAACGGAGTTGCGGGCATCATCTAGTAATCTATAGGTACATATAATAAAATCGTAGAGGTAAAATTTTTGTACATTGAAAATAAACTTGTAAAAACGAGTCAGGGGCATGTTAGAAGTGTAATAGAACACATTTTTACTGTTTTTGAAATTTTTGTTTCTCTGTCTGTTTGTCTGTTTGTACAGGCTAATCTCTGAATGCGCAATTTCAATGAAATTTAGCATGGTGATACCTTACATCCCTGGTTAACATCTTAGATAGTTTTTTTAACCAAATTCAAAAATACACATCATCGTCCCATGTACACTTCAAGCAGGGGTGATTTATTTTTTCCGCGTCCACCCCACTGTGTGGGGTGTCGTTGTATAGGTTTTTTAAAAATATTATGAGTACTTATTCAAAGACCATTTTCTGATTTAGGGATCCGTTTGTGAAATATGAAGTTTTAAAGTGGAAAAAATCGTTAGAGTCCGGTGTCCTCCCTTCTACCAGCTAAACGGTTGCTTCTGGAAATGTGAAAAAATTCACGGGGGTAGGAAATATACTGAATTTAAAAGGAAAACTATCACGGCTAAGAAGACATCATAAGGTTTTGAGTTATAGTCGATCAACTAAAAAAACAATTATCCGGTGAAGTATAAATTAGAAACTTTTCGTTCAAATTCCTTTGAAGTTTGAACGTATCTGAGATGATGTTGTTAGTAGTGTAAAACACGTTATAAATGTACATTGATCATACAAAAATTATCAAAAACTACCCTATATTGCGCATGGCCCGACACGCACTTGGCCGGTTTTTTGTTGTACATAGATTGTAAGCCCGAATTCGATAGCATGTTTACAAAAACGGTGACTTTATAATGATTCTCTCAGGATCCTCGAGGTAACGACGGAACTCCTTTTATAATAAGAAACATTACAGTATTTTTCATTTTCTTATGAGTAAAATATAAACATAATATAGTACCAAAAAGTAAGATTTGCAGTTTCGTTGCTGAATGGAACTCCTGACTCCTTATTATACATAATGTAGGGGTTTTAGCGTTGTTTAAGATACTGGAAGCACATGCCACAGTCAATTACATTAATCATCATGATCACCACCATCATTACACCACCCATAACCATATTATGACGTTTTTATTGTTTTTTTTTTTTCTTTTTGTATTATATTGCATTGAAATGATCAGATTGAAAATTGATTATGTATACGTGCCAATTTGGAGAATTCTTTTTTTAATTTAAAGGCTATAATCTGTATTTTGTCGCGATGGTGGAAATTTCATAATGGGATCCATGAGGTATTGAAGGAACTCCTCGAAATTTAGAAAGAGTGTCTTTCGCAGAATTATGGTCGCGAAGGTGGATATTTCACAATGGGTTCTTTGAGTAATGGAATTGAATGAACTCCTCAAAATTTACAACGACACACAAAGTGATTATCAATTCCAGCAAAGGTCGACATCGTTATAACTTTTCTCTAATATTCGTGAACGTTTATCCAAACACTGCGTATTTTCTTATTCCTTATTTGAATATTATTATTATTCCTTACTGGCCATGGCCCATGGACATTTTAAAGTCAAACTTTACGGATCTAAATGAATAGCATCACAGCTATGTGCTTGACCAAATGCAGTATGTTTGAACAAATCACGCATCATGTTTTCTGGGAGAGTTTTTTTTGGCAAGACAAAAGAACCACAATACTACACAATCTACAATAAAAATCTAAAGTCGCATACTACGGTGATATCGGAATTATTATTGGCAACAGACTATAAGACAACAAATTTACAATATTATAATTTGTTGTAAATTGTTGTCTTATAGTCTGTTGCCAATAACAATTGTGACAAAAACACTTGAAAGCACGGAAGTTCCTGTGGCCTCCATCCACTGTCCACACCAAGTGGTCTTTGAAGAAATGATTTTTCAAAACGATATCATTCACGCGGACGAAGTTGCGGGCAACAGCTAGTCAAACCATATTCTAGGATGCTCCGCACTAGTGAGCAATACAAAATTTTTATTAACCGACTTCCAAAAAACGAGGAGGTTATATGTTCGGCTGTGGATTTTTTTTTTTTTTTTTTTTTGTATGTTCAACGATTACTCCGCCGTTTGTGAACCGATTTTCGAAATTTTTGTTTTGTTGTATTAGGTTTCACTCCAATTTGGTACCATATTCACAAAAGTGGTGACCTGATGATGGGATCCAGGAGTAATCGAGGGAACTCCTCGAAATTTATATGGAAGCATATGGTGATTTTGGTTTTATGTGAAGTGTACTAAGAATATGCTACCAAAAAGTCAAATATTGGGTCAAGGTATACCATGGTTTCGAAGATGCTGAGAGAACTCCTGACTCTTTATAGATACACGTTTGGGAGTTTCGGCGTTGTTTTAAGAACAGAAAGCATATGCTACCATGCAATTCAAATTCATCATCATCATCATCGTCATCATCATCATTACCACGTCGTGTTAAGGTCACCAATGTCTCATGGCACAAAATAGATAATAGTACAAGGCATAGGTATGGATACAATAATAATAATGATGTACATAACAACACCAATTATTATAGGCTGTTTAATATACACGGCGGTCGGCGCCGCAGAGGCAACGGCGTCGCCGCGCGGCGAGCGGCGGCGCGCGGCGACGCGTACGTAAACATCGTATTCAAGTTCTAACTGGAATGTCAGGGCATGCGGCATGCCGCCAGAGTAGACAGAATGATAGAGTATGCCGACTTAGAACTGATGTAATTTTTTTAAGTTTGACGTATTATGACAAAAGTCGTCGCTAGGGTCGTAACCTACAAATTTAGTTGTTTATATTTTGGCACATGCAAAGAAAACTGTCAGAATTCAATTTCAAAATCTTATTTTTAAAATTAAATTATACCAGCCAGCGCGCCAGCCTTTAACTTATCCTGGCGAAACACGAAAGAAACGACAGATATTAATACTCGTCAGTCTCATAGCAGTCGCAGTACTGGTAGTTATGTCTATTGTGATGCCGCGCTGCATTTTGCAGCACGTGTTCACTTAGATCTTTTTAATTGTATTGTTTAAATTTATCTATCTACCTGATATTTGGGCCTTGGGGTATGCCGTATGACTCATATCAGTCTTAACAAATTGTAATAAGATACGTAGAATATACGCAGTACCACCGACGACCACTTATAAATTCGCGGACTATGACGGAGGTCAACTTAAGGTGAACGCAGATTTGGCCGCACCGCACGCACCGCAGTCGCCGCATTCGGAATTCTTTATATGAAGTTATAGGCAAGCTCGCATACCTACCTACCCGCGCCGCAGTCTTCGCAACTTCATAATAATATGAAGAATTGCGAATGCGGCGACTGCGGTGCGTGCGGTGCGGCCAAATCTGCGTTCACCTTTAATAACAATTATACGAGATCAATTACCACTCAATATTATGATTTATGTTGTCAATTCAATGCTCACTGCTCACACCAAGCTCACTGTTGAGTTGTCAGACGTCAGTTGCTTACAAACTTTCAACAACACAACGAAAATCTGTTACAAGTTACAACTACCTACATAAAACTTCTACATACAAGCGATAGCGCGACACAGGAGCGCCTCAGTGACATCTAGTGAAGACAATATGAAACTATTTTTTATACAATTTGAATTGGCACTAACAGTTTACCTACTAGGTAACTAAAAAGAGTGAAATTATTATTTTTAACAAAAAATTAAAACCGACTTCCAAGGTAAAAACAATATTAATAGCATCCTTATAATATGAACTAAAAAGTATTAAATAATTTTTCCTATCTAATATGTAGTGCCTTTTCCCGAATTCGGCTAAACTTCAACTATTTCTGTACTCAATCTTCATAATTTTGAAGTCGGTGCCAGTTCCAAAAGTTTCAAATTTTCTGTCAAAGAAATAAAGATTCAGCTATATCTGGTACATAAAATACTATACCAGATATATATATATATATATATATATATATATATATATATATATACATATATATTTTAGGGTGTCCCAAAAAAAATTTTTTTTTCGAATTTTAAAATGCATACCCTGTATATTTTTTACTAATGTTTTAAGATGCTCAAATATAAAATTTTGTCTTCCTAGCACAATTGCAACCCGTGCCGACCGAGCCTCAAAGTTTTGGAAAAAGCTACTACCGGTCGGTCCACTTAAATCACTAGATCTGCAATAAATTCAAGTGAAAATGATACAATTAAATAAGATCAGCATTAATATTTATATTAATAACATACATTTTTAACAATAAGACAGGGCAACATCTTTTTATATTAGTATTTTTAACAGTCAGGATACTTTTCTCGGAGGCGGAGGAAGAATTGTCTCATTTGTTAAAATTTGCGATTCTGTTCCCGTTGAATTTGACAATCATCAACATCTTAGTTTGGTTACCAACATTCATCATCAAACAGTGATATAATTACTGTCTCTTCACATAAATACCATAAATTATGGCTAAATTTTCTTATAGAGGCTTTAGAAATAGTTCAATCAATTTTTTCGTACTTCTTTTCTTCCTCAAGAAGCACAAAACTTAGTAAATATGCTTTAGCTACCACAGTGCATTCGAAACGTAAGCAAAAATCTTGTAGAGCTCTTTTGTCCTTCGCAGTTATTGTGAATAGTAACTAAAGTAAACAAATTTTAAACGATAATTTGCTTTTTCTGCCACTCTCTCCAAACATGATATAAATCAATAAATTTCTTCACACAGTTAGAAGTTAATAAGCCGACATGTTTGCTCACTAAATAATATTACACTAAAATTATCAAAATACATATATATATATATATATATATATATATATATATATATATATATATATATATATATATATATATATATATATATATATATATATATAAGCTCGAACTTCGGTAAATCTTAAGATTTAAGTGTCAATCTTAGGATTTACCAACACGAGTCGGTGAATGTAAGTATTTCTAATAATACGACGATTTTTTCGAACATTTACCATTAAAATTCGGTATATGCTAGCTTTTACTACTGTCAACTGGTAAATGTTGGTTTTAGGAATAAAATAATGCCTTAATAACCTATAAGACAAAATAGGTAGGTACATATAGTTAACATAATGCTTGCCTAAGCTTCAATCAGTATTCTTCTTATAATATTTGATTTACAAAAAAAGTAAAAAGGCAATCAAAGTATGTGATTAATTAATAGGTAAGGTATGCGAAGGGTTCCGTACTGGTATAGAGCAAAAACATTGAATCTTTGTTTTATTTTAATATTTTTATAAATTATTAAATTGGTGTTAACCGTGGGAGAGCTATGATTCGGCACGAATGGGCTGGCTCGACCAGATAAATACCACGGACTCACAGAAAACCGGCGTGAAACAGTTGCGCTGTGTTTCGCCGAGTGAGTGAGTTTACCGGAGGCCCAATCCCCCTACCCTATTCCCCCTTCCCTGCCATTTCATCAAGTGAAATATTTTTTTTTAGGGTACCTAAAACAAAATATTTCACTTGATGGAAATCAACTTCCGGTGCCCATGGACACTCGTAACTTCAGAAGAGCTGCAGATCTGTCGGCCTTTAAGAGGAAATAGGGGTAGGGGAGGGTAGGGAAGGGCGAATAGGGTAGGGGGATTGGGCCTCCTATATATATATATATATATATATATATATATATATATATATATATATATATATATATAAGCTCGAACTTCGGTAAATCTTAAGATTTAAGTGTCAATCTTAGGATTTACCAACACGAGTCGGTGAATGTAAGTATTTCTAATAATACGACGATTTTTTCGAACATTTACCATTAAAATTCGGTATATGCTAGCTTTTACTACTGTCAACTGGTAAATGTTGGTTTTAGGAATAAAATAATGCCTTAATAACCTATAAGACAAAATAGGTAGGTACATATAGTTAACATAATGCTTGCCTAAGCTTCAATCAGTATTCTTCTTATAATATTTGATTTACAAAAAAAGTAAAAAGGCAATCAAAGTATGTGATTAATTAATAGGTAAGGTATGCGAAGGGTTCCGTACTGGTATAGAGCAAAAACATTGAATCTTTGTTTTATTTTAATATTTTTATAAATTATTAAATTGGTGTTAACCGTGGGAGAGCTATGATTCGGCACGAATGGGCTGGCTCGACCAGATAAATACCACGGACTCACAGAAAACCGGCGTGAAACAGTTGCGATGTGTTTCGCCGAGTGAGTGAGTTTACCGGAGGCCCAATCCCCCTACCCTATTCCCCCTTCCCTGCCATTTCATCAAGTGAAATATTTTTTTTTAGGGTACCTAAAACAAAATATTTCACTTGATGGAAATCAACTTCCGGTGCCCATGGACACTCGTAACTTCAGAAGAGCTGCAGATCTGTCGGCCTTTAAGAGGAAATAGGGGTAGGGGAGGGTAGGGAAGGGCGAATAGGGTAGGGGGATTGGGCCTCCGGTAAACTCACTCACTCGGCGAAACACAGCGCAACTGTTTCACGCCGGTTTTCTGTGAGTCCGTGGTATTTATCTGGTCGAACCGGCTCATTTGTGCCGAAGCATAGCTCTCCCACGGTTAATACCAATTTAATAATTTATAAAGATATTCAAATAAAATAAAGGTTCAATGTTTTTGCTCTATACCAGTACGGAACCCTTCGTGCGCGAGTCTGACTCTCACTTGGCCGTTTTTTTTTTCAACATATACCATGACATTTCTGTAAATCCTAAGATTTACCAACTATATGGTGGTAAAAGTTCGTATCGCAAACCTTTTCGGACATTTACCATTAGGAATTGGTAGATCTTAGGTTGTACTAGTAAATCTTAGGATTTACTGCAGTTCGAGCTTTTACAGTAACATATACAAATGATGTTTTTTTTTAATTATTCAAGAAAGTATATTTTACAAATTTTTCTAGGCTTATTCTTTTATTTATGTACAGATAGACTTACATCGTTAAATAAAAAAATATTAAATTTATACTAGTGTAATGACGTTACATCCAAATCAGAAGTAACTACCGCAAAAGCGTTTTCGTCAGTACCAATGATATATTCACGGATTTAAAAAAAAAATATATATGATTATATGATATTATATAAAAAAATGTTGAATATCATTGGTCATTACAAATTAAAAACTACTTATAAAATCATAATTTTTTCCGGCAACGGTCAACGGAATGTTATGTCTCGGGACACGTCAATGAAAGACGGGAGTCGAGCGTGAACTGCTTTATTGAAATTGACAATTGTAACACTGTCGATGCGCATACACAACACTTTTCCCCCTTTGAAATTAACAATAATAAACCGACACCATATTTATTACAAGTACTAACTGTAAACTTAAATCTAAAAATTATTGTTAGAATAACACAAAAGTTTTACATTAGACTCAATATAAACTTAGTAGATAGCCTGTTAGATATTAAGTATATTTATTGTCCTTTATTATTTCTAAACAACGTTTAGCAGCGCGCCTGCGCGCGCGATTATTATCATTGTTATCAGTGGACGTGGACGGTGAGTCGGGCGGTGTCGCTCGAGACGGCGCGCTGTTATCACCCTCCCCTACACTATCAAAGCACTCCTCTTTATCGCCTGTCTCACACGAATCTTCCGTCAATTCTACGTTATGTTCATCGACTACAACCTGATCTCGGTCCATCGGCGGCCTGCTAATTTTACTTAAAGAGTGACGCGACTTACGAGTTTGTAACTGATCGATGTGCCGCTTGTGAATATGACCATCATCCGCCTTGACCGAATAGGAAACTGGACCCTTCCTTTCCATCACGACACCCTCGGTCCATTTACGATCGGACTTGGTGTAGTCGCGTAACATGACCGGCTCGTCGGGGACCAGAACCCTCACCGGGCGGGCGGCGGCGTCGTCGAGCTCGCGCCGCAGCTGGCCGCCGCGCACGCGCTCGGCGACGTCGGGCCGCAGCAGGTCCAGGCGTCCCCGAAGCCGTCTACCTAACAACGCTACTGCCGGTTCGCGGCCCGTCGTACTCTGTTCGGTATTTCTGTACGTGAACAAAAATCTATTAAGGGCTGTGTTGTAGTCCTCTTTCTCGAGTTGTGCCTTTTTAAGCACCCGCTTGACTGACCTGACCGCATTTTCGGCTGCCCCGTTGCTGGATGGGTGATACGGCGGTATTAACGTATGTCTGATGCCGTTCCGTTCCAGGTACTGTGCGAATTCGAAAGACGAAAATGGGGGGCCGTTGTCGCTGACGAGTCGCTTAGGTAGACTGAACCACGCGAACAATTTACGGAGATGCCCTATGACTACACTCGCCGACGTCGAGGTGACCTTTTCGACCTCTATCCACTTCGAATGGGCATCTATGACGACGAGGAAGTAGCAACCGTTAAAAGCACCGAGAAAATCGACATGCAGTCGCGACCAAGGCTCGGCTGGCCATGGCCACGAGTGCAGCGGTGCAGCAGGGGGCGCAGCTCGCAGCTGCATACAAGCTACGCACTCCCGTGCCACTTGCTCGATATCAGAATCTAGATTCTCCCACCATACGTAGTTACGCGCGATTTGTTTCATTTTGACTACTCCCGGGTGCCCGTCGTGAATCTCTCTCAGAACTGAGGACCTTAGCGACGTAGGTACGACTATCCTATAACCCCAGAGTATACAACCCTGATCGATATGCATGTTATGTCTCCTATCCCAGTATATTTTTTCAATTTTATCTTTTAGTGTGTCGGGCCAATTAAACATTATGTAACCGTATATTTTACTCAGGAGCGAATCTTTCCTAGTTTCAATTTTTATATCTTTAAAACTAATCGGAAAGTTATCTTGCACGAAATTTAAATAGCTACATCGGTCGTCGTTGCCTCTGAGTCGACCCGAGGTCGACTTTAGAGGAAGACGAGAGAGAGCATCGGCAAAACAATTTTTTTCCGAGGAAATAAATTCGATATTAAAATTATATGCGGACAACTTAACCGCGTATCGCTGTAGTCGACTAGCAGCAGTCACCGGTATGCCTTTGCGATCGCCGAAAATAAAACTCAAAGGACGATGATCGCTCCGCAGCGTAAAATGCCGCCCATACAAATACTGGTGATGTTTCGTAACACCGAATATGATAGCTAACGCTTCCTTATCTATCTGCGAGTAGCTGACTTCGGCCGCGTTGAGAGTTCGCGAGGCGCAACACACCGGCCGCTCGGTACCGTCCGCGCACCGCTGAGTCAGCACCGCACCGACGCCGTACGCACTACTGTCCACTGATAAAATTAACGGTAAACTAGGATCGTAGTGCATCAAAACGGGAGCGTTACTTAACACATTTTTTATTTTTTTAAAAGATTTGCTACATACATTCGTCCAGGCCCATTTTACATCTTTCTTTAGTAGACCGTAAAGTGGCTTTAGTATGTCACTCATATTGACACAAAACTTAGAATAAAAGTTAACGAGGCCCATAAAACTTTTAAGCTGGGTAACGTTCGTAGGCTCGGGCGCAGTAACGATGGCTTCGATTTTTTTACTGTCTGTATGTAATCCAAATTTATCTATTTTATAACCGAGATAAGTAACACTATTTTTGAAAAACTGACATTTTGCAAAATTAATTTTTAAACCATTATCCTGCAGCCTGCGTAACACAGCTTTCAAGTTCCTAAGATGCGTGGCCTTGTCTTTCCCGGTTACACAAATATCGTCCGCGAAGACGGCCGTCGACGGCAACCCGTTTAAAGTCTCCTCCATTAGCTTCTGAAAGTTTTCAGGTATACATTTAATTCCGAAAGGTACTCGACGATACACAAACGACGCAACCGATGACGGCGATTACCACTCATATAGGTAATATGAGTGGTAATCGCCGTCATCGGTTGCGACTCTTCATGCAAAATACATTGTTGAAACGCATTAGTCAAATCTATTTTAGTGTACTGCTCCCCCCCTCCGAGAACAGCGAATAGATCCTCGATCCGTGGCAGCGGATAGTGATAATCTTTTAATAAAGGGTTGATGGTGATTTTGTAATCTCCGCACAACCTTATAGAACCGTTAGCTTTAATGACAGGAACAATAGGTGTACCATAATCGGATCTTTCTACTTTATATATAATATTCTCGCGCTGTAACCGTTCGAGTTCCTGTTCGACGGGTTGCCGTAGCGCCAGCGGTAACGTCCTCGCCTTAACAAAAATTGGTTTGTCATCTTTCAGCAGCAGCTGAATTTTAGTTTTGAAGGTACCGAGACCCTCAGAAAATACTTTTGGAAATTCGTTCCGCAACGACGACGCCACCGAATCATCATCTGTTAGGTTATAACATTCCACTACTGCAAGTTTTAAATGTTTTATCCAAACGCGGCCCATCAAGGGCGGGCCGCCGTTATCGATAACGAACAGGTTTAATCTAGCGCTGTGTTTACCACAAATTACATTAACAACGATGTACCCTATTGTTTCAATGACGTCGCCCGTATATGATTTTAAAGATAACAATTTATTCTGTATAGGAATATTTGAAAAATACTTATCATAATATTTTTTTGAAATTACAGAAATTTTACTACCAGTGTCGATCTCAAATCGACACTCGATATTTTCGACCTTTAAATCGGCATAATACGGCCCGTCGCCGTCATTACTGACCACTAAATTATAAAAGTTACAACTATCTTCGTCCGAGTCCGAGTCATTTAATTTAACTGACCTTTATAACCTCTCTCGCTTCTGTTCCTCCTGCACACTATTTTCAAATGGCCCTTTTCACCACAGGAGTCACAACTATAATTACGAAACCGACACTTGCCTTCCGAATGACCCGTTTTACCACATCGCGAACACGTACGCTGCGCCCGGTCTGCGCCCGCGCCGCCGCCGGTGGTGCCGCCCCGCGCGCCCCTGGCTGAAACTCGTGCACCGCCTGCCGCCGTCCCAATCCGATGCAAGCCGTCGTCGTCCGGGGAAGCCAGGCTCTGCCGCGGGCTAGCCAGCGCGCCGCTCGAGCTGGCCGAGGCGCACGCCGTGGCCGCGTGCCGCTCCGCCGCCTCCAGCGCCTGCGCCAACTCCACGGCCCGCTTGTAGCTCACACCCCTCTCGGCGAAGATTCTCGACCTCATGTCTTCGTTGAGTAGTCCCGATACGAATTGATCTCGCAAACACACCTCCAAACAGGTGCCGAAGTTGCAAGTCTTCGCCAAATGTTTTAGTGCTTGTAGGTATTCGCGAATATTCTCGCCTTGGCGTTGCACTCTCTGACGGAATATGTGCCTCTCAGCAATTTCCGATCGATCGGGCTCGAAATGTTCCTTCATCAACGCCACCAATTGATCGAAAGTTTTCGACTCCGGAGTCTCGGGAGCACACAAATCACACATTAATTCGTAACATTGCGCACCAACTACCGTCACTAAGGTTGCAACTTTTAATTCGTCACCGATATTGTTTAATGCAATAAACTGATTAACTCGACGAATGTAAGCGTCCCAGTTATTGTTTTCAACGAGAAATGGCTCAATACGACCGATAGGCATTGTGAATTTAATAAGTTCGCACGCGATTAGGTAGTCCTCGTCGCCAGTGTTATGTCTCGGGACACGTCAATGAAAGACGGGAGTCGAGCGTGAACTGCTTTATTGAAATTGACAATTGTAACACTGTCGATGCGCATACACAACAATTTTCAAGTCGATTTCATTTATCAATCATAAAGTTATTTAATGATAAGGGTGAAATACGATTTCCTAGGCCAAGTTTTATTAGAAACTAGCTGTCCCGGCAAATTTTGTTTTGCCATATAAAGTATTTCGCTCATATTATTTTATTAAAGTGACTAAATAAGTATGTCACTATGGCAACGCCCATCGCTATTCCGTCGCACAAACAATGGTCGCCGTCAGTCTCGAGTTGTAATAATTTACTATTATTTATTCAACAAAATACACTTATCAATATAAAAAGTAGCCAGCAGCCAATTCTCAGACCTACTGAATATGCATATGAAATTTGGTAAAGGTTTCGGAGGTGTACGGTAACTAACATTGTGACACGAGAATCTTATATATAAGATTTTATTCTGACTTCACGAAAACGCGGTCGAACGGGATAAAAAGCATCCTATGTCCGTCTTCTGGCTACCTCTCCACCAATTTTCAGCCGATTCGGCTGTTCATCCGTTCTTGAGTTATAAGTAGTGTAACAATACCACTTTCTTTTATATATAGAGATAGATGCATTTGTGACGCGTTAAAATGGCGATAGCTCTAAAATTCCATATGGGGGATGTAGAATATTATAACTACTAGATGAAAACCCGGCTTCGCTCGGGTAAACTTGTAACTCAATACACATCTATGTACAAAATGTAGGTAAATATTTGTGTAGTCTTTTTTTCTCAAGAAATATTAAAGGAAAGCAAGACTCGTAAAGATTCGTATAGGTTAGTTCATTATATTTAAAAATAATAAATTAAACTGCAAAAGTTTTACATAAGTACTTAAACATTTTTATTTCAAATCAGCATTATCTAAGGTTAATTTCTCTTGCATTTAGTCTTTTTCTCTACATTGGCAGGTAAGTAGTTACCTACTTACTAATTTTAAAAACAATAATAGTAGGTAGGTATAGTATTTTTAACCGACTTAAAAAAAGGGTTATCAATTTGAATTTCGAACCGTATGTACTATGTATGTAAAATTTCCAGCATTGCATCGTTTTTGTATATTATTAGTCTATAATATCTTATATTGACAGCGTCTGAATTTTGAAATCGGTTTTATCTTTGAAATAAAAAATAAAAAACTTGAGAGGTGCCAAGGGACACCCGAATAGAACGATTTCATATGTTAAAAAAACCTGTTCACATATACACTCAAAAATATTACTTATTAAAAAACGCCATCTATTAACGCCCAGGAACAACGCGTCGCTGTTTATTCTCAAAAAACGCCATCTAGTTGACGCACAGAAATACTATCAACGCCCTCTGCCCCTACCATGCAGGTACTAATAAAAAAGGTCAATTAATATCGTTCTGTCTAGCCCTCTTTACGCCGAACGCGCCATAAGGAACTTCGTTCCAATACTATTATAAAAAGATAAAACCAACTTCAAAATTGTATGTAAATATATTGTATCATGTATTAATACTTCAGTCGGAATTTCCAGGAATTGCTATTGTATTCTATTGTTGTCGCGATCACCGGTGCTCGCGCGGGGCCTGAAGGATTAAGAATTAAAATTCCCTAGAATATGTCAAAAACACATTAATTGCTAATTGTTGAGACGCTGATAACTGATAAGTGATAACAAACAAAAGCTACAAAAAAAAGTGCGCTATGGTGCGCCATGACTGTTAGCAGGTAGAAAATGAGCAATGGCATGTGTCAGTTTACAGCAAGATGGCGCGTGAAATTTGTTTGTCAGTGCCTACGTCAGTGCCATTAGAATTTAACGAAATACTCCAAAATCCGAATTTTCCGGATATAAGTTGTCGAATCGAAATCAATATATTTTTTTTATTTTCTATTATTCACATAAGGTTTCGTTCGAGTCTATCGTACCCCTGAACGAAATTATTAATATTAATGTCATTGGAATTTGTATAAATTAAGCTAAGATATCAAAAATTAATAAATCTAATTTTGCTATGTCAGGTTTTATCAATTTTAATTTGAAATCAGAATTACAAAAAATCCAGTTTTTGTACAAAACGCCTTTTAATAAAAAAAATATTTAAAAATATATATTTTTAAATTATTTAAAAATACTTAAATATACGTTTAAATAACTTCTAGCAATCGTAGTAAATGTGTGTTAGAGCTATGAGAAGTGACTATAGCCCATCTTTGTTATTTTAAGTACACTTTGTGCAAGTAAGAGTGATAAAGATATAGTTTACGATAAAGTGTGGTTAAAATAAAACACGAAGGTGATAATCGAGCTCCTAGAGCGGGGTCATCAGTTGAAGGGGTATGGGTATACAAACAGACTTAAAGTACTTAAAAACTAAGACATTAATGTGGGCAAGGGCGACCTTATCGCTATAAGCGAACTCTTCCAGGCAACCCTGCATGGCAGGAGAGTTCAAAAATAAACAGATAGCAGTAATTGGTCGGTGCTCTTAACTCCATTGCGCCAAAATTCGTTTATTTGCGCGGAAACCGTATCGCCCAAACACGTTCGATCGTACCAACAGCAAAATATCGAGTGATGGCACGGGGCCGGGGCGGCGGGGGCGGCGCGAGCGCACCGTTTGCGGCACCGTGCTGCGACGCACACTGGTCCCAAAGTAAGTAAAATAAATGGGACATTAAGAATTTTCGGATCGAAGGTCAACGGATCAGGCTGATTTTTTTTAGATTTTATTCTTTTTTGAATATGAATTGTTGAGAAATTTTTAATGTGACATGACAGTTTTTCAGACGTGAAGGATCATAGGCTATCGATTTTAATCATTTTTTCAGTGGTTATATATTTTATACCCGTGCGACGCTGGGGCGGGTCGCTAGTTCAAAATAATACATTCTTGTACATTCTGCCACACAAATGGCGTGCAATTGAATACAGTAGAAGAAATATTATTGTTGATACTTCATTAGACATTTTTGTTACATAGAAAATTCGATATAACTAAACGTAATTACGAAGTACGATAGGTGATAGGATTCAATTAAGTAGAATATATATTAAAATGAGTATTACAATGTCAGGACTCAGGATAGTGTCGTAGGTCAGAGAGTTAATTGATTAAATAGAATCCCACCAAAAACATAAAATATGTAAAAATGGAAAGCCAAGTTCCATACAAACATTATTGTTGTCTATGGACTTCGCCGTAAAAAGGATGGAGGTCTAAATGAGTGCCAAGTTCCATGGAAAATCGAAATATGTATGTATAGGAACCAAATAACATTATGAACAAATAATAGAGTCTATTTCTTTGCTTTATTGAATATCTATAACAATTAATGTTATTTAAATAATGTGAGATCTTAAACTAGATTAGATTTCACTTGGCCAATTTTTATTACATCAGTCATTTCATAAAGTTATTGAACATTTTAATTCTGATTTGGCACAAGTGTATTTCCAACCATTAACTATAGGGTACAATCTTATTGTGCGGAAGTTAAGTAGCTATTACTATAGTTGTCTAATATACGGAAAGACGGACGGACGGGCAGACGGACAGACGTATTAAAATAATTTTATGTCTATTCCCGGGACTCAAACTATATCTCCATAACAAATTTAAGAACAATCGGTACAAGCAATTTGGGCGTGAAGAGGTAACAGACAAACGGACATACTTCATAAAGTCACCTTCTATTAATTTCCTAAAGTTTTTTCACTTCACAAATTTTCACTCGTTTTTTTTTCACTCGTGGGGAGCTCCCATACAATAAATGTGATTATTTGGCCTTTTTTGCTAAAAATCAATAATGGCAGCCGGTAAATACTTAAAAATTTCACAAAATCTTTTATTATATTTTTATTTTCATAATTTATAATAAAAGTAAAATAAAATAAATATTTAAGGGTCTCCATACAAAAAACACAATTTTTGCCTAGTTTCGCTCTGTCCGACTCGCACTTGATCGATTTTTTTGTTTTCTGATTTTTCCCTACGCTTTCACACAATTACCGAGCTGAATTCCAAATTTCAGCCTTCTAGGTCATGTGGAAGTGGGTTAGAATTTTGATCTATAGGTCAGTCAGTCAGTCAGTGATAAAAATGTAGATTTTCGGACGTTAATATCTCAATAACCGTTTGAGCTGTGCTTATGAAATTTGGAGCATGTAGTTATCTCGCAAGTCTCATTATATAAGCCAAATTTGAAACGTTTATATGAAATAGTTTCTGAATTATGAGGGGGTCAAAAGTAGCTACAAATGGTTCGTGTATTATTACATACGGTGCTGCTCGCCATTCTGTTAGGCTGGAACTTGGCTTGACACGCTACCGCGTGTCTATATTTAGGGTTTTGAAAATAATAGTCATAGGCAAATGGCGGACCTAATATATTAAGTAAATTGGTCGGATTGTGTTAATCTCAGACGATAGATCACATCTAAAATATTTTGACATAGCTTGATCAAATAATGGGCTCTTCCATCTGCCTTTGAATCAATAATTTCTCTAATATAATCAATTTTTCAGGGCAGTTGTTAGCACTTTCTTGACTTTCTTCTTATTTCAGGGGACCTGCAAGAACGTTTTCATTCGTCTTAGAGCCCTTGAATTGAGAAGAATTTCAGGTCACAATCCACATCACATTGTCAAGAAGAGAAGAAGAAAACAGCACAGAGAAGAGCTTAAATCATCCAGAATAATTTACAGCCTATGAGTATTGCATAACGATTTTACGTAGATTTTTGTGATCGTTTTGAAATACGAAAAGTTTGTAAAGTTACCGAAAGCTTCAAGTTGATTTTGTTATTTAAAAACTTATTGTAGAGTGTAGACCCATCTTCACTAATTTTAGTGTTGAAATATTTTGAAGACTTCTTATCTAAATATTTTGAAGATTATCAAGAAAATAACATCAACTTCTTCGATCCTCCTTGGCAAGATATTCAGACCCGAGTATGAGAATTAGACTTCAGATTGTATGTATCCTGCTTGCAACCTTTTAGGGTGTCGAAGGGGTTTTAACATTATACATAATATGTAAAATACTTTGGACACTCTGATAGTTTCTGAGCTCCACTCCAAGGAAGAAGAAGAATACAGGTAATTAAATAGTCAGTCATATTATAGTTTATGATATTAGCCAAACATATTGAAAATATATTGAAGCCGAATAACTCCTCGAAAAAATCACGGAAATATAAATTAAAACGCATAGACATAAATTATTTATTTTTGGATGTATCAATAATTGCTATTTGCTATTACAATATTTGTTCGTAACGAACTGGCAGTGGGTTCATTATACGCACCGAAAGTGTTAAGATGTTACATTTTGTTTTAACCTATTATGAGTGATCTGTTATTGATAGATTTGGGTACATTCATCAACAGCCTTTTTCCTAGGTTTTGGATATTATTATATATTTGAAGTCATCAATAAAAACCTAGTTTAGTCGAAGCATGCGATATAATTAGTATTACTGTATTTGTGTTAAATACCTTATACTTATGTGAAAAAACTTAGTTTTATGACTTGTTTATCATAATCCTTTTGTTTCTTTTTAACCGACTTCCAAAAAGGAGGAGGTTGTATGTTCGGCTGTGGATATTTTTTAATATCTTTTTATGGTTGTCTGGAAGAGACCACTTCAAGCGGTAACACCCCCAATTTAGTATTTACGCTCTTCCTAAAAATTGTTTCTCTTTCTAATTTTGTACATTTTTATGATGTGCAAATAAAGAGTTTATTATTATTATTATGTTTGTAATCATTTAGATTCTCCTTTATGGGTTTTTTTTTCTAAAGTTGCGGGCATGTGGCCAAGCAACTTCAGGTAAGTAATTAATTTATAGACAGATGTCAAGTGTTTTGAGGCTAGTGTGTAGTGTTTTGGGAATAATTCCAGTACTGGAGATGATGATGGGTATGCTCTTAACTACGGCCATTTTCCATTGTGCTTTCAACTCTAATGTCAAGTCTACATATTTAGTCACTTTGTTCGTATCTGTAGAGATAAGATTGTTTGAATTGGGTATAGCAATGTCTATGAGGTAAACTGTTCTGTTTCGTTTGTCGTGGAAAGTTATATCAGGTCGGTTGTGGTGTACGGTTTTGTCAGTCAATATTGTCCGGTCCCAGTGTGGTGAGTCAAGTATGATTTGAGGTGTGTATTTGTAATATGGAATTTTGTCTGTGAAATTTGAAACGTTTATGTGAAATAGTTTCTGAATTATGTGGGGGTCAAAAGTAGCTGCAAATGGTTTGTGTAATATTACACACGGTGCTGCTCGCCATTCTGCTATGCTGGAACTTGGCTTGACACGCTACCGCGTGTCTATATTTAGGGTTTTGAAAATAATAGTCATAATGGCAAATGGCGGACCTAATATATTAAGTAAATTGGTCGGATTGTGTTAATCTCAGACGATAGATCACATCTGAAATATTTTGACATAGCTTGATCAAATAATGGGCTCTTCCATCTGCCTTTGAATCAATAATTTCTCTAATATAATCAATTTTTCAGGGCAGTTGTTAGCACTTTCTTGACTTTCTTCTTATTTCAGGGGACCTGCAAGAACGTTTTCATTCGTCTTAGAGCCCTTGAAATGAGAAGAATTTCAGGTCACAATCCACATCACATTGTCAAGAAGAGAAGAAGAAAACAGCACAGAGAAGAGCTTAAATCATCCAGAATAATTTACAGTCTATGAGTATTGCATAACGATTTTACGTAGATTTTTGTGATCGTTTTGAAATACGAAAAGTTTGTAAAGTTACCGAAAGCTTCAAGTTGATTTTGTTATTTAAAAACTTATTGTAGAGTGTAGACCCATCTTCACTAATTTTAGTGTTGAAATATTTTGAAGATTATCAAGAAAATAACCTCAACTTCTTCGATCCTCCTTGGCAAGATATTCAGACCCGAGTATGAGAATTAGACTTCAGATTGTATGTATCCTGCTTGCAACCTTTTAGGGTGTCGAAGGAGTTTTAACATTATACATAATATGTAAAATACTTTGGACACTCTGATAGTTTCTGAGCTCCACTCCAAGGAAGAAGAAGAATACAGGTAATTAAATAGTCAGTCATATTATAGTTTATGATATTAGCCAAACATATTGAAAATATATTGAAGCCGAATAACTCCTCGAAAAAAATCACGGAAATATAAATTAAAACGCATAAACATAAATTATTTATTTTTGGATGTATCAATAATTGCTATTTGCTATTACAATATTTGTTCGTAACGAACTGGCAGTGGGTTCATTATACGCACCGAAAGTGTTAAGATGTTACATTTTGTTTTAACCTATTATGAGTGATCTGTTATTGATAGATTTGGGTACATTCATCAACAGCCTTTTTCCTAGGTTTTGGATATTATTATATATTTGAAGTCATCAATAAAAACCTAGTTTAGTCGAAGCATGCGGTATAATTAGTATTACTGTATTTGTGTTAAATACCTTATACTTATGTGAAAAAACTTAGTTTTATGAGTTGTTTATCATAATCCTTTTGTTTCTTTTTAACCGACTTCCAAAAAGGAGGAGGTTGTATGTTCGGCTGTGGATATTTTTTAATATCTTTTTATGGTTGTCTGGAAGAGACCACTTCAAGCGGTAACACCCCCAATTTAGTATTTACGCTCTTCCTAAAAATTGTTTCTCTTTCTAATTTTGTACATTTTTATGATGTGCAAATAAAGAGTTTATTATTATTATTATGTTTGTAATCATTTAGATTCTCCTTTATGGGTTTTTTTTTCTAAAGTTGCGGGCATGTGGCCAAGCAACTTCAGGTAAGTAATTAATTTATAGACAGATGTCAAGTGTTTTGAGGCTAGTGTGTAGTGTTTTGGGAATAATTCCAGTACTGGAGATGATGATGGGTATAGTCTTAACTACGGCCACTTTCCATTGTATTTTCAACTCTATTGTCAAGTCTACATACAATAGAGGTAAGATTGTTTGAATTGGGTATAGCAATGTCTATGAGGTAAACTGTTCTGTTTCGTTTGTCGTGGAAAGTTATATCAGGTCGGTTGTGGTGTACGGTTTTGTCAGTCAATATTGTCCGGTCCCAGTATAGTTTAAAGTGTGGTGAGTCAAGTATGATTTGAGGTGTGTATTTGTAATATGGAATTTTGTCTGTGAAATTTGAAACGTTTATGTGAAATAGTTTCTGAATTATGTGGGGGTCAAAAGTAGCTGCAAATGGTTTGTGTAATATTACACACGGTGCTGCTCGCCATTCTGCTATGCTGGAACTTGGCTTGACACGCTACCGCGTGTCTATATTTAGGGTTTTGAAAATAATAGTCATAATGGCAAATGGCGGACCTAATATATTAAGTAAATTGGTCGGATTGTGTTAATCTCAGACGATAGATCACATCTGAAATATTTTGACATAGCTTGATCAAATAATGGGCTCTTCCATCTGCCTTTGAATCAATAATTTCTCTAATATAATCAATTTTTCAGGGCAGTTGTTAGCACTTTCTTGACTTTCTTCTTATTTCAGGGGACCTGCAAGAACGTTTTCATTCGTCTTAGAGCCCTTGAAATGAGAAGAATTTCAGGTCACAATCCACATCACATTGTCAAGAAGAGAAGAAGAAAACAGCACAGAGAAGAGCTTAAATCATCCAGAATAATTTACAGTCTATGAGTATTGCATAACGATTTTACGTGGATTTTTGTGATCGTTTTGAAATACGAAAAGTTTGTAAAGTTACCGAAAGCTTCAAGTTGATTTTGTTATTTAAAAACTTATTGTAGAGTGTAGACCCATCTTCACTAATTTTAGTGTTGAAATATTTTGAAGACTTCTTATCTAAATATTTTGAAGATTATCAAGAAAATAACCTCAACTTCTTCGATCCTCCTTGGCAAGATATTCAGACCCGAGTATGAGAATTAGACTTCAGATTGTATGTATCCTGCTCGCAACCTTTTAGGGTGTCGAAGAGGTTTTAACATTATACATAATATGTAAAATACTTTGGACACTCTGATAGTTTCTGAGCTCCACTCCAAGGAATAAGAAGAATACAGGTAATTAAATAGTCAGTCATATTATAGTTTATGATATTAGCCAAACATATTGAAAATATATTGAAGCCGAATAACTCCTCGAAAAAAATCACGGAAATATAAATTAAAACGCATAAACATAAATTATTTATTTTTGGATGTATCAATAATTGCTATTTGCTATTACAATATTTGTTCGTAACGAACTGGCAGTGGGTTCATTATACGCACCGAAAGTGTTAAGATGTTACATTTTGTTTTAACCTATTATGAGTGATCTGTTATTGATAGATTTGGGTACATTCATCAACAGCCTTTTTCCTAGGTTTTGGATATTATTATATATTTGAAGTCATCAATAAAAACCTAGTTTAGTCGAAGCATGCGGTATAATTAGTATTACTGTATTTGTGTTAAATACCTTATACTTATGTGAAAAAACTTAGTTTTATGAGTTGTTTATCATAATCCTTTTGTTTCTTTTTAACCGACTTCCAAAAAGGAGGAGGTTGTATGTTCGGCTGTGGATATTTTTTAATATCTTTTTATGGTTGTCTGGAAGAGACCACTTCAAGCGGTAACACCCCCAATTTAGTATTTACGCTCTTCCTAAAAATTGTTTCTCTTTCTAATTTTGTACATTTTTATGATGTGCAAATAAAGAGTTTATTATTATTATGTTTGTAATCATTTAGATTCTCCTTTACGGGTTTTTTTTTTTCTAAAGTTGCGGGCTTGTGGCCAAGCAACTTCAGGTAAGTAATTAAGTTATAGACAGATGTCAAGTGTTTTGAGGCTAGTGTGTAGTGTTTTGGGAATAATTCCAGTACTGGAGATGATGATGGGTATAGTCTTAACTACGGCCACTTTCCATTGTATTTTCAACTCTATTGTCAAGTCTACATACAATAGAGGTAAGATTGTTTGAATTGGGTATAGCAATGTCTATGAGGTAAACTGTTCTGTTTCGTTTGTCGTGGAAAGTTGTTTTTGGTACACGTCTTGTAACTAAAGGATCATAATTAAAGTTTTTTAAAAAAATAGAACTTCAATGTTAAGAAAAATATATATTTATTTTTATGTGATATCACAAAACTTTTAATCACCGACGATAAGGTCCCTTTTGAAAAGTGTTAAGTGTTCGTAAGCTTTTTACTAAATTTTACCTTGAATTTTAAGACAGAAAAAAAGTTACTTTTTAAATAGAAGATTATATATTTAATCTCATTTGACTATGTTTAAGTGTAGTGAACATATATTTTGTTGATTTTGACTGATTAATAAGATTAGTAGAAGCACAATGTTTATTCGTTAAAAAAAATGTTTATTAAACTATAAACAATGTTGTTTAATATCGAAGACGTCTGTATTTAGTAAAAACTGATCCGTTTTATATTATTCTTTTATAAAATCCAGTAGAAAACACACTATAAATGAAATATTTAATAAAATCCATCTTGGGCATTTTCATTACATCATGCACTTTGGAGTGGTAAACAACCGGAATAGAGTTAAAAAATTATATAATTGAAGTTAAATTCTAAAAGACCATATAACGTACTTCTCAAAAAACATTATATCTATGTAACTTCCTACAATAACATACTTTTTTTTTTTTGTTAAAGTTTGATTGTTATTTTCTCAATATCAGAAGAAGGAGAAAATCGCAATCAAACTTTAACAAAAAAAAAAAGTATGTTATTGTAGGAAGTTACATAGATATAATGTTTTTTGAGAAGTACGTTATATGGTCTTTTAGAATTTAACTTCAATTGTATAATTTTTTAATAATTAATTTCTATTCCGGTTGTTTACCACTCCAAAGTGCATGATGTAATGAAAATGCCCAAGATGGTTTTTATTTTAAGAAGAGGAGAAGCTAAGAAGGTTTTGAAAATAATAGAGTCATAGGCAAATGGCGGACCTAATATATTAAGTAAATTGGTCGGATTGTGTTAATCTCAGACGATAGATCACATCTAAAATATTTTGACATAGCTTGATCAAATAATGAGCTCTTCCATCTGCCTTTGAATCAATAATTTCTCTAATATAATCAATTTTTCAGGGCAGTTGTTAGCACTTTCTTGACTTTCTTCTTATTTCAGGGGACCTGCAAGAACGTTTTCATTCGTCTTAGACCCCTTGAAATGAGAAGAATTTCAGGTCACAATCCACATCACATTGTCAAGAAGAGAAGAAGAAAACAGCACAGAGAAGAGCTTAAATCATCCAGAATAATTTACAGTCTATGAGTATTGCATAACGATTTTACGTGGATTTTTGTGATCGTTTTGAAATACGAAAAGTTTGTAAAGTTACCGAAAGCTTCAAGTTGATTTTGTTATTTAAAAACTTATTGTAGAGTGTAGACCCATCTTCAGTAATTTTAGTGTAGAAATATTTTGAAGACTTCTTATCTAAACATTTTGAAGATTATCAAGAAAATAACCTCAACTTCTTCGATCCTCCTTGGCAAGATATTCAGACCCGAGTATGAGAATTAGACTTCAGATTGTATGTATCCTGCTTGCAACCTTTTAGGGTGTCGAAGGGGTTTTAACATTATACATAATATGTAAAATACTTTGGACACTCTGATAGTTTCTAAACTCCACTCCAAGGAAGAAGAAGAATACAGGTAATTAAATAGTCAGTCATATTATAGTTTATGATATTAGCCAAACATATTGAAAATATATTGAAGCCGAATAACTCCTCGAAAAAAATCACGGAAATATAAATTAAAACGCATAAACATAAATTATTTATTTTTGGATGTATCAATAATTGCTATTTGCTATTACAATATTTGTTCGTAACGAACTGGCAGTGGGTTCATTATACGCACCGAAAGTGTTAAGATGTTACATTTTGTTTTAACCTATTATGAGTGATCTGTTATTGATAGATTTGGATACATTCATCAAAAGCCTTTTTCCTAGGTTTTGGATATTATTGTTACCGATACGGGCAGTTGTTTACCTGCGCGCGACAGCTGCGCGTACTAAACTACTAAAAGTCCAACCCTTGTTTGAATGTGAATTGCGTGTTTACGTAAACAATCCAGAATGGAACGTTCCCGAAAGTATGGCGGGCCATATAAAAGGTAAACAAGCCGGCAATCAATTTCAGTTCGATCCGAGCGATCATCAAGGCGACTTCAAAGTGAGAACAAGTGATCAATAGTGAGTGATTGTGATAGTGAACTAACGACTCGGCTACGACCTAGGACAGTGATAGTGCTCAGTGATTTCGATCTAGTGCTTAGTGTTTGGACTTAGTGATTTGTGTGAGCTAGTGTTTGTGAATAAATTCTTCAAGAGAGTCTTTCTCTCCGAATCCTCGAACTCTAGCACGTAACAACTGGTGTCAGAAGTGCGATTTGGAAGATGCCATTGACTCCGAGAGAGGACTTCAAGGGGAGTATCAGGACAAGGGCGCAGCGAGCTGCTGCCATTGACTCCGAGAGAGGAGTTGGAGGTGGAGCCGCGGAGGCTACACCAACTGGGGACCAAGCTCCGCCCACTGCGGGGAAGGCCCCACCCGCTGGCCCCGCCCACCAAGCTCCACCCACTGACCACTTCGGGTGAAGCCACGCCCACCGGCTCCGCCCACCGGGACCCGCCCACTGACCACGCCCCTCAGGCCTCGCCCACTCTGGACATGGCCACGCCCACTGGCTCCGCCCACCAGGCCAAGCCCACTCAGGCCACGCCCACTGG
This sequence comes from Lysandra bellargus, assembly GCA_905333045.1. Lineage (NCBI taxonomy): Eukaryota > Metazoa > Arthropoda > Insecta > Lepidoptera > Lycaenidae > Lysandra > Lysandra bellargus. The sequence goes on along the minus strand of HG995319.1, from coordinate 6,421,797 downwards.
CCACGCCCACTGGCCAAGCCCACTGGGCCCCGCCTGCTCAGGCCCCGTCGACTAGCTCCATCCATCCTGCCACGCCCGTAGTTTCTACGGCCCCTCAAATGGCTCTTCATTTAGAAAGTTTAATTAAATTAATGGAGCTGCAAAGAGCTGATAGTCAGGCTTTGCAAGATTCTCAAAGGGCAATGATGGAGTCTCAAGAGCAACAAAAGAACCTCCAAGAAAAAGCTATTGGCTATAAAGGATGTTAGTGATACGGTAACTAAGCTTCGGAAAGATGTCGATGTTATGGAAGAACGAGTTACCGGGCTAGGAGTGGATATAGAAAATGTGAAAACTGGCCTCACAGAACTACAGAAGTGGAAAGTGCGCCTGGAAACCACAGGAGTGGCGGCGTCCAGTGGAACTACCGGAGTGGTACAAGTGGTACAAGGACCAAGAGTTAAAGTGCCACCATACGACGGTACTACTTCTTGGAACGCTTATCGTCAGCAATTTCAGACGGTTGCTTCTGCCAACGGATGGACTGACGAACAATGCCTGACCGCTCTCACTGTTGCGCTTAGAGGGCAAGCTTTGTCGGTCCTAGAAGCACATACAGGAAATGGGTTCCAAGACCATCAGGTCTTAGGCCTCCATCCTCCATCAGGAGGCCCTTGAATCCAGATACGGGGAGCGACACCTGGAGCACGTGTTTCGTGCTCAACTTCGTGACAGAGTCCGACGCTCAGGAGAGGGACTACAGCAATGGGCGTTGGAAATTGAAAAACTTGTAAAGAAGGCACACCCAGGAGCCGACACCAAGATGGTTGACACGAACATTGTTCAGTCATTTGTCGACGGAATCAGGGACCTGGAAGTCAGGGCTGCAGTGAGGCTACGTCACCACACCTCGCTAAAGGAAGCGTTGGCGCATGCTTTAGAGGTCGAGGCTGTTCGGCGTGACATACGGCAGACCTATAAGATCCGCGAGGTCTCCGAGGAACTCAAGGAGATTAAGGCTTCTATAAAGAAAAGATTTGAAGCCATGTGCTATAAGTGCGGGAAGAGGGGCCATCTTCAGCTCAACTGCCCGCAGAAGGAGACTCAGATGGCAAGAATGAAAAGACTCGAGGAACGCATGATGGACAAATAGAGGAGCTGAAGAAGCAGGGGGCTTCAGCCAGGACTAAGTGGCGAGTACTGGCTGACGCGGAGGAAGCCCCAATAACTGTTGTCTCCCAAGCAAGCAGCGGGAACAGTCTTGTGGTTCAGGGGGCTATTAACGGGACGGATTGCAAAATGACTCTGGACACGGGAGCCTCTAGAACAATAGTGAACCCAAATTTGGTAAAAGCCGCAAGGAGGCACAAGAGGAGAATTAACTGTCGGCTTCTTACTGCCTCCGGTCGGCCAATACCCGTCCTGGGAGAAATGTCGGTTACGATGAATGTAGGAGGGTCCTTGTACCCTCATGACGTTATCGTGGCTGAGATTGTGGATGATTGCATCTTGGGTTTGGATTTCATGAAGAAGCATAGCTGCAGAATTAATGTTGCTGACGGAGTTTTCAAGTGTGGCGAAGAAGAAATTTTCATCCTTGGAGGCGCCTGCGGGAAAGTCGCATGTGTAAAGGAAGTCATCATACCTGGACGAGCGGAAGCTAGAGTGCTCGTAGAACTACCGCCAGCTGGAAAAAAGAAGTCAAACAGATGAGTGTTGATCGAAGACATACCTACCAAGACATCAACGCGAAAACTGATGACGGCGAGAACCCTTGTTAGTGGAAGCAGTAACGCTGTGGTCAGGGTTTTGAATCTGGGTGATCACGAGATCTGCTTGAACAAAGGTGACGTCATTGGAAAGTGCGAGGAAGTTGTCTGGATGAGAAGGTGTAGTTCGATCACAGGCTCAGACTCAGCTGCAAACAACAGCCACCAGTGACTGAACTACTCGATGACTGCAAGAGTAATCTGACTTATTCGCAGAGCATGAAAGCTAAGAAGTTTTTACAACGCCACGCGAATATCTTCTCCAGTCAGGAAGGTGACCTTGGTAGAACGTCGAAGGTTCAGCACAGGATAGATACTGGAAGCGAGAACCCAATTCGTCAACGAGCAAGACGGATACCCATTGCAAAGGAAAAAGAAGTTGAAGGCTTTTTGGAGGACATGAGAAGGCATAAGATTATTGAACCGTCTGCAAGCCCGTGGTGCTCACCTGTTGTGTTAGTGAAGAAGAAATATGGCAGCACAAGATTTTGTGTGGACTACAGGCATCTCAATGATGTCACTAAGAAGGACAGCTATCCATTACCTCGAATCGACGACACTCTGGATACCTTGAGTGGCATGAAATGGTTCTCGACCCTGGACCTGAAATATGGATACTGGCAGGTGGAAATTCATCCTAAAGACAAGGAGAAGACAGCCTTCTCCACCGGTAAAGGTTTATGGCAGTTTAACGTCATGCCCTTTGGATTGTGCAACGCACCTGCCACATTTGAGCGACTCATGGAGTGTGTACTGGCAGGCTTAGTTGGAGAGGCTTGCTTAGTCTACTTGGACGACGTCATCATTGTTGGCTGCGACTTCGAGGACCATTTGCGAAACTTAGAACGAGTTTTCGCCAAAATAGAGGGGGCCAAGTTAAAGCTGAATCCGAAAAAGTGTCGTTTATTCAGGAGTAAGGTCAACTATCTCGGCCATGTTATCTCCAGTGATGGAATCCAGACCGACCCGGAGAAACTGGAAGCAGTTCAAAATTGGCCAACCCCTAAGAACAAAACCGAAGTGCGGGCATTTCTCGGCCTATGCTCCTACTACAGGCGTTTTGTTAAGGGATTCTCAAAGGGATTCTCAATAAACGACAGTTTATGTGGGACGAGACTTCTAAAGATTCTTTTCAGAAACTGAAGAAACATCTGTGTGAAACACCAATCCTGGGGTATCCACAACCTGAAGGTCAGTTTATAGTCGACACGGACGCAAGCAACACGGCCATTGGAGGGGTGTTATCTCAAAAGCAGGGTGAAAGAGAAGTTGTAATTGCATATTTCAGCAAATCTTTATCTAAGCCAGAGAGAAACTACTGTGTGCCAAGAAGAGAACTCTTGGCTGTTCTAAAGACGCTACAACATTTCAGCAAATATCTCATCGGCAGACAGTTTTTGCTGCGAACTGATCACGCAGCCTTGAAGTGGCTACTGCAATTCAAGAACCCAGAAGGCCAAGTAGCTCGATGGATTGAACAACTCCAGGAATATGACTTCAAGACGGAACACCGCAGCGGAAAGGCGCATGGGAATGCCGACGCACTTTCACGAAGGCCGTGTTCAGAGGACTGCAAACATTGTGTTAAGCAGGAATCTAATGAAGTAACATTACAGTTAACGAGAACAAGTCCTTTGGGTCCATGGGAGAATGATGCTATGAGGGAGGCTCAAGAGAAAGATGACGACCTTCGGCACATCATCACATGGAAGAAACGCGGTGACGTAAAACCAATCTGGAGTGAGGTTGCACCCACTGGCGTTGTCACTAAGGCGTACTGGGCGCAATGGGACAGTATGATACTTCAAAATGGAATACTTTACCGAAAATGGGAGAAGACTAACGGCAGAGAGTTCCATCTTCAGATAGTTGTCCCAAGAACGAGAGTACCGGATGTTCTCCGTGAAATACACGATGGCGTATCAGGAGGTCATCTAGGTGTTAAGAGGACGTTAACAAAAGAGCGAAAACGATTCTACTGGTTGCATTGTCGAGATGATGTACAGGATTGGTGCCGCAAATGCACTACTTGCGCTGCAGTGAAGGGACCACAGACCAGGAGCCGTGGGAACCTGCGGTTGTATAACGGTGGCGCACCGTGGGAACGAATTGCAGTTGACGTAGCTGGGCCATTTCCCGTGACGGAATCGGGAAACAAGTACTTTATGGTCGTCATGGACTACTTCACCAAATGGCCCGAAGTGTTCGCCATACCAAACCAGGAAGCTACAACAGTTGCTTCTAAGCTAGTCGAAGAAGTGATATCTCGCTTTGGTGTGCCTCTCGAAATCCATTCCGATCAGGGCAGGAACTTCGAATCGCAGGTCTTCCAGGAAGTGTGCAGAATTTTGGGAATGCATAAGACGAGGACCACCGCGTATCATCCACAGTCTGATGGAATGGTTGAGAGATTTAACCAGACCCTTGAGAGGCATTTGGCGAAATTAGTAGATGACAAACAAAAGGATTGGGACAAGTATATACCACTCTTCCTTCTGTCGTACCGTACCGCCGAGCATGAAAGCATAAAAGCTACCCCGGCGTATATCAATTATGGTAGGGAACTAAGAGTTCCAGTAGACCTTTTGACAGGAGGGTCACCGGAGGAACCAAAGACTGTACCAGATTATGTCTGTGATTTAAGGGAAAAATGCGTTATATACACGCCATGGTTCGGGAAAATGGGTTACAGTCAAGTGAGAACATGAAGACCAGATACGACCGGAAATCGAACACGTGCGGCTTCGAAGAAGGGTCACTGGTATGGCTGCATAACCCAACTCACCGAAAAGGGAAATCTCCAAAGTTGCAAACCAAGTGGGACGGCCCATATAAAGTGGTTACCCGATTGAATGATGTGACTTACAGAATTCAAAAGCAACCAAGAGGCACGTTCAAAATGGTACACATAGACCGTTTGGCTCGTTATCATGGCAGTAACAACAATGCTCGGGACGAGCATCTCTAAGAGGGGAGTAGTGTTACTGATACGGGCAGTTGTTTACCTGCGCGCGACAGTTGCGCTTACTTTCTAGAAAAGTCCAACCCTTGTTTATGTGAATAGCGTGTTTACGTAAACAATCCAGAATGGAACGTTCCCGAAAGTATGGCGGGCCATATAAAAGGTAAACAAGCCGGCAATCAATTTCAGTTCGATCCGAGCGATCATCAAGGCGACTTCAAAGTGAGAACAAGTGATCAATAGTGAGTGATTGTGATAGTGAACTAACGACTCGGCTACGACCTAGGACAGTGATAGTGCTCAGTGATTTGGATCTAGTGCTTAGTGTTTGGACTTAGTGATTTGTGTGAGCTAGTGTTTGTGAATAAAGTCTTCAAGAGAGTCACCAGGTCTTTCTCTCCGAATCCTCGAACCCTAGCACGTAACATTATTGTATTATATTTGAAGTCATCAATAAAAACCTAGTTTAGTCGAAGCATGCGATATAATTTATAATATTAAATAAGGTATTAATAAGGTATAAATAAGGTATTTGTGTTAAATATCTATGTGAAAAAACTTAGTTTTATGAGTTGTTTATCATAATCCTTTTGTTTCTTTTTAACCGACTTCCAAAAAGGAGGAGGTTGTATGTTGGGCTGTGGATATTTTTTTATATCTTTTTTATGGTTGTCTGGAAGAGACCACTTCAAGCGGTAACACCCCCAATTTAGTATTTACGCTCTTCCTATAAATTGTTTCTCTTTCTCATTTTGTACATTTGTAAAGACTGTGGGGGGTGACTGGAATTAAAGTACGGTGGAGTGCATGAGACGTTTATTTCAATCAATTATTACTATACGACTGAACAGCCAACATAACAAAATATAACATGTAAAATATATAACATAGCATAATAATATATATACAATATAAGGTAACTTACAGTAGTACAATGTTGATAGCCAATATAAAATAATACACAGTAGTACAATGTCAATAGACAATGTCACTACGATATTCTCCCCTTTAAAAAAATGATAAATAAAATTACAACATAACAACTACATCGTGCGGTAGGTCTCAATGCGACCACCGGATAAGCTACTTACAACTGTAACAAACTCATATAATATGTAGATAACAATGTTTACACTTAGATGCATTACATATTATAATGCAATGAACACGGTATGCAATTACATGTAAGCCGTTTGCGAGGGTTGCTGACAAGATTTATCAGCTGGAACAACAGACACAACTGACAACATCTCTTTCCTAGCCCACTACGTTACTTGAGTTGAGCATGGATGACAAAAAGTTAAGGGCGAGGCAAAACCATAAAGGACTGAACATAAAAGACATCGTCCTGAAAGATTCCTCTTTTTATTGGTATACATTCTGTTTCGATTCTGGTTGTCGGGTTGCAAAACCTTAATTTGGTGCTCCAATGGCGCATTATATTTTGCAGGAAACTTATGATAACTGGGTGAATTTTGTAGTGTTTCAATATTTACTAAAGCCATGAGTGTGGAACGGAGTCATAAGCTTTCTTGTCGTCTATGAACATCGTATAGATATTAAGTTTTTCTTTCAGTGCTTGTCTGGTGGCTACGGCATTTATAGTTAATTGTTCTTTACATCCTTGGCTGTTTTTGCGGTATCCTTTTTGAGATACATGCAGTAATTATTTTGTATATAGTCTGCAGACAGGTAATTGGCCGATATTTGGCTGGATTTTGGGTGTCGCTGTAATCTTTCGGAATCATAGTAATCTGGTAATGTATCAGGTGAGTTAATAAATGAATTTATGTGTTTATGTAGAAGTCTATGAGTGTGTTAGAGACTGAAATGAGATTTAAGAATTGAGATTATAATAGTAACAATAAAACAAAGGAATAAGGAAATTATAATAATTTTAAAAGTGAGGTTATCAAAATTTGGCAAATAGCTAGGTTATTTAGCTGTACCTCGAAGAAGATAAAAGTATTTGTTATCTGTGAAATGCGCACCTCGAAGTAGATAAAAATGATTATTATCTGTGAAACATGATAAGGAAGTTTTGGTTCATTTAGATACTTATTCATCTAATTATCGACACTTATTGTTTATTTCAGTTAGAAGTTGTTATTTATATTGTTGTTTTAATTAAAGATATATTAATATCTTTATATAAAGGTATTGTTCGAAATATCTAGGATATTTCGAACATAAATAGATAAATAAGAATTAAAACGTTTTGTGAGCTGATAAAATGTATTATCCAATAGAAATATAATGGTTGGCTGATTGGATAAAGGGAATGTTTCCGGTCAAATTAAAATAATATTTAATAATTAAAATATCATACAAGATATAACATTGACTTATTTTTAATTGGTCAATGGGTTTAGCCAATAGATGGAAATATTCCCTGGTCATAGCCAAACCCGGGATATAAATAGGCCGGAAAATTAATAAGACGGGTACTTTTTCTGGTGACGCCGGCCTAAGATACGCAAACGAGAAAATCTCGAGATATCTCACTCTCGTGTGTAGTTTAGTCGATAACGACATAATGTCAAAATCATTATTTGACATTATGTCGATAGATTTTGACGACAGATCTACACGAGAAAAAAAATCTCTCTCTCACGGTTGTAAAATGGCAGCCATTTTAGTTTTTCTCGGGCTTTCACACTAATCTGACCAATACTTCTCATGTAAATATCCTATGAAGATAAAAATGGTCTCATTTGATAGTTAACTTGAGGACTACGCTTACACAGGCAATATGTTATAAATTTCATGGAATTAAATATAGAAAAACCAAAGTTTATGAAACAAAAATGTGTATTTTTGAATTAATGGCTTTTTGTGAAAAAGAGCCAATTTGTCGATAAAATATACCATAGATTATGACATTAAAGGATCGGACACCGGTGTCGGGACACATTGTATAAGTATTGGCGCAGATTACACGCATCAATATTATCACGATTCCGTGATAATATCGATGGTGTAATAGGCCGAATTGCAGTACCGCAGTACTATTTGTGAATCCCATGATACTAGAATCGTGATAATATTGACCGTGTAATCTATGCCATTAAGAGTCCGTATACGAAATTTTGCCGATGAATATGAAATTGCAAAGGTTCGCTACAGAAATATTATTTGGATTTTCCCCTTAATAGATTAAAAAATATATATATTAATTATTAGATTTAAAAAAAAATATTTAAACGTGGACTGCCGACTCGAGCCTTGCGGCGAGTAATATAATGTAAGATTTAGGTTGTTTTGAATCGTGTTTTTGGCACAATTAGTTTTTTTTTCTTTTTTCTCGAATTGGATAGAATTTTATCTATAGATTATTTCTGTCGTTTTCTTTTTATGTATTACAGCTCCAAGTTGCCGAAATTAACAGCAATTCTTTGCCCATTTTCTCTAAAATTTTGCCGAATTACATATTTTTTTACTCAACTATTTCATATTAAAGTAATTCCAACATTATATAGACGACTTTCTCAACAGTACATTGTATTTTTTCATACCATTAAGATGTCAATACAATCCATAAACAGGTGATATTCTAAACCTTTTACAGCAAAAATCCAAAAACTGTCGCGGGTTTGAGTTGGATTATTTAAAAATACTTTTAAAAAAACTAGCTCCAATATTAGATTATAATTGAAATGATCTTACATGTTGTGTATTAAAACTTATAGAAATACTGTATTTTAACTTTTAAATCACGTCTGTTAAATCAGCGAAATTGGCAAATTTCGTATACGAACTCTTAAAGTATTTTACAATAGCTGTTATTTTTTTAGAATACTTAAGTTTCGTCAGTCGTGGTCTAGCTGTTGCTTCTATTTCTTTAAATTTTTCTATAATTTCTGTTAGCATTTCTTCTACTTGTTTTCTTAAGTCTGGTGTTAAGGCATGATTCTGTCTGCCGTGTGTTGTGTCAAGTGTAGTACTAGAGTTGCGTTCTTCGTTATTAGTTTATTGAAGGCTTTGCTGACAATTATTATTATCTATTGGTGTATCCCATGTTCTCAGTTTGCTGTTATATCATTTTGATTTAGCTCCAACCGAACTTGTTCTTCAATTTTATTTAGGTGATCTATTAACAAAAGTCGATTATGAACAATAGACCTGCGTTGATCGGCTAGTCTTTAAACAGAAGAGGAGTGAAATTTCGGGGCATCTTGAGGTAACTTTTTGATGCAACAGGGGTCTATAAGTCGTTAAATCCGTTTCAAATTTGGTCAATCTATAGTAATATGTCATGATGATTTCATTTAATTCATCTGTCCACTGCATTTTACGTTATGAATTTTGAGGTATGTTTATATTATTATTGTATGGTGATTGCTGTTCGGTTTCTAAAGTGTTTTCGGCTTCTTTTTTAATATTTAAAATTTCTAGTTGTGTGAGAAGCTTACAGTTAACTATTGCTCTTCGTTGATCTCCTATCTGCTGTTTACTAGCCTCCGATTCTGGGTATTTAGTAGTGAACATAGAGTGTAGTTGTGTAAGGTAAGATCTTGTGTTTGTTTCTAATTTGGTTATAATGAAATATTGACGCATAATGAAAATATTCATTTTTTTAGTTCACGTTTTTCGTGAGCGTCGTTTACCGGGGCTGGGTGCAGTAAATTCGGCTGTAGTTATAGCCTTCTGCACAACATCCTCGGCTCGAGATGATGATGAAATATATGATGATGTGGAAGGTCTTGACTCTTGTGAGTCGAGGTAAGATTGCGATGATGACTGTAAAGTTGGAAATAATGATGATGTTGTTGATGAACTTGGTGAGCGACTTTTTTTGATATTCGTTTCGGCATACCTGTAATAAGTTGCTGTTACTGCTCACAAATATACGTACAAAATTTTATTTAAATCATAATAAATTTAGAGCTGCCCCCAGCGTCATGAACTTTAGAGAAAAACGAAAAACTTCGTCAAAAACCACCAACTTCTAATACTGCCAAATTAACGCCGATTTATATTATGTGTATTCCGTTACGTTCGTAACTGCTTAAGCTTGAATATTGCGAAGATAGATGGGGAGATTGAGGCAGAAGAGGTGATTTCATTGCACTTTTTAATCACTGTTCGAACGCCATAAAGTGCGCGTTATTAATGTAATTCTGCTTGTGAGAAACAATGATTCTAAACACTACCCACAAGAAAATAAACACCTGTGAGGAATATTTTTAATTTCCTGTTCACTGATTGTTGATAACATACTATTTGCGATATAATTTATACCTAGTATTTCTCTTTATTACAGTCTTAATATGTCACCAAAACACGAAAAGAGACGAAGATGTTGTCCCGTTTTTGGTTTATCGGAGAAGTTACCAGTGTTTCAACTACCAAATCATAATTCTGTTACAAAAATTACTTATTTATTAATTAATACCACATTAATATGAATAAAAGCTTGACAAAACAACTAAAGAGCCGACAGTTCATGATATATCCCAAAGACTGGCTACGGAAATTTTACATATCTGGGGAAAAGCGTCGCTTCCCAAAAAAAGAAGTTTAATATTTACTTGATTAAAGAACTGCAAGAAAATGATAGGCCGTGTAGATTTAAATGCGTCTGTAAAAAATGTAAAGAAAATGAAATTACAAGAAAAAAACACTGCGTAACAAAGAGATAATGGGTCCAAACCAGACGTCTTATTCGCGTTCTTTGGATGTTGACTTTACAACCGAAAGAACGAGTTCAATCAATTGTAGCTTCTTCTTGTAGCTTTTACAAGCTAATCAATCGACATAATAAGTAGCTGCTCAACCACCCAAGAAAAAGAGATTCAATTTTCCATCATTAGATCGCATGATCGTACCTGAGTCTCTGACAGAGCAGCTGCCATTATAGCTTTATCTGCTTCTTTATCTGTGTTAAAAGAAGTTGATTGTTGGTATTATTATATCAAAGGATTCTAGTGCTGTCATTGATCGTTAAAAATGCGATGAGAAATAATGAAAAACAGATCAGCACACACGATCTAGATCGCAATTATAAAAGTATACGCAGAAATTATTTTTATGGTAGAAAAGCTGGCTGTGATGGTACAGTTGTGAATATAGTTTTCAAAGAAGATGAAATGAAACTAATAATCGTTTTTTGGAAGAAGTAATTAACAAACTACTAAAGTAGTTTTTTGTTTCAAATACCTAATTGTGAAATAAAACAACAATTTAATACCAAACAATCTATTTTTTTCTGATAATCATTCCTTGATAATATATCATAAATATTTAATTTTTCTTGATGAAAACATTTATACGACTAACTAGAGCCTGTAGCCAAGACTTTTCTTTACCGTTTCTTTATAGAATCGTCGATCAAAATGTATAGAATTGACATTAAACGAGTCGAACGTCAACGTCTATTCGCGAATTTTTAAGTCAATTCCATACATTTTGATCGGCGATTCTATAGAAAAGCGATAAAGAAAAGGTCTTGGCTAAGGGGTCAGTCTTTTATTTAACATATTACGATGAAGTTTTTTTACAAGGAACAGCAAATACAGAAAAATACTATTTATCAAAACTAGACCAATATTTTCAAAAAATTCGTATTTTTCGAATTTTCATTTGGGTTGGGGCACCTCAAAACATCAAGGCAAGTAAACCATATTTTGTATACAGAATTTACTCATAACAAGGCAACTTTCTATTGCTATGCCATTAAAAAAAAATCTTCATACAAAATCGCTCCACCCTACTATCCAGTGTAGGACTATTGCAGGGAATTGAATTAAAATGATATCGGGCTATGGGGGTGAGGTGCTAGTGGACTGGGTAACTGGGACTATGGAAGGACTATGGCGTCAACACGTATAAAGTTGGCACACGGTGACTCGCCAACTCTTTGAATGGGCCCCTCAAAATGGTCGCACGCACGGTGCACCGAAGCGGCAACATTGACAGAGCTGCTTGAGGCAGGAGAGGTGTCGCTGGACTTTAAACGCCCATCATATTTTGCACCCTCAGATGGTCCCATCACGTCGCCCACTCGCCACTTACGCTTCACATCCTCACTCCGAGCCGAAGCTCTCGCGACTCCACTCTGACCGGCCGGCTAAGGCAAGGCAGAGGTAGGGCCTGATTCTCCGTCAGTGTTCACTCTGGCCGGCCGGTGAAGGCAAGCCGGAGATGGAGAACAGGGGCTTCCCTGGGATCAATCGGGTACGTGGGGTCGCTACTCCCCAACAGCTGCCTTGCGGGCTTATTATTATTATTATTATTATGCATGATATTCTATTTTGATAATAAATTCGCCTTGTTATTGTAAATATAATATTTGGATTGTTTGTTACATAAAAATTATTTTAAAACTTGCAGCATATCCATTGTATATAATGTTTTTTTAAATTGTATATGTTTTTCAGGTCTCTCACAGAGGTATATTATTGTGTTTAAAATTTTCAATACGGCTTCCATGTGTACGTGTATCAAACTATATCGACGTCAGAGACCATGCAAATACCGAAAGTTTACTAAATTCTCGTCCACCGAAATCTTACTCCCATTATATTACAATAAATTAAGTAGGTTTAGGTTAAATTTAGTAGTAGCAGGTAGGTACATTTTATATAGGAGCTTATCATAATACTAGCTGTTGCCCGCGACTTCGTCCGCGTGGACTTCAGTTTATAGCACGCGGTGTCAACAAAATTGGTGTCTTTAAAAGCTTTTTAAAACTCTGGTACCCCTTAAATCAAAATACCCAAAAACAGCTGTGCAATGTGCACATAATATTTCATTTTTTTGACGTGATAACGTCTTATAATTCAATATGGGATGCGCACCCGAAAAACATGACAGTTCATGCGGCGTTGCCTCGCTGACAGCTCTGAGGCGTTCCATTTATAACACTTTCAAGTCTTTCAACAACCGTAAGGCCCACCTGGGCCGCGCTCTTTGTTTCGATTATATTGCGTATTTGGACGACTTAGAGAATACTTTTGTATGAAGAAGATTGATCACACTCTGAATGAAAAACAAATAAACAATCTGTGAGCTATTAGTATTATTTCGGCTATTTAAAATTGTGCTCTATTTCCTACGTGTCAAGGTATGACTTGTGCTTTGTTCGAAGATTTTACTGGATTTCACGAATGTATGTAGCGTTTTGTATTGCGAATAGTTTATTTTACTCATTATAAATATTTTTAGACAATCATTTGAAAGAAATACATCGAAATAACTTTAGGTTACAGTCGAAAAAATTTGTTTCTATTTATAGAGATTCGGAAGCGAGGGTTAAGGGGTTAAGGATAGTTGAACATGACAACGTCATACGTTGTCATGTTCAACTATCGTCAGTAAACCGACTTTACAGACAACCGATTTTTTAAATAAACTATATTTATACCTAAAGCTTATTTAGCCCCCATTACACAACTTTACCCATAAAATATTTATCATTGATGGGTTTAAGGTTACGTTACTGCTTAGATATAGTACTGAGTAGTGAGTTATTTAAATACCTATATAACAATCGAAAGAATAGAAAAATGGTTCATAAGATGGTAACACATCTTATAGAAAGACCTTTCAGCAAGCGATAGCGCGATGTAGGCGACTCTTAGTACCATCTGTTATGATTTTTGGAACCAACTTAATTTGAACAAATTTACTCATTTTCACCCCCTTACAACCCATTTTTCCAGTTAAAAAGTAGCCTATGTCCTTTCTCAGGCTTTAGACTATCTGTGTACAAAATTTCATTACAATCGGTTCAGTAGTTTTGGCGTGAAAGTGAGACAGACAGACAGACAGACAGAGATACTTTCGCATTTATAATATTAGTATATATTAGTATAGATAATATGGATAAAAGTATTAAAATGCACCTATATTTCCGTTGTCTGGGCAACTGTAAGCCTGTAGGCACTTAGCACGGAGCCAGACTGACGTGGTGTGAATTGTCCATAAATATTATTACTAATATTATTCATTCGTAATATTAACATTGTTTAATAAACATACATAAAATATATTTAAGATTATTGAAATATTATTACAATAGATAATATAATATTTAATACACATCCAAGACCCAGGAACTTTGAAAAATTTTGTTCCGTCGGTGGTACTCGAACCCAGGACCCTCGGGTTGAGCACTGACCACGCGCTTAACCAACTGGGCTACGGAGCCATCGGCAATAAAAACGACATCTGCCGCCACTTATAAGAACTACAATGCGAATTCATTTTTAACCGACTTCCAAAAAACGAGGAGGTTATATGTTCGGCTGTGGATTTTTATTTTTATTTTTGTATGTTCAACGATTACTCCGCCGTTTGTAAACCGATTTTCGAAATTTTTGTTTTGTTGTATTACGTTTCACTCCAATTTGGTACCGTGTTCACAAAAGTGGTGACCTGATGATGGGATCCATGAGTAATCGAGAGAACTCCTCGAAATTTATATGGAAACATATGGTGATTTTAGTTTTATGAGAAGCATCCTAAGCATATGCTACCAAAACGCAAGATTTTGCACCGAGGTATACTATGGTTCCGAAGCTACTAAGAGAACTCCGGATTCCTTATAGATACAAGTTTGGGAGTTTAGGCGCTGCTTTAAGAACTGAAAGCATATGCTACTATGCAAATTACATTCATCATCATCATCATCATCATTACCACGTCAGGGTCACCAATGTCACCAAATTCAACCTTATCTCCAGAGCATAAGGCACATATTTGACATTACTCCTGAGAAGTTAAAGTTGCTTCGATAATGTAACATTCTGTTTCCCTTCGCCGAGATATTCTGGAAAACAACCTAATTTCAACCTATTGCATTGCGTTTAGCGTTCATAGTTTATATGCCAGGGCTGTCAAGCAAGCGGCGCGGCGGCGCGGGTGCGGGCCGGGTATTATGCAGAGAATATAAATTACTCACGGAGGTACTATGTGCGCTGCGTGTGCGACAATTCAAGCGAGTGCCAGCCTATTGAAACTAGTCCGGTGACCGGCTACTTAGCACGTCACACGTGTACACGTGTTCACTTCGATTTTTTTAATGTATTGTTTAAAATTATCTGCAGGCTGCAGCTGATATTATAATATTTTGTAAGTATGACTGTAATAAGATACGTAGAATAATATTAGGTGTATTATAGGTGTATTATTTTACGTATAGTACGCGTTGCTTACTAGGTAACTAAAAAGAGTGAAATTATTATTTTTAACAAAAAATTAAAACCGACTTCCAAGGTAAAACAATATTAACATCCTTATAATATGAACTAAAAAGTATTAAATAATTATTCCTATCTAATAGTGCCTTTTTCCGAATTCGGCTAAAACTCAACTATTTGTGTACTCAATCTTCATAATTTTGAAGTCGGTGCCAGTTCCAAAAGTTTCAAATATTCTGTCAGAAAAAAGAAGATTCATCTGGTACCGACTTCAAAATGATGAAGATTGAGTACAGAAATAGTTGAGTTTTAGCCGAATTCGGAAAAAGGCACTATTAGATAGGAATAATTATTTAATACTTTTTAGTTCATATTATAAGGATGTTAATATTGTTTTACCTTGTAAGTCGGTTTTAATTTTTTTTTTTTAAATAATCATCGATATTTTCATTGCATAAAAATTCTCATACGGTCTATCCGTATTAAACATTGTTTAATGCGGATAGGTATGAGCATGTTTATTAAACAATGTTAATATTACGATTTACGAATGAATCTATACTAATATTATAAATGCGAAAGTATCTCTGTCTGTCTGTCTGTCTGTCTGTCTGTCTGTCTCGCTTTCACGCCAAAACTACTGAACCGATTGTAATGAAATTTTGTATACAGATAGTCTAAAGCCTGAGAAAGGACATAGGCTACTTTTTAACTGGAAAAGGGGGTAAGGGGGTCAAAATGCGTAAATTTGTTAAAAATAAGTTAGTTCCAAAAATTCATAACAGATGGCACTAAGAGTCGCCTAAATCGCGCTATCGCTTGCTCATAAGTTTTTCTATAAGAGGTGGTACCATGTTAAGCCGGGTTTTCCGATTCTGCGATTGTCATAATACACGGTATTAAATAGCTCACTACTCAGTGATTACTTTATCTATGCAGTGACGTAACCTTAAACCTACAAATGATAAACTATAGTTTATGGGTAAAGCTAAAGTTGTGTAATGGGGGGGCTAAATTATTAAATATGCTTTAAGTTTGGTATAAGTACTTAAATAAACTTTAATTAAAAAAAAATATTATGTGCTTACTGCACACCTGTTTTTGGGTATTTTGATTTAAGGGGTACCAGGGCGTACCAGGGCTTTAAAAAGCTTTTAAATTTGACACTGCGCGCTATAAACTGAAGTCCACGCGGACGAAGTCGCGGGCAACAGCTAGTAATAAATAATAATAATAACCACGTCAGTCTGGCTCCGTGTTAAGTGCCTACAGGAAAGAATTACAATTTACAACAGCTTACAGTTGCCAGACAACGGAAATATAGGTACATTAAAATACTATTATAATATTATCATAAAATATATTTAACATTTTTTAAAATATTATTATGATACATAATATAATATTTAATACAGACTCAGGAACATTGAAAAGTTTTTGTTCCGTCGGCGGGACTCGAACCTAGGACCCCCGGGATGAGCACTGACCACGCGCTTAACCAACTGAGCTACGGAGCCATCGGCAATAAAAACGACATCTGCTGTCAATTATAAGAACTACTTTCATATTTTCATGGAAATAAGATATTTTTCCTCATCAAAAAGTCCTATGTCCTTTCTCAGGCTCTAGAATATCTATGTGCAAAATTTCATTGCAATCGGTTCAGTAGTTTTGGCGTGAAAGGGAGACAGATAGACAGACAGACAGACAGAGATACTTTCGCATTTATAATATTAGTAAGGATTATACACGCTTGATATAAAAATCGGCCAAGTGCGAGTTGGCCTCGCGCACGTAGGGTTCCGTACCACAAAATTGTGTTTTTAGGGTTCCGTACCCAAAGTTACCCTTTGGGTAACTTTGGGTACGGAACAAACGGTACCCTATTACTAAGACTTCGTTGTCTGTCCGTCTGTTCGTCTGTCCGTCCGTCTGTCTGTCTGTCTCCATGTCTAACTCAAGAACGGTAATAGCTAGAGAGTTGAAATGTTTACCGTGGGAGAGCCATGCTTCAGCATGAATGGGCCGGCTGGACCGGATAAATACCACGGGCTCACAGAAAACCGGCGTGAAACAGCGCTTGCGCTGCGTTTCGCCGAGTGAGTGAGTTTACCGGAGGCCCAATCCCCTACCCCCCTAGAAATGCCGCAGTTGAAAAGCAATTTGTTACCACAGGAGAGTACCAACTGCATTGGAGAATCCCTCTCTGGACGTCCATGCTTAGGAACCCCTGGAACTGAGCGTGAACGTCCAAGCTGCCCCTCGTATTCTGGGGAGAGCAAATCTGCTCGGGGCAAGAGCAAACACACATAGACACCCCCCTCGATATTAAACGTGGACTTTTGCAATATCAGGGAATTACACTCCAACCTTAATGCCGTCCATTACCACCTTGAGACGGCAAAGCCGGCTTTGCTCTTTTTAACCGAGAGGCAGATATCATCTCCGAGTGACACTTCATACCTCTCCCACCCAGGGTATTATCTCGAGCACTCTTTTCTACCCAAAGCTAGAGTGTGTGTGTATATCAGAGATGATATCAGCTCTCGACGCCTCAGCAATCTTGAGGTTAAGGACCTCTCAACGCTATGGCTCCGCATAGATTGCGACGACCACCCTCGCATCTATGCGTGTCTATATAGGTCCCATAGTGGTGACCCCGAGACGGACCGACTCTTGGAACACCTGCAAGCTGCTTCAGATTATGTGCAGCAGCAGATCCCATCCGCAGAGATCATATTACTTGGTGACTTTAATGCCCACCACGCCGACTTTTTTTTATTGTATTATAAAACGTATTGTCAATTAGTTATAAGGTGTTAATGTGATACTCATTGCTACTATTTTTAAAGAATTTCCATTTATATATTCTTAGTTATAAGATGATGTTCGAGCAATGTTCGGTATAGTTTTTTAGATGATATAAATATATTGAGCATTTAATGTGTTGCTTAATTGAAAGAAATTATAATGTCGTCTTAGTAAAAGCAAATAAATAAATAATTGTAACTCTATTTTCAAGTTAAACGACTGATGTATAACATTGGTCTTGTTTGGAGCTGTGTTCCTTGCAAGGCCCTTTGGAAGAGCTTAGCAAAACTTAAGTTTATTGAATGGCTATTGAAGCTAGGTTAAAAAGAGATTTAAAATACGATACCTTATGAAACAGAGCAACATTACTTGATAATTTGTTTTTCCCGTTAGATTGGCCTTACATGGCACACCCTCCTTACTAAGATTTAAAATAATATTTATATAGGTATATTTTTTTTTCTCAGATTTAAAGATGGCTTTCAATGAAGAGCGCTGAAACTTTCAATACGAATACTTAAAATTTTAAGCACCCCACAATAGTTTTGAGGTTGACAAAATTACTTAAAGCTATTTAGGACGTGCACAAACTTTAAGTACTCATCCGTTAATCAGAAGAATCAACTCATAATAGTATTATCATCATGAACCGCTTACTATACCGCTTAATGGATCTTGAAGCAAAGCGTGTAAACAATCGACGTCTGTGTCCCCCAGAGGTACATTGTTTTCACACTATATTTCAAGGTTATAAAGAAGAAAAGAAGAGGAAAGAAGTGCACATCACACACATTTTAAGGACAACTCAAGGTGCATTTGTTAAAGAGTTACCTATAAATTGTCAATGGTCGTACGGTTACTTTTTTTTTCGAGTTAATACAGACATACTTTTAACACACAGTAGTAACACCAATTCGCAATAATATTTAAATAATTATATAATTACTAGCTGACCCGGCAAACGTTGTTTTGCCATATAAATAATTTTTGGTATGAAAAATAGATGTTGGCCGATTCTCAGACCTACTCAATATGCTCACAAAATTTCATGAGAATCGGTCAAGCCGTTTCGGAGGAGTACGGGAACGAACATTGTGACACGAGAATTTTATATATAAGATTAATATTCTGCATCATTTCAGTACATCGCTAGTAGCAGTGCAGCAGCAGCAACCATGAAAACGCAAGCAGTATGGCAGTAAAAGTAATTGATTCATTTTATATTTCGAATGATTATTGTATAAAGCAGGCAAGCAACTAGCAAGAGCTTATATATTTAAATAGCCTGATTACTTTTACTAATTATTAATCTAATGATTAACTTATGAAAACACGTATAGCCCAGTTCAGCCTTGTATGGGAAGTTGAAATTAATTATAGTAGGAAATTTAATTGCACCTGTGTTTAGGGGGGGGGGGGGGGTCATGAATAGCTTAAATTCAAAAACTCGACCAACCCCGACGTGTGCGTTAGCCGCCATATTGGTTTAAAGATCAAATCTTTTTTTTGACATATCTCCTTTATTTTTAATTTTCTTATGAAAATGATAAGAACTAAATTTATTGTAAATTTAATTTTCTACATTTTGAGTTCTTATAATTTTCATTGTAAAATCAATATTTACGGAGATAAATGCAAAAAACAAGTCAAAGTATAATTTCGCTTGTATTTTTGTGTCAATTATTATCGAATTTAGCGAAAATAATTGTAGAAACAACGTTTTAGGTGATAGATCATTAAATATCCTACAAATTTAATCCATATAATTTTTTTTTGAAATTAATATTTAAGCTCCTACACCTATGGTAAATGTACCGGGACCCAAGCGACTGATAAAACTGAATATTTCTGATCATGAACCTTTTAACAATTACGGCACATCCTACACCTGAATAATTATTTAAAAGTTCCGTACCACTATAAGGCAAAGATAGACAAAAAATGGTGCTTATTGTATGGGAGCTAAATATTTATATAATTTTAATTTTATTATTAATTATTAAAGTGCAAATACAATTAAATATTTTATGCATATTTTAATTGTCTTAGTGCTGCTATTTTTGATAAAGAGCAAAAAAGGCCAAAAAATCTTGTTTGTTATACGGGAGCTCCATCAAATATCAAATATAATATGTTTTTTTGTATTTGTTATAGAGGGAAACAAAATACATAATATCTGAAAATTTCAAGTCTCTACCTATCACCATTCTTGAAGCCTGGAGACAGACAGACGGACAGACAGCGAAGTCTTAATTTTAATTGTGGTTAGTTAAAGAATTACAAATTTATTTCTGTTTTTTTTTTTCTATATTTGACAATAATCGCGATAGTCGAACAGGTCGAAATTATACTTTGACTTGTTTTTTGCAGTTATTTCCGTAAATATTGATTTTACAATAAAAATTATAAGAATTAAAGTTGTAGAAAATCAAATTTATTTGATCCTTATCATTTTCTTAAAAAAATAAAGGAAACGAAAATAAAGGAGATATAGCTAAAAAAAGACTGGACCTTCAAACCAATATGGCGGCCAACGCACACGTCGTGGTTGGTCGAGTTTTCGAATTTAAGCTATTTGTGACCTCCTCTAAACACTGGTGCAAAAATATTTCTGACTATAATAATTTAAAAAAAAATCTAATCCTACTGGGGTAGTAATATTAAGGTGACGCCGCGTTAAAGTAAGAAACCGTGTTGGATATGTTTTAGATTGCTTGTTTTCTATGAGAGGCCGGGCCGGCCTCTCATAGAAAACAAGCAATGGAACAGCAAAAAATGGAAAGGGCATAAGCAACAAAATGGTTTTTGTCGCGTAAATTAAAAACCATAAATACATTTCATATAAGCTATGCACATATTAAAGTGTATGCTTCAACCAATTTATGTACAAATTTTGGAACCTTAAATCACTCTCCTCTGTTGGAAAAATAGGAATCCCTTTTTTTACAGAGATCTTTTCGGTTGATAATTCTGTGTTATAAAAGTTGTCCAATCGTGTTATGCTATGGGCAATTCAAAGACAAAGACATGATGAATACTGACAATGAACTTTAGTTTCTTAGTTTTAGTCATTGCTGAGAAAAATCGGCATCGCTACAGCCAAATTATCAAGGCGTCGCCTTAACATAGAATACTTACCTACTTATCTTATCTTATCAACTGGTCGTCCCTGTATATTTATATATTATGGAGTTGGAAACTTTCCAGAAAAGGGTAAGTTGAACATACCTGGTATAAGAGATTATTTTGTATTATTTTTGTTTTGTGCGCCTATTTTATACTTATTTAATCATGATGCTACAAAAAGGTCCAAGAACACAAAAAATCACTTAAAAATTAAAATATACAGTTAAAAGAAGTAATAAAAACAAACCAGTTATTAGATTCAATAACACCAACGTCACCAATAATAAGATAAGTCGCGCTTTTGCAAGCGGGGGTGATAATCCGCGCAGGCGACAGTTGGCCCCGCCCATGGGCGTGTCGACCCACCCCCATCTACCCAGAGACCGGACGAGGCTTCGCTATTATCCTTGCTTCCTGTCCCTAGACGCTCGTTTGCTCCGATATATCGATTTGTTTATTTTTTTTCCGCGCGAAAAGCCTTCGAGTGACGCGTTCGGTACTTGTGACAGTGACTTTACAATGCGCGAGGTAAGTAGCATGCAACCTTAAATCACTTTGTATCCACTAACTTAAGGGTCAGCTCAGACCTCAACGTGACGCGTAGATGCCGTGAATCGGTGATGCATTTCTACATTAAGAGGGCGACTAATGCAAAAAATCAAACATCGTCCTTCTCTCTTCACACTCACGCCCGTCTTTCATATGCCAGGCGAAAATGGACGACGCGGATTCATCGCCAAATAAGTTTTTTCTCAATAACTCGATAAATATACAACATTTTAAAAATCCGCTAGGTCGATCTCTTAATGATAGATTTTTATACAATGTGTTGAAATATTAACTTAGTTCAAAAACTCAAAACTCAAACTCAAATTTTTTTATTCAGAATAAATTTTTGCAAATATTTTCTGAAAGTCTACACGATGCCTACCACCGGTTCAATGCACGGTTATGGCAATAAATGAAAAATTCGTGAAAATTAGATGAATCTTTGCGATTTTCTTCTATCAAGAAAATTTTAAGATGTCGTGTTTTTGCTCAAATTGAACTCTTAGAAATATAATGTAATATCTAATTTTAGAAAATGAAACAATTTGGAGTTTATTTTCAAGTGTAAAAATGAATTATAAAATCGACAATTTTGGGTTAGTCGCCCACTTAAGTATATGTGGATTTGACAGATTTCAATATAATTTGCATGTCTGTATTTCAGAAGTAGAGTTAAATTACTCTGATATATGACTGACATGTACTTTAGGCAAAGTTTTCGGCAACAAGTCATGAAAAATGCTTCAGCAGCGCCAGGAAATATAGTCCGCCGGTCTCTTACATACTCATACTGTTAGTATGTACTTTAACTACGTTTACAGTAGGTGCAGTGATTTCCTTGGTGTTAAAATAATAAATTAGAGTGTTTCTATTCTGAAGAAAATATTTTTACCTGGTCGAGTTGGGAAGCGACTGTTTTTAAGGGTCCGTATAAAAACAGGACCCTATTACTAAGACTTCGATGTCTGTCCGTCTGTATGTCCGTCTGTCTGTCCGTCTGTCTGTCCGTCTGTCTGGCCGTCTGTCTGTCCGTCTGTCTGTCTGTCTGTCTGTCCGTCTATATGTCGTCTGTCTGTCTGTCCGTCTATATGTCGTCTGTCTGTCTGTCTGTCTGTCTCCAGGCTGTAACTCAAGAACGGTAATAGCTAGAGAGTTCACAGATTGTGTATTTCTGTTGCTGCTATAAATACTAAAAACAAAAAAAAATATTTAAGAGGGGCTCCCATACAACAAACGTGATTTTATTAAAAAATCACAAATATGACTGGCCTGGTGGATTTTTAAAATGTTGTTTATATATTCAGTTTTTAAGAAAAAAATAACTTGGCGCTGATTTCGCGGCGTCCTTTTTCACCTGACATATGAAAGTCGGGCGTAATTGCAGTGAAGAGAGAAAGACGATATTTTTTCTTTTTGGGGAGTGCCTCGCCAAAAAGAACTCGCCTGCGGTAGCTGAAAAAAGGTAGCTAAGGTAAAGCTAAGGTAGATGAAAATGCATTACAAAAAACTAAAATATGTATAGCCAAACATATACCTAACCTTCACCTTTGTAAGTCGGTTAAGAAGTCGAATATTTGAGATTTTAATTATTTCTTTTTAAGTAAAATTTGTGTATCGGCACTGGAACCTAGCGTTTTACGCATTTTCACCGGTCGCCATTTTGAGTGCCAGCGCCGGCAGCCGTTGTTTTAAATCTCGGCTGCCGGCAGTATACTTACCGCCGGTTCCCATTACTGATATTTTTGGGATCCGCCGCGCCGCCGGCAGCGGAGGCGCTCCCTTTTTTTTGCTTTATAGGTGAATAATAATAAAGAGGCCGCTCTTAAAAATATATTATCATGAATTATTGCCGCACTCATGATGATTAAACTTCAATTGAATGAGTAATAAAAGAAACTGTTAGCTTGATGGAAGTAGAATCAATTTACCCTCACGAGGCTAACAGAAGTGGGTAACCTGCGATGCTCTTGCAGGTAGACTCTGGACTCAGGAGGAATTAAAATTTCCCGGTGGACATTTTGCCAAATAACGTCAAAACTAAAAGATTGTGCCAAAAATAGCATACAGTGCTTGTTAACAAGTTGAAAAGCGTAAAGCAGAAATTATTATGTCAAATTAACATAAATAATAGGTCAAGTGCGAGTTGGACTCGCGCACGAAGGGTTCCGTTCCACTATTGAGCAAAGTTTTATGGTAGGCTGGCCCTTAAATAGCCCTTAAATATTTATTTTACTCTACTATTTACTCTTTTATTAGTATTTCTTGTTATATCGGCAATAGAAATACACAATCTGTGTAAATTTCAGGAGTCTAGCCATAGCAATTTTTAAAATATAGCCTGGAGAAAGACAGACAGACAAACAGACGGACGTTGAGGTCTCAGTAATAGGGACCCGTTTTTACCCTTTGGGTACGAAACCCTAAAAACAATCCCCGATTCAAAATTCTAATAAGTGTCAAGAATGCAAAGTATTAAGGCGATTAAAAATCTCTGGAAGTTGCTTACAGCTTTTCATAAAATAGATAAACAATAACATCACTTAAACAAAACTAGCGATCATGTCAGCTTACAAACAAAAAAAAATTATCAAAATCGGTCCACCCTTTTGGATACTACGTCCTACGATGCTACCGACACACACACACACACACAGACAGACAGACACGTCAAACATAAAACGCAACTTGCCATAATTATTATTATTGGCCTCCCTGTATGCACGCGTCTGTGCGACCATTATCACAATTTTTTTTACTCATTTGCCGCTTTTCATCAAAAATGCCTGGGTCATCTTATTAATTACTAGCGACCCGCCCCGGCTTCGTACGGGTATAAAATACATAGTCTATATCACTCACTGAAAAATATATTAAAATATATCCTGTAGTTATGACTTATTATTCATTGCTGCCCGTGGCCCGCATTGGCCGGTACCGCCACAAACGCTACGGCCCGCAATTTTTAAATCTGTAATATCTTAGAAAATATTCATTTAAATCATATGCTGTAAATGGCCATATAGGTCTATATTAAATCAACAATGCATATTTTAAAGTATTTAATTTAATAAGGATTAATGTTGTATTGGTTAAAATCACTCCGAAAATTAGCTATTATATATTTGTCGTAAAAAGTAAATGACAAAAAACTGTTATTGTGGGAAATCCATAAGATAGAGACATAATTATACCATTGCGAACTTTTCTGTAGACATTTTCATTGTGTACAATACTTAGTACATTATTTTGATAAATCTCTTAGGGTTCAGCCTGCGTTTGCAATATAACAGTAAAAATGTAATAATTATTTACGACATCACATCAGAAACCTCAAAAATAACAGTATTTCTATACTATTTAATTAATGTTATTATACTTATAAACCTTCCTCTTTAATCATTCTATCTATTAAAGAAAACTGCATCAAAATCTGTTGCGTAGTTTAAAAGATTAAAGGGAACAAAGGGACACGAGGACAGAAAAAGCGACTTTGTTTTATACTATGTAGTGATTATCTTAGGTTACCTCTCTCATACTCGTATTATTGGAACATTTTGTGTTGGAAAAAATAATAGTGTTACACTGAAAATTTCTTGTAACGCAAAGTCTTATCACTCCATCAATGTGGTTATCACATTTTTCAGCCTTTCAAGGAAAACCCCCTTCGAGCAATAATTTGAATTGTCTGTACATATGTAAAGCAGATAATAATTAATTCTTGTGTGAGTAATGTGATTATTATTCAGTATTCGGTGTACGGCGCTGCCTTACAATTTATGACTATATGTTAATGGACTTACAACTTAGATTGCATTCAAAATGTACCATTGCATGAATACGATAATATTTGTGGTATTGTGTTAAAGAAGGTTTCAATAGGTTTAATACTAAATTCTCATGTCACGGTGTTTGTGGCCAAACTCCTCTGAATTGTCTGGACCGATTTCGATTTAAAGAATATTTTGTTGTGTAAAAATAACTCCTGCTTTAAAACTTACAAAAGATTAGGCATTATTATTTTTAACAAAAAATTAAAAGCGACTTCCACGGTAAAACAATAATAACATCCTTATAATATGAACTAAAAAGTATCAAATAATTATTCCTATCTAATAGTGCCTTTTTCCGAATTCGGCTAAAACTCAACTATTTCTGTACTCAATCTTCATCATTTTGAAGTCGGTACCAGATGAATCTTCTGTTCTCTGACAGAATATTTGAAACTTTTGGAACTGGCACCGACTTCAAAATTATGAAGATTGAGTACAGAAATAGTTGAGTTTTAGCCGAATTCGGAAAAAGGCACTATTAGATAGGAATAATTATTTAATACTTTTTAGTTCATATTATAAGGATGTTATTATTGAATTACCTTGGAAGTCGGTTTTAATTTTTTGTTATAAATAATAATTTCACTCTTTTAGTTACCAGAGTAAACCATCGCGTACTATAAGTAGAATAATACACCTGTATAATATTATTCTACGTATCTTATTACAGTCACACTTACAAAATATAATATCAGCTGCAGCCTGCAGATAATTTTAAACAATACAATTTAAAAAAATCAAAGTGAACACGTGACGTGACGTGCTAAGTAGCCGGTCACCGGACTAGTTTCAACTTTCAATAGTACTGGCACTCGCTCGACTTGTCGCACGTGACGCGGACGCAGCGCACGTATTATTCTGGACTATTCCCTACCCGGCCCGCGCCGCCGCGCCGCCCGCGCCCGCTTGACAGCCCTGCGGCCCTGGCAGATTGAAGTGAGACTGCAGAGAGTGTTATTGTATTATGAACGCTAAACGCAATGCAAAAGGTTGAAATTAGGTTGTTTTCCAGAATATCTCGGCGAAGTGAGACAGAATGTTACATTATCGAAGCAGCTTTAACTTCTTAGAAGTAATGTCAAATGTGTGCCTTATGCTCTGGAGATAAGGTTGAATTTGGTGACATTGGTGACCCTGACATGGTAATGATGATGATGATGATGAATGTAATTTGCATAGTAGCATATGCTTTCAGTTCTTAAAACAGCGCCTAAACTCCCAAACTTGTATCTATAAGGAATCCAGAGTTCTCTTAGTAGCTTCGGAACCATAGTATACCTCGGTGCAAAATCTTGCGTTTTGGTAGTATATGCTTAGGATACTTCTCATAAAACCAAAATCACCATATGTTTCCATATAAATTTCGAGGAGTTCCCTCGATTACTCATGGATCCCATCATCAGGTCACCACTTTTGTGAAGATGGTACCAAGTTGGAGTGAAACCTAATACAACACAACAAAAATTTCGAAAATCGGTTCACAAACGGCGGAGTAATCGTTGAACATACAAAAATAAAAAATAAAAAAAAAAATAAAAAAATATGCACAGCCGAACATATAACCTCCTCGTTTTTTGGTAGTCGGTTAAAAAGGCCGACTTTTTATACGTCGACAATCCATATTATTAATATTATTATATATGCTACACCTA
This sequence comes from Lysandra bellargus, assembly GCA_905333045.1. Taxonomy (NCBI): domain Eukaryota; kingdom Metazoa; phylum Arthropoda; class Insecta; order Lepidoptera; family Lycaenidae; genus Lysandra; species Lysandra bellargus. The sequence goes on along the minus strand of HG995319.1, from coordinate 6,394,977 downwards.
CTTCACTATGTCTTTCTATTATTTATTCATGCTTAAATCCTAGCAACAGGATTTAAAGAAAATGTTACCAAGATAATATTTTAGTCCCGACTCCCGGACTTATCGCATGCGATAAACAAATTTCGGCGCAACGATGTTGAGGGTATTCTCTTCTTATTACTTCTCGATATTCGCTTAGTCAATAATTCGTGATATTCTTAGTAGATAACGAGTTTTAACCAGTATTCAAAGTGAAGGTCGGCACCAAGACGATTATGAAACGGATGGCTCTTTTTGTCGGATATAATAAGGTAATGCGCAGACTTCCTGCGCCAAGTGACGCTGCTGTCAGCCCACGCGCCTGTATGTTGTGGTTGAAGAGCAAATATTGGGCGTTTCGTTGAATGGCTAATACATGATTAAAGTTAATCTTTACTACACAGTATAAAACAAAGCCGACTACTGTATGTCCCTTATATAGATATGTTAAACTAGAATTTGAATAAGGTTTTTAACAGATAAAGTGACTCATGGTTAATATTCACATTTGCAAGGCCAATTTCGAAACGATACGTAGTATTTATTATATTTATTCAATATAGATATTTTTGACGGGTTGAGACCGTTAAAAATAACAATATTAATATTTTTACTATACAGTCACATATTTTTCAATATTTTGTATTTTTCGATCCGATATGTTGAAAATAAAAGTAAATTTTCTGCCACCACTTTATTAATTCAATTATTACTAGCTGTTGCCCGCGACTTCGTCCGCGTGGACTTTAGCTGTTTATAGTTGTTCCCGTACATCGATTGAATAATTAACGCGCAAATAATAAAAGTATATTGTGTGGGGCAATATACTTTTATGATATGATAGATGTTCCGCGCAGCTTTTTCGGCTTTTATGTGGATTTCCTCGATAAATAGGCTATCGAACACTGAAAGAATTTTTCAAATCGGACCAGTAGTTCCTGAGATTAGCGCGTTCAAATGAGCCCTTTCAAATAATTTCTCCCCGTTTTTTCCACACTTTCCTCTATTTCTTCGCTGCTATTAGTCTTAGCGCAATAAAGTGTAGCATATAGCCTTTTTCAATAAATAGGCTATCTAACACTGAAAGAATTTTTCAAATCGAACCAGTAGTTCCTGAGATTAGCGCGTTCGAATAAGCCATTTCAAATAATTTATCCCGTTCTTTACACACTTTCCTCTATTTCTTCGCTGCTATTAGTCTTAGCGCAATAAAGTGTAGCATATAGCCTTCCTCAATAAATAGGCTATCTAACACTGAAATAAATTTTCAAATCGTTCCAGTAGTTCTTGAGATTAGTGCGTTCAAATAAGCCATTTCAAATAAATTCTCCCGTTTTTTCCACACTTTCCTCTATTTTTTCGTTTCTGTTAATCTTAACGTAATAAAATATAGCCCATAACATTTTTTGATAAATATGCTATCGAACACTGAAAGAATTTTTCAAATCGGACCAGTAGTCCCTGAGATTAGCGCGTTCAAACAAACAAACAAACAAACAAACAAACTCTTCCCAATTATAATATTAGTATAGATAATGAATTCTGGTATTTGCTGTAATTTTGGCTTGCGAGCAACATCTAGGGTTTGTCCGGACTCTTAAAAAAATACAATGCACACAATATTTTTTCACATTTCAGATAAGCAACCCTTTTTTTCAACTTCTATATTCACTTCTTGTTACTATGTTACGGATAAATGTTAAACAATAAATATCTGTGGGTCGGCTGTAGAATAAAGACAACAGAATTTAGTGAATAAAAGGTACAGAAAGGTAGGTCTCTAGTTATCTGCATAGTATTTATCTTAAAACATCTAGGAAACTTTTTCGTTTACAAACTTTACCGTAGTCGAGTTTGCCGGGAAATCTACAAGGGGGCAACCTTGCAAAAATGAATTAATTACCTAAGCCTTGGCTTTGGTCTTAGAAACTTAGGTGAAAAAGGAACCTTGAACGTCGGATACTGTGACGTCGGCGTTGATAACGGACACTTCACATGATACATTCATTGGTTTGATTATAGATTAATTACTAACCAATCACAACTCCTTATTTCAGACTGCGTGTCACTTTTACTGTAATTTTCATAGCACTAGGATGTTTTCGCACAAGTACCTGTGGTCAAATCGAGCTCTAAATTTAAATTGGTTATACCACACATTTCCCTTATACCGGATATGATCAATTGTACATTGTGTCGCATCGCGCAGAGCGTATAGTCGTCAGAAGGCCGTCACAACGAAATCATTAGTCCTCCGGTTAAAAAAACCCGGTTACATTAAATTCCCCGATACTAACAATTAACCGGTTATAATCAGGAACATCTGGATACTAAGTATTTACTCGGAATTGGTACTAAGTGAAAAGTTTTAAATGAAAATGCAGTGTGAATGTGTTAACTTAACTGTGTAAATAAAACCTATCAAAAGCTCGGAAGTGTTGGTGAAAAAATGAGAAATAAAAATCTCAATTTATTATGAAAATTTAAACTTTTTACAATTTTTGTTGCATATCTGTGCAATAAGATATTTATTTTTTTGTGTAGTGGTATCACGGGATGTGATACCACACTAAAGTTTTCACCACGGAAAGAAATAAGAAAGAGGAAAAGCGACCGAAACGGAAAAGGATATCAGATATGAGGTACTGTAACCGATTTGACTCTTTGCTGCACAGAATAAAGCACAGCAAATTCCCTCTATGGATCAATTCAGGCCGCAACACGATGCGTAAATTATTTATGCATTTCTAAATAGTGGAGAGGCATTGAAGGTTTTCACCTCCGATTTCGTTGAACCTCCATCGATTTTCATGAAAATTTGTGAGTAGGTGGGGGATACCCCAAGAAACAAAAGTGACATAGTGCCAACTTGCGCTTTTGCCCTGGGGGTGGATGCCAACCCTTCTCGGGGAGTGAATTTTTTAAAATAATAATAGCCCCAGAAATCAATAGACACACAAATTCTGAGAAAAAATTGTTATATAAAATTTTTTGAATAAATCAATACTTTCGGAGTTATTAAAGATCAAAGATCACGTTTTTGCAGAAGAAAAATACATATCTTAAAGCGGTTTTTGCCTTCATTTACTGCAATTTACTGTAGGTACTAAAAGTATGGGATTTGACAGATGTGCAAGACGTCTCACGCAATTGAGATCTGTCAATTGTCAAATCAGTACAAATTTAGAAATGCATCTACGCATCGCGTTGCCGTCTGAATTGACCCTAAAGCTGGATATTTAAATATTATTTATATGTGACAGCCCTAAAGCGCGGTTTAGCGGCTACGCCGCGCGTTCGGGTGGACGAATATAAATCCAGCTTTATGTTAAAAAACTATATGCCGGAACAGGTAAAGAAGAAAAAACTCTCCATCCGTCTAACGATTTTTTTTTTAATGAAATAAGGTGCAAACGAGCGAACGGGTCACCTGATAGAAAGCAACTTCCATCGCCCATGGACACTCACAGCATCAGCAGAGCATAAGGTGCGTTGCCGGCCTTTTAAGAGGGAATAGGGTAATAGGGGAGGGTAGGGATGGAAAGGGAAGGTAGGTGAGGGTAGGGAAGAGAATAGGGTAGGGGATTGGGCTCCGGTAAATTCACTCACTCGGCGAAACACAGCGCAAGCGCTGTTTCACGCCGGTTTTCTGTGAGAACGTGGTATTTCTCCGGTCGAGCCGGCCCATTCGTGCCAAAGCATGGCTCTCCCACTTATAAAATTTTCGATCCGATTACGAGTTCTGAAAGTACCCACTACCCACACAACGCGGCTAAAAAAGTTATCCTTTCAAAAACTTTCAGCCCATTTTGCAACTGAGACCAACTGGCTCTTGGTAGCGCGCTGCCATTCCGACGCTAATCCAGGTAGAATTTAAAAAATCCGAAGCTTTTTGCTGTTTTATAATAATAATAATAAAATGCTTTATTCATACACTAGCGACCCGCCCCGGCGTCGCACGGGTATAAAATATATAGCCACTGAAAAAATAATTAAAATGGATAGCTTATGATCCCTCACGTGGTCTACTTCTTATCTGTACCAAATGACATAAAAATTGCTCCAGTAGTTCGCGAGATAAGCCCTATCAAATAATTTCCCCCGTTTTTTTCACATTCTCCTATTAGTCTTAGCGTGATAAAATATTGCCTATAGACTTCCTCAATAAATGGACTATCTAACACTGAAAGAATTTTTCAAATCGGACCAGTTATAGCTCCTGAGATTAGCGCGTTCAAGTTAGCCCTTTCAAATAATTTTCCCCGTTTTTTCCCCAATTTCCTCTATTTCTTCGCTCCTATTAGTCTTAGCGTGATAAAATATAGCCTATAACCTTCCTCGATAAATGGGCTATCTAACACTGAAAGAATTATCAAAATCCGTTGCGTAGTTTTAAAGATTAAAGGGAACAAAGGGACATGAGGGAAAAAAGCGACTTTGTTTTATAATAAGTATAGATTACGACAATGCACAGCACACACTAAAACAAACAACCAAGCAATAACCAAAAGAAAGAAAATGCCTAACTAAAATAAACAAATAAACAACATCTGAAAAGAACAATAATATGTAAAAGCATACAAATAAATGAACAAAAAAATGGCATCATTAGGCAGTGCATTGTATAATGTCGAAAAGGATACCCACTCAGGAGTATTACCACGGCACAGAACACTGCGCCGCGGTACCTGATCTTCCGTGGGTCCTATACATTACGCATGACGCACGACAGATTCGACATTATTATGGTTTAACATTACTAATCGTATAGATATTATAATAAAATAAAATAATACACAAATGTACCCGCTCCTGCGTTTTGTAAAATTTTATTTCTTATGTTATTATTTTATTGATTAAATCGGCTCAGCTAATCTGGAGATTACTTACAGAAACATCACAAACAATACATTGATTTTTAAATGATCGTAGAAAAATTGCCAACAAATACTAAAAACTTGATTCGAATGAGATAAACTCTTATATAATATATTTTTATTGCTATTATAATAATGATTTCTAGTCGATGTTTGGCATAGAGTATTTTTACCCACATTGTCTAACCATAATCAATCTTCCAATAGCCTTCGGCATTTGCCAGGTTGCAACGCTGGAATACAAAATGGTTTGACATCATAAGAACCTACTTGATGGAAATCCTGGAGCAGGGAGATCCCGCATGCATTTTGACTATAATCTCGGTCGAATCGGGATGCCGCTGGACTGGCGGGATTATAAAGAAGCAAACTTGAATTGACTTTAACCAGCATGAAAAATTCTGGTGGATCAACAGCCCAACCTAGGTTTGATCTGGCAATGTGAGCAACCTTGAGACTTTGATACAGAAGGAAATGAACTGTTTCGAGTCAGATGGATTAAAAGCCTTCAATTCACCTATAATTTTCACTTTTGATATTTGTACCAGCCAGCGTGGAAGCTAAGCGAGCTTTTTTAGTCGCTGGCTACGTAGTGTCGGATATCAGGAGCAGTTTGGCAGACGACACAATTATTAATACTTTAAGTTTTAACTTTTTATGTAGCCACTTCCAAAATAATGTTTAGTTTTTATTTTATTTTTATATCTAAACCCTGGGTGTGGGTGTTAAGGCGGGCATAAACCCCAATTTGTTATTCCGTGACTCCCGGTTTACCTAGTTCCAATATAATAACGAAATGTAAAAAATATGAGTTATAAAGCACAATATTTAAAAGACTTTAAACCATAAACATTTTTATAAAAGTAATACTTTGGCTGTAATTAATTTACAAACTCACCTCCGACAAAAATCTAATTCATCGAAATATAAGTATTAACTAGGATAATTATACATTATATTTGAATAAATTGTTAGTAAATCTATATTAAAATATCGTTAACGGAACAATTTTGTTTCTTAATATTTATTTCCAAAGATATTTTGAAAAAACATGAAAAATAGAGAAGATCCGCCCCTAGTGACTACAGTTTTATGCTAAGCTAAAATGAATCTTATTGCGATGTGTATACGCTTGGTCTTTGGTTGTGTGCAAGGTTATCGTTTTGTATTGAGATTGATCCCTGCCTTAACCCGGCGAGCGTAAGGTTGGGTGTGACACACCCAGATCTAGAAAAATCGATTAATATTTTAATAATGAATTGTTGTTACGCTTCGTGCGCTGGAGTAGCTGCGCGGAGAGAGATACAGAAGCGTCCCTTGCCACTGTTTCTGGTGACCGCGGCCCAGTGTATGGTGTGGAAGAGTTTGAAGTTGTCAGCGGGTGCGCGACACCCGCCTTACGCTACTTGTAACGAATTTGATCAAACACATTTTATGTTATTTTTGTTACTTTATGGGTTTTTTGGGTTTTTTAAGACTTAAAGTCTAGAAAGGTCATACGAAGATAAACAAAACAGACAATTACGTCTTTTTGAAGAAGCTGAAGTTGGTTCACCCAACGAGTCTAGTAGTGACCAAGATATTCACGAAAGAAGTTTTGAAAGTCACACAGAGTAGGAGGTGGATGACGAAAGACAGCATAATAGATTGATAGAGAATAATGGCAATGGCAATAATAGTTATTTGTTGGAAAATTTACATATTTCTGTATTTTTTATATCTAAAACATGCTTATTTCTTCTGTGAAAAATGCTCTAGATTTTAAAACGAATAAAAATTTTTTCATTAGTTTTATTATCTAGTTTATGTGTTATTTTGTTCTTATGTTGAGTCTATCCGAAGAAAAAAAATGTCTTTTTTGGTGTTGTTTTCATATTTTCGATATAAAGTGATAAATATGTGGCACTACAAATTTTTGTGTGTTCTAATTGTTAATGATCTTAATTTCGTAAATAAATTATATTATTCAATTCTTTTTTACAATTTATCTCTTAAATAAGTTCAACATATATCTAAACATTAGTTTTGTATTTAAAAATAACAGATATTTAAAATAATAATGTATATTAACCACATAATCACCATCTGGGTGTACCATACCCACCTGGCGCTGTTTGCTACATATTCCAACCTTACGCTCGCCGGGTTAAGAATGAAACAGGGTTTATCATGGGCATCATTTTAACGATTTATTTTAAAAGTTTAGATGCACACTGCTGGATCCCGCAAATACCTGGATCCAGTGGGATTATAATGGTGCAGTCCCGAAAATACCTGGATTGAAATTATCTAGCGGGATTACATAAATATAATAATTTAATATTAATTCCAATTTACATACTTATTCTTTTCAATAGTCTCTACATTTTTTACAAAGGAGCATAAATTAACACTATTGGCTTAGAGCCAGGGGTGAAATACCAAAGGCTAAATGATGTTATTAATTTATATTTGTAAACTTTATGAGATAAGCAAATATTCATTAAACGATAGGATAAACGATAAGTATATCTGGCTCGATTTGAATGCGGCCGCGCGACAGAGCTGTTTGGCCGCTACACAAAGAAATCACAAGCAATTAAAATATTAAAGTAAATAACAATTATTTCCATAAATGGTTTCATACCTTGCTTGCTGTCTCTTTGTATAGCGGCCAAACCGCTCTATGGCGCGGAAGCATATAAATGGAGCATAAGCAAACAGCAAAATTACATTTTGGCGTGAAGAGAAAAGACACATTTGCGCATGTATAGTATTAGCATGGATTAATATCTTACCTTCTTTTTTATAGAAAGAACTTTCATTGTAACTGATAATGATGATGATGAATTGCAAATTTCTCCACATGATGCACCTATTACATTATTGATCCGGTCACAAATAGGATAGGCAAATATAGACCCTCTGCATATGTAAATAAGTTCCATTGTTGTGAACCTAGTGATGTTCTTTTCACATGAGGGTCCCAGTAAACCTATTACCTTATTACGGTTAAAAATTCTGAATAAGAGTTTGTATCGTCATGTTATGTCATGTTTATAACTCGTTTAATCCATTTCCATACTTAATATTATGAATGCGAAAGTGTGAAAAAAAAAGATCTTGCTGAAATTTGGCATGGAGATACTTTGAGTCCCGGGAAAGGACATAGGATACTTTTTATTCCGGAAAAGTATACGGTTCCCGTTGGCGCAACGGAGTTAAGGGCTTCATGTAGTCCATACTAATATAAGAATATTATAATACGAAAGTGTGTCTGTCCGTATGTCTGTCTGTTTGTCTCTCTGTCTGTTACCTCTTCACGCTTAAACCGCTAAACCGACTTTGGTGGGCATGGAGATGCCTTGAGTCCCGGGAAAGGACATAGGATAGTTTTTATCCCGGAAAAATGTACGGTTCCGGGGATATAAGCAAATTTTGGCGTAACGGAGTTGCGGGCGTCATCTAGTAATACTACAAAATGCGAAAGTATCTCAGTCTGCTATCTATTCACGTTAAATCGCTGAACCGACTTGGCTGAAACTTGGTTCATCTGCGCAACGTAGTTGCGGGCGTCAAATAAACATAACTGTTTTAATTAGTCGTTGTAACAGCGGTAAAAATTATAAAGGAAATGATAAAGGATATAATTAGTTTAACGGTTGGCAGAGTAGGAAATACAGAGTTAGCGCATCTGTGGTCTAGTCTAGAAAGTAGCTCTTGATTATGTTTATTTCCAAGTTTAGGTATATGAGATATATTAGGTTAAGTATAAATTGATGTGTGTTAAAAATGGGTTCTCTCGCGGATCTTTTTTTTAAATAAAATTAGATAGCAAACGAGCGTCAGGTCAGCTGATGGCAACTACAGTCGCCCATAGACACTCGCAACTTTAGAAGAGGTGCAGGTGTTTTGCCGGCATTTTATTAGGTTACGAGAGTAAAGTAAGAGAGAGTATTAAGTGCTATTGTATAATTTTTAGTGTCCAAATACAAGTATGTACTGCGCACATAATCGTATTTGGACACTCATTACTCCACCATTGCGACTAGCTGGCCTTCTTACAATTAAACTGACCACTGTCACCGAAACCGGTGTTAAAGCCATTATAAGAGAGTCACAAAAGAAGTGGTCAAATAGTACAATATATCATGTAAAACCTCATATTGTAATGCAGCTTATTCAATGTTGCTTCTAGAGCCTAAATTACTACGATGACATTGATCAAAAGTGGTTCAGACATTCCCAAACTTTCGTCCTTATGCTAGTGTGATACGATTTAACTTTTAAGACCGTGCTAGTACGCTTTAACTTACGTACGTTACGTTATGGTAGAGCCGAGGACTGAGTTTTTTTAGAACTATAAGAAAGATATATATATATATATATATATATATATATATATATATATATATATATATATATATATATATATATATATATATATATAGTGTTCTCTCGAACCTCTGTGGCTCAATGGTTGAGTATGTGGCAGCTCAAGCCGGGGGTCGCAGGTTCGAATCCCGCCGACGGAACAAAAAGTTTTCAATTTTCCCCGGGTCTGGATGTGTATTAAATATATTGTGTATCATAATAAATATAATAGAAATCTTAAATTTATGTAGTATAAAAGTATTAAATATATTTCCGTTGTCTGGTACCTGTAACACAAGTCCTTCAGGTACTTACCACGGGGCCAGACTGACGTGGTGTGAAGCGTCCATAGATATTATTAATATTATATTCTCGTAGTAATAACGATAATAATAATTATTATTAATATCTACTACTCGCCATTAAATCTAAGCGACATGCGTATCGGCCTACTGTATATTACCTACGTCATGTATTATTTATATATTTATTTGTAAAGTTTTACGTAAAGAAAATTAACCAATGGCAATTTTTTATCCAGGGTTGACATCCGCGGTATAAAGTGTGCCAAAGCACTGCGCACAGTGAAATCTGCGATGTACGAAAGCAGCTGCTCCTACGCCGGAGCCCTAGAATTAAAAAGAAGCGCGTTAAAAGAGGACCCTTGGCCGACAACAGAATGGCCGCCCTACCGACTACACCAAAGCACATTCGAGCAGCTAAAACAGAGTGTGGAGAAGGCAAAGGCAGCACTCCAAGACAGATCAGGCTTGCTGGGGACAGCGACGGCGTTTGGCGACTTCTACGGCGGACAGCTACAAGACAGCAGTACACTTGGCTTCAGCAGGTCGAGGACAGATGACTCCATGCTGTCGATAGAGAAGAATAAAGTTCTTGGTAAGTTATTTGGTCTGGTTGTTTCTTTGATTTGCAAATGGAAAATCCTGCTTTATCTTTCTTTCTGAACGATACGTTTTAGTTTAAGTAATCTTATTCTTAGGATACAGCACAATCGAGCTTTACACCATTCTTTGAAGCATTTCCTACCAGGTACTATTATTTGATAAACCAGTCAAAAAAAGCACTAACTCGGAGCCTGTAGCGTATACTAACGAATGACACAATTTGTTTTAAGGTCCATAACATAAAAATTCAGTATCGCGTCACAATATTATGAAATAATAATCGATCTGTCTCAGGTGCACGTGTAACGGAATTTGGATCTTACATACACACAATAGGGTCGGCTTTGCGACAAACGGTGGTTCAACTCTTTCAGATTAACACTAGGGAGGCTGCGTAGGTATAGGTAAGGAGGGGTGTTTCTTCGAGATAACAATCTCTTTCAAGGGAGAGGGGCGGATTGCCCTACCGTCGCCATGGCAACGCCAGACCACGCCCGCTGGATCATCGCCTTATAAATACTAGTGGCGAAAATAAAATTTTATTATCTCCGAAGAGTTCATTATTTTGAAAGTTACCCTGGCGCGATACGCTTCCCGAGTTTTAACGAGGGCGACGTTCGGATGCAAGATATATCTGACCGAGTCCGAGTCTTTTGTTTTACTTGTATACTGTGTAGCCTAAATTATTGTACTCACTTTTAACACAATGGAATTTAAATATGATGCACAGGTTCAGCGAAGTTTCAAAATCGGTAGGTGAGGGATATGATTTTCTCCGGGGTTCATAAAACGTCCATGAAAGGTCACATTTAAAAAAATGAAATAGCAAGATTTCTTACTTTGATCTATTATTGATCTTTGAATTCTAACATCTTTCTTTTTAGCAAACATTAAAAACAAAAGTGCAACTACAGCTTGTATACCCGAATCAATTAAATCAGTAGATTTTATACCTATCAATTAAAACTTATATCGTCCTAATTTTTATTTAAGAAAAAGTGCAGTTCTTTTAATTATTTTATAGAAACAGAACTCATGATAATTTGCGACATGGTTCTCCCTAGTCCACTACAAGAATAACAAACAAGTTTGAACAGAAACAAGGCAAATTAGCATAATATTCAAATAAGTGCAAAAATCCACGCCAAGGGTCGGCCCTAATCTTATAGTCGTTTAGAATATTAAAATTTATAAGCCTTTAGGGTCGTACTAAAGAGTTGTTAACATGAAAATGATTGTGATACGCCCTCACCTAGTGTATTCAAATTTTACATTGATATAAGAACCATAGAATAATATACTTATACGTTGTAGCTGTAAAAGTTTTCCACGGGTTTCTACTACGGGTCTCTGTCAAATTTTTAAGCCCCTACAAAATAAACCTAATCAAACATGCCAAAATATTTTTCCCCTATTCGATCCTCTTCCTTGGTTGTTCTCATTTTGTTTTATGCTTTATACTCAAAATTTACACCCAGCGCACATTTAACAAAGGAAAAATTTTTATTAAAGCTCACAAGCGAAAATATAAATGAAAACGACTATTGTGTGGCAAATACTATTTCGTAACTTCAATCAGATTTTTTAATTTATTAAGTTAATTTTAATATTAATTTTCACCACCCTCTCAATTTCATTAAATAAAAGTGAGAGGATGGAGAAAATTTAAATTAAAATAATATTAAAATATAGAGAATGAAATTAGCACTCGATCGTCATTATCACATCTAGTTATTAAACATCGTATATTTACCAGTTAATATCTCAGTCCCGTACAATCGTCAATTATGATGGCGTACTTTAGATGTTATCACATAAAATATATCTATAAATCAACTGCAACTGGTCTGATATTGATTTTTAACGTTTATTACGTAAAAGGGCTGGGGCCGGTTTGTTTCGTAATTTATATTCATTAGCTGTTGGGCTCGGCGTTTGGATAGTTGTTACTTAAGATTAATTCAATTTTCATAGTTTTTTGGTTGTGTAAATATTTTCGAATATTTCCTGTAATAGGTCACCTTAAAATATGCAAAGATTCTTGTTTTAGACGGGACTTGCGAATGGTATAGATTGATAAACAATTAAGTATTGTATATTTAAATATCGTAGATCAATAAAAATCAAAACACATGACTTACGTTCAACAAAATCACTTAGCTAAATCCAAAAGTAAAGTTGAAGCAATTAAGAGATTACAATAGTTGGGGTGGATCAAACAATCACATATTAAAGTTGACACCGCTAAGCCAATAAAGCAATCCACAGACTCTCACGACCCATCCCCTGGATACAAACAAACAATTATTGCACAATCAATAGCCACTCGTGCGTGGATTATAAATCAGCGGCGATAATGGGGTGCCTTGGGTGACATCGTAGTTCCAAGTCGCGACAATAGATGGCGCGCATCGGGAAGCGCGTGCGCACCGCCGTTGTTGTGTCAGTCATTTCATGGGAACCCTGATTGGGACAATGAACACTTAATTGTGCGAAAGTAACACCAGTAATGATGCGCCAGTCCCCCTCGAGATTTATGCGTTCCGCTCGACCCATAAAAGCGCCTCAGCATGTTTATAAATAGTCGAAAAACATATTGCACTGAGCGATTCCGGGATGATGCACAACTTTTTCGGCGTGGGAGACTCCCGATTGACTTTATAGTTTGAATGGGGTGGTTTTTATTCAAATAATAGACCAGTTGAAATATTGAATCACGTATCTATTAACTTATCATCCAATTATATTTTTGAATCTACTGTTTTAACATTTTTTAATTCAGGTCCTTTTTAGGTTCAGAAAAATTGTCCGGAGGGATTTCTAAAGGCTACACGTCTTCGTCAACGCTCTCAGAATCACTTCGTGCCACAAAGTGTACAGGTTAGTGATGTTTTAATAAATGAATAACTAAATGCACTTTGTTTCATTAAAAGTTACCTACTCATTAATGGGAAACACACATTGATGAAACAAAGTGTTAAATTTTTTTACAATATAAATTCTAGAATACTCTATGGTTCAGACCGGAAGACAAGACATACGATACACAAATTTTGACGTTTAATATGAAGCTTGTGAGTTGTGACTCGTCTCGTAGTTTGTCCTGTACACAATTCATATTTTTATAGCTATAGGCTAAGCTATATGTAAATTTCATTTTCAGACATAAAAGTATTTTCCTTTACTGCATATATTTACGATTCCTATAAAAATTTACTGCGCAAATTCTTATTTTATAACCCTAAGCTCTCGAACGTTCTAGATGATCGCAACGACAATATCTCGGTAATTTATTCGAATGGGGGTGGTATCTATGTAAATAGCTCCCTCCAGTTATCTGGGATGACGTCATAGCGCCAACCTGATTAATGACGTCACGCCCCTCCGACTCCCGTATTACCTATACCGATATTCCATCTCTATACCTTGGTCAGGGAGATACCGTGTATGTAATTACTATTTTGCACAGTTTGATGTTATATGTCGAGGCAAAAATGTAGTTAGGCCACCTATTTCGCTGTTGTTTATGGTATTTTTATATATTTTGTGTATTGATGTAGAAACATTGAAGAATGTGCGTTTTGTATCGTTTCTTTAAAATCTTTGCAGTTTTTTACTAGCAAGGTAAAGTGGTATTTTGATTGATTCGATGCTATCGCTGCAAATAAACAATATAAATGGGAAAGGAACCTGCAGTCGATTGTTTTTAGGTACATTACACTTCCAAAGAAAACCGCAAAGATCTGTTCCGAAAAGTTTTATACTGCATTTTTTATCCATTAATATTTTTCTCCATTAATATTTTTCTCTGTATGTCTTTAACTATTATATGATGTTTTCTCCCCGCCACACTCAAATACCAAAATTGATCATTAATAAATTTTCCACATTGCCAATCCGAATGATCAAAGAATGGCAACATGACGTTAAATCGTTAATGATGTATAAAGACTTTTGAAACGAACAGAGCGTGAAGTCAAAGGAGCAATTAAAAGTTATACGAACAAAGAAGCGGTTAGTACGCCTACTGGTGCATTTAAACGTTGTAACTTCTGTAAAATGGTCTTTGTTCTTTAAACATTATAAGAGTTAACTTTAAAGAGAAAAATCTACAGCAATTACCTTTTGTAATCGGATAGTTTTGATGTAGCATGGTTCGATTGAATTATGAAATACTTAAATCGATTGTAGGTAGTTATGTCTAAGAACAACAGAAATTTTAGCCTACCTAGTTATTATACTTAATTCAGTAATTTTTTTGAATTCCAACTCAATTTGCTTTTCCAAAACTACCTCTTCCTACGAAACATTATATGAAGTTTTCAAGTCTTTCTTTTATGTAACAACGCGTAACTTTTTTAATAATTATCAAATATTTTTCACATCCCATTTGCGCTCTACATATTATGTTACATATCGCAAACTTTTAATTATGAACATATCGCTATGGCATGTCTAAATTGGGGCACGTGTCGTCATGCGCCACTGTAATTAAATACTCTTCACTAAAGAGGGTATGGAAATCGAATGGTCTGATTTAAATACGTTTGCCCTATCACATCTAAGGGTACACGTAGATGCGTTTCTAAATGTTTATGGATTTGACAGATTTGCAAGACGTCTCAGGATTCTCAGGCAATTGAAATCTGTCAATTCAGTACAAGAAATGCATCTACGCATCGCATTGCGGTCTGGATTGACCCTAAAGGACCTTGCACGTTGGGCCATCGTTCATAACTATGATTTCAAAACTATTTACAGCAGCACAATGACGTTGAATGTTGACGAAATATGGCGCATGACCTACCAGGCCAACGTTATCTCTATACATGGAATGAATCAACAGACAGACAACTCACATTTATAATATTACTATGAATGTGGTTTGTATGACTCCATGACCATTCATGAATGGTTTGATGGCTGCGGTCTGCGACAGCTAAACGTTCACATCTCAATCTCAAATCACAATATAAATACAGTAGTAGCTCAGTGAGTGTCACCTCAATGCAAATCACTCAACACAGAGACGATCACGCCATTTTTATACACATGCAATACTCCATCGCGTTGTTTTGTATCTGAAAACGTGCTTTTATGCGTGACTTTGTGAACGCCTTTGTAAAATCCATTAAAATTATTATAACAAAGGAAACCAATAGAGTTGAAAAATCGCAATATCTTTTTTAATGTATTTATTCAAGTATTTTACAAAATTGTTTCCTTATTCTAAAAACCGCCATACTGCATAACAGTTTGTTGGGGATATTTGAAACACATATTTTATGTATACCTATCTAATCTATACATATTATTTTAAAACAAAGTCGCTTTTTTTCCCTAATGTCTTATTTTCCTTATTGGCTTAGTTAAACAAAAATAAGCTAATTAAGCATTAGTGATTAGTGGTTACAATTTATGCAATTTATATCATACACTGTGCGTTTGATTCGGGTAGCCCAGTTTGAATATGTAATCTACAGTTATAATCTACTGATTATTATGTATATTGTGTCTCAATCATCCCCTACCATCCTTGACGAATGCGGCTGCGTGTGACGGCCGTCCCCGAATTCGCGCTGACAGCCGTGTATCTTCACAATCTTTTCTCATGGACACAAAAGATATGGTATGCTCAACTTATTCCACTAATTGCGACATTTTTTCGTGACCCACCATGAATATTTTGATTTAGATTCGACTTGACTTGTTGTCCCATTCAATTTCGCAATTTAACAATCTGGGCCAACATTTTAGCACACATTAATGCTGCGATATAATATTAATACATTTTTGGGTTTTAATACTTTCTTGATCATAATTTTTAGTATTTCAATTGTCTTTTGAACTATCACTTGATAGTTCAAAAGACAATGTCCATTCATAATGTTATTATGTAGGTCAGATATTATGCTTGCAGGCATCTTCGAAGTGGCAACGCGTTGCTGACGTAAACTGTCAATTTAGTTACGTTAGTAACATAGCATAATATCGTTGATTTGTATTCTTAACCCACTGACATCCATTATACAAGTTGTACAATAGAGATCAGTGTCTTAACCTCTCTTATACATCAAACATGACATAATGATGGATACTGGATGTGCTTACTTAGTTATTATTTCTGTGTCATTCTATTTAAAAAAATTGCGTTGACTACTCGTTAGTAACATAATTATAATTATGGAGAAGGTGGTAATATTGTGTCCCCCCACTTTGTTTATCAAGCATTATTTAAAAAATATAGGAGTCAGAAACCTAATTATTATTATTAACAAAAAATTAAAACCGACTTCCAAGGTAAAAACAATATTAATAGCATCCTTATAATATGAACTAAAAAGTATTAAATAATTTTTCCTATCTGATATGTAGTGTCTTTTCCCGAATTCGGCTAAACCTCAACTATTTCTGTACTCAATCTTCATCATTTTGAAGTCGGTACCTATATATAGCTGAATCTTTAAGCTTAAAACAAACCTAAGCGTCAGTGACAGGGGACGCGGTATAGATCAGTTAACTAAAGCTGGCACGTTCACAGTGTTGTCACTTATGCAATTTTAGTGAAATTACACAGTTACACAAAAATACAGTATGTTTAAAAATATAATATGTTTGCATCATGATAAAAATTATCGTACAATCTGCGTACGATAATAATATGCTATCGTACATCGTACGTACGCACAAAATGATCGTATGTGTACGATAATTATCGTACGATTCCGAACGCTGGCCGCTCGCCAATCACACGTTACCGACTTGTAACATCACCCTGTATTTATAAACAGTAGCATAAGAAAAACAATAACTGTCCCCTTCACGCTTATAAGATAGACCGCGCGCGAAAGATACGGGCAGACTTTTTATGATGCGTATGCAGTACGACGTCACGCCACGCCCTTATTCACAGACACTACACAAGCGCAATGTTTAAATGTGTTGATCGTGCCAGCTCTTGTTAACTGACCTGTACGCGATACGGGAGCGTCTGCAACGCGAAACTGGCCGTGCACACCTGCGCGACTATGGTGCGAACCGTCAAACGTTAATATCATGACACAATCTATCAAAACGTATACAAATCAAAAAATCATAAACTAAAGAGTTGTAGAAAATTATATAAAAAAGGTTTTAAAAAAGAAGTCTAGTTATCTACACTTCAAAACACGCATCTGACAACTTGACGCGCACGTTCCGCTTGCCGACGCGAACATCCCGCGTCGCGGTCGTGCAGGTGTGCACAGCGCCATAAGATTACATGGACAGCGTCCGCCGCGCGGTAGACGCTACCGCTTCGCAGTCGCTTTGGTCGCGTAGGTTTGTGCAATCCTTTATTTCTGTGACAGAAAATTTGAAACTTTTGGAACTGGCACCGACTTCAAAATTATGAAGATTGAGTACAGAAATAGTTGAGGTTTAGCCGAATTCGGGAAAAGGCACTACATATTAGATAGGAAAAATTATTTAATACTTCTTAGTTCATATTATAAGGATGCTATTAATATTGTTTTTACCTTGGAAGTCGGTTTTAGTTTTTTGTTAAAAATAATAATTTCACTCTTTTTAGTTACCTAGTAGGTAAACTGTTAGTGCCAATTCAAATTGTATAAAAAAATAGTTTCATATTGTCTTCACCAGATGTCACTGAGGCGCTCCTGTGTAGAGATGTCACGAATATTCGGCAACTATTCGGTATTCGGCCAACTCGGCTTCTTTTTTTGCTATTCGGTATTCGGCCGAATAATACGTACTATTCGGCCGAATACCGAATACCAAACCACGTTAAAAAAAACACGTTATATTCCTCAAAATTATGTATTTATTTCCAAATTACAACACTGGTACTTAAAATTCATCAGTGATAAGTTGTGATGGTTAAAAACAAGCTTTTCAGCACTTTTTGGTAGCAAACGATTAGGTACGCTTTTCATCGTAAATGTTACCAGCCTCAGAAAATTACCTCTCGCTATACACGCTACTTCCAGGAGATAAACTTTGGCTGAGAGGTTTGGGTATTGTTTTTCGTTTGCTAATCACCACTTGTAAGGATCGGCCTTCCGGTTTAGACGAACTGTTTTCAAATAAAAAATCCAACTCATTTGACGCAAATGACTCGTTTGAAAACGCAACGAGGAAAACAGGTTGCGACTTGTCAATCCAGCTACCGCGCCCCCGAAAAGTATATAGTATTTCGTGTCGAATATTCGGCGGCCGAATATTCGGCGCTTCGGCCGATAGCGTTGCCGAATATTCGGTATTCGGTATTCGGCCAATTTACTGTTCGTGGCATCCCTACTCCTGTGTAGCGCTATCGCTTGTACGTAGAAGTTTTATATAGGTAGTTGTAACTTGTAACAGATTTTTGTTGTGTTTATGTGTTTATGTGAACATACACAAAAGTGGTGACCTGATGATGGGATCCAGGAGTAATCGAGGGAACTCCTTGAAATTTATATGGAAACATATGGTGATTTTGATTTAGTCTGAAGTGTACTAAGAATATGCTACCAAAAAGTCAATCGCAATATTCGACACGAAATACTATATACTTTTCGGGGGCGCGTTAGCTGGATTGACAAGTCGCAACCTGTTTTCCTCGTTGCGTTTTCAAACGAGTCATTTGCGTCAAATGAGTTGGATTTTTTATTTGAAAACAGTTCGTCTAGACCGGAAGGCCGATCCTTACAAGTGGTGATTAGCAAACGAAAAACAATACCCAAACCTCTCGGCCAAAGTTTATCTCCTGGAAGTAGCGTGTATAGCGAGAGGTAATTTTCTGAGGCTGGTAACATTTATACACATTTATACACATTTTTTATACAATTTGAATTGGCACTAACAGTTTACCTACTAGGTAACTAAAAAGAGTGAAATTATTATTTTTAACAAAAAACTAAAACCGACTTCCAAGGTAAAAACAAAATTAATAGCATCCTTATAATATGAACTAAGAAGTATTAAATAATTTTTCCTATCTAATATGTAGTGCCTTTTCCCGAATTCGGCTAAACCTCAACTATTTCTGTACTCAATCTTCATAATTTTGAAGTCGGTGCCAGTTCCAAAAGTTTCAAATTTTCTGTCAAAGAAATAAAGGATTGCACAAACCTACGCGACCAAAGCGACTGCGAAGCGGTAGCGTCTACCGCGCGGCGGACGCTGTCCATGTAATCTTATGGCGCTGTGCACACCTGCACGACCGCGACGCGGGATGTTCGCGTCGGCAAGCGGAACGTGCGCGTCAAGTTGTCAGATGCGTGTTTTGAAGTGTAGATAACTAGACTTCTTTTTTAAAACCTTTTTTATATTATTTTCTACAACTCTTTAGTTTATGATTTTTTGATTTGTATACGTTTTGATAGATTGTGTCATGATATTAACGTTTGACGGTTCGCACCATAGTCGCGCAGGTGTGCACGGCCAGTTTCGCGTTGCAGACGCTCCCGTATCGCGTACAGGTCAGTTAACAAGAGCTGGCACGATCAACACATTTAAACATTGCGCTTGTGTAGTGTCTGTGAATAAGGGCGTGGCGTGACGTCGTACTGCATACGCATCATAAAAAGTCTGCCCGTCTCTTTCGCGCGCGGTCTATCTTATAAGCGTGAAGGGGACAGTTATTGTTTTTCTTATGCTACTGTTTATAAATACAGCGTGATGTTACAAGTCGGTAACGTGTGATCGGCGAGCGGCCAGCGTTCGGAATCGTACGATAATTATCGTACACATACGATCATTTTGTGCGTACGTACGATGTACGATAGCATATTATTATCGTACGCAGATTGTACGATAATTTTTATCATGATGCAAACATATTATATTTTTAAACATGCTGTATAGTGAAATTGCATAAGTGACAGCACTGTGAACGTGCCAGCTTTAGTTCAAGCAAAAATCACAAACGTAAAGTCACCTTTGGAGCCTCCACAGGCTACATAGCCCATTAGTCAAAAATTTTATGCTGTACCCATGGCTCTCCAGCTCTGTCATTGGAACCACATAACGACCAATGTGAGGGGGCCAAATTACAATCATTGCTAATATTTAAACAAACGTACCAAAAATATTTACTAAATGTATAATTTTATATTTACCTTTTAAATTCCGTAGGAGAACTGTTTGATGTATCCGATGTTGGAACACAAAAGCCAAATATTTCTGTTTCTTAACAGCTATCGAAATAAAATCACACACACTTATAAGTTTCGCCGGTCGCAAGTCTAAACTCGATCGAATGACAATCGAACTTGACAGCCTCTGTTGGATTTGTACGGTGCTAAATTAGTAGCATGCCGCGAGCATCCCGTTCCACCAAAATTATACTGGTAGCGATGTTAAAACATTAAAATATTGAAGGAGGCCAATATATGTGCAGGGGCCACATTACCACCTTTTCCCTGTAATAATATCGTTGACTGG
The DNA here is from genome assembly GCA_905333045.1 of Lysandra bellargus. Classification (NCBI taxonomy): domain Eukaryota; kingdom Metazoa; phylum Arthropoda; class Insecta; order Lepidoptera; family Lycaenidae; genus Lysandra; species Lysandra bellargus. Next base: position 6,374,399 of record HG995319.1, on the reverse strand, counting down.
AGACAAGATTATTTCGCACTTACTAACGCCATCTGTTGAAAAGTAATATGAAAATGTAACCGCCTATTGCTCATTTACTATTTTACTATTTTTACTAATTTAACTATTCAATATTAACTCAATAAATAACTAATAGTCATTGTGGATAATCCCTAAACCCATGGGAGTAGCACCCATTAGTTCCGGTACTCGGCGAAAATCGACTGGGTGGTACCAATTCGCGACGGTAGAATTATTCACGGATCTCCAAATCGTGGGAATGGTTGTGATTTAATGAAGTCATGATCATTATCAGGTAATTTAGCGAATACAAGTTAATGCTGTTAATGGAGTCCGTGCTGTGATGGTTCTCGAAGTAGGCATTGCCATATTGGACAAATCCAAAAAATGGGATTCTAATTAAGAAATAAAAAAATTGGTTACGTTTGTTATGAATACAACCAGTTGTTTTAAATATTTTTTGTGATTTGAAAATGAATCGCTTCTGATCCCTAGATTAGAAAATATTAAATTTTAAAATAATATGTATATTAAAAAGTATTGGTACGAAACAATCAGGTGCTTATAAGGTTAATATACTTTATTTTTACAAATCCAAATCCTTTATACACCATTTTTATGCAAGAAAAAGAACTTTGAAAGCAAGAAAATAATAAGCTTTTTAACATGAATATTAAAATAATGGTTAGGCAAACTTAACTGATCCCTTTAAACGTCCCCAAGCGAAGTTTATTACCCGGGACAGAGTTAACAAAATTAATGGCTCAAATTTCTACACCCGTAATGAATACATTGGAGGAATACTAAATAAATCATTGTTACGTTGCATTTTGAACGATGCTGTTTGATAAGTGTGTTACAAGTTATAGGAGAGCAAATTTTTAATATTATCGTCTGGATTTTATTTTTTAGTACAAAGTACATTACTTATTTTAATATTATTTTGTAAATGTTAAAACTAATAAATATAACTTGTTATGTTAATGTATCGTACTAATGAAATAAATATTATTTGTAAGCAAACTAATAAGTATTGATAATTAAAACACAAAGAAACTTAAATAATAATGGTTTATCATCGCGAAGATTGCATATCAATTAGTAAAAATAAAAAAACCATTTGAGTTTATACATTGAGTTCATTATATTATTAATTCAAATGACTTTTAGATAGCGATGTTTTGAGTTCATGCTTAAGTTATAAATAAACAGTTATGGATAACATGAAATGCTCAACGAGTTGATTTCATAGCTTTTATATAAAAAAATAAAAAACAGACTCAGTCAACGTTCTCTAATATAAAATTGCTATTAAGTAAAAGCGTAATCGCTACCGCCTATGCCTTAGTACGTGGCTGGAAAAGCGACACGCGCTCACCGGAAACAAGCGAGGAACGCGTGCGCCGATTCTGTTCAATGGAACGTACGGAGGCGCACTTGAAACATTTTTATTGTAACCAGCACCGGGGGTTGCGCACCCCTGTCGAAGATACAAACTCGGGGACATAAAATATCTTTAAAAACTCTGCTGTCTTTACGGTTTAAGACTTTATTTCTCACAAAATAATTTTACAAATTATTATACACGGCGAGAAACACGTGATTACAAAAATAAATTGAGTGATACATTTGGCAAACACTTCCTAAGTAGGTATAGACAAATAACATTTTTTGTCTTTTTCATATTCTTATAAAACATTACATTTATCATCTTTCCTTTCCCATGTTTTTCTTCACAACTTTTGAAAGTTTCTTGTTGATTTTTCTTTTAATCGTTGCTTTGGTATTTATTTATGTAGAAGTAGAATAATAAAAAATAAAACATTACCATAATAAACCTATAGACAACAATATAGAGTACTGTATGTGGAGTACATTGACCACTGTACACATCAAATCAGTCTTGGTTATTATTTTATCTTAAGTACCCTGTAAACGATCAAATTTGTTTGACAAACTTGTTTGATGAAATTTACGTTTTCATCAAACAGCAGCGCAGACGAACAAACGTGCATCATACAAGTTTGTCAAACAATTAGCTAGAATCGGTCGTTCGGTGAGATCTTGTTTGACAAATACAGCGGAACACGTTCAAACACGTTTGTCAAACGCTACGATAATCCAAATTTTCTTCAAACAGCTCAAACACGTAGATTGTTTGACAAAGGCTTCAAACAAAGCTGTACATTATCAAATTGTTTGAAAAGCCCGTAAAATTTGACAAACAGCTTGATCGTTAACAGTGTACTTTAGAAAATTAAAAAGTTATTTGACAATGTATCTTTGACATGTATTTTGTGTAAACTTTATTTTTCTATTTTGTTTTTTATTTTGTTATTTTTTGTAAGTATTTAAATTATGATAATAAAAATATTTTGAAGACAAAAATGTCGAATAAAGATTACCTCGACCGTTGGCTAAAACTCAAAGATGATTTTGAGTTATTACTTCTGAAAGATGAACAAATTCAGCACCAGGCATTGAAAAGGTTAGGTGTAAAGCCACAGGCAACTGCGGTAGAGAGTGTATCAAGAATATATGCTAAGTACTGCGACTTTTACAACAAACTATGTGATTGCTACGATCAAATGAGTCAAGTGCAAAGGCGGCCTCATATAAAGAAAATTATTGATGGCATAACATGTCGGTTAATTGAGCTCAAATCGGCGTTGCAGGAAATTGAAGTATTCGAATACACATACCCAGATAATGCACTACAACAAATGCTTATGGTTCCACAAAATATAGAAATAATTTGTCCATTTCACTACCCCTTTGAGACTCGAGAACAGGAGATGCAGTTTATTGTAGACAAAGTTTTCTCCGAAGTAGAAAAAGAGGCTTCTGTGTCGTCATCTCAAAATATTACTAATGAGCAAGAAGAAAATGTAACACTCGAAAACCAGCCAAATAAAACTTATACAGACCAGAACTCAAAACTAGCTAGCACGAGAAAACTTACTGTAGACAAAGTCGACGAGTCATTAGACGAATATAATTTACATCTACTAAATATACAACGTATGGAGCGATCGAGGTGTACTACGAGGGAAATGACTAAAAAATTTAATAAAGACAAAGATTTATATTTAGAACTAGCAGGACTTAAAGCTCCTCCAGCGAGAGAAGAAATGCGAGTAAAAGCTGCTAAATATATACAAGTAATTTATCGGCGTTATATGGAAATCAAAAGAGAACAGTTGCGAGAAAAGGAATTAAAACAGAAATTGGGGATGATTATACCGACTTGGTCTCCCCCTTCTGCAAAATTACAACTTGAAAAAGTGAAAAAAGCTCGGCGATGCTTTCGGCGAAAGTATCACGAGGAGTGGTTGAAAAAAAGCATCGACGAAAATGCACGCGCTTTCAGACTCAAAAAAGGCAGTGTTATGGAAGATATCTCAAATGAAATAAGACAATGGTTTCGAGAATGGTACGACACTGTTCGTACATTTGATGAGTTTCCGTGGCCACTAGAAGGCGGCTCTATTCTTGTGGTCAAAGGAGAAACATTTACTATCCCAGAATACGTAGAATGGCATGCTAAAGAACTAAAGCGACTCGCTGCTAACGCAGACCAGAATAAACAATCTCAGAAAGAAGGTAAAAAAGCGGCAAAATCAGAAAAGAAACGACGTCAGTTAGAAGAAAAACTCAAAGAAAAAAAGATGTTAATTGAATACCAAAAATCACGATTAAATCCAGAAACTGATCCAGGTGTCATAGTGCCCGTAGGTAAATATGTTGATCCTCTTCGAGAAGACTGGAAAATATACCAGAGTGAATGGAAAGAGTTGGAAAAACCTTACAACAAAGAAAACTTAATGAAAGGCTATATAAAGGAATTAGTTACAGAAGCAGCATGTAAAGACATGCAATATCAACTTAGGCCAATAGTCGATGATATGATGAGACTCGAATTGGCGATGTTAAAAAAATCATTGAAAATAGACTACGATCATGCTGATGAGCCATTGCCCTTAACTAAAAAGAGAAAAAAGCCTAAAAAGGTAAAAAAACCTAAAAAATCGAAAGTGACTCCAGAAAAAATGTTTCAAACTTTAGTGGAAGGGGGAGTCTTACACAAATATCCACATACAACACTTGATGACTTCTGGGGCGAAAGAAATTATGCTGCAGCGGATTGCAGGGCAGTTTTATGGAAACCTACTTTTCCCTCACATTGTTTAGGTGACGTCAAAGACCAAGTGCGAGTTCGATGTCTACTCACTCAAGGCAGTGACTGTAAAGATGCGGTTAGAAATCATATGCTCGTCGGACCCAAAAATTCTGGAAAGAAGACGTTAGCATACGCCGTAGCTACTGAAACTAATTCCATTCTTATTGATTTATCGCCATTTCATATCTACAACAAATTTCCGAGTACCAAAGAATTGAAAAAAATGTTTAACTACATAAACAGGGTGAGTAGACTGATGCAACCCACTGTAATTTTCGTGGAAAATGCTGACAAAATGTTTTACGCTAAAGTACCTAAGCATGAGAAAATGTATAACCCTACTCGTCTTCAAAAAAATTTCTATAAAGAAATTATAAAGCCAATGAACAAAAGTAGCGACAAAATCCTTGTTATCGGTACAGCGACTGAACCTTGGTTATCGAGAACCAGTCAACTATGTAAATGTTTTCCGTCGGTTATTCTGGTACCGAGATCCGATTATGGTACCATAAGTTATGTTTTAACAAAAATGTTAATGAAATATCACGAAGTCGACCGCGAGTTTGATGTTCACAGTGTGGCGCAGGTTTTGCGCGGATACGACATTTTTACGATTAAAAAAGCTGTAGAGTATCTGCTTAGTGCTCAAAGAGTAGTAGAACTGTACTATAAACCTTTAAAACCATTTGAGGTTGTTAACGCTGTACTAAACTATCCAGACGCCGTTTATACCAGCGAAGAAGAAGCAGAGCTTTACAAGCAGTGGTACCTCAAGTACACACCGTGGGGCAAAAAGCTCCAAAACTACAAGGAAATGTTAGAAACTCAACTAATGAATAAAATAAAAATGGAAGAAAGAGAAAAACAAAATAAAAAGAAAAAGCCTAAATAAAATTTATATGCCAAATTATTTCCATATTTTATCTTTCATTATGTAAGTACAAATATCATTCATCCATTACCTGTCTTCAAAAATTCCTGACAGGTCTTTTAGGTCACATTATATTATGAAGGCGAAAGTTAGTGGATTTGTATGCTTGTTATTTCTTCACGTCTAAACAGCTGGAGCGATTTTAATAAAATTTGGCATGGAGTTAGTTCATACTTTGGGGGCTGGTACACATAGGCTACTTTTTACTGAGAGAAAATATCACAATTTATTTTCCCTAATAAAACGTGGGTAACGCCCGGGGCTTTCATAAAATATATATGTCCATAGACTTTGTTGATGTGTGCATACGTATTTTTTACTGAATTATAGTATAATAATTATAAAAATTAATAACAAAGTTACATTGATCGATTAAGTAAGATTAAGATTATTAGTGTTTTAATAAATAAATAAATAATAATAAAACTTCACATTAAATAAACTTATCTATTACAGGATAACCCAATACAGAAGATAGGAACTTGAACATAAACATTACAACACTTTTTTTTCTATTAAACATAAATATTTGAATGGTGCTTGTTACTCTTTATCACAAAAACATAAATATCGGCGACATTCAAAAAGTTAGTTTATAAATAGGCTACCTATAACTTTTAACCATACTTTTAATTCGGTAAAATACCCTGTGTGATGCTTACTATATTTACGCGAAATAAGTCACTGCCATCTGGCTCGTTACAACAATGAATTAAACCCATTGGTTCAAATTCAAACCCTTTAAAAATAGTGTTTACGATAATACAAGTAACCTATTGTCAGGTTGTCCCCTAGCGAACATAACGCTCTTGCAGTTCCGGAAAAGCGCAATAGATGGCGCTATCTCAAACTATTCTAGTGCGCGTGAATGTAATTCTCAACAGTGAATATAGATGGCGCCGATCCTAAAGTATTCTGAATTTATTTTGTGAATGCATTATATTAAACTACTTGTACTGGTTATAAATGAATAATTTGAATACCATTTTCATGATATTTAAAACTTATTCAAAATGTCTTTAAATACCCGTTGCAATTTCATAGATATTGTTCTAAGCCCAATATCATAGTAAAGAGCTACCTCACCACTCCACTAGCTCACTTCTTTACCACATTATTATCTACGTTTTCTCAATTCGTAGCTACGTGCTATGATCTCAGAACGTAGACGCCTACGTCGTAGCGCTACGGACAAGCTACGTAAGATGCTACGCTCTGTTTACTTGAAGTAAAAAAATCGAGGTTTTTTTAAAATATATTTAGATAATTATATTATACAACCCGCACTACCCGTTTACCATAGGAATCGTACATTCTGCGTTAAAATTTTCTCAAACTTTCTACTTGAATTGCCTTTTGTCCGGTTTTCTGAGGTTTATTCAGGAGTGTAGTTCAGGAGTTCAGAGTTAAAGTAAATTGGTGCAATCCACCCTAAATGCTTAAAGTAACATTACGCTCGGTTTTTTTTTTTTTACAATCTTAATTTCTAACAATATCAATACCAACGACTGTATTTTTTATGATTGGTAACCCTTTCACGCCTAAAAGTAACCACAAAGGTAGCAATAATCACATTATCAGTAACTAGATTAGCAGGAGGAAGATAGGGTCTATTGTAGTCGCGCGGCCCCCACTCCCCCCGCCTCCCCGCTTCCCCCGCCTCCCTGCTTCCCCACCGGAAATGGCGGCGGGGAGCGGAGACAGCGGCTTCCGGAGGTGAAGCCGGCGGTAGTTGGTGCAGGACCATTGTTCGAACTCCAACCGACCTACTTCTATGGACGAATTGCATGTATTAAGAGGTTGTAAGGTTGGAAGTTGGTGTTTAATGAGTGTTCATTAATCACCAACTGCCAACCTTCCAACCTCTTCATCCTCTCTCAAATTGGTCTAGGTATCTTCTAACCTAGACCATGTGCAGAGTCAGCAAAGGTTTTCTCTCTATATTTTTTTTCATAAAGAAAATTGATTTTTCCTTATAGAATAAATAGCGGGACATCAAAGTTACCAAAACGTAAATATTTCTTAAGTATTAAGTTAAGATAGCTAAATAATTTTCTGTTGTAATCTAACTATACAACATTTAGATTTGTTTTTGTTGAATCGTAAAATAAACCTAAAGAAGTAACTTTGAGAATTACCTTTGTTTTCTATCGGGTAACTTGCAGAAAGAAAACATACAATTTAATAAACAAGCAGGTAAATCAATTCTTGTCACTAAATAAAACATAATTATATATAAATACCCTACTCCTGAAGTATCAACTATCAACAAAAATATGGTTACCACAAAAAGTATCAAAAAAAATTTATTTATATATAAAATTAAATTTCTACCTTATTTCAGATATTGATAAATATTGAAATGAGTTTTGAACTTACGGCTATAGAGTGAAAGTAAACTAATTAAAGTATGCACACAAAAGTTTTTCAATAAAGCTGTGTTGTTTGCTAGACCTCCGTCTACAGTTTGGACAGTTCCACTTGATCTACAATAATTATTTAAAAAAGTATCAAATAAAGATAAAAAAAATTCTTATGTCAAACAAAACGTACAGCTATCTATTATTTTTTTTTCAATAATTTCAAAAATTATTTATTAAAATAACAATTAAAATATATTTGAGTAATAAGCTTTTTAAAAATAATTGTTTTTCGTCAAATTACAATAGGTTTATAACAATAGGTCAAATTACAATAAATTACAATACAAAAATATATATAAATATAACTATGTGTTTATTTCTTGGTTTGGTATGTTTAATAAACAAATTTTATGTTTAATTATTTTATGGATACAATGTTTAATTTTTTTAGGTTACAGATGACAAGCAAGATTATCTTAGACATGTAAGAAATATAATTTTATTCCCTTATCTACTTTATCTACGGATTGAAAATTCTAAAACTATACTTATACTAAAATGTATAAAGCAGTTTTGTTTTCAAACTAATGCTTTCATTTTTAATAAAAATTTTCAATCTAGTTTCAAGTGGAACAAGCCGTAATGTTTTGCGATATAAGCTGAAAGTTCTCTATATTACTTTCCTAGCGCTTCGAATTAACTTCAGGCTTTATTAAATCTCATGAATCGTATTGTTATTGTGTATAAGTTATTTTGTATTTTATTTGATTGAAAAACTTTCCATGTTTTTACCGACTTACAAAAAGATTCAAGTCCTCTAGTTGTTTTTTCAGATGCATGTAGAACCTAAACAAGTTTTCTGAGTTCACAACCACCTTTATAGTTTTTTATTTATTTATTTCATAGTAGACCATATATATAACCACTCATCTTCGTCGTTTTTCGGTTCGGTCTTCTGCTTCTGCTTCTATGAACGGCCGTTACTTTAAGTCCAGTGAGTGCTGTGATTTGGTCACACCATCGGGCAGGCGATCGATCGACCTCTGGATTACTTCCTTCAATTTGAAATGCCTATACGAGCTACTAAAATTACCGAAAGGAGTTTCTAACTCGATTTTGTTAAAAACTACAACTATTCGAGTAAATATCTAAATCATACATTCACACTGTAAACAATTAATTTCTTATACATTTTTTTATGAACTAAGGGGGCAAACGACCAAACGGGTCACCTGATGGAAAGCAACTTCCGTCGCCCATGGACACTCGCAGCATCAGAAGAGCTGCAGGTGCGTTGCCGGCCTTTTAAGAGGGAATAAGGTAAAAGGGGAGGGTAGGGATGGGAAGGGAATAGGGGAGGGTAGGGAAGGGAATGGGGTAGGGGATTGGGCCTCCGGTAAACTCACTCACTCGGCGAAACACAGCGCAAGCGCTGTTTCACGCCGGTTTTCTGTGAGAACGTGGTATTTCTCCGGTCGAGCCGGCCCATTATTCCTCCCATGTATAAATTCACATTCTTTGCACAGCTGTTGATGATGATGAATTCAATCAGCAAATGAGACATAGGTACCTACGTGTCACACAAATCTAGATATTATACTGAATGGTGCGATGAGTAATTAAGCGAGCGCTTATGTTATGCGTTCGGCGTCTAATCAAACTCCTTATTCTGGTTATTGATTGATTCCATTAAAGTTAAAACGGTGTGCGCAACAACAAGATTTTGCCTCCTACCTGCCCTGTTATAGTTTTTTAGACGCCTCTGTGGTACTGGACCACGGAGGCGTCTAAAGGCGGCTTAGAACGTGGCTCTTGACTCGGAAATTGTAGGTTCGAATCACGCGTTGGGAACTTGTTATTTCCAAGTTTGATTATGACAATGCGGGCTGATCACCTGATTGTCTGACAAGTAAGATGATCCATGCGTCATGGGCATGTGAAAAGTCGGTCCTGCACCTGATGTTATCAGGTGCAGGACCGACCTGATAACATCAGGTTACCGACCTGATAAAAATAGAGATTACTCTCTATAATTACTTATAGAGAGTAATCTCTATTTCTTATAGAGATTACTCTCTATAAGAAATAGAGAGTAATCTTGTGTACAGCGCACACACTTGGGCACTATAACATTACTTCTGCGCAACTAGCCTGGTTTCAATAAAGCCACCGTTACTGAAACCGCTGTGGGAGCTATTATATTATAGTTTTTTTTTTTTTTTTTTTGTAAAAACCATTTTTTAAATAAAAATATATTCTTGTCTTTTGCCAGATCTCATAGGCACGTTCTTACTCATAAAAAGCCGATCGTTGGTTTAGGCGTGAAGAGATAACAGACAGGAATACAGACGTACACATTTTACTTCTTTGCGAAATAATATTAAAATAAAATTAATCCAAAGGTATTTTGTAATTTACAAAATGTACACCTGTCACCTATACCCTGCAAAACAATTTCAGTTTAGGATTTTCACACAAATACTAAACTTAAATTAAAAACCTTACAAGTTTTATTAGCCTCTACTTTGAACAATTAGAATTTCGGAAGATATGGAGTGGATTTCCAGAGAAGAATACACACGAATTTCTTCACAACCAACACTTATCGATGACGCAGTAACATCGTTACATCGCAGTACCGAAGTACCAGAATAACACCGTCCGCCTATGGAATATCGAATTGTAACTAATTCGCAGCCTCTCCCCGCCTCCCCTCACCTCGCCCCCGCGCTCTAAACTCATTTCCGTCGCGCCGGCTGGTTGTATTAATTCTAAATTAAGTGTGGATAAAGCCGTCGAACGTTGTAAACACGCCTTAATACTTTGACGAATCGTGTGATTGATAAATAGACTCAGCTTAAATCGAATTTAAAGTTTGTAGAGGCAATCGTAGATGTTTTAGGGTTCTGTACAGTATATTTTAAAACGACGTATTTAAAAGAAAAGACCTTTTGTAATTAAATATTACTATGTCGATGACGTAGAACATTTTCAAAATGGCCCCAAGGTACTCCGAAGTGGTGGCCCACACATAATAATAATAATATATAAATATCATCTACTATATTTTAAGAAAACTTATTTTATTATACGTCATAATATGATTCAAACATTCAAACATAACTTATCTTAGCAACATTCACTTGTATCTCTCTATATTTTGTACTTACAGAATGACCCTGACATAGGCTACATAGACAAGAAAATAGAAAACGTAGGCGGTATCATAACGGCAACGTACCGGAAGCGCGGAGCGGCAACGTCGCGCCCGCATCGATCACGACGGCACCTATACACAGCCTTCACGCTGAAACGTTAGGCTTTGTAAACAAACATTTCAAAAATTAAGATGGGCTATAACGTACATATATTTCTAACAAAATAATTAAAACAAGAAATAGTTGTGCCCTCATCGTCATTCGTCGCCGTAAATATTCCCAATAACAAGATCAACAAGATCAATCAAGATGCTATGCCGTACCTACCTAGTTACAGAAAAATCTTCATATGAGAAAAATTTACTACCACAATAATTATCACATTTATCAAAATATCTCCAATACCACCAAACCAAGATAGACTATAATGTACCGAGCTGAAGAAAAAAAAGACGGGTTGCACTCCGGGAGTGCCGGCAGAAGTGAAAACTTGATTATTAACGCTGTGCATTTTTTTAACCCATTTTTTATGAAAATCGATTATTAAAAAATTGTTTTTTTTTAATTTATCGAAACCCTTACAATCAATTAAATTTTTAACTCATTTTTTATGAAAATCCATTTTTAAAAAATCGATTTTTTTAATTAATCGAAACCCATACAATTCGAGTTCGAGTTTTCGAGTTTTCGAGTTTTCGAGTTTTCGAGATTTCGAGTTCGAGTGCGAGTTCAACACAAAACACTACTCTCCAACCGTCTTACGGTTTTTCTATGGTTTTTCGATCAACACGAAAATCTGACGCGAGTTTCACAGTTTTTACCCATCCCACAAAAGTGCTCAACGCCGCTAAAGAAGTTTTCACTTCAAAAATTTCGTACAAGAAATATTACGCCGCACCGTCCAGTCTTTATCAAACTGAAAATGTTAAAATGTTGGGCAACACCAAAGTGTAGGTTTGCCATTTACGTCAATGTGCCAACATGCGGCCTTTCCGGTGACTGCGATTCTTGCAAATCCAGTATTCATTAAAGCAGCATGTAAGAAGTCTAACAACAATAATTTTACTATAACGACCATTAAAAGGAAAAAGGGACAAACGTTACGATATTAATATAATAATTATTAATCTAAAGGGACTTATATGCAAACTTAAGAATTCAAACGACTTCACAAAAAAAGCATCACAATACTTATCAACTTCATAAAAACAGTTCCAGTAAAGTAGGTTAAAAAGTATACAGTACATTCATTATCCTCGACTTGTCTGTTCATAAAACAAACTCTGCCTCGGGCCTATAAATATCACAATGGTCTTTGTTGCAAAGCATTTGGATTTTAAAACTTTGTCATATTAGAAGCGCTTGATGATGCCTCCGCGTAAGGATTTCATCAAAAAATTTAGTGAACAATTTCGCAGTTGAAAACAGGCTGTGTTGAAAATATTCTGCACATTATTGTAGTTGAAAACAGGGTGTGTTGAAAATATTCTGCGCAATTTCGCAGTTGAAAATCGGGTGTGTAGAAAATATTCTGTGCAATTTCGCAGTTGAAAACCGGGTGTGTTGAAAATATTCTGCGCAATTTCGCAATTGAAAACCGGGTGTGTTGAAAATATACTGCACAGTTTCGAAGTTGAAAACCGGGTGTGTTGAAAATATACTGCACAGTTTCGCAGTTGAAAACCGGGTGTGTTGAAAATATTCTGCACAATTTTGTTAAGAACACAACTGTGCTCGTAGTTAAGAACACTCTCGATCATGTGAGTTTTCAAAAAAATTCTAGATCATAATCGGTCCACTCGTTTGGATTCTACGATGCTATGGACAGACACACACACTGACAGACAGATCGTTAGACAGACAAATGGACACGTAAAACTTATACCATTCCTCTTTCTTGTGGGTAAAACAGGGTGCGTTAAAAACATACTTAACTGCACAATTTTGCTGGGAATATAGGACCAATTTTTAAGTGTGAAATCCAATACTTTAATAGATTGAAAGGTGAAGTCAAAGTGAGAGTAATATCACTCCATATTATGCACAACCAATAGTCCGATATTTTAAAGTATACCTAAAACATTTTTACTAAATTAGTTTTATTAATTTATTTTTATTATATTAATGTAATAGACATTAATATAATAAAGATAACAAAACAAAAACTATAAACGTATAAAATAAAAGAAACGAAAAAATTTATCATAGACATTTCTGAACGAGTTCATCGAAGTGTGTGACGAATGGTCGTAGTAATAGCGTTTTGTATTAAACACCACGCGATGTGGGGTTCGAATCCCAAACTTCTGGTTATCTTGATAAGCACTTGATTTGTATATTCCGAGATATTATGCAATAAAGTATATGTATTTTAATTAGTATCCATCAGATATTTAATTAACCTATAAACCCGCATAAAAATATAAGACACCGGCGGCCGCGACAACAATAGAATAACAATAGATTTCCAAGAATCCGCGATCGAAGGATTAAAGTGCATAGGATACCTGTGCCTACATTATGTTGGATTAAAAACTACCCTACATCCATAACCAGAGATTAAAGCATCTGTATATCTATCTATCTACCTACATATTAAGCTCGGTGGATTGAGTATGAAGACAGGCAAAAATTACAAAAAATTAATATTTCATTAGTACTTGGGTAATTAAAATTTAAAGTAACTTATGTGTATACATTCCCATTAAAATAGAATAAATAAAAGAATAGCTAAGCACAAAAGGGATTTAGGTACAAAACATATTTGCACCAACGTATAAAAAATTGGACAATACGTACACCAGGCAATTAAATGAACAATCAGGGGACGGACAGAGGCGCAATTTATACAAAATAAAACAAAACCAACGTTATATTGTCGACTACAAATGGACGAAATTAAAAAGAACAAAAAACAGTGACAAACGATTCGACTTTTCTTACAGAATTTGATAACGATGGTAAATAAATTTAAGGTGAATTGCAGAAAGTAATCGACAAATAAGATTTAAAAGAAATGGATAAGGAAGTCGAAATATTCGTTATGATTTTGGGCTGGGATATTTTTGGTGTATCCTTAACTATAATATTATGTCTCAACATCAAAGGCTGGCAAAGCACTTGCGACAATTGCGTGTGGCCATAGGCTACGGCTAACTTTCCATCACATGATTCGCTAACTCATATTTTGCCACTTTTAAAGAGAAATGAGATGAACAGATTTAGTTCAATCAGAATGATACAACTTAATTTTTTAACATAATGGTTTTTAGGTTAGGTTTTAACCTAACCCAGGCTCCCAGCCAACTATTTGGTCTCGATTGATTGTAGAATGACACTACTACAATTTAATCGTAGCAACTGAAACTAAAAGGTTTTCTAGTTGTCGAGGTATCTGAACATTGAAATAAGTGTTAAATGTGGTAATATTACGTTAAGCACCTATATAATTTCGAGCTACAGCCTACATTACACCGATAATAGCGCTAAAACTATCTAGCGGTTTACTGGCAACATTAAAGCTACCTAATGGCTTTCAGCATTATCTCGTTTACGGATCCCGCAGCACCCAAATATTTACGATACCTACTATTCGAAATAAAAAATAATGACAATCAGATAAGCACCAACGCCACCAAGACGTATCTCCGTTGAAAAAAAAAACTGAAAACAGCACAAAGCATTCAATTTTCGCCAAACCATAGTCGTATAAGCTCGCTAACAGGCTGTCGTGGCCCACAAAGCGCCGTGATTACCAGCGGCGGCGAAGCGCTTCGTCATTATCTACCCTCTCCCCTGGCTGTTTATTTTTCCCTGATAAAGATTAGCCGGAGTGTTACGCTATTGGCGGGGCGTGTTGGGAGGGCGCGTGGGGCGGGGCGGGGGCGGAGTCGCAGCCTCCGCCCCCGGGACAGTCGCGGGACAGCGTTGAGTGTGTTAAGTCCGTGATGTGTGCTGCACGTGCCACGAGAATGACCTGAGCCCACCATGCTCGATATCAAGGGATCCGCCGACTACCTCAGTCGGTCGGGCACGTTTACCAACTTCTCGATGCTGTTCGCTGGTGAATATCCCTTTTTTTGTGATTGTGATGTGTGCGACGGAGTTTTGCAGAGATGCAAAGTTTGTATGCCATTCCCCGGTATGTCAGTACACACCAATAAGTATGATAAGCTATTTGCAAATTCTAAGCAATATTTAACTTTCGACATGTTTTGCTGATACCACTTTCTAGGGTTAGAATTAAAAATGTGTGTACGTTTACCTACGCGTTGAAGCACTCATAACATCCATCTTAGAAACTGAAAATTTAGAAGAAAATTCACGAATTCTACCTTTGTTTGTGCCCGTTATTTTACTTATTATTATTCAATCTATGTTTATGATTGAGTTGTATATTTGTTGATAAATTAATTAGCCATTTAATACTTCCGGATCTGATAAACAAAAACAAAGTGCTCTAGTAGTAATATCTGAATGTTAGTATAGGTTATTGAGGTATATTTACTAATCTACTGTGCTTCAAGCCACTTCAAGATGATACAACTATATCTCTCAGGTATTTAAGAATCGGATAAGATTCGGATTTTAATCGGCAGTAGATTGTTAAAACCTAAGTGTGAACCACGGACTGGTCAGTGCAATTGACAGAGCCTCGCCCTTCTCAAGAATTCATATATTGCAGCGTTAGGAAGGACACGGTCCTGGCGATTCCACTGGCTGGCATCTGGTAGATTCGACACAGAACGATATCTTTAACACCCTAAAACTCCACCCAGCTTGAGTGACCACTCTCCACCAACCAATGTCACAACATCTAAAGGCAAAGGGTGGCGCAGCATAAAATCTAAGGAAATCGAAAAATGTCGGATCTACTGGCCGCCACACTAGGACCAGAGTCCATGGCGTGATGGACTACAATTAATTAAAATTAATAATATTATTTCAATTATCCTTGGTGCGAAAAATCTGAATAATAAAATAACAAAAAAGGATATGGGCGAACAGCCCATAGACGGTCCCAATTTTATAATAAAAAAAAACAGTAGTATAGGCAGTTTGTTCAGAAACTGTAAATGACAGTTTAAAGAATAATCGACCAACATAATTAGCTAATTATTAACAATAAATTAAGTAAGAACTAGTTGTAGAAACACTATTTAGGTGTATATGGGCTTTTGAATTCTAAAACATATTTGTGAGTAGACATATGTCTCTATTGTAAAAAAAAAAAAGTTCCGTACCCAAAGGGTAAAAACGGGACCCTATTACTGAGACTTCGATGTCTGTCCGTCTCCAGGCTGTAACTCAAGAACGTTAAATAGCTAGAGAGTTGAAATTTTCACAGATTGTGTATTTCTGTTTCTATAACAACAAATACTAAAAACAAAACAAAATTAATATTTAAGGGGGGGCTGCCATACAACAAACGTGATTTTTTGGCCTTTTTGCTCGTAATCAATAACGGCAACAAGCGGGCACTTGAAATTTTCACAAAACCTTTAGTAATGTGTACTTTAGTAATTCATAATAATATTAACTTAAAACAAAGATTGAAGGGGAGCCTCCCATACAAAAAACACTATTTTGTCTTATGTTTGCTATATAAAGCTTACCGTATACCGCTTACCCTTCGTGCGCGAGTCCGTCTCGCACTTAGCCGATTATTATCATTATCAGAAGTTTCAATCCTCCGTTTCGAGATGGCATACCGATGTAGCCAGTTAAGCTAGAAACAAATTATCGGACGTTTTCATAAGTCGCGGCTGATGGATGCGGCTTTAAGCTGGGAACAAATTATCGGACGAACGTCCGCGGACGCTTTCATCGGATGCGGCTTCTCAAGGTCGCGTCCGCGACTTATGTCAGACAATGTGCACAGTGTGTAATTTGTATCAGATAGAAACAAGCCGCATCCGATAAAAACGTCCGATAATATTTTGTTCCCAGCTTCAACGTGCCCACTGCCCACTGCCCAAGTTTCTTATGGAAAATGCGTGGATTTACATACAAATTATCGTTGTTTTTTATTCATAAGGTCGAGTGACGCCCGCAAATCCGTTGAGCAAAAAAAGTATTTTATCGCGAAATAACCGTAAAAATTTTCCTTCATAAAAGTATCTCAAACACGCGTTATGGCTTATTTTCATTGCCACAACGCGTTGACTGCCACAAGGATTGAAATACATCTGATAGGTCCTTTCTGTGATTGCCATCTGTTTTCGATCTTTGAGCGTGACATATTATAAGCAATTTTGGGAAGCTTTCTCGATTCCTCATACATCCCATCAAGGTCACCATTTTTGTGAACATGTTACGAAATTAATCTAATGAAAAATAATTCGTTTGACCTTGTTTACTAAACTATATTTTTTCGTGCCGCCTAAACTGATCCTCTACAAATTGCAGTATTATACAATACTTAATTCTCGTAGACCGAACGTCCGCTTCTATTATGTGGTTTACAATTAACACTAATATTAAGATACTTTTAACACTTACCGACGGCCATACTGCCGTCCTAAGCATAAACAACGCAATCGACATTTTATACGAAATTAAATTATTAGTACATATATTCGGAATCGTTGAAACGAGATCTACCAGGATCAATCACTCGTTTTTAAATATCTTCTATAGTTTTCATTTTATTGTTAGTCATAAACAGCGTATGTGATATTTTCCAAACTTATTACTAGTAATATATACATCTTATGGAAACATGCGTTTTTTATGACTATCTAACAATTTCGACGTATGAAATACTAAGCATAATCAACGCATGTGTGACAGTTGCGTTGTTTATTTGCATCATGTGTGTGAGACTTCCAATTAACTTAGTATAATATTATTGTGTTAAAAAGTAAATCGTATGTTTGGTGCGATACCGAGTGCCCAGATAAAGCAATAGGGTTTATGGTGCACTGAAAAACATGTAGTTTATTTATATGTTAATAATATAATTTAAAAAAAATGAAAAAAAAAATGTCTAGGAAATGCACAATTGTGATGCTTATGTATAGCATACAGTTCGACAAAGCTTTAAATGAACGTGGCGAGCAGTGGCGAAGCGTCCATATAACCCGATTCCCATCGGCTTCCCTTAGGGCTTAGAAAAATCGAATATATGGGCCAACGACATATTTATCTAATAAATATTTTACATACCTACTTAAAAAACTTTGAATTCACAATGTTATATGCAATAAATTTTTCTCTCACTTGAAATACATAGTTTGAATTAATAACTATCGCCTACAAATTTTAAAAGGCAATGCAATGTGCGGGCGCAGAGAATCAAATAAGCCGCAGGATTAGCGGCTTATTTCTCCATACAACGACAGTTCATAGTAAGCATCTGTCCTTTTCATTCCTGTGAACTGGTCGTCATGTTCTGTCTCGTTCTAGCACGCGCGATATATACTTGGAAATAACTCGATGCCCGACGAGTTATTACGGAGAAAGGTTAATTAGCAACGCACAAGTGCAAGCGAGATAGATGAGTCATGAAGTAAAATTGTTATGATTCGAATTTAAGAATGAATGTAGCGACATTATACTTTTGCTGGCGGGTAATACATTTTATTTTGGTAGGATTTTTTGTAATACGACTTTATTAAGAATGCCTTTAGCGGTACTAAATATGACAGGCGCGTAATACATTTTTATTTTGCTGGTTTTTAGATTGACATATTAATATGGCGGATAGTGTGTTTGTAAACAACATGTCGTTTGTTTTGTTTTGTCGAATTTAAATTTTGTTTTAGCGTTAGAACTTAGAAGAGTGTCGTGAATTAAATTAATTTATATTGTGACTTGTGAATTGTGAGTCGTACGACGTAATCGTGTAGTTCGGAAAATATGGCATTAATTCAGAAAGACTGTTGTCTGACAGATTATATTTTGCTGTCGAAGGAAACTTTGTTTTCCAAACTTAGTTTTGAAAATTAAAAGCATGTCATTCAATTATAAATTACCAAAATTGGTAAGTAGATTTTTTACTTCGGCTTCCCTTCTCAAAATATTCACCCCTCGCCACTGGTGGCGAGAAAAGGAACTAACGCTGCTATCATACAAAAACGTCATTTTTGACAGTTCTCCTTTACCAGCAGCGCCTATTGACATCATTTTCATTTAAAGCCTTGCCTAAATGTACGTTCAATACGACTAGCAAAGAATGATAAGATCAGCTGACATGCATTTTTTTTTTGTAACCGAACAAAAAAGAAAACAACTTTAAATAGATGTATAGCAATCTCAATTATTTTAGTCATATTTTAGTACAACTTTTATTAGGTTAAGAATTGCCATGAAAATAATTGTAATAAACTAAGTACAACTAATAAATAAACCCTTAATCAGGCATAGTACGATTTATCGACCACCTAGGTAATTGGAGTTTTATAGTGATCTCTGTCTTTTTCTAAATTCATAAAACCTATTTTTGATTACCAATATTTGTATCTTTCGTATGAAGCCAAAAATTTTTTACTAAACAATTCATTTTGGGAAAAAAAAAGTGGTAATTATGTGCCCGTCTGGTGGTAGTATGATATGGACACTGTTTCCATTATACAAGAGATGATTTTGAAATAAAAATACAATTGTAAATTATTAGGTTTCTTTTTATCAAAAACTAGATGATGCCCGCAACTCCGTTGCGCCCAAACTCTTATATCGCGCGGGAACCGTACACTTTCGTGGGATCAAAAGTGTCAAAGGATCAAATTTCAGCAAAATCGGTTCAGCGGTTTGGGCGTGAAGAGGTAACAGACAGACAGACAGACGGACAGACAGACAGACACACTTTCGCATTTATGATATTAGTATAGAAGTATGGATAACATTCTTCTAGTCGATACTGCGTGTGGTAATTACACTCATATGACAGAGAAAGAGATCAAAGTTCAAAGTAGAAAGAGATCAAAGTTCAAAGTATGCAGTTTCCTAAGTAAAAATAGGGATAATGGAAACAAATCATAAAACGCCAGAGAGTTCCTTAACAGGCATACGACCACTTAGTTTTTGTCTTAATTTTAAGAGCCCGTCCTCTCTTTTCTACTGCTCTCTTCACACGCACGCCCGTCTTTCATATGCCAGGTGAAAAAGGACGATCGCCAAGTTAGCGGGCAGATAGAGGTTTTCTGTTTTTAAAGGGTTTCTTATATTAAAGTGGTAAAAAGTAATTCCAACACTTTATAGATGACTTTCTCAACAGTACATTGTATTTTTTTCATACCGTTAAGACGTCTACAATCCATAAAAAGGTGATATTCTAAACCTTTAACAGCAAAAATCACAAAACTGTCGCGGGTTTGAGTTGGATTATTTAAAGGTACTTTAAAAAAATAAAAAATCTATCTCCAACACTATATTATAATTGAAATGATCTTACATGTTGTGCATTAAAACTTATAGAAATACTGTATTTTAACTGTTAAATCACGTCTGTTAAATGAGCGAAATCGGCAAAATTTCGTATAAGGACTCTTAATATTTTTTAAGAAACAGTTCTTAGGTATACATTGTATAGGTAAAAATTAAGACCGCACCATATTTAAAATATTTTTTTTATGCCAGTGCACATGGGGCCTGATTAAGGGTTAAGAAATAATGCACCGGTTCATGGATTGCTATGTATCTATTAAAAGTTGTTTTCATTTTTGTTCGGTTACAAAAAAAATGCATGTGAGCTGATCTTATCAATATAAACAACGCAACTGTTACACATGCGTTGGTTATGCTTAGTAAATTAACATTATTGCAATCCATGTTTTCTAGTCATAAACAATTTTCCGTCTTTAAAAATATTAAAAATAACTAAATATGTAAATATAGCATCGCATATGCAAAGTTAACATTTAAAGGCACCAAACAAAATAAAAATATCTGGAATATTCCTCTTAGTTTAAAAGGGACAATAAAAAAAAAGAATAAAACTTTAGGCGCGAATTACTCGGAAGTTGCCGCCATGCAGATGCGTTGTTTACGATAAGGACGGCAGCATAATCGTATTACTGGCTAAGCCATACAAGGTGTACCAAAATTAAGTGATAATACTTTAGGGTGTGTATGTGTCCCTTACATAAAGTTCAATGTGAAAGTAGCAGAGCTAAAAGAGATTTTTTGTCATTGGTACAGCCTAGGCAAGCGCCCCAGCATTGTTTTTTTTTCTTTTTCGCTTCTTCCACAGCGAACGCTATATAGGAGACCTATACACATTACACATCCTAAAGTATTATCAATTTATTACTTAATTTTGTTACTCCCTGAATATTATGTCACCTTACAACTTTATTGATCTTTGTTATTGATCTTCATGCAATCGATATTCTTATAATCGATAATGACCATGACCTAGGTCAAAAAGTAGTTTTAAAGGAGTCTAAGAACTGGAACTATATTTTATTATGTTTACAGTTTAGTAGCATTTCAAAAATCTAAGAATATAATGAATTAAAATTCTCATAAGTTCATTCATAAGTAATAACTACAAAAAAAAATTGATAGATGTACCATCGAGGAAATTGATTCCTAGGCAGTTGACATACCGACGTCATGTGGTCGAATCATTTCAATTCAATGTTAATCGTGATCTGTCGGCTGGGTTTGACGTAACCGGCCGCCTAGACGAGCAATTTTAATGTCAATATCACGCTTTAATTTTATTGGACCCATAGCCCAGTCAAGTCAGACATTTGAGGTTGCCTAAATTTGCACCAAGATGGAAATCGGTAGTATTATTTAGAACATGATTACAAATGATATTTGAAAATTCCCCTATTAGTTCCCCTGTATAGATTTTTTACCAAAATTCGAAGTTCAAAAAAATTAGTTTTTCACGATTTTTAGCAGAACGGTAAGTTTTTTCATAAAAATGCCTGAAAAAAATTGTAGGTAATAAAATTATCTACAAAAAATGTAGCAATATTCTCCCCTACGAGTCACCGTTTTTGAAATATAACGATTCAAAAAGTTGTTAAAGTTGGATTCGTCGTTTGGGTATTTTCTTTTTCCGCACAAGGGAATTATGGGTAACTTTAAAAATTAATTTTTAGTCTTGTTCTAAACAATTCTACCGATTTTCAGCTTGGTGCAAATTTATTCAAAATCTCAAATGTCTAACTTAAGTGGGCTATGCATGTGCGCGATGTTCAATATCAACTCTAGACGCACAATAATATTTTACGCAATACGTGATATCGTTCAATGTTATTGTAGGTCTAGGCACCCACTTACGCGACCAAACCACGTAGGTCTCCCATCTGCCTAGGAATCAACTTCTCTGATAGTACATTATATTATTATCACTACTACAATGATTATGTAAAAATATTGCTTGGATGGAGCTTTTAACTGTTAATGTTAAATGATATAGCTTGCAACTTTGAAAAATATTATTTAAAGTGCCGGTTGGCAGCGGACGACATGAAGCGGCGGAAGACGACGTGTCGTCGCGAAACTACTGGTTTCTATGTATTTCTATGACAAGTGTCGCTATTAGTAGAGGAGGGAGGGGAGGGTGTTATTTTTGTAGTCACTCGAGTGTCATGGAGACCTAGAAGGTTTTGTACATTAGGTAAAGCTGATAAAAAAATAATAAGAGCGTTTTTTATTTGAGTGGTGGGTTCAGAAACTGCAGCCATTTTTAAGTTTTGAAAAAGAAAATATATTTAGAAAATTGGTCATTTATGTCAGTTATAAATATATTTTAGACAACAAGGACTGTTGACACTTAGTTTAATGCAAAATAAAATATCTGCGAAGTTTAGTTAGGAAAATATGAAGGTTTATTTATTTAAATATTTTAAAATATCCCTACAGGCTTACCTTAACTTTAAATCGTCAGTGCTTTTTATGGAAACTTTTTTGGGGTATACCAAACATCCCCTATCTTAATCTGACAGATCGGACGACATTTTAATATTAAAAAAAATTTTTTTAACACACCACTTGAGACATCTGATTTCTATACCATGATAACTAGACACATGTCGGAAGCCTATACAAGCTTAATCTGACACGCTCGAACTACTCCCGAAATCCCCTCTTTCCCTCCCCTACTATATAGCTTCGTGTCGCTAGCTTCGTATTGGTAACTGCACATGGTATTTCATAGAAATACATAGAAACCAGTTGTGTCGCGACGACACGTCGTCTGCTGCCGCTTCATGTTGCCGGCTTCCAACTTGTACAAAGGTACAAGCTGGGACAAATTCAAATATAATCTTCCATACCTATGCATGATTAATCAATCAAGAACAAATCAAGAAAAACGAATAGCATATCAGCCACGACGCGAATTTCGCGTCGTGGCTGTTTCACTGTGACCACAACGCGTTGTGAGCCTTTTTTTCGCTCATTGAGCGATTTCGGTCTTTGAGCGTAACATACTATAGTCCATAGTAATAAACCGTTGTAAATCTTGTCACAAGTGTTAAAATCCTTAAAAACTTTGATGACGCACAGTAGCGTCACAAATCCCCCTTAGGAGACTACAATTAGCGCCTTTGGAGTGTATAATGGCGTCGCAGTGGCTTCATCCCCTAATTCCTGTCTCATCAGCCCTTTGAGCCCGTTAGGTAACAATGTGGTGTGATGGAGCACTCGTCACATACAGGAGCAGCCATTAGTCATTCAAACGTAGGTTTTGTGGTGTGAAATGTGAATCGTCATTTAACGCTAGTAGTGGAGCTCTCCCGGATTTTGACCTCGAAAAATAGTTACAATTAATGAATTATTCTGGTGAGGTGGCATTTTCTTTTTTACTATAACTTGCAAAGTCTGCCAAAAATTTTATTGTGTTTTCAATTTTTATTATTTCAGCATAGAATTTGACTACAAATAATAGGTATCCTCAAATAAAAGGATTCAGGTCTTTGTATCCATTGTGGATGATTTTTACTTCGTATTATCCGAGCGTAGTACCCTTCAAATACTCTAGAGCCTGAGACAAGATGTTTTAAATATCCACATGGTTGCCCTAACACATATTATGGCATTCCCGTAAGATAATCGGCCCAGTCCAGAGGATGAATAACTCAATAAGTCTGGGACTATCCATCTGCAGATTTCATCACGATGTTTTCCTGCACTGTACGAACATCCGTATTGTACATGAGATCTGAAAATATCTCGTTGGTAGGTACACACCTCCACCCGAGATCAAATCAGCACCCCCTCGAGAGTCGAGTGGAAACCCAAGGTCCACCTACTAGGCTATGAACGCTCAATATGACTGTATTTATTACAACACGTTTAGAAAAATATTGTTCTGATACTTTTACTAAACTTTTTCACTTTTTCAGATGCATCATACAAAAGTACATGGTCTACACATGCAACGTCACAGGGTTCACAAGGTAAGATTTACCATTTTACTAATTATATTTACTGTAAAATATACAGGTGAATGGCGACCGGTTGCCACTAACACACCAAGCCATACTTCCATACTATCCATACTAATATTATAAATGCGAAAGTGTGTCTGTCTGTCTGTCTGTCCGTCAGTCTGTCTGTTTGTCTGTTACCTCTTCATGCTCGAACCGCTGAACCGATTTAGCTGAAATTTGGCATGCAGATACTTTGAGTCCCGAGAAAGGACATATAATAGTTTTTATCCCGGAAAAATGTACGGTTACGGTAAAATTTTGGTGCAACGGAGTTGCGGGCATCATCTAGTAGGTTATATGCAAGTTTTTATAGGATCAATTGATGGATCACTAAGTCTCAAGACCTATCCTCACTATCATACAAACTTCTATTAAAATTCTTTGTCAATTTAATAGTTAGGGAGGCGAATAGGGGAATTTTCGGTAATACTCGAGCGTGGCAGTTTAAGATTTGAGAGATACCTTGGACCTAATAGAACAACCTTGTAAAGTATTTAGCTCTATATGTAGTGACGCGCGCCTAGGATAGACGATCAGATTAATAAAAAAATCGATAGTCTGAAATACTCGAGCGCGTCAGATTAAGATATTGGGGGTTGATTTTAGTATTTTAAGACTAAATTTAACTAATCTGACGATAAGTCCTCGACGCCGCAAGGGTCTAGGACTTATCGCACTAGGGTCGCAAACTTGTAAAAAAAAACGTTAATCCGGTATTCTCGAGCGCGATTTTTTATTTTTTTTATTTTGAAGAATATAATCTAAAACTTACTAAAAATACAAAATCTGCCGGTTTCCTCATGACCGGAAGTGTGGAGGAGCCATTTCGTCTTCCGAAAAACGCGTTGCGGCATATAAGTCGTGAACGATAATAAATTCGAGTTCACGTGGTTTATCGGGAATCAATTGCCCGATGCGTATGAAAATGTTGTGGTATCGCCGGATATTCTGGGCAACGAGAATGACACTGAGGACAGCAATGACGAGACGCTTGATTCAGGTAAATTTTTGTACTTCTATAATATTCTCTCAACAAAATTACTGAATAGAAATAATTGTTACGGATGTTGCAGGCACTCAGCAGGAAAGAATTGTGGATGAGGAGCCACAATATGAAAGTTCCAGTGAAGAAGAAGAAGATGAATTGTATTGAGCAAAAATGTAAAGATTCATACATAAAAATACAATTATAATACAATTTTTATATCATTTCATTTTTTTATACAATAAATAATACATTCATACTACATTTCATCTACATTTACGTTGGTTGTATCTATCGCTTTATTGTCATTCTTAAATTCCCCATTTTATCAAGGAGAAAGAAAGGAAAAAAAGAAATCAAAAAACCTTTCCGGTCAGATTAAGAGAACCCACCAACATTTTTGTCAGATTAAGAAAATATGCCTTCAGGATACCGAGATAAACCTTCCCTATGAAAATCTGACGCGCTCGAGTATTTCAAAAAAACTTTTTTGCATTTTCAAAAATTCATCGTAACTTATCGTCACGCCGAAATCGTCAGTTTTTTTAAAGGGAGCTTGGGGCCTACTTAACACCCCTTCCGAAAATCTGACGCGCTCGAGTAATTTTTTTTTTTTTTTTTGCTTTTTTGACTACTTTATATGCCTACCCCCACGACGCAAACCGTCAAAAAAAAACTACTTTATATGCATACTGATGTTATCAGATGCACTTGGGGCAAACGTAGTATGAATATCTGACGCGCTCGAGAATGCCCAAGTAACTTTTTTTTTACATTTTTGAAAAACCGTACACGCCAAACCCACCGCTAAAATGGTTATTACCATACGAGCTTTTCTTTTCGAAATTATTTTATCTTTCGATTTTGATAGGTCTCGACGGCGCCGTTGAATTACGCCATTTAGCTACCTCGCCTCCCTAACTATAACAACACGTTGGGCATTTTTGTAATAAGTAAATACAATCGAATATTGGTTTAGGCAAACTTCTTGTTTACAAAATGTGTATCAAAATGAATTAAAACCAAGCGGAATCTCTTAAAATAGTTTATATAAGGCTTTCAGACATCAGAGGAAGCTTCGGGATATTTATTTACATAAAAATCGGGATTTATTTTCATTTGATAATAGATCGTTAAATGTCACGCGTTTGATATTATATTATATAGTTTCATATCAATTTACATAATATTATACTCATCTAGTATTTCTCACACCTATTGCGTATTTTCTTAGCCTGCTCGAAAAAGCATAAAATACTCGTACCAAAAATGTCGATGCGGTACTTTTTGTGAAGCACAAAAATAATCGACCCTAAACTAGCATGCAAAATTGGATCAAAGTAGCTCATACAGTTATTATTCAATGGGGATTGTCCATTTTACTTAATTTTGCTAAAAACATTTCGAGGAATAAGGTCAGTGATCGTTTTTCTGTATATAAGCGAAAAAAAATACCCATTAGTTACTTATATTTTTGAACAAATATGTTTAACCTTAGTTTGACCTTCAATGGCGTTAAATTAGCAATAAATTCGAACAACATTACATTTCGAACTTTTCTTAAGCTTCTCGTATCAGCTTACACACAATGAGAACTTGCATTTGACGAACCAGCCATTATAAATAAGATTGAAAGGAAATTTAAAACATACTGCAGAGGTCAATAGGCCGCCGATGATGACGTCAGAGCGAAGCTTTAAAAATTTATTGAGAAAAAACTAGCCAATGAATTTCAAAATTATTTAATTTATATTCTTAAAATACCCTATTTTAACGAAAAAAAATATAAAAAGTAGAAAAGAAAAGACTTTTTTTGGACAATGCCCATTGTTACTTCACAGATTATAGTGATTTCAGCAAAAATTTTGAGTGCAGGATCACGTTGCTCGCATTTTACTTGCATTTGAGTTGCATGAATGTGCTCTTAAGATATTAAGGCGCTATATTGAAAAACTGTCCTTTTTGACGTAATACTATAGGACCCTCAGAAATGTTACAAATCTGGTAATGAGATATACATATCTTCATAGCCTTATCTATATGTAGGTTTGAGAAGAACTAGAAACACGATTAATGTATTTTGCCTCGATACATTTAATTTTCGAAATGACCTCTTAAAAATACGAAATTTGAAGATTATTTTTAAACGAAAATAGATGTAATGTAGGAAATTAGTCTAATTGATAGACACCTTTGCAACTCAAAATCGTATAGAAGCATTTTGCTTAAATGCTTTTAGTTATTTTTTAAATGATTATAATTATATTTTTTCGCATGTTTTCCGAGCGAGCCGATAGCTTCTGGCCGCGGCGTATTCACGACTTTATAGTCATACAAATTAAGTATAAAATTGCCCTTGCGGTAAAATTACTTTCGATATAGCGCCTTAAGAATACAGAGCTGACTTACTACAATACTGCTGTGTATACATACTTGCATTGTGTTGCTGATAATTAAATAAAATCGGCCTCGCGCACGAAGGGTTCCGTACCGATACAGAAAAAAATATGCTAAAAATTGTGTATTTTGTATGGGAGCCACTGTTAATTTTATTTTAATATTATTATTAAATATTAAATTACAGATATAACAAAAGAATGTGTGAAAAATTCAAGAGCCTACCTGTTGCCATTATTGATATAGAGCGAAAAAGGCCGAAAAATTTACGTTTGTTGTAAGGGAGCCCCCCTTAAATATTAATTTTATTTTGTTTTCAGTATTTGTTGTTATAGCGGCAACAGATATACACAATCTGTGAAAATTTCAGACGTCTAGCTATAGTGGTTCTTGAGATACAGCCTGGAGACAGACAGACGGACAGACAGACGGACAGATAGACGGACAGACAACGAAGTCTTAGTAATAGGGCCCCGTTTTTACCCTTTGGGTACGGAACCCTAAAAACTGAACCCCGACTACTAAAACACGCTCTAAAAAGTACGAAACAATAAAACAGTTTATAGTGATATGGAAATGTTTAAAGGGTAACCGTAGTCATACATACATACATGTCAAAATCATAGCCCTCTTTTTTCTTCGCCGTAGTCGGGTAAAAATATGCAATTATTCATCTACCTTCACCTGTTGTTTCTGATATCTATGACCTTCACTTAATAAATATTTTGATCTAACCTAACCTTGCCTAGAAACTACGTCTAAAAAGTTTATTTTTCCACATAACATAATATCACCAAAAATTTTGTTGTAGTAATACTAAGAGTATTTTGTTAAAAATTTAAATACACAGTAATTATTGTGTACAATATTATTGTATTTCTGCTTAAATGTTTAGTTCCTGAATTTTCATCCAGTATTTCTTATACCTAAACAAGACCTAGGCTATTTTACTCATATGCCAGAAATAACGACAAAAAATGTCGATACCTTTTACTGTACAAAACAATGGGCGCCCTAGCACGCCAGCGACGCCGGTGCGCCACGCGGCCGCCTCAAACACAATACGCGCCTAATGCCTTGATTGACACTTACAATATTTCGCTAAGTGATGCAATATTGCGATGATTATCATTATACGGAGGGAGAATTATCACTGACACGCTCCGACGACTCGGACACCCTTGACTAAATTTCAAATTCGCAAAATATTAAATATCCAAAACTTTAAAGGCCGATTGTTTATCGAATTATTTTTTATTTTTTTGTCTTCCCATAATAGAAGAAGGAGGAACTGTATTCTCTATTTATTACAGCGTTTACTAATGCTTATATCTTGATAATGCAGCTTACAATATCTTCAATATTCATATCAAGGATGAGTTTTAAAGCTTACCACAAACACAAATCAGAATTTAAAAAATCAAACACGGAAAGCGAATTTTATTCGTAGATCTGAAAAGGTTTTTTCTTCCAGTAAAAAGTAGTGAAAAGACTATTGAACTAAATTAGTTATTTTCCATAATCCTATTGGAAATTATATTTAATTTGAATGGAAACTCACAAGTATACAATGTTACACATTAGTCGATTATTATTAGTGTAAGTGATGACAGATCATATAAACACCGGTATATCCCAAGAGACAAGACGCGGGGATCATTACGTGTAATGCAATCGATCGATAATTATAAATGTTAGTACGATAAAGGAAACTGTCAACGTTGAGCTATGATGAATAACTATAATTGAAGACACGAGTTGATGAAGTGGAGGAAGGAGAAGGATGAACGGAGGCTTTAGGACCGAGAAACAGGCTTGAAATAAAAAAATTGAATTTTAAGAGTCTGTTTCACCGCTTCTTGATAAGGCTATCCACCACTTAACTTGACAGATAGAGTATGGAGAATCTGTCAAATAAGCCTATCCGGAACCTTGTCAGGAAGCGGTGAAACAGGCCCTTAGTATGTATAGCCAGATGGCTGGCAGATAGCGAATATCAAATATTAGCAAGAAGTTATAATGTTTGTTCAAAAATTAGCTGAAAAAAGTAATTGTCCTTATATTATAAAATATGTTATAGTTACCTACTTCATCCACTCGTGTTTTGTCTTCTATTATATTTGCCACTATAATTGCGAAGCTGCCTGTAACTTGTACTATCGATGACGATCACGAAAAATAGAGCACTTTTCTATAAAATAGTAAGGTTTTTTAGAAAAAGTACGCCATACTACTCACGACATGTTTCTCACGATGATCTTTTGATTCAGCAAAAAAACAATTGCATTAATTATTGTTATTATTTAAAATCAACACTTTTGATGTCAATCGCTTCCAAAATATCTACCTACGTTTCCTAATTTTTTAACAAAAATAGTTGTTTAACACCTAGCACGAATTCATTTTTAACGAAAAAAATTAATAATTTTTATTTTATTTAAAAAATATTTAGGGAAATAAAAAAAAAACGAACACTGTAGAAACTAAAATTCGCGATAGATACCATTCTCCATACGTAATAACCCCCGCCGCCACGCAGTCGCGTCAGGCCGTGACGACTGCTGCCCCCCGACAATACTTACAAGCGATTTAGCCTCACCCCAGAGACCTATTATGTTCCGCTATTATAAAACTATTAGATATTCCGTACTTGATTAGTCATTTTTTGAGATTTTTTAATTCTTGCTCTGTTTTAATATTTGCTAGCTTACTTAACTTATTACAGTTTACAGGGACACTGTACTTCCATCGGGATAAAAAGTAGCCTATATATTAATCCAGAGTCTAAGCTACGAGTACTACCATTCCAAATTGGATAAAAATCCGTTGATTATTATTATTTGCATAAAGTACTTAGTAGTTTCAAAAAATTGTCCTTTTATTTTGTAGCTCATATTGTCTTGCAGGTATTCTGTGATCTGTAATTTCTGATTACGAGCGTCGTATTTCTATATCTTTCTATGCTTATTATAAAACAAAGTCGCATTTTTTCCCCCATGTCCCTTTGTTCCATTTAATATTTAAAACTACGCAACGGATTTTGATTATTCTTTCAGTGTTAGATAGCCCATTTATCAAGGAAGGTTATAGGCTATATTTTATCACACTAAGACTAATAGGAGCGAAGAAATAGAGGAAAATGTGGAAAAAACGGGGAATATTATTTGAAAGGGCTAAAGCGCTTATTCCACCTATCCTAGCTAGGTTCCTAGCCTAGCTAGGATCCTAAATCGTTTCCGATTTAGTCAGGTGGAATAACATTTAGAAAGCTAGGATCCAAAATCGTTTCCGATTTAGTCAAGTAGAATAACATTTAGTAAAGCTAGGTTCCTAGCTAGGATCCTACCTAGGAACCTAGCTAGGATAAGTGGAATAAGCGCTTTACTTGAACGCGCTAATCTCGGGAACTACTGGTAAGATTTGAAAAATTCTTTCAGTGTTAGATAGCCCATTTTTTAAGGAAGGCTATAGGCTACATTTTATCACGTTAAGACTAATAGGAGAATATGGAAAAATGGGGGAAATTATTTGAAAGGGCTTATCTCGCGAACTACTGGAGCAATTTTTATGTTATTTGGCACAGATAAGAAGTAGTACACGTGAAGGATCCTAGGCTATCGATTTTAATCATTTTTTCAGTGGCTATATATTTTATACCCGTGCGACGTCGGGGCGCGTCGCTAGTTATACAATAAAATCTGAAAATAAAAATCATAGGATAAGCGTTATGATAACAAAACGAGTTCATTAAAAATATGTCGCCAGCATCAAAAGCCACCCTCACTCTATAATCCCCCATGAATTAAAAATATGTTACCCGTAACTTAATTTTAATCCGACTTTATTTCTTGCTAAATCATTTTTAATACATCGTTTGTATACAATTTTGTATTTATATTCATTTGCAGTTTTTTCTTTTTCTTATTTTTTTTCCTTATTTATTTTAAAAACAAATTAATAATATAATAATAATCACATACACAAAACAATGTATTTTTAAATTTAGAAAATATGAATCAATTTAGGTTTGCCTGGGTTAGCTTTTAACCATTTGTGAAAATGTCAATAATAAGTTTTGTATAACACTATCTTTTTTATTCGTCTTAGCGCAGACAATTTTAAGATACACATTATTATAAAACTCATAATATATCCCCTTTATTAAACCCGAAGATCCAATAAAGAGGAGATAAAACCTTTTGGACGTCCAACAAAACGGTGGAACTTTTCAAAAATAAACCGTTTTAAAACGGGCGTGTTAAAAGGAGACGAAGCTAGCGGCGGCTACGAAAATTAACTGAAAGTGGCTTTTGCCCGCCGTTCGCTACCCCTCTTGCATCCTAGTAATTTGCGATAAGTGTAAGAGAGACGACCTATACAGGGAAAATCGCTTTGGGCGCTGGGGGAACATGCGCCCCATTGTTTTGCGTGCCGCGAAGCGAAAACGAGTGCTATACATACCCTCAGTGTATATGAGACGTTAAATTGTAATTTCAAATGAAAATCTGGAAGTTAGAAATTGTATACTGCTTTTAAAGCTTCAATTGATAGTTTGTTGTCTAGAATGTATAACAGATTCAGCGTGTTAATAAAATATGATTTTGTAATATAAAAGCATGAGATATAAAAGAATTAATATCTAGTAATCGTATTTCACTACATACAAATTTATATTAATTAATTAGCAGTAGTCCATTGAAATGTTACAATTTTAGGACCGAATATTGCATTTATTAGAGGACGCAATTATATTTTTGAAATATGTTGGGGGGGTCAATAGAAGCTTAACCTCAAGTTTGTGGGGTCGCCACTCTTGTCCCCCGGCCGCCATCTTGAAAAAAGGGGTGACAACACTATTTTCGTGATATCTCGGAAACTATGTCTCACAAAAAAAATTTGAGAACATAATTTATTGCAAATTGTTTTGCCTACAAATATGTTCATATAAATCTTTACCCTAAATTAAAAATTTAAAAAGTTATAAGCAAAAAGGTGATAATTTTCTTTAATAGGTTTATTATCGCTCTTTAACTTTATTTGACACATCTTATCTTATCTTATAATATATAAAATTCTCGTGTCACAATGCTAGTCCACGAACTCCTCCGAACTGGCTTTACTGATTTTTACCAAATTTTATATGCATATTCAGTAGGTCTGAGAATTGGCTACTGGGTACTTTATATATTGATAAGTGCATTTGTTGAATAAATAATAGTAAATTATTGCAACTCGAGACTGACGGTGACCATTGTTTATGTGACGGGCGTTGCCATGGTGACATACTTATTTAGACACTTCAATAAAATAAGAGCGAAATACTTTTTAATATAGCAAAGAAACGTTTGCCGGGACAACTAGTTTTACAATAAAATTACCTTAGACCAACCTTGTAGATGATCTTTTGAGAAAAAGATTCTCAAACCCACTCTGATCTCATGAAATTAATTTTCTGCAGATGCAAAGGAAACTGTGAAAGTATGTATGGCTGCAGAAAAGCAGGCCTAAAATGCTCTACAGTATGCTTACCATCCTGTAAAGCATTTCAGGCCTGCTTTTCTACAGCCACAGTCTACAGTATGCCTACTACACTACATAAATATATGCAAACTATATTATAGTATGCCTACTATACGAGGGCGGCACTGAAAAATTCGGGAATCAAGGAGGTGACACAACAGTACTATTTAAAATGTGTTTATTGCTTTTCGAAGTATTCTCCGCGAAATTTGACACATTTTTCCATACGATGGAACCAATAATTGAAGCAACCATTCCATTCGGAAGTTGGGGTCTCCAAAATGGCCGTTTTGTAGGCGTCCACAGCTTCTTCAGGTGATGAAAATCTCTGACCACGCAATTTATTCTTTATTTTAGGGAAAGTATAGAAATCATCAGGGCTTAAGTCTGGGCTGTGCGGCGGATGGTCTAATAATTCTATGTTTTCTTGCTCTAAAAACTCTTTTGTTCTGTGCGCGGTGTGAGAACTCGCATTGTCGTGATGGAGGATGATGCGGCGGTTGCAGTTCTCTTTACGGAGTACAGAAACGATCTGCGGCAAACAAATGCTAGCATACCATTCTGCATTAACCGTTCTTTGTCCCTCAAGAAGAATAGTCGCAATATGGCCGGTTTTGGAGACAAACGAGGCCACCATTTTTTTTGCAAAACTCCGTGAACGAACAATTTTTGTTGGCTTTAACTCATTTTCGTACACCCAAACTCGTGACTGGTTTTTAGTTTCGGGTTCGTACGCATATATCCAGGATTCGTCACCTGATACGATGTTGTATACAGCATTTGAGGATCCTGCGTGGAATCTTTCGAGAGTTCTGACACACCAAGTAACGCGAGCCGCTTTTTGCTCTTCACAGAGAAAATGCGGTATCCATCGGGAAAACAACTTTTTTAAACCTAATTGTTCATGCAATATTATTTGTATTTGACTCATGCCAATGTCTAAAGTTGCCTGAATATCGCGGTATGTCACATGTCGATCTTCCTCAACCAGCTTACGCACAGCATCAACGTTTTCTTGGGTGACTGCAGTTTTTGGACGACCTTGACGCGGATCATCACTGAGCCTGACACGTCCACGTTGAGATTCAGCAAACCAGCGATAAATTGTGGTTTTGGATGGGGCTTCATCACCAAATGCAGAAATCATCCGATCAACACACTGTTTTTGTGTTAAACCACTTCGAAAGTCATAATAAATCATCGCTCTAGAATTTTCTCGAGTCAATTCCATTTTCTTAACGACTAAACAAGTTTGACAAGACCGAGAATCTTTTTTTAAATAAATAAATGGTATTCGATTTTTAAAACCAAGGAGTTTTCAATTAAAAAGATTTTAATATGACAGGAATAGTGGAAGTATTCCATTCCCGATATTTTTAGTGCAGCCTATGTACTAGTCTGCACATGCCTACTATACTATAAAGTATTTCAGGCCTGCTTTTCTGCAGCCACACACGGTTCCACAGTTTCCTTTGTATCTGCAGATAATTAATTTCATGGGATCGGGGTATTTTTTTTCTCAAAAGATGATCTACAAGGTTGGTCTAAGGTATTTTTGTTGTAAAATGTATTAAACAAAGTTAAAGAGTGATAATAAACCTTTTTAAAAAATTTCTCACTTTTTTTGCTTATAACTTTTTAAATTTTTAATTTAGGGTAAAAAGTTAAATAAACATATTTGTAGGCAAAATAACTTGCAACAAATTATGTTGTTACAAAATTTTTGTAACACGTATAGTTTCCGAGATATCACGAAAATAGTGTTGTCAGCCCTTTTTTCAAGATGGCGGCCGGGGGACAACAGTTGCGACCCCACAAACTTGAGGTTAAGCTTCTATTGACCCCCTCCCCCCCCCCCCCAACATATTCCAAAAATAAAATTGCGTCCTCTAATAAATGCAAAGCAAATGTAACATTTCAATGGACTACAGCTCAAGTTTCAAATATTGCTACGTCGTAGCCGGTGTACTTTGATTTCGTTGGACAAAATGTTTAATCTATTTTTTTCTCAATATACTCAAAGACTTCTATTTAATATACTCTGCTTAGTTATTTTAAAAAATGTTGGTTTTTATCGTCTCTATTTACTAAGTTATACTTTTTTACTATCTTTTCTATATCTCTATCTTACATCTTTCTTTTACTGTACTAAGTCCGACTCGACTAGCAGACGAATAGTTTGGTTCTCTTACACTTGTATTTTGTTTATTCTTGTTCAGCTTAACACGAGTAAGACAATTTGTAGTGGAACTGCGTATAAAGTGCCCGAAGCAGCCTGCTTTGACCACGGCTTGGCTTTGACAAATAGTTTCCAGAGCCTTTGACATGGGCTAATGAAGTTGTAAAGTCCACTTCAAGTTTGCACCACTAGAAAGCCTTTTGACGAATAGACTAGACTTTTTTTTTAATTTAGAATGCATTCTGTGCACATCGCAGTGGTTAATTTTTTATACATACAGTTTTATAGCAAACTTAATATTTGTTACCGACATCCGGTAACGGTAGGCGGAGCTAAGGAAAACTATTGATCTCAAAGACTACATTTGAATTATTAATAATTCAGTATGATTGCTTGATCCATTAATTGTTAATTTAAACTGATAATTGAATAGTTATACTTATGTAATCTTATATGTTTTTGTAGTCTGATTATGTTTAACTATTAATTGTTCTTAGAGGATGTTAAGTTGTTTGATCATTTTTTTAGTATAAAAGAGCGTGCTGTCATGAATTATCGTTATACTTGTAACGACTGTTAATATAGGAGGTTACTCTGCTCAAACAAATATTGAAATAGAAAATTTCTGTTGTTTAATATATTGAATGCCTTCGTGGCACTTTAGTCTGTAACGTATGACATAATATCTCATGACATGACTTGGATTATTGGGTTAATTTTTCGTGTTTGAGCAAGGAATGTTTCTAAGTTTGGTGAGTGTACTACAAGCTAGCTATATCAAAGCTAGCTGTATCAAACAAACCAAATTGAACCAGAAATAAATTTTGGCCAACTTGGTTTTGTGAAAATTGTGATACCTAAACTTCGTAAATACCACATTACAGAGTAACAAAGACCTTAGCACTGAAATACGCGAACAAACGATTGCCTAAAATCAATTCGACAATATAATATCTCAAAAATTCGCTTATTTTGTCTGCAAGGTCAAGCAATCTTTCAAGGCATATTGATTTCATAGTAATATTTATATGAGAAGACGTATGTCAGCGTATAGAGTACAAACTGAATAACGGCCAATATCGAGTTACATGATTGATGCCGGTGGCTGATAGCCATCTGACTTGCGGACAAACAGAGGGATAGTAGTTTAATGTGAAAATATAGTTATAAAAATACGAGTGTACAACAGACTCCCGCAAATTCGACAAACGATTTGCAAGTTGGATTAACGATTTTTTTTTTTTTTTTGGATTTTACCTAATATCTAAAGTTCATTCTGATACACTACGGATCCAAATGATAAGATTTTGATGAACTGCAAAGTCATGTTCTTAAAGAAACTTGAAGTATGAAGCTTTTTGCATTACCTACATGAGCAAAGGTATGCCAAAAAATTAATTACAAGAGGCTCTGCCCTCGTAGACAAGTGGCAAAACGCTAACGCTACAAAATGTATGGATTTGACATTAGTATTCGCTAGCGAAGCGATGACTTATGTCAAATCGCATACATTTTATGGCGTTAACGTTTGTGTTAGCGTTTTGCACTTGTCTAGGGGGGCCAAGCTAGCTAGCATAATATGAATTTTAAATACTCGTACAGTAGACCCCCGGGTCTACTGTATTTAAAGTTCATATGATCGACTTACTGTAAATAAATACGGCTTCTCTACATTGGCTTAGTACGAGTATCTCTACGTTGATAAACGTGTAGAGGTTCAAATTCGCAGACGTTGATTAGGTATAGACAGCTGCCGCAATCATGATAGCAATAATAGATAATAGTTTTCTATCATGCCCGACATGGAGATAGCCTATTACGGTATTCCAAAGTACATACCTTTATAACACGACTCTCCGTATCAAATTTGTAGGAATATACGGTGAAAATATAAATACGGTGAAATAAAATGCTAAATAGTTTCTAAGAATAAAACAATATTTTTAAACTCGCGAATGAAAATATGTTAAAATATGAGATATCTTTTTCATCGCTCTTCTGATAGTTCTGAAATATTAGCGTATACTAGCACCCCAGATTTAAGCACGTTCTACAATAACGTCACTATCAGCACCCTCGAGCTCAAAGACCCGTGGAACATGGAATCAAAAATACACCCGAAATCAAAAGACTTTCCACAATGTTGCTCCAACACTAACAACGCGTGAAATCCTATTGAGATCTTCAAAGAGGCTATAATCCTTGATCTCTTCGTCCAATCGAATATGATCTGTGCGTCATAAAAAATAGGGTATCTATTGGCATGACACTTGTTCCCTAATCGCTTAAGGCATTGTCATCCCCCGTGGAACAAACGGGCAATATCTGCACAGATTTCGTCGCCCGAGGCGCGCTGATGAGGTGGTCGTGTTAATTATTAAACAATTTGCTCCACAATCGTGCCATGATGAAAGGTCGTCATCGCGTCATCAAATTACTGACCCTATATTTGATCTTACATAAATATAACTGGGAGTTGTGTCGTTTTAGGAAAATCATAGTAGATGTACAATGTACATGTAGCTAATATTGAAAATGTACTGTTTAAAATACTTTCATCTGATAAAAATCTCTGTTTGTTTTACAACTTCTTTATGACGAACAGTTTGACTACATGTCGCATATTTTGGAAATTTTAACCCCTTGCAACCAATAATGTATACTGATGGTGCAGTAGTATTTCAACTATCGAAAATGTACCAATGCTCATAATTAGAATTTGTTGCTCGCAATTATTTGTGTTAATTAACGATAATCTCATTACAATCAAGTGTGTAATCGCAATACAATAATAAGCGCGCCACAAAACGAACGGATATTGGCAGAAAAGTAATTCTGTTTCAATATAAAAATATAAGATGAGTTTTATCACGGAGAAATCAGAGGAGACGCAATCAAATTATTTGTTTTCCCTCTGTAATTACGTTTCGTCGATTGGAAATAAAAGATCGATTTGTCGTCCTTTAAATACCTTCTTTCGTACGTAACACAATTTCGCAAGCGGCTTCTATTTTCACTGATCACGTTTGGTTTCATTGATTCTAACTCAGCAATAACCTGATGGTAATTTTATAAGAAAACGTTTAGGTTAGTTTGAATAATTTTATATACGTCTATTCGGATTAAGATGATAGTAAACACGAATAATTTGATGATATCAAACCATTCGTATGAACTAGCTAATTTTAGTCGATCAGTGCGAACACAATTTATTCGTTTGCCACTAGTTTGCCAATTTAGATTTTGTTAACATCTAAGCGATTTCTTATTACGAATATACTACTACTAACTACCGTAGTACAGTGTCCTAAAACCTACACTACACTACAGAACTAAGAGAAGAATATACTTTCTGTAAGGCCGTGTTTCCACCTGCAAGACAACTGTCGCGAGAAGTGTCTGACAGTCTGTCTGACAGCAGCTTGCAAGTGTAAACCCCGTAGCAAGTGCTGTCGCGATAATTTGTCAAGCGCTTCCTGCGGGTAGTTGCGATAGCATGTCTAAACATGTCTGCGAGAACTCGCGACAAATCTCGCTGAGGGTCACCGCAGATATACGGTCTAGTTTCGTATGACATTTATCCGCGAGCTTCTCGCACGACATTTATTGCACCAATAAATTGCAGGAATTAGTATGAAATGTAAACAATATTGCAAGAAACTCACGCAAGACTTCTGCGAGTTTGCTTGCAGGTGGAAACACAGCCTA
Source organism: Lysandra bellargus (assembly GCA_905333045.1). Lineage (NCBI taxonomy): Eukaryota > Metazoa > Arthropoda > Insecta > Lepidoptera > Lycaenidae > Lysandra > Lysandra bellargus. The sequence goes on along the minus strand of HG995319.1, from coordinate 6,335,584 downwards.
ACAATTAAATAAAGGTTTTGACAGATACTGTAATATCCTAAATTATTATGCCAAAATCTTTATTTATTTACAGCTAAGAAAACGTCTCTGAGTACGTCAATAAAACTATAATTAAAGACGTGAGTGGAAGAACCAGATAACTAACATTTTTTACTTTATAAATAATAAGTAATGTTAAACCTTATCAAATATTTTGTTTACAGGATATGGAACGAATTCGTTATCTGTTATGTCAAAGTCGACGCTGGATGCCCATTCACATCTTCGTCAACCAGGTAAAGTAACTTTGCTTCCTCCTGAATCATACTAATATTATAAATGTGTCTGCCTGTTCGTCTGTTACCTCTTCACGATTAAACCGCTGAACCGATTTTGACGATATTTAGTATGGATTTACTTTGAGTACCGGGAAACATTGGATACTTTCATCCCGAAAAATGTACGGTTCCTACACGATAAATTATTTTGGCGTAATTCCGTTGCGATAGTCTAGTAATAAATATTTCTTTTGTTTAGATTAAATTTTCATTATCATTTATTAATTTCTTTCAATATGTATTGGTATCGTTGTTGTAAGATAAGGAATTATGCAATCTCACATAAAAACGTTCATATTCTGTTTGGGATGTATTTATGCTGTCTAAAATTCCTGTATATTGATGCCCGACAAATAACGTTTAAATGAATTATTAATTATATGATACACCGTCTGTGAGAAGAGCCATTGAAAATTATTTTACTTTTAAGCTTAATATATTATTCCAACGATAATCAATAAACATAGTTTTATGCTCTTAATTATGTGAATTGCCGTTGAATTTTCTTGTTGATTGTTGGTTTATGGGATTTCGGTCTAAGCACGACGCAGTTGTACGATATTCGCCTACTATTATGAAAATTTTATTCGACAATATTATTGTCAATAATGTAAAAATCAAAGAAGCTGCCAAATAAAAGAAAGAACCTAACGAACTAAAACATTCCTTAATGCATTCGCAAAACGGCCGAACGGGATTTGTTTGTCCACACGGTCAGTTACGCTTCGCATACATTCGTCCCGAGGCGCACATGTTTGTCGCAAACGTTTCATCAAACATATTCTTTAAAGGGTCTCCGTGAAAACATTTAATCCTTTGTCAGAATTTTGTTGGATTTTTTCATTACTAATATTTTGTTGTTCCAAAAAACATAAGGTATAAAATATGTTACTGCAAATAAATTTAAATTATAAATGAATTTAATGCTTAACCTTCTCGGTTCAACATTAGAGATGCACCTCTACTATTTTTTTTTATGAATTAAGGGGGCAAACGAGCAAACGGGTCACCTGATGGAAAGCAACTTCCGTCGCCCATAAACACTCGCAGCATCAGAAGAGCTGCAGGTGCGTTGCTGGCATTTTAAGAGGGAATAGGGTAATAGGGGAGGGTAGGGATAGGAAGGGAAGGGAATAGGGGAGCGTAGGGAAGGGTAAACATCACTCGCTCTCGGCGAAACACAGCGCAAGCGCTGTTTCACGCCGGTTTTCTGTGAGAGAGTTATTTTAATGCATCTTTAATTTACCTCCGTTCCTTGTTTGATCCAGTAAATTTTCTATCATACTATGTACGTAATGGTATTTCCAACAGTGACAATTGAAAAACTTTGTAGTTTGGGAACACTTAATGTGGAAATTTTACTGAATCAATGCCATTTCATCCGTTAGAGAGCTATGATGCCACAGACTTACATGCAGATGCCTTATAACATAGCCTTTTTGCGTCGCGAGTAAAAAGTAAATTCGGGGAGTTTGCTACTAAAACCTACCTATATTTTTCATATCGAGATCTATAGCCACAGACTGACTGATACATGGAGCAAAAACAACGATACGTCAAACTTATAACACCCCTTTTTTGCATTGGGGGTTAAAATCGAATACATCGAATAGCCTTCTTTACTGTTAGGTACTACCAGAGAAGTTGATTCCTACGATTGAGGGACCTGCGTAGTTTGGTCGCGTTATGTCAAACCCATCCAACCGATCACAATTAACATTGAACTGACATGATCCGACCAAATGACGTTGGTCTGTCAACTGCCTAGGAATCAATTTCCTCGATGGTACATCTAATTCGTAACATAAACCCAAGTGACAAAACTTTTAATTACGAACCCCGCGAATCCTACATGTTATTTTTGTCGCGTTTATTTTGGGAAAACCAAAAAAGCCGAACGTCTCAATTTCATTAGACAAAGCGGCGTGTTTGCGCGCGTCACGTGACCGTCGCGTGTCAGACGGGGTCAGATTACTGCGGCCGAACTGTTTGAGGGGCGACACCACGCGATAAAGTCAAAACGCGAATTGTAACGGTGGCTTTTTATTTTATACCGACTTTTGCCACCGGTTTTGTCCGTAGTGAAGACATAATAAAAAATTAGCATAGAGCAAGATCCAAAATGGTAAAAGTAGGATCGATAAAGGACTCAAGTAAAAAATCTAATACTACTGTATTTGAAAAAAAATTACAATGTGACTACAACTATTAGTTTTGCATCAAAAAGTAACAATTGACAAACATCTTTTATTATTATACTAGGACAAGCTCGGAGTATACATAATATGCAATATATACGTTTACCAATTTTTAATCGTTACAAACAATCAAGAATAGTACGTAGTGCAGTCGCCAGAGGTTTTAACCTCCAAAAATTGTAATAGTGAATGGATTTTTGTTTTTGAGGTGTCATTTTCTTTTTTACACCATATCTTGCAAAGCTTACCAAAAATTTTTATGTGCTTTTAATTTTTTAGTTACTTAATTAATAATTAATATTTCAGCATATAAAACCGGCCCAGAAAAAAAATCTTGTTCCTGTTATTTAATGACTCTTATCCGATTATTTACGTTGAAAATTAACCAAATACACAATTTTAAAAAAAGAAAGTTTGCTTTGCTAAGCTAAATACAACTATAAGGTTTTTGCAAAGTTTTTAGAGATTAACGCTCGTCGTAACCAAGATAAAAGGGTGGATTTAAGGGTTGTAACGAAAAGTGTGTTAAACTTATTTGTCGTGCGTATTTAATTTTTTGAGAAATGATAACTTTTAAGTACTTAAAAACGTTTAAATATCTCCAAAAATGTGTATAATAGACCGAAAACATTTTTCTATATTTGTTGAGAATTTATTTAAGTGAGAGCTAAAACATTAAATGCATCGACAAATGAAAGACTTTTTCTAGTCTTTGAAATATATTTAAACTTCCTACTTAAAGCCAGAAAAAAATTGGGCGCTACAAATCTCTCGTACATACATAAAGACGCATGCTGCGACCTATGTTTGGAAAAAGCTTACCTGAATACAAAAAATATCAGTCCTTAACCTAATTTGTATTTTTTCCTTTAAGTTTGTTTTAGCAAATATAATTAATGAAAAAAAAATAAGTAAAAAAAAAATATTCTGTAAAAACCTAGCCAAAAGAAATAAAATACAGATTTTCTTCAAAATATCCGTGAAAAGTTTGTGCTACATTTTCAGAAAATTTATTAAAGTAAGAGCTAAAAAGTTATACACATTAAAGGCTTTGTTAAGCCTAAAAAGTAATTTTAAACTTCCCATTTAGCACCAAAGAAAAATAGGAACGCCATTTACCTGCCGAGGCACACAACAAGCACATTTGGAGGTATGCTCATCTATATACAAAAATATTAATTTTAAATCTAAATTACATATTTTTTCAACTTATAAATAATACGGAATATAAGCAACGATACAAATCAAAAAAATAATAATATATTATATTATTTTGCTATATATTTAAAAGAAAGGAATATGCAAATTTTCTTCAAAATTTTACAGTTTATGAGTTTACTTGAAGTGGAAGAGAATAATTTAAAAATCAAAAGCACAACTTTTCAATAGGTAAACTTTATTATATAAAAGCTTTATCGATATTTCCTTACTAATGCAAGTCTTAAGTTTAACAATAAAATCTCATATTATCTATTTATATCTCTCTATGATCTTATTTAACTATGACTGAACTTTCTTAAAACTTTGAATTTACGTGAAATTTAATTAGATATATCACATAATACATGGTTGCAGTTTTGTGTAAGTTGTTTTTATAAAAATATATTTCTAGATAACGAGAGCTAACTTTAAGGTTTGGAAAGAAAAGTACACTTGCTGCTATTTTCCAATTTCAAATATATATTTTGTCTATGACGTATCCACACTAAGTATAATAGGTCTACCAGAATCTGATGGCAAAAAGTGAGAAAATGAATTGACTCTAGCAATACCGGGGTAATTGGAATAAAACATTTTGATCCTTTTTTTCTTCTTATAGCGGCTGATTCTGTCTGTTAAATAAGTAAATATAAAAATTTATCCAGTGATCAAGGATATTTTTTGAAAATCTGCTGTCATAAATTGCCATCAGATTCTGGTAGACCTATAGGTACAACAATCACAGTTGCTGTACTACGCTTTCTAGTTTAAAACGGATCTTTTGTCTATGAAGTCTATCACGACACTACAGAGTTACCAAATAAATTAAAGTCAAATTATGTAATCGTATAGTAATCGTAAAGTAGATTCTACTAAATGACGCCCGCAACTCCTTTGCGTCAAAATTCGCGTGGAAACCGTAAATTTTCCGGAATAAAAAGTATTCTATATCTTTTTCCCGAGATCCAAAGTATCTCCATACCCAATTTCAGCATAATCGGTTCAGCAGTTTGAGCGTGAAGATGTAACAAACAGCCAGACACACTTTCGCATTTATAATATTAGTATGGATTATAATATTGTATCCACTTATAGCCAGCAGTTATAATAATGTATATATCTATACAGTTGGAGTAGTCAATCAACGTGACACGCAATATACGTGATAGACATGCATTTAATTGTTCGTATAAAACATTGTTATTACAAAGTGTTTGTTGTGTGATCGACCCACCCAAGACAAACCGCGCTCCTCAAACACGTAGCGCAAACAAGGGGCAAGATATAAAAAACACTGTCATGGATTGAGTTTTATTAAGGAACGTAAAACGTTGAAGTTTAGTAAAAGACAAGTAGGTAGGAATAATTAAGAAAGTAATTATTTTAGTCACAAAGATTTAAGTTTTATAGGAAGACGGACATTTTCACTAAAAAAAAAGATGTGAAAAATGTAAACTTTTTTTTATATTCTGTTCGCACAAACAGTACCATAATTTGATTTATTTTAAGTAAAATCGTTTCTGTTCGCACAAAAAGTACCTTAAAAAAGACACCTATGTGCTTATTTTTAATTGAAGAAAAAGAACATAGAAAAAAAAGGACATTTTGCGGCTAGAGAGCCACAAAATGTCCTTACACAGTGCAGTTTCTTACAAGCGAGTCATCAAAATCACATCGCTATTAATATCTTTATTATCAAAGGAAGTCCGCTTTTCCTTGTACATCCTCAAAGCAATTACTGACCAATAATCATATGTTCTAACAAATAGAAACGTCAAAATTTATCTGGCGGGGGTTTTATTGAATTTGGGGGAGTCGATCTGCAATCAAATGGTTCAGGGTCGTGGGTTCTATTCTCGGTTGCACGATAATGCGCTGGGATAGTGTAATTACCCGTTTATTATTATTTTATTGCCGCTCCGAGCTTCGCTCTTTTGTCTATGGGACATTTGTTCTGAGTATCTCTGCATCCTTATTTCATTATCCTTGATTTCGATTGAGATGGTTTCTGTATTGGATTCATTGGAGTAGTTTTTGTATCATACCATTTGAATGCTGTTTTGTAAAAAATGTACGAGAAACGAGAGTTCTCGAAATAGAAGAAAATAAAGTGTAGCTGTAACTAATATTTTCAAAGTCAGCGCGCGTCGATTTATAATAGTGTTTATATATATATATATATATATATATATATATATATATATATATATATATATATATATATATATATATATATATATATATATTTATATATATATATATATATATATATTAATTAATTTATTTATAGTTGTATTTTTATTGTCTTTGTTTCAGTATTTATTTTTGGAAATACTTAATATCTGTAATAAATTACTACTTTTCAAAGTTTTTTACATTTCAATCGAAAAAGAGTCGCCCAAAAATATCTCGTATTTAAAAAAATTATCACAAAAAGATGTCTTACCAAGTAGCTTACAAACATGTCGCACCGTCCATTCAAAACAATATTATAAATGTTATAATTTATAAAAATTCAGACGAGTTTTCTTATAAAAATATAAGAGCAACAAGCCTAAGTGACCAGTGTTATTGATCGATGGGTGTCTAAGGCGTCATAATTGGAATACAAATTTCTTCTTTGACGGCGCGGCCACGTCGCCAGGAGGGTCGTGATTTAGCCTTTTGTGCGTCACGCATTAACTCCTTCTAGCCTCTATTTACACCCTACCCTGTAACAACCAACCAAACAAAAACTAACCTTACGCATCAGAAAATAAGCACCAAAGCACCTCTCGTTCACGCTCGACTAATGATTTTGGATTTACAGTGAATCGGAATAAGAACTATTTCGAGTTTCGTAAAAAAGTGGCGTTCGTTTTTCTGTTCGACCGCGCGTTTGACAATGAATCGATTGGCGGCGGGAATAAGATCTATTTTCGTGTGATGAACCCGGAGCACAGATTAGTGTTGGTAATGGGTGCGTAATTACAGTAGAAAGGCAGACATTACGAGGTTCATTTGGCGAGCGATGGGAAGGGGTTCCAAGTGCTTTGGGAATTAACGCGCTGATTTCATATAACTGCAAACATCGTACGTGATACTGAAACGCTCTTTATGCCACTTCCAGTGATTCAGGCAATTAAGAGATACCCAGGGCAGGTGGTTGGGGGTTTAATAACAATTTATCGTTGTTGAGATAATGTTCAATACGATAAGTTTTCGACTTATGTTCGTTCAGGGTTACTAATTAAACCTACCATAAGAAACGCGGATAGGTGGATTTAAAAAAATGTATCGTAGCACTAAATGACTTGATGGACTTTATCGGAAAAACATTTTTTTAAATGGTTTCAAATTGTTCGTCGGACCCATATTACAGTATCTCTGATTTTCTCATGATAACTCTATACATCTGACTTTGAAAAGTAATGAAAATCAATATAGCTGGTAGTATAATATCTATTGGAGAAAATATTTTTGGGAAATTAAGAATATTTTAAATTCTTTGCGTATATACTGATTGCAATACAAGACTACAAGTATGGTATTGATGCTGCCTTTCAAAAGAGTTGAAATGTAAGCGATAAACCACGTTCAGCGAACTCTTTTAAGAAATTCTCCGCACATTTTACCCTCAGAAGCTGTCCAGAAAACGTTGCAATAAAGTGGCTCAATAAATTTCATATAGGGTGGTATGTTTGCCGTAGGAATGTATTGTTGACATAACACGGGGAAGCGACAGTGCGCTTAGCTCTACAGGGGACCAAAGGGGACCACGGGGGACCAATATGTTCTAGCAGAAGATAAAATGCACTTTGACCCACTGAGAGTGGAATTAGCTTGGTTTTGGAGTTTGGAATATGGCCTTCTTTTTTGGAGCCTGAAGGGGAGCTGAACTATGGTTCCGAGTTAACCCTTGCGGCGGGTAATAGCTATTGATAGAGTTGGTAAATCTTAAATTTGTTTGAAAATCTGAGGATATTCCGTATTTCGAACTTTTGTACTTAACATATTCTTAAAACAATTTTTTCGTAGTTCGATCTTTTATAGTAACATATTTATGATTGGTACTTAGCAAATGGTTGAAAAGCAGCAAAAGGGATATCAAAAAGATTCTAATATAGGCAGATCAATTCCATAAAATCAGGCATTTCGTATCCTAAATTCAATATTAACGGCAATATTACGGAGTAAAAAGCCAATACTCAATATCTCATCCCCTCAAATCTAAAAACAATCATAAAATAATTCGCACCAGTCGAGTTCGTCCCACCAATTCGACTCGCAAATGGAAAATGTAATCACAGCGGATTCTATTTGCTGCCGTAACTTCGTTTGTGACGTTCAGGTGTATAGACCAGCTTTTATTTTGATAAATATTGTACGTTTGTAAAAACATACAATTAATTTAAATTTTATAGAAATTTTGAGGGTATTTTTTGTAACGCGTTAGCTAGGTATTAGAATAGAGATAAAATAGTTTGTTTAACCTCTATTTCTTTTCTTTTTAGCTGTTCGAAACTTGAAACTCCTTATGTGGATAAACTATAGAAATCTTAAATTAATTGATATATATATATATATATATATATATATATATATATATATATATATATATATATATATATATATATATATATGCGGATGCTGTACGAAGCGCTCGGCAAGACGGCGCAGAAGACGTCCCGGAGGAGAGACGGAAGCGAACGAAGCTTGCAGGACATCATCTCCGTGCTCAAGCAGACTAATCCTGCGGAATTGCCGGTGTTTGTGGCCAAGAAGCTCCACAAACTGCCGGCGGTATCGACGGACCATGTCAACGTCTCCAGCCTACTCCAGAAGTTCGACATCATGAGGGCAGAGCTGGACGAGATGCGAGGTAGATTGGATGCCTCGGAAAACACCATCAGTGAGTTACGTAGTGAATTATTACAATTAAAAAGTAATAATTCATTATGTAGGTCACCCGAGCATCCGATCGACTCGATAAATATGCGTCGCGGGGCTCAGCGCGACTCGCCGTTTTGCACGTCAGCGAAATCGAGTGGGTCAGCAACAGCCGCCGCCGTCAGCTCGCCGTCACCGCGTGACGTCGACACGAAATTGAGGACATCGACTCAAGCGAAAAATTATGCAAGCGTCGCTGCTTGCCCCGCACCGCCCCCGCGGGTAAAGGCGAGGGGTGCAAAGAAGGGCCACAAGGCTGAACATCTTCGACTCGACAGGGACGAGAGCAGGAGGTGCGATGAGGAGGGCTTCGTTCTGGTGGAGAGGAGGAAGAAGAAGAAGCCAACCATCCGCAACCACCGCGGCACCGCACCTTATGTGCCCGAGCTGCGCCTGCGAAGCGAGGTGTCCGCGACGCCGCTCTACGTGTCGCGCCTGCACTGGTCCATGACGGTCGAAGACGTCGTAAACTACATCCGCGAGAAGACCACCTACACCTTGAGGGTGGAACGTCTGCACTCTCGCCACAAAGTGAATTTCAGTTCCTTTGTGGTGAGAGTGCCGACTCAAGTTTTATCCATCTTCGAGGCGGAGGAGTTCTGGCCCGCCGATGTAGTTTACCGAAGGTTCCGGGGGAGGCTCCAGAACGAAGCGCGCATCACGTCGCCGAAAGAGACTTTACGTGATAAAGTGTAGTGTGATTGTGTGTATGAATGTGTAAATAATATATATTAGGATAAAATTGTTCGGCGTGCATCCGTTGTCTGATTGCCAGAACACAAGTTTTACTTAGCATGGGATTAGACGACGTGATGTACGCTACCTAGCTTTTATACTATTGTATATTATTGTATGGTTAATAAAGAATTTAAATTTTGAATTTGAATATATCAATTAATTTTAAAATTAATATATTATGATATAAGGGGGCAAACGAGCAAACGGGTCACCTGATGGAAAGCAACTTCCGTCGCCCATGGACACTCGCAGCATCATAAGAGCTGTAGGTGCGTTGCGTAAGAGGGAATAGGGTAATAGGGAAGGGAAGGGAATAGGGGAGGATAGAGAAGGGAATAGGGTAGGGGATTGGGCCTCCGGTAAACTCACTCACTCGGCAAAACACAGCGCAAGAGCTGTTTCACGTCGGTTTTCTGTGAGAACGTGGTATTTCTCCGGTCAAGCCGGCCCATTCGTGCCGAAGCATGGCTCCCCCACGTAAGTACCATTGAGAAAGTTAAGATTCATTGGCAGTTGACGGACACTTGGTCGGATTATGTCAATACAAGTCGTGATCTGTCGGCTGGGTTTCACGCGATCAAACTAGGTAGGTCCGCCGTCTGCCTGGATCAACTTCTTTGATAGTGTGTACATACACGAAAAATTACAAAAAACTAAAAGGCTTTATTACATTTTGTAAGCGATGTTACATTTAACCAAAAATTACACTACTTTCCATAAATACTGAACAATTAGTAACGAAGTTATATTATTTGAATAAAAAAGCTGAAGCCCGAAATTACCAAGAACATACTTAATCGAAATAAAAATACGTCTAAATTCCGCTTCGATGAGCTCGGATAAGCAACAAAACGTCCAATCCAAATTGTCGCCTCGTGCCATTTATAAATATAATCATCGCGCTCGCTCGTGTAGATGCTAATGCGTAGATGGATAATCAAATATGGAATATGTTCCATATTCGGTTCCCTGACAGAAGCGTGGGGTGAAATAAGTATTTATGATTTCCCTCGCTTCTTAGATTTTTGGGATCGTCATCCCAATCTCTATGAAATGAAACTAGGCTTCGCTCTAAAAAGCCTTCGCCACTATTCTCATAGAATCACCGAAAACCTTGTAGTGTATCAAAAAGCTGTCGTAGGTTATTCTAATTCTCATTCAGTAATACAAATTATAACCTATACTCTAGCTCACCGCATTTTAGAAGGTTTATATAAATGTCCCGAATTTTGCGTATGGAAAAATACGAGTGTCGATTACGCACGTAGTTTTCGGATTACCATACTGTATAAAACGTCTTCGCGCGTAAAATCCGCGCAATATCGCGCATAGATTCCGCTTTATCATGTTTTATGGATGAGACCTTATAGAGTTTAGGCCTTTCAGAGTCCAGGCATTCTGACAAAAACATGATGATGATGACGCACCAATATCCTTAAGTTCGTTACTGAACCACTTTGATTGCTATCGAAATATAATTTGTAGATTACAAAATAGTGTACTATTAGTACTCGCCGTGAATTCTGATAGCCCGCAATCGATGGCGGGCTACAAGTAGTCATTTATCATAATCTTCTCGATTAGATCGCGCCTCGCCCCTACAAGGGGCATTTAACTACCCTCCATTTAACAGTTATTTCATACATTTTTTTATTCAGAACGTGTCTTTTGTATTGCTGACTCAGTGTGTTGATTAATGCTCGAAATAAATTAAATTATAATGTTATCTTATCGATTTCAAATAACTTTAATTTAAATTAAAACTCTTCGAAATACAGAAAAGAAGAAAAGTTGTGCGAAAATTATTCCAATCTCAAGAACACAATATCTCGGCGAGCCTTTGCCTTTAACTTTCGCATTCATAAACATTTTGCAAATATTTACACGAGTAAAAGTTACAAGGAAAATATGTGGAGAAGCGTGACATTTTCATATGCGGTTGAATCTTGTAATTTTTTCACTCGTAAACAGAAATCATTCAACCCAAAAATTTAAATTTATTCGGCATTGCTCTTAATATGGAATACCATTTGGCAGCCCTGGCTAAAATTGCGAGTAAGTTATTTCTCGTAACGTAACTGACGTAAGTGGCGTGTTTTAAAAACGTTGTTTCCTCACATTATGCTAATTCCCAATGTCAATGTCTAAAAACTTTACCAACGACCCCTAATAGCCGGCAAATGTGGTCAATTTTTATGTTTTTGTTGCCTTGACATCATAATGTTCAAGGTATTTTTAACTATTAAACATAATTATGTTTTATAGTTAGTTAAAACAGTTAGGCCTACTTACACCAATATGAGTTAAAATAAATCTTACGTTTCTTTGATTATGTAATCAGTCTCGGAACCCCTAATTCTTCAGTGTCCATATTCTGTCCATCAGTTCTTGTATCATGTACCTATACCGTCGATGCGATAAGTGCTATTAAGGCGCTATATTGAAAAAACGTTCCTTTTTGACGTAATAATATAGGACCCTCAAAAATGTTACAAATCTGGTAATGAGGTAAGTATACATAATATCTTCATAGCCTTATCTAGGTTTGAGAAGAACTAGAAACATGATTAATGTATTTTGCCTCGATACATTTAATTTTCGAAATGACCTCTTAAAAATACAAAATTTGAAGATTATTTTTAAACGAAAATACATATATTTTCGTTTAAAAATAATTTTCAAATATATTCATATTGTAGGAAATTAGTCTAATTGGTAGACACCTTTGCAACTCAAGATCGTACATAGAAGCATTTTGCTTAATGATTATAATTACGTTTTTTCGGATGTTTTCCGAGCGAGCCGATAGCTTCTGGCCGCAGCGTATTCACGACTTTATAGTAATACAAATTAAGTATAAAATTGCCCTTGCGGTAAAATTACTTTCGATATAGCGCCTTAATGATCAAACTTTGCATGGATTCACACAAAGTGCTAGGTTCAAATCACATATAGGGTAAGTTATCTTTAGGGCTTCACGCGAGAGCGAGAAAAATCTTCTCGTCTCGTCTCGTTCTCGTCTCGCTTTTACGAGACGAGGACGAGAACGAGACGAGACGTTTTGAAAATATTATCGGCAATACCGAGACCACATATAGGGCAACCCGAGAGTCTCGTTTTGGGTCTTGTTAATTTTTTTAAATTAAGTTTTTATTCGAAAAATCAGAAAAGGTCTACTTAGAAAACAATATATTTTAACCACCTAAACTGTATTTTATCATATAAATACGCTAGTCATAAAATATTCCTTATTCTCTTTATTATCATTATTTACTACTAAGCGAGACGAGACAACTGGTAACGAGACGAGACCGAGACTTGAACGAGACTCAATTTTTTGAGGATTGACGGGACCAAGACGAGATTTTTGTTACTTTCGCTTACTCTCGTCTCGTGTGCAGCCCTAGTTATCTTACCCTAATAACTTGTGGGAAATCTTACCCTGTGCATGAATTATGCTTTAAGAAAGAGAAAACATGACATTTTGATACACTATCAGCATGAATCATGATATTAAAACCTAGTTTATATAAACTATTATATAAAGTATTATATAATACTGATGCTAGTAGGTTCTAGTTATACAAGGTAGGTTAAACTAAAATTTAAACTGTCATTAATCATTGCAATTATCGGTGTCTAAGTTAACGCGGTTGGAATTAGTCACGGCGCTGATTCGACACAGCTCCCTGCTTTATAGCCCAGGAGCTAACGCGAGTGTCGCAACTCCCTGCTTTATAGTCCAGGATCCAACACGAGTGTCATTAACAATTACTACTTTATTATTATATTAACAAAGCGCGAATTGTTGGGGTCCTTTTGTTTCTATGTGAATGTGCCTCGAATAAGCGTCACATGATTTTAGCCTGTGTGACGAAAGAATAGGAACTACTTTACCGTGACGTAATTACTTGGAGTGTGGCCCTTGAGAATTATTACTATAATTTGCATAGCCACTAAAGGACCGTGAATAGGTAACAAATGGAAGGACCATTTGCATTGTCGTGTACTCTTGTAGATATTATGGCCGAAGGATATAGATGAAAAGAATTGGACAATATTTTAAATGGAGCGGGAATAGCACATTGTAGTAGAGTAATACAGCCGTGTCCTTGATATCAAGACTGCACTTGAAGAAGCACACGCATAAAACGCAGTTTTATGTGAGTGCTTCTTCTTATATTATTATTAATAATTCGGCCAGGCACAAACTGCTACATGTTTGACAGGTTGTCGTGAATATTATCAGTTGTCAAGAGAAATTTTTCATCTTTTTGATAAGAACAAGATGGCCACGTGCGAAATTCTTACGCCGGTCCTCGCCGGGTCCCTCCCTCTCTCCCGAACCGGTGGTAGGCAACAGTAGTGAAGACGTTCAAAAAATAATTGTAAAAAAAATCTGAATAAAAAAGTTTGAGTTTGAGTTAACGGTTCCTTAAGGCATCAGATAGTGACATACTGAGCTCTGACATTATACTGGTTGAAATTTTGGAACTTTCGTTCTGATTTTTACCTTCCTACTTTAAAGTTTCTTATCTGTCCGGGTAGGTATAAAATATTCTAAAAATTTTATCGTTCAAGCGGCGACAGTGGCAGTCTACGGTGGCATTATCTATGCTAATCTGGGCCTGCACGTTCCATTCATTATGGCTGTTTTAAATGCAATCTATGCAACGTATCTGGATTTTTTCGGTTTTGTTGTTTGCCCGTTGCCATGGCTACCTGTCTTTTACAGCCGCACTTCTTATGCCTATTCTTCTTTGGGTCATATTTGGGTTACCTGTCGACCAAAATTTGAGGCTATAATATCAGTCAGCAAAGTGGTATCTTTGAATCACTACATACTACATAAAGTATCATGATACTGAAATAGCATCTACATCAACATGCAAAAATATGCCATTACGTTAAATTCTTTTGAGAATAAAATAGAAAACTTTGCAAAAGCATTTCTCTTGGAAATATTTCTTATAGTCCGTGCGGAACTAGTTGGCCGCGCCTTAGGTAGGGACGGGGGTGAGGGGGCGGGTTGCTTGCTGCTCGCAATGCACATGACATTAGACAGTGACCACCAATCTCGCGATATCGTGAACAATAATATTATTTAATTATTGGAAAGAATAAATTAAAGACATTAGACAATTGATCAGTTTTATATTCTAAACCCGCTATCCCCAACCCGCGGACCGCGGGCCGCATCCGGCCCGCCGGGACTTTATTTGTGGCCCACGTGATGTTAAACAATTTTGAAATTCACGCCCACCGGCAAAATAACGTAAAGTCTAAATATCATTAATAATATGTATTATTAAATATAATATTAAATCTTTAATTTTGAAGAAAGTTATTTTTTAACCCTAAAAAATTTTCTTTGCGGCCCGCGAGTCGCGACACCAAGACCAAAACATGTTTGAGGCCTGCATGAAAAAAAAGTTGGGGACCACTGTTCTAAACTATTGACATCGGCTTTCCGTTTTTTAAAAAACGTATGCACTTTAAATATTATTTCCTTAGATTGTCTTTTTATCGGCGGACTCATCTTGCTATTGCAATCTCTTGTGCGAAGCGCCCCTGCCTCTCCGTCCCACGGCTCACATACCTCAGGCGCGGCCAACTAGTTCCGCGCGTACTATAATTAATAATACGTTATTTCATCTTTTGAACTACTCGCTTCCATTTCAAATGTGAATTTATTGTTTGTTTTGTTACTGTATTCTTTAAAGGAGCATTGTAAAAGCGTGTTGAAAGTATGACCCAAATATTACAAATCGTAAACTTTTTAAGCTATTTTAGGAAAGTAAAGTGAAAACAGAATCACTTCGTACACTGTGATTACAACGATGATTGCGAAACTGTTTATGCACAATTAGCGTCGATGTCGTGTGATAATGGACAAATATGCCCCTCAACATGTTCCAAAGTTTGTCTATCATTGGCTAACACGTCGTGACTCGTGTAGTGGCCGTATTGCACCATCAACCTTTGTTTGATTTGTTTCAAAAAAAGTATTTGCCCATGCAACACTTTCCATTCCATAATATTCTTTTACAGCTATGATATAATATTATAAAAAAAAGGATTTACTGACAATTTCTAATGTGTGGTTTATTTTCAGATCCCTATCAGATGTTTGGGCCCACCAGCAGTCGATTAGCAAATTCAGGTAAAATGCATTGCTTTTACATGATTTATTTCTTCATACAGGCTTATAATATGCAGTATGCTGTATAGAGTAATTTGTTTGAAGCGTGATATAGAGAACTTCTAATAGAAAAATCCCAATTATTCGCGTTTGCTAAAACTATCAGCATTTACTAACTATTAACTAGCAAAAACTTGGTCCTCCTTTCTTCATCCTGTATGAACTCCACCTTATTTTGTCAATTTTATTCATCAGAGGTTTTTTGGCATATAGTTCCGATATAGCTCCCAGCATTTACAGAGAAAGAGCCTTTACAACAAATTTTTATATTTATCCATTTTAAACCCCCACAAACTAATTTCACGAATCGTGAGAAAACACTGATTGTAATAAGTCACACGAACGCAATCGTAAGTTAAATGCTAATCATTAGTTAACCCTTATTTAAACCACGGTCAAGTGATCAGTATTAAAGGTTAGGGTGCCTGCACGCGAGATGTTTATCTCTATAGATATTTTAACTATACCTACAGGTTGTAATATATTATATTGAGTGGTAAAAAAGTATTAGTAACAAGTTAATAACTAAGTCGTATAATTATTATTATAGATAGAGTAGCTGTCCCGGCAAACGTTGCTTTGCCATAATATAAAGTACTAGCTGTTGCCCGCGACTTTGTCCGCGTGGACTTTAGTTTATAGTTTTTCCCGTAGATCGATTGAATAGTTAACGCGCAAATCATAAAAGTATGTTGTGGGACAATATATGTACTTTTATGATATGATAGATGTTCCGCGCAGCTTCGCCCGCCTAATTTAGGAATATAACGGAAACCGTACATTTTTCCGCAAAAAGAAACCTATTTCCTTTCACGTGGTCTATTCTTTATGTGTGCCAAGTAACATAAAAATTGCTCCAGTACGTTCAACTAAGCCCTTTCAAATAATTTTCCCCGTTTTTTCCCCACTTTCCTCTATTTCTTCGCTCCTATTAGTCTTACCGCAATAAAATATAACTTATAGCCTTTCCCAATAAATAGGCTATCTAACACTGAAATAATTTTTAAAATCGGACCAGTAGTTCCTGAGATTTTTGCGTTCAAATAAGCCATTTTAAATAATTTCTCCCGTTTTTTCCACACTTTCCTCTATTTCTTCGCTGCTATTAGTTTTGGCGCAATAAAATATAACCTATAGCCTTTCTCAATAAATAGGCTATCTAACACTGAAAGAATGTTTTCAAATCGGACTAGCAGTTCCTTAGATTAGCGCGTTTAAATAAGCCATTTCAAATAATTTCTCCCGTTTTTTCCACACTTTCACACTATTTATTAGCTTTTATTAATCGTAACGTGATAAAATATAGCTTATAGCTTTTCTCGATAAATAAGCTATCTAACCATGAAAGAATTTTTCAAATCGGACCAGTAGTTCCTGAGATTAGCGCATTCAAATAAGCCCTTTCAAATAATTTCCCCCCGTTTTTTCCACACTTTCCTCTATTTCTTCACTCCTATTAATCTTAGCGTGATAAAATATAGCCTATAGCCTTCCTCGATGAATAGGCTATCCAACCAAAAAGAATTTTTCAAATCGGTACATAACACCCAGAGGGCAACATTACATGGAGTCAACAGCAAATTAAGACACTCTCCTTTAGTTATGTAGTATTGGAAACAATCCGTTATACTTTTATCTTTATGCTTGCGAGTATTCAGTAGTGTTACAACATTCCAAACAACTCCTTTAGATTTTTTATGTTCCTTTCGAATAGTGTTTGGGCTAAAAATACCCCGTTACCTTACCTTACCTTAACCCTCATTCAATTTATGGGCACTTTAATATCACTAGATCCCACCGATAAGGTTTTACGTGGGAACAAAACTCCACAATCGTGTATAATACTCACATTATCTGTCTAACCCTCCGGAGTCAAAATGTTAACCCCTCGCATTTATCACGTCACCTGGGGGTTAAATTGATCAACTATCAGCGTTATACACAATCACCGTAATAGAATTTTAATCTGTGTTGTTAGTGTTTAATTGTTAGGTTTGGTCTAAGATATTTTTTATAGATAACTAGCTGTCCCGGTGAACTTCGTGTCAGTTAAAAACCTTCCCCTTGACTTCAAGGATTATTTTAAGACTACAATTAGCAGAATCGGTTCAGCCGTCATCGAGTTATAGCGTTACTAACACAATTTTAAATCTATTTATATATATATATATATATATATATATATATATATATATATATATATATATATATAGATAATGGATTGCAACTTTAATATTTTGCAAAAGCTCAAGAATCAACCTCAAGAAATCAAATTGACCATGATTTTGATCACTCTGTCTTAAATATAGTCACTTAAGTTTAGGGGAGATTCAAATGGTGATGTGTATTGATTTAGAGAACCACTTATTTTAAGAAGTGTTTAAGAATTCGACAGTTTATAGCTTTCAAAAATTATTAAATGAAGTCATTTTAAAATTATTCTTCTATTGTATTTTACTTAATTTGATTTAGAGTAAAAATTTTAAGTCGAGTATTTGTTACCATAGAAATCAGTTCAACGCGCAAGTGTTGTCATACCAAATTGATTTTAATATTATATCTTTGCTAAACCTTCCAAATTAGTTATATAATATTGAAATTTTGTAAAAAATGAGTTTCAATTTTAAATATGTCAATTCAGCACAAATTTAGAAATGTGTGCTGAATTGAACGTGTCGCGTTGCGGTCTGAATTGACCCTAAATAAATAATATCGATCGAATTAGTCGCCTAAGATATTACCGAACATTATTCGTAGCTACCACGCACAACTTAAAATCAAAGCGTATAATTTGTTTTTAATAATAAAATGGGCTTGCATGTCCGGGGCACGTGCCCTGAACGTGGCAAGTCAGGGTAATTATACTAGCTACGGTCACACGCGTGTACCTGGTGATAAACTACTTGATTTGTTGAAAAAGCATAAATTCAGTAGGTACGCCATTTTGGTGAAGTGTCAGTCCAATTCCGACCGCAAGTCGCAACACGGCGCGTAGATGCATTTCTAAATTTGTATGGATTTGACAGATTTCCATTAGCTATGTCCACACTATGCGCTTTCATCTTCAGTTTTCGTCATCTTCCTTCATTAAACTTTCGTTTTGGCGCATTCAATAATTGGATGCGTCAACAACCGCAACGCCAACATTGTCATGCGAAAATTTTGGATACGGTCATAGCGCATGCGTCGCGGGCAATATGCCTCACGTGCGCTGTTGACTACGCTATGACGCATGCCCTTAATGAACAAAAAAAGGGACAGTGTGGACATAGCTATTGCGTGAGACGTCATGCAAGTCTGTCAATTTAATATAAATTTAGAAAGGCATCTCATCACGCTGCAGTCTGAATTGACCCTAAGATCTAATGAATAGTCTAATGATGAAGAATCTATAAATGATGGATCTGAAGTTCAAATGTGGCAAAAAGCTTATGGATCTAAACATCACTCTAAAACTGTAATTCAACTACGCAAATTGAGTTACAGTGCAACAAAAAATACGCACATATTACTCGGAATGTCGCGAAAGAAAGAAATGTAAATTTTAGCAGCAGCGAGGTTTGCAAAAGGTTTCTTGAAATCTCTTGCAAAAACTGGATGTAGCTAAGATTTTTAGAATCACGATGGAAGAAACTAAACATTTATATACGATGTGTTTTGGTTTTGTAAAAATAAAACCAAGTCGCTTTTTTCCCTCTTTTTCCCTCATATCCCTTTGTTCCCTTTAATCTTTAAAACTACGCAACGGATTTTGATAATTCTTTCAGTGTTAGATAGCCCATTTATCGAGAAAGGCTAAAGGCTATATTTTATCACGCTGAGACTAATAGGAGCGAAGAAATAGAGGAAAATGTGGAAAAAACGGGGAGAATTATTTGAAAGGGCTTATCTCGCGAACTACTGGAGCAATTTTTGTTATTTGGCACAGATAAGAAGTAGACCACGTGAAGGATCATAGGCTATCGATTTTAATCATTTTTTTCAATGACTATATAATATTTTATACCCGTGCGACGCCGGGGCGGGTCGCTAATTCAAATATATAATTTAAGTAGCCACAGTTTTTGCCTTAAGCTAGCAGAGTCTACATTCTAATACCTATAGCAATAAATACATCAATGCGTTGTCACAACATTAGTTTCGGTAAATTAGCATTACTTTTAGTTTATATCACTTAGCGTATGCTGGATAGTATGGGGATGTAGGATTAATTGCAGTCATAAAACCGATGAGCCGTACGGACGTTGTGACTTGTACCATCGATCCGGGGATAAATCAGGATGCCACGCTCGTGTGAACTGCGCTTTACTTCGGTAGCGTCAGCAAGTTGTCGAAAATAGTCGTTCGGTCGTGACGTCACTGAAGAAATGGTCGGAGGAAAGTCGGAAGTGATATTTCGGATATTGAAAACGACTGTATACCCCTGTTTTTAGGGTTCCGTAGTCAACAAGGAACCCTTATACGGTCTGCCCGTCTGTCTGTCTGTCTGTCTGTCTGTCCGTCTGTCTGTCTGCCTATCCGCGGTTTTGCTCAGAGACTATAGGACCTAACAAAGCTGTTATTTGACATGAATGCACATATTAATGATGCCGACAAAATGGTACATAAAGTCTTTAAAAAAATTTTTTATGGTATATACCTCCCCTACACATCAAGTGGCGATGTTTTTTTTTCGCGTCCACCCCATCGTGTGGGGTGTCGTTGGATAGGTTTTCCGGTTCAGTGTCGTCCCCCCCCCCCCCCTCCCCTTCTACCAGCTAAACGGTTGTTTCTGGAAATGTGAAAAAATTCACGGGAGTAGGAAATATGCTGAATTTAAAAGAAAAATTATCACGGCTAAGAAGACTTCAAAAGTTATTGAGTAAATAGTCGATCAACTAAAAAATTTATTCGGCGAAGTTTATAGAAACTTTTCATTCAAATTCCTTTGAACGGAACTGACATGATGTTGTTACTAGTGTAAAACACGTTATAAATGTACATTCATTGACCATACAAAAATTATCAAAATCTAACGGTACTTACTACGGAACCTTATATTACGCGTGGCCCGATACGCACTTGGCCGATTTTTTATCACCTTCATTCAGAAAGTCGGTCTTTAAGCCACTAGTCGGTCCACCTGTTCTTATACCAACCGCATGGCTATTAAACAGGTGACGAAGTTCGATTTGGTTGATTTAATATAATATGGAGCAAAATCTGTACAAATAATCTCAATAATCTCTCCATAGATTTATCCAAATAGAATTATTTCGAATAGAATAGAATTTATTTATTTCTAAGTTTGTTACAACGTCTTGTATAAGTAATAGTTTATGTATCACGATTTGTAATATCAAAAAAGCAAAAACTATGAAACATATAATAATCTCCAAATAAGTTGTTATAATTAATATTATATTGTGCCAAAGAATAACTATTTGTATCTTCTACATGCCATTAGATTTGACCTAAATTTTATCAACCGCTTTAGAATATAGATAGTATTGGCAATGCATATTGACATCGGCTTGCCGTTTGCATCCTGAGCGCAGTTTATTGCATAACGATTTCCTTTGGCGCCAATAGAATAATCGCCACACTGAGATGATTTATAAATCACTACAATCATTTCGATTGCCTTATCTATGATCCAAATCATGAGGCTAGTC
Organism: Lysandra bellargus; assembly: GCA_905333045.1. Lineage (NCBI taxonomy): Eukaryota > Metazoa > Arthropoda > Insecta > Lepidoptera > Lycaenidae > Lysandra > Lysandra bellargus. The sequence goes on along the minus strand of HG995319.1, from coordinate 6,314,346 downwards.
ACAAAATTTTGACATGTAAAAATATTCGCAGCCGAACATCGAACCTCCTTTTTCGGCTGAAAATTATGTTTTGTGACTTATCTAATGATTTGAACGATAATTTGTTTACAATAAATTCCAATTTGGTAAGTCCAGATTCAGTCTAATAAAATGTACCACAAATATAAGAAAGTTTATATGCCTAAGTGCTGTTTGGAGATATTCATAACCTAATATTATTATGTCAATTCTGTAATGAAATCACTTTTTTTAATTAGCCTATAGTGTCCCACTGCTGGGCAAAGGCCTCCTCAGGATCTTCCACTGTTCTCTCTCCTGCGCCACCGATAGCCAACCTGTAGGCCGGTATGGCTCCAGCTCGTCACGCCACCTTTTTCTAGGCCGGCCACGAAAGCAGCGAAGTCACTTAAGTTTTATATTATAGCTTTTACAATAGTTATTAATGTTAATCCATAGTTTATAAATTCAGCTAATATCACATATTTTTGCGTTATTTGCTGTTTTTTTTTTTTGCCGACGCTACGTATGTCACAGTCGGGCGGACTCGGCACAAGTCGTGCGTGTTCGTAACATAGCCACCCAATATAGCGACATGTATCTCGACCCCGGGCTATTATACTTTTCGGTAGCTGTGGGGGAATTATAACATATTTTTCCTCCTATTGTACTTATACATTTAAATTACAATTAAATATGTTTTGTTCGTATTCAATTAACATGGGGAAATTATGAGAGTACTTGAAAAGTAGGAAAAAAATGAAGAAACAGCATAATAACGCGTGGAGAGTGGACACTGATGAACTTTAACATTCTTAAAAATATATTGAAAGAAAGATAGATAACTATTAACCTACCAATATACAAAAAATTAGCTTTTAGGTTAGGGTTCCATTTTAGGGTACCGTAGTCAATCAAGTTTCGTTGATTACAGAACCTTAAAACGGAACCCTAAGTTTTTTTGTATATTGGTAGTTATATAATTTAAGAGTAACACCCAATCCAGTCCTACAAATAGAACAATCCATATTTTAGGACCATCAAATCAAAGTATGAAATCCTTTCTATCTCTATTAGCTACCACTTTCAAGATTTTTCGCAAATAAAAAAGTTGTTTGTCTTATCAAAATGAAGCTACTCACAAAAAATTAGCTCATTAGTATTAAAAAAAATTATATCATAGAGACTTGAAAGCTTAAAAGATTCCAATTTCCAACGAAGGAAACCATACCGATTCATACAATAGATGTTAAGGCGCTATATTGAAAGTAATTTTACCGCAAGGGCAATATTATACTTAATTTATATGATTATAAAGTCGTGAATACGCTGCGGCCAGAAGCTATCGGCTCGCTCGGAAAACATGCGAAAAACGTAATTTTAATTATTTAAAAAATAAATAGGAGCATTTAAGCAAAATGCTTCTATACGATTTTGAGTTGCAAAGGTGTCTATCAATTAGACTAATTAAATAGGTAGATCTATTTTCGTTTCAAAATAATCTTCAAATTTCGTATTTTTAAGAGGTCATTTCGATCGAGAAATGTATCGAGGTAAAATACATTAATCGTGTTTCTGGTTCTTCTCAAACCTAGATAAGGCTATGAAGATATGTATATCTCATTACCAGATTTGTAACATTTCTGAGGGTCCTATAGTATTGGGTCAAAAAGGACAGTTTTTTAATATAGCGCCTTAAGTCTTGGGTGTGCCATAACTACCCTTTATGATGCCATAATGATGGGGTTGTGCCGTTGTGCGTCATGTCTAAGAAAATGTGCCATTAGTTACATTGTATGTTATTTTGTTATGTTTGGTTTAGACTGTTTATAAATTATAAGGTATGTATAAAAAAAAGTGTCAAGTCTGGTTGTGGGATAGAAATAAATTCGGGCGTTGGCCTCGAGCTGCTTGCCTCTTTGAATATTGGGATCCTGTTTCTATGTATTAGTTGTGTAAGCCGAGGCATACAAACCTGCAAGAATCTTGTAAAAATGTATTTTGATGACGACCTCTGTGACTCAATTGGTTGAGTGTGTGGCAGCTCAAGCCGGGGGTCGCGGGTTCGAATCCCGCCGACGGAACAAAAAGTTTTAAATTTTCCCGGGTCTGGATGTGTATTAAATGTGTATGATATTATAATAAAAATCTTAAATGGATACGATCCAGAGGGAGCAGTTGGTATTTTGGCGCCCCTGGTCACAGATGAGAACAATATTTCATATGAGGCCGAACCTGCGCTTGTAGAGTTGTACCTACCAGACAACGGAAATATATTTAATACTTTTATACAATATATACATATATATTCATCGAAGGGCCGCTCGAATTGTTGACTGCCATAGTGTTTCAAACAGCTTGGACCCCTTGGAATTACGCCGAGATGTAGCTTCACTCTGCATCCTCTATCGGTTGTATCACGGGGAGTGCTCTGAGGAATTGTTGGGAATTATACCACCCACAACTTTTCGCCATCGTCCCACGCAAAAAACATACCATCCTCATCATCTTGATGTGTGGTCTTCAACCGTACGTTTTTCGCGTAACTTTCTGCAGTGCACTGTAAAACTCTGGAACGAACTGTCACCAGCAGTATTTCCGTTTGCTCGTTTGTCCCCTTATTTAATTTTTTTTAAAAAGGTACATGTAACAAAAGTCCTTCAGATACTTAGCACGGGGCCAGACTGACGTAGTGTGAATCGTCCATTGATACTCTTATTTTAAAAAATCATAAGTTTAATAAAAAGTAGTCGGGTCTCTATTACTAGCACTCGAAAATGTTGCTATTAACACTATAGAGCAGGGGTCACCAAATGGTGGACCGCGGTCCGCATCCGGACCGCCGACCTATTGTGTGCGGATCAAGCATGTTCGAAGATGATCTTCGTTCATCTTAGGACTTCGACATCTCCAGGATTTAATGTCAATATCTATAGCCTGCAACAATATCGCACTCCAAACTTCAGAGTAATTACTTAATTAGCTACAAAAATGGTTACTTTTCTCATTGATATCTAAATAAATACCTGTGTAATTTCCGTAATTACCTTTGTTTAATTTTTAAAATATAAAATGTATAGACCGCAAAGGTCATTTCATTTCTTAAAACGGACCCTGAGCGAAAATAATTGGTGACCACTGCTATAGAGTATACACAGAACTACGAGTAATAAGAAGGCCCGGCGTGACACTGCGTCGCGTTGCCAGCGGTTCTCGTGCCGATTCGTTTTTAAGGTTCCGTAGTCAACAAGGAACCCTCATAGTTTCGGTCCGTCCGTCCGTCTGTCCGTCTGTCTGTCTGTCTGTCTGTCTGTCTGTCCGTCTGTCCGTCCGTCTGTCCGCGGTTTTGCACAAAGAATATAGGAATACATATATTAATGATGCCGACAAAATGGTACATAAAATCTTAAAAAAATATTTTTTATGGTACCATACATCACGCGAGGATGAATTTTTTTTTCGCGCCCACCCCATCGTGTGGGGTATCGTTGGATAGGTTTTTTAAAAATATTATGAATATTCGTAGATCATTTTCCGATTAAGGGATCCATTTGTGAAATATTAAGTCTTAAGGTGGAAAAAATCGTTAGAGTCCAGTGTCCCCCCCTTCTACCAGCTAAACGGTTGCTTCTGGTAATGTGAAAAAATTCACGGGGGTAGTAAATATGTTTAATTTAAAAGGAAAACTGTTACGGCTAGGAAGACTTCATAAGTTATTGAGTAATAGTCAATCAACTAAAACTTTTCGTTCAAATTTCTTTGATAGTAACTGAGATGATGTTGTTAGTAGTGTAAAACACGTTACAAATGTACGTTCATTGACCATACCATTTTTTTCCAAAACTAGCGGTACTACGGAACCCTTTATTGGGCGTGGCCCGACACGCACTTGGTCGGTTCTTTTTGTTTATTGTTCGAAATCGGGGTACTAGTTAGTTAGGAGTTATGTCTATTGTGCTATTCCTCTCCTATCGTAAACCTGTGGCAAACGACAGAGAGACTCATGTCATTTTTATAGAATAACCACATTGTTCTTCCAGGTTCCGGACAGATACAACTTTGGCAATTCCTGTTGGAGCTACTAAGTGACTCAAGCAACGCTGGCTGCATCACCTGGGAGGGTACCAACGGGGAGTTCAAGCTGACAGACCCAGACGAAGTCGCCCGACGGTGGGGGGAGAGGAAGTCCAAGCCCAACATGAACTATGACAAACTGAGTAGGGCTCTGAGGTAACAAGCTATTAGGTGTAAGGCCATGCGATGTCGGGTACCCATTCTGCTGTGCGGTGTACTTGCGACTTTTATGTGTTAAGCGTTCTACATTAGTGCTGGGCAATTGGAAAACCCCGGGAATTTCCGGAATAATCCCGGAAACCCCGGGAAGTCTCGTGAAATTTCTCGGGGAGTCCCGGAAAAATTGCGGGGTATCCGTGATATTTCCGGGGAATCCCGGGAAAAAATTAAGCACTAGTGTAGAATTTCACTTCAATTTTTAAACGTGTGTATTTCACGCAGATACTACTACGACAAGAATATAATGACGAAGGTACACGGCAAACGGTACGCGTACAAGTTTGATTTCCAAGGGTTAGCGGCGGCCACCCAGCCTGCCGCTAGCGATCCGGCTTACAAGTATCAAAGCGACCTCTTCATGAGTTCCTACCATCATTCCGCCAAACTGTCGTCCTTCATGGCCCCACATGCTGCTATGCCGACCTCCACAGGTAAATATAAACGTGATATATGACTCCCTTACTAATAAAAAACACAGCTAATAACGTTCATACAAAACGAAGTTAAAAAGTTGCTTTAAAAAGATACCGTAAAGTTATTCGCTGTGTAAATATTTGATTAGCTGGGGGTGTTGACGTAACGCAATTAAATATGCTCGGCAAATATAATGTAGTACCATTTTCTGAATATACTAAGTTACAAGCTGTTTTTTAATTAAATATATTACAGTCGCACTCAGACCCATTTCATACTTAAATTTAATTTAATGAAGAATTTGAAAAAAAAAGTGTGTCAGCTCCGACGCACGACTGGAGTTTACTCCTTACGAGTATCTAACCATACGCCAAAAGAGTTTATTTAACTGAAAAAAGATTAATATAATATGAAATCAGATGTTCCGGCAATATTATCTACACCCCTTTCTGCCATAGTTATTTCAAAATATTTTTTTTCTCAATTCTAAGGCCAGAATCCAGGAAGGTCAAGCCGAAGAAACTCATATCCAGGACAAATAGTTGCCGAGTTACAAGCATTCAAACTTTGACATTGACAGCTCGGCAACTGTCAAACGTCGAACAAAAGCGGCCATAACTCAGCTTCCAATAGGCTTAGAGGAACGGGGTTTCTTCTAACATCAAAGGCAACACCTCCTCCCTGAATTTGAACTAAATCAGAGACATCATTTTTTTCTCAATTCTAAGGCCAGAATCAAATAGAGGAGAAAAATCCGGAAAGATCAAGACGAAGAAACCCATATCCAGGACAAATAGTTGCCGAGTTACAAGCATTCAAACTTTGACATTGACAGCTCGGCAACTGTCAAACGTCTTACTAAAGTAGCCATAACTCCGCTCCCAATAGGCCTAGAGGAACGGGGTTTCTTCTAACATCAAAGGCAACACCTCGGCTGCCCCCTCCCTGAATTTGAAATAATTATATTATTATATTATTTTATATAATATTATAATATAATTATATTATTATTATTATAATATAATTATATTATATTATTATATATATAATTATATTATTTTATATAATATTATATTCCGATAGGTATATTACCTTTATGGTCTTAATACACTCACAGCCAAATTAGAAAGTTTCCGTCGTTCAAAAAGTGAAACATTTTCGTTACTTGTTAGTAGGTTTTACCTCTCAGATTTTTCTCATACCGGGCGCCTTATATATGAAAATCGATTCTTAAGGAGTAAACTCCAATAAACTCCAAAAACTTCGTAGATTACTTAAATCAAAATCTTTATTAAATTTATCTTAAGTCGTCATTAAATTTCTCTGGGTCCGGCTGGTTCTGGTTTATATCTACAAAACGTGTAGGTTAAAAAAAAATCATGCTACCGTAGCTGTTAAATCCATAGCTATAAAAGGTTTACTGTCATTGGTGTAAAGCTAATATTATGCACCCTTCACACGCAGTGGTAATCTGCATGCCGTTAATACACTTGGCCCAGCAAATATTGACTTGCTCCTCCAAACGGCTTGTCATTTCCATGCTCGCCGCGCACTTGACTTAATGGAATATACATGACGGTTTTTCCGCTTGACACCGGGGAATCCCGGGAAACTTTTAGCAACACGTGATATTTATTTTAAATCAAAATAACATAACCTTCGGTGAAATCAACTGTAGAGCATTTAGTACATAAACTGCATGTTTATTTTATTACATAACACTTTTTCCGCATTATCCTGGAAAATCCCAGTAAATCCCGGTAAATTTTTCACGAAACTTTCAATCTATACTTATAATAATTTACAGCAGAAAAGTTTGTTTGTTTGTTTGTTTGTTTGAACGCGCTAATCTCAGGAACTACTAGTCCTGGAATTTGAAAAATTATTTAATTGTGAGATAGTCCATTTATCGAGGAAGGCTATAGGCTATATTTTATCACGCTAAGGCTAATAGGAGCGAAGAAATAGAGGAAAATGTGGAAAAACGGGGGAAATTATTTGAAAGGACTTATCTCACGAACTACTGCAGCAATTTTATGTTATTTGGCACAGATAAGAAGTAGACCATGTAAAGGGTCATAAGCTATTTTTGTGAACTAATTTATCTGTGAAATATCTAATTTGCGCGGAACGTCTAGTCAAATATAAATAAAAAATAATATAAATCTGATGTTTTCTTTTCAATAGAAAATAGAAATTAACAATTGGTAAAATCAATAATTGTAGAGCCTTGGATAAAATATTCTACTTATACTGTATATTAAGCCTAGAAAATCCCAGAAATAATTTGTGAAAACTTCCATCATGCAAATAATATACATTCATGCAAATAAATCAAAGCAACGTGTCATGATGTTTTCTTTTCAATTGAAAATAGAAATAAACAATTGGTAAAATCAATAATTGTAGAGCCTTGGATAAAATATTCTACTTATACTGTATATTAAGCCTAGAAAAACCCGCAAAATGTGAAAACTTCCATCATACAATGCATCTGCAAGCTATGTTCAAACGTAATGTTGCCATAAATAAAACCTTTAAGTACCTTCTGTGAACGTGTTAGAATCTTTTTTGCCGAGCTGTACCGTTATACCGTAATGTATACGGTCCGTCGAGAGCTATTATTTTACATTTGACACACTTCTTTACGGGATGAATTTCAAAATGAGGATTGTTTCCGCAGAAACGTTTACTGCTGGGCGTTTAAAGTTGTGACTCATAAGTCACAACTTTAAACGCCCAGCAGTAAACGTAATGGGACAATCAGTGAGGAATAGAAACAAAGGAGTGTGCCGTGTGTGTGTGTGTGTAAGAGGCAATCCAAAAAGTATGTCACATCTAAAGACCCCTTTACCCACCTTTTAGGTGTGTGACACATTTCTTTACGGGCGAAATGAATTACTTCCGTAGAAACTCTGAGGTTGAACTTCTTCCACAGTAATCATATTATGTGTAATTAAAAGTCTGACCCCCTCTATTGCCCATTAATTCAAAATTTTGACATAAGCCATATTATATCTGACATACAGGCAGACAGACAGACATATTATATCTGTCAAACTCTTCATTAAATTGAAGGTTAGTCATAATTATAATATATCTCTGAGTACGGCGGTTAGTACAAAAATTAAATTAATTTCCATAATAATATAGTTGATATTATATAAAAAACAGCTTGTAACTATGCAAAGCGAAATCCATATATATTAGAGATTACAATTTACCTAATTTCAATTATATGTGTGATTTAACAAATAAATGAATACTTAAATAAAATAAAACATAGCGAATTATTTATAATATTATTTGCTATTTAATATTTTCTGAAACGTTCTATTTATAGGTTTTCATATTATTGTCTTTCGATAAATTATGTAGTTATACTGCAGTGTGTTAGTGTAAACACCGTTGTCCTTGAAACCATCAAATGAGCCCGTCAAAATGAACAACTTTTTCTATGAGAACAATGCTGGGATCTCAAAAAAATCCGTCTTCATACCCATACAAATTGCATTGCGGGCATCCGTATGGGTATGAAGACGGCATTGAGTTTGTTATGATAGAAAAAGTTCAAAGTTGTTCATTTTGACGGGCTCATTTGATAGTTTCAAGGACTACGGTGCTTACACTAACATCTTGTATATGTAGTTATTATGGCACAGTTGACTAAAGTTTATTCACTAGCTTTCGATTGCCCAACTTCGAAATATTAACCAATCAACATCGTCTAGGGGCCAGCTAATTATGCATTATGCAAAGAGGATGTAAACTGTATACTACGTAACAAGAGGTCGGACTTAGAAGAAAAAAAATAAACATCCGTTATTTTTTTAATTTGAAACTGAAGTTAAAATTTTTAAGTGCAAAACCTTTCACTCTAAACATACCAAAAATTAAAAAAAATAAAATAAAAAATAAATAAGCTCAAATAAATGTTTTATTTCAATAAAAATTATTGTACACAGCTAAATAAATAGGCTAATAAGGTAAATTAAACAATAAAACAGATTTAATCCACAAGCTTTTGTTGATTTCTATTACTCAATATTATAATATTACAGTACAGTTTTATGTATTTTATTTATAAATATAATAGAATAGCTGTCTATGCTACTCTACTAACTACTTGATTGGCTTACACAGTAAACTCTATATAGGGAGGGGATTAAAGCTGCGCGTCCACCAGGTCAGAATCGGGGCGTACGGTGCGGACTGCGCGTCGTGTCGTCATATATATTTTGTTAGGCGCAGAATGACGTTCCAGTACTTCTAGTGCAGTTCACAGTAGTCAGTACCATACATACAAAGCAACAAATCCGTCCGCTGCATACCTACGCAGTATGCTCCGATCCCGATCCAGTAGACGCGCACCTTTATACATGTAACACACTTAAGTATCATTACTTTGTTTTGTTACACCCTGTATACGATAGCTGAAATCTATCGCGTGGGCTCAGGCCAGCTGCATACCACCTCACGTCTTGATTAGAGGATTTTTCCTTGGTGGCCGTACCACTCATAATCCCATACCTTCCTTCTCTAGCTATTGCTTGCAGACTTGCAAACTAGTATAGGGACCTAAAAATCTGAAATTAATGAAACATTTTTCATTTACTACATTTCCATACAGTTTACATAAATTATTAAGTATACTTATCAACCTTATGTATTATTACAATAAAACAATATATACATTTTAACATTTTCCAAATTAACTGCATACTGATATACATTATAATATTTTCTATGAAATAATAATCTATCTTTTTCATATTAATATAGTTTATGTTGTAAATTATTGTACAAATATGCAAATAATACTGCGACATACTTTGTATTAGAACATGGTATGACATAGTTATGTTTTGCTTCAATTTATCAATTTACGGTTACATTTACATTTTACAATGGCTTACCTTTCGTTTTTCATTCATTAATCCACTTAATTTACAATTTTTGTATGAGTTGCTACAAAATAATTTTCACAAAATGAAAATCGAACTTTGAATTTTAAACTCCTTCTACGTCTTTTTTCTCATGTAGTTTATATTCTCTATGGTCTTTTTTATCAGCCAATCACAGTCGACCTTGCACAGATTATCTGATTGGGTACAGTTGCTACGTTTAAATTTGGAACCCAAATTTTTTTTTGTTCGAGAATTTCGTCCACCTGGCATTATGCTGCAGGCTGTCAAATGCATGTTGCTATCATTCGGGTAGTAATAAACTGTTTAAAAATATCCACAGCCGAACATAGAACCTACTTTTTTGGAATAAAAAAATGGACTGTGTCGTATTAACTTAGGCTAGCAAACTTTGTTCCAGCCTCGATATTCCCGTCGGCGTCGTGGAGCAATTGGGGGGGAGGGGGGAGCAACCTGTACTCCCCCCACTCCATGGCACCACCCCACGTGACGTCACACCTAGGATCCTATCCGCACTACGCATGACCAGGCTTCTAGATTCTCACGTCAATGCGACGCCTGAATAAAAAAAAATAACGTCACGGCAATTTATCATTGATTTTGACAGTCACTTTTTTAAACATAAAATGTATATGACGGAATGTAATATGGTTTTCCGTTTTACACCCATAATATTTATACTTACCCATACATATTCTGTTAATCTACAAAGTTTTTTTTTTTTTTCATAAAAATAACATATTAAATTATATATTTTATTTGGGTTACACATGATAATGATACCTATTATAAAAAATAATATTAAAATTATAATTAAGATCGAATTGTAACTTTTATCGCATTCTGCGTGTTGCGTCATTGTAAAGGGACGTCTACATCTACGAATTGTCATGTAAGTAATTTTAATTTTTAAACTTTTGTTATTTAATCTATGCTATATTTTTATTTCGTTAAAAACTTTATGTTAGTGAAAAAATGTAAGTGATTTTATATTTATTTCTTTTACTTACTTATCACAAAGTATATTAATAATTTATTTTAGCATTATTTTACTATTTAAAGAAAATAATTTAAGTGTTTTTATTTATCGCACTAATTTATTCAATTTTAATTAATTTACCTACAATAATAAATAACCAAAAGCGTTAATCGCAAAGCTAGTCTTATCAATGATTGTAAATAATAGCTACTCAATAATTAAGTAGAAATATATTGTTTGTTTAGGATAATAAATAATTAAATTTTATTCATCGTATTTTAATCAATTGTAAAAATAATAAATACATTTTAACTAAAAGCAATATTTTAGTTATTTGAACTAAATATACAGGTTGTTAGGGTTAACACCGTTATTCTTAAAACCATCCGATCCGAGCAATTTGTATGGGTGTGAAGACGGCTTTTTTTTTTTTGAGTTCTCATATTTTGATGGTTTTAAGGATAACGGTGTTAACCCTAACACCCAGCATATCATTTGTAAGTTCTTGAAACCTATTGTATAAATTTTAATTCTGGAAGTGTTTTAGAACAGAAATCACTGTTAAAATTTTTCATCAGAACTGTACCTACCTACAATCTCAAAATATGTTCTATCTGATTTAATATTTAGTCAAAAATATAATAATTACCTACTTATTTAAAATACGTAATAAAAAATCTAAAATGCTTTGGAACTTTTATAGAAAAACAAATATTTTTTACGAATCCAATGAAATACCTGTCAAAATATTTTTATCCTTTCAAAGTCAAAAGAAATACTTAATATTATGTAAAAGGATAGGCCTAGTTACATTTAACGTGCATACTACCTACCTATTATAGAATTCCAGCAATTAAATATTCGAATGATGATTTTTTTATCCAAAAAGCAAACTCGTCAATCGTCATTCAAATAAAAAATATGAATGAAAAATAATGTAAAATCTAAATAGTAACTAATTTAAGATATGGAACAGACTGGTGGTTAGCATAATAATTGTAAAAGTTATCAATGTTACAAGCAATCTAAGTCGTTATCATCAATATTCAATAAAAATATTATGTATATACTTTAGGTATTTTTTAAATGTGCAATCATTTGTATTTACTGTAGAAATAATAACGTCTTTACATTGGTTATATGGAGTGAAACACGAGCGCCGATGTTGAATTTGTTTTCGTGCGTGTTTCACTGCAATGCGAATGTAAAGGGACCCCTTAATAATAAAGATATTACGCAACCTAGGTACGACTATTAAAGGTCCTCTGTATTTGTCTGAATGATCTATTCCAATGTGCCAGACGAAGGCAACCAGACTTTGAATAGTTTTTTGCTGCGTTAATACTTTATTAGTTAGAAGGTGAATAAATAAACTTGTAAAATATTAATTTTAGATAATTAAGTTTCAATAGGAACAACTAATTAGTCCCAAATATCATGTGATATTTTTATTCCCAAAGATTATAATATTATTTAATTTGTTTATGAATTATACAACATTCCAATAGTGATTTTAGGTTATTTCTTTTAACTTTGTATGTGCAACTTAAACACCAATATAAACCTGTAATTAGGTTAAATAGAAATTAATAATATGGCATTAATATTATGAATTCTCAATACTCGTAAAGCATTTTAAGCCGTTTCAAAGAAGAATGTTATCTCAAACAAAATAGAATCAATATAAAAGCAATCCCTGAGTTGATTCTAAGAGCATCACACACCAGTAACACATTTTTTATTGAACAAAACTGACCTTGATCAAAAGTTTTGATCAACATAACAAAACATAGCTAGATAACATTGTAAGCAATTTTGTTCTAAGGCCTACCTTATGTGATTCACGAGCAGTATTCCAAAGAATTTTAATATTACATATTTATTTACTTACATTTTTTATATTTTAATGCATGTGTCGAAATTAAATTATAGAATCGTAGAATACCATTGTATAGATGTTATTGTATTTGGAAATGAATAAAACAATTGAAATGCATGTTTCATTATTGACTACCATCTAAGCGTGACATTTTATTATATTTTAATAAGGTTAGGATTTTCAATTTTCATTGTCCAATTAGTGGGATACGATAATTTTTTCTTTCTCATGAGTCATGAGTTTGTTTTACTTTTAAAGAAGATAATAATATATTAATATCTTCTTCAAAACGGTAATAAATGGTTCTATACTCTAAAATTCAATTACTTAATTTAACATTATGAAGTTATCTAATTTATTTAAAGTTTGATCGAATAATGTCCGACCGAATCCGAAGACAATTCCTAACCTACAGCCAAAACTTGCGGCCAAATCAAAATGTTTTACTTTTAGAGACAACATTTGACTGTTAGAAAATATACCCATTATACCCATTATAAAATAATATCATAGACCACTAGTAATGAAAAAATAATACTTAGGTAAGTACTTAAAAATCATATTTTCTCAAAAGCGAAAATTCGTTTTCTGACTTCGGTTGTGATTTTGAGCCAAAGCCGAAATTTCAGGCGGTAGCTCGAGTCAATACTTGATATATTACAGGGTTTCCTGAAATTGGTGATTGGAAATCCTGCATAAGCGCATATGGACTGAAATAGGTCCGATTCCGACGAGGTCAATTCTAACAAGAAAAAAATATCCCCAAAGGTTCACCTTCTGTACTTTCACAGAAGGTGAACCTTTGGGGATATTAAATCCTCCATCGAGCTGTTTTTCCAAACTCACCTTAACAAACTTTTCTCCTATAGATAACGTGTCGAGAAACATTCGTATGTCGTCCTCTACAAAAACAAAACAATTCCATTATTATTTATATAATATAAGGTACCTACATGTACCGATTCGTTTTTAAAACGAGAAGGAATGTGAGAAATGAACTTACTGGCCACTGAAGCACCTGCATCGCTAGCTTTAATTTCATTACCACGGGACTGAATCAAATTTCGAAGATTGACTAGTTTACGTCTTTTGTTGAGTAATTGGGTGAACATAACATTCTGCAGTAAAAAAAAAACACCTTTTAGTTCACAACATATTTAAATAAGTACCTTCATAAGTCATAACCGATAAAATAAAAATCTCTAAGCGGCTTAACAATATTTTTTAGTTTTGTACTCACCTGATCTTCGCCATCCATTGCTTAGAGCCTTAGTAGGTATAATATTAAGTTCTTAAAACTCCTAGAGTCACCACTAATAATTCACCCTCAAGCAATAATAATTATAATTACAATAATAGTAATTCGGTGCTAAGCGCTGATAGGTCAAGCCACCGTGGCGCGAAAACGATCGAGTGACCGGCGATAATGTCCGATCTCATTCTTTCGCTTCGGCATGCAGTCACGAAGTCAATGGAATAGTGTTTCTTCTTCACATAGGCATTTCTGTACAACGTTAAAGTAGCACTTTTTAAAGGCATAAGGACTTATTATGTTTGTAGACCTTAACCAAACAAATAAAATTTTTGGGGCATAATACTATATCTTAAGGTACGACATCTAGTTATTTAATTTCAAGAGGCATAAAGTTCTATCTGATAAAACGTATTATTTTTACCAACAATTCTTGTAGAATAAAGTCGAATGACAAAATAGTCCCTTCGTTACGCATAAAATAATCGAAAAGCATAAAAGCTGAAGTCATTGTTAGACCTTCCAATGAAATAAAAATTTTAAGCATAAATACTGTACTAGCTATTAAGCCTTATTCCACAATATTAATTTGAAAATTCGACAGATTCGACCTTATGCATTTGTATTATTATGAGAACAAAAAGAGATAGAACTATGATTTTAATACGCATAGAAAGAGCGCGAGATACTGGTTTTAGCTGACCATTAAAGTTATTTTACTCTGATGTCGACATTCGACCTTCTGCATCTCATGTCGAGATTTACTGCACAATATTTTGGAAAGAATCCTGTTGAACTTCGTTGCAAGAAGAGGCGGTGTAAGCCGTAACTCGTAAGGCGTAGCCGCGAAGGTGACGTGGGCGATCGCCCTCGGCCTCGCGGTCTAAGGGGCCTCGCGTGTCGTGCCCCTTACACACATCTAATTTAGGTCTTGCCCCGCCACTGCTTTGAGAAACGGAAAAGGACATTCAATGCAATATGATAGTTTTAGTATACCATATTTTGTTGTTAAATTTGTTATTCGGCGCCACAGCAGGAACAAACACTCCAAGAAGCTAAGCAAAAACGCTTTGTACATTTAAAGAACGAAAACGGACACCTCAAGGGACATTAGCGAACAATCTGTCACAAATAGAGAATCAAGAAAAGGATACGAACCCAAATATCCCATGACAGAGAGATCTATCACAGAAAAGACTGAAATCACCTGAGATCCAAGAACCAGTAACTGTACCCAAAACTAAAAAGTCAAATCATAATATTGTAGATGAAAGAAGAGGAATCAATGCTCAAATTGTAACAGATTTGCACTACTAAACGACGATCCAACCAATCAACATAAGACCGATACCATTACTCATTAGTAAGAGAGTTCCAAAGCCCCCTCCCGTTATACTCTTTGGAATAGAGGATGTGGTTCAACTGTCAAAATTGATAGAAGTAACAGAAAAGGGAGACTACACATACAAAATAGTATCCAAATCCCAACTTATTTTATCCACAAAAAATATTGACAAATATAAAACAAATATTGAACACATCAGAAACAAAATTGTATGATAATTATCTTTAAATTTACTGACGCATTAATTTTATCAAATAGGTTTATCATTATTTACTAGCTATTTGACAAAGAATAACTGCATGCGGCCATTTAGATGTGCTAAATGTGCTGGATCGAAATGCGCCAGCTATAATATGTACCTTATATACCGGACACCGTCCAGCCTTATAAAGGATGGGTAGTCTACAAACAGATCTTAGCACGAAAAACGGAAAATGTACGACCGAGAAAGCTTATTCATAGGCAGGAATCAATTTCTTCCAGTGAACAAAAGGTAGACAGACACATCACAAAAAAGCACAACCACATGCTCAAGATAACCTACTCAATTATAATCATAATACATATAAAATTAACCACCCCTACTAGCACACCACTCGAAGAATGCTTCAATAAAGAAAATAACTTAGACCCTGGTAAACAACGCTACAACCAACGACGTCAATACTTAGGTTATACTAAGGTTATACTTCTATGGTTACAACGAAATAGAAAAAATGTTCAAAAGATAAAACATACAAACATCGTATTAGATGACTCAAAAAAGTCACAGCGCACACATCACAGTCTGGATACAATCTACAGATGATAGATCAAATGTCTCTCAGAACAAGGTTAACATAGAAAAACTCTTTCTAATGCAAGCAGAAAAAATCGACAAACAGTTAGATAACATGAGCACCTTAATGAATATTATCACAATGCTAATAAGTAAAATTTCATGATTTAAGACTGGCAATATGGAACATAAATGGTCTGCTAGCAAATAAGCATGACCTAGAGTTGCTTATAAAAGAAAATAAGTTAGACATAGTACTACTATCTGAAACGAATTTGAATGATAACAAAATCTAATCGTACAACGATATAATACTTAAATTGCAAATCATCCCGATGGAACATGTCATGCTGGAGCTGCAGTAGTCATCAAAAACAGTATTAAACATTACCTACAAAATAAATATCAGCAAAACTTTCTACAAGTTGTCACTGTTACTGTTGAAGAGAAGAATGGTGGTAACATATACATAAGTGCAGTTTACTGTCCACCTCGACATAACATCAAACAAGAAATGCCCACTGAATACTTTAGAACCCTTGAAACAAGATTTATCTGCGGAGGTGACTGGAACAGCAAGCACAAACATTGGGGCTCTAGGCTGATAACAACTAGAGGACGAAAAGTCAAAAAGTGTATTGATGCTATTAAATCAAAAACATTCTCAAAGGGTGAACCCTCCTACTGGCCAGCAGATCCAGCTAAAATTCCTGATCTCCTCGACTTTTTCGTAACCAAGGGCATAGGAGAACACTATATCAGACTAGAATCTTGTCTAGATACGTCGTCGGATCATTCAGCAGTCATCGATGTGTTCAGCAATGTCCCTATGGAAAAAGAACAACCACTTACCTTATGTAATGAACACACTAACTGGGATGAGTTTGCAGATATTATATTAGAAAAGAAACTGACCTGAAAATTAAACTTAAAACTAAAATCTTACCTACAGGATCGGAAATTCCAAGTCAAGTTTGAAGACGAACTATCAGCAATATATAATATAGAAGCACCTGTACCTCAGGGCTCTGTACTTGGACCAGTCCTATACTCCTTATTCAACGCTGATCTCCCAACTTCTGATGGCGTAGAAACAGCAACATAATATGCAGATGACACAGCCTGCCTCGCGAGTGATAAAAACCCATATAATGTCTCAGACATACTGCAAGGTCACATAGAAAAAATACAAAAATCAAAAATGGATGGAAAAGTGGCGCATCAAGGCCAGTAGCACTAAATTTACCCATGTTACTCTCCGTAAACAAAACTGTAAACCAGTTACACTAGATGGAGATGTTCTACCACACAAGACAACTGTCAAATATTTGGACTTCACTCTGGATAGGAGACTAACCTGGACCACACACCTGAAAACCAAGAAAAACGAGGCAAATTTGCAGCTAAACAATCTTAACTGGCTCATTGGACGATCATCGCAGCTATCTGTACACAATAAAATACTAGTGTATAAAAGTATTGTGAAACCAATCTGGACTTATGGAATAGAGTTATGGGGCTCAGCAAGAAACTCGAACCTTACACTAAACTAATGCAAAGATTTTAAAACAAGGCCCTAAGGACCATTACCAAATACCATTGCACCTTGATTAGACGAACATCTTAACATTTTAAGTGTCAAAGAAGAAGCTAAACGACACAGTTGACAGTACCGAGTACAAAAAGAATTACAGGAACATGTAAACACACTAGCAAGAGCCCTCATTAATAGTAATATAATACTAAATCACGATTTAAAAAGTGGAATACAGTTAACGTGACCATACGTTCCGCTTTGGGCGGGACAGTCCCGCTTTCAGACAGTCTGTCCCACTGTCCCCCGCGAGGCCGAAATTGTCCCGCTTTTGCAAACAGACCAAACGACAATAATTTAAAAGTACTTTAATGTTTGCGAATGCCTGGAATAGTAACGCATACATACAACAAACATACAACAAACGTGCGCACACACTTGGGCTCTATAAAACAACTCCTGCGTAACTGGCCTGGTTTTATTGAAACCAGAGTGCTATTGTGTATTGCGCACACACTTGGGCACTATAATATTACTCCTGCGTAACTGGTCTGGTTTCAGAACGCGTCGTGGCCGTTTTCATTAGGGCCACAACACGAATTCGCGTCGTGGCTGTTTTTAAATGCTCAGAACGCGTCATGGCTTTTCTCGATTACCACAACGCGTTGTGGTCAAATAGCACGTCAGCCACGACACGAATTTCGCTATGTGGTATTTCTGTGATTACCAGAACGCGTCGTGGCCGTTTTCATTAGGCCGTTTCACTATGACCACAACCCGTTGTGAGCCATTTTTTCGCTCACTGAGCGTTTTCGGTCAATGAGCGTAACATATATAGTTTAATCTATTCTATTATGTATAAAAAAGTCCACGGCGTGATTATGGAGTGTAGATGGGGCGTGGTGGACAACAATTAATTAAAATTAATAATATTATTTTAATTATCCTTGAATCTTGATGCGAAAAATGGATATAATAAGATAACAGAAAAAGGTTCCAAACTGTACATTATATCACAAAAATCGTGACAACAAATTTGTGATAAAATGTACAGTTTCGAAAAAAACGGGAATTTTCATACCTTTGACCTTGAGTAAAATTTTTAGCACAAGGAGGATCGCCGGGGACTTTTGAGGTTTTATATATTATAATGGTGTATTTAACGTCCCTACCAATTTTCAGCTACCGCTTGATGTGTAGGGAAGGTACCATAAAAAAATATTTTTTTAAGATTTCATTGTAGGTAGGTTACTTAATTTTTCATTGTAGCGTTACTTATAATTTACATCCCGTGAAGCTGTGTTAGCACAAGCCCAGTATGGGTTTTTTAACACTGATATTTGTTAACTGCTTATTAATTGTTGTGTATTAATAAATAATAAATAAATAAATGAACCATTTTGTCGGCATCACTAATAGTATGTGCCTCAAAACAGGTATGCCAAATTACCTACAACTTTGCAGGTTCTATAGTATCTGAGCAAAATCGCGGACAGACAGACGGACGGACAGACCGAAACTATAAAGGTTCCTTGTTGACTACAGAACCCTAAAAAACAAGGGTGCAGTTATACTACTAAATGCTTAGGCCAATGATCGCTTAGGTTTAAGATATTTTGACTTATGTCACACTTGACAGTACACTGATATTTTTTAGAAACACAACCAATATGTATCCGTGATGCCAATTACCTGCAGATAATTTCAGATCGGTGGGGAACCAATAGAAAATCTAGAAGTGTCTATCGTCGCGCCGTCTGGTGGAGATTAAAAATAAGAAAATCCCTCGTTTTGAATTTGAAATAGCATGGCAGCGCGGCAACGCAACTACTTGTGAGCCGTGCGGCCGTTCGTAGCGTAAAAATTTGAAGAGGCGCGCGAATTTTAAAATTAAAAACCTAGGACAACCCAGGACGCTTCATAAAAACTATTCAGGACGTCCCAGGACACTACAAAAACCAGGACATGTCCTGGGAAAACAGGACGGTTGGCAACCCTAAGTTATAGAAGCTAAAATTACGTTAAAACCAATATGGTTACAGCTGAGCGTTTTCAAAATAAAGTGTACCATGACTAAATTCATGGTTCAATTTTAAATGTTACATTTTTGATGAAAATTTGATTTAGATATTTTAAAGATACATTACAGTTTATGGAAATTATATATAATATAATAATTGCTTGCCGATTAATTTATTTTACGAGAAATCATCAAATTAATTGGGCACTGTGAAAAGAAGGGTCAGTTTTGCCACAGTCTTCAATTCTCTGTAACTATTAACTATGAAGAAAGACGCGAAATATTTTAATTGCGTTACGAAGATAATTAAATAAATTATTTGAAAAATAGAACATTAAAGTCGTCTAATAGAAAATAATGCCAATTTGACTAAGTTTAAGTTCTGTTTTGCCACAGCTGATGCCAAAGTAGCCGCTACTTTTACGATAGAATAATGTTATGTCGTTTAAAATCGGCAAACTGATTTTTGTATTTCAGAATAGTAAAACCATTTTAAATATTTCATTCGAATTATTTGTATCCGATATATAAAAATAAGTAAAAATTAATATTTTTCCTGTCGCAAAATAGGGGACAGTCGCAAAACCGATAGACCATATTTTATAAGGCTGGGTTTACATTGAAACCAAAAATTTACAAAGTTAAAATAAATCGTTTTCTCCGCTTCTTCTTGCGACATTTGTGAATTTTTTTAGTCTCTGGGCTTCTTCTCAATTCTTCTCTATGCCTCTGAGATCTTTTTTCGCTAATAAGTAGCATTGTGAAACCTAAAAATGTAAAATCTTACAATGACATGTAGACTTAGCTTTATGCTGTCATTTTGCGACTTTTCTTGTCAGCCTATATGTCACGAAGCACTTTGTCACAAAACTGACGTGACGTTCTTTTCTCAGTTTGTAATCAAAATTATATTCTGACGAAAACATTTGCCTACACTGATGATCATATATAAATAACGTTTTATTAATACATTGCTTATCTTCTGAAAACAGTTAAATGATGTAATCTAGCCTGTACCAAGTAGATAATGTGTCTCAAACCTGACAGTAGAAATCTTGACGGCCGTTACACTCACAAAACATGTCTATTTTACTCAAAACCTATTATAAAAATAGCTTTTTAAAAATGCCAGACAGTGAGTATAAAGGACGATGAAGCCATTTCAAAAATCCAAATAGTCATCTATAATTTTCAAATGGCATTATTTAGCGTGACAAACCCGACATGTCCGGTCGGCACCACTTTTTAAGATATTTTTTGAAATCAAATTGTATTTATATGAGCATTACAGTTAAATTATGAACTATATACGACGATTTGCAAATAAAAGTACTTTCAAACGATACTAAAACCAATGGTACCCTAGTATAACATTTTTGAGAAAATCTTCTATAACAGAGAAATTTGAGAGGGGACTCGCCAAAAACTGACGCCTTGGTTTTGAAAATGATCAATTTAAAAATATTACGCAAAGTATAGTGAATTGAATAGTTAGAATTTATAAAGTTATGGTGTGCTTATTATTTGTCAAGCATTAGAATAATGAGCCACATATAAATTTTACTTGTTATTCGACTTCAAACACGGGGGACAGGCCAAAAGTGAGGGGTACACTAATTTTTGAAAACGCTCAGCTACTCCCATCTATTGTAGAAAGACTAGAACTTTGTCGTCAACCTCAACTATTTGCTATCGCCATCTATGTTTTATTTTCTGTATTAAAATGATTTGCAGTAATTTGTAATAGAACTATCCTATTCACCACTAAAGGCCGGTGTACATTCCATTATTTTCAGCCACTGGGGAATTAAAAAATATTTTTTATTCAAATTCCTGGACCCAAGGCCCGGCCACTATAATCTAATAATCTAATTGACGATGTCATTCCTTTTCAGCTGAAGGTTTTCGTCGGTCGTCGTCGGCATCAACAATTTGGTAGCGCCATCTATGTTTTATTTTCCATATTAAAATGATTTGCGGTAACTTCTAATAGTTATCCTATTCAACACTAGATGTCAGTGTATATTCATTTATAGAGTTTAGCATACTTTTTCAGCCACTTTGCACTGCCCACTGGGAAATTAAATGTTTTTTATTCAACTTCGGCCCAGGGCCCAGGGCCCTGGCGGCTCCGCCGGCTGGCCAGTATAATTTTCTGACAATGTCATTCCTTGCTTTTATGAAGGCAATAAGGTTTTTGTGTCAAATAAATGCTTTAAATTGATTTGAAATAATTGCATTAATAATAATTATTTTACAATAATTTTGTTTCAAGTTAATAAGAGAAGTGAGAACCATTTAGTATGTTTCAACCTAGGTTCATTAGATCTTTTCAACATGTTATCAAACGCCAACCGCAAAACATGAATCTGAAGAGATGGACTCATGACACACCTACTCGACCTTTTGATAATTTACCTTTTGTTATTAAAAGCAGGTTAGAAAAAAATGCATAATTTGCAGAGTGCTTATTAACAATCCAGCATTATATTATTATAATGACCCTTGTTGAAAATTATATTTTTAAGAACTTCCGATTCTACAGGAAATATTAAATATAGCTCTCTGGACTATACCTAAAAATTGTTGATGGATTTTAATAATTTTCAGAATTGGAGCAACTCTCAAGTTCACAGTGTTCTTTGGTATTGCATTATGGTCACCATTTGGAATTCTTTGGTATATGATGGCAAAAAGAACAATGTAAATATAATGTTTGCTTTTTCGAGGTGAATTTATCGGATTGATTGATTGGTAAGGCAAGCTAATAGAAGCACTATCTACTCTCCGTAGATATACTGTATTACACTAATGACAAATTTACCTCTTAGGCATTAGAATGAAATAAAATAATTTCGAAATAATTTACTGAATTTATTTAACCATCTAATCACAAGTTTTGTCTAAACTTAAGGCCAGGATGGTGGGTCACCCTCCTTGACTTTTCCACCATACAGGCGAGACTTGTCTCTGAAGCTAGTCATCCTCAGGGTTTCTGCATCATCCAGCAACTTGCCAATGTAGAACCCTGTCAGGGGGACAGCAAACCAGAGGTAACGGGCTGTTATACCAAATATTGCCATGTTACTTTTTCTGCTCGTTCTTCCACTGCTTGGTATAACTCCAATCGAGGTAAATTATCGTGAGTGATACAACTGGAGCCGATATACTAATCAAATTCCTTTTCAGGAATTGCACCACCGCCATAAAATCTGAAAGGAAAATTGTTATTTGAACAAAGATAAAACCTGTTCGCACTAAATTTGCTGCTGTCAACTGTCACACATTTACTGTTCTCTCACTCACTCGGTTCTATGAGTGAATGTGAGTGAGTGAGAGAATGGTAAACGCGTGACAGTTGACAGCGGTAAACTTAGCGCGAACGGGCAGTAGAGATCAACTACGATAACTTGGCGCGCCCCTCCAAATGACTGTTTCAATGTGTGTAGTCACATCCTTATGAAAGAGTTTGTATGTAGTAAGTATTCAACCAATAACAGTACACGTAATGTTTCAGTTAATGTCACTTATTACCAAGATTTGTTGATCAACTAATCATAACTAACCTACCGCGCAAGACAATTACGCACTTCAAACGTTTTAGCAATGCACTTCAAAAGTTTTGAATTTTGGAGGGGCGCGCCATGATATCGTAGTTGATCTCTACCTACACTATGTAGTAATACTGGGCCTTGATTCTAGTATTTTTTAAAAATTTAATACAGAAATTCACTTTCATTCCTTTTTGTAATCAAAATTCCAATTGATGTTCACAATAAATTAAAGACCATTGCACTAAAATAGTAGAATTGGTACTGTCCTCATGACATTAGGTGATAATAAAAACTATAAATAGTACCTAACAACATATAATGCAGTATCAGATATAATCAGGACAAATATTACCTTTGAATTTATAATAATAATAATAATAATATTTATGGACGCTTCACACTACATCAGTCTGGCCCCGTGCTAAGTACCTGAAGGACTTGTGTTACAGATACCAGACAACGGAAATATATTTAATAGTTTTATATTATACATATATTTAAGATTTTTATTATATTATACATATATTTAATACACATCCAGACCCAGGAACATTGAAAAACTTTTTTTGTTCCGTTGGCGGGATTCGATACAAAGTCCTCAATAGCACCTTCTTTTACTTTTCTAAGCAGGCTGGTTTTTCTTTCAATAGATCAGATTTACTGATCTTGCAACCCTATGCAAGTAGCATACTACAGTCATGCAACACACGACTGTCTTCATTAATTGTTATTATTGTTAAAAACAAAGAAACAAACTACATTAAATGCTAAGATATAGAGCCTCCAAATACTCCTGGTTACAAAAACAATTTAATAGAAAAACAAAAATATGGTTTTGTTGGTTGTGCATTGTTTTGGAAACACTTGAATATTATTTTTTCTTACAATGTAATTATAATTAAGGATACAATGGTATCAAAAAAATCTTACAATAAAATATAACCATACTTAGAAAAACAAACATTAATCCATCAAGCCGGTCATACAATCACCGGTGCTCGCGACAACAATAGAAAGGCTATTGTGTCTCGTTTTTCCACAATCGAGGGATTAATAATTAATAATAGTATTAGTTACTACCTTGAATTCAAATTAAAATATCAACACCTCAAAAATTACACCTTAGGATCTACACAGATGGACCGCATTTCAACTGCAATCCAACCGCAAATTGCAGTTCAAGTGCAGTTTGAATGCAGTTGACACAACTGCAATAGAACTGCAAACCAAACAGTTCACACGACTGCAACTGAACTGCAATCCGACTGCGCGCTTGGTTTGCAGTTCTATTGCAGTTGTATTGCAGTCGTGTCAACTGCATTCAAACTGCACTTGAACTGTAATTTGCAGTTGGATTGCAGTTGAAATGCGGTCCGTCTGTGTAGACCCTAATACAAAGAATTGAAGATGTGAGTGGATGAACACAATTACTAACAGTAAAGATTGCCTTTTTGCATAAATGGAGGCTTTAGCCTTTAGCCGGAAAATTATTTGAAATAAAAATAACTGTGCATTATATGTGTAGCCAGATATATTAGCCAGGTGATGAAGTAGATATAAGGTAATTACATGGTTTGTACATATTTAAAGGAAAAAATTAGTAAATTGCTGTATGTTACAAAATGTTACTTGTCATGTTCTTCCACTCATGTCTTCAAGTTACAGGTACTATTCTAGAAATTAAATGATGTTGAAATATTATGAAGACAAAAACTGTCTTAGCAAATAGACTAAACCACAGAAAATTTCAATTGCGATGTGTAGAAGGTAATGTGTAATATTACGTAATAAGTTAAAAACATTTATATTATTTATGTATTGAAATTTAGACATACTTACTATGAAAAAGTAACAGGATATGAACCAATAAATTAGGATTAAGTAACAACAACAGATATTTTAATAATAGGAAATATGCGTGAGCACACATATTATTTATTTGCAACAAGAGACAGTTGTGACTACTGGCTAAATTTACGAGTTTGTATGTTATACATACGTATGGATATAAAGTTTATCTTGTTAAATTACAGTGTAAAATTATAATCAAAATAATAATATAAAATTTATAACTAACCTACTAATGACACCTCTGCCCCCTGGATTCAGATTTTGACTGATTTTGACTTCTTCTTCTTCTTGTTCTTTAAAAATGGCCTTCCTTGAGGAATAGCCAATGACAGTTGATTGATGACGTAAAGAGACTATTGTTGTCGATGGTTGAAACTTTGCACGTATTTTATGCCGGCTGTACACTCTCGCCGAGGCCCGAGACACAGCGAGGCGGCCCGAGTGCGAGAGTGTAAATGGGTGCGCTTCCCTTGTCTCGCCTGTCTCGGACCCTCTCGGTCCGGTGTCGGTATTTTGCGCCCGAGATAAAGGGTCTCGCGAGGATGTAATGCGCTCGTTACTGTACACTCTCGCGTTTTTTTCACTACTAGGCGCGCCGATAGACAGCGCAGAACAGAAGAACTTAATTATAAGTCATTATCTGTAAGAAATAAAATTAAATATGAATATAGATCTTTGGATTACAATGATATCTTTCGATGCAATGGTGAATGGTGATCATTGATCGTAGATACGTTTTCGCCATTTTTAGAAAAATATTGGACCATCTTCTCTGAGTTAATAACTGCGATTGAACCAAGCGAGAATGTACATTATCGCACTCGGGCAAGGGGCTCTCTCATGAGACTCTCGCCCGAGAGCTCTCGGCGAGAGCGTACAGCGGGCATTATAACGCACAAACTAGGTAGAAAAAGAAACTTCGGATTTTGACTATAAGACAGTGTTGCCACCATAAGGCCGGCAATACACGTCAGATTTTTTCATCCGATAGTCTGGCCCGATTGTCTGATCAGACTGTCTGAAGGCAATCATGGCATACATTTAGGCTGGCAATACACGTCAGTATTTTTCATCCGATAGTCTGGCCCGATTGTCTGATCAGACTGTCTGAAGGCACTCGTGCCATACATTATATGAATACCTAAGGCCGGCAATACACGTCAGATTTTGTTTCCGTTTGTCTGATCAGATAATCTGATCACACGTCAGACTTTTTCATCCGATAGTCTGGCCCGATTGTCTGATCAGACTGTCTGAAGGCACTCGTGCCATACATTATATGAATACCTAAGGCCGGCAATACTTCAAAATACAATACTTCAGACAGTCTGATGAGACAATCGGGCCAGACTATCGGTAAGAAGGTATAGACTTGCTGTAAAATTACTTTCAATATAGCGCCTTAAGTAGTAAAATAATAACATGTGAATTCCCCAATGACGTATGAAAAAATGTTTCTTTAATTATTTGAATTCCCACACTCCAATTTAAGTATAGTAAATACAGGTACAAATTATGTATTTCCCAAAAAGAGTCTTCCTAGTCTTTATTCGCTCTCACTTCTCTAATAACTTATATATTATTTTGTCTTATCATTGATAAATAACTAGCAACCCGCCCCGGCGTCGCATGGGTATAAAATATATAGCCACTGAAAAAATGATCGAAATCGATACCCTATGATCCTTCACGTAGTCTACTTCTTATCTGTGCCAAATAACATAAAAATTGCTCCAGTAGTTCGCGAGATAAGCCCTTTCAAATAATTTCCCCCGTTTTTTCCACATTATCCTATTAGTCTTAGCGTGGTAAAATATAGCCTATAGCCTTCCTCGATAAATGGGCTATCTGACAATGAAAGAATTTTTCAAATCGGACCAGTAGTTCCTGAGATTAGTGCGTTCAAGTTAGCCTTTTCAAATAATTTTCCCCGTTTTTTCTACATTTCCTCTGTAGCAGTACCTACACGTTCGTTCGCCGATTGAAACAAAGAAAACAACGTGCTCCGAAAGGAACGCGCGCCGTCTTTGTATACGCCGTCGTAGAAGATTGAAACAGAGAAGAAAATCGTTCTGCTAAGAACGTACGTTCGCAATAACGTAAGAAACCGTCCGTGTAATAATACCGGACGTGACCCAGCCCTGAAAAGGACTTTTTCTAATAAGAATTATTCACAACACAACACTACGCGTCTTCACATCGTGCCTACATCGAGAGGGATCTTCACAACGTAGCTGCAGTCTTCAAGGCGTTTATATAACATCTTCTGTCTTCATAAAATGGCGGCACTATTATTATTACCGGCGCGGCGGCGAGCGGTGCAGCGACTGGCAGCGAGACGACGTCACTACGAGACTGCGCGGCGATGCGAGGCCCCGCAGGGGCTTGCTCCTATATTTATACTCGAGCCGCGAGCGGCGCGCGGACGCAGCCAATCAGGATCGACCTTTTGTTAATATTTTTATCCCTTTCTAATAGTTTTCCCTTTCTAGCTTTTGTAAATATTTTTATCTCATTCATTATGTCTCTTTCTGTTTTGCAATAGCCAATCACAATTAATCTTTTAACTTTCTGTACAGTTTCTGGTAATAATAATTATGAAATTTTTTTGTATATAAGCAGCACAAAGTTCTCAATAAATCACTCCAGTTCACCACAGTAAATCGAGTTTTACTCTTTACTCCTCCGACCTCTAGTGAACTCTTAGAGAGACCAACCGGTCCTCTAAACTTCTATTTCTTCGCTCCTATTAGTTTTAGCGTCATAAAATATAGCCTACAACCATCCTCGATAAATGAGCTATCTAACTGAAAGAATCATCAAAATCTGTTGCATAGTTTTGAAGATTAAAGGGAACAAAGGGACATGAGGGAAAAAAAGCGACTTTGTTTTATATTAATTAGTATAGATAAAGATTGTATTTTGTTGGTGTAATGCAGGCACTTCACATGGCTATTTGTATTTGCTATTGGCTATTTGTTGTATTTGCCAGCATTATTGCCGAATACGCAAACAAGCAAATAAAGGCAAATACGACCTTCGACGTCAAAATATACCAAACTTTTACTTGATTTTGTTTACTTGCCTATTTGACTCCATTGTTGTGCGTCAAAAACTGACAAAAGTACGGATACGTGTATTTGGTATATTTGGTCATATTTGTCAAATAGACAAATAAGGCCAATATTTGTCAAACATACCGTCTACACATGGTGATTGTTTAGCAAATACATCAAATACGCAAATATAAATAGCCATGTGAAGTGCCTCCATAACAAGTTTAACTTGATTGAAAATAGAAATGTTTTATGTTCTCATCCTTAATTCTTAAATAATAGTACTTTAATATACTAATCCATACTATCCAAGTGTGCAGAGGTAGCAGACAGACATACACACTTTCGCATTTATTAATATTAATATGGACTATGGACTATGGTTAGTTATTTTTTGCCATTCGTCACCCCTTTTCTCGAAGACTGCGACTTCAATCTTATTATCTATAATTGTATGGGCTTTGTTCCCTTTGCCTGTCCTGAATGGGACGAATCAAACCAAAAAAAATATATCTATAATTGTACTTTATCTGTGGTCTTTGCTAACAGTTACTGACCTAATAACCAATCACAAAGCGACAAAATTTTAATAAACCAATCAGGACATTGTAGATTGACATTTCTGACGTTCGGTATCACCGGTTTTACTATTTTCTGCCACACAATTTTGTACGCTATTTCGGATGAAATATAATCTGTTTTGGACAACAACAAGACAGACAAAGTGAGCACGGCTGCAAGCAATCAAGGGATTGCAGCAGACAGCGATGAGCGAGGTCGATTCCAGTGTTCCCAACTTAGATGTTCCCCCCAGATTTAGGGGTTAAATAAGTGAGATGGGATTTTTTAGGGGTCTGAAATTTTTAGGGGTATTTTCAGGGATTTTTTGACTCTTTAATATTTGCAAATTGTTTATATTAATTATTTCTTGACCTAGCGACTTCTAGCGACATCTATTAAGTAATTCTATCTATGTTGCAAAGCATCCTGATGGTCCGATTTGAGGCTGATTTACATTGATACAGTAGCTGCTGGTGCCAGCTACTGTATCAATGTAAATCTGCCTTAAACATTTAAATCGTAATGATGTCACTTGCGCAACATTTAAGGGAGCATACTCATACTACGTGACCTACTTTTTAAGATTTTTTTGACCCCCTCCCTCCCCCTGGTGACCACACGTAGTATATGCCCTGACCCCCCCCCCCCCCAATCAATTGTTCACGTGGTATTGACAAGAATAATTTTTAATCATTTTGTAAGTAGAAGTAGATAGCAAATGAAAATAATTTGACTCATATTTGGGTTTATTCCATAAGTAATTTAGGATGTGTACGTGTTCCTTATAGTAAGTTTACTGTGAAAGTAGCAGCGCTGAATGACCAAAATTTTTTCACTTTTCTATGGGTAAGCGCCCCAATGTAATGTGTTGAAAAAAAATTTTGATCTTTCAGCGCTGCTACTTCCACAGTGAACTCTATGTAAGGAACACATACACGCCCTAAAGTATTATCAGTTATCACTTAGATTTATGTTTAATATAATATATAATAATAGTCTAAAATTACAATAGAAAAATCAGAGAAATTAATTTCTAGGCAGATGGTGGACCTAAGTAATTTGGTCGCGCTTAAAGTATAAACCCAACCGACAGATCACAATTAACATTGAATTGACAATGTCAATTCCATGTTAATTGTGATACGTACGTCATGAACGTCATGTAGTCGGATCATGTCATGATCCGACTACGTGACGTTATATGACTTGTTGGTAGCATATTATGCTTAGTACACTTCTCACGAAACCGAAGTCACCACATGTTTCCATACAAATTTTGAGGAGTTCCCTCAATTACTTATGGATTCCTTCATCAGATCACCACTTTTGTGAATATAGTACCAAATTGGGACGATACCCTATATCTAAACAGCAAAAGAAAATTTTTGAAAATCGGTTTACAAACGCCGCAATAATCGTTGAGCATAAAAACATGAACATAACACCTCCCCCATTTTTAAAGTCGGTTAAAATTGTAGCCTATATGTTATTCTGATGTACCTTTAAGCTATATTACTGTAAAGTTTCATTAAAATCAATTCAGTAGTTTTTGCGTGACAGAGAACATCCATACATCCAAACAAACTTTCGCCTTTATAATCACAGATTACTATATATATTGTAGATTTATAATAATTCTAGCTGTTGCCCGCGACTTCGTCCGCGTGTACTTCAGTTTATATTATAGTTGTTCCCGTCCATCGATTGAATAGTTTACGCGCAAATCATAAAGTATGCGGCAACCGTACGTTTTTCCGGGACAAAATGTATCCTATGTCCTTTTCGGGAACTCGAAATATATCTATACCAAATTCCATAAAAATAGATTGAATAGTTTAGGCGAAAATCATAAAAGTTTATCGTCCAGCTGTTTACGCGTGATGTCATAACCAAGGGAAATATGGATTCATTTTTATTATTTGTAGACGTTCCGCGCGGCTTCGCCCGCGTAAATTAGATATTTCACAGACAAATTAGTCCACAAAAAATAGCATATGATCCTTCACGTGCTCTACTTCCTATCTGTCCCAACTGTTTTTATTGTTCTGTGGTCCAAAGTAACAGAAAAATTGCTCTAATAGTTTGTGAGATAAGTCCTTTCAAATAATTTCCCCCGTTTTTTTCCACATTTTCCTCTATTTCTTCGCTTCTATTAGACTTAGCGTGATAAAATATAACTTACAGCCTTTCACGATAAATGGGCTATCTAATACTGAAAGAATTTTTCAAATCGTACTAGTAGTTCCTGAGATTAGCACGTTCAAATAAGCTCTTTCAAATATTTTCCCCCGCTTTTTTCACATTTTCCTCTATTTCTTCGCTCCTATTAGTCTTATCATGATAAAATGTAGCCTATAGCCTTTCTAAATAAATGGGCTATCTAAAACTGAAATAATTTTTCAAATCGGACTAGTAGTTCCTGAGATTAGCGCGTTTAAATAAGCCCTTTCAAATAATTTCTCCCGTTTTTTCCACATTTTCCTCTATTTCTTCGCTCCTATCAGTCATAGCGTAATAAAATATAGCCTATAGCCTTTATCTATAAATGGACTATCTAACACTGAAAGAATTTTTCAAATCGGACCAGTAGTTCCTGAGATTAGCGCGTTCAAACAAACAAACAAAGTAACAAACTCTTCCGCTTTATAATATTAGTATAGATGAGGATGATCATCAAACTTGACAGCTTCGCCAAACTTCAAAGTGCCTGACAAGTGACAAAAGTGTCTGTTTTTTTAATGGCTGTTGGCTATAACCATAATAAAATATGTCGGTGTCAAGTATTAAATGGCGAGAAAAAAATATTTCGTATGACGTTTCTCTCGGCAAAATTAACTATATACGTGACCAAACTCTAGAGTTTGGTCTAGACCCCCTCCCCCCCTCTTGTGACCGAGCGTAGTATTTTGAAGCCCCCCCCCCTTCAATAATAAGATGTACGCAGTACGACTTCAAAACATCTGAATCTTCAGATAAAGATGAAATATTTAACTTAGTATATCAATTATTATAATAAAAATATGTTAAAACATAATTCAGTATAATATTTAATTTCTAAACTATTATGAATTTATATATATGTCGCAGGGAAAAGAAGATATCAGGGATTTCACGATATCCCTAGGGATATCACGAACTCCCGGTAGATGCCGAATATTCTTGTTTGTTACGTCTTCTTACTAAAAATATCTAGTGATATGTCATTTCACTAAACTAAATCTAGTGAAATGTCAGAAACGTGGATACCTCCGAATAAAAATCGAGCCACTCATTTCTCTTGCTCGCTCTAGTTCCCACACGTGACACGGGCACTAGTGGGAGTGAAACAAATGCGTCACTCGAGCTGGCGCGGCTCGTCTAGCTTGGAGACAGACAGACAGACTAACCCTTTTGTTACCGAACCGTAAAAACTAGGATAATCGAAGAGCTCCAGCTGTACAGGCACAGATACTACAGGTACTCCAGTACCTGTAGTATCTGTGCCTGTACAAGAGCCTCGAGCGACGCATTTGTTTCATTCCCACTAGTGCCCGTGTCACGTGTGGGAACTAGAGCGAGCGAGAGAAATGCGTGGCTTGATTTTTATTCGGCGGTGTCCGCTTTTTTGACGTTTCACTAGATTTAGTTTAGTGAAATGACATATCACTAGATATTTTTAGTAAAAAGACGTAACAAACAAGAATAATCGGCATCTACCGGGAGTTCGTGATATATACCACGAACACCCGGAAATCGTGAAATCCCTGATATCCTCTTTTCCCTGCGACATATATAATATGTATATTTTAGGGGGAAAACAGAAAAATTAAGGCGATTTTAGGGGTTTTTGACACCAATTTAGGGATAAATATTTTTAAGAGGTGGCAACACTGGTCGATTCGAAGCGGGCGAGTGTCTTGAGTCTTGACTGTCTTCGTCATCGCGACTCGCGAGCAGGATTTTACAAGTATTTTTAAATTCAGTGGGACTGTCCAAATTATGTTGAATTTGAAGTGAATAATAGTATTGGTGATGTTGACCTTAGGGTTATCGTTATTTCGCAAAAAAACTGTAAAAGAACATACGTTTACTGTTGTAATCCGTCAAAAATCGAGAAAGCTTCAAACGTGTTTGAAGCTTTCGGTTTCGGATTAATGGAACTATGAACCTGGACCCTTTAACGTTTAGCTTATCACAAATAAATTATCTCGTTGTAAATTTAAATAAGAAGAACTTCAAGCAGACAAGCCAAGAATTGACTCAGGTGAGAAATATCGTATAATACATTGTTGTCTTTGTTTTCAATTGTCGCCATATTGTGAATTTCTCGGGATGCCACGAGCTGGTTTGGTAACGAATATCACTTTATAATATTTCACGTAATTGTTGCTGTTGTTGTTGCAAATACATTTCGTAAGAACCTTCGTCCGATTGCCGAATCGAAATTAACATTCTGATGCCATAAATAATCTTTACACGAGATATACAAAGTAGGTACCGTTACCGAGAGCGATGATCGTAACTACCTTTTTAGTTTTTTGTACAATCCATTTTCGTAATAATTGTGTTCAAAGAAAGGTATTTTGTAACTAATTAGATTATTATGACATTGTTAGGTGTGTTTTTATCATCCTATTTCAATTATTTGTCTGCTGTGTTCTTAAATTCATAATTTTAACAAAAAAAAAATACTGGAGTGATTCCAATTGATACGTTACTTATTATTACTAGCATAACAATATGTTTTGCTAAATTTACGATAGATCACTATTTTATGTATTGTCTTGTAAGTTGATTTTGGTTAAAAGTTATAACCAATAGTTGAAGGTAGAATATTATTAAAAAAGCATAACTGAAACACAATACCTACCCACATAACACAAAAAAACAACTTTTACATATACCTAATATCAAAATATGTAGTTACAACTTATAACTATTTTGATATACCTACAAAAAGTTATTTTTTGTGTTATGTAGGTATTGTGTTTCAGTTATGCTTTTTAACCCTGTTTTGCGAGTTTACTTTTTGGTGCCAACAACGCACTATATGCGTTGAGGTACCTTCGATATTTTTCCCGGTTTTTCTTTATAATGGCTATATTTAATTTGAATCTTTGGCCTCATTAGCTATTGGAGATATATTTTACATGTGGTGACACTGTCGGTTTTTGGTCTGGACCTCCCCTCTTTTTTGACAGCGAAAAAACAGTTAGCCCAAAAACTGCCTGATTTCAATTCAACATATTTTCAGTTTTATTGAATTAGAGTGAGAAGCTTTTGACTAATAACATAAAAGTAAGCAATATATTTAGGTATATTACAATTTTTCTTCGATTCATGGTATATTTTATGAATAAAATTAACATAACGCAAATGGTGCGTTCAATGGCATTTTAACGGCGAATTTTGTTGGATGATTTCATGCATGACGCAACACTACTATGTTCAAATTAGTAAATTTTACCAACCATTCCTTGTATTTATAATTAAATTGATACAAAATCTTTTACTAGCTGACCAGTTGTATTTTTCAATATTTAAGAAAAAAAACTATTTCAAATAAGTAAGGATTTTATTTATTTTATAAGGATATTATTTCAATTTTCAGTTTTTTTTTTCAAAGAATGAAGGGGAGAAAGGACTTTGAATTATTTGAATGTAGCTTGATAAGCAGTTAACTGTATGTAGAAAAAAACACCTACCTGTATTTGAAAATTATTTAGCTACCCACTATGTTGCATAGCACAGTTCAATTAAAACAAAAGCGTCAATGTAAGTGGTGCGTTGAATGGCACTTGTGATTGGATTTGTCTCACCAGTGCCACCAATGCAATTGGTGCGTTTATCGTATTTAGAGAGGTTTTCGTTATTTATTGCATTATTTAATATATAAAATTCGTTAAACAATGTATTTTAAGTTAGAAAAAACAAAAAAATCAAGTGGCACCACCGGTATGTTACGGGTGGATTGGTGGCATTGAATGGGTTAATAATATTCTACCTTCAACTATTGGTGATTCTTATAACAATGAGGATATTATCACAAGTTAATGTTTATTTTTTTATTTTTATAGGTTAGGTTTTTAAACAAACTTACTTTTTAAGGTTTTGATGCTTATGTATTATGATTTATGTTTATGAGTTGTCAATCAATAATTTTTAACTAAGAAGCTTAATGGAAAATATCCATTCTTTATATTTTATAACCATTCTTGTTAGAGTGTCAAGTTGGTCCCAAGGATTTTGTCAAATGTTGCTAGGGTTCCTTGAAAGATCTAAATCATTGATGACATTTTGTAACTGTAACTAGTAGTATTACTACTAGTTACAGGCCATATCATATCACCATACAATTGTTTAAATTACAATATCAACTAATTATATTCTGTCACTCTATGATTGCGGATCTACCATGAATTTTTGCACTACCTTATATTACTAATCAACCTATAGCATATCACTATTGGCATACTTACTCCAGCAAAACAAAATATGAATATTGCACATCTCGACAACACAAAAACAGCAAATAACAATAGTATTATTTTGTTTCCAAATATATGTAATAATCCATATTCTTCTTTATTGTTTTCTTCATTACTGAAGGTCGCGCCTGGAAAAGTTCTCCTCTATTTTATTTATTAAGCTCTTCCAAGGGTGGCTGTTATTTTCAGTCCAGTGAGTGTCGTAATTTGGTCACACCATCGAGTAGGTGATCGACCCCTGGATCGCTTGCCTTCAATTTACAGTATTGCCTAAATATTACGGTATAATTATAAAATTTAGGTAATAATCCTTCCATTGCGGATTCTTCGAAATATTTTGTTCTCGCGGCCCACTTGGGCCTTACGGGAGTTGAAGCGTTACTAATAATTTTATAAAGTTCATGCCATTTTCAATTGAGAAAACTTGTCTTAACTATTTTACAGTGGGTGGCCAAATTATTATACTCAGTGTGAGTGATTTCAGTTGTTGCTGTCCTTTGAAAAACTAAAGTTTACCCAGACAATGCATGTTAAACGATTTGTGTTTATTAAAATGCATAAGCATTGGACTGAGGAATACCGGAAGGAGGAAATCAAGTTATTTAATCCTTCGATCGGGGATTCTTGGAAATGCTATTGTATTCTATTGTTGTCGCGATGCGGACCACAAACCCTTTTCTTGGTGTCGTGGGCCGCAACAAAAATTTTTTTGGGTTAAAAAATAACATTCTTCAAAATTAACAATTTAAAATTGGAAAAAATTTAACGACTATCACATAGACTTTACGCTATTTTGCCGGTGGGCGTGAATTTCAAAATTTTTAACATCACGCGGGCCACAAATAAAGTCCCGGCGGGCCGCGGGTTGGAGATAGCGGGATTTATCTAGGACTCTAACCTTACCTTAAGGCTAAAATAATATTAACTTTTTTAAAGAAAACAATGTGACTAATTTATAAGACAAAAAAGTTTTCTTTTTTTCAATTGAGAATTTGGCCACCGATGGTATGTATGTGTATCAATGTATGTACCTTTTTTTTTAAAGAAGGCAGGTCGCTATAGCCCTGACGTCACTGCGACCCATGAGGATCTATTGTGACTCCTTCGCACTAGAGAATCATCCTCAACCCAATACTGCTCATAAATTGAATGATATGGTTGGGATTGGTGCCACGAATTTCCTCTGTGGATGAGTATTCGTGGCGACCAAGGTGCCTGTTCCTGCTCTGTAGTAGAGCAGGACAGTCGAGGAGAAGGTGAATAGGTGTTTCATCCTCCTCCTCACAGAATCTGCAAGTCGTTATGCTACAAATACCCATTCTGTTTAGGTGTTTGTTGAGCTTGCAGTGCCCAGTTAGGCTTCTGGTGGGATTCTTAATTGGTTCCTACCCAAGGTGAGCACTAATTCTGATAGTTTCTTGTTGAAGCCAGGAATTAGTGCCTTGGAGTGTTCAAGGCCAGGGGTCTCAGCCCATTGCTTCCTGCATAGACTGTGACCCCATTCCTTGAGCACTTGCTTTGTGGTACTGGGAGTTATACCACAGACTGGTTCTGGGCCATATGTACCTTTATAAAATAAATAAATGAATAAAAGTTATAACTTTTAGTTGAGCTACTACTTTTGTTGTAAACTCTCTGTCTGAATGAAAATATAAACTAAATAATTGTAAAAAATGGGGAAAATAAACATTTTAGTGTTTATTTCACCCAAAAACAAAAAATAAAATAAAATATGAGACTTATTTTTTTTGTGCTATAAGTTTTTGTTTAAGGTATTTCAAAGGAATTTATATAATATATTCAAAGAGAAAAAAAAACGCAACTTATTTACTGTGCTATTGTATTTCTATTGCACAGTTAATATTATGTTACTTCTAAATTCGTAACATTTTAGCCTCCAATACAGAGTTGTTTACATTTAGACGAATATATATGAATTAAATTATTCAAAAGGAAAGCAAAAAGTAGCCTAAAGCTTTTAGCGAATGAAAACTATTTCAAATATATTATTTAATTTTTGACCATTTTTTTTTGTCAGAGCGGGACATCTACAGAATTTGCCCCCCCCCCCCCCCCCCATATGAAAGTATAGACTCTAGAGGTAAATAATTTGTGAATACATACATACATGTTATTTCAAAGTGCCCATCTTACATTAACTATAGGCTATTAAGAAGAAGCAGAGGAAAATGTGGAAAAAACGGGGAAAATTATTTGAAAGGGCTTGTCTCAAGCACTACTGGAGCAATTTCTATGTTATTTGGCACAGATAAAAAGTAGGCCACGTGAATCCAGGCATAAACATAAAAATACTTTTAAATTATCGTTTGGTCTGTTTGCAAAAGCGGGACGATTTCGGCCTCGCGGGGGACAGCGCGGCGGGACAGACTGTCTGAAAGCGGGACTGTTCCGCCCAAAGCGGAACGTATGGTCACGTTAAGTATATATCATGATTATGTATTTTAAGCACTTTACACATGACAGCAATATTGTAAAGATGTACAATATTTAAGCACAATAATAAAGTATCTCATTACATAAACTGTACATCTTATCTACGAAATGGTCATGGATCTAAACTCAAGCACTACAACTTCTATTTTAAACTATATATGTTTTAACAAAATTATTTTAGGATATAGTGTACAAAATAAACATTATAGCTGCCATGTGTGAAGCTCTTTAAACATAATATTGTTATAGTATAGGAAAGAAAATATTTGTGTTTTATGTTTGCCTGTTATCTTTTGTGATGTCACAATAACATAATTTCAGAAAGATAAAATGTCTACACTTATCAACTTTCTTTAGTATTATAAAGTACAAAATATTGTATCTGAATCGTCATTGTTACAGTGGCTATCAAGAAATATGAATAATGTTATAAAAGTAATGTAAAAATTGCAATTGCAAAATTATGTGGGATTTTTAGTAATATTTAGACTGGCCATAGATGGACTGGAATTGCAGTCTGGACCGACCGCTCTAGAGCAGTCGTGTTGAAATTTGCACCAACCAACTGAATAACTGCTCGAGCAGTCCGTGTATTGCGGATATGAATTTAGTATGAAAACTGCAGATCGCCAACTCCGATTTCCGACTGCAAGATGCAGTTCGTCTATGACCGGCAGTTAGGCCTTATGACATGTGCATAGCGAAGTCTTATTTTTTGCTTTATTTGCTTAGCGATTTCTTAATTTATAGTTAGTAGTTACTCTTAAAAGGTTATATGGGGCAAGACTTCTCTTCTTTCTATTTCTAAACTTTAAAGGAATGTATTTTTATTTGACACTGGCTAGCTGTATCCATGGAGAATTTGCTCAACTGACAATATTATGTAAAATTATTTATATTTCTACTAGGATTTTAGTGTGTAGCCAAAGTTAAGGTGCGGTGGTGAGGGAGCACCCTCAGCAGGGAGGAGCCGAGAATAACGATGCGAACCTTGTAATGATAGTGTGTAATATCTTGATACAACTTGATAACATCAACTAGCTATGGAATGCTCAAAGTCGAATGTTACATTACACGTGAAAGCTCGCGATGAGGGAGCATTCGTTGGGGATAGCGGGTCTAGGCCCTAGGGGCCCACTTAATGACAGACTTTATTTTGTTATGTTTGTATCCATGTCCCCATGATAATGCCTACTGTATCCTTGTAGATCTAGCTATCTAGGTTAAAAAATAAGTGGCTACAGCAATCTTTTTTAAATTATATGTATTTTTATGTAAAATTATTCAATGAACATTTTTAAGTTTTAACTTAATATGCTATTATTTGCTTTCCTTTTTTTATCAAATATTTAATGAAAACCATCAACTGTATCAAAGAAACAAAATAAAATAACGTACGCGAAGTAAACATAACACGATTCGACACGTTTGCAGGCGGCGTGTGTGACTTACCCTCGAAACAGCAGTAAATAAAAAAGTGTTTTCCGAAACCATGATCGGCTTGGCCGACTCGTCTGCCGATTAGTCGGCTTCTTTACAGCCGACTAATCGGCTAGTCGGCTAGTCGGTCAAAGTCATGATCGGCACATCTCTACGAAAAAGCCATTTACAATAATAGTATTTTAAAAAGATAAAACCGACATCAAAATTGTACGTAATTGAGTATAAAAAATCCCTAAAACTACTGTTAATATTTTCTGGGTTGGTGAAAATATATAATATAAAACAGCTTGAAAAATGCATACAGTTTATTCCGCACGTTACAAGTTACAGAGATCGAAGTTTGAACAAAGACGAAGAGAGTTTCTATTGACAACTGACGTTTGACATTATACACACAGAGTATAGACAGACACTAGACACAAGTTGCCAAATAAACTAAATATTGGGTTGCGTTCATATTACACTAACACTCCCTGCTGAACGCAAACCCATTCGATTTATACAAAACAAATGCTTTTCATATGTTGTACCTTTAGTTAAATTATCTGCCACCATATAACAACCATTTACAAATCGATGGGTCCTACGTATACTGGCGTAAGTGAAAAAAATAGATTTTACAGGAGAGCCAATTAAGTTGTCAGAACCATATTTTTGGGTCATATCTTGTGACCTATTTTAACGAATTTAGTGAATTTTTGCATGTAGCCTTATCAATTAATGCTTTTCTTATTACTGGTAACAAATTTTATGCATATTCAATATTTTTTGAGATTTTACACATCGGCCCTTTTACGTCGTCGTATTTCTATAATGATATGCTTATTGTTCAACGTAAACAGATTTAAATGATCATTCGCCCCTTTACTAGGCTCAACGTAAATATAATATTTTAAGAGATTCCTGTTTTTTTTTAGCACGTAATTATTTAACTGTTATCACGTTTTACTGTATACAATGAATCAGTTAGAAAGTATTGCTCATTGTGTAGTTATTTCAGTTTAACGCAGCTACGCCCATATACTGTGCTATACATTAGAATGTTTAAGAGACCGGGTGCCATCGAAATTCTCATACACACGTAATACCAAAATCTTTTTCTCATACGAAAATATTTAACATGTTTGAGTTATTTTTCAGCTTAAAATAGTAATTACCTAGGTTCCTGCATATTTTTTTTTCACAAAATATTAAAACACAAAAAAAAATTTTTAGTGTTTAAATATTTTATAGTAAATTTACTACTAAATATTGAATGAATTGAATTTCGATGGCACCCGGCACCTTAAGGTAAGTATTTCAACTTAAAGTGTGTAAATTTACAAATAAAACAATCTGCTTAATTTTTCATGCTTTTATTTATGATAAATTGTTTGTAGGCGGCAATATAATGAAGTAGGTTCAATAATAAACTAAAAATTTCTTCATGAAATCAAACGACAATAATTTAGAATGCAATCAAGTATCTACTACAAAATATGATAAATAATATTATTGAATATAAAAATATAATTATGACAACTTCTAACCTTTTGTTGACAGTTATATGATGTAAGATAATATTAAAATAAAATGAGACCACTTCTAATTCTTCTGCAAAATCAACTTTTAAAAAGTAAGAGGAACAACATGATAATCTAATCACAACTTTTACTAGTAGAGTATCTCTCAAAAAGCAAACATAACAAAAAATAAAATATTATTAAACGTTTTCTGTACCCACTTAATTTGAGACGAGCCAAGCGAAGCGCAAGGGCACTACCTACCTTTTCTCGAAGTGTTTCGCCGTTTTTTTTAACCTTCATAGAATTGGTTTCCGTTGTAGCAGATAGTTCATATTTTCAGGATATAATGTCATCAATGGACTTATTGAGCATACAAAGTCTCAATTGAATATCTTCTATACTTTAGATTTTATTGATATCCAAAATACACCGATTTCGTCACTGACACACTGATGGTCATCAAAATGTTTGGCTACTTCCTGAAGTGCTAGAAAGCTGAAATTTGATATGCAATCTTAGTTTAGTATACAACCAACAAAAAAAATCATAAACTTGTGATTTTCTTCCCTCATCCCCTAAAATGGGGGTGAGTGGAATCTGACCCTCGTAGAGTTGGTTTATGATGTGCCAGATAGTTTATATTCTCAGGATATAATGTCAATAATAGACTTATTGAACATACAAAGTCTCAATTGAATAGGTTTAATACTTTATATTTTATTGATATCTGAAATACGCCGAAATTTGGTTATACGCCGTAAAATAAGTTTAGTAGGGGGGTAATGGAAGTTTAAATAAGATTTTTATCAATTTTATGAATAACTAGCTGTCCCGGTGAACTATGTGTCACTTTAGAACCTTCCCTGGACTTCTACGAATATTTTAAGACCAAAATCAGCCCAATCCGTTCAGCCGTTTTCGAGTTTTAGCGTGACTAACACATTTGACAATCCATTTTTATATATATAGATATAAGAAGAGGACATGAAAGTTTACACGGGATGGACATATTTAACTAAAAACCTCTTAATAAAAAATAATAAAAAACACTAAAAAGACTAAAAAGACTGCCTAGCAAGTAGCAACTTACAAAAAGGACTGAAATCCCACCAAAAACATTTCATGTAAAAGTTACCTCGACGACCACAAAAGGTTTGCTCTGTGAAAAAGACATCAGATCTTATGTAGAGCCAAGCTTCTGAATCGACGCGGCCTAACTCTATCGATCCTAACTACAACAAATTCTACATATCAGTATGTATGGCTGGTATTGCTGTCATTAATACGAGATGCCTCTACGTAATCATTAGCGCTTGTTAGTTGTAAGTCTGTATTAGTAAGAAGATCAAAAGACAAATCTTCAACTGCATATTCCGCACCAGAACCAGAAGGAAGAGGAGAAACTGCAATCAAAGAAAATTTATGAATACTTTAAAACCATCATTTACTAATAACCAAAAAATATTTATTTGCACTGATATCAAGAAATAGGCATACGAATATAGATTTAGAAAAAAAACCCTTATAAATAATTTGCCAAGTGCGAATCGGACTCGCGCACGAAGGGTTCCGTACCGTTATAGAGCAAAAAAGGCTAAAAAAATGTTTATTGTATGGAAGCCCCCCTTAAATATTAGTATTAAATATTTTGTTTTTAGTATTTGTTATTATAGCGGCAACAGTTATAATACACAATCTGTGAAAATTGCAGAAGTCTAACTATAGCGGTTCTTGAGATACAGCCTGGCGACAGACAGACAGACAGAGAGACAGACAGACAGACAGACGGACTGACGGACGGATGGACAGACAGACAACGAAGTCTTAGTAATAGGGTCCCGTTTTTCCCCTTTGGGTACAAGATAGACTTCTGCACATACGCACTTACGCCACTGTATGTTTTAATGACTTTTAATAATCACGTAATAATTTGCTTACTTTAGGATAAAAGGTGATAAATAACCATTCAAAAAAATAAATAAAAAAACCATGTTGCGTTTCATTAGATGCCAAAAATACAATTTTTAAATCAAAGGCGTAAGTGATTACCCTAAAAATTGAACTACGTAAATGGGCGAAAGCGAGTTCACGCCTTTTTACGAAGTATACCATTAAATTACTACTAAATGTTAATATTTTGCAACAGTGTTATGTAAATATCACTTCACTAGAATAAATAACAACAACAAAATGGTTGACTCATCTTACCTGGACAATCAGTTTCATTATTTTCGTCTTCGGTGTTTAAATCACTACTGTATTTTCTTTGGCCAATAATTTTATTTAAGATTTTTTGAGCCCTTGTGATTGGCATTCTTTTTGCTGGCGGCATTTTTGTTAAAATACTTATTATTATATTATAAAAAAAACATTATACTGCGCTGAAAACGAGCGAGCATACCAAAGGTAACGGACGTCGCCGCAACACAGTATAACGGCCTAAGCGGCACCTCCGCCCGCGCGCCGCTCCCCTGACGCTTGGCTTTGGCTATGTAGATGGGCGAACCGTCTGATTGGGCTTTATACGTGACGTAGATTTACATTTACGCCTTTCTGACTAAAATTTTATTTTAAAAATAATCAACAGAAAAAAAAAAAATCTTCACGATATTATAGATTAGAGCAAAGTGAAATCATTGGTCATATAATTGGAAAAAGGCGCAAGCGGCAGTTTCGCCTCTATACGTAGGACCCATCGAAATAGAAATTTAACTTTACAATCAACAATATTATCTCTAAGAAAATGTAAACGAATATCTATATGTTTCGTTTTTGGTTTATAACAGTCAGTCGAGGCCAGTCTTATAGCACTTTGGTTATCAGAATAAATAACAAGAGCACTCTCACTAGGACGTCCGAGTTCAGTCTGCAGCTGCTGGATCCACAGAGCCTCCTGCGTGGCTGAAGCCATTGCCATGTATTCTGCCTCGGCTGTAGACAGCGCCACAGTCTGCTGTTTACATGAGCTCCATGAAATAGAACCTTTCTGAAACAGAAAAACAAATCCTGTGCATGACCTTCTATCTAGTGGGTCACTAGCCCAGTCTGCATCGCAATATCCAGTTATCTCCTGAGACTCTTCTTTGACATAGCACAGTTTTAGGTTCTTGGTACCTTGCAGGTATCGCATGACCCTCTTTACTCCAAGCCAATGTTGATATCCTGAATTGTTACAGAACTGACTCAATTTACTGACTGCATATGCAATATCTGGTCGTGTGACATGTGCCAAGTATATAAGACATCCCACTGCTTCCCTGTAAGGAAAATTATTTGCATCACCCTCAGGGTTTTTATCAAATTTTGCATTTACTTCTATCGGAGTGCGAACTGGTCTACACTGAGACATACCAAAGCGATCTAACATTAAGTTGATGTATTTTTCCTGATCTAGCATGATCACACCTGCCTCACGATCTCTATTAACATTAATACCAATGCATTGCCTCATTTCACC
The DNA here is from genome assembly GCA_905333045.1 of Lysandra bellargus. Classification (NCBI taxonomy): domain Eukaryota; kingdom Metazoa; phylum Arthropoda; class Insecta; order Lepidoptera; family Lycaenidae; genus Lysandra; species Lysandra bellargus. Next base: position 6,270,582 of record HG995319.1, on the reverse strand, counting down.
CAGATCTTTCATATCAAATTCTTTCATTAATTTTTCCTTTAACTGTTGAGTAGTGTTTTTATCATTAGTGAAAATTAAGAAATCATCTACCCACACTGCAATGTATATCATGATTGAATCCTTTACTAAATAATAAATGCATGGATCAATTCTTGACCTTTTCAGTCCAATATTAAGCAGAACATCATTTAATTTAAGATTCCACTGCCGGCTAGCCTGCTTAAGTCCATAGATTGATTTATGCAACAAACATACCTGTGCATTGACTTCAAAATGTGTAGGCTGCAACATGTAAATCTCTGTGTCAATATCACCTTGCAAAAATGCGCTTATTGCATCCATCTGAACCATCTCTAAATCATACTTAGCTGCTAGTGCAATCAAGTAACGGACTGAGTTATATCGAACTACTGGAGCATATACTTCATCGTAGTCACTTCCCTTTCTCTGTGCATAGCCTTTGATGACTAACCTTGCTTTGAAGCGTTCAATCTCTCCTTTGCCATTAGTTTTAGTTTTAAATACCCATTTGCAGGGCAGGGCTCTCTTACCTGGTGGTAAATCAACCAATGACCAAGTTTCATTCTTTATCATGGAGTCATACTCTTCCTGCATTGCCGTCTTCCACTGGTCTGCATGAGGAGATGAAAGGGCATCCTCTACTGTTTGAGGATCATTTAGGTCAAAAGCTGGACAAAAGTAACTTACATCATGCTCCTTTTCCGTATTGCACTGGACACGCCTGCGTGGACGTAAATTTATATTACGAATCGGTGTCTCGACTTCAATAATGAGGAGTGATTTTTCAAATGGGCTTATTTCCATGTTAAGCATTTTTTTAGAAATCGAGAAAAATCTGCACCTGCTGTGTTATGGAATCTTAAAATATTTTTTTTATTCTGTGTTATAGAGCCGAATAACAGTATTCTGAAGTAATTGAAATAGTTGTTCTTTAATAATTAGATTTAAATTAATTAAAAATAATAGTTTGGAAATATGGCCTTTTGGTTGAAACAACCGGAAATGAGTCCATTTGCAACGAAGGCTTTTGGAAATAAGGCTTTTTGAATTGAAACAATGCATACCTATAAGAAACTAATTTATTCAAATTAAACTTTTATATCACTAAAATCATATTTTTGTCCATCCGCTGTTAATTTCTCGTACAGTTTTTTCAGCAATTTTCGTATCATTTATTATGAAAAATATTTAACTACTTATAGTTTTTTTCTCAAAATCAAAATATATTATAAAATCTCTTGAAAGCTATGAGCTATCTCGAAATGACGAATTGTAATTTGTAAAGAGCGCGAGCTTTTCTTTGACATTGACACTCAATGACATCCAACTGCCAAAGTGTCAGTTAAAAATGACAAAAAATAATCGGCCAAGTGCGAGTTGGATTCGCGCGCGAAGGGTTCCGTACCGTTAGAGAACAAAAATTGGCCAAATTGTGTTTTTTGTATGGGAGCCCCCCTTAAATTTTTATTTTATTTTAATATTATTATTATTTATTGACGTAGACATACAATAAGGGCCTTCGTCAAAATATCATGTGCCTACCTGTTGTCATTACTGATATAGAGCAAAAAAGGCAGAAAAAATCACATTTGCTGTATGGGAGCCACCCTTAAGTATTAATTTTATTTTGTTTTTAGTATTTGTTGTTATAGCGGCAACCGAAATACACAATCTGTGAAAATTTCAGTAGTCTAGCTATAGTGGTTCTTGAGTTACAGCCTGGAGACAGACAGACGGACGGACGGACGGACAGACATCGAAGTCTTAGTTATAGTCTTAGTTAGAATAGGATCCCGTTTATCCCCTTTGGATACGGAACCCTAAAAACTGTAGAATAGAATATAGCCGACAAGGAAATTGTAAAACATGCAGAGCGTTGCAGAAATAATCAGTTTTCAGGGAAATTAGGTTATTTAAAAAAGAAGAGGAAATGTGTTCCCTTTGCTTCAAACTAATATGGGGTTTTTGCAGAGTCCACAGGAAATGCGTCTTTTTGTTTCAAAATTCAAAAGCTTCTAACCATGGCTTAAAATTATACTGGAAATGTGTCCTTCTGTACAAGAATGAGCTTTTTGACTGTCAGTTTTGCTAGGGAAATATGTACTTTTTGCATTGGATTTTGAACTGACGGCTAGTTTTCAACATAACAATTACGATGGCATTCATAGTTTTTTTTTTACCAAAAGTGGAAATAAGCCCTTTTGAAAAATCACTCCTCAATTGATTCCTCCGGTATGTATGTTGGATCATCACCAGAATGGTACTCATCACTCAAAGAATCAATCAAGTCTTTCTCTGGTACTTCATCGCAGGATTCTTCAGTTTGCTGCTCGTCTGTAATGCTGTTGGACACACAAGGTACATATGTATTTTTATTATATTTATCAACATTCTCCAAGAATATGACATCTCTAGTTTTTATAATTTTATTATTTTTAGGATCTAGTACTCTGTATCCTTTCGAAGACTCACAATATCCAACAAATATTAATTTTCTAGACTTAGAGTCCCACTTTTGGCGTTTTTCTTTAGGTACTTGTGACATAACCTCGGAGCCAAATATTTTTAAATTTGATAAATCGGGTTTCTTACCTGACCACATTTCTATAGGTGTTTTACCTTGTATTGACTTTGTGGGTGACCTGTTAATGATATAGGCTGCTGTTGCTAAGGCCTCGGCCCATAATTTCTTTGATAATTCTGCATCAAACAACATGCACTTTGCTCTCTCTACCAGGGTCCTGTTCATCCGTTCTGCAAGACCATTCTGCTGGGGTGAATACGGAGTGCTTGTCTGATGTTCTATACCATGCATTCTTAAGAAGTTTTCGAAATCTCTGTTACAATATTCTTTTCCGTTATCTGAACGAACAACTTTTATTTTATATTCCAATTCATTTTCCACTCTACTCTTATAATCTTTAAAAACTTCCAAGGTATTTAATTTATTTTTCAAGAAATAGACATGGACTCTCCTTGTATAATCGTCTATGAAGGTAATAAAATATCTCATACCTCCCAGTGACTCCTGTTCCATTGGTCCACATAAATCGGAGTGGACAAGTTGCAGTGGCTGTGTAGCTCTCGAACCAATATTATTAAAAGGCAGTCTGGTCTGTTTTCCCATGAGGCAGGTGGTGCATGTAATAGACCCTTTATCCTTGTCAAAAGGTTCTACTCCATCAGCACACTCTGGTAGCTTGTTAACATCTGAAAAATTCAGGTGTCCCATGCGCCTATGCCACAGGACAAAATTGCTTAAATTATCTGTACACAATAAGTTTGAAAATACCTCTCTGTGTGTATTCAACTGATATAAGTTATTTACTAAGGTGGCTGAGCATAAAAGATTTCCTTTTTCGCTATAAATATCACAACCTTTGTCTCTAAAGTTTACCTTACAGCCATTTTTGACCATGACACTCACAGATAAGAGGTTCGCAGCAAGTTTAGGTATGTATAAAACTTGTTTTACCTGAATTTTGCAATTTTCATCTCCATTCACAAATAAATTAACCTTTCCCATACTTTCCACAGGAAGCGGTGTCTTACTGGCAACAGTTATGGCAGGTATCGGAGGACTTGTCACATCATACATCCAATCGCTTCTGTTGGTCATATGCATGGAGGCGCCCGAGTCCACATACCAAAGGTCCGGATTCATTTTCTGTGAAAGAGCTGAAAATGCTGCAATAAAACTATTAGTATCTTCTGAATTTTGCGGCTTCTTATTCTTTTGAGTGCGACATTCCTTGGCAAAATGTCCTCGCTTATTGCAGTTGAAACATCTGGGTCCCATATTAGACTTATTCTTGTTCGAATTTCCATAAATTCCCTTTTTCTTAACATAGAATGCCGTGTTATCTGAGCTTTGTACTTCTTGTAGGAGCTTTGTCTTTATAGAATCGGCATTTATTTTGATTCCTGAGCTCTCTAATCCCATTATCATAGGCTTATATGTCTCCGGTAAGCCAGCCAACATCAGGGTCCCGAGCCATTCTTCGTTAATATCAAAATGAATATTTCTAAGCTTGTGGGCCGTTGACATGATTTTATTTATGTACGTATCCACATTCTGAGACGATTCTAACGTTGTCGTGATAAGGTCTCGCAGTAAGGCAACTCTTCTATATAGTCCGCTGTCATCGAATGCTTTTTCTAGGCACTGCCAAACTTCTTTACACGTGGTCGCGTTCTGCACGTGTACGTAGATGATCGGATCTAACAGTAGTATGAGTTTAGATTTTGCCTTAATTTCCTTCGCGCTATCGGTGTTGGTTCCGGCGACGCAATCCCACAAATTCTCCAGCTCGAAATACGCTTGGACGGCGAACTTCCAACTTGTGTAATTGTCTCGTCCAACAAGTCTGTCTATGTGGAATGGATTAATACCTGTATTCGACATCTTCTTTGTGTATTGTTCTTTCGGGATAACACACGCCACGCCGGTAATCGTGTTCTGTCTTCTAGAGCACGTCGGTACACAACAATGGCTACCTGTGGTTATCGTCGGCTCGATCTTACTTGCGTGCAGCAGACAAATCCGCCCGGTTTTCCAAGTTTCTGTATTTTCACTTTCTTCTCCAGTAACCACGCTCTGCTACCATGTTAATATTTTCTGGGTTGGTGAAAATATATAATATAAAACAGCTTGAAAAATGCATACAGTTTATTCCGCACGTTACAAGTTACAGAGATCGAAGTTTGAACAAAGACGAAGAGAGTTTCTATTGACAACTGACGTTTGACATTATACACACAGAGTATAGACTACAGACACTAGACACAAGTTGCCAAATAAACTAAATATTGGGTTGCGTTCATATTACACTAACAACTACTGAAACAATTTTGATGAAACTTGCTGTATTCCCTAAGTTTAACAACACCTAGTACAACAAAAAAAGAATTACTTAAATCGGACTTATACTTCCGGAGATATTATGCAAACACAAACATAAAAACATACATACACTTTTGAAATTTGGCACATTTGTTCAGACACTGATATGTAGGTACATAGACAAACATATAAGAAAACTGTGCAGTTCAGGAAATATGTACCATCGAGGAAATTGATTCCTATGCAGTTGATAGACCAACGTTGTTTGGTCGAATATGTCAATTCAATGTTAATTGTGATCTGTCGGCTGGGTTTGACGTAACGCAACCAAACTACGTAGGTCCCCGACCTGCATAGGAATCAACTTCTCTGATAGTACCTATAACACTCAACTTACAGGTGATCGATAACCTCCTTTTTATTGAAGTCGCTTAAAAAATTAAGAAGACATAGTAATATTATGAATACATTTCGTATTCATAATATTAGCAAGAATTGAGATTCGGGATACGTCGTGAATATCCACAGGAATGTGTATAATCCACGAGTGCACTACGATATCGACTTTCGATTAAAGGCGGTCAAACCAATCTACTGGCTGTCAGCGAGTGGCCGGGTTGGATGGCAACGCAAAATAAAACGTAACCAACCGTTATATTATGTTTGGACTGTATCTTGTGTGCATGGATATGCCTACATGCTAGGGATTGTTCAGTAATAACTTAAGGCTTGAAAGGGTGTGGGGGCGTACTCTTAAACCTCACTACCCAGCTGCCAGCAAGAGGAGGTTAAAAAATAAGTAAAGATCACGAGATTAATGGGCAGCCCCCTAAAAGTACTAGCCTAGGTTCAAAATGGTATTCTCTAATACTCAAACGGACATCGTTTTTTATTGAGTATACTATTTTGTAGTTTGATAGGAAACGGAAAGAAAACTGCATGCATTAACTTAAAAATAAGTACCTAGAATCTCGGTACCGGTATAATTTATGGTTTATTGCGGGTTGAATAAACAACTAAGAGCGTGCCAGGATTGAATACGGCAGAGGGTTTCGTAGAATTTCAAAATTTTACTTCACTTAACAATAATAATTACCGATGTTATCCAAACAGTGGACAGACGGACTAAGTGTCTAAAAACACTAGGCTGAATTACGGCGGCGTAATTTACGTGCCCGAAATTACGTTCAGCCGCTTACGTCTGATGCAACACACTATAAATTACGCGAAGAGCCGAAATTTCGCGGCGTAATTTCCGTGGCCGGACGCGCGCGTAAGTATTTAAAATTTTCAGATGTAAATTAACTCTTTGGAGATAAGGTTGGATTTGCTATGTTCGGTCTTGATAATCCCGTCGCGTGTAGTGTGTTGCTATACAAAACATTACCGCCGAATTACGACGGAATGGGTTGTTTTCTTTTTTAAATCTCCACCAGACGGCGCGACGGTAGACACTTCTAGATTTTCTATTGGTTCCCCACCTATCTGAAATTATCTGCAGGTTGGCATCACGTATACATATTGGTTGTGTTTCTAAAAAATATCAGTGTACTGTCAAGTGTGGCATAAATGAAAATATGTTAAACCCAAGCGATCATTGGCCTAAGCGATTAGGCCAGTATACTGGTAACAGTTTAGGAACACGCAAATTGTCAAACTGACAACTGAAACAGTTTTGGCGGCCATGTCACTTTCAAACTTCTTCTACTTTTTATTGTTGGTGTTTTTTTTATATTTTTTTTCCCAAGTTGTGTTATAATTAGGTCTTTGATGTTAATTATTGGTAAAATATTAGCCACGAAATATCCGTTATCTTGCACAAGTGCAGGTAAGATGTTGTCAAAACTAAAATGTTTAATTCCTGTGACATTTGGTGTGAATATCGGTAAATAGGGCTATTTCTTCCGTGAGTTTTAAATAAAACATCGTTGTAATAACTTTGTTATCCTAGTCATTGGAATATTATTGCGTCTTTTTCAAATTGAAATGTATCAAGTTTTACATTCTTTTGCCCAGTTTTGTAGCAATTATTGATGGTATTCCCTGGTATTACCGAATATAGTTGTGTACCCATACGCCATCTAGTTACTAAAATGGAAACTGTTTGACAATCAAATTAAAAAGCTAAGAAAATGCCTCATTTCGGCATAGTGTGTCGTCTGTCGCGTTCCGCCCATATTTTGTATGGATTTGAAACGCGGCGTAAACGCGGCGGAATTTACGTCGGCGTAATTCAGCCTAGTGTGCTTAGACTTTAGACCCATAGATGACTAAATTATAAGGGTTCCTTGTAATTACCACGGAACCCTAAAACATGATGCCAGTTTATTATGTTGATGTCTTCAGCCAATCAATGAGTGATATAATATATAGTAGGGGAGGGGAAGAAAGTTTGTAGTCGCTCGAGCGTCATGGAGACCTAGTAGGTTTTTTACATTAGGTAAAACAGATAAAAAAATAATAAGAGCGTTTTTTATTTTAGCGGTGGGTTCAGAAACTGCGGCCATTTTAAAGATTTGAAAAAGAAAATATATTCAGAAAATTGATTATTTCGGTCAGTTATTATTATATTTTAGACTAAGTAATTTCGTTTAGTGCAAAATAAAATATATGTCAAGTTTAGTTACGAAAATATCAATGTTTATTTTTTTATATTTTAAAATGTTCCTACAGGCTTACCTTATCTTTGAATCGTCAGTGCTTTTTATGGAAGCTTCTTTGGAGTATACTAAACATCTCCTCTCTTAATCCGACAGTTCGGATGACATTTCAATATTTAAAAAATCGTTTGCCCAAAATTTAGGGGTCCCCATAGGTATAACTGAAACAAAAAAAAATTTTTTTCGTCTAACCTACGCGTGTAGGGTATCTATGGATAGGTCTTCAAAAATCATATTGAGGTTTCTAATATCATTTTTTTCTAATCTAAATAGTTTGCGAGAGAGACTCTTCCAAAGTGGTAAAATGTGTGTCCCTCCCCCTCTAACTTCTAAAGTAGGGGCATGATAATTCTAAAAAAAATATATGATGTACATTACTATAAAAACTACCAACGAAAATTGGTTTGAACGAGATCTATTACGTAGTTTTTTTTATACGTCATAAATGGTAAACCTTAATTTAACTTTCATTAAATCAACTAAAATATAAAAATAAATCAAAAATTTATAGAAATAAACCTTATTGCTGCTGCGGAACCCTTCAGTGGCGAGTCCAACTCGCACTTGGCGATTTTATCAGCTTTAATGAGTTTGAAAAAATATTCAAACTCATTAAAGCTGATAAAAAACTTAAAATAAAAACTTAAAGCTTATTATTCAGACATTGGATAGCTTACAGGGGTAAAAAAAAATCACAAAATAAGCTAAATAATAAATTAATACTAAGTAAATAAACTGAAAAAATTGGGTTCAAAAACTTAAACCTATTAAGCTTTTGAACCCAATTTTTACAGTGATTCTGCAATTAAGGTGTCCTTTAAGGAATTATATTTCACTCTTATCCAAAAATTATATCACAAATATCAAACAAACTGTTCAGGCAATGTAAATATGCAATTCTAAAGCTCAGGAATACAAAAAATAATATTTTCACGTTTAAGGCATGGTTGCTAAAAGGGTTGCAAAATTAATTAAATAATTATAAATCATGAATAAAAACATTAAAACATTTTATTTTATCAAAATAAACTCAATTAGTTAAACCAGAATGGTTAAATCTGCATTTTTCCATTTCTAACAAAAGGGGTGGATTTCACCCCTAAATTACAAAAAGCGCAATACGAGCGTATGTCACTTTTAAAGTAGAGGGTTTAACGTACTTAATCCCAAATTTTCATCCAAATCGATGGAGGTGCAACGAAATCGGAGGTTGTACCTGATTTTTGCCTTCAATGACTGTACTAAAGACAGTAGGTAATTAAATCGCGGATTGGGCCGGAGTTACCCTACTTCCCCTCCTTTTACTATGACATGGGTGTGTCTGTGATGCGAGTGAATATCGATCATTATGTTGGCCGTCTAATTGGCGTTTCTGTGGAAAAAGTTGTGTTTTGGCACGTGAGAATAGTCACGTTCAAGGACCACGTGGCTATTTTAGCCACAGCGTTGTGACATTCGTTGCCATGTGAGTTTATACCGACCTTTTTTAACGCTTGCGTTATTTTTGTCTTTTACGACATTAAACCAAAAACTTCTACAGTACCCGGCAATAAATATTGCACTCGACTTTGGAAAGTGACAGTCGGCTAATTTCGGTTTTGTAGAGCGTTATCTCTTACGCACGAAATACAAAAAGTCCGGTATATATTAGGAGCTGTTAAAACAATTAAGGTGTGCTTCTTTTGACAATTTTATTATTCTTTGTATAAATTACACCAAATTTTCTATAAGTTATGGCTTTATATTCGGGTAAAATAAAATAAAAAAGGGTGTTCAAATTATGTTTACGTATTTAAAATTCTTTTGGAAAATTACAGCTGTAGCAAATTTAGGGGTGTTAACAACTCTAGATATATATTTTGAACTGGACGCGACTGCACTCTATTGAATTTGAACAACGACTGACATAATGTCAAATAGGTGTGTGCTACGAAGATAACGCTCTATGAAACTGAAATTAGCCGAATGTCAAGTCAAGCCATTGTCAAACATACATAATGTTCGACTATATTCAATCGCAACCTAAGGTGTTATTTCACCTTCTCGACGAGTATCGGATATACTATCCGCAACTTATCTTTCAGATACTTCATCTATCAGATAAATAATTTATCTGATAGATGAATTATCCACAATTATTGTGGATAGCCTATCTGAAACTAATCAGGAAGTGGGGAAATAGCCCCCAAGCCTTGTTGAGTATCAGACGAATAAAACAAAGAAAATTCAAGCGAATGAAAAAAGCAGCTACCATCAGGAGGCATTGGAATAATACGGTATAACACAAGTGTATTTCCAACCATTAACTATAGGGTACAGCTTATTGTGCGGAAGTAAAGAAGCTATTATTATAGCTGTCTAACAGACAGACAGACGGACGGACGGTCAGACGGACAGACGGACAGACAGACGGACAGACGTATTAAAAGAATTCTATGTCTAATCCCGGGACTCAAACTATATCTCCATACCAAATTTAAGAACAATCGGTACAAGCAATTTGGGCTTGAAGAGGTAACAGACAGACAGACATACTTCATAAAGTCACCTTCTATTAATTTCCTAAAGTTTTTTCACTTCACAAATATATATTTTGAGAGCTCCCATACAATAAATGTGATTTTTTTGGCCTTTTTTGCTCAAAATCAATAATGGCAGCCGGTAGATACTTGAAAATTTCAAAAAATCTTTAATTATATTTTTATTTTCATAATTTATAATAAAAGTAAAATAAAATAAATATTTAAGGGGGGTCTCCATACAAAAAACACAATTTTTGCCTAGTTTGGCTCTGTTCGACTCGCACTTGACCGATTTTTTTTGTTCTCTGATTTTTCCTCACGCTTTCACACAATTGCCGAGCTGGATTCCAAATTTCAGCCTTCTAGGTCATCTGGAAGTGGGTTAGAATTTTGATCTATAGGTCAGTCAGTCAGTCAGTGATAAAATGTATATTTTCGGACGTTAATATCTTAATAACCGTTTGAGCTGTGCTTATGAAATTTAGAGCATGTAGTTATCTCGCAAGTCTCATTATAAGAGCCAAATTTGAAACGTTTATGTTAAATAGTTTCGGAATTATGAGAGGGTCAAAAGTACCTGCAAATGGTTCGTGTAATATTACACACGGTGCTGCTCGCCATTCTGTTATGCTGAACTTGGCTTGACACGCTACCGCGTGTCTAGATCGTTATTAAGTATAATGTTTTTAATAATAATATTAATTAAGCTTAAACTACAACTTACAATTAACTGGTATTTATTTCTAAACGAATTTACAAAGACCGACAGGAATTTCAATCATGTAGTAAACTTAAAATATAAACTTTTAATTTACACTAATAACATTTTTATATTTTATAAAAATTAAATTATTAGTCTCAAGGTATTTTTGTAATTGTACAGTTTTTCTATGGAATAAAGTGTATTTTACTGTTGCTTCTTTAGTTACCCTCGAATATAAACTTTGTGAGCTTCTGGCCTTTGCTAGTATTATTTTTTTATAATTTGCGGCATGCAGGTGGTGTGTTTTTACAAGTAAATACTTGCCAATAACTGCTATTAAAATATGTAGTCTGTGATTTGACGTAGTTGGTTGCTGTAAAGAATGCTCATGTAAAGGCCCAAAAACATCTTCCAACCTGCAACCCATTAGATTAGCTGCAGTAATATTCGACAAACACCCATCAAAATATGTTAGATCTACTATATCTACTCCAACATTTCAACAGTTCCGATAAGCACATGTGAATCAATCTTTTTCGATCTTCTCCGGTAAGTCCATTTACAAAAAAAAAGCTGAAGATTTATTTGATATAATTTTTACAAAATCTTATAACACAAGATAGCATTTTGCCCTTTGATTACATTTAGTATCTGAAAATAAAACAAAGTTTGTTTTGAAAATTTCCTTGCTAACCGTACACACTCGCATACGACCGTCGCGTACAGCGCGCCAGTGAACACTGACTGCAACAGTGTGAATTAGCTCTATTGGAACGGCTGAACATTTGGTGCGTATGGCCTGTCTACCTCAGTTTAAATAGAAGTCTTTGCATTAAACATTATGAAGATCGTTCATTCGTTCATTCATAGATTGATAATTCACTCAAAACAAAGATAATCAGGTAAATAATGTAGTGAGCCAATGAAGTTTGCCTCTATCCTAAAATTGGGACTATTTATTTACCCAAAACAAACAGGGTCTAGCCATCGTTTTCTCCTTCAACAAAATAAGCTTGAGTCTAAGCTAAAACTATCGTAATAACGTATTTACTTATTTAGCGAGAGAGAAAGAAAAAATTGATACACATTTTTCGGTCATATTCTGTTTCTATTTTTGTGTTTGTTTCGAAAGGGATGGACGAGGTCGCTGCACCAACATGGGGGGTAGAGGGTGGCATATCAATCCAATTCCCACACGTAACTCGAATATGTATGTATATATGGACTAGATCAATATTACAGGTAATTAGGCGCTTAGTACAATGCAATGTAGCTATTGGCGTAGGTAACTTGGTCTATCATTGTCTGAACTGAATGTACTTTGTTTGATTGCACATAAACAATATTAGTCTAACATCATCATCTAGTGTCTTCTTCATATCGAAGTTCCGCGGTCAGCAGGTTGAATTTCTTCCGGTCCTGGGCTAATTTCTTTAATTGTAGATAGCTACATCTGGTCCATTGTTTTATATTATCTATCCATTTTCTTCTTCGTCTACCAGGTGGTCTCTTTCCCGGAAATCTATTCTCTATGATCAACAGTATAAATTCATATTGGGATCCTCTTTGTTATAGGTGACCGAATAAAGCGACCTTTCTTCGGATGATGATATTCATTAGTTTGCGTTCACAATCCGTTAAACTTCTTTATTCGATGCAAATTGTGACCAAGAAACTTTTAACATTAATTTTCGTCGTTAGTCCAATTAGTATAGTAATTTCACCTCGGAAATCGAGATACCCAGCTGTAAGTCTATCTTTTATCGCGTGATGCCGCCTCTCCACATTGCATATAGGCAAGCGTATTCGCCAACGCGCTGGCGGGCGGTGCGCTTGCCAACGCGCTTGTGAGTAATCCACACATTGGAGTTCAGCATGCTTTGGTTCGGGCCAATGTGCGGAGGGATTCAAAATTGATGTTGAGTCGCTAACAGCTACAGCTGTATATTTATTGACAGCTTATAATTACTTTGTAAATGTGTACAAGAAAAGTAGAGTGCCTAGAGCGTAAAAATCATGCAAACCTCAGATTTCCGTAATAGTGGATGAAAATTGAAAAGAAAAAAAACGAATATGTAATTGATAACATAAATAAGTTTATGTATTGAAAAGTTGTGCTTTTGATTTTTAAATTTCTATTCCACTTTAGTTACACTCATAAATTGATTCATATCGTTGCTTATATTCCGAAAAAAGAAAATAAGTGGAAAAAATACATAGTTAAGATTTAAAAATCAATATTGTTGTGTCTAGAATCTAGATGAGCATGCCTCCAAATGAGCTTGTTGTGTGCTTCGGCAGTAGGTACCTAGGATAACCAACATTTGTTGAGAATTTATTGAAGTGAGAGTACTTCAGTAAATTCTCAACAAATGTAGCAAAAAAATTTTGGTCTATTTGACTCATTTTTGGAGATATTTAAACGTTTTAAAGTACTTAAAACTCATCATTTCTCTAAAAATGAAATATGCACAATAAGTGCGTGTATCCTCACTTTTCGTTGCAATGCAACCCTGAAATCCGCCCAAACCTTTTTATCTTGGTTACGGCGAGCGTTATCTCTAAAAACTTTGCAAAAATCTTTATAGTTTCATTTAGCTACAGCAAAGCAAATTTTCTTTTTTTTTTTAATTGTGTTTTTGGTTAATTTTCAATGTAAGCAATCGAATAAGAGTCATTAATTTATAACGAACAAGAATTTTTTTTTCTTTTATGACTGATTTTATATGTGTTACGTTGTTAACCGAAATCGCGCAGTGAGCGAAAAAATAGTTCACAACGCGTTGTGGTCACAGTGAAACAGTCACAGTGGCTCTAATGAAAACGGCCACGACGCATTCAGGCAATCACAAAAAGACCATAACGCGAAATTCGTGTCGTGGCTGATATGCTATTCGGTTTCCTTGATTTGTTCTTGATTGATTTATCATAATCTTAATCAAATCAATATCAATGAGTACGGTAATCTTATTGTAATCTTACAACAGTGTTCTGGAAACATGATATTTTTAGGAAAGTTCGTGGTAGGCCTTCTGCAAGCGTCATAAACTGTCAACGGCTGCCGTCGACTGCCGTCTACTGCCGCCGACAGCCGTCGACTGCCGCCGACACGTGCCGTTCGTCTGTAAGAAGCCTTAGACGCCCATTTTGGGCGCTCTACAGATGAGCTATTATCTATACTAATATTATAAAGCGGAAGAGTTTGTTAGTTTGTTTGTTTGAACGCGCTAATCTCAGGAACTACTGGTCCGATTTGAAAAATTCTTTCAGTATTAGATAGTCCATTTATCGAGGAAGGCTATAGGCTATATTTTATCACGATAAGGCTTAATATCAGCGAAGAAATAGAGGAAAATGTCGAAAAAACGGGGGGAAATTATTTGAAAGGGCTTATTTGAACGCGCTAATCTCAGGAACTACCGGGCTGATTTAAAATTTTTTTCAATGTTAGATAGCTCATTTATCGAGAAAGGCTATAGGCTAATGTTATCACGCTAAGACTAATAGGAGCGAAGAAATAGAGGAAAATGTGGAAAAAACGGGGGAAATTATTTGAAAGGGCTTATAAAACCTTGACTTTGAGTAAAATTCAAGTACCTACCTGTTGCCATTATTGATATAGAGCCAAAGAGGCCAAAAAAAATCACGTTTGTTGTATGGGAGCCCCCCTTAAATATTAACTTTATTTTGTTTTTAGTATTTGTTGTTATAGCGGCAACAGATATACACAATCTGTGAAATTTTCAACTTTCTAGCTATTACCGTTCTTGAGTTACAGCCTGGAGACAGACAGACGGACAGACAGACGGACGGACAGACAGACAGACAGGCAGACGGACAGACATCGAAGTCTCAGTAATAGGGTCCCGTTTTTACCCTTTGGGTATGGAACCCTAAAAATGAATCCATAATATATTTCCCTTGGTTACGACATAACGCGTAAACTGCTGGACCGATTTTTCTGGGTATAGACATAATTATGTACTTTGAATCCTGGAAAAGGACATAGGATACATTTCGTCCCAATAAATGTACGGTTCCCGCACAATAAACTTTTATGATTTTCACCTAAACTATTCAATCTATTTTTATGGAATTTAGTATAGAGATACTTTGAGTCCCGGGAAAGAACATAGGATATATTTTGTCGCGGAAAAATGTACACTTCCCAAAAAATGTACCTTTGTGGTTTGCGCGTAAACTATTCAATCGATGTACGGAAACAACTATAAACTGAAGTCCACGCGGACGAAGTCGCGGGCAACAGCTAGTATATTTATAATATTAAATTACAATATTACATCGTGAGGAAATAAAAACGCCTTATAGCGTGAGGAAAATAGCATGTCCAAGAACCTTATTTTTTAGCGCTTTTGATACAGTTTCCACAATAGCGATCGGGGTGTATACGAAGTGTATTGTGCATGATCGCGATCATTTTGCGTCCACAACATGATACGCTTCGATGCTACGCGACGGAGATCTGATACGCGAAAATGATCAAGTGTAGACTAGGGTTGCAAAATTACGTAATTTTACCGAAAACGCTGGTAAAATACACGTATTTTACGGTAATTTATATAAATTACGGTAAAATTACCGTATGCAGATTTGCAGAATGGTGATATGACGGCGGGCGTGGCGGGCGTGTTTCAAGTTGCAACTTGTGTATTGCGTGCGCTTCGCACGGTGCGACGTTGCCGATTAGTGCTGTTTGCCATAGTATTTTGAGCTATTGCGACTTTTTGGCAGTTGACGACACTCGACAAAGCAATACAGCAAGCCAGCGGGCTGGCAGTTTGTAATTTTGACTGACTGCACTAGATGTGCATTATGTAACCTGTTTAATGTTTATATCCCCATTATTAATGAAAATTATGCCACGAAATCAAATCGTTTTTACCCAATTATACCGTAATTTACCGTAAAATATAATATTTTACGTAAAATATCGTAATTTACCGAATTTTACGAAAGTAATTTTACCGCTTGACATCCCTAGTGTAGACCTACCTTTTGTATGCCAGCTTTAAATACTCATGTTCACCACTTAGCAACAGCCAATTGGATTTATAAATGGTTATTAAAAACTATAACAGTTACATTACGTATGAATGAGTACCCACCACTTTCCAGTGTCCAAGTGTGGTCGTGTTTTTGTGTACTATTTCAACTTTATTGCCATATGCATAAGATCGAAATTTGCTACACTACCTGATGACTACCGTTCATTTATCCGTGTGTATTTCAGCGGGCATGAATTCATAATTCGTAGAGCTTTGCCCTTTGATTTGGATCAATTATTGACGAGTTTAGACTGAGATATGATTATCCATTATTATTATTACGGCCTTCTGAATATTTAAATTGTTTTGGGTTAAATTAACGTCTGCCAGCGGTAATTGCATTTTAAATGATAAAGGAAGCTTTGACATGATATGGGTGACACTTCTCATATTCCTTGCTACGGATTTTTTTACAAGAAAACAAAAAATCAAAAAATGTAATAAATTATATTCCATCTACAAAAACAAATGTTTCCTATAACTGTAAATGAATAAAAATGAAAAGTTGCTAAATGCTAACTTATTAATATAAAATTATGAATATTAACATTGAAATAGGAGTATGAAATTATTGATACGAAAATATTTGAAAAATGTCAGATGCATGAAACGGAACTTATGCCGATAGAGATTGACACTGTTGAATCGAAATCAAATCGATAAAAAGGGCGGCCATCTTAAATCGAAGGCGCCACTCTGAAACGTCAGTATGAAATCGATAGTTTCGATTGCAATTCCTTTACGAAGTGATTCGATATTTTTAAATTATCGATTAAAATTTTTGGGTAACTTCCCTACTATTGTCAATTATAATGTGTCACCCATATCATCTTAAAACGCACAAACTATAAATAGGCCAACCTCTTTCACAATTTGGCGGCAAAATGTTAGTTAATTTTTAGAGAACGTATATCTTAAATGAATGAAATAGCATAGTGACCTCTTTTCAAGAGTTATCAAAAACCCAACGCAACTGAAAGAGGATCAAATAAAATACACATAGGTACATTTATAACTGTAACGGCTTTTTACTCTTTTTGCAAGCCAAAGCCAGTTTTTATTACATCAGTCATTTCATAAAGCTATTGAACGTTTTAATTCTGATGAAAACTAGCCAAGTCAAATCTAATCTAGTTTAAGATCTCACATTATTTAAATAACATTAATTGTTATAGATATTCAATAAAGCAAAGAAATAGACTCCATTATTTATTCATAATGTTATTTAGTTCCTATACATACATATTTCGATTTTCCATGGAACTTGGCACTCATTTAGATCTCCATTCTTTTTACGGCGAAGTCCATAGACAAGAATAATGCTTGTATGGAACTTGGCTTTCCATTTTTACATATTTTATGTTTTTGGTGGGATATCATAACTTTTTGTAAAGAAAACTTTCCGAGCAAGGGTAGACAGTAGACATCTTAATCTTCCCAGTTCAAACATACATAATATTCGACTATATTCAATCGCAACCTTAAGGTGCTCTTTCACCACTTCCCGACGAGTGTCGGATATGCTATCCGCAACTTATCTGGCAGATACTTCAACTGTCAGATAAATTGTGGATAGCCTAGCTGAAACTTAACTGACAGATCCTTAATCTGTCAGATAAGTTGTGGATAGCCTATCTGAAACTTATCAGGAAGTGGGGAAACAGCCCCTAAGCCTTATTGAGTATCAGACGAATAAAACAAAGAAAATCCAAGCGAATGGAAAAAGCAGCTACCATCAGGAGGCATTGGGGTAATACGGTATAACACAAGTGTATTTGCAACCATTAACTATAGGGTACAATCTTATTGTGCGGAAGTTAAGTAGTTATTACTATAGCTGTCTAATAGACAGAAAGACGGACGGACGGACAGACGGACAGACGTATTAAAATAATTCTATGTCTATTCCCGGGACTCAAACTATATCTCCATACCAAATTTAAGAACAATCGGTACAAGCAATTTGGGCTTGAAGAGGTAACAGACAAACAGACATACTTCATAAAGTCACCTTCTATTAATTTCCTAAAGTTTTTTCACTTCACAAATTTTCACTCGTTTTTTTTTCACTCGTGGGGAGCTCCCATACAATAAATGTGATTTTTTGGCCTTTTTTGCTCAAAATCAATAATGGCAGCCGGTAAATACTTGAAAATTTCACAAAATCTTTTATTATATTTTTATTTTCATAATTTATAATAAAAGTAAAAAAAAATATTTCAGGGGGGGTCTCCATACAAAAAACACAATTTTTGCCTAGTTTCGCTCTGTCCGACTCGCACTTGACCTTTTTTTTTTGTTTTCTGATTTTTCCCTACGCTTTCACACAATTACCGATCTGGATTCCAAATTTCAGCCTTCTAGGTCATCTGGAAGTGGATTAGAATTTTGATCTATAGGTCAGTCAGTCAGTCAGTGATAAAAATGTAGATTTTCGGACGTTAATATCTTAATAACTGTTTGAGCTGTGTATATGAAATTTGGAGCATGTAGTTATCTCGCAAGTCTCATTATATAAGCTAAATTTGAAACGTTTATGTAAAATAGTTTCTGAATTATGAGGGGGTCAAAAGTAGCTGCAAATGGTTCATGTAACCACGGTGCTGCTCGCCATTCTGTTATGCTGGAACTTGGCTTGACACGCTACCGCGTGTCTAGACAGCGCAGTTTTAATCAATATGAGGCATTACAGGTAACTAGCTATATGACTGAGCTTCGCCCGGTATTCAAAAAATTCAAAAAACACACATAAAATGACATTATATGAAAATATTCCTAGCTAGATCGATTTATCGCCCCCGAAACCCCCTATATACCAAATTTCATGAAAATCGTTGGAGCCGATTCCGAGATTCCAATTATATATGTAATTGGAATTCGCTCGTTTAAAGATATAAGATATCAGTGCTACCTATCCTTTGAAATGAAACGTAGCCTGTTATTTTTCATTTCGCAAGTGGCGATCAGGAATTGGACCCCGACGAAAATTAATTAACCTCTGCAAACCACAACGACTGGACTCATGGCGACGGAAAATCCCCCGTTAACAGTGTCAATTTTCATCGATTTAAATCAGTGGACGCACTCAATAAAGGGGGCGTCCACAAATTACGTGAGATGTTTAGGGGCAAATCAAATCTCATCTAATCTCGCGTTGGGGAGAGGGGGGGTCATATACTATTTTTGTCCATTTCATCCAAATTGTACGTATGCTTAAAATTTAATCGTAAGTGTAATGCAATCGTAAATGTAAACCAAAACATGAAATATAAAAGGAGCCAAGCAAAATATTGCATATTATATATTCAATACTTCTGTCGTAAAAAAATTTCAGATCACATTCAAGCCAAGCCTTCAACTTATTTTGTAATTTAAATCAACATTCAGTAAATGCATCAATAGATTTCTTTATTTTATAATTATTATAGTGGCTTGGCAATGAGCGCTAGAGAAATAAGTAAGTAAGCGTAAAACAAGTAAGCGTTGTTACATATTAAAACACTTTACGCTTGCCGTCTGTGTAAGTATGAACTCCTCCCAATATGCAGTTTTATATTTGTTTCTATTGTGCTCATTGCCAAGCCACTATAATAATTATAAAATAAAGAAATCTATTGATGCATTTACTGAATGTTGATTTAAATTACAAAATAAGTTGAAGGCTTGGCTTGAATGTGATCTGAAAACTTTTTACGACAGAAGTATTGAATAGATATGCAATATTTTGCTTGGCTCCTTTTATATTTCATGTTTTGGTGGGATTTCATTTCTTTTTTGAAAGTTTTTTTTTCTTTTCTTTTCAGGTCACGTTATAACTTTTCTGTACTTAGCTTAGCACCCATTCCCTATCTCCTTTAATATATTTTTTCTTTGAGGCTTCGTTAGTTCTATAAGTGGACAACGTAACGTAAATACTTCTGAGTTCTGAGTCGATTATTATGTTCATAATATATAATTGACTCTTATGCTAATACTTAAAGGTGGTCATTTTTAGCATTACCGTTGAATACATAGCAGCACTGCAGTTGTAAGCGTGTCGACGTTCCTCGCAGGAAAGGAGCACACCTTATTTCATGTGATAACTTAAAACTCCCATATTATATCGAGCAAGTAAGGAGTGTATATCTCAGTACTGATTAGTGATTACATTTGTAATATTTAAATCAAATTTAATTATTGTTTCATTATTAACGTTGTTAATATTATTTTATATTTAATTAATACCATTTCAATAAGTTCATAACTAACTTAAAGCCTTTTGTACGTCAAACAAATATGCAGTCGACTGTTACTGTTCTTGAAAAGTTACAAACATAAAAATCTTTTATTTTATTTAATATTTAAAGTATTATATCTTTGTTTTTTAATTTCAGTTTTTAGGTTTCCCTGCCCAAAGGATGAAAACGGGGCCCTATTATTAATAAGTCTTCGCTGTCTGTCCGTCGTATCCGTATGTCACTAGGCTGGATCTCGAGAACCGCAATAGCTAGATGGTTGCGATTTTCACACATTATGTATTTATGGTGTCGTTATAAAATCTAATAGTCTAATCAAAATAAAATAATTTATTAAAGGGGGGCCTCATACAACAAACACGATTTTTTTTCCCTATTTTTGCTCTATGTCCATAATGGTAAGATTAAGGCTTTTGAAAATTTCAGGAAATAAAGACCTATCAGGGTACCAAATTTCAAGGTTGTAAGTCTGCTAGAAGTACCTTAGAATTTTGATGATCTGTCAGTCAGTGACAAAATGTAGTAACTTTGACCACCCGTAACTACTAAACTATTTATCGAAATTTCATGTAATTTGGAGGTTAAGCTAGTTTTAATACTTGCTCCTAGTGACCGAAATTCTGAATCCCTAGCTTTGTTGACATCGAAGATAAAGGGGGTGTGAAATAGCTGCGAACCGCTTCGAGAAAAGTATGATACGGCCGTGCCTTTGCTAAAAAACTTGGCTGGGACACTGCCGTGCCCCCAGATCGTTATACGATTAAAATCATTCACAAATTCGTTCGAAAGAAAATCTACTTACTGTCAAACCAAACGTTTACATTTTGAAAAATCTCACGTAAGGTTGAATAAAATCTCACGAAATCTCACCAGGGGAGGAAAAAAAAAAACACCTCACGTAATTTGTGGACGCCCCCAAAGCTGTTTATTTTATGTGCTTGCTCGTCTTTATTTAACAGAAGTTTCGGCTCCGCCTGCGTTTATAAGGAATTTTGCGGGAACCGTACGTATTTCTAATAAAATGTAGCCTATGTCCTTCTATAATCTATAATATACTAACGACCCACCCCGGCGTCGCACGCGTATAAAATATATAGCCACTGAAAAAATGATTAAAAGCCTATGATCCTTCACGTGGTCTACTTCTTATCTGTGCCAAATAACATAAAAAATTCTCCAGTAGTTCGCGAGATAAGCCCTTTCAAATAATTTCCCCCGTTTTTTACACATTCTCCTTTTAGATAAAGGTGCCTATAGCCTTCCTCAATAAATGGGTTATCTAACTGAAAGAATTTTTCAAATCGGACCAGTAGTTCCTGAGATTAGCGTGTACAAGTTAGCCCTTTCAAATAATTTTCCCCGTTTTTTCCACATTTTCCACTATTTCTTAGCTCCTATTAGTCTTAGCGTGATAAAATATAGCCTATAGCCTTCCTCGATGAATAGGCTATCTAACACTGAAAGAATCATCAAAATCCGTTGCGTAGTTTTAAAGATTAAAGGGAACAAAGGGACATGGGAAAAAGAGCGCTTTGTTTTATAATATGTATAGATAATATTATGATCTACACAGTACACTCTACTGTATATCTGTGCTAAATTACCTAAAAATCAGTCCAGTACTTCGTTAGATAAGCTCTTTTGTACAAAGTCAAAACTTTCGCATTTATAATAAGTAGGTTTGGAAATAGATTTTAGATGACACATCTAGTAGCCCGGTCTATTTAGACGCAAAAAAATCGTAACCTCGGAATAATTCGCATAGAGCTGAAAATTGGTAGAGACGTTAAATACACCATTATAAATAAAACCTCAAAGTCCCCGGCGATCCTCCTTGTGCAAAAAATTTTATTCAAGGTCAAAGGTATGAAAATGATGTTTTTCCCGTTTTTTTTCCAAACTGTACATTTTATCATAAAAATAGGTATGGCAATAGTGCAATCATAGAATTATTCAATGCAATAGAATATCATAGAATTATTCAGTGCAATCATAGAATCAAATATTTTTGTTAATTTAAGTTAATTTTTGTACAGGAACCTAGGTAATTTAAGCTGAAAAATTTGGAGAAAAAGTAAAGTATTAAGTGCTTGTTCAATTGTATAAACTAAATTAATGTTACTTGATTAGTTTTTTTTAAATTAATTTTTATGCAAATTTTTGACCCGAAAAAACGCCAACTTTGACACTCTTTAAAAAATTGCCTACAAAGAATATCGATCTCGGAGTTTTACTCTAATGTTTATATAGCTATCAACTATAGTATTTTGTAAGAAAAACGCGGTGAAACAAAATCGAGGTTTTTATCACACTGTGCAGCTGGTTGGAATTAGTGCGTCGATCATAATGTTTTTGAACTTACGGTCTCACCGTGCCTCCAATCAATTTGGGCGTCAAAGGGAAAACTGGCTTAGTTCTGAAACTTTGACCTGACATTCAATTACGGCGCTGCGTGACACGGCTACTCCTACCTAGTATAAAAATTGGCCAAGTTCGAGTCGGACTCGCACACGAAGGGTTATAAAAGCTTAAAGGTTATAGAGCGAAAATAGGGAAAATTTTTATTTTTCTGTATGGGAGCCCCCCTTAATTGTTTATTTTATTTTAATTTTATTATTTAATATCAAAGTACACAAGCATAGGTAATTGAGGATTTTGTGAAAATTTTAAGTGTCTATAATATTTTGCCACTTGCCATTATGGATTACGATTTAGGTACGAGCCAAAAAGGCCAAAAAAATCACGTTTGTTGTAAGGGAGCCCCCTTAAAATATCAACTTAAGTACCTATTTGCTATAGTGGTTCTTGAGATACAGCCTGGTGACAGACAGACAGACGGACATACATCGAAGTCTCAGTAATAGGGTCCCGTTTTTACCCTTTGGGTACGGAACTCTAAAAATAATTGTTATTTTGAAGCCTAAAAACAACGCCACCCAAACCCACACTTGACCAAAAAACGTGACGAGAGTCGTGAAAAATTACTTTTGATTGCGTTATTCAGCCATAATAATAATTTAATTATAATTTTATAAATGCGAAAGTGTGTTTGTCTGTTACCTCTTGACTCTTCACGCTCAAACCGCTAAACCGTTTTTGATGAAATTTGGTAAGTACGCAGATGGAGCCCCGGGAAAGGACATAGGATAGTTTTTTTTTTTTGGAAACGTACCACGGCTCCCGCACAATTAACAAATTTTGGCACAACGGAATTGCGGGCTTTAACTAGTTTATTATAATATTTAGACCTGTTTACGAACGAATATAATAATATACCATTTCTCACATACGAAAGCAATTAAGTAACCGGCCAAACTTGTGTTGACCCTATATAAGTAGGAATTCGAATGTAATCAAAAGTCAATACTTTAGGAAGAAAGTAGAGCTGTTTCTACCAACAATCCTTTTTTGCCGGTTTATAGCTCTTGGCTAAATCTTATATCATAAAGAAAGCACTTTTCTGATCTTTCGCCAATCTTGTCGGTCATTCCTTTTTCTGAGTTATGATAGTAAAGGAAGGGTGAGCGCTCTTGGGCACTGCGCACACACTTGGGCACTATACAATCGATCCTGCGTAGCTGTTCTAGTTTTAATGAAACCAGCTACCGTCACTGAAAGCGGTGTGGGAGGTATTAAAATATTTCATCTTAACTTGTTTTCTTCCATTTACTTGGATATTTATGATGCCAAGTGTTAGTGAAAGTACCAAATTGTTTTTATATGGACACGCATTTAGTAAAAACTTGTTATTTCTGTCAACGGACACATTAACTTTTATTCAATATTCATACTTTGTTACAATTACTTAACCAATTCATATCCAATTTGAAATATTTTTGTAATTTGTGTTGAAGTGATTCATCCTTTCTATAATAGCATATACATTTATTTTCTTATCACATCCAATGAAATATTGTTGAAACAATCACATGCATTGTTACGTTACATTTGAGTACTGCTCATATTGAAATAGTTACAGTTAAATCAACCATCGGACTCATCCGTGCGTTATTAATTCTGTCAATTATAAAGCTCGGCGCAGAATATTTTGCAATTTATTTAATCAGTGTGACAGTAGGCGTGCGCAACCCAGGAGTCAGGACTGACGGGAATTGCATCGAAACGCGAGTCTCGCTTCAGCTGTCGTCAGAGGCGGACGTGTCGCCAACGATACTAGTTTGAGCGTATTCGGTTTTTTTTGAGGACTCTAATTGTTAAAATGTGATCTAATGCTAACAATTGTTTTGTAAAGATGTCGAGGATGCGGTCGCAGTCGCCACAATAAGGTTTGGCTTTCGCGTTTTTTTGTCATTCCTGTTATGTTGCTTTTCCGTTTTGCCTTAAATATGAATCAAGCGGAATAATAAAGGGTACACCAAGGTCCCACATGCACTGTGTACTTGTGATTTGAATAATACACTATATATTTATTCAATTTTGTTTTTCGACGTTTTGACATCGCTAGGCATTTTATTTTGTTCGTTCAAAATAATTTGTTCAACACTACTTTTCGGGTGCACTAAATGTTTATTTAGAGTTTCACTCCATGTCTGTGTTTTATTCTTTGATAAAATATGTCCTCGAAACTTGGTGTGCGTTTAAAATTGGTAAAAATTTGGTCATTTTCAATGCAAATTGTCCGATTAGTTTTACTAAAATGCAACGCTCAATGCTAAAACTCATTTAAATGATTTAAGTCACTGTATTTAAAACAATCAACTATGACTAATATTATGATCACCAGTCACCACTATAAGAATAGGGCAATCGTGCATTTATGTTACCTAAGTATGTGTTATTACTTATTATTTTGTGTCATAATATTAAACAAATATTTTATTATTGTAATTTGGCTTTTCTGTAAATGTACTTAAAAAGTTGGTTAAAATTAATTAAAGTTACGGGTCGTCTCCCTTAGGATTTTTTCCAACGACCTCTGCCTGCTTTTTGATCTAGAATTCCACTTTGAATAGACCCATGTTAGCAAGTGATTAATGAACATTTTTCGTTAATGGGTAATATTATGTTTGCATAATATTATCCGCTCCTCATCCGTCTAGACTCGATATAATTACGTCTGGTAATTTCATCGACATCGGCAAAATTTACGATAGATTTTACCGCTATTTGATTCTGGATTGCTTGACGTTTCTTCCCTTTAGAACGCAGCCACATTGCTCTGATGCGTTACGGTGCGTTGGTGCAACTGCGACAACTCCACGTTTTGCATTTACGATACGACGGATAAGGAAATGAAGTGGGAGGGTGAAGATATTAGCAAAGATATTATCGTCTAAACTGACCAGTTTAGACGATAATATCTTACTTACTTTAGACCTAAAGTATACATTTTTTGGCTTCTCTAAGCATAGCTACTTTGTTGGATCTTAAAACACATTTCTCGCAACCCAGCTTCGGTGAAAACGCAGCCCTTTTCCGTTCAGGCGACATAGCGCATCGCACCGTATGGATCAATGTGGCCCCGCTCTAATAGCGGCTCGGTAGTCGCATAATCCTCATCTGGATGGAGCAGTGGGGCTGCAGCTTTATAGTGCAAATTCTTCTAGAGCCAAGTGTCGGGTCTCTGCTTACAGACCCGCTGTTTTGCAAATGAAATTGACGGCAAAAATGTGATCCCTTATGCTAAGTGAGCTCTATAAGTTAAGCGTAACGAGCTATAAAAGTTTAATTAACTTTTAATCGTTTGTTATAGTCGAACAAAACCAAAACTTTGAGCAACTTGTCAGCCGCACTCTCATATAATTTACGTTAGCATACTATTTAGAGAGTTTTAAAATAATTTATTTGACCTGCATACAATACTGCCGTCGTAATGAGAAAAGGCACAATTAATGACGTTTTACAAATGTTGAGAAAATCGAGATAGTACATTACGCACATAGGGCAGGAAAATAAGAAATGTCCTTTCTTATTTACTGCCCATGGTGCGTATACTATTTTTCTCCTCGACGGAGGTGGAAAACGGCAACATCCGGGCGGAAAAGTTGACGTTTTCCGCCCGTACTATGTGAGAAAAATAATTTTTAGTTAAGTTAAAAGCACGTTTAAAATGTGTTTCCGAAATTTTGTAAATGTAAAAATTTCCGTTTTTTATTATAGTATATCACGATAACAATATAATATTTTTAATTTTAGTCGATATATTTAATATTACGCATATTTCTTTTTAATTTAACATAAAAAATTACATGAAAAAAGGGCAATATTACGTTTAAAAGGAACACATAAGCAAATATAAAGGCACAAAGGCTAATGTGCCTTTTATGCAACAATTATGAGCGTAGGGTAACTAGGAATTATGCCCTTTCTATTCACAGAAAGGGCTTAACTGCTAGACTTTGTAATATGACTTTTCTTTCTACATTAATTGCTGAAGTCTTCATATAAAAATATATAATAATATTACCAATAATTATTGATAATATTATATGTTTTTATAATATTTTTATTATAAAAATATATTTTTATAATAAAAAGGTGAAATAAAACTCACCCAAAATTCCTTATGTAATAAACCCTAAAAAATATGCAGTCGTTCCCTGTAAGCTACGCATAAACAATTTCTATTGATTTCATAGCTAAAAATCCAAAAAATCAGGCAGATAGGCCTTTTTTCCTAATTCCTAATATAATATTATGTATAATATATCACAAAAAGTGTTAGTTGTTCGGTAACACGGCAGAATACACGGTTCAATTGTTTGTCAATTCACACCACGGTCCAAGCTTCTCCTTGTATGAGTTTCCTTAATTTTATGCGAATTTCCAAATTTTAACGTGAACCTCTCATGCAGATTGTCAATATCCACGGTTTGGAAGCGGAAAATCAACTTCTGAAGTGCTTGCTCGCGGAGGCGGCGAAGACATCGTGGGAGAACGATCGTCCTGGCACTAATAACAGTGTGCATGCGCAGCTTTTGGCTCAACACATCGGCATACTCCTCAACCATCCAGCCAAGGCGACGGTTATCTGTCGCGTCGTCGACCAACCCACCCGGTCTGTTCAGAAGGTAAGTTCGGAAGGTCCAAGATCCCGGCTCCTAAATTTTTTTGAGACAAGTTTGTCTATTTACTAGACTACCTACACTTTGACTAATGATGATACAGTTAAAGTATCGTACATAAAGAGGTGACCAGGATTAGTTCGATTACAGGATAAGTGACGTGTCATGGTGTCACAAAAATGCTGACTTAGCTTAGGTTAAATTATCAGGACTTAAAATCATGTATCCGAAATTCCCCTTATTATTATTTTTTGAAGTGAAAACTTCTTTAGCGGCGTTGAGCACTTTTGTAGGATGGGTAAAAACTGTGAAACTCGCGTCAGATTCTCGTGCTGATCGAAAAACCTTGGAAAAACCGTAAGACGGTTAGAGAGTAGTGTTTTGTGTCGAACTCGAACTCAAATTGATTGTAAGGGTTTCGATTAATTAAAAAAATCGATTTTCATAAAAAATGGGTTAAAAATTTAATCGATTGTGAGGGTTTCGATTAATTAAAAAAATCGTTTTTCATAAAAAATGGGTTAAAAATTTAATCGATTGTAAGGGTTTCGATTAATTAAAAAAATTGATTTTTTAATAATCGATTCATAAAAATGGGTTAAAAAAATGCACAACGTTAATAATCAAGTTCTCACTTCTGCCGGCACTCCCGGAGTGCAACCTGTCTTTTTTTTATGAAATAAGGGTGGCAAACGAGCAAACGGGTCACCTGATGCGCACATGTTTGTCGCAAACGTTCCATCAAACATATTCTATAAAGGGTCACCGTGAAAACATTTAAACCTTTGTCAGAATTTTGTTGGATTTTTTCATTACTAATATTTTGTTGTTCCAAAAAACATAAGGTATAAAATATGTTACTGCAAATAAATTTAAATTATAAATGAATTTAATGCTTAACCTTCTCGGTTCAACATTAGAGATGCACCTCTACTATATTTTTTTATGAATTAAGGGGGCGAACGAGCAAACGGGTTACTTGATGGAAAGCAACTTCCGTCGCCCATGGACACTCGCAGCATCAGAAGAGCTGCAGGTGCGTTGCCGGCCTTTTAAGAGGGAATAGGGTAATAGGGGAGGGTAGGGATGGGAAGCGAAGGGAATAGGGGAGGGTAGGGAAGGGAATAGGGCCTCCGGTAAACTCACTCACTCGGCGAAACACAGCGCAAGCGCTGTTTCACGCCGGTTTTCTGTGAGAGCGTGGCATTTCTCCGGTCGAGCCGGCCCATTCGTGCCAAAGCATGGCTCTCCCACGTATAATATATATATTAGCGTTTATTATCTATTATATATATAAAAGAAAGTGGTGTTAGTTACACTACTTATAACTCATGAACGAATGAACCGAATTGGCTGAAAACTGGTGGAGAGATACTTTGAGTCCCGGAAAAGAACATAGGATACATTTTGTCCCGGAAAAATGTACGGTTACTGCACAATATACTTTTGTGATTTGCGCGTAAGCTATTCAATAGATTTTGATAAAATTTGGTATGGAGATACTTTGAGTCTCGGGAAAGGACGGGATACTTTTTGTCCCGGAAAATATATGGTTGCCGCGAAATAAACTTTTATGATTTTCGCCTAAGCTATTCAATATATTTGGATGAAATTTGGTATAGAGATACTTTGAGTCTATGGAAAGAACAAGGGATACTTTTTGTCCCGGACACTTCCCGCACAATAAACTTTTGCGATTTTCGCCTAAACTATTCTCGAGAAAGGACAAGCGATACTTTTTGTTCCGGAAAATGTACGGTTCCCGCACAATAAACTTTTATGATTTTTCGTCTAAACTATTCAGTCTATTTTTATGAAATTTGGTATGGAGATACTTTGAGTCTCGGGAAAGGACAAGGGATACTTTTTGTCCCGGAAAATGTACGGTTCCCGCACAATAAACTGATTTTCGCTTACACTATTTAATCTATTTTGATTAAAGGCATGGAGATACTACATTTTAATCTATTGTTCTCTTAATTATACCAATTCGAATTTAATAATCATCGCTAAGACAGGACAACGTCTGTCGGGTCAGCTAGTTATAGTATATTATTATATATAATATAATATATTAGCGCTTTGGTGTCCAATGATTTTAAAGTGGACCATTCTAAGACACTGCGGTATCCCAACCAAAAATATCACGAACAGCAAATGCAGCTGTCCTAAGCTTGATTCAATCCTGGATTAGAGATTGCGATTGCGAAGTCCTGACATTTGGCAAACTATACAGTAACGGACATTCGATAAATCTGGAAACCGATCTCGACTATACTTAGGATAAAAATCTAGTACACCTACACTCTTTCTCGTCCTTTAAGTTCTAACACTGCGTAAGTTAAAAATAACAACTTTTCAGGAGAGAGAAATAATTAGAGAAAACAATTGCATAATTTTGTATAGCAAAAATGCTATAGTTGTAAGCCGTGCGGTAGCGCGTATTTCTCTCTCTGTCTCTCTCTCTTCTTCGTTCGATCTTCTTTCCATCCAGGTTTTGACACCTCTCAAGTTTTTTAGACTAGTATTGGTGAATAGACCAGTTTTAAGAGTTTACGAGTAACTCCAGGAGTAATGGTTAGTTAATAAATAACTTGAAATTTTCAAGAAAACAGAGTAATTCCTCTCCGGCAACGCCGTTACGATTCTCCTCCGCTGTTGTGTCCGTCCAGCAACTTTAATTATTATCGCTTGCCAACCATCCATCAGACGTTGCTCGTTTGATCCCTATGAAGTCGCACTCCACGTTTATGGCAATCAATTTTCCGTGTAAAACCAGTAAAACTTGCTTCAGGATATCCCAATTCTGACGTACTAGTTACTACCCATCGCGAACATAATGCATTGTTCGCATTTTGGTCCTTCGAAACTGTAACGACGGTCTAAAAGTTGCGAATAATTTTTAGTCGACAACTTTATATTATTATGTTACGGAAGTAAAATCGTTTTGATTTTTATACTAACCAAATAATAAAAATAAAAAAGTCGAATTTATTTATTGTAAAATAAAAATTAATAAATATCAGCCAGGTGCGAGTCGGACTCGCGCATGAAGGGTTCCGTACCGTTATCTAGAGCGGAGGAAGACAAAAATCCCGTTTTTATCCTTAACCCTAAAAACTAAAGATTGTTAGCTCATAACTCATATCACAAGGAATTTCTATTATGATCTTCTCAATTGTTGGAAAACTATTTTAAGTATCCGTTAGAGTTATGACATTTTATTACTTACTTATTTTCTATAAATAACTAGCGACCCGCCCCGGCTTCGCACTGGTATAAAATATGTAGCCATTGAAACAATGATTAAAATTGATTCAGCAGTTTTGATTTATAGTATTCATTATTACTACCCGTGGCCCGCATTGGTCGGTACCGCTGCAAAAGCTAGGTAGTATGTCTCGCAATTTTTAAATATGTAATATCTTCGAAAATATTAATTTAAATCATAGGGCATGATGATGTTAGATCTAAGGAACATACCTACCAAAAATACAGTATAATCATTACGTTTATTATGCTTATTTATTTATGGCACAATCATTGTCTTATTAATCTAACTACAATTTGGCATAGTCTTTGGGAGGTGAGCTGTTAGCATTTTTTAAAATAAATGATTTAATAGGAACTTTCGAAAAACCATCTTGCCCTTTACCGTGGGGTAAGATGGGGTTAATGAAACTGGGGCAAGATGGGGTAAGCTAATCTAATCACAATAAATACAAATATGAATTTCTTGGGTGTTTTCATCATCCACACTAGCACAACCATTGTGCGACCAACGCCCACAAAGCTGACAGCCCACCAAACCTTCGGATGATTTCAGAAAACCCCATACCCCGTCTTACCCCAAAGGCTGACTTAGAAAAAAATAATTTCTCAAAAATATTATATTAACTGAACTTTTGTCAAACTATACCACAACAAAGTAAACAGAACTAGCAACCATATACGAGAAAATACATAAATTTGGTAGTCATAATTACGTAACAGTAAGGACGTTTTTAACTGCGTAAAATTAGATCGACGAGACACTCAACGTGATTTTCGTTTGTAAACAAAAACGCGTGAATTCCCACTCTCTGTTTCTGTCGCGCTGATGGTTGATCGAGTATGGCTTCCTATTGGCTTATTTCTTTCTATTCGCAAGAGTCTAGATTCTTGTATCTTGCGTGACCCCATCTTACCTCGCGTCCCCATCATGACCCCTTCCCCTATGCTGTAAAGGGCCATATAGATCTATATTATCTATCTATATCTCTATAATGTATTTAACGTGTATAAGGAATAATATGGATAAGGAATAATGCAGTATTTATTAAAATTGCTTCGAAAATTAGCCATTGTTTGTCGTAAAAAGTAAATGACAAAATATGTTATTGTGGAATATCTAAATCTATAAGATATAGACATATACCATCGCGAGTTTTCTGAAGACCTTTTCATAGTGTACATTTGTACAATACTTAGTACATTATTTTGATAAATCTCGTAGGGTTCAGCCTGCGTTTGCAATGTAAGCGGAAAAAATGTAATTAATAATTATTTACGACATCACATTAAAAACCACAACAACAACAGCATTTCTCCACTATTTAATGAATGTTATTATAGTACTTATAAACATTCCTCTTGAATCACTCTATCTATTAAAGAAAACCGCATCAAAATCCGTTGCGTAGTTTTAAAGATTAAAGGAAACAAAGGGACATGAGGGAAAAAAAAGTATAATATGTAGTGATAGGTCTTCATGTGCCACAATGTGATAGCGACCGTAAATGCAATCACAATTTTCCAATAAACAACTATATTTACAGCGATAGTCTTCCGTTGAATTATATTTGTATAGTTCAAGCCCTTGGGCGTAAAACTTTATTAAGTACTCTTATTTCGTACCTTATTGAGCATCAAAACAAATTAATTGGCAATTAAGTTTTTCTATCACGATGCTGTAGATGATGCTGCTCTGCAGTAGATACCAATTTAAACATTTATTTTATTAGGGTGGGTTGCACCAACTCACTTTAATTATAACTGTAACTTTAACTATAACTACAGTGCAAAATGTCAAATCTTTGGTTACCGTTAAATATGGCGTCCGACGCCATATTTAACCATAACCGCTCACACTTATATATAAATTTTTTCGTGAAAATTTATTATGTTTCGCAGTGTTATATTTTCCCTGTCGATTTTTACGGATAATTCAATTTTTTATACTCTCAATCCTCTCAATCCTCTAGCTTTAAAAATAAACGCAACATACATCTGTCAATTTCTGTGGTCAAAGTTAAGATTAATGTTAAACCATAATTTAAAGCCATAACCTTAACTTTAACTTTAACCACGCCTCTGGTGCAACCCACTCTTAGAAAACACAGCGGAATTTAAGTTTTATGTATAGACTTGTACCCTGCAGCTTTATCCTCGTGAATCCTTCCTGACATAATATATATAATACAGTTTGATATCCTATAATTTCACTTCTAGCGGGGAGGTTCCAAAAAAATATATTTTTGGTAGACGCCTATGTCATAAGTGGTAATAGGTACGTGTGCAAAATATTAAGTTTTAAGTTGTTTGACCTGTGCTTTTAATTCATCAGTCAATAGGCTCAATACGCGTGCATTGCTATTTATTCGTAATATTATTTTATATTATTTAAACAGTTGTGTTATGTCCAGCAGTGGACGAATATAGGCTGATTTGATTGATTGATTGATTGAAACAGCATTTACTGGTCCCGTTTCATCAAGCAATCACTATACAGTATACATAATATAAAACAAAGTCGCTTTTTTCCCCTATGTCCCCTTGTTCCCTTTCTTTAAAACTACGCAACGGATTTTGATGCGGTTTTATTTAATGGATAGAAGTGATTAAAGAGGAAGGTTTGTAAGTGTAATAACATTCATTAAATACAATATCAATAAAATAATCTATTTTGACTTTTGTTTGTTTCCACCACATCCTTATATTATTAACTAGCGACCCGCCCCGGCGTCGCACGGGTATAAAATATATAGCCACCGAAAAAATGATCAAAATCGATATCCTATGATGATCCTTCGCGTGGTCTACTTCTTATCTGTGCCAAATAACATAAAACTTGCTCCAGTAGTTCGCGAGATAAGCCCTTTCAAATAACTTCTCCCGTTTTTTCCACATTCTCCTATTAGTTTTAGCGTGATAAAATATAGCCTATAGCCTTCCTCGATAAATGGGCTATCTAACACTGAAATAATTTTTCAAATCGGACCAGTAGTTCCTGAGATTAGCGCGTGTCTAAAGTTGCCTGAATTTCGCGGTGTGTCACATGTCGATCTTCCTCAACCAGCTTACGCAGAGCATCAACGTTTTCTTGGGTGACTGCAGTTTTTGGACAACCTTGACGGGGATCATCTCTGAGCCTGACACGTCCACGTTGAAATTCAGCAAATCAGCGATAAATTGTGGTTTTGGATGGGGCTTCATCACCAAATGCAAAAATCATCCGATCAACACACTGTTTTTGTGTTAAACCACTTTGAAAGTCATAATAAATCATCGCTCTAGATTTTTCTCGAGTCAATCCATTTTCTCAACGACTAAACAAGTTTGACAAGACCTTGTGACAAGACCGAGAATCTTTTTTTAAATAAATAAGTGGTATTCGATTTTTAAAACCAAGGAATTTTCAATTAAAAAGATTTTAATATGACAGGAATAGTGGAAATATTCCATTCCCGATAATTTTAGTGCAGCCTATGTACACTGCAGGCGGAATCATGCGAAAATTACGCCGCGGAACTTTGGCATAGTGTGTTTAGACACTTAAAACCTTGTCGCACTGTACAATGCAATTTCATCGCCTTATAACAAGAACGAATGAATTTAAAGTTGTTCACTTGTGTTCACTTGGATTACTTTTATTAATCCGCTGTTTTTTTTATTGTGGGACATATTTAGTATTTTGACAGTCTGTTTAATTTTGTAAGGTTCGTTAAGTTATGCCTCGTTAGGATTTAGCAAACAGAGGTTGGTGAAACTGTCTCTGTGTCTGGTCTCTGCTACATAATCTGTTAGGTAACATGCTTTGTAAAATACAATATATTTATTAAGGTTCTAATGTTTTGTTGCAGACTCTCAAACCCACCAACACACTATTGACTCGACTCACTCGACTATTGAAGTTGACCACTGCACAAGATGTCGCCTTCACACTTGTGCTGAGGAAGGCCTCAACAAAGCCCGATATTGTGACACTAGCGAAACAACACTTGAAGAAACGATTTCTCGATTTCGTACAGTGCTATCTCGACGCAGGTATATAAGTAACACTGTCTACAAAATATAATTATGTTTATGAGCTGAAAACTATTTTTAATAGAATAATAATAAGTATATATTATAACACTATCGAAATAAGTTCATTGTGTATTGTTGCTGCGTGGATTAAGGTGGCATCGTGGATAAACATACCACTAAAATATACTATGTTACAATAACTGTGCAATATGATCTTTGTGGTCCATTATGACATATATTTACTAAGAGCTGTTTTATTAATTACTACGTAAATAGTTAAATACCAATATGTTAGGTATGCATATATCTGCTACAAGAACTTGACCAGCTTTTGAGATTTGAGCTTGAGAGATATCGTTAGATTCTTTTCAGTCCTTAGAGTGACACTGAATATATGTCTCGAGATTTTTTTTTGGCAAAAGTAATTTAACTACCATAAGATTCCATTTCAATGTTTGCTTACTTTCAGAGCGTGGACACCAGGCGGAGCGTGCAGGTCTTCAGGAATGCAGCCCTGAAGTTTTGCAAACCCTCTTGACAAGTCTCGCGCACGAGAATTTTCGACTCGCACCCGTCACAAAAGACTTATTTCTAAAGCGACTGCGAGTCGACTTTCCCAGGGAGGTGGTACCCATAGTACTAGCTCCACTCCTGTATCCTGACGACTCGAAAACACCACTCGAGGAAATGACAACATCAGACGATATGTCGGCCGCAATGATGGACAACTCGTTGGCGGATATCATCCGGGACATCGGATACGCGTTCACCGCGTCAGTGGAAGATTGCAAGAACAACATGCTAAACTTTGGCGCCAGAGAGCCAACGGCGATAGACGTAGCGCGGATCATTTCGATGATGGTGAGATATCACGCCACTTTACCGGATGGTCCCCAGATGCAAACGCCCGGCAACTTCTGGATGAACCACGAAACGAAGAAGGAACCGACTGCCCATGGGCATTCTGAGACGTGGAACGCTGAAGTGTTCGTACAGACTCTGAAGGACTTGGCGGCGAGTTTAAATTGGAAGGAAGTTATTTTACAACTCGACCATCCCGAGTTCATAGTACCCGATAGACAAGGCCTAAGTTTACTCTTCACCATACTACGCTTAGGTCTTCAGAGCGCTGGATATCCGGCCAATATTTTTCCAGTAGAATATTTATGTCGACGGTGGACCAATTTAGACGGGCAGATGAGCCTAATATCAAACATACTGAAACATCCCGACATTTTCAGTTTCGCGGACCATCCCTTCCATCCTGTGTCGATAGATTTACTAAAATCACCACCTGAATCTGACAACAAGGAAATAGCTACTTGGCGCTGTTTGTATCTAGTGGAGCTGCTGATTTTTGCCTCGGAGCGAGGATACTACATGCAAGTTCACGAGCTCCTCAAGTTTCCACTGCAGCATTGTCCCGATATACTCTTACTCGCTTTATTGCAAATAAATCCACCAATAACGGTTTTCAGACAAGAACTATTGACCACATTAATACCGATATTTCTAGGAAATCATCCCAACTCGGGTATAATTCTCCAACACGCGTGGCATACGCAGAATCCGAATATAAAACCAATAATCATGCACGCAATGGCAGACTGGTATATTCGCGGGGAGTGTGATCAATCCAAACTTTCTAGGATTCTGGATGTGGCGCAAGACCTGAAAGCTTTATCTCTTCTGCTAAATGTACAGTCATTTCCTTTCGTTATTGACTTGGCGTGCCTAGCCTCTCGCAGGGAGTATCTAAAGCTCGACAAATGGCTAACCGACAAAATAAGAGATCACGGAGAAACATTTGTGTCGGCAATGGTGAAGTTCTTACAGCGACGTTGTCCGCCTGTACTCGGAAAAGTTCCGGAAGAACCGTTGCCCAAAGCTGCGCAGTTACCTCCCGAAACAGTGGCCACCATGCTTACATGTCTTCAGCTGTGTATACCAAACGTGCAGCAGGAATTACAGGAGGCGATTTACAACGTGATCGCTACTTGCCAGACTATGATGCTGAATAAGACGAGACAGACTGGTATCGCTGGTATCGCGCGACCTCACACCAGAGTACTGGAAACGCCGTTTAACCCAGCTGGCTTAGGAGGACAGCTCTTCACTCCACACGTCGACACTTGCCTCGCTACGTTGACGCCAAACGTAGCAAACATGACCTTAGGAGCACCAGCAAATACAGCCTTTGCCATGCCCGGTACGTTGGGTCCCTTAGTTGCAGCACCCGGTTCGCCTTCGCGGCTAATGGGCGCCGGCCCCAACAGTCCATTTATGATGCCGATGCCACACACAGCAAACGTGGCAACGATGGGAGCGCTAGCCCGAATGCCCCCAGCGCCAACCATGGACAAGCCCCGCCTGCCCGACCCGATACATTTCCCAGAGATAATGCACAACGTCTCCAAAGAGATCGAAGACGAAGCTAATGGCTACTTCCAAAGAATCTACAACCATCCACCTCATCCGACGCTATCTATAGATGAGGTGCTAGACATGCTGAAGAAGTTTCAAGACTCGCCCAACAAGAGGGAACGGGAAGTCTTTACGTGTATGCTACGGAATCTTTTCGAGGAATACAAATTCTTTCCTCAGTATCCCGACAAGGAACTACACACCACTGCACAGTTG
This sequence comes from Lysandra bellargus, assembly GCA_905333045.1. Taxonomy (NCBI): domain Eukaryota; kingdom Metazoa; phylum Arthropoda; class Insecta; order Lepidoptera; family Lycaenidae; genus Lysandra; species Lysandra bellargus. The sequence goes on along the minus strand of HG995319.1, from coordinate 6,233,580 downwards.
TTCGGTGGTATCATTGAGAAAGGACTCGTACCAAGCTACGTCTCTCTCGGACTCGCGCTAAGGTTTGTCCTGGACGCACTGAGGAAACCAGAGGGATCTAAAATGTACTACTTCGGTATTGCAGCTCTCGACAGATTTAAATCTCGCTTGAAGGACTATCACAAGTATTGTGAGCACGTGAGAGCGATACCACATTTCAGTGAGTTCCCACCTCATTTGATCGAATACATAGAATATGGTTTGCAAAGCCAGGAACCACCGACGAAGCCACAGGGTGCAGTTCTACCAGCCAGCCTTGCAGCGCTGTTGAATCAGAATACCATTGTGACTGTTTCGGCGCCATACAGGTAGGCTGTCAACTACGAATAATAAAAACTAAGGAAGAGTAAATGTGTCAAAAATTTGTTCCGCGAGTCTACAAAATGAGACCCGAATACATGCATACTTTATGCATGTATTCGGTACACAATTTTGTGTATTTATACAGGTGACAATTATTGCCAACAACGGATTTATTTCGTGAATGTTAGGGTGAAGCCAAACGAACGTAATTTGTGAGTTGTGAGTCGCAGAATTTCGGTCGCGTAAATATTTTTTCATACAAATCATGACTCACAAAATTACGCTCGTGTGAATCAAACAGGGCTTTTATATGAAACTGAATGCAGCAGAATTTCTGCCAGTCGAAATTCTGCGACTCACAACTCACAAATTACGCTCGTTTGGCTTTACCCTTAGGGCCAACTCACACGTAACCATACGACATCGCAACGACAAAATGTCGTCAGGCAGTGGTTACGTGTGAATGGTGTCGCTGCGGCCTTTTGTAGTTGCGTTGTGGTACCGACAAAATGACGACGTGGTTGCGTTGTCGCCAGTGGTTGTGATGTGGTTACGTACGAAAGTCAATGAAACGGAGCGCGGGTGGTGTGCGCGCACTGTCGTTGTATACACGCAACTTTGTGATTGCGATGTGGTTGCGATGTGGTCGGCTGTGGTTGCGATGTGGTCGGTATCTAACAAGTGGTCGACAACGACTGCAAAATGTGGTACGTGTGAATGGTCCAGTTCATTTACAATACGTAATCTACTCCCGACCACGCGGTGTGGTTGTCGTGTGCCGTGTGGTTGTGGTTGTGGTACGTGTGGGTTGGCCCTTAGTGTTTCTTAGCTATTGTCATATTTTAGCGTGCGAAAAGAAACCAAATTCAAACGGTTGAAGTGTGGGAGTTACGTTTCCTTAGTTTTTATTATTCGTAGGCTGTCAATAAATATTTTAAATTGACTTGTTGCCGGAATAAAACGTGCGTCAATGCTCACTCATCCGTTAAATCATTGGTTACTCAAATGAAAATGAACTTTTGTTATTTGCGAGCCGCAATTCTGATAAAGCAGATATGTTCTTTACACATTTGAATTTAAAATTTTCAATTCTCACTTAAAAATCATACAGTGAACCTAAAAACGTTCAGCTATGTTGTGAATTTTATATAATACTGTTTAATTCAAGGTAACCAAGAAAAATGATTAAGTTTTTGTAATCTTTATTTTTATCTACTTACATAATATGAAAACTTACAATGTTTTGTAAAACTCATTAGCTTATGGTTTTAACAATATTCGACTGTCTATGAACTTCAAAGAGAATAATATAATATAATTGATAGGTTGCAATTTATAAAAGTATAACATTTCATATAAATTATATATCTTAAGCTTTATACTAAACAATCTTGCATTACTGCTCTGTATGTAATATAATTTCAATTCCCTACCCATATTTATATTTTATTTACAAAATATTGATCGTATTTTTTCTTACAGGGCGGTTGTATGCACGCCTAGTGCTATATCTGTGATATCAAAAGTTGCCAACTGTGCAGCCGGTGGAATCGGAAGTAGGCCTTCCATTGCCAACGCTACCAATATTGACACGCTTCTTACTGCCACCGACAGGGAGGAGAAAATCAATGCACCACCCGAAGCTATACAAGACAAAACTGCCTTCATATTCAACAACCTCAGTCAGCTAAATCTGCAACCCAAATGCGAGGAACTGAAAGAAATCATAACGGACGAATACTTCCCGTGGCTCTCGCAATATCTCGTCATGAAACGAGCATCTATCGAGCTCAATTTTCACGCTCTGTACTCAAACTTTTTGGACGTTCTCAAAATTCGTGAAGTCAACAAAATGGTCACAAAAGAAACGTACCGAAATATCAAGGTACTGCTGCGATCCGATAAAGGAATCGCCAATTTCTCTGACCGTTCCCTCCTGAAGAATCTTGGACACTGGTTGGGAATGCTCACTTTAGCCCGCAATAAACCGATCCTTCATGTCGATATCGATCTCAAAGCACTTCTACTTGAAGCTTATCACAAAGGACAACAGGAACTTTTATACGTGGTGCCGTTTGTTGCGAAGGTCTTGGAAAGTTGTGCCAAGAGCGTCGTATTCAAGCCACCGAATCCATGGACCATGGGATTGATGAATGCACTCGCCGAATTACATCAAGAGCCCGATTTGAAACTAAATCTCAAGTTTGAGATAGAAGTACTTTGTAAAAACTTGTCTCTAGATATAAGTGATCTTAAACCATCAATATATTTGAAAGATCCGGAAAAACTAAGGTCAATAGAATTCCAGCTATCCCAGCCGAAGCAGAGCAAGGAAGCGGCAACCAATGTTATACCAATCAACCAGACAATAGTGCAGGCTCCACCACCGATGCAGATGATGCCTCCACAACAACCGATGATTCCAACTGAAGAAATGTCAGTGACTGCCCCGACTCCGACTAGTGGCCTGGTAGCCAACGACCCGAGCCTGATGGGCGTGATCGGGCTTCCGGAACCCAGATTCAACTACCTAGACGTGAATGTTTCATCCACTTCCGCTTTCGGCCAGAAGATATGCTTCAATCCGCATATTCTGCTATTTCAGACATATCCCAATCTGAAGCAGTTTGTCAAACCAGCAATTGAGAGATCTATTCAAGAATGGATTCATCCAGTTGTTGATAGGTCTATCAAGTACGCTTTGACCACCTGCGAACAGATCATAAGGAAGGACTTCTCCTTTGACCCCGATGAAGTGAGAATGAGAACATGCGCTCACCACATGATGCGGAACCTCACCGCTGGGATGGCAATGATCACCTGCCGCGAACAAATCATAAGCACCATCAGCGCCAACTTGAAGGCCGCTTTCGTCACTGCTTTGATACCAGCCACAGCACAACAAGTAAGTTATTTAATTCAGATAAATAAAAACCTTATACAATTCTAGTAAATTTACCAGCGTTCTAGAAGGTTACCATTTTGTCAATCAATTGTCTTTCTGCTGTTGTTCTCCTTGACAGTGTCAAAAGTCAAATATTATTTTCTTTGTTACACAAATTACCTGTTATAATGTTGATATTTGTTCAAGGACGCAATTGATAGTGCGGCGGCAGTTCTGGCGACAGAGAACATGGAACTGGCTTGTGCATTCATCCAAAAGACTGCCGTTGAGAAGGCCCTACCCGAACTCGACAAGAGGCTAATGAATGATTACGAAATGCGAAAAATTGCAAGACAGGAAGGACGTAGATACTACGATCCCATGGTGTTGACATACCAGACAGAAAGGATACCTGAACGCGTACGCCTGCGCGTAGGTGGCCCCACTGATATACAAATTGCTGTTTACGAGGAATTTGCATGCAATATTCCTGGATTCATGCCTGTTCGTGATGCTGGTATGTTTATACCGAAACCCGCCGCGCAAGAACAAATACCACAAATGACTTACAGCCAAGTCATGAACCCCACACAGGTATATTAAAATATTCAAAGTAATTATTACAATAATTACTTTACTAATGGTACACTAACAGTAGATAATATAGTGCCAAATACTTTATTTTGGTTTGTTATGACTACTAACGTTATTTTTATTCGAAATAAAAATACCATTGCTTACGAACATTCGTGCTATTTTTAGAATGCTTCTGGTATAATATTATATTTTGTAAGTAAAAAACTAACTGTTATGTGTCGTAAGTTTCGTTTTCGTTTCAAAGACAACGTATTATTTTAAGAACACATATCGCTTACTACATTACAAAACATACAATGAAACAGCTCTTTTCTGTGCTTTGCTGTTCGGTCTATTTAAGGTTTGAGGCTTTTATAGCGAAATCTGCAGTGAATGAACAGAACTTTTGAAAATGTAATTCCACTTTTTACAACATAAAGAAAGTTTTAATTATTATTTAAAACTAGATGACGCCCGCAACTCCCTTCTGTCAAAACTCGTTTATCGCGCGGGAACCGTGCATTTTTCCTGGACAAAAAGTATCCTATGTCCTTTCCCGGGGCTCAAAGTATCTCCATGCCAAATTTCAGCAAAATCGGTTCAGCGGTTTGAGCATGAAGAGGACAACAGACAGACAGACAGACTGTCCGTCAGACACACTTTCGCATTTTTAATATTAGTATGGAAGTATGGATTAAGAATTACATATTCAAATAGTTTCGCTTTCTTCACAAAAATTCTTACACTTATTGTGCTTATCCTTTATGTTGATTAATAATCCTGACATAAGCTGAAATAAAATGGTATATAATAACATTTTATCCACCAATAAATTATGTAAACGAAAGCAAATAAAAATAAATGTACAAGGCGCGCCCCCTACATTAGGCGTGCGCGTTCCTCGGGTGTGTGAGCGAGAGAACGCCGCGTGCGCGTCGCTCGTATGAGCGTATGCCCGAGGAACGTGCATGTCTAACGTGACCATCGTCCCGCTTTCAGGCAGTCTGTCCCGCTGTCCCCCGCGAGGCCGAAATTGTCCCGCTTTTGCAAACAGACCAAATGACAATTTAAAAGTATTTTTATGTTTGAAATGCCTCTGCCATTCAACAAATGTGGTTATTCTGCCATATTTTGCTTATATACAGATAGGCACTAGACATTCACAAAATACTCAATTGTATATACCTCTATAGTCTATACCGTCATAATTCATAATAAAATGAAAATAAAATTTATTGGGGGGTGGTAATCCGTAGGTAGATGTCCCTCTCTGACAAAAGAAATAAATGGTCACGTTATTCATGCCTCATGTGGGGTCAGCCTAAACTAGATTTTCTTCTAATTAAATAACAAGTTATTAAGAAAAAATAATGTTCAGCTTTATAAATCACCAACCCGCATGTCAATGAAAATTGGATGTTAGGCGTAATACTGTTCTATTTACCTTACTACAAGGTTACTTCAATTTCACGTTTGGTGTAATTGTTTCGATGTCGTATTTGCACTAACGCTTCAAATGCACCCTGTGTCGTGGTCAGATCTTAGATAATCTTTTTAAGGTATGACCACATTGTTCAGAAGCTGGCATGTGGATTATTTGAAATGATTTTTTTCAGGTGTACGGCACAGATGAAATGGGTGCGTTGATAACTGCTGCGGAGTTGTTTCTAGCTAATACTCTATCTGTGCCGGCTTTTGCGGTGCAGGCAACGAATATGCATACTCTGCTCGAATGTCTGATTATTGCGAGACGACAGAGAGATATCGTTTCCGGTCTGACACTGTTGCAGAGGGTAAGTTAATTTTAAATATATTTTTTTCCGCTATTTGTTATAATACTTCAGTCGGAATTTCCAGGAATTGCTATTGTATTCTATTGTTGTCGCGATCACCGGTGCTCGCGCGGGGCCTGTGAAGGATTAAAAGTATTTATCTAAACTTAAAATTCTTTCAGTGGTTCTCTAAACTTAAAGTTCGTTTCGGTTGCTAAGCAATAAGGGCCCTTCCACACGACGTTTTTTTACGCTTGTTTGTATCGATGCAAACGTTGAACGCTCAGCAAAAGCAAGGAAGCCGACACGTTTTAAACTTTATATCTGAAAAAACGCGATGATTACGCGCCGAAGACGAGCGCATCGAAACGCGCGTCAGTGCGCAAAAAATACGTCGTGTTGAAGGGCCCTAAGTCTAACTCTTCAGTAAATAAATGTATAATGCAAGCCTACAGCATTCATAAGAAATAGCTGATGCGATTAGTACAAGGAACTAGTATAGTCTATAAAATATATTATTATAACACTTTTTTAAACCAAATGTTTGTTCTAGGCTGTGGAAGGTCTACTCGATGGCCACATGGTCCAGTCTGGCATCAACACTGAACATGTAGACATGATGACAAGATACAGAGACATACATCTACGAGTGCTAAAACTTCTAGAAGACAACAGAGTTTACGGTCATGTATGGACCACAAAGCAAATCACCAGTGTTGTCATTGAATGTCGAGATGAACTCAAATACAACTTAGAAGGTGTTGACTGCCTGATTAGAAACCATCTGATCAATTTACCACAGGTTTGTTGTTTTCTTTGGTTGTAATTTGGAGATCTCAAGATCTTTTGGTATCGCCTTTTAAATGTTATTTTGTATCAACCTCATAAATATTCTAGTGACCTACATCTCAACTCAATTTATTCTTAGTTTCGGCTCCCGAGTATCGAAAATAATCGGAATATTTTCTCTATTTTGCATTTTATATTGACCTAGAACAAATCTTGGGGATGTCTATCTTTCTGATACGTATTTCTTCTTTGGCTTAGCTTCTTATGTTTTGGTTAGCAAACCATACCAATTGGATATTGTCAAGTCTTAGTAGACTTAGGGCCTGTTTCACCACTTCCTGATAAGGTGCCGGATAGGCTTTTTTGACAGATTCTCCATATTGTTTCTGTCAAGTAAAGCGGTGGATAGCCTTATTAGGAAGTGGTGAGACAGGCCCTTAGTAGTTGTATAATCTTTCTAATATTTTTATTTTTATGGTACCTATCTATACTTTATTTTCAGTACGACCTGGCACTAGCCCATCTTATGGACGGCGGTAATAACTACGTAGCGGTGGCATTCGCGATGCAACTGCTCCAAGTGTACCTCGTCGATGACAGAACTAACACATACGCTACAGAGTCCGACCTATACCATACCACGGAGACTCTGATTAGGATGACCACCCACGGCCGTCAGCCGCCGCCAGAGGGACTTGCGACGCTTATTGAGACAATAAGGATCAACCAGGACCCCAGCACATATCTTGGCGAACGATCACCTTTAGGCCCCACTGCACATATCCATAACGGCATCTTGCAAGTTCGGGTAAGGAGGCCTGCTATGAAACCGTTTTGAGACTCAAACAATCGAACGAGAATGCCGCGTTCTGCTCTAACAACGTTGTTTAACGTTTGTTAGAGTAGGACGCGGCATTTTCGTAAGATTGTTTAAGTCTCAAAACGGTTTCGTGGTACGGGCCAAGTTTTGTTTCGAAGGTAGCAAAGTTATAGAAGTAATAAGAATGATAGGCATGAAGAATATTACTTAAACTTTCTTTACACTCGGTGACATATTGAGTCGCCTATCATCAAATGCGATAGTCCATTGCTCATATTACAACACTTAAGTCCTAAATAAATAAGTTTTTAATAGCTAATTACGGCGATGAACTCATGAAAAAAACGAAAAACGTTGGCTATTTGGCTAAAAACTCGCCAATTTTTCTAATACTAACCAAAATATCCCGTCAGGCCCGCGATTACGACGACCCACCCGGACTCCAGGAGAAAATCGAGACGCTATTCCGCGAATGGCGTGCGATTCTCATGGGACAACTCACAGAGGTGGAAGTTGGACAGAACTTCAATATGTACGTCCACAGAATGAATATCAACGGGATGCTGAAATCGGACGACATGGTCGGACGATTCTTCAGAATCGCGACCCAGATGTGCATAGAGAATGTGTACCAGCAACTCAACGAGGACAGAGTGAACCCACCACCTGTGCCTCTGAAGAGGGAAAAGTATTATTCCATGTGCGATTCCTTCATCAAACTCGTGTCGCTACTAATCAAGAACACGTCCGACGCTGGTAACCCCACGCCCAAGCTGAATCTGTTGAATAAGGTGTGAATTACATATTATTATATATTGTATAGTTAAGGGCCGAAGTCCTGTTGTAGGGCACATAGAGGTCATTCTTACTCTACTCGTCTTTTTTACTCTTTAACTTTAACTTATATAATGCTATCTTATTTGCATGAGACAGCTCGATAGCATAAAGTCGTGTATGATCTCTTTAGAGACAATTAACGAATAAGAATTTCAACGAATTTCTGCGTCCTCGGACAGAGAAAACGATAGTGGCCACTCAATATTTTGGTGTTATTGATGCAGCGTGTCAGAAGTAGTATTAACAGCATTCTAAGGGCCTGTTTCACCACTTCCTGATAAAGTGTCGGATAGGCTGTTCACAACTTATTTGACAGATTTTCCATACTCTATCTGTCAAGTTAAGTGGTGGATAGCCTATCCGACACTTATCAGGAAGTAGTGAAACAGGCTCTAAGGGTATTAACTGACAATCTTGTTGTTTTGGTAAAGCATTGGATAGAGGTTCATGTTAAATAGGAAAGGCTCATTAATAGTTTTAATGCCTCACCATTCCTAATAAACTAATTTTTTACTATGTATAGATAAGTGATAATTAAACAAAAGGATAGGCAATGACAAGGGATGTCAATTTTGCAGACCAACAAGCAGCATAACAAAAGTAGACATGGGAAAGAATCACTGACCTCCATTATACAATACCCAGATATTATATTTTGTGCCTATTTGAAGCGGAATCAGCTCCCCCAATATTCGGGAAGAGAACTAAATCTGACGTAACTTGCAAATGGCCGCTCAATCGCTATTGGTTGTAGAAACCACAGATAATAGTATACCTCTATGGTAGAAACTAGTATTAGTTCCAAGTACTCCCACTACTGCTATCAGCGCCAATATGGCGACTTTCAAACATCATTTTTACATCAAAATATTTAGTTCTCTTCCCGAATATTGGGGGAGCTGATTCTGCTTCAAATAGGCACATAAAATATCTGTCATTTCAAAGGGTATCATTAGTCCAGGGTACTTGTATAATGGAGGTCAGTGGAAAGAATCGACATACTGACAGATTTTGTCGACAAAATGGCGGATTCCCACTGTCTTATTGTCACTTTGTCTATTCTTCCGTAGAAAGAAACCGTTTCTATGATGATTGATGATCATGCTAAGCCTGCTGGAGACAATTTTCTGAAACCTTTTCTACTCTTACCCACATGTTTAATCCAACTCGTCTTTGCCAGATGCTGGGTATAATCGCTGGTTGCTTACTCCAAGACCACGAAGACCACGGCGCCAACTTCCAGCAGCTGCCTTACCATCGTCTTCTACTTATCCTCTTCTTGGACATGAATATGGCGGAACCTGTCTTAGAATCTATGAACTATCAGGTATGTTTAATATTTATGGATGCTTCACACCACGTCAGTCAGGCCCCGTGCGAAGGGCTTGTGTTACGGGTACCAGACAACGGAAATATATTTAATACTTTTATATACATATATTTAAGATTTTTATTATATTATATAAATACATTTAATAACATAATATATATTTAATACCCATCCCAGGAACATTGAAAACTTTTTTTTTGCTACGTCGGCGGGATTCGAATCCGCGACCCCCGGCTTGAGCTACCAACTCGCTCACCAACTGAGCCACACAGGTCGTCTTTGTTGTGAATTGTGATTATATAGCAGCCCGCAGTGTCATTGCATCGGATGTAGAACATTTTATCAATAAATCAACAATAAGAGAACTTTGAATCTGTTCTAACACAGTACAAGATGCTGAACTAGCATAGAATTAGAAAAACTATCCTGCAATTTTAGATTTTTGTTAAAAAAAATGTAGATTACGGGCCGATTCACACCGGATCGGCCCGTAATCTTTGACAGCAGCACAATAGTTTAGTTTTTTTGTGGTTGTGTTTACACAACTTTGTGTGTTGAAGTGTAGTTGTGGTTATACAACTGAGTAATATTACGTTTTTGGTGTAACAAAATATCAATATTATCCATACTTTTCAGGTTCTGACAGCATTTTGCCACACGCTTCGTATCATCCGACCCAGCGTGGCGCCCGGCTTTTGCTACGCGTGGCTAGAGCTTGTCGCCCATCGGGCTTTCATCAACCGTGTATTAGCTGTTACGCCACAACAGAAGGTATTAACAACATTAACATATATAATTAGGTTGCTTGCACACCGACGCCTTAAACCGTGAAAACGAGGATTACTAATATAGGTACTGCTAATAAATGAATGCCTAAAGTTGCGCGCACTATCGGTCTTTTGTAATTGCTGTATCGTAACAAATCGTTCCAATATAGATAGTTACATATTTGTTTTTTGATAAATTAACTTGACGGCACTCTATCTGTGTCTATTTTAAAAAGCGACGTTTATTATGAGAAGCAATCATATCTCTATTGTTCTAATTTACAATTATTAACATTTGGAACGAAGTTCCTTATCGCGCGTGCGAAAGGGGGCTAGACGGAAAAAGTTGTAACGACATGGCACAAAAGTGTCGGCCGACACTTATTTAGTACCTGCAAAATAGTGGCAAAGGGTTGATAATATGGCGATGACGTCAACTGGCGGGAAATTTAAAATTCGTTCCATCCGGGTGTCGCTTGACACCTTTCAAGTTTTTATTTCTTTCTTTCAGGGTTGGGGAATGTACTCCACTCTGCTCATCGATCTCTTCAAGTTCCTAGATCCGTTCCTAAGGAACACCGAACTGGCGTCGCCAGTGATGATGCTTTACAAGGGCACGTTGAAAGTGCTGCTGGTGTTGTTACACGACTTCCCAGAATTCCTCTGCGACTACCACTACGGCTTCTGTGATGAGATACCACCGAATTGTATTCAAATGAGGAATCTTATTCTGTCGGCTTTCCCGCGTAATATGCGTCTGCCGGATCCTTTTACGCCAAATCTGAAGGTGGATTTGCTCGCTGAGATCGCACTGCCGCCGCGCGCGATTATCAACTACACGACATTGATACCGGCTTCGCAGTTTAAGAAGGATTTGGACGCGTATCTGAAGGCAAGAGCGCCCGTCACTTTCCTTTCTGAGCTGCGTAGCAATATGCAGGTTTGTTTCTACTTAGCTTTGTTTACAATTAAATGTTATGCTACATAGACACAGGTTAGACGGTCAAAATTTCATCAATCAGATCCATCAATCCGGTAAAGATTGACGAAAATTTGATCGTCTAACCCACGGATTGATGGATTGATCCTATTTTTAATATGACCTTTTTATAACCATCAATATATGAAAATTTGACCGTCTAAACAGTTACATAGAGATAAGAAGGTTTACAGTTTAGGTATTAATTGTCCCACACAGAGACGAACATTAATTGCTTAACTGAGTTTGGCCATTACAGTTTTCGACTAAATTTCAACGTTAAATTTGATATTATATTAAATTGCTTAAAATCCAGCAAAGTGTCAAAAAGACAGGTCGTAGGAGAAAAGAGGTGCAAAAATCAAGTGTATTTCGCACACTTCCCACGTCTTGGATGTCTAAAGCTATCTAAATAATAAGATTCTTTTGCCTGGAGGTTAACATTGTACAGGTTATTTATATAAGCATTTAATTTTTAGGTGCTAAACGATCCCGGCAGGAGGTACAACAGCCAACTAATGAATGCCGTGGTTCTATATGTGGGGACGCAGGCGATAGCTCATATCAGGTCGAAGGGCCAAACGCCTAACATGACCACCATAGCCCACTCCGCTCATATGGACATCTTCCAGAACTTTACCGTTGACTTTGACTTTGAAGGACGGTAAGTGAACGTTCATTGCGTTCGTTGCGTTTCAGGAGCTGTACAACGAAACCGACTTGACTTGAGAGTTGAGACTCAACAATGCCGCGTCCTACTCTAACAAACGTGAAACGACATTGTTAGAGTAGGACGCGGCATGCCGATCCGAACGTTTGTCTCCAAACGGTTTCGTTGTAGGCCCCCAGATTCGTCCTCGTGAAGTATTGCATGCATTGTAACTAGTTGATTAATCTAATTTACTTTTGTATTATTATCCAATACCATAAGTTGGGTTTTATAATAATAATATCTTCTCTTACGTTTGATTTTTATGTATTTACTGGTAGTTTGGTACATAGAAAAGATAGTTTAATGCTATGTTTTTTATTTTCTCGAAATTGCCAATTATATAACATGTATATTGTATATTATGGTGATTTACAAAGTTACATAAAGCACCTACTTCTTGTCACTGTTAACTGTACATTGTAATTTGAACGAAATGACCGTTACAATAATTCCTAGTAGTACACTTTTAACATTTTTACCTCTACACTAAATCTCTTACAGGTATCTCTTCCTCAACGCTATTGCGAATCAGCTCCGCTACCCCAACAGCCACACTCACTACTTCAGCTGCTGCCTTCTCTACCTCTTCGCTGAGGCTAACTCCGAGGCGGTCCAGGAACAGATCACAAGGATGCTGTTGGAGCGACTCATCGTGAACAGACCACACCCATGGGGTCTCCTCATCACTTTCATTGAGCTCATCAAGAATCCGATCTATAAGTTTTGGACGCATGAGTTCGTGCATTGCGCCCCCGAAATTGAGAAGTTAGTTGATTAATTCCCGTTTGTATATTTTTGTCAATTATAAACTTTGTATTTTCACAGATCTTTGTTTTTTAATTTTTATCTTTATGAAGTTGAGTTGTAACTTGTAGTTGTAGTGACATAGATGCTATCGGCTATTATTATAGTCACCCATTCTAATTGTTGTACTTTTAGATCAAATTAAATTGTAACGAATATTTCTTATTAGGATTTAATTTATCTTTAATATGAGCGCGATAGCACACGGAAATTTTAACCATGAATTTTTCCTAGATTGTTCGCGTCAGTGGCTCGCTCGTGTATCTCCGATAAGCCGGTAGGCGGCGGCAGTGAACGCGAGATTGAGTAGCGTCGAGCCCAATGGGAGTCGCTCCGGCAACAGCAGTTGTTCAACAGCTTTGTCGCGAAAGGTACCAACGTTAGTTCCTCTTGTTTATGTTATCGATAAGTCAAATTCTTTATGATACAATATATATGATGTACCATCGAAGAAATTTATTCATGCAGTTGACAGACCTACGTTATTTGCTGGGATTATAATGCTGGCTTCTCACGGCGCGTAATATCACGAGCCGCGCCGCGCCACGCGCCGTGTGAAGGGGGTGGCTCGAGCAGGCGCGTCCGATCCGACTGAATTCCGTAACTCCAAAGGCGCGGACTCGCCTGTCGGCTCGTGCTCGCCTGTTCAAATCGTTTCGGCGCGGCGCGGCTCGTGATATTACGCGCCATGTGAAAGCCAGCATATCACATCAATGTTAGTCATGATCTGTCGGATGGGTTTGACGGAACGCGAACAAATTACTTAGGACCGCCATCTGCATATGAATCAATCTTTTTCAAATTATCTCTGTACTATGTTAATAGGCTATTTCTCTTCTTTTTAAGTTCTTCTACTGGAAACGGGACGGAGAAACTATTTTTTATTCTGTGCCATGCGTCGTTTACAAGGTTACGATTTTTGATATGATCCCTGTTTTTCGGATTCCATATTGAGGGTTCTACGTGAAGCAGCTCAAGAAATTCGATAACTATATACGTCATTACTCCACTCCATAATAATTATTGACGTTCAAAATCTCTACAACAACTGCTCCGTTCAGCGGCGCGCGCATTATATACCTAATTTGTGCGCATTACTATAATCTACTTTAATAAATAATCTACTTTAATAATTAACCTACCTTAATATATGCCTTAATCCGTGGGAAGTTTGTTTACTTTGATGTGCGTAGAAAAACCGACTCATGATGGCAAATTGCAAATGTGTGTTCAAACTTTGTACAAATAGGCAAATGTCAGTGCCATACTTGGCGAATTTGTAGGTATTCGCGTATTCGAACACATGTCTGGCGCCGGCATTACATAAACAATGCGTCCCCACACCAGCGTCACCAGTTAGGTTTTAGTTTTTTAAATAACCGTTTTGTTAAACATTTTCAGGCTTCCAAGAGGCGTCGCAGAGCAGTGCGTCGCAGCCGCAACCGTCGACTTCCCAGCCACAACAGCCGCAGAAGCAAGTTCTACAATGGAATAAATTGTTCAAAAAATAACCGACACTGTGGCTGCAAGGTGGCTTTGCATACAGACTCATACAACAATATGTCAGGATCAAAAATGTTTCGAGTGAGAATCACAAGTGATTAATTTATGACCTTACAAATTGCTTTCTTGATAAAAATATTTACTTTTTGATGATGTAAAGGCATTTGTCTATCTACTTTAACGTATTATGAGATGAAGACAGTAACGTTAGCTCGGGAGTAAATATTTTTATTAATAGGGGGAAAGATCAAATGTATTCAATCCAACTGTTTATACTTTGTGATACACATTTGTATTTTATTTGTATATTCGTCTGAGCATTGGACTGGTATTAAGGATATGTAAATACTCTGTTTAATTACTTGTGTTGGCTATAAGACTATGTTAATTGTTAATCAGAATAAAGTCACTGTTTGATTAGTTTATCACATGACACACCTTATTAAAAACGTATTTAACTTGATTTTCATGTATTTAGTATCAATTTCCAATTTAACGTTGGAAATAATATAATACCCAATTCTGATTAGTTTTACATCAGCACATATTAGCCAGTCCTGTCTGATGAATCGGTTTCTTTAATTATAAATTTGTTACTGTTGTATAGTTATGTCGATACTGGATTTTGTGATGTCACCAATGTTCATATAATGTATTAAAAGTGACGTTTGAATTCAAGTATTGTAAGTGTATGCTATAGTCAGTTGTTGGCAAGACGTGGCTCTACGATGTTAATTGGTCGTACATAGGTTTAATGATTAGGTGTTCGACCGGAAGTTGTCGAGTCTCCGCACATCCATAGCTAAGTGTCTAAACACTACGCCAAAGTCATTCGAATGAAGTTTTAAATTAACGTCACAATACCGGAGTTTATTTTGATTTTCGATCGGGCGTAAGTGAACTTATTTTGTAAAGTGGCGTGTGATATCAGAATGTTCGAAAATAAAGTATAACTTCTGTCGCTTTACTTTGGCGTAGTCTTGAGACTAAAGGTCTACTCACACTAGTCAAGCGACTACCCTTTGTGCCCCTCCCCCGTCGAGCTGCATACGACGAGTCAGTGGGCACACAGGCTATAAGTTAAGTCCAAGACCGCTCAATAAAATCAGTTAGTAATATGTACTGTATGAATTAAAATAATTTAAACTAGATGGCGTCAGTGTTTCAATGTGCGTGCTCTTATCCGCTCAGGGAGTGACCACTTACAAGTGCATCATAAGAGGCAAGTTAAGCAACAATTATTCTTAGGTGTCTATAATAATTAGTGATAATTTAAAGTAATATTTTACTGTAGTAATTAATTCTTTGCGGTGTGTCTTTCCCGACAATAAAGTCTACATTTTGATAACAACTCTTATTTTCATCATTCGTGCAGGGGCGGATTTAGTTTACGAGTTATCGCGTTTTCCTTTTTGTACATTTTTGGATGAAGAACTTTGTATAAAGTGTTTAGTTAGAATACCTAAATCCGTGCCTGTTTATCATCTGTTTTTCACGTGTCCTCCGGACAATCTAGTAGTTCTTCATTAGTATGCCATAACGCTTGTTCTATTAATTAATGTCGCTTGTTATATTAATTAATGTGCAATAGTCCGTCATCCTCAAGTATGATTTTTGCGGCGCCTAAACTGCAAGACGAGTGACAGAACTTCATATTAAAGGTTAAAATTGTATTGTAAAGGACACCAGCGTACCTTAAAACATTTTAACTTTTTCTTTAGTATTTTACTGACTCGTTTCGTGTCTTACAAGCACATTGCCCATGGGCCAATAGCATCTCTCGAATAAAATTATACTTGAGTTGATGCTCAGGTACGAAGATAGTACCATGTAATACTTGTGTATACTGTGTCGGAGTATCGACGCATCGCCTCTGTAAAGATTTAGTTTATAAATTTAAGTATTAACGGAGTAAGTCTAAACTTGTAGACTAGGAGCAATAATTTGAACGAGGTACTCCATTTTTTAACTTTTATTTGTGTTGTAATAAATATTTTTTGAACAATTATGGTATTACTTGTGTACTTACGCCTAATGCTTACTGTGTGCTAATTATATGTGAATTGTCATAACTCGATTCATTATTTTAGTTTTATCACCATCATCGCTCGGACTGAATAAGAAAGAAACGAGGATTGGTCAAAAAGCGAGACTTATTTCTTATGCAAACATAAAAAAACACATAGAATGTGTGCGCTATACTATGTTAATATACGACGGCACCAGGAATATTTGAAGTTAGCGGTTCCTAAAATTTATCCTTACTTTTTTTATTTGGTTCGAGCATCAGAGCGATTACATTCAAAATGAAGAAATACCCCATCATCAGCAAAGCAAAAAAAAATATATATATATAAAATCGTCTATAATAATTTCAAAATGGCTAAATGTTATTATCACCATATTTGAATGTAATTGACGAGTCCACCTAGTAGACGAATAAAGGTATTTATACACGAATAACGGTTTAAGCCAAACTACCTACCTCTTAGGGTGGGTTGCACCAACTTACTTTAACTATAACTGTAATTTTAACTATAACTACAGTGCAAAATGTCAAATCTTTGGTTACCGTTAAATATGACGTCCGACGCCATATTTAACCATAACCGCTCATACTTACATCTAAATTTTTTCGTGAAAATTTACTGTTTCACAGTGTTATATTTTTCCTATCGATTTTACGGATAATTCAATTTTTTATACTCTGAATCCCATTACTTGTAGAGATCAACTACGATAACATGGCGCGCCCCTCCAAATGACTGTTTCAATGTATGTAGTCACATCCTTATGAAAGAGTTTGTATGTAGTAAGTATTCAACCAATCACAGTACAATGTCACTTATTACCAAGATTTGTTGGTCAACTAATCAAAACAAGCCTACCGCGCAAGACAACGCACTTCAAACGTTTTGACAACGCACTTCAAACGTTTTGAATTTTGGAGGGGCGCGCCATGTTATCGTAGTTGATCTCTAGCTTAAACCACCATTAGTCTTTTGCGTTAAAAATAAACGCAAAAGACATCTGTCAATTTCTGTGTTCAAAGTTAAGGTTAACACATTCAGTGCCTTTAAGCGTTAGCCTTAACTATAACCATAACTTTAACCTTAACTTTAACCACGCCTCTAGTGCAACCCACCCTAAATGTAAAAATACCTTATGGATAATTCGGTCAGTAATTTTGTCTGCGAGCAAAATAATAACTGTTGCGAGATTCATTTTATCAAGACTTTGTCTATAATGAATGATTTAAGAATAGGTCTTTCCAGATTACATTACCTAGGCAGTAGAATTTGTTGCCGATCCGTAGGATAGGTATATAAATTGACCACTCTCAACACACGTGCAATTCAGCATTCTCACAACTTACTGTGTGATTTAAATTGCTTATTGCAGAAATGATATTTCAAAATATAAGTTGCCGAAAGCAACTGTTGCCCCCTGTTAAAATAATTATGGCCTGTTTCACCGCTTCCTGATAAGGCTATCCACCACTTAACTTGACACATAGAGTATGGACAATCTGTCAAATAAGCCTATCGGGCACCTTATCAGGAAGCTGTGAAACAGGCCCGAGTGAACTGAACAAATCTTACTATTATTTACCGAATTGTGTTATTGCATGTTAGGTCTTCAAATCATTTCGTCATTAATTCATATTGCTATCTTAGGCCGGTATAAATAGTCAGTACTCAAGATGCATCTCGGTCTCAAGACGCGGTTCGGCTCTGTGATTGGTCCAAATTTTGACAGCCAACCAATCACAGAGCCTGAACCGTGTCTTGAGACCCAGATGTATCTTGAGTAGGTACTGACTATTTATACCGGCCTTAGTATTAACACAGAATATATATTAGTAGTACCAACTATTAGGCACAGCTCATAACAATACAATACAATGTCTGATTGTCTTTGGCTTGTTGTAGAGGTCACATGTATAATAGAGCAAGATAGCTGCGGACCTTCAATAGTTAAAGGCTGCAGCTATTTTTATAAGTAACTCTAATGCTAAGTACTCACATACGGTTTTGCTCGATAGTTTTACTCCAAATCGAGTAATAATTACCATGTGGATCGCAAAACTCACAGCTCTTAGGCTCTCATCGAGCCGGCTCGATGGAATTAAATATAATATCGATTTAGAGTAAAACTATCGAGCAATGCTGAATGTGTGGACGAAAGTCCGAGCCGCGGGTTTTCACGACGTTATTGCTCGATCGAGCAAAATCGTAAGTGAGTACTTAGCATTACATACAGAAGTTCAGAAGACACCTCGTTCTAGGGCGATTCTATGGAGGAAAAGTCAACTTAATTTTGGCGTGTTTCATGCTAAGCATTTTGCCATCAGATCAGAGAGCAAATAGCCTCATCAGAAAGTTGGTTCGTAATATCATAGTGAATAAGGCCCATTTTATGACCTGCCTCCGTCACTATTAAACCGTACATTTTTCTGCTTTATGATATTAGGAAGACTTTGAGAATGAATTATTTTAAGCGCCCCCATTTTTTACCTACTTAGGATTTTCAGTTTCGTCCGGTTATGGGCGCTTTTATATTTTTGGATGTGACGCTAATAACGTGGACGTCCACAGCAAATCGATAACAGGGGAATAAAATAAAAAAAATGTATGGATATATTAAGTATATAAAGACGATTTTCCGTCGTCGATAACGTTATAACGTGCACGTTAGAGGCCATGATGAGTTCTACACTCTAAACCGCACTAAAGTCCGCAGTGCGTAAAATTAAAAGGGCATTTAACGTGTTTAACGTTTCATCGTGGAAGTCGGCGTCCAACGTTAAAGTTAAATTGCCCTTTATAATGACGTTAATAGATGTCGTCATGACCTCTAGGCTATATCTAAACCTATTGTATTTTAGACGCAAAAAGAGACAAATTACGACTTGTAATTTACGAGAAAATACTGCCAGCATCCGCTTACTTAAGTACTTTTTATTTTTGTTTCATAAACTAAAAGATGGTCCTGTAAAGCTTTTTAATTATTTTCGTTTATTTAATACAAACTTTTGAGTACATACTTTTTCATACACCGGGGGCGGGAGCCCGGCCGACAGGGTGCGCCGTACGAGCGTGTGGACCGTGGTCTCACAATAATCTTGTAACTCTCACTAAGTACTTGTGATGTACAAGTACCTATATTAAATTTTATTCAAGACCATGATTCTACTATCATCTAAGTATAGGGAATGGTGGTCAGTCTTGCCTTGCTGGAGCATTCCATTTTTACAAAAAGGGACATCAGAAAATACAGGGTGAAAACAGAAAAAGTAATTTTTTTTACATTGGTTTGAGAAAATTCTTGACGCTAGGGTGTTTGCCCATACAAATCACAAAAACATTTTTGTTCTTTCAGAGCTGCAACTTTTACAGTGAACTCTGTAATAAGGGGCACCTAGACAGCATCTACACATCCAACAGTAGGTACCTATTGTTACGTGCTAGGGTTCGAGGATATCACCTTGTTTTGTTACACCCATATATTATTATCTCGGATACATCTAGATTCTAGGACCTATATATAGGTTGTATTTTGAAATTTGAATTGAATCCTAGTCCTCACAAAATTATTGTATTCTGATCACAGGAGATTATGATTTCTGGCAAACAAATTAATATTATAACTTTGAGTGTAATACATTAGATGCCGCTAACGTCTAGTATCTAAGATAGCATTTTTGCAAATATTTTTATAGTAGTAGCGACATCTCGTGTTGAGCAGATAAACTAAAGTTTTGGTTAGAAATAAATTCATATCTAGATGGCACTCTACATTCAACTAGTGATTTAAAAATAGGTGACGCCCGCAAATCCATTGCACCGAAATTCGTTTATCGCGCGGAAACCGTACTTTTTTCTCGGACCAAAAATGATTATATTATGTACTATGTTCTTTCCTGCCTCAAAAGTATCTCCATACCAAATTTCATGAACATTTATTCAGCGATATAAAAGCTTAAATAATAAATTAATAAAGTTTATATCGCGGTAACCGTACATTTTTTGTTATATAAAAACTATGTCCTTTTCCAGGACTCAAGGTAGGGTTGCCAGGCATCCGGATAATACCGGACACAGTGGTCAGTGAGGCTTTTCGATTGCGTGTCTGGCCAAAATCAAAGGGCGTCCGGATTTAGTAGAGCTTTGAATCCACTTTGAATCTATAATTTTATATTAAAATCTTACGGAAGTATGAATATTTAACCCAGGTTAAGGTGACACCGCGTTAAAGTAAAAAACCGTTTTAGATTGTTTGTTTTCTATGAGAGCAATGGAACAGCAAAAAATTGAAAGGGCGTAAGCGACAAAATAGTTTTTGTCGCATAATTTAAAAACCATAAATACATTTAAAGCTAAGGGCAAATTAAAGTGTATGCTTGAACCAATCTATGTACAAATTTTGGAACCTTAAATCACTCTTCTCTGTTGGCAAAATAGGAATCCCTTTTTTACAGAAGTCTTTTTGATTGATTCTGTGTTATATAAGTTGACCAATTCGTGTTATGCTATGGGTAATTCAAAGACAAAGACATGATGATTAATAATGACAGTGAACTTTAATTTCTTAGCTTTAGTCATTACCTACTCATTGCTGAGAAAAATCGAACAATCGAATCGCTACAGCAAAATTATCAAGGCGTCGCCTTAAACACTAAACAGGCCCCATGTGCGCTGGCATTAAAAGTATTTTTAAATATTATTATGGTGTGGTCTTAAGGGGCCGGGTGCCATCGAAATTCTCATACATACGTATTGTCCATATCATACTACCGCCAGACGCGTAGGGCGTACAATCAGTGCTGCCAACTTAGCTACTTTGTAGCTAGATCTAGCTATTTTTCGGTATCAGACAGCTACAATTTTAAAAAAGTTATAGCTAGATTTTTTAGCTACTTTTTCTAGCTACTTTTCAACTTTCGAGATTCGTAAAGTTTTTACCGAGAATCGAAGGAAAGATTGTAAAAATATATTTTTTTTAGGGTAAAAACGGGACCCTATTACGAAGATTTCGATGTCTGTCCGTCTGTTTGTCGGTCTTCAGGTTGTATCTCATAAACCGCTATAGCTAGGCTTCTGAAATTTTCACAGATTGTGTATTTTTGTTGCCGCTTTATCAACCAATACTAAAAATAAAATAAAGTTAATATTTAATTTCCCAGACAACAGACGTAATTTTTTTGACCTTTTTTGCTTGTAGTCAATAAAGGCACCAGGTAGGCACTTGATCTTTGCACAAAATCCTTAATTTTATTTGTACTTTCATAATAAATAATAAAATAAAAATAAAAAATAAAAAACTTTGAGGGGGGCTCCCATACAAAAAACACAATTTTTGCCTACTTTCGCTCTATAGCGGTACGGAAACCTTCGTGCGCGAGTCCGACTCGCACTTGGCCGGTTATTTTTTTGTCACCAACTAAAAGATACGGCTCCTATCTACTGACTACTCTAGCGCCAAAAACTTGAAATCTAGCAACTTTTTAGGAGCAATCTAGCCACTTGGTAGAGGTAGCAGTTGGCATAACAATGTCCGTTACATTTAGCTACGTCTAGCAACTTATTGGGGGAACGAAAACTGGCAATCTAGCAACTTTTGAACAATAATCTAGCTACTCGACAAGGCTAGCAGTTGGCAACACTGCGTACAATTACCACTTTGAAAAATTATTTTTCCCAAAATGAATTGTTTAAAAAAATAGCTTTTCATATCCCTTCAACTGTGGCGGCCATATTGCAAAAATGAGCGCATCTGTGGGGCTACTTCTGGATGTTCACGCGTGACGCGTTAAAATGACGATAACTCTAAAATTCCTTATGGGGGATGCATATTATAACTATGTCATTGGAATCTGTATGAATTAAGCTAAGATAATAAAAATAAATTAATACAATTTTGCTATGTTAAGTTTTATTAATTTTAATTTTAAAACAGATATCCAAAAATATTCAGTTTTTGGTCCTTTTAATGAAAAAAAAAGAAAAAATATTCAAAATATTTTTATTAAATTTACATAAATAAACATTATTTAACATTCATCAATAAGAAAAACACACTTCTCCATACATTTTTTTCAACCCACAAGCTTTATAAAGAACAAAAATCGTCAGTACGCGTGCGATTTTAAGACAAGGGTTAAAAATGAAACTTCTAGTAATTGTCGTAAGTTTGGTTTAGGGTCATGAGAAGTGACTATAGCCCATCTTTGTTATATTGAGTACACTTTGTGCAAGTTAGAGCGGTAAAGATATAGTCTACGATATACTGTGGTTAAAATAAAACACGAAGGTGATAATCGAGCTCCAGGAGAGCGGTCAACAGATGCGCGCATTTTGACATCGCGCTCCTAGAGCGCGGTCAACAGTTCAACAGTCAACGAAAGATATAAATATTGGTGACCAAAAAAAGGTTTTATGAATTAAAAAAAAGACAAAGATCACTATAAAACTCCAATAATTACCTAGAATCTAGATTCTAGATGGTCGATAAATCGTACTAGGTATGCCTGATTATGGTTAAATATCATTAACCATAATCCTTGATTGCCTGATTATGGTTAAAAATGAAATATAGTCCTATACTTATATTTTATTTTGGTTTGAGGTTGTATAAATTACAGTTCTTAATATTTTAGTGAACAACCTTACTAATAGTAATTAGTGTATTAAATTGGTTAAAGCTATGTTTTATAAAAACATTTAATGAGAGGTTTACTTATTTTTTATCTCTTCCAGACGGCGCGACAATAGGACACTTCTAGATTTTCTATTGGTTCCCCACCGATCTGAAATTATCTGCAGGTTGGTATCACGGATATATATTGGTCGTGTTTCTAAAAAATATCAGTGTACTGTCAAGTGTGGCATAAATCAAAATATCTTAATCCTAAGCGATCATTGGCCTAAGCGATTAGGCCAGTATACTGGTAATAGTTTAGGAACACGCTGAGATGAAAAGCTTGTCAAACAGTTTTGGCGGCCATGTTACTTGCAAACTTCTTCTACTTTTTATTGTTGGTGTGGTTTTTATTATTTTTTCCCAAATTGTGTTATTTGGGTCTTTGATGTTCAATATTGGTAAATTATTAGCCATGAAATACCCGTTATCTTGCACAAGTGCAGGTAAGATGTTGTCAAAACCAAAATGTATAATTCCTGTGACATTTGGTGTGAATATCTTACATAGGGCTATTTCTTCCGTAAGTTTTAACTAAAACATCGTTGTAATAACTTTGTTATCCTAGTCGTTGGAATATTATGGCGTCTTCTTCAAATTGAAATGTATCAAGTTTCACATTCTTTTGCCCAGTTTTGTAGCAAATAATGATGGTATTCCCTGGTATTACCGATAGTTGTCTACCCATACGCCATCTAGTTACTAAAATGGAAACTGTTTGACAATCAAATTAAAAAGTTAAGAAAATCCCTCATTGTGTGTACACTGATTGCTTCTGAAAATCTTAATTTTCTTTCAGTAACTATCACCTGAGGTAACTTATATAAGTAATGTTTTTTTTTAATATACTTACTCACAGCTAAAAAAATATTAGTTAATAATTTTCAGTCTTTCACAGGATTTAGGGTTAAATTTTTGCGAGGGAGAAATGAAACCACAATCTTATCTATTTTTATATATTCATTCAGACAATGGTACACTGTGACAATAACGAACTTAAGCATTACTGAATGTAATTGTTATACATACTACATAGCAATTTATGGGATGAACTGTCACTAAAAGGTTTTAACTCGGGATTTGTCTACTTGATTTAATATAACGGATACGATTACGAAATACACCAATCACTATATTGTACTTGATAGATATAATATGACATAGCCCGAAGCACGCTCCAGACGATATGAAAACCCATATATAAATGATGTGTAACAATAAATATTTAACACATAATAATGCAACAAAATAATACACTGACAGCATGATCTTTACTCGTCAAAATGAAAGTATGAATCTAAAAAAAATTGCTCAGGAACACAAAAGTATTACGTGACATATCCTAATAACAATAATTGATAACATAATATTTGTTACAACATTTATTATCATGACTTACAATTACAAGCAAATAATACAACTAAATCTGACAATTAATGCTTTTAATACCTACTTTATTACTCCTGCAATAGTTTATATACAATGAAAAGAATACTGCGTATTTAATGAGTTTTATATTATGTTTGTGATTTAAATTTTAGATTGTATACTTAATATAAAAATCATTACCGTTAAACATTGTAAATAAAACGAACAGATCTATAAAATATAAATAAAACTTAAATGCAAAGTAGCATTAAAATATGTCTATACAATAAAATATGACCTTACTATTAAAACTGATTTCGTAAAGATGTTGGCATAGTACAGGAGTAACATAAATATATATAATGCTATGTAAAATAATACAAGTTGGGTCGTAAGCAATATGCTCTATTAATACCCACTAGGAAAATTACTACTTAAAACTAAACAGTCGTGTAATAAAATACTTGTTGAGAAAAAAAACTTTTGGTTATTCCGTAGGTAGAATTAATGAATAACTTTGAGCCCAAAACGGCGGAAGAGTTTTTTTAACTAAAAATAAATAATATATTTAAATAGCAATACCGGTGTATCGTGAAGCACAATAATTATTGTTCTTTCGTTATAATAATAAAATATATTTGTATCACAAACAATAGCTAATGAACATTGTCATGCAGTCAGCACAATTTGATAAGGATATTAAAAAACGCGTCCACGTAAAAGTTACCAACTAAAACCGCCTCATTAGTCGAAGCTTCGATATTATAGCTACAAGTTTACTTAACTATCACGAAAATAACATACACTTATACTTTATAGCAAATTGAAATTTATATTTCTCCATTCTGTATAATAAATAAGGATTACGACTACAAAATCCAAATGTGATAAAAGAACATTCTCCGTTCAAAGAAATGGCACATTCCATGTATGCATGTCAACTGATTGATAGTTTTCGTTTTAACATAATATTTTATTATACAATAATTTTGATGCCGAAAGTTCAGCTCACACTTGCCTGTCAGGGTAATACCACACCGGCCAAATATATAATATTAAGTATATTTTTTACTATATAATAGTCATATGTATTTATTTTTTTATATAATAATTTTGAATTTTTATTATTCTAACCTTTTATAGTTTAGCATCGGCGCGGATAGATGGCAGCACAACCCTCAAGTGAACACTTTACGCCTAAATACTTGGAAATATTTTACAAGGTGCACAAAATTATTCCAGACAGAATATGCACTTCTTTTTTCAAAAATATATAGGGTTGCCAAAAAGAGAAAAGGGAGTATTAATTTGTTGCGCCCACAGGGGGCGCGCTGCCAAAGGCCGCCACCGCGCCGCACCTATTCCAACACTTACTGTGGTCAAAAATTTGGAAGGCACTTTCTACAATTTTTTCAAAAATTTTAATTTATTTTTTGAACACATTAGCCTAAACTTACACAATAGAAAATATGCGTAGTAACATTTACCAAAAATCTACGCAATTCACCCGAAACGTATAGGCCGCTTATATATTTTTTAATTTAATTTTCACCTACATTAACTTTATTTCCAAAAGGATAGCCAAAAGTTTCAACACTATCTGAATCGAATGTATTCTTTTTTTTTATAATTTGGTCTTTATTATACACTAGTTTCCAAACTTCAACCGAATCGGATAATCCAAATTCCAAACAATAGTGAGATATCAAGGCCACTTGAAGACTTATTATATACCCGCTCGTCGCACGAGGGAGATCCCCGGCGCGGCGGTCGCTTACGCCAACTCCTGTCCACCAACAACGTCTAAATGGTATACCCTTGCGGCAAGAAGGTCCGTTTTAGAAATTTTTCCCGCCGAAACGTCTATAAACAAAACAATTGCTCGGTGTTCGTAAATCAAATTTGTACATATTCACCTCGAATACACGCCAATAGTCGGGAGAATTCGTCCCGGGTTGCATGTACGTCGGCGCGAGCGATGCTAAGTTACAGCTAATCTAAGTAAATTGAAATGTAATCTAGCTACATCATAAGTCACCGGATGCACGACGAATCCCGCGCGCCGCTCTGTGCGTCTACACTTACGGGCACGACGAAGCCCGCGCGCGTCGCTCTATGCGTTCGCGAACGGGCCCGATGTAGCGCGCCCCGCACTGTGCGTTACACGAACGCGCTCGACGAGGCCTACGCACCGCGCCGCTCTGTACGTTCGCGAACGGGCCCGACGTAGCCCGCGCGCGCCTATCTGTGCGTTAAACGAACAGGACCGACGAGGCCAGTGCGCGCCGCTCTTGGTGTTCGCGAACGGCCTCGATGAAGCGCGCCCCGCTCTGTGCGCCTACACTAAGGGGAACGATGAAGCCCGCGCGCGCTCTGTGCGTCTACACTACTGGGCAAGCCGATGTCTTTTTTTCTTCGCCAGTACACACTAATAATTCAAATTGACACCCAATTACACAAGTATATTATATTCCCGTCGCGGGGTAGATAGACACCGTATCTTAGATTATATAATAGAGATGACGATTTTTTTTTGTATTTTTCGTATGTTTGATTCTAATATCTCGATACACATTAAGTAGACATCTATTAAATATAACAGAGTATGACTACGACATAAACGGTGTAGTGTTGAGATACGCGAGCCCCGAGCCGGCCGCGGGGAGACGGTGGACTGCTGACACTCGGCTGAGCCCCGAAACAGCTAATTTAGTCTAACATTTGGAACATTCACTACTGGCTAAGATACATCTATAATACATTTGGCGATAACTAAGTCTACTCGTACGTGTGTGATGCGCTGCACGCCGCCGCGTCGTCGCGTCGCGTCGTGACGAGTGAGGGAAGCGACACTCACTAAGGGCCGGGACAAAAAAACACGGCACGGCGCCGTACGGTGCCGTGTTTTTGTGTTCCGGCCCTAACGCTATAGAGAAATTGACATCGACCTGACATTTAAAACAAACGAACGTTACATTTATCGTTACATTACACCTAGGGTTAATTTATAATCGTAGATTTTCTTAAACGTATGTATGCAGCTGAAATTTATGAGTAGGTATACCAAACAGTCTTTTGAATCCGGCCAAATGTTTTAAATTTTGATATCCCTCCGCTCGCAGATGAATCTAGTTCTCCAGAAGCTTAGCATAATATAAGTAATAATAATATTGTAGAGTAATACTAGTGCGGGCGGGCGGCGAGACGCGTGCCGCGCCGCCCGCCCTCTCCTCTAAGCTAACCGAATATACTTAATGTCACTGGAACACATACACAAACTATAATGTATACAAAGGAAATAATAATATTAAACTAAAAAATATTCTTTCATAGTACATAATACGAAATTCGTAACTAAACAACAAGCAATTTATTGCACAGCGGGTCCACTTTTAAATAATTAAATACGATAAAGTAATGCCGATACGGTTTCTCCGTTAAATAGTGAGAGGGGGCGCGGGTGGGGGGAGTGGGGGGCGCCCCCCGCGCTCGCGCCCGCGTCCGCGCCTGCGCCCGCGCCGCCTAGAAGTAGCCGACGGAGTTGCGGTT
Organism: Lysandra bellargus; assembly: GCA_905333045.1. NCBI lineage: Eukaryota > Metazoa > Arthropoda > Insecta > Lepidoptera > Lycaenidae > Lysandra > Lysandra bellargus. The sequence goes on along the minus strand of HG995319.1, from coordinate 6,205,848 downwards.
GGGCACGAAGTACGGGTAAGCGGGCAGCGGCGGAGCCACGCCGACCGGCGCGTGGGTCCCCGCCGCGCCCGCGGCCTCGCTTCACATGTTCTCGGCGCGCGCCTCCGCCGGCGGCGGCTCCATCTTGACCGGCACCGGGCTCGTCATGTCCTTGCCGTTCTTGGCCAGCGAGACGGGGGTCTTAGGGGGGCCCATGTCGGTGATGTCGGGGGCGCCGTCGCGCTCGCCGTAGCGGCTGTCGGGGCGTGGCGAGGCGAACGGGCGGAAGGGGTCGGCGGGCTTGGGGGGCTCGAGGGCGTGACCGGGCGGCGGCGGCGAGCACAGCGGCGACTCGAGGCCGGCGGAGAGCGGCGAGGCGAGGCGCGGCGACTGCAGCGGCAGCGGCGGCAGGCCCAGGTGCGGCGGGTGGTCGGGCGGGCGCTGCGCCGCCACCACCATGTTGCACATCTGCCGGCGCAGGCCATGCGCCACCGCGGCGACCGCTGCGGCCGCCGCGGCGTTCGGCGACACGCCGCCCTCGCGCCCGTTCCCGCACGCCACCGCGTACGAGTTCTGCACGTTCATGCCATCCTGAAAAACGCAGACGCCAACATGGTTAGCTGTTTACGACAGTCGGTCCAAATCGCAAAACACTAGCGCATTCAGCGTACACGAAATTTAGCGGGAAACGTTTGCGGAGCAGATTCGCAGAGTCGCATCAGCGCTTACGTCTAGGTAAACTGTCCGGGGCGTCCGCAATACATACCGTTATGGGGGGATAGACCGGAAGCACCTCCTCTTTGATGTGGTGTGTAGTGTGCGGCGTGTGCGAATCGCGGAACACGACCGCGCGAATGACGCCGCGAATGTGCTCGTCCGGCCAGACGCCCAGCAAGATGCGCTGCGGCCGCCCGCGACCTTTCGGCCTCAAATCTGCAATACCACATAACAATAAACCGTGAACGGGCAACGCACTGTAATATTTCTTTTATTCGTTATAGTTGTTGTGTTAAAAATATTAATCTAAAAGTCACACAAAGCTCTACGTCCCTTACTAATAAAAATATCTACACAGCGGACGACTAAAATAAAGTTGATGTTTCAACTTTGTTTTATTTATTTCCTGTGTAAATATTTTTATAACTATCGATATTGTGTCTACATTTTGTCCGCGAACTCGAGAAAAAATATATTATCATACCTGATAGGCATGGAATGCAGTAGGTTTACGATTAGATAATAAGGCTCTATATAATTACTGTGCTGTGAAGCTCTTTGAACAGCCTTAGATTGTGTCGCCAATATTTTCAGTCTCGAATTTGTGGGAGCGAAGCTCACCTGAAACGCGAGAAATTCGTGGCGTGTTCGCAGCGAATTCACGGCGCTAATGTAGAGCCAACCTAAATAATAACTCAACGGGACTCTTACACGTTGTATTGAAAGGTTTCCATATTCTCATACGCATGATAAAAAGATAATAATGAAACAATGAACATAATACCATTTATTTATTCATTAATATCAGTAACTAAAATGGTAAGAGAATGTGGGAACGCCGAGAGAATTTATAATTACAACAAACAATCCATATTCGTTTATAATTACTAATGCATAGCTGATACAAAATATACTTTTTATGAAATAAACACAGTACTTAAAATTATTTCGCATTGCAAGACCAGCGGGCATTTGCATTTCGCATAAAATAAATTTTCGCAAGCAATATTTGTATGTAAATGTAAACGTACTCTAACTTTTATTACTAATTTCTGAATAACTTTTAATGTTACGAATAAAGTTAAAAGAAAGTTATTCAGAAATAACGCATTACTGTGGCAAATGAAAAACGTATAATTTTTATCCAAAATCATCTTAGCCTCTCCTCTAGGTACCGATTCTTCTTCTTAAATTAAGGAACACTTAAAACGTAGTATGTTATTATTTTTAGCAATATTCCGCGAAATAAACCTCAACCTGAAGGGAAATGAGTGAGTGTAAGTATTTAAAATAGGTGAGCATGACCGATCAGGCACGAACACTCTTTTATTTACAGGTTGAGGTTTATTTCGCGGAATATTGCTAAAAATAATAACATACTAAATTTTAAGCTATGGACTTTCGCAAAGTAACGCCTAATTCTAATATTAACTAAATAAGGAACTCTATATTCAATATTCATAGATACGTTTTTCATTTGCCCATAGACATTTTAATGTCTAGAAAATCTTTAATGTCTTTTAGAGTTTCATCATACCTGCTCCTCCGTCGGCGCTCGGCCCAAGCATGTTATGAACTCGGTTGGCGTACAGCACGAAAGTCGGGTAGGGTATGTCGTATTTCCTCGCGGCTTGGGACAGAGACAGTCCCTCCTTCAGCACGGAGAAGATGGCCTCAGCCATGGTCTCCGGTCTCCAGGACTTCAGAGGTCCACGTTCACGGAACCGCAGGTTGTGCACCAGGCTCTGATTGGTGTTCCAGCACTTCTGCCACATTGATTGCAGCTGGTACTGGTAGCTATCTGCTGGAAATGAGAAAACAGATGTTAGTGACGTCATAGTTGTATTAGTGTGCATCGCATTAGGTACGAAGTAATAGGTAAAAGTTGGGAATGTTAAGTGGGCGACTAACCCAAAATTGACGATTTTATAATTCATTTTTATACTTGAAAATAAGCCCCAAATTGTTTCATTTTCTAAAATTAAATACTACATTATATTTCCAAGAGTTCAATTTGAACAAAAACACGATATCTTAAAATTTTCTCGATAGAAAAAAATCACAAAGATGCATCTGATTTTCACAAATTTTTCATTTATTATCATAACCGTGCATTGAACTAAGTTAATATTTTAACACATTGTATAAAATTCTATCATTGAGAGATCGACCCAGCGGATTTTCAAAATTTTGTATATTTATAGCGTTATTGACAAAAAAATAATTTGGCGATGAATCCGCGTCGTCCTTTTTCGCCTGGCATATGAAAGACGGGCGTGAGTGTGAAGAGAGAAGGGAGATGTTTGATTTTTTCATTAGTCGCCCTCTTAAAATAAAGTTGGGGATATGAAAATTACTATGCACTATTTTTTTTAAATATATAATAGTCCGGAATCCTGGATTTAGCAAAGTAGTTTTAATTTACAAACAATTATAAAGCAAGTCCGGATAGCGACGGCTTTCACAGTTTTTCCTCGAGAAATAAATCAGTCAAACCATACAAGGTATAAAGTTATGCAAAGATGGATATATTTTGGTCGAGACGAAATTTATGACATTATTTAAAACAACACGCTATTAATCCAGGGTAATGTGACATTAAGTGCGAACAAAAACCTCCGGAGATAGTGAATTTCACCAAAAAACTAATTATACTCGAGCACTTACACAGTTTAATAAATAATAAAGGCACACTTTCGTATTTTTATCACTTACAAATAAAGGATGATTGTTGTTTATCGTAACTATTCAGTAATTTATAGCGTAGTGACACTCTTAATGTGATGTTACGTCAAATTAAAAAAAAAAACAATCGCCATTATTTGTGAGCTGTCATCCATATATGGTGTCGGTTATTTTTAAACGAGAAAATGACACTTCGTATAGCGTAAGGTGCGAAAGTAAGTTATTTCTTCTTACATGATACAAGAATAAAGCTATGTATACATAACAATTACTCATACTTTATCTGATGTGGGTACGCAATACGTAGGTGCATTTGACAAATGGCATAACATTACATACCGTTTTCCTTATAAGGATCTGCAAAAAACTGGACAGTATTAAAATAAAACAAGCAATTTTGTCTATGCATTTAATTTAAATCTAACGGTAGGTATACAACTACAATTAGTACACTTATCAATTATTGTCATTGATATAAGTAAGTAGGTACATAATATTTTCTTGCCGATTTCCACGAACGCCAAATGTCCTTGGTCTTTTATGGTCATATGTATCTCTTATGACTTTCACCAAAACGTATATTGTGTCACTATTACAATAAGGGCCTGTTTCAAAACTTCCTAATAAATGCCGGATATGCTATATCTACAACTTTTTTGACAGATTCTCCATACTCTATCTGTAAAGTTAAGTGGTGGATAGCCTATCCGGCACTCATCAGGAAGTGGTGAAACAGCCCCTAAAACTTTTGGTGAAATCTTAAAAGATAATGACCACAAACTCAATATCAGGGGAAGATTAAAACGGGAATTAGTGACACATAACAAAAAATGTAGTTTTTCCAACAAAAAGCGTTTGATCCTAGTTTGATCTTTTTTTATATTTACAACCAATTATAGTAAGTAGGTAGATGAGGGAGCGTTCATAAATTACCTAAGACACGAATGGGCCGGCTCGACCGGATAAATACCATGGGCTCACAGAAAACCGGCGAAAACAGCGCTTGCGCTGTTTCACGCCGAGTGAGTTTAGCGGAGGCCCAATGGTGGTCCATGGGTGACGGAAGTTGCTTTCCAACAGGTGAACCGTTTGCTCGTTTGCTTGAAAACTTGTAAGTTATAAGTTATTTAAAATAATCACATAATACCTATTTATTTTTCGGGTTAAAAACCTTAAAATCGTGTCACGTAATTTATGACTCCCGTACATAATCTGATAAAAATAATATCACACCCCTAACCCTCGCTAAGTCTTTTATGATAATATTTTAGGTATTTTATAAGTTTTAGTCTAAAATATGTAACAAAATATTATTTACAAACTAATATGTACACGTCAAGAGTTCAAGACTGATATTTTGTATTTTTAAGACCGTTCATCGCTCAAATAGTTAGACTCTAACTATTTGCGCAATGAACGCTCAAATAATTTCATTGCTCAAATAGTTAGAGTGACGTGTGCATACTTGACGTGTACATATTAGTTTGTAAATAATATTTTGTTACATATTACATTCTTTCATAAAAATTCGTAATACTTTTTAAAGTAAGTATACCTATAACCTAATATCAAAGAATTAAGGCACAAACTTTACAAGGCACTTTGTTTAAATGTTCATAAATTTCGTATTTTCCGTAAAATAACTACGAAATTATTAAACGGAAACCAAGTTCTAAGCTATAAATATTAAATGATATGAAATATGAGGTTTCGGTGTATTTTATAATATACCTACGGTTGTTTGTAAAAGCTTTCCGTTTCAAAATATTAAGGAATTGTATTTGAATATTATGTTTTGTATAAACATAGTGACTTCTAGAATTGTTCACAAATCAAAGTACATATCTAAGTATTTTAACTTAAGAGCCCTTTTTCATCATTTTTTTTACTAAATTTACTACTAAATATTTAAACACTAAAAAATAGAGTAAAACACTAAAAAATATATACATAAATATTAAATTTACTACAAAATATTTCAACTCTAAAAATATTTTTTAGTATTTAAATATTTTGTAGTAAATTTACTATTTATGTATATATTTTTTAGTGTTTTACTCTATTTTTTAGTGTATAAATATTTTGAAGTTAATTTTTGTTCAGGAACCTAGGTAATTACTATTTTAAGCTGAAAAATAACTCAAACATGTTAAATATTTTCGTATGACGAAATGATTTTGGTATTACGTATGTATGAGAATTTCGAGGGTAACCCGGGCTCTTAAGGCAGGGATCAATCTCAATCCAAAACGATAACCTTGCACACAACCAAAGACCAAGCGTATACGCATCGCAATAAGATTCATTTCAGCTTAGCATAAAACTGTAGTTACTACGTGCGGATCTTCTCTATTTTTCAGTTTTTTTTTAAATATCTTTGGAAACAAATATTAAGAAACAAATTTGTTCGGTAAAAGATATTTTAATATAGATTTGCTAACAATTTATTCAAATAAAATGTATAATTATCCTAGTTATACTTATATTTCGATGAATTAGATTTTTTTCGGAGGTGAGTTTGTAAATTAATTACAGCCAAAGTATTACGTTATATAAAAATGTTTATGGTTTAAAGTCTTTTCAATATTGTGCTTTATATCTCATATTTTTTACATTTCGTTATTATATTGGAACTAGGTAAACTGGGAGTCACGGAATAACAAATTGGGGTATATGCCCGCCTTAAGTAGCGAATTCTGTTTTCTCTGTTTTATAAAAACCAGAAAAACGACAATTTCATTTTGTAGTTATAGTTTTAATATCGGTTTTTATTGTAATTAGGTAATTGTACAATTATATTTATTTATAGAGAGCACTTTGTTTTATACTTTATAAATATTAATCGAAGCGTATAAAAGTTTTAATTATGCTGACAAAAAACTTGTAAGTTTATTGTAATATCGAATGTATTTATAATTAATTACTTAGTTGTAATAGGGCGGTACATTTGAGTCTGACCTTTCCTTCATTCTTATAGTAGTTTCTGGCCTACCACAGCCTATTTAGTGCCATTCCGGGAACTATAAATACGAACCACCAGGTGGATAAGTTTGTCCTACACTATTGCAAACCCTTTTTATTCAAATGTAAACCTTATGACATACCCGTAGAGACCAAAATATAGTTGGCACGCGGTAGAAGATAGCTGTTTTTAGTTCAACTAATGTTTAAATTAGTCTAATGTTGTAACGGACTTTGTAACACTGTTGTTTTATTGCGTAAGATTGTTTGAAAACTGAAAGTAAATTAAGTTCTTTTCATCCTTAGGTTTCATATTGTATGTGTAATATACTATGACCTACATCAGGTCAGAATAACAATTATTGTTAATGGAATGTAAAAGTAATACAAAATAATAAATAATCTGATTGCATAATATTTTGCAAGTTAGTTACACAAAAACTGTTGACAAAATACCACAAAACTTTTAACTCTATATTTATCAATAATCATTTATATATTATTTATTATTACTTCTCTTATTATACCTAATACAAAGAAAAAAAATATAACCTCCTCCAAAACCGTACATTTTTCATGAAGCAGTCTTCTTTCCCAAGGTTACCTACTAGTTACTACCCCTACTCTATATTTTCCAAAGATCACGACTTCGCCTTTTATTATAATAGGTACTTATAAAAAAAATATATAATCTTCTTCAAAACCGTCCACTTTTAATGAAGTAGACTTCTTCCAAGGTTACCTACTGCCCCTACTTTATATTTTCCAAATTTTATCACAACTGTGATAGTTTTGAGAGCCTATTCGATGCGGTTTGTTCGCATCAAAATATAACATCACTTATTTAGACTTATCTTAGTAAATTCTTAAATATATTAAGGCACGTTATACTGCGTAGTTAGCGAGAATCCGTAAATTGCTTAGGGTGGATTGCACCAACTTACTTTAACTATAACTGTAATTGTTGAGGACAGCGGCCTCGCACCCAAGAAACACATAGTGAGATATAAACTCAGTGCAAAATCAGTGTTTTTACAAATAGACTTTAAAAAGTGAATTGTGATAAATCTGCGGCTCCCTAAGAGGTAAAAAGCAGTTATTTTATTAAAGTAGTTCGTTATCTAATAAATACAAGAAAAATTAGTTGAATAAAATAAATAGGGAAAATAGGGAAAAATAGCCGCTTCCGATAGTAAAAGTGAGACGGAAAAACATACGAATCGGAGCGGCTCACTATACGGCATTGCCTTGAGCCGGGTAAGCGATGTGAATTTCGGGGTTAATGTTCTCCTCGACTACCTCGTGTTTTATTTACGCCCCCGTTCTCAAGATTACTGGTGTAGCCTTGGTCTTCGAGTCCGATCCGAGCCAGCGGCGAAAACCTATGGGCGAATACAGTCTCAAACAGTAACTTTAACTATAACTTCAACTACAGTGCAAAATGTCAAATCTTTGGTTACCGTTAAATATGGCGTCCGATGCCATATTTAACCATAACCGCTCATACTTACATCTAAATTTTTTCGTGAAAATTTACTATGTTTCACGATTTGTCGATTATTACGGATAGTTAAATTTTTTATACTCTCAATACCATTAGGTACCTGTAGCTTTAAAGATGAACGTAACAGACATCTGTCAATTTCTGTGGTCAAAGTTAAGGTTAAAATTAAGGTTAAAGCTAAGTTAGCCTTAACTATAACCATAACTTTAACCTTAACTTTAACCACGCCTCTGGTGCAACCCACCCTTAAGAGTTAAGACATTATCAAAGTCATAGGTAATTAGAAATTAGTCAAGCCGAATCTCACCAAAATATGTCATTTGGAAAAAAAGACGGGTTCTCAGAAAAACCCTTTGTGCCCAGGCTGATCAGAATTAAAATTTTCGTAATAATAATAGCAAAAGTAATTTAAAATAAATTGAAATAAACATTCACATTAAATAAACACAAGTCAAAATGGTCTCATACAATGTATGAATGCCCGCTTGCTACGTTCCTAACCTAAAAGTGACTATGAGAAATGCAAAATTTTCCACTTTGGATTTGGGCAATTCCATTATCGCCGGTGCAACAGTTTCACACACTTAAAGCTTCTTACAGACAAAATGAAGCATATTTATTAATAAAATATCCTTTGAAGGGATACATTTTAACTAGTTTAACAATGATTTATAAATGAAAACCTTCATGAAATGTATGAAGGACCACAAAACAGGTCTGAAGTGCCATCGCCGGTGCAACCAATTTGACCCTCCATTAAGAACTGTGATGAGTTCATAATACTGGTTATTGCGAAACTTTTACAAAATAACTTGCCTATATTTCAAAATAGCATAAAACAAAGAAACTATGTAACTAGATAAAACTAATTATAGTAATAAGCACTAGAAATTATTAACCATTTCCACGATCGCGTGTGCAGCATCAAAATTCTCAAATCTCTTAGAGGTGAATTAAATCGTAATTCTTTAACAAAATTTCAAATTTTCGATATAGAATATATTATTATACTACTAAGTTTGTAATAAAACTGCACCAAATTGTAGTTTTTTTTTAAATTTTCAGTTGTTTATTGTCCTGACAAAATTAATCGTCTAAAAACGATTGAATAGTGTAATTTTTACAAAAGATTTCGACGTATTGTTGTATAACTATACTATAACTAAATATTAATCTATACTAATATTATAAATGCGAAAGTATCTCTGTCTGTCTGTCTCGCTTTCACGCCAAAACTACTGAACCGATTGTAATGAAATTTTGTATACAAATAGTCTAAAGCCAAGGACATAGGCTACTTTTTAACTGGAAAATGGGGTTGTAAGGGGATCAAAATGCGTAAATTTGTTAAAAATAAGTTAGTTCCAAAAATTCATAACAGATGGCGCTAAGAGTCGCCTACATCGCGCTATCGCTTGCTCATAGGTCTTTCTATAAGAGGTGGTACCATGTTAAGCCAGTGCCCAGGACCAGGTTTGCCGATTCTGCGATTATCATAATACACGTTATTAAATAACTCACTACTCAGTAAGTACTTTATCTATGCAGTGACGTAACCTTAAACCTACCAATGATAAACTATAGTTTATGGGTAAAGCTAAAGTTGTGTAATGGGGGGCTAAATAATTAAATATGCTTTAAATTTGGTATAAGTACTTAAATAAAGTTTACTTAATTTAAAAAAATGAAATATTATGTGCACACTGCACACCTGTTTTTGGGTATTTTGATTTAAGGTAGGTACCAGGGCATACCAGGGTTTTAAAAAGCTTTTAAATTTGACACCGCGCGCTATAAACTGAAGTCCACGCGGACGAAGTCGCGGGCAACAGTTAGTTTGAAATATATGCAATTTTAATTTAAAAATATGGGAAAAACCATCGCGTCCCTTAGATGATATTGCTTAAATACGCTCTAAATTATTCGAATTCCATTTTTTACCGATAAAAGTTGTTTTGTTGGTAAATCAACTTTTATCGGTAAAAAATGGAATTCGAATAAATTATTCGAATATACGTAAAAAGTAAAATCTTCTTACGTATATTCCAATTGAAAAAGTAACTAAATATGCTACATTTTAAAATCTCGTTAAGATCCGTCTGTAGCGGAATGGCCCATTTACGGTCTACCTCGTATAGAGCAAAATATAAAAACTATGTTAGATATACGCGACAATCGTATAATATAACAATAACATCTTATATGGTGGTTTTATCGAGAAATAAAGGATGAAAATTATCGAAAAATATTGAAATATTTTTTTATCTTATATTTAAATTGGTATACTTAAACTAAAGCTCTTACTTGGTACTAATAATGGCTATTATTATATCAAAAGTATATACTGCTTATTCGAATTACCATATTTAACTTTTCCAAATAAAAAAAAGCATTAAGTGGAATGTGTTAAGATTCGTCGTCGGAAGTATGTTCAGTTTTGACTCGCGACACCTTCCCTTTAAACGGTGTTTCATAGTATAAAGACACAATGGAATGTTTCTTACAGAACGCCCACCACCATCGAAAACCTGTAAGGCCAACAAACGTAAAACTAGGATCCCTACTACGACGAATTTTCTCTACAAACGCTAGAACCTCCGCTAAAGATTTTTTAGTTCGTCTATTATACGGAGACACGCTGGTCTCGCAGCAAAAGTCTAACACTATTCTCTCCTCGTTAGAATTCAAGCCTGCCTCATCTAGAACAGCCATTCTCTTCGACTTCCCTAATATATTGTCGTATAACGTGCCTTTAGGTATTCTATAATGAGTAGCCGCTTGGGTAAACCTCATCTTCTGTGTGACGACAGCTTGGATCGCTTCTTGCAGTTGACTTTGCGTCCAGGTCGGAGTTTTCAGCTTCAAAACGTTGAACGCTAGATGACAGATAAAAGCGTGAAAACTAAATAGTCCGTACTAATAATGTAGGTAGGATCTTTTCGCACTTGAAATGTCAAGAAAGTAGAAATTCTGTTTTCTCTAATAGCTTCTGGCTTCAAAGGAATTATATAAAAACAATAAAGAATGATGCGAATAGCCTCTCTGTTTCCCTACGAACGGAATTTTCTCACGCCGAACGGCACTTATCCATTTTGCATCTTAACACGTTACTGCCTAACGGGCCTTAATCGGCCCGCCGTTGTACTTCAGCTGGGTGCGAATCAAGAAAACTAGTTCAGATGTTGATAAGATAGAAAGAAATAAATGTCTATCTCAGCTCTTTGTCAAAAGTAGAACTCATCAAAATGAGACAGGCCCACCACGCATTGATGATATAAAAAATACTTCGCTCAGTGTAGCAGTCCACATTAAAACTAGGAGATGCCACACATGCGCCTCAGAATGTTAGGTTGAAGATAATTTTAGTAGTACAAAAAAGAATGTAATGTTTTCGCAAAATAAATAGCTGCAGGTGGGTCGAGAAAGACCTGCCACGCTCTGGGGGGAATATCGTTGGAGGCACGTTTCGGCCACCGCACCAGGCAAAGGTTTATATTCTACTCGCGGCAGTCGAGGTGTTAACAGTTAACGACTACATTATTTGTACGGACTATGATATGGGCATGCAACAATCTAATGCAACATTATATATCACAAAGAACTATGAAGCAATGATTTATCCATTCTTGCAATCGCTCGGGGGTTTCACACAATTTCATATTATATTAAATTATATACCGGGCGTGCAATATAAATGATATATTACGAGCAATTTAGACATTAATAATATAGATACGATCTTATTTTATTGTAGCCGGTATACCTATAATGTAATTGAGCGTTCACAATGATTGAGGAAAATAGAGGGAAATTTCAACTGACCTGCGATGGACGACGTAGAAGCTCCGAGCCAGGCGTGAGAGTTCTCAAGTAATTTCGCCTGCGAACAACACAATTTACATATTAATAACTAATGTCAACCAAACAATTACATAGATGACAGACATGTTAAAAAATATATCCTACTATTTCATATATTTGAAGACGTAAGTGAAAAAACCTAGTAACAGTTAAAAATTGTTGTTTTTTTTCTTTAACGGAGGCTTTAGGGCCGGAAAAAATATTGAAAAAAAAGCGGTGGATTTTATGTGTAGGCACATAAGTAAGATATAATATTAGCCAAATGATGGAGTAGTTGAGTTACAAGGTTTTGTTACAAAATGTTAGTTCTGGTTCTTCCACTCACGTCTTTATTTATTTTCGGCAGACTCAGTAATTCTATAATCTGCACCCAATTCTATTTTTTTTAAAACAACGTATTAGGGCCGGGACACAAAAACACGGCACGGCGCCGTACGGCGTCGTACGGTGCCGCGCCGTGAGAATTCACGGCGCGCATCGTAAAAAACTACTGCACGGCGCCGTACGGCGTCGTATGACGTCGCGTCGTAGAAACTCATCTTGAATTTCTATGTGAGTTTCTACGGCACGACGTCGTACGACGCCGCCAGCGCCGTGCCGTAGTTTTTTACGACGCGCGCCGTGAATTCTCACGACGCGGCACCGTACGGCGCCGTGCCGTGTTTTTGTGTCCCGGCCCTTAGAGCTTCACTTCATTTCTATCCAGTCTGGTTCTACACTACAAAATACTGTTCTCATAACAATTCAATGTCGTAGGTCAGAATTTCATAAGAATGCCATTTTGTAGCTTGATAGTATCAAACTTGGAACGGAGCATTAAGGTTGCACTCTTTTATCAGGGACTATATCCGTAAATAACAAAAGGGGTGTACCCTTTTGTTATTTACTATGTTATTTACTATATTGTTATTTACTATATTATATATTTTTATTTAAAAAATCCCCAGAAACACAAGCCTTCCCTCTGAAACACCATGACAATCGTTCCAAATACAACAAAACAAAAAACGTCCAATAATTTTGGCACAGCGTATTAAAATAACGTCCATCCATCACTGTCGGGAGCAAGCTAAGTATTGCCGCGACAAAATTGTAAAACGCGTGAAACGAAACCGCAGCGTTTTTGAACTGTCAGTGAGCTGTGACCACGACATCTAGCGGACGCGATAGTGGATTTTCAGTTAGATAAACTTCGGAAAACTGGGTTTTTAATCTACGAATTATAAGTAGGTACCTACTTTTATTGGATCTTGGAATAAATACCTACTATGGAACTTTTAAGAGTAACTGAGTCAAAAAAAATCCAGCAAATGAACACAGGGCGAACTTTTACTAGGTTCGGTGATACAATTATGTATTTTCATTTCCCGAGTTACGTAATATTACGAATTATGATGGTTATATTTTATACTTCTGTAATTCAAGAACCTAATTTACTAATGCTTTAATTTGAAATAAGTTCATGTTTAAACCTAACATCGATCGTTATCCCCGATTGATCGCCGCACGTACAAACTAATAAAATATTAGTTTCCAAGAAATTGGCACATTTATAAAATTGACGACAATAAAGGTTATATCGTTTATATTTACATAGCATACGATATTATATACGAGTATAAATTGTTTGTCCGCGTGTACCTAATAATATTATGGGCAAGTCGCTCGCTCGGCGTGTTCATAAATCTATTTTATCGTACGCGAGCAATAAATTTTATTTCGGGATCTTTAATTCTTTGTTATTGAATTGGATTTTAGTGTTTTATTCGGGTAAACAAACGTATCGGTACATTTGAGCGGGGCACGTGCATGAAACGACCGACGTTTTACAACTATTTTCCATTGTTCTTCATTTACATCATTAGGACAATTAAAACTAAGATGGCCGCCGATACAAAGAAAGAGTCTTAGATCGTAAACTCCCGGAGGTGTTAGGATCTTTTCATCTCTCGCGGCTGTTGATCTGAAAATTCTGAAATCATTCGCCTATCACTTGAACAGTATCTTAAACGTTATAACGACATTTATTCATCGATTTCTAGGTTTCTAGGTCCCTAAAGACTAATCTACCTTTCACAAAACTAGCTTACCTACTCAAAGGGCCTATTTCACCACTTCCTGATAATTGCCGGATAGGCTATCCACAACTTAACTTGATAAATAGTGTATGGAGAATCTGCAAAAAAGTTGTGGATAGCCTATCCGGAACTTTATCAAGAAGTGGTGAAACAGGCCCAGAGTATGGGGAATCTGTCAAAAGTGGTGTGGATAGCCTATCTGGCACTTTATCAGGAAGTTGTGAAACAGGCCCTTAATGAAATAAATTGATATTTATGCAATTTTTTGTTTCATTAAGAAAACTAGAAGACATAAAAGACATTAAAACAGGACTCGGTTAGTAAAAATCTTTTTTTTTCTTATACAGCTCTGACCTAGTAGGTAATAGCGCCCAAATAACTGGACACACAAAACGGTTTATATGACATGTAGCGTTATAAAAGAAAACAAATATTAAGTGTGTACATTATACTGTAATGTAGGCCCAACTCCAAAGTCAACAGAAAATGTAAAGAGACATCAATTTGCTTTACAGATTAGCTTTTTCGACAAATTACAAAAAAAAAAAAACGGTTGTCTCTATACGTAAACTTATAGTTAGAAGCACAGGAAATTTTGTTCGACCAAGCATGATTGTCATCATGATTGTGAAACTGTCTGTAACATGCACAATTGACGCTGATCATTGCAATTTTAGACCAACAAGCGACCCTATACGATTTTACCACTTCTTGGCCAACGTAATTTTGGGTCTGAGTCGTAGTAAATGAACTTATAATAAACGTCCACATAATATAGCGTTAAGCTCAAGATTAACTAAATTAATATTGTGCTTCGTAATGTTTTTGATGTATAAAAGTAGTTAAGGTAAAAAATATACTTATTTTCATGGTCAAATTATTGATTTTCAAGTTTTACGCTGCACTAAAATACTAATAATGCTTATTTTAAGCTGAAGACAACAATTTTAAATATTGGATGGCATGCTGCGTTAGAATCAGGCTACTGAAGTAAATTTTTAAATACCAGCCTGTATGCTGATTAGCAATCTTGCTTAACTATAAACAGGAAAGCTAAACTTTATTGGTCCTAGTGTTTAAACGGCAGCGGCACAGGAAATAAACGCATATAGGAAACATTTGGAATTGTTTCCTTGCCGACTGACGGGAAGAAGTTTAGACTAAACCTTAATAGTGTTTATTTAAATGAGACAATATTGTGAATATACAGGGGGGTAACAATGCTATCTACCAGAATCTGATGGCAATTTTTGACAGCAGATTTTCAAAAAAATATTCTTGATCATTGGATAAATTTTTATACTTGCATGTTTAACACACAGAATCAGCCGCTATAAGAAGAAAAAAGGATTAAAATGTTTTATTCCTATTACCCCGGTATTGCTAGAGTCAATTCATTTTCTTACTTTTTGCTATCAGATTCTGGTAGACCTTTAAGTGATAATACTTTAGAGTTTGTATTTGTCCATTATATAGAGTTCATTGTGAAAGTAGCAGCGCTGAAAGATCAATTTTTTTGACATTTTTCACATGGGCGCCCCAGTGTCATAAATTTTCCTAAAAAAGTTATTCTTATATATATATATATATATATATATATATATATAACTAGCTGGTGCCCGCGACTTCGTCCGCGTTAGCATAGTAGATCACGTCCCAAGTATTATTTTTCAAAAGTATTCAATGTACAGAATTGACTTCACTACGATTTTCTAGCTCGTAGCGAGTGGAGATAGATACAAAGGGTAAAGAACAAATTTGTAGGAAATTATATGAACTTTCATTATGTACCGGACTTTTTTTCTCTATGACGCGCCGTTTTAGCGATATGAGCAAAAAACTAAAAATATGGAAAATTCATTTACATGAAAAATTCATGAATGCCTTTGATTGTTCATAAAAAAGTGAAATATCAAAATTGTTGAATTTTTCCAAAGTATATCTCTTCTAAGCCCTTTTAAGATTAGCTCAGAAGAATAATAAAAATTTCTAGATTTCTTGTTTTGAAATAATCAGCGTTTTTATGTTAACATTAAAATGGTGACTATTAATAAATTAACAAAAGCTTAACAATTATCAAATTGTGATAATTTATTTTTGTTGGCGAATTATTGTTTATTGATATGTCTACTTGGTACTTAACTTTTTTTTATTTCATTAAATTAATATTTAATCAGTTAAAATATATTTTTCAATTCACGTTTCAGATTGCGACAATTCACGCGAAACGCGAACTACGCGTTTTTACCGTTACTTTCGCCGCTTAATTTAAGTTATAGGGATTGTTGATAAGGTTCCAGGATCTAGGACTTTTTTTAGAAAATTTCCTGTTCTTTAAGGATCTATTTTCAAAATTTGATTATCTCAAATAGCTTTCGAAATATAAAAAAAAAACTAACTTTTCTTTTTATGTTTACTTAATTATTTATAACTTTTGCATTTTTGTCAGCCCCTCTCGGAATTTTGACAGAATGTTCTAGATACTATTCCGAATCGAATGAGACCAAAATCATAATAAAAATTTTCAGTGCATGAGATTAGGTTTTGATGAAAATGGCACTTGTTAACCAGAGTAGTAGGCACTTGACAATATATGACTGCAAAATACTCAATTATTTATTCGTCTTAATTTACTCGTTCCAATAGGTTCAAAGTAATACAATTACGTCCTCCATCTTCTCTTTTTTTTATCCTCATGGGGGTTGAATTTACCAATATCTAGTCGTCTAAACTATAGTCTAAGAAAATGTCTAAAAACTTTCATCCCTTATTTCATCCCCTTAGGGATGGAATTTATTATCCTTTCTGAGGGGATGCCTACCAACTAAGGGAACGCTTAGGCAATAAGCGTTCCCCTCGGCGCCGGGACTGGCTACGCCGGGGAGGTTCTCGTCCTCTCCCGGAGCCCCGTTAGACGAGAGTTAGGAGGCTCGCATAGAGAGGTGGGATCGTCCTCTCTGTCCCTCTCCGAGGCCTCTTTCTGCGACATAACAATTTCGCAGAAAGAGACCGCCGCCGAGCAAAATGTACCTACCTGAGCAGTTGTCCTCAAAAAGATTTATACCGTAGACATCACGAATACATTACAAAGAACTGATTTTATTAAGGTAATGTTATTATTGTTAAATGCTTACTATTTCGGCATAGTTAAGAGATTGTGTTGATCTTATATTGATAATGTTACTGCAGTGATGAGTGAGTTGACTGAATAACAAATTACGTATGTCGTTTATTTTTTGTTGTTAAGTTTGTGTACAATATCCTGTTATTTCCAAAGATATATTTAATAACCTTCATGTTTTGAGGCCCTAAAATTTAGGGTTCCGTACCCAAAGGTTAAGAACGGGACCCTATTACTAAGACTTCGCTGTCTGTCTGTCTCCAGGCTTTATCTTAAGAACCGCTCTAGCTAAACTTCTGAAATTTTCACAGATTGTGTATATATGTTGCCACTATAACAACAAATACTAAAAACAAAATAATATTAATATTAAAGCGGGGCTCTCATACAACAAACGTGATTTTTCTTGGCCTTTTTTGCTCGATATCAATAATGGCAATAGGTAGGCACTTGAAATTTTCACAAAAGCCTTATTTATACGTGTAATTTAATAATTAATAATAATTTTTAAATAAAATAAAGATTGAAGGGGGGCTCCCATACAAAAAAACACAATTTTTGCTCTATAACGGTACGGAACCCTTCATGCGCGAGTCCGACTCATATTTATTTATTTATTTAATATTGGAAAACCAACAGCTTACAATATTACTTAAGTAGTTAAATTGATAAAACAAGAAGCCAATGACAGGTTTTCACCAATAACAAAGAAAAAACTAGCAAACAAACATGATTTTTAAAAACAAATTTCTGTGTAACTATAATAGATTAAGGTTACAAAGTACAATGGATGTTTAAGATTTAAGATAATAGAACAGTAATTATAAATCAATAAAAATATTAACCGAAGAAGTTAAGGTTCAGTTTGTCTCTTGCATTCTTGGTCCGCAATGTATAAGGATCGAAAGAGAATTTTTTACAGACATTATTAAATTCAATGCTAGCTCGCACTAGACAGGAGTTTCGCCTATAGTTAGAATTATAACATGGAATAGCCAGTGGTGGATTAAATCTACGTGGTCTAGTTGGTACATAAAAGTTTACTTTACTGAGAAGGTCAGGACAGTCAATTTCGTTGTTTATTAATTTTAGAATAAATATGAAATCAGAAATGTACCGACGATTAGACAGAGTTTGAATGTGAAATTTTTTACAAAGGGTAAGGTAGTTATCTGAATTATAGTATATTTTAAGTCTGTAGCATAGGTATCGCATAAATCGCCAATATTTGGCCGATTATTTTGATAACTTTAATAAAGTTTGTCGGAAAAGTACAAAAATACATTAAAATAATGAAAAACTATAAAATAATTTGATATTCGTCACTAATATTTGTCGCATTTAATACATAAATTACACTTTATTATTATTACACTTGTCTTTTAATTCAAAAAATACCTTCAATAAAACGTTGTTTTAAGTCTTATACAACCAAATGAATAAATGGTTATAGTCGTGAAGCGAAATAAAAATGTTGTAAAAGCCATTTACAACTAGATTTTTTGTAGTAGAAGCCATGCGATCTCTGAAACTATTGAATGTAGAATATTTTGAGTTTCTATATAGTAAACTACCCGAAAATCTAAGCTTAATGAGCTATAGTGGTTTATTATAACTTCAAAGAATAAAAAAATATGCGTGAAACAAAATTAGGATTTTTGTTTTTTGGCCGTACTGTAAAATGGCTTTTACGACGTTTCTACCCAGAGGAGTCGATATGTTGCAGTCAAAACTCTTAATCAGTCAAAAGTACTATTGACTAGCAAAATCAGTCAAAACTACTTTTGACCGTATCCTTCAGTCAATATTACTTCTGACTAAAATAACAGTTAAAAGTACTTTTGCCCAATGAAGCTGGTCAAAAGTACTTTTGACTAAGTGATTCAGTCAAAAGTGGTTTTGACTGGTTGTATCAGTCAAAACTCCTAAAAAGTGAGAAGCGAAGAGTGGATTCGATTTTAGTCGGAAAATGTCTGTTTGTCCGTCTTACTGTCTCCAGGCTGTATGTCAAGAACCACTATAGATAAATTTCCGAAGTTTTCACAGTTTGTGTATGTCTATTATCGCTATAACATCAGGTACTAAAAACAAAATAAATTAAATATTTAAGGGGGACTCTCATACAACAATTGTAATTAGCTACTTTTCGAGGCGTTCGAGTCTCTCACCAATTCTATTAACGTGTTGTTTCTTTTCCCTAGTGAACTCTCTCTTAAAGGACCTAGACGCAAGGATTGGAAGTCAGCAGAAGGTCCAACAGGGAAGGATTCTGACTGTCGACATCTGGAATTCGCGTAGGCGTAGCAACTAATTGTGTTAGGTCGTTCGCAAGAGCGAATATCTCCCCACATGATCGAGCAAATATCTCCCCACATGATCAGTTGAGGCATTTAGCCAGTCGGCGTTTTGGGCATTAAAGTAGTAAGTATGCCAATATAAAGCCACGTAGAAAATATAAGGCTATCTCTGCTATATGGGATATCTGCTGCTGCACTAAATGTGAAGCAGCTTGCGGGTGTTCCAAGAGTCGGTCCGTCTCTGGGTCACCAGTCACCACTATGGACCCTTTATAGATGACACGCACAGATGCGAGGGTGTTCGTTACAATCAATGCGGAGCCATAATTTTGAGAGGTCCCTGACTTCAGGATTGCTGAAGTGGCGAGAGCTGTTATCATCTATGATATTATACACACACACTCCAGCTTTGGACAGAAAGAAATCCTCGATATCTGCGTCTTGGTTATAAAGAGATAAGCTGGCTTTGTCATCTCAACTCTCACTACTATGCTAATGCGGACGAAGTAGCGGGTAACTGCTAGTTTATAATATTATTATGGATATTATGGATGGATTATGGATTATGGAAGTATGGATTACTAACATACTATGATTAAGTATTATGTTTTTATTTAAATAAAATTAACGTTATTGTTTGTATGCTGCAAGTTTTTTAAAATAAAATAAAATAAAAATAAAATTATGTTTTTTCTTTCTTTCTACGAGCTCCTAGGAACTTAAATTTTATAAGCGAAACAATTAACGTCTAAGAATATAGAATATTCAAGACAACATAGTCAAATGCAGCAGCCTAAAGAAAAAGAAAAATAGCACATTTTTCAGCTTTTTTCAGCTTTTGTTGCTCTATTATTTGACCAACGTTTTCTTTACATTACATTTTTCTATTATAATATTAAAGTGTAGAGAGTCTTCTTTTTTTAGTCAATTTAGGTCAAAACAAGAGAGTTATGCTTTGTTCAAACCTACGCGACCAAGCGACTGCGAAGCAGGAGCGTCAAGTTGCGTCAAGTTGTCAAATGTGTGTTTTGATTCAAAATATAAGATAGGCGTAGGTTTGAACAAAGCTTAAGGATTAAAATAACTATATTGACACATAAATCGATAGTACATTAAAAATTACGCGATAAAACATTATTGGAGCCGAACATTATAGCAATATAGAAACATATAAAACACCATTGATTACGTGCGGTGGGTTATGGCACCGTAAACATGCTGTAAATAGTACATGTAATGTCCCCTTTATTTACTTGTATTTCATCATAATCTATATAAATAAACATGAATTTTAAATTTTGTTAGTCTCGGAAAACTCGAGGACGGCTAAACCGATTTGGCTGATTTGAGTCTTGAAATGGCGTGGAAGTCCAGACAAGCTATGCAAAGTTCACTGGGACATCTAGTATTTTTATAAATTATAAAAATTATGATAAACTGTAGAATTTGTTTTTGAACACTGCACCTTAATCTCAAGAACTACTGGAGCAATTTTAATGTAATTTGACAAAGAAATAGGGTATGTACAATGCAGCTTTTTTCGGGAAAATATATGATTTCCGCGAAATGTATGTACGCGGGCGAATCTGCATAACATCTATTGAAAGACGTAAAGCAATGAATTTTTGGAAATTTTATTTCTAGATACACCGAAAGTCATTATCGTCTTATATTTAAAATTAATCAGTTGTATTTACCTGATCGATAGCATATCCGACCTGCAACAATATAAGATCTTTGTAGTTTTCTATTTTTTAAACACATTTTGATAATATATTTAATTTTGGGTATGTTTGTTATAAGAATTTCATTGTAACTTAGATTTCCTAAACTTAGATTTTTGATCTCTAACAACTAACAAGTCTCAAGTTGGTTTCTAACACAACACAATTAGCCGCTAAGTTAACAGATACAATATAAAAAAGATTAAATAGTAAAGGCAACATTTATTGATATTTGCATTATGATACGAAGAATAAAAGGCAAAAGAACCGCAGCTTGATAAAACTAATCACACATCCTCTCTGAGGTAAGAGTGCGGTTGAATCGAGATAATGCCTCTAATAAGGCACAGGAATAATATTAAATCCTTTCAGTAATGAGGCATATTGTTGCGTTTTTATTTCTAGAAGTTTTGTCTTATCCGCATACCGAATAATTTCGGTTTTGGAATAATCGATTAAAAATTAAATAAATTAAAAGTTTTAAAACATTTTCAGCGTCCCGAAATTATTTGCTTTATGTTTACCGTACGCTATGTACGGGTAACGGGAGTCGAAAGTTTGGTGGAGACGCGCTTCTTGGGACTTTGTAACTATTACCATAAAAAACTAGTTTTAACCTCAAAATATTCAGGGATAGATGAGAATCCTTTTAAATATAGGACGGTCGTTCCGCTGTCCGCTAGTCGTTTGCGCGGACTAGGCAGTACGCCTCCGCATTATCCATTTCCACGTAACTGTCTTTTTGTTCCCCGTTTGATTGTTTAAGCGTGCGTCGATGTGGTATCCAATGGTTTTTTTTTCTATGGCGCTTTCACTTGAAATGGCTTCAGTCAATTGTGGAATATGTTGCTCTTATTGTTTCAGAAGAACAATAACTGCCTTCATTTTATATGTTTACAGTGTCTAACGGCCGATAGGCACTTTTCTATTGCTATTGTGCCTCTGTCACAATTATTGCATCATTAGTTTTTTTAACTTCTAATTAAAAATGCCATTGTTTCGTCCTCATTATTATTTTTAGTCATTAGAAATCTTTCGTGCAATTAAAAAGTATACGCGCGAGTGAAAAATCAAATAACATAATGCATGGAGGTATTAGGATTTAAGTGGGGTTGCCTGGCTACGGAGGATTTCCCCGTGATTTTATTGCTTCAGGTCTACAGATGAAAGCGATTCAAAACTTTTGTTTTATCAATACACTTGATTCGATTGATCTTTTTATTTATAGATCTAAGTAACTACGCGTTCAAACAATGAAAACCTTAGGCGTTTTATTACGGGCTATTGTTGAATTAAATACAAATATTTTTGGAAAATAAAGGCACGTCTGCCTGTGTGTCAAGAAGCACAGTTATATTAAGTAAATATACCTGTGCTTCTCTAATGAAATAATATGGTATCTATAAAATATGGAGTATGCCTGTGAGCCTGTCCTGTCGTACTAAATGCTCCTGCGGGATGAGCGAATTTCTGCGCGAATGAAGTTGCCGTCATCATACTATAACTGCGTAAACGAAAATAACTTCAATAAAATACAATAAGGACCCTGAGCCAGGTAAGGCTATGTTCCTTTGAAGGCCAACTATCAAAAAGTCACAGTTATCGTCATGTAAAGGCATTTTCCTTCTATTAGGTACACACTTAGATCCATCAAACTTATGGCCACAAACGCGGCGGGGAGTCGATCGCGCCGCTATTGTGACAGTGAGATCTCACTGTTTGTAGACTTTGGTTGTAGAGGCCACAATTGTAATTTCCGCACCCTGAAAAACTTTAGTTTTTAGTTACATAACCTATATCTATCTCAAATTTTTTGCTGGGCATTATCGTATAGGGATATATGTATGATATGTATGATATACTAATGAAAGAAAATCTACTTATGCCTCGATTTACGTTAAAATATTGGTAATGTTCCTAGGAAGGCCGGTGGTTCCTTATAAGGCCCAACCAAAGATTTGATAGTTGGCCTTGCTAGGGAACATAAACTTTACAAGGAACATCTAAACATCATTAACATATTGTTATCAATAACAGTTATGTTTTAGTTATGTGTACCGTAACAATTAAAATAATGTTGTTTTTTAAAACATATTTACTTATTAGAATTATTAAATTTATACACGCATATTGAACATTTTGGCCTTATAAAGAACGGGCCCATAAGAAGACCATTTTAGATAAAAAAAAAAATTGTATTATAAAACGCATTGTCAATTAGTTATAAGGTGTCAATGTGATACTCATTGCTACTATTTTTAAAGAATTTCCATTTATATATTCTTACTTATAAGATGATGTTCAAGCAATGTTCGTTATAGTTTTTTTAGATGATATAAATATATTGAGCATTCAATGTGTTGCTTAATTGAAAGAAATTACAATGTCATTTTAGTAAAAGCAAATAAATAAATAATTGTAACTCTATTTTCAAGTTAAACGACTGATGTATAACATTGTTTGGAGCTGTGTTCCTTGCAAGGCCATTTGGAAGAGCTCAGCAAAACTTAAGTTTATTGAATGGCTATTGAAGCAAGGTTAAAAAGAGATTTATAATATGATACCTTATGAAACAGAGCATTACTTGATAATTTGTTTTCTTAATTTATTTAGTTAATAAACGAATAACAAGCCTTGTCCGTGGGAGAGCCATGCTCCGGCACGAATGGGCCGGCTCGACCGGAGAAATACCATGGCCTCACAGAAAACCGGCGTGAAACAGCGCTTGCGCTGTGTTTCGCCGAGTGATTGAGTTTACTGGAGGCCCGATCCCCTACCCCCCTAGAAATGCCGCAGTTGAAAAACAATTTGTTACCCCAAGAGGGTACCAACTGCGTTGGAGAATCCCTCTCTGGACGTCCATGCTCAGGAACCCCTGGAACTGAACGTGGACGTCCAGGCTGCCCCTCGTATTCTAGGGAGGGCAAAACTGCGCTCCAATCTGCTCGGGGCAAGATCAAACACACAAAGGCACCCCCCTCGATATTAAACGTGGACTTTTGCAATATCAGGGAATTACACTCCAACCTTAATGCCGTCCATTACCACCTTGAGACGGCAAAGTCGGCTTTGCTCTTTTTAACCGAGACGCAGATATCATCTCCGAGTGACACATCATACCTTTCCCACCTAGGGTATTATCTCGAGCACTCCTTTCTACCCAAAGCTGGAGTGTGTGTGTATATCAGAGATGATATCGGCTCTCGCCGCCTCAGCAATCTTGATGTCATGGACCTGTCCATCTCATGGCTCTGCATAGATTGCGACGACCACCCTCGCGTCTATGCATGCCTATATATGCCCATAGTGGTGACCCCGAGACGGACCGACTCTTGGAGCACCTGCAAGCTGCTTTAGATTTTGTGCAGCAGCAGATCCCATCCGCAGAGATCATAATACTTTGCGACTTTAATGCCCACCACGCCGACTGGCTCAATGCCAGTAAAACTGATCATGCGGGGAGGTCTGTCTGCAACTTTGCCCTTGCGAACGACATGACATAACTGGTTACTACGCCTACGCGAATCCCAGATGTGGATGGTCCGAATCCTTCCTTGCTAGACCTCCTGCTGACTTCAAATCCCGACGGCTACCAAATATCCGTAACCGCACCACTTGGTTCATCGGATCATTGCCTTGTCAGGAGTTCTGTGCCACTTACGACGGTGTTAAGACAGCGTGCTGTTAAATACCGTCGTGTGTGGCACTACAATTCGGCAGACTGGGATGGGATGCGGTCGTTTTTTGCATCCTATCCTTGGGGGCACGTGTGCTTCTCGCCGGATGATCCCGACAACATTGCCAACTCTGTTGCCGATGTGGTGATGCAGGGGATGGAACTTTTCATCCCGTCCTCTGTAGTGCCAACTGGCGGCAGATTTCGTCACTGGTTTGGTTCGTCCCCCAAAAAAGCTTCTCGCCGGAAGCAGGAGGCTTACCAATCCTGGGCCAACGCGGTGTCTGCTCGGGATTTAAATACCAGCACATATAAATAGGAGTACAACCTTGCCTCTAGGTCCCTCAAGAAAGAGATTACTCGGGCAAAGCAACAGCACGTCAATAGAATTGGCAAGAGACTTGAGCGCCTCCCCTAGGGAACCCGTGCATTCTGGTCTCTGGCCAAAGCTATGCATATAGCATGTCGGATATTCGGTTTCATCAGCGCTCCCTTGATATCCAAAAGTCGAGTGGGCCTGACGGAATCCCGCCTATTGTGTTAAAAAAGTGTGCTCCAGAGTTGGCTCCGGTCTTGACGCGTCTTTTTTGGCTCTCCTATTCTACTGGCATCGTCCCGGCTTCCTGGAAGACAGCCTTGGTGCACCCGATCCAATCGTGCTGATCGCTCAAATCCTTCCAACTACAGACCAATCGCTATAACCTCTCTCTTCTCGAAGATAATGGAATCCATTATCAATAGCCAGCTTCTTCGATACTTGGACGGCCAGGGATTACTAGCGACAAACAATACGGGTTCCGTAAGGGTCGCTCGGCTGGTGATCTCTTGGCGTACCTGACTCATCGTTGGGCTCAGGCAATTGAGTCGAAGGGAGAGGCATTGGCTGTTAGTTTGGACATTGCGAAGGCCTTTGATCGGGTTTGGCATAAAGCGCTGCTTTCAAAGCTTCCATCATACGGGCTGCCTGAGAAATTATGTAAGTGGGTCACTGGTTTCTTAGCAGACAGAAGCATAAAGGTCGTAGTTGACGGCGAATGCTCGGAAACTCAGTCTGTTGATGCTGGTGTCCCTCAGGGCTGTGTGCTATCGCCTACTCTATTCTTACTGCATATCAATGACATGTTGCCACCATTCAGACCAGCGGCATTCATTGCTATGCGGATGACAGTACAGGTGATGCTGTATATACCGGCTCCCCCAATATTTCTCGGCAAAATATCACTGAGAGTCGAAACGAACTTGTGTCTAAGGTGGAGAATTCATTGGAGAAGGTCTCTGAATGGGGTAGACGTAACTTGGTCCAATTCAACCCCGCCAAGATACAAATCTGCGCGTTCATCACTAAAAAGTCACCAATGGTCGTATGTCCTCGTTTGGAGGGCACATCTTTAACCATCGCCCCTAGCATTGAGATACTTGGCGTCAACATATCGAGCGAAGTCCAGTTCCGATATCATCTAGAGGGTAAGGCCAAATTAGCCTCGAAGAAGCTTGGTGTTCTTAACAGAGCGAGACAGTATTTCAGTCCGGACCAACGCCTACAACTCTACAAGGCGCAGGTTCGGCCTCATATGGAATATTGTTCTCACCTCTGGGCAGGGGCGCCAAAATACCAACTGCTCCCTCTGGATCGTATCCAACGAAGGGCCGCTCGAATTGTTGACTGCCATAGTGTTTCAAACAGCTTGGACCCCTTGGAATTACGCTGAGTTGTAGCTTCACTCTGCATCCTCTATCGGTTGTATCACGGGGAGTGCTTCGAGGAATTGTTCGGAATCAGGTAGTAACCTGCAACTTTTCGCCATCGTCCCACACGAAAAACATACCATCCTCATCACCTTGATGAGTGGCAGTCTTCCACAGTGCGTTTTTCGCGTAACTTTCTGCCGCGCACTGTAAAACTCTGGAATGAACTGTCACCAGCAGTTTTTCCGGACCTATACGACCTGCAAACCTTCAAGAAAAGAGCGTATTCCTTCTTAAAAGACCGGCAACGCACCTGCAGCTCTTCTGATGTTGCGAGTGTCCATGGGCGACGGTAGTTGCTTACCATCAGGTGACCCGTTTGCTCGTTTGCCCCCTTATTTAATAAAAAAAAAGTATTTTCCCGTTAGATTGGCCTTTACATGGCTCAACCTCCTTATTTGTTATTTTTAATGACCCTGTTTCAGCGAGAAATCAATATTTAATATACTATATGAGTAGTTTTAATCATTCTACGCTGAACGCCACAAGACCAAATTAGTTTATTTAATATTTATTTAGCATCTAGATTACAGTATAAGGTTGAGTAAATAGATTATAACTTATCTAGAACAAACTAAAAGCTATTTCTGATAATACCTTCCTTGTATAGTTAATAATTAATATTATGTACTTTATATTATTGACATTCAGAATTTCAAATGGATGTGCATTGTGCATATTTGAAAAAGCTATAATTTTTTATCTGAAGCTTAAATTTTATTAAAATTTACTTCCACAACTTTTATAATGTTATTGGAAGGCGTTCGTAGAAGAGGGGTTTCCAAGGAATTTTCTTCTGAATAAAATGTCGCCGTTAATGGAAAATTTACCGAGTATATTTATCATAAAACGAATTTTCAGCGGATATACTTTTCTTATGGCCTGTTTCACCGCTTCCTGATAAGGCTATCCACCACTTAACTTCACACATAGAGTATGGAGAATCTGTCAAATAATCCTATCGGGCACCTTATCAGGAGGCGGTGAAAGAAGGCCTTAATCTATTACAATATTTATTCGTCAGGTTAAAGAAGTCCTGAGAAGTTAAGAAAAGCCTAGACGTCGTCTATCGCAGCCGCCTTTATGGCTGAATAACAAGAAAAGCCACATTAATTCAGCAAATTATCTATTCAACGTTAATTCATATCATATCACGTGGTTTAGAACATTAAAACAATAAAATAAACAATTTAATTTCGTTTTATTTTTTCACCCCTTTTGTTAGGTATACTTATTTGTATGACAACATAGCAACATACTCACTACGTTAATAAATAACTTGAATCAGGAAATTATGTAAAAATACAGCCCAAAACACACAGGTAATATGTCATTATCTAGTTTTCATATTTTATTGAGCGTGTCACTCATACATGTTGAACTATGTCCAACAGTCATAATAACGTGAAAACCTGTCATTTACCGTAACTGATATATTATTATATAATTTTGAATCTTTTTAAAATACGACCGTTGTTATATAGAATGTATAATTTTTTGTGAACTATAATTAAATAGCAAACAGCAGGTTAAGACCGTTTTATTATTTATGAAGTCTTGGTAGGTATTAATCAGCATTTTCTTGTTATTAGTTTGGAGCATAGAAATTCGTAAGTAGATTATGGAATATACCCTATCGGCGTTAAGAAGGATGTTATTGAGTAAATATTATGAAGTACTTATTACTCAATGTAAACACATCGCTATGTTTTATCGACCAATTTTGATTATGTCCATCAAAAAATTATTGAAACCTTTTTAAGCAAATCTGAAGAAGATACTAGGATAGAATATTCACATCTCCAAAATACAGCAAAACTACAAAGTAAACGTAAACTTCATCAAACGAAGTCAGATAACGTAAAAGTCTGATTGTATTAATGTGAGCTAAGTCTATTGTTAAAACAACATACATATTAATTGTTTTTACAAACTTCCTACAGAACAGCCGTTCGGCACACAAAAGTTTTAATTCTTCGCATTAATTACGAAGACTGTCGTATCTGTAAAGTCAAATATTAGTGCTATGGTACTTATGCAAAACGAGTAAGATTTTATTTGACTTCCGCGTAGTTTCGGCGCTGGCGACGATGTAAGCAAGACAAACATGTTAATTACACCCCTCTTACCCCCCCTTTTCCCCGGAAGGGGGCTTCCCCCAACCCACCTCCCAATTATTACGGCGCGCGGCGCAACACTCAATTATTTACAGCCAACTTTGTCGAACATTTGTTTTTAATTTAAAACGACTTTTATACGTTCATAGAAATTATAAAGGCGTTATAATATTCATTGCGAAGGCTGCAGGTATGATGTAGATAGACCGCGGTGAATAAGTAATGCTAGTTCCCTATTATGTGTAGTATCAAATATGTATACTTCGCCTCTTTATTTCGGTGTAAACTAAACGGTGAGCTTGCTTATTTATGAATTACTTATTTACACACCATTATTATTTTAAGGTTTTTCAGAAAGTGTGTGGGTATGGCGATGTTAATGAAGCTAACAATGTTAATTTCAGTACGTGAGTTTAGGGGAATAGTGAAAAAAAAATGTAAATATACTAAAATAATGTCGTAAATAATTATATTGTTAATATTTAGTGCAATAAGTAATTTAATTGTGATACTGTTCAATATAAGGATGATATCTGTATTAAAAAACCAGCCAAGTGCGAGTTGAACTCGCCCATGAAGGGTTCCGCAGCAGCAATAGGGTTTATTTCTATAAAGTTAAAAGGTTTTTGATTTATTTTTATATTTTAGTTGATTTAATGAAAGTTAAATTAAGGTTTATCATTTATGACATATAAAAAAATTACTTGTTGGATCTCGTTCAAACCAATTTTCATTGGTAGTTTTTATAATAATGTACATCATATATTTTTTTTAGAATTATCATGCCCCTACTTTGGAAGTTAGAGGGAGGACACACATTATATCACTTTGGAAGAGTCTCTCTCGCAAACTATTCAGATTAGAAAAAAATGATATTAGAAACCTCAATATGATTTTTGAAGACCTATCCATATATACCCTATACACATAGGTTAGACGAAAAAAAAATTTTTTTGTTTCAGTTGTACGTATGGGGGACCCCTAAAATTTTAATATTTTTTCCATTTTTGTATCAAAATCTTAATGTGGTTCATAGACTACATCTACTTACCAAGTTTCAACGGACGGATGGACGGACGGACGGACGGACGGACGGACGGACGGACGGACGGACGGACGGACGGACGGACGGACGGACGGACGGACGGACGGACGGACGGACGGACGGACGGACGGACGGACAGACAGACAGACAGACAGACAGACAGACAGACAGACAGACAGACAGACAGACAGACAGACAGACAGACAGACAGACAGACAGTCAGACATGACGAATCTACAAGGGTTCCGATTTTTGCCATTTTGGCTACGGAACCCTAAAAACGACATTTTAGTGATCACCTTGTGATGAAACTTAAAAAATACCACACAACTTAAATTAAAATCTGACTACTCCTAGGAAGAGATCTTGGAAGATGAATGAAATAGCTACTTTGAAAACCTCCGCTACATTCTTCACAAATAATATTCGCGCAGTGTGCAAGCGGCCTTATTCATATTGCATTTTAATACTGGTAGAGCTATAGCGAATATATTACTGAATAGAGAATCTAAGTCATTATTCGTGGTCGCACCTCCTGCATTAAGCTCATTATGCACGAAGCTATATTACGTTGAAATCGCAGTTGCCAATTTGTTCATAATTCCCTTGAGATACGCACATTAGTGATTTACGCTCGTACGCCTAGATAGCTCTGAATGTGGTTGGAATTTGTGAAAATGTATCTAATGCTACTTCTATTAGCCTATGCCTTTTCTTATGTGATTATAGTAGATTTGAAGGTGATACAAAAGAAAGAAAATTGCTCTGAATGTGGTTGGAATATTGTGTGTAAATATAACTACCTATTAATATATATCTTCTTGTATATGAAATTCTCGACTAAATTTTAACTTATGACTTTATAATTACTTCACAATTCAATTCAATTGAACATGCTACTTGCTACTAAATTTGTGTTTATATGCAATTGATAACTTAAAATTAAGTAAAAATTTAGATAACTACTTATCCACTTAATAAATGCAAGCCAGCCATTAGAGCTCATTTGAGTAAATACTATTTTGCTTATGAAATAAAGCCACCATTCACGGTAAAGCGATCTCATTCTATCTGTAAATTATCTAGATTTACAATCGAAATTGCAACTTATGAAGCCTATTATATTATCGTAACAATTAGTTGTTAAATCTAAATAATAACTATATATTTGTAACAATTTATTGTTATTATGATATTATTGTTTTCTTATACTTTTGTAGAATTTAGAAAGATTGTCTTGAATGGAGGGCTTTTACATTATGTTTTGTCATCATATTATTGTTAAAAAAATATTGGCGTTCAAAATTCAAAATTATTTATTCCTGTACGAATTGGTGTTTTTTTTCATTGAGATTTAATTTTATGCACAAAAGATTGTTTAAAGTGCCAAAAAATTTAAAAATATTTTTTTATAAGAAATGAAGTTACACTTTTACTAATCTATTTATTTTACATATTATCATATTATCAATAACAGGCTTTGTCTTGAATGATATAATAATCATAATACTTACTTAATAATTTTCAGTAAGTATTATAATAATTATTAATATCATAGACTTATAATATATACATCATACGTTTATGATTAATATACATGGTGAGGTATTCGTTTTCCTACAGTGTTGCTAGAATTAGTTTACCCCGTGATTTAGGCGAAATCTAGGGTTAAAGCAATTATTAGATATGAAAATGGAATTACGATAAAACCTAAACAACTGATTGTAGAGACTGAAAATTTTGGGGAAGTGTTCTCCGTATGACGAAGAAGGAATGTTCATGTTTCGAAAAAACGTTATTAAGTTTAATATACTTGCTGTCCCGGCAACGTTCTTTTGCCATATAAAGTATTTTAGTGGGGTGATTAATAAGTATGGCACCATGGCAACGTTCGTCGCTAGCCCGTCGTACAATGGTCGTCGACATTATCGAGTTGTAGTAATTTACTATTATTTATTCAACAAATGCACTCATCAATATAAAAAGTAGCCAGTAGCCCAGAAACCAGACATACTATTTTCTTAGTCTATGCAGTAGCCGGTTCTCAGACCTACTAAATATGCATAATACTTCTATACTTATTATAAAACAAAGTCGCTTTTTTTCCCTCATGTCCCTTTGTTCCCTTTAATCTTTAAAACTACGCAACAGATTTTGATGATTCTTTCAGTGTTAGATAGCCCATTTATCGAGGATGGTTATAGGCTATATTTTATCACGCTAAGACTAATAGGAGCGAAGAAATAGAGGAAAATGTGGAAAAAATGGGGAAAATTATTTGAAAGGGCTAACTTGAACGCGCTAATCTCAGGAACTGCTGGTCCGATTTGAAAAATTCTTTCAGTGCTAGATAGGAAAAAACGGGGGAAATTATTTGAAAGGGCTTATCTCGCGAACTACTGGAGCAATTTTTATGTTATTTGGCACAGATAAGAAATATACCACGTGAAGGAACATAGGCTATGGATTTTGATCATTTTTTCAGTGGCTATATATTTTATACCCGTGCGACGCCGGGGCGGGTCGCTAGTATGATATAAAAATTAGTGAAGCCGTTTCGGAGGAGTACGGTTTATAACTAACATACAGTGTGTGACAAAACTAAGTGATAATACTTTAGGGTGTGTACGTGTTCCTTGTAGAGATTTCACTGTGAAAGTACACTGCGGGGGCCGTATCAAGGGCATCATTTTTATTTCATTTCATTATTAATGAAAAGACTTAACAGAAGGCCTAAGGGGCGGAGCCGCCCGCCAAAACAAAAACAAACAGAAATTCCATAAGTAGGTTAGGTTAGAACTTAGACCACAACACAGAGGGAGCCGAGCGAGCGCAGCGAGCATGCTGTGGCAGCAGCCAGCGACCGTTACAAAAGAAAGGGGGGGGGGGGGGGGCTCGAGGGGCACAGCCCCCCGCCAAAACAAAAACAAACACAAGCCAGAAAGTCCAAAAGTTGGTTGGTATAGAACTGTGACTGTGCTGCAGCAGCAGCCGGTGACCGTCACAAAACACGCTATGTAAATTGCCGAGAGTAAAATATGGTGTCAGAATCCCGAAAATTTCAAAGGTGAGTAGCTCCAATACTGTGGGGTTTCTCAGTGTGGATTTGGTACGGGGGGGTGTTTCTTGAATTTGACTTGAATTATTTGAAAGGGCTTATCTCGCGAACTACTGGAGCAATTTTTAAGAAGACCACGTTTTTTATTTGGCACAGATAAGAAGACCACGTGAAGGATCATAGGCTATCGATTTTAATCATTTTTTCAGTGGCTATATATTTTATATCCGTGCGACGCCGGGGCGGATCGCTAGTACTTCTATAAATAGTAATTAGCCCATGCCTTTTTTATGTCACTATGGGAGATTTTATTTGTAAGTGAAACAATAGAAATAATACTGATCTGTCTACAGTTGATTTAGGATAGAATATTGGAATGTTTCAATTCAAGAATATTTTAGCCTTAACTCTTAAGTCAAATTTAAATTATTTTTTAATGATTACAAATCCAAGTCAAAGCAGCATTTTTACAACATTGTACAATATAATATAATATATCGCGTGAAACGCCGCATCTACTTAGTCATCTTTATATTATCTTAATTGATTTAACATCATCCACGTGTCGTATCTACAAAGTTGTATTTTTCTATTGCGTCTTGCAGTTTTTACATAATATATGGGAATTACTTATCTGAAAAGTAATGATTTTCAATTGCGTCAATAATAATTATAAAAAATTTCTGCGTATAAAATAGTTATAATTTTTCTATAGAGGTAGTATAATTTTTTTTAACTTATTATCCGCGTAAATTGTCGTATCTGCAAATCAATATTTCTGTATTACGTCAGTTTAAACGTATTATCCGCGTATGTAAAAAGTTACCAGGGTCGTATTTAATACTAGAAATTAAACGGTAACACAATTACTGCAGTAGATACACGAGCCGAGAAAATTTCAGCCCGCATCTGTTTATAATTAATTTAGAACATTAATACTGCATTTTACGACTGTCTATTGTTTTGTTTTCATACGCGCTACGCCAGATACAATTTTGTTATGTTAAATTAAAATTGGCGTGTTTTGTTACAGATGGCGCCAGTGTAGATACACGGTTGAGATGGTGTATTGTACGTAAATGTTTTTAGTTAACCTGGCAAATATAAATTTTATGTTTAGTAATTACTACTGTAGTAGTACTTTAGTGTGTACATTGTATATTCAGTTTAAATTCGTTAAATTGATCAAAATATTGTAAACAAAGTAGTATTGGCTTTAAGGCTACAAGCCAATTTATAATAATAACCGTGCAGTAATTCAATTAAAATTAACTGAATAAACTTAAAAATAAACAAATTTTATTGACATAATCAGAAATAATGGTATAAAATAAAAATAAAATTATTAGGCAGCGCAGGAAGCAAAATAATAAAACAAAAAGCTTTGAAACTATTCGCTCAATAACAGAGAGAAATAAATGTACGCTTTTCAATAAATCCCATATTTATAAGCGTTTATCGCAAAAGTTTTAGAACTCAGAAACTTTCCGAGCGTTCGATTTTTTTCTTTTACATTCATTTGTGCTGGATGTGTTGCAATGAGCAACAAATTTTGTTTTTTTTTTTAGTAACGCTATAGGGCTCCAACTTTTAGATAACTTTGCCTTTTTTCTTATTATTTTCCGATTCGGCGTGGCGGCGCATTTCGGCGATTATGCGACGGAATCACCACTAAACGCTTGTGTTTAAGTTAACGACTTGTCAACGCATTAAGCGAACTGTCCTTCAGCCCGTAATTGGGAGGGGTTAAAATAAAAAACGACATTAAAAGTGAACAACGGAACGCGCTAAAGTTTAAGCGGCAACTAATTAAAAAACAAAACGAAAAAAGAAGCGCACTTCAGCGCAACTGGCTTTCCCGAATTAAAAGTCGTTCTTTTTCGCGCGCTTTCCCTTTCGTCCAGCTAATGAGGGTAAGGACCTTCGCGTGTACTGCTGCCTTGTTCTATTTACAAATCTGTTTGCTCATTGTTCGTAATTCAAAAATATCTTTTTTCTTATAGGCCAGTACCTCCGACACGTAGAAAAAGCAGAAAAATACTAACTCGTTTACGCCGATTTCCCCTTTGTCTGTCCAAAGTTTGGCGCACACATACATTGGCTTTTCAAAATTGAGTTTAGTCAATGCTAAATGGCTCCTGTATTATGACTTTATTCCAACGTATTTAACACTGTTTAAATGATCTACGAGGGAAATGTTGACAATTTTTATTCGTGTATCGTTTATAAAATATTGTCTAAGTATTATTTTTTATCATAAATACTATAGAAACCAATAAAACAATATTACTTTTTTTATCCAACGTTATCGGATATAGCGTGTTCATCATGTCTCTAGGTTTTTATTTTAGAGATATTTGGGCTTACCACGTATAGCAAAATATTTGTGAAAAATCGTGAGCCGCATCCCGATGGATTATACGCTAAACAAAGCAAAAAGCTGTGTGCCTTGCTCGGTTTAAGCAAGATGTTTTTGTTGTCGGTTCGCGGTAGTTCCATCCTTTTGATGTCGGTGGTCGATATTTACACATTTCTTACGTCAAATATTCCTAAACTAAATACTGCCTCTACAATAAACATGTCAATGTTATTTTTAAAGTTGGAGGGATTTTGCTGACTCTTCCATTTTCGGATTGTTGTAAAAGCTGAATGCTTCGATGAATCGAAATGCTAAGTAGAGCAAATGTTTCAAGCGGTTGTTTTGATGGAATGAACAGTTGTAAAAAACAGTCATTGCAATAATGCAATTCATTAATTTTTTTGTTCCACTTGTAAACATAATATCGAATATAATATATTTTCTATAAGCTATTAATATCCAATAAAAATAACTTTGCACTTGTATGGTATTAATTGTTTTCCAATGACGGGTGATTTTTTGTTTCAAAAGTCAAAGACGCACATTCTGTAATGAACGCATAATACTTTTTTCAATTGTCGGATAAGTGACTGTGGCTATATTTCTTTTTGTTTACTTTACAAGGAATTGAATAATGCCTAGAAAAAACTGGCAAGTGCGATCGTAATATTTATGGCTTGGTTCCGTAATTTTATCTTGCATTCATTGTAAAAGTTTCTATTCTCTTCCTCTTGCCATGGATAATAAAAAAAATATAGATATATACTATATATATATATATATATATATATATATATATATATATATATATATATATATATATATATAATATATAAATATAATATATATAAATATAATATATATAAAAATATTCAGGTTTATAGAGCACCTTTACGTAATTTTCTTATTGTTTGCGTCTTGGTATTGCTAAAGTAAAAAATATTGGCGAGTTTGTGTTGTACGCCTCCGTACACACATTCCATTTTTCTGTTTTTCTGCTTTATGATTGTATTTTGTTTTTCCAAAAAACTGAAACATTTAAAAGCTTCGAAAATGTCTTGATTTCTTAAAATGCCTTATAAATTAGTTTAATAGCAATAATATCTAGACATCTATATTATGTGTTAGGGATCTCTAAAGATAGATAATAATTTCGAAGTAGAAACAATTAGCCATGATATTATACACCTTATAAACCCTTAAACTGACAATGGTAATTTTATGGCGAAGCTACAGAAAAATGCCATAATAGCCCACGGGATTGAGTTTTTATTCGCATTTTGTAATATTATCCAAATAAGTCGAATGACGCTGATCCTCACACCATATTTTTATACTGCACTAGATGATGCCCGCAACTCCGTTGCGCCAAAACTCGTTTATCGTGCGGGAACCGTACATTTTCCTGGGACAAAAAGTATCCTATGTCCTTTCCCGGGGACTCAAAGTATCTCCATACCAAATTTCAGCAAAATCGGTTTAGCGGTTTGGGCGTGAAGAGGTAACAGACAGACAAACAGAAAGACGGACAGACACACTTTCACATTTATAATATTAGTACGGATCTATATTGATGGTTTATCAAAAGCTATTTTAGACATTTTTAAGGGTTGACTTTAGGGTTTCCATTTAGTTTTTTTGGTTAGCTTGTATAACTTTTTGACGAGATACACTGGGAATGTGCGAAATGAAATAAAAGGTACGCAACTATAATTACAACATATTATATTAAAGCGCCCACGAATCATCATGCGGCGTGCGTCACCGCGCGTCACCGTGCGTCACCATGCATCTCCGTGCACCACCGCGCGGCGCGCTGCGCTCCCTTGCGTCTCGCGGCGCATCGCAGACACGCGACCGTCGCAACAATGCCCTCTTGTTTACACTCCGGCCTACTTCCTTTGATGCATGTGTGCCCGAGGAAACGTGCAGTAAACAGAACTTTCTCGTAATGTTTAATTAAATTAATCAGTCGGTTGATTAGTCGATGGTGCGAGCGCGGTAAACACTACCCGCTTTGATCTTCGCCTCTCACAATTGTTGTTTGAAAGGGCGGCGCCGGACTTTGAATCCGTTTATTTTACTGGACAATAATTGTAGTCAAATTTTAAT
The DNA here is from genome assembly GCA_905333045.1 of Lysandra bellargus. Classification (NCBI taxonomy): domain Eukaryota; kingdom Metazoa; phylum Arthropoda; class Insecta; order Lepidoptera; family Lycaenidae; genus Lysandra; species Lysandra bellargus. Next base: position 6,168,808 of record HG995319.1, on the reverse strand, counting down.
GAAATTCGTCGTAAATAGACATTTTTTGCTTTTATTTACTGTGTTTTGTTTACTTTTACTTTTTGACAATTTAACGGTGTCTTCTGTTTAATTAAATGGAAAAAATCTTAGATCATTTTCTGTTCCACGAATCGCCCACTCTTCCGTACCTAATTACTCAGATTTTGCACGTTTGTTACGGCGTTCTTAGAAATTCTTTTTAAACAAACATTGGAATTCTGCTGTCTTTTAAAAATAACCCAACTGACAAACATAGAAAAGATGGAAAGAAATTAAGTAGGTAATCAATATAAAAAAATACTTATAAATGTGATGTTTAGTGCTCTAGAATCGCCCCAGCTTCACTAGTTTCCTCATATAAAAGTAAAAAAAGTCTTCCAGGTCTCTACAAGGATTACGTACACACCGTACGTGCTCCTTGTAAAGTATTATCACTTAGTTACACCCTGTATACTTGTGTATTAGGTCTTTTATGACATAAATTACTTCTTTGCTTACACCTACTTTAGTATAGTCAAAAGATGAACTAAGGCAGCTATAATTGTAAAATTATAATACAAGGATAAATTTGTATAATGGCTACGACATGGTACATTTATAATTGTATACAGTATGCGGGCGGCAAGCGTCGGTCTTGGCGCCTAGCATCTTTAATGGTTGCTAATAATAAATTTTGTTTAACATAATATAACACTGTGAAACAAATGCTTATTTATATACATTAATATTCCTTTGTTGTTGTAAACACATTTCGCTTTGATTACCGTTCGCGATATTTTGTTTTTGACGGTGAATTGTCTTTTGTAAACGTTTGATTAAAGTTGGTTAATTTTGTGGAGATTAGTCACTATACAATACATCTATTAGAAGGTTTTTACTACTATACTATAATCAAAATAAGTGCACAGAATTCCATTCAAAATTGGTCATTTTGTATGAAGTTTTGTGCTTCGATTCACCGTTTGAATTTTGAGGTTGAGAGGCAGTTAAAGCAAAAGTAACTATAATCGGAAAATCTATCTAAAAGCAGTTCAAAAATTCTATTTCTAACAATGGAGAATAGTAAATGATATCAGTTTATTAAAATTAATCAACAATTGAAGATGTTTCCTCTTCATCCAAGTGGGTGAGCACCATTATACCAGCCGTGGTCAGCCGACCGCGAAATTGCCGGGAATGACGAAAATTGCCAAGATACGAACAATAGATTTACTTACGCAAGTGGACCATGCACTCACAAGATATTCTAATCCAACATACCCATAGGTCGAGCAGGAAGGAAATAATTTTCAAGTTTTTTTTACTTCTTCTCACCGATATTGCCAAACCCATGGCACAACAATTAGGTCAAAAAACATTTGTTTCGTTCGGAAATAAAATATTTTTTAATTAGTGTACGAAAGATAAGACTATACTAAGCGCTTAACGTTTTTCTTACGTTCAGAAACGTAATGTTGTAACTCAAAAAATATCAATTTGGACTTTAATAACCAGCTATTAAAGTGGTACCTTCTTATATTATATTTATAAAGTTTTTTTTTTACATTACCTTTCTAAAACTTAATTTTTTATTCAATAAACGGAAGTAGCTTTAAAATATTAATCACACTTCCTGATGCTACTGGACACTAATGGAGTTCTGGAACTTGCATAATATTGACACTGATGTGTGAAAACTCTTAGCGAGAGCCGAGATGTGTCGATATCGGAAACTTTGCACTTAGACAAATAAGACGTTATCAACTCAAAATATTTGTAATGGACGTGGATTGAATTTTATCGTAACTTTGTTATTAAGCTTGTGGTAAAATATATCGCCGTTTTTAGATTCATATTGATTTGATGTTTAAACAAATATATGCACATAGAATAACAGTTATTACAAATTCAACAGTTAATTACTGTAAATAGTATATCAGTGAACTGTAATATAACTGTAAGTTAGTCTATTAGGGGTTCGTGATTGCGTGAAATGGATTAGTCGAGTGTTGAGAACATTGACAGTTGCTTGGTTTGTCTCGGCTGGTCATCATTGATATAGACCAATTAAGCGATTTGACAGACGACTAAGCCCCAATCTATCCTACCGACTGCGTTGAACCTGAGAGACCGTCGAGTATTCCACATTTAAATTTGGGAAAAATTTGGCAGTCCTTTCAAAAAGCGAAGCATTAAATCTGATAAAAGTGGAAAAGATTTGAAAAATATCGTAATATTAACCTGCTTTCACGTTATTATGGGGCAATAAAAATAATTCAGCGGGTCGTAACAACTGAAAAAGGGTTAACAAGTAAGAAGTTGAAAACAGGCGGGATATTTGCTGTAGTTTGCATAAATGCTTAAAGTGTAGACCGAAAGGACCGCTGAAGGCACGTACAGTCGTTTGAGAAAGTGAAATAAAACGAATATATTGCACTAATACCGCCACTTAGAATATTTAATCACCTTCCGCTGTAAATTATATTATTACAGGATTATAATATCAGAATTGAAATATTAACGCAATTTTCTTAGAACGGCATATAAAATTGTAATTTATGGCGGTTTCCACGAGAAATCTGCAATTCGGGCATTCTTCAGCCTCCCACACATTCCCAATTGCTCTTTATTAGGTGAGGCATTTTTTAATTATGAATATTTATTGCCTTCCATTATTTGTTTTTATTTTGTTTTATTTGCAATTTCCTCGTGTTTTAACTTGATTTATGTTCATTATATTAAATATTAACCTTTTCAGATGTAAAATTAAAAACAACTTGTCTGAATCGTTAATTACAATATAATATATTTTTTTTATTTTAAACGGGCTTTGGCCCACCACACATTCCCACCACTGTATCTCCTGTGTCGCCAGGATCGACAGCGGTATCTAACCACAAAAACCCTTTGATATGATCTCAGGCAGCCCGAGGGACATGCTAAAGCTGTCTTGGGACCCGCAACGAATTTAATCAGAAGAAGATAGGAGGAGTAGGAAGTATACAGTTTTCCCTCCCCATAAAAAGCGGGAGACAGCACAAAGTTGCAATGACCGAAAGTCAGAGAACTAAAGGGAAAGCACCACACACAGACACACAAACCAGCACTACAATATAGTATATAAAGTAAATCCTCCTGCATATCCAAGTACCCAGGTCTACAACACCTATGAATGCAAGATACTGCACTTTTCGCGTGGACTGTACCCACCTGAAGATATTTTCACTTTTTTCTCATTGCAACATAAATCGTTGGTATTACGTGGTGTTTAGCATAGGACGAATTCCACGATCATATCAACATTGAGATATTTAATGAAAACGATTTAGACGGAACATTTTCTTGCGGGACTCGTTAAATAATTTCACTTTGAATACATAAAAGCGAAATATCGGTTTTTTAACCGTAATTCCATTTTTCATACCTAGAAATTAGGAATTCATGTTAAATTATGGTCCTTTCACACAACGGGCCTATTACTGGAATAAAAACGTTTACTTGTTTACTCGGAATAGTTGGATTCTTATTCCGGCTAATTTTGTAGCATAACAAACCCTAGAAAGAAAAACGTTTCAAAATCTACCCTCGATAAATCGATAAATCCTACGTAGACTGCAGTAGACCAATCGGCAATCCACTACAATAATTCTGAAAATTGTTTACTACGAGAATCTAAAACTGGTTACAATAGAGCAAATTGTAAAAAAAACAATGCTACTGGGCTCAAAGTTACCCAGATAGACCGTATTGTTTGTCTCAACATTCAATTCTGAATTTAAATTATGCGCGTGACGTAGCACATGAAATAAATCAAAACTGAAAATTATATACTCAATATCAGACCCATAATCCTGAAAGAATAGGTATTATAATTGTAACAAAAATACAAATACTGCGCGCGTACAAAATGATATTATTGTGAAGAAGAATGTCACCTAACAAAGGTATGTAACCCATCAATTTCACATTTAGGTAACAAAGTATAAAAAGCTGCAAAGTTCCCGGTAAATGCATTGTAATGATTGGTTACAAGACTGATAGACATACAATCCTAGAATCTAAAACGGTATTATGACATCCCCGTAATCACGACGTGTCCCCAATATTGACGTGACATTTTTTCAATCCACGCTTGTAAGTAGTACCTTGTACCTTGTAGACAAAAATTTCCACTAAAACACGAGCAATACGCGTATGCATTGTTAAAGTAGCTCGCGAACCACACGGCAAAGTAGATGCTATTTCCATTGCACAAGCGCTGGTACAGCGTGCTGGCACTGACAGTTGATATGTATAGGGGCTACTGTACTAATACATCATGAGGAGACGTGAACGAAACAGCAATGATCGTACGGCGGTTGAGAACAATTTTAATCCAATAAATGCTACTGAACAATGAACGGTTCGATCACGAAAAAATCATCTACAAGGCGATCGTGCGCGGGAGTTCACGAATACGGTAGTCGTGTCGACCGCCCGGCCGAGCGGACTGACGCCATTATTTCCTATGTCACTTTATTCTTACAATGCTTATAGAAATTAACCTCTTTGGTTATACGAGTTTTTTGAGTTATGACCGTTTGCCTGTGAGGGAATTTGATTACGTGTTTTTGAGTTACGACATTTTGCTACTGGTTGCTATAATATGTATGTGTCAAACACTCATGCTACGATACACTCTTTTATTGCGCGGGAACCGTACATTTTTCCAGAATAAAATTCATCCAAATCGGTTCAGCGGTTAAATGGCGAAGATTTAACAGACAGACACATTTTCGCATCAAACTAACAAGTATGGTAATCAAAACCCAGTAAACAATCACTTAATTCATATATCAATATCGTTTTCCCGCGGAAAACAGTCGCAACTCAATCAAGTTGTATCGACTATCGAGCACGCGAATTTTTTAGTAAAAATAACAATACAACCTGTTGATCGCGGACAGCCTCCGTGACGTAGGTGTTCAGTTAAAATTATTGGTTCACCAATCAAAAGCCTATGTACTGCGCTAACAAGGATTACGTATGTGATAGTTGGGCGGGCTATGTGCGATGCGTTATATTCTGTTTACATTTTTATAAACTATTTATTTACTAGTTGTAGTGTTGTGGGGGATGGGCCGATTTTGAAAGTGACTGGTTCGCTACTGATATTATATAGGTGTTAAGTACATACTTAACACCTATATTAGTTAATATTACGAAGAAGAATGTTTGGTTTGCATAGTGTTAATCTTCTTAAGATTTAGTACATGCTAAATCAAGGGTGACGATAATGAGAAATTAGTACTCTAAACTTTATGCATGATACTGAATAATTAAAGTTTCTTTTGTTATCGGTAATAAAATAATAATAATAATTATTTGAATGTGGTCCAAACAACGAGGAAAGTCGTAAAACTTAAGGGGCCGGGCTACCCTCGAAATTCTCATACATACGTAATATTGGTATTACGTATGTATGAGAATTTCGAGGGTATATTTAAATACTAAAAAATATTTTTTTAGAGTTGAAATATTTTGTAGTAAATTTAATATTTATTTATATATTTTTTTAGTGTTTTACTCTATTTTTTAGTGTTTAAATATTTTGAAGTTAATTTTTGTTCAGGAATCTAGGTAATTACTATTTTAAGCTGAAAAATAACTCAAACATGTTAAATATTTTCGTATGAGAAAATGATTTTGGTATTACGTATGTATGAGAATTTCGAGGGTAACCCGGGCTCTTAATTACGATACATCGAAACGATCGGTCGCAAATTTCATAATCAAAAGCGCTAGTGAATAAACTGTCAAAAAACCTCAGAAATCGAGCATAAGTGATTTTCTTACTGCGTAGTCTGTAATAATATGGAAATTTTGTCATAAGCAAGTGATCCATTTTTTATGAGAGTGGCTGTGATGTTATGATGTCAATGCCAATACAAGCTGTTTACAACTTATCTTATAGTTTATTATTCTGATTTTGAGCAAAATATTATAAGAATTTTTATATAAGTACTTTGTTCGATAACAGTTTTTTATATTTTTTTGGTGTATAAAAACAAAAGCTTACTGCATATAATAAATATGTTACACACAAATTAAAGGCTGTTAGCAAATTAATTTACTTGAGTCATAAAAATTTACAAATTTATTGGAACAGCAGATTGCCAAAGGGTGAAGTTGTTGATTATTAATTGAGAATACTCCAAGAGCTTTATCAAAATCGGTCTACTCGTCAGAGAGCGATGACGCAAAAGCATAGACATACATACACTGGACAGTTGACAAAGTAACAACCTCCAGTTTTTTTTTTGAGGTAAAAGCAGGAGAATTGTTTTAAATCTTACAGCTTTACAAGGATTAAAATCAGCTTACGCCGCCATTTTACAAAGTCTTACCTCAGAGACAGATGTTTCTAACCTAAAGGTACGCTTGTACAGGCAACTAAAATTGCTCAATTCCAGTCAATTCTCGTCAACTATGACGTCACGACTACATCCAGTAATTTGCGGCAACAAGCAGCAATATTGCGCAAAACAATTGCCTGGAATTTATACGTCAATTCGTATATCTTCGACATTGAGTGATATGAAATATCTGGAGCAATTACAAGCAATATCGCCGAAATAATTGCCGCAATTTATTGAAATTGCTCCAGATCGGTCCATTCATGTCGCCGAGCAATTATTGCTCGTGTAAGCGCATCTTAAAATACGCTCTGCTGATAATGGTCAACCTACTTAATATTTTAGTTTGGCCAAAATTATAACTAACTGTCATTTGAGTGACAGTTGATTCCCATCCACGGCTCATAAATATGTACTTGTAGGTCTGTGTCGCTACCAAAATGAATCTCTAACGCATTGTTCGAAATATTTCCGAGCCGACATTTTTCAATCCACACGCGGTCAGTATAAAAATGCCTTTGGTGTTGTAACTTTACACGGCTATAAAGTACAAACAAATTACACGCCAACATTTTCGGAACAAGGGCTACAATATTTTATAAAATATACAACAGTTTAAATGATAATTTATACTCCATTGTTATTCATTGATGTTATTATATGTATATTTCCCATTGTTTCAAATCAGAGCATATTTCATGCATTTAATGTTTAAGGACCGAGCGGTCTGGGACGCTATAATATTCAGACCTGCATGCGCTTTGTGCTAAGTTCCTAGTTCATTATTAGAGAATGTCCTCTTTGGCCGGCCTCCGAGGCTGATTGGCATTTAATATGATATGCACGGCCTCTAATTTTTAGTGTGTTGTGCCTGTAAACACTTTGGGTATCAGTCTACCTCTACACCCTTATTATACGTATGTACGAGTACATTTATTACGTTTGACATGGTTTGAACTAGCAATATTCGTCTTTTTCACTCGCAAACAAAAAGCTATCGATTCCAATGCGATAGCGATGTTTTTGTATGAAAAAGAGTAACTATAGGTCTATTTCTAAGTGTTAATTGATAGATTATAGACATAAAATAGGCCACAAAGTGTTATTTGAGGAATGTTTTTAAAACAAAAACTATCCTATTTAACACATCTCCCATAAAAAAAGACTTAAATATTTTTATTAATAAAAAAGTTTAAAGAAGTAACAACATAAAACCCTGACTATTATTCAGGTGTTTCCTAAGAATGTTTTGCGACCAAACCAAACAGCTAGGCTAAATGTTAATATACTTACGATAATATTGAGATGACGGTATACATTATACAAATTAAAGATATTCGTTTTGTAGAGTTCATCGTAATTTATTGCGTTAATTTGAAATGAAAATGGGAGGCATCACGCATGCAATAGATGCAGTGATGTGAATGCCTGAAATGTTTAACATTTCAAATGCACGGTAGTGTTCCCGCTTTGAGAATATTTTGTACAACATGTACACCTGGTAAGGCGTGCCCAAACTAGGTGATTTTTTAACTTTTTACGCCTCGTATTTAAAACGTTTCCTAGAAATGAGAATACATAGTAAAATACTAGTACAAGTAATACAAATTCGAAAATAATATAATACCTCCTCACGTTTAAACCATTTTCGATGAAATTCGGTATAGAAATGCCTGTAGTCCCAGGAAAGACAGGAATTTCGCGGAAAAAGTATGGATCGAAAGACGCGAGAACCCTCCAACTTCGACTTTTCGTCTTTCGTATTTTGGACATCATCTTAATATATATAAATCTCGTGTCACAATGTTTGTCCTCAATGGACTCCTAAACCACTTAACCGATTATAATAAAATTCGCACACCATGTGCAGTTCGATCCAACTTGAGAGATAGGATAGTTTAAATCTCAAATTATAGTCGCAATTTTATTTTATTGCAAATTATTTGTCTATAAAGAGCGACCATTGTTTATGCGACGCGGGTCACGGGATAGCGATGGACGTTGCCATGGTGATATACCTACTTATATTTTAGTCACTAATTCAATAAAATAATACGGGCGATATACTTAATATAATATGGCAAAGAAACGTTTGCCGGGACAGCTAGTTATTTTTAATATCTGGATATAAACAACGGAAGACTAAAAAACACCCAGTTCCCCACCATATATGTATACTAAACTCCAATTGTAGCAAGTTTACGTAGTATACCCAGGTTTGTATTGTAAGATTGACATGCAAACCACAATTATTTAGCCCTGCGTATATTTCGGCGAACGTGAATAGTGACTAACTACCAAGTATTGTACACAGTTTGGGAAACCCAGCACGTTTGACCTCTTTTGACGAACCACTGCTGGCTTTCGTGTACGCCAAATTAAATTTTGGCGTAGTCATATTATATCTGTTCACGTAAGAGTTAAGACTGATAGAATCCGCTGGGTGAATTTCCGCGACCAATGTAAAATATCTGCTGTCAATCACCTGTTGCATTGCTGTCGCAAAATCGTCCTGTCTGTATCGAAGCTGTATTAATGTTGAATTAAAATAGTAGAATCAGCCAGAAACCCACATGTTAACGTTACAATTAAACAGACGGCGTTATTTAGACAATTTATTTGACATAAACGGTATTTCATTAACTTTGCAGTTTGGATGGCGTTAAAATACAGCGTCGGTATTGCGTTCCATAATGTAAAAGTGAATATCCCAAAAAGTCGCAAAAATTGCATTAAACTTGTATTCCGAAATATAAAAAATTATAATAAGTAATAACAATTTGATTCAGTCTTTGGATATTAATATTAATGGACCAAATATTATTGACCAAGAGATCACGGAATACCAGGGGGCAGGGACAGCGGCGCTTGTTGCTGTCATAACCTGAGTGGTCACCTTTTCCTCATTTTTTTGGCATAGCACTGCCATAAACTGAAAAACACCTTTTTTGTGTTTTTTTTCCATTAGATCATGTTTTTGAAGTGAAAACTTCTTTAGCGGCGTTGGGCACTTTTGTGGGATGGGTAAAAACTGTGAAACTCGCGTCAGATTCTCGTGCTGATCGAAAAACCTTGGAAAAACCGTAAGACGGTTGGAGAGTGGTGTTTTGTGTCGAACTCGAATTGATTGTAAGGGTTTCGATTAATAAAAAAATCGATTTTTTAAAAATCGATTTTCATAAAAAATGGGCTAAAAATTTAACCGATTGTAAGGATTTCGATTAATTTAAAAAATCGTTTTTTTAATAATCGATTTTCATAAAAATGGGTTAAAAAATGCACAACGTTAATAATCAAGTTTTCACTTCTGCCGGCACTCCCGGAGTGCAACCCGTCTTTTTTTTTAAGTTTTCTACCGAGTTGTTACTTTATGTTTGTTTTAATATGGTTGTGTTATGTTTTTCAAAATAAGAATAGAGTTTAATTTATTTATTAAATTATATAGATGACATTTCATAAATTATATAGATAATTTATGAAATGTCATCTAAATAGTCAAGTGTTTTGAGTGTAAGAGGTAACAGACCGACAGACACACTCTCGCATTTATAATATTAGTAAGGACAAGACATTAAACAAAGCTATTCGTTAGCATGACAAAAAGAGGGCATTCTTAAGTGGGCCACCCGGTCTTATGTCCCTCGCATTTGAGAGGAATTCTACTAATTCGTCAACATCAAGACATTCAACATAAGAATGCCGATGGTCCGTATACGTCTAATAGACTGAAATAATGGCTTCACTAAGCTTGATAATGGCAGCATTCCGATTCAATTCCAGTCTAGTAAACTTTATTGATGGATTAAAAAAAATATATATAACTGCAGTAAAAAGCATTGAAAAATACAATATTGTAGTTAGAAAGACTGAGCTTCTTTAGGATTTTAAATAGTACCAGCTATGAAGTATATGTATGCAAAATAATTAATGTTTGGTTTCTCGGGGATAAAGCCAGATTACATCGTCCTTTCTCTCCCAAATTTTTAACCCACTTCAAATAAATGAGCTTATCAATTCTACTAGGACCAATTTTCGTATAAGTTATAATAAAATTATAGTCTATATTATACTATATAGTCTATATCAACGTCTGAGCAAGTTTGAAGGCGGTTTTATCTTTTTAAAACAACTACTATTTTAATAAGTATACAATTATTATCTAATTTTCTACTAATTGCAGATAAAACTTTTACACATAAATGAACAAAATTCTCTCGTTTACACTTTAGAGTAGGTATAATATTATTACCACTCAACTACGTATGAAGTCTGAAAACATATTGGAAAGGCTTTGAGGCGAAATATCAGCTCTTAAGTATTCTTCAGTTATCAGCGCTTGAGAGCACTCTATCGCGTTAGCCACTTACTTCTATAAAGGAATACTATATATTTAAAATAAAGCAATATGTGCTCGGTAAATAATTATTTTTCAGTTTGTGTAACTTTTACGAGTTCATTTACGTAATTTGCGTATATTTTCACGAATTGTTTCGTCCTATCGCTGCTAGGTAAAGCTAAATATTAATAGTGCTTTGTGTAACAGGCCTAAATTGATAGTATTGTTTTATACTGGGCATGTGTGTTTCGCGCCATGTTACGAACACACACATGTACATCGTCCAGAGACTTAGGAAAATCTTAGATAGCAGTGTCTACGCAAAATACACTACTTTCCAATGTAGAGTTCGGTGTCTATCTTTCTTTTATATTTTAAACATAGATTTGATTATATACCTACTATGATTTTAAATATAATATTTACTATGATTTTAGTTTATTATTCGTGCAGCGTGCTTATTATACTAGCAGCTCCGACTAGTTTCAAAGTAGAATTAGGGAGTTATAAAGCTGCTATTAACAGCTTTAAATTTTATGAATAAAATTTTACCCTCCTGTATTTTAGCATATCAAAAATTTTACCCGGTAAAATTACGTGGTATATTTGAGTAACATATTCTTATATCTGGTTCGCGCTATCATCTTCGACGATATTAGTTAATTGTTATATTTAACATGCATAATGTAAGCGAATAGCGAGCTAATATGCTAATAAGCCTGCATAATAATATACAGTTCATTGTAACAAAACGTTCTTCAAACCGACTTCCTCCGCCGGAAAAGAGCAATAAAAAACAGAGATTCGAACCCGTTATAAATTGATACCGAGTAACTCGAGCGGGCGTATTAGCCCGAGACTTACGGCGAAACGAGATGGATCGACTTACACACAACAAACAATAAATATACTCTAAAATAATGTTTTATATGTAAATATGGGGTATTGTTACAATAACGAGCCTTGCTAAATCACAATATGAGGTTGATTTATATCTCAACGGTCTGATTACCGCCTTCATGGGAGGGCCATAAAAATCCTACCGAAATGTACCGCGCAAGAAACACGGATCACTGCGCGTAAAACGTCAATTTAAATACGAAATAGGATATCGAAAGTTTTACGCGCCCGTTTAATTGGTCACTCTGCAATATAAGAAACGCGTAATTCATAAAATTCCGCCGCGTAGGTAACGCGTAAATCGCGTAATCCGAGTCTCGCTATGGCAGCACTGAGGCGTTTTACGTCATTATGAATAATTGTTTTTTAATCTGACATTATTTAAGGTTTAAGCCATTTTCGGCCGGTTTAATGAATTTTTATGCTGCAATTTCGCTTCTTATTTTCGTATTTTCCGTTAGAGCAAAGTTTTTAATAGCTCCTCATTATATTTTATATTACACGCAATATTTTCGTGTTTACGGGGTTTTACTCCAATATGAAACTAATTGAGCGGGTTTCGGTCGAAGTAATCAAACTATCTGTCAGTCAGGTGTAAGTTGGTGTGTAACAGTCCTCGAGGCGATCTCAAGCGCATCACTAATTATCGTGTTCGAGTGTGGGCTAACAAGGGGCAAGGGCTGGTGGAGAGCGGCCGCCGTGCCGTACCGTGCCGTGCCGCGTCGTGCCGCGCCGTACGGCGTCGCGCGCGCACAATGCTCCGGCCGAGTCGGACCTAATCAAATTAACGAACTAATCTCGCCCTGCTACACCGAGGAAATTCATTAATATCCTGCCCCAGCGCCCAAAACAGATGAAAAAGTGTCCGTATGGAGTCACGGTGGGGTCAGGTAGGCTGAGCGGTCCGAATTTTTCTTTTTTTATTTGTAAATTCCTAAAGGCAAAGCTATGAAATTTTTGAGGCGCTTTTTGATATAAAGGCCGATGATTAAGCGATGCCGGTACAGTTTTTTTGATAAGTGCACGTAGAGTATTTAGGAACTACGTGGTTATTACATGAATAAAACATACCTTTTTATGAAAGTTTTGTAATGTCATGTTAGATAGAGTTTATTACATTTTTTACCGTGATTTTTGTCGTAAGTCGTAACCAAGCGATTCTTAACATTATCTATAATGAGTCCCAACTTCACCAAGGACTGTTAGAGTTAACGACCGATTAAATATTTCAACTCCTCATATTAATGAAAGATTAAGTGCATGTTATATTTTAATAAACGATCAAAACTAAGAGAGGTTGGTGACACATGTACTTAATTCTACAACATAACAAATACAATATAGCTAACCGCCCTTATAATTTATAAACCAACAGTATTAGAATTTTAATAGCGTATAAATAAATAACATGGCTTTCTTAACAGATTTGATACGTATGTCAATACTTATTAAATTTCTATTTGAAGTTTAAGTGATATAAAGTGGATTATTATGCAAAGTGAAAATAGCCGGCACGGTAATTATTAACATGGCTATTATAATTAATTACATTATATCGATGTTGAATTTATAATAGCATGTAAAAACTAGCAGTGAAAATGTTCAGTATTTCAATGAGCTAACGTCTATTTTATTTGTTACCGTTTTCATGGTTTAAATCCGAATTGCAGTGTTTGCCAAAATGCTCTTAGGCCCACTTGCGCATACGTGGGTTATAGTTAACGGTAAATTTCATGTAATCTCATTTGTTCTTTGTGTTTCCGAAAGTTAGTTTTAGTGTTCCCTAAATCACTCGAGAACCGTAACTTTTTCGGTTTACCCTGAAAAAAAAAACTATTAACTAATATGTTATAGAGTTTGTGTAGACCTTGGATATATATAAAATTTGCTTACTTTTTATAGCAAGTCAGCACCAAAGTCTGTCGGGATCATTACTCACAAAAACTGTAATATACATCCCATTACGCTGATCATAGGAATCAGTAGATTAGGCGCAGGTTTTTTGTTATTTGACAAAGTGGGGTCTGGCTCACATACATGGGTTAGCGCTTTGATCTCGTAAAACAGAGCAAAACAGTATATAGACTTTGAGCAAGTGCTGATCCTTTTTGTTGAACACTTTAAAACATTTTCTAGTATGATTTTCCTGTAAAAAATTAAATCCAGATATTGTTTGCCTAAATAGACAGAAAATTTACTGTCACACTAAGACGAAATGTAATTCATCATATTATATTTTTTCAATTACGGCTTGAGGTTGCTAATTCTTATTTCGCTTTTCAGACTTACACGCACGTACTCGTAATTGAATTTCGAAACGACATTCGAGGTATGAGAATCGGGCTATCTTTTGCTCGAAACGGAAAATAATTTTCAATATGAGTATAACTTGTACAGTATTCTACAGGACGTAGAATTCCGTGCTAAGTATTAAATCCGTAATGGACATTAGTTTGTGACGGATTTTAGGATTACCGTGAGTACTGAGTAGTCGGCGTGAACAAGAATTTCGTTAACGGCTATAGCTATTTCCTAAATTACTATTTCAGATTACAGTTCTACAGTCCGGTTTCAGGAAAGGCAAATCCGTAAATTAAATCTGAAGCATAGTCGATCATCTCAACTATCATGGAGGAGCCACGATTCCAAAAAGAATGGACCCCTCAGCTCTGTTATCATCAGAGGCCTTATTTACTTGCTTGCGTTTACCGAGTTTTTTATGACTTGGACTGAAACTAAGAAATTGATTTGAGGGCTGGTAATAATAATTGAGAAAAGGTTGTCTGAGTGATACATGTATAATGCTACTAGATGACGATTCATCCCGCGGGAATCGTACATTTTCCGGGATAAAAAGTATCCTTAGATGTTCTTTTCCGGGTCGCAAAGTAAGTATCTAAATTTCAGCTTAATCGATTCAGCGGTTTGGGCGTGAAGAGGTAACAGACAGACAAGCATTTCGCACTTATAATATTGGCATGGATGCTATGCGTGTAAAAACAAATATTCGTATGGTTATTTGTACATTTCGTTCTCCTTATCGCTAAACCTTTTAAACAAAACTTCATCCTTTTTGGGAAGCCGGTGCGGATTTTTTAAAACCCTATGCAGTAGACTTCGCAACGTTTTTACTTTTTAGTGTATAATTAAATGTATAGTAATGTTAATTATAACAGTCATGAACACCGAGTACAGTTAATAAAAGTGCACACAACTTTGTCCTACAGAGCTGATTATGCGAGGCGAGCCTACTCAGGCTTAAAGTTAAATATGAACTGCAATAATATAATAAACTACTTACCAGGTTCGTTGCTACCGACATTTTACTTACGTTTTTGCGAGCGAAAAATAATATTTTGAGTTTAAAGTTTATATCTTAAAATGATAAAGTAGTAAAAGATCCTAATATATTAATGATTAGACAAATATATAATTCAAGACTTAAGCAAAAAACTTCCCGTTTTTTTGCTTAAGGCGCTATATCGAAAGTAATTTTACCGCAAGGGCAATTTTATATTTAATTTGTATGACTATAAAGTCTATCGGCTCGGCTATAATCATTTAAAACATAACTAGGAGCATTTAAGCAAAATGCTTCTATACGATTTTGAGTTGCAAATATTTAAATACTAAAAAATATTTTTTAGAGTTGAAATATTTTGTAGTAAATTTAATATTCATGTATATATTTTTTAGTGTTTTACTCTATTTTTTAGTGTTTAAATATTTAGTAGTAAATTTAGTAAAAAAAAAAAAATAAACACAAAAAAAAATTTTTTAGTGTTTAAATATTTTGAAATTAATTTTTGTACAGGAACCTAGGTAATTACTATTTTAAGCTGAAAAATAACTCAAACATGTTAAATATTTTCGTATGAGAAAATGATTTTGGTATTACGTATGTATGAGAATTTCGAGGGTAACCCGGGCTCTTAATACAAAATCTTACCCCTCTTTAGTCTCCTAAGAGGGGGGGGGGGGGATATTATACACCAGATGTTAAGTTGAAAAACATAGTTAATAATATTATGAAGTAAGTCCATTAAAGAAAAAAGTTTACAAAATCTGACCCCCTATTTGGTCCTCTTTGACGGGGTGGGGGGGGGGGGGGAATGGGATTTTTATACACCAGATGTTGAGTTGGAAGAAGACAAATATATCTGCGAAAACCGTATGCAAATCGGATCAGTAGTTTTTGTGTTGAAGAAAAAAGTTTGATACAAAATCTGACCCCTCTTTCATCCCCTTAGAGGGGTGGGGGGAAATTTTTTTACACACCAGATGTTAAGTTGGAAGAAGACAAATATATCTGCGGAAACCGCATTCAAATCGGATCAGTAGTTTTCGTGTGATAGTGGAACAAACATACAGACAGACAGACAGACAAAAACTAACCACATTTTTGGCTTCTATAGCGATGTATTGATACCCTCCGCTTATTATTTTTTGAATATCTTTAATGTACAGAATTTTCATTTCTACAGTTTTATTATATGTATAAGATTAGGGAAATAATGAGTTATTTTCCGTATGTTACGAAATGTTACTTGTTCGATTCTTCCACTCACGTCTTCATTATTAATAAACCATTAATTAATAAATAGTTATTTACTGTGTGTACAGTCACACAGACAGTTTTGTCCTTGTCTGATAAGTTATTTTTGTTAGGTGTCAAACAAATACTGTTAAAATATTTTCGCCAAAGTTCATAAACATTGTAAACAAATGTGTGACAGCTCAAAGTAGTTGTTAATCTCAATCGATTATTTTGTAAACTAAACAAGTGAGCACCAATAAATCACCAATGTAAGACCAGCTCAAATGAAAATACAAATTAAAATTCACAAAAGTGAAACGAATATTTATTTCGCTCAACTGGTAATATTCAGGGAATTTATCGTATTATATGTAAAAATCCCGACTGGAGTCGATCGTTTTTGCCGGGCAACGAGCAAATCGAGTTTATACTCGACATCGAATCGGAAAATCGGTCGGGAAATAATCGAGAGGCGAGTATCGAATCGTCGCGGAAATTGCGCCATTTCACGCAATTTTAAAAGGTGTCGAGGTCCCACGATTGCCGTCGCTATTATGCTATGCACATATTAAAAACACCAATCTCACTTGGACAACTAAAAAGAGCGGGACGATTAGAAATGTCCATTTTGTCCCTATACTTGTAATATGCGTTCTCTCTCTGTGTTGGCGATGGCGCTTGGGAAAATATTGGAAACAACTACGGTATCTATTTTTTTCTCTTGTTAATAAATGGATCTAGACACGCGGTAGCGTGTCAAGCCAAGTTCATATATTATACCAGTGTATGTAGTAATGGGCCATTAATATAATGCTGGTTAGTAAAGATTATATTGAGTATTGACCATACCAAGGACCTTGGAAAAGGACCGTAAAAAAAGGAAAATTTGCCAGACTAAGGAAAAAACGTAAAACTAATAAGTGTTTGAGGAAATTGTTTTTTTTTTTTTACCTCTTATTTCTAGTTTATATTGTAAATATTCCTGTTCACTTACAATTTACAAATCTAAGCGAAATCGAAATCTAAGTTATAATCGATTATATTATATCAATTAACGAAAATAATTCGATGCGATTATTAGCGAATCATCACCGATACGCTTAGCAGATTAATTACACTACGTCGACATAACCTCTAATTAGTTAGGTTTGGTTACCTCTAGTGGTATCAATTAGATATGAAAAGGTCCTGAACCTAACCAAATCAGCAAGCAAAGGCATTTGACTAATTTTACATGACGTAATATTCATAGCAAACTTAACAGGCATTTTGCAATCTTTACATGTAGTTTTTTTACTGTTGGTTGTATTTATTAATCTGCAATCTATAGGTTTTACCATTATTTAATTTTTCAAAAAAATCTCGTTATAATTAAACATACTTAAGATTTATGATCCATGTTACTCAGGGATCCTGCATGCAAAAGGAAAATCATGATTTAAATTTTTCTATGAATAAAAAAGCCTCTTTTCTCTTTCCCTGTCACTATGTATATTATATTTTATGTCATTCATCAAAATAGGTCTACTGCTTTCGAAGCCTAATCAATACCAACTAACAAACAATTCTTTAAGGGGGTGACTAACTCAAAATTGTCGATTTTATAATTCATTTTTATACTTGAAAATAAGCCCTGAATTGTTTCATTTTTTAAACACATTATATTTCCGAGGATCCGACCTAACGGAAACACGACATCTTAAAAATTTCTCGATAGAAAAAATCACAAAGATGCATCCAATTTTCACGAATTTTTCATATTTTGCCATAACCGTGCATTACACTAAGTTAATATTTTAACACATTGTAGTTCTATCATTAAGAAACTGACCAAGCGGATTTTTAAAATGTATATTTATCGAGTTATTAAGAAAAAACTAACTTGGCGATGATTCCGCGTCGCCCTTTTTCATCTGGCATATGAATGACGGGTGTGAGTGTGAAGAGAGAAGGACGATGTTTGATTTATTGCGTTAGTCGCCCTCTTAATATAGATTATTATAGACTAATAAAATCTATAAATTGATAAAATATTATATTCTTAATCAAGGAACGTGTAGGAAGTCTTTAACGTGGGTTAACGTGCAAATTTAATTGTTTACGTAGAAAATAAGAAACATATTCCATTAATTACGAGCCGCCTGAAGTAATTTATATTCGTAAGAGCGCGTACACACTGAGGGGTATGAAAAACCAAATCATGAATAATAATAAAAACAATATCGATTTATTCTACTAGCTGAAACCACTGAATGGCTGGCAACCAAGAAAATGAACTTCGTTGCGCCAAGTTGTCAGCTTGAAAACTCTACATATTTCCGGGATAAAACTAATTCTATATGTCCTTTCCGGGTACTCAAAGTACATAGAGACCTAATTTCTTCAAAATTAGTTCAGCTATTTAAACGTAAAGAGGTAACAGACGCACACTTTCGCGTTTATAAAATATATTAATATAGAGATGAGGCCTCGTATAATGTTACAGATTGTTTAAATGTATACTGGAGCCGGGATATTTCCGACCAGATTTTGATAGAAGAAAATTGCGCCCCTTTTACAGCGTTTTTCGTTGTGCTCTCAAGCCAACCCTACCGTGGCGATCGGTAGCCAAGTGCGTACTTCCAGAGGCGACAATGTTCCTATTGACGTATTCGTATTTGATGGCGCCTACAAAAACAGCCAGCCAACGCCCTCATTAGAATTCAAGAATTTCATTTTACGCCGAGAAAGCGATAAAGTATTATTAACAGCTTTTACTACTTGTAAGACTTGGCTGTTTTATGCAAGTTTATTATAATCTTGGGTCGTGAATACATTTCAATTTTAGTCAACGTTTGTTGTTAATTTTTGCAGGAGTCTAATTTATATTTGTTTATTTATTTTCGGTCTGTATACCTTTTCGACTCTATTTTAATCACCGTTGCTACTTGATGTGCATTTTGTTTCGCGAGTTGCATGTTTTAATGAGTTGTTGTTCTTCCATATTTCTGAATGATTTGGATATGTCCCCCCATAATCGATGAAAAATACCCAAAATTAGATGCGCAAAATTAATAATATTATTTTACTTCTTTCAATCTTCCTGCAAAAGCAATATTATACAACCTTCTTCAATTGCAAAAATACTCAAGACAATACCGATTTGTCTACGATAAAAAGCAAATAAACTATGCTATTCTAAGGGAAGGAAACACCCAGAAACATGAAGTAATCGCAAGTAATTCCAGTAGCATGAGCGCCGACCAGAGCCTCATGGTTAGCTGCTAGGGTTGCCACTTTAAACAAAAACGTTACGACATTATAGGTTAATACTTTGCGTCGTGGAACGAAACTTTATAGTGACAGTGAAAAGTAAGTATATAATAATAATAATAAAGTAAGTAAGTAAATAATAATAATAAAAGTAAGTATATAGTAGGTAAGGTGGAAATAATATACGTCTTAATGTTTTAGTGTTACAAAAAGTATTACAAAGACGAATAAATCTTTTCGCCATTTCCCACAAAATCTTATAGATAGCAAAATTTATTTTCAATCACATAAGGTTTATTAACTGTATTGCGTACCCAAAACTTAATAACTTACTAATAATTTTGAGAAATCGTAAAACCTGCACACAAAAATGCACTTATATGTTAAAGTTAACGGTTTATTGTCTGCCGTTTCTCACCCCTTCTAGTTTGGGGTCGAACAAAACTACTTCAAACTCCCGGATATGCTCACTGTTCTGGAACCACTATCACAGTAGTTCGGGAAGCCTATTAATATACAGAATGGACGTGACAAATTGATAATAATATATTATATTATTATATCTTCAACGGAAACTTGTTATAAACTATTTTTCGAACGATCCGTTGGTGTAAAAAAAAATAATATAAAATTTATCGAATATCGAATTGTTCCACAAAACAACAGTCATTCGATAAAATAATAAAAATAAAGTTAATTAATTAATACCAACACGAACAAGGGGTAGAGTTGGACACAGCCCATAAATAAATTAATTAAAAGAAACATTTTTATATTAGACGATTCTGATAGATCGTATCGAAATAGTTAATGTTGTTACTAATTATCCTGTAACTAATCGCGTTTAATAAATTGTTTTACAAAATAATAAGCACTAAAACTTGTAGATATTTTTATCGCTACCGATATTTGAATAGTTTTGGTTAAATTAATTAAAATGAATGTCCGGAGATTCTTTTTTTATGAAAATATGTTTTATTCATAGCCAAATATTTTTATAAATGTTATCATAAAGCGGCATTTGACGCTTTTTATGCTAATAATTTGTTTTACTTACAAATGTTATGATAGGATCGAATTCCTCGCCACAAAAAACGACTTCCAACGTGTTAAAGGAATTTTATAAAACCTAACACCTTTTTCTATTAGTTTTAATTTTATTACCACGATAAAATGAAGAGTTTAACATGTTTATCACTGAATTGTAGATAACAAATGACAAGTTTTTATGCATACTTTAAACTTTTTCTCAATTCTAAATAAAGGTCATATAATATGTTAACAATTATTATTTTTATATCACTTTGATCCTAAAATTTTTTTTGGCTAGGAGAGCAAGAGCGTGATTGAAGTGGAAAATCTTTACAACTAGAATAAGACTTGAAAGGAGACAGATGGATGTTTTATTTAGTGTCACTTGATACGCAGTCTCGTAGACACAAGACACTACATAAAATACGTCCAAGCCAGACTCAACAAAAAGGCGCAACGAAAAATGTAATCACGTCCCATCAACCGTAGCAACAACGATTAAACATAAAGATACGGCAAAACAAATTATATAAATATAAATTAGGGCAGCGCACAGCCCTACAAAGGGGAAAGGGTATATATAGCGGGCTATCGCATACTTGATTTTATCATAATCATTATTAACATGTGAAACGGCGTACCAGGCACGGTGCGCGCCCTAGATATGTTTGACATAAGTCAGTTATTTTAATATAAGCAATTAGAGTACGCTGCAAAGTTTTCGATTAGTAGTGTGGTTGTCTGTAAGTGGAGTTTAAATTGAGCTTCGATTCGCTTTCCCGAATATCGGCTAATTGTGCCCCGTAATATGTTTTATATTGAGTGAACGATGCCTGAAATATTTACTTGTATTGATTAAACTTACTAACTTCTTAGTATCTGAATTTGAAATTATGTAGACATCAGTTTAATATTGAGGTTCATTAGAAATTAGTGTCTTTGCGACCTTCTTATGTCAAATATTTTGTTTAGTTTAATAACGTAGTTATGAAATAAAACTCTTAAACGAATGTATTAAAACATTATTTTATCAAATAATTCTTAGAAAAGGATCTTCGGTGTTTATTATGCAGAGGTTTTACTTATTATATAGTTTTTACTCGTCTGGGACGTTAGAAAAATAACATAATAATAATATAATGGCATATAACATAACAGGACAAGGGTTTGCTCTTCGCACATTGCAGTTATTATTCTAGCGTCCACACACACGCGTAGGACTTTTTATTAGTAAGAGGGTATATGATAAAGTTTTTGTGTTTTCACCGTTAGACTGGTAAAAAGAAAAAAAAACATTGAAGTTCGAAACACTACACGCATCGCGGACAGTAAAACAGTGGTGTAATAAAATGCTACATCTTTCAATCACGTGAACAATGAAGCGCCCCCACATAAATTTCCTACACATTTTTCGCGTCACTAAAAACGCACACTAGTTTTTGTACTGAATCATGTCCCTCGAGATCTGTACCCTGATTCTGCTATACCAAACGTTCGTGCAGTTTTAATTCAGATTACAAGATTACGACAAGGCCAATGATTTTGGCAGTCTGTGTGCCTCATTGAGGCTTAACTACTTGTGAAATTTTAACAAATAATATCGTGTCGATAGTAATGATAGGATTTTCTTTTTTATTTAGTATTTTTAACTTAGTAGGCTTGTAGTTGTATGAGCTACTACTGTTTGTTGCTGCAAAAGCCTCCCCTATGATCTTCCTATTTTCTTCATTCACCGTTGCTGTAGGACAGCCTGTATACATCTAGCCTTAACGTAACTAGAAAATGATATTTTCATTAAAATACCTAAAACCAACTTCAAATGCTTAATTACTCTGCGAAAATTAGTCGTTTAATAGTAAGTATTTTTATATGCATGAAAAGTGACGAATATGGAAATAATTTTCTTATTTGTTAGAATCTGTACTGGATTGAAGCTGTATTGGTGTAGGATTATAACAGCAGAATCGGGGTATAGAACAACGTCAAATGCCCCTTTGTAAGCTACATTTTTTATTTATATCTCTAAAGCTTATTCTGAAAGACGTAAAGAAATCCACACTTTTGTTGATTGCTTAAATTTTAAATGTCTTCAGATTGGACTTAACTGTTGAAGGTTGGTAATTTAAAATTGATGGTTTTTTCACTGCTGTCTATGCATGAATAACGAGTTTTTTCGGTTGTGTCTAAGTCGCGTATACAGGTTAAAACTCATTTAAAAAGAAGCGCTAAGTAAAAAACGTTACTTAGCACTTCTTCTTCTTCTTTATACTTTAAAAATAAGTACTTACTATAGAAGTTTGATTTTAAGTACAAATAAAATTCTGCTGCGGGAGTGTGGGCATATTTTTCACCTCACGGTAGACAGAGAAGAATATTACTTCCTATCTTACGCCGCGCTGGTCTACCCTACTCGTATTACTAATTTTCGAACAGGTCACGCGTGTCTTAACTCGACTTTAATATAATAAAATATAAAGTCGGCTAGAAGTTTTCATTTCAATTTTTTGTTGTGCAGTGGAAGTCTAATAGATCACGTCAAAGGGTATCCATAAATATATATAGACACGCTCGATAAGAAATGTCCTGCTATCAAACGCTACTTACAATAAATCTATATGTTTTACTAGCGAATGGTATGTTTATAAATGCACACGCGTTTGTATGCAGGTGGGGAAACAGATGTGGCCTAACAGCTGACGCGGTTTTAATTATTATTATAAAAGAGATGGGACGTTATTTTATTAATGTTATGTAAAATATATGTTACCGGAAATGTATGTAATCCGTCATTGTATACAATTCCTAGAAAATTTATACAATTCCGAAACTGTTTAGGAAATGTATAAAACATTGTTTAAAAAATGATTTAATACATAAATGTCCTAGGAAATGTAAACAATTTCTAGGAATTGTATACAATTCCAGTATCGTATTAGGAAATATATAAAGACAATGCTTTCTGTAATGAAACACATTGTTACAATGAGAATATTCATTTATATTAAAGCACTGAGGCATGTTTTGTGACGGTCGCCGGCTGCTGCCGCAGCCGGCGACCTAGAGTTCTAACCTAGCCCCCCCAATGCTCAAAAGGGGGGCTCGGGGAGCTGCCCCCCGCCAAAACAAAAATAAACACAATCTAGAAAGTCCAAAAGTAGGTTAGGTTAGGATAGAACTTAGACCACAACACAGAGGGAGCCGAGCGAGCGCAGCGAGCGTGCTGCGGCAGCAGCCGGCGACCGTTACAAAAGAAAAGGGGGGCTCGGGGGGCGCAGCCCCCCGCCAAAACAAAAACAAACACAATCCAGAAAGTCCAAAAGTAGGTTAGGTTAGAACTGTGACTGTGCTGCGGCAGCAGCCGGCGACCGTCACAAAACACGCCTCAGTGCTTTAATATAAATGAATATTCTCATTGTAACAACGTGTTTCATTACAGAAAGCATTGTCTTTATACATTTCCTAATACGATACTGGAATTGTATACAATTCCTAGGAATTGTTTACATTTCCTAGGACATTTATGTATTAAATCATTTTTTAAACAATGTTTTATACATTTCCTAAACAGTTTCGGAATTGTATAAATTTCCTAGGATTTGTATACAATTCCTGGATTTCATACATTTCCGGTAACATATATACAAATACCAGGCAAAGGTTTTTTGCACTATACGAAATTTTGTGTTTTTTCTTAAAAACCATTGCTTTTAAGTAAAATCACAAAAGATGAAATTTAGTGAAAAAACCACTAAAGGTGTTATGCGCCAAGTCCCATATTAAATATACATTTTATTTCTTTAATTATGTAATTGGTTGCACTGTAGGTTCTTAGTGGAAACTCATGTTAAACAATGAAAAAACACAAATGACGTGCACTTTTCCACTATATTTTATTTCTAACTTCGCTGTCGAACCTTTGCATCTTAACTCGATTAGCATTTTCGGCTTAGCAGAATTTTGAAACCCTATCAGTATACTTTAAGCCGGCAAGGCATCAGTGTTTCCATTAGCGCATCTAGTTTCATTACGCGCACCTTTGTTGTGTCGTGCATTAAGTACGACACCTAAAAAACCTTTGAAACCGTGATTGCTATGGAAATTCCCGTACATTTTTCACGGGGAGGTTTCGACGCCATCAAAGCCTTTGTAAGGACAAAATAATATGTAAGATATAGCGGCATAGTTGTAACCTTTGGCTTACACTGGTATACTTTCTACTTCTTTTAGATAGTTTAGCATGTCTTCGAGAACCAAAATAGATCTTTTATAGATCAAAATTGTTCACGGTTGGAAGGAACAACAGTGGTATGGAACAGTAGTGGTTTAAAAAAGCTTCTTACGGGTGTAATCCAAACTAATAATATTACTAATGTCAATTAATTATATATTATTGTTTGTTGCCTCCTAAATCTCTGATTTTGATGAAACATAGTCAATAAATGCTTTAAAAAGTGAGCCAATAAAAGAACGAAAAAATGTTACCATTGCTATATTTCTTGATAGGCTATATTCTGATTGTGGAAATTCTGATGCATCTGGAAAAGGTAAACTTTAATAAAGTAGTAAATCCTTTATTTACTCTACTGTGAATAGAGGTTGCGCTAGGTTTGTATTGCCGATTCATTTTTAAATTAAATATTTGATAACGGACCGGTTTGACGAAGATATTTCCGGTCGAAAATATTTATGCTTTCATACCAAACGCTTATTGATTAAAACATAGAAAATACTATTAGATGCACATGTAGACTTTCGGTAATATATTTTAAATTTTGGATTCTTGTATGTATCTCGTATATAAAATTTTGTATTCCAGTAATATGTGAGAAAAGACCTTCTGTCCAGACTGGTCTGTTTAACTTTGTCTGGCATATAAGAAACGTCGAATGACAGAGAAATACGGCGAGCCTTAAGAGTCCGTATACGAAATTTTGCCGATGAAGATGAAATTGCAAAGGTTCGCTACAGAAATATTATTTGGTTTTTTCCCCTAATTAGATTAAAATATATATATATTAATTATTAAATTTAAAAATATATTTAAGCGCGGACTGCCGACTCAAGCCTTGCAGCAAGTAATATAATGTGAGATTTAGGTTGTTTTGAATCATGTTTTTTGGCACCATTTTTTTTTCTTTTTTCTGGAATTGGATAGAATTTTATCTATATACTTATAATTTCTGTCGTTTTCTTTTTATGAATTACAGCTCCAAGTTGCCGAAATTAACAGCAATTCTTTGCCCATTTTCTCTAAAATTTTGCCAAGTTACATATTTTTTTACTCAACTATTTCATATTAAAGTGGTAAAAAATAATTCCAACATTGTATAGACGACTTTCTCAACAGTACATTGTATTTTTTTTTATACCGTTAAGATGTCAATACAATCCATAAACAGGTGATATTCTAAGCCTTTTACAGCAAAAATCACAAAACTGTCGCGGGTTTGAGTTGGATTATTTAAAAATACTTAAAAAAAATAGCTCCAACATTAGATTATAATTGAAATGATCTTACATCTTACAATGCACAACGACATTAAAACTTATAGAAATACTGTATTTTAACTGTTAAATCACGTCTGTTAAATCAGCGAAATCGGCAAATTTCGTATAGGGGACTTATTAATAGTAAGGGCAAAAAATCACTTAATTAAACAACTCACCTATTTTAACTAGCTATTAACCATCCTTAGGGTACAGAAAATTTTCAATTATGACAAGGATTTTTACTAGATTCAATTAAAATAAAGGATTCTGTTTGTCCGTAATTAGATTGCCATACATGGTGTCATTATAGTGACAATGCAGCTAAAGGCACGCGAAGAATGACACAATAAACAAAGGTAAGACATTTATAAGACATTTAATTTTTATTACCATACTAATAAAAGTTGATGGGACGCCCTAGTAAGTCGCGTAATTATAAGGCGTAAGGGTCAGTTCGCACTTGGACGCGAGTCGCGACGCGCTTTCGATTCAAGAGTGAACTTTATTTGCTGCACAAGAAAATACACTTTTTGGTATCTACCTTGAATTTAACCACGGCACTTTTCTTTTAATAAAATAATATGTTTCTTCTACTTATGTATAAATATAAATTATGAAGCGCTTTTTGAAAAAACACCGTGCCACGTCGACGTGTTTTGCCTTAAAACTCAAACTCAAACTCAAATTTTTTTATTCAGAATAAATGCAAATATTTTCTGAAAGTCTACATGATGCCTACCACCGGTTCGGGAACTAACCCGGCGAGACGAACCGGCGTAAGAAACTCGCAGGGGGCCCACTTTATTTACCAAAAAAAGTGAGAAAAAAATTAATCTTTTAAAATAAAGCTTAGTATGTGAAAACCCTGTGGTAAGACGTCACAAGACTGGGTGTTGACACTGTTAAACTGTACAGCTAGAAGACGATAAAATTTAATAACTTGATTATTAAAAACTACATGAAGGCCGCTCGTTATTTCTTACACTCATAAAAGTTCGGATAAGATTCGAGTGTTCAAAAAACTTTGTTATATTTATTTATAACGCCATTTTAATATTTACTGACATGTCACATGCTACTGGAAAACAAAATATTTGAAACTCCATTTATATCGTTTTGTATGCATAAAACATCGCGTCATTAACAAAAGCAGGAAAATAACATCTCAACGGAAACATCTAACCAAAATAACTTGATACATAAGTTCATAACTTGCAGATAGCCGGCGGAAAACTGGGCATTTTAAATGTTGATAAAGTCGGACGACCTCGGGTATCACGCGGGTATGACGTTAACTGACGTCACTGCCGTTAATATTCATATAGAAAATATTAGGCGGGTGGTAGGGGGTCAACCTGGGGGGGCGCCCCCTCCGTGAGGGGGTCAGCGATCGACCCCTCGCGCCGGTAGCCACTCCAACACGCTCTGTTCGCCTTTAATGAACTTTATGTCGCCGGCCGGAATAGGAGAACACTTCTTTGCCGGCTTTGCTGCTATCGTATGTTAGTGAACAAAGCCCGTGTATAAAGTCACTTGGAAAGGGTGAACGCGAGCTGCCACTTTGCTTGTTCTTATTGTTTTTGCTCTTTAGCTCAAATGGCCTGAAAATATCGTACACTACAGGCTCCATATATATAAACTTCAAGCTGCATCTATCCTTATTGATATCGTCAGAACTAACCAGTTGACAGGTAGTTAAATATTACACAATATACCCTCAGCCGCGACGTATCGCGTATAATTGTTGGAGCTGTCACCCGACTCACGAGTCACGAGACGAGGCAATTTCGAAAACGAATATCTCCCGCTCAAATCGATTTGCGAACAAATCTTTTGAGGACGTAAGTGGACACATGTTGCGATGGAAAGTCATTCGGACGCTCCATCGGGGCGTTTGCCTTGACAATGTTATGAAGCGCTGAATGGACGGCAGAAACAAAACGAAAGCGTTGAGTGGTCCCCGGTCTCCGATAAGACAAAGCGGGACGGAATAGAATGTCATCGGCTGTCACCACAAGTGACGCGGTGACGGCGATTTTATCATCACCCCCGTGGCGAAACCATTGTGCATTATTAACACATCACACCGGGATTTTGAATACCATTTCTTCACCAAAAGTCGAAACCGATGGACGGCGGAACAAAAGTCCACGATTCCAAATTCAATGGGAAACTTATAGATGTTAGGTTTTGGGCAAGCGCATTTTAAAACGTGTAGGACTGCTGTAAGAAAGTTTATAGAAAGCAGTTTCTAGTCTTTCCATGTCAATTATTGTTATGTGTTGTGTCTTGTGTACATGTCGCAGTCATCTGGTTCAATCTGCGATTCCATTGAATGACTAGCGTATTCATTAATTAATGACACCATTCAAAGGCTAGTTCGCATTAGGCCAGTATTTTAGTTTAGTACCGAGTATTTTAGTAGCTAAAATTCTCGCTTCTGTCCCAAAATCGTTCGCACTTCGTTCGAGTACAGTTCACAAGTGAGTGATGTTTTGTAAGATGAACAGCTTACAGCGCGATAAAGTATAAATTTTCTAAACGTAATCACGCTTAGATATAAGGTGTATTTTTTTTTTGTATTTTCACAGAGAATGCTTATAACATTTTAAATATTGTCATCTTGCACATTTTTATCTCAAATTAATAGTTTTCATATTTTTTATTTCATTTAAAAAAAATCCCGCCTGTCATGACTTTCTTGACAGACTATAAATAAACTGATTAAGTTAAGCTCATTTTGGGTAACTTTGAATTGCGGTTTAACTTTGAACAATACAATAATTGTAAGGAAAGTATGATCAATAAAAATAAGCTATGGATACGAAAATGGATCGATAGAAGGGATAAACTAGGAGCTACTAATTGTCTTCTGAAGGAATTAGCATTGGAAGATCCCAAAGTATACTTCGAAAGATTGAGAATGTCTGAAAGTTGGTTATTTTTGGCGGTAACTAATCCCTCGATCGTACAATAAACGATACACAATATATTTGTATTGTTATCGCGGTCGCGTGTGACCGCTTGGGGCTTGAAGCACTAATGAACTCGACTAATTCGACTGGTACGGACTACGGACTTGTTGAGCCGGCGCGCCAGTAGCGCGGACGCGTGGTGGGAGGTGCTGCTCGCCCGCGAAAAATAGAATAAAATGGATTGACTCGACTAAATTACTTACTAATCTACTTTACTAAATTACTAAAAAATAATGTCCAGACACGTTTAGCTACTAAAATACTCGCTACTTAACTAAAATACTGGCCTAGTGCGAACTAGCCTTAACAGACACACACACTTTCGCATTTATAATATTGGTATGGATATCAACGAAGGTTATCTAGATATTGTTGTAGGTATTGCTTAGACGCATTTTATAACAAAGTTACAGTCGGACCACAGAATCCGAATAGGGCATAACGAACGTTTATAGAAATGGTTATTGGTCGCACTTGCAGAAAAATTGTGAGCTTAGTATTTTCCTACGCCGGCAATAACGGCGTATGGCAACTAACGGCTACATTTTTTTACTACGTACGTACGTTAGCTCGTAGTAAAGTTTTAATGCAAAATACACAAAAAGTAAGAAATTAACTATTCCTAAGGAGAAAAGTATTGCAAAGAATTTTTTTGCTGCGGCCTGCGCTTGGTATTAAATGGACATATCCAATAGCTATGTCCAAACAATGCAATTTCATCTTCAATTTTCATCATCACCTTTTTATTTAACTTTCGTCTGGCATATTCAATAATTGAATGCGTCGAAATACACCCGCGTTGGAAAGAAAAGTGTCATAGCGTCGTGGGCATGCCTCACGTGCGATGTTGACTGCGCTATAACGCATGCCCTTGATGAAACAAAAAAAAGGCACAGTGTGAACAAAGCTTAACACTAAGCGCAGCAAAAAAATCCAAGTACTCAACCAATAATAATCTCAAGATTGTACTCTTCTCCTTATTAAATACCCATGTCAGCATTAAGGTGTTACTATTTAAATAAGTTAAATAAAGTGTGATGCCAGTAGGGTTGTCGAAGTAAATATTATGATGGAGCGTTTTCACTTGTCAATAATGCCAGTATTAGCTCGTTAATCCTGCCGATCGAAAGCCCTGCGGCTAGCACTAACCGTCTACTACACAAATCTGACTGCATACCTTCAGGTATTGAAGCTTTATAGCTTATGGCTAAGAGTTAAAAACTAACTAGGTAATATTATTTCGACTTTAACAGAGTAGCTTGGAGCAAGACAGAAATTATTCACACAGCACACACTAAAGTTGTTGTCACATTATTCAATATTGACTGTATTACTTAAAAGATTATTCGACAAACCTAATTTATAATGAAATTCAGAACACATAATATTATGAAAAACATTCAAAAGATATCAATAAAAGAAAAGGTGGAGTTGAAAAGTTCTTTCTGAATTAATAAGCAATTTTCCAACACTGATAAATTGAAATCTCTTGCTGGAAAGAATTAATTTGAGAACTACGCCATAAAACCCAACTCTTATAAAATATTAATCTATATCGGTTCTACTTCTGTGAAGCATTTGAGATCTAAAGTTGTGAAGTATATTTTATTAATCCTAGACCAGATCCAATCATATCGAAGCTAAGACGGATTACGTCTTCAGTCCACAAGAAAAAGTAATTTAAAGGAATTAAACGGAATTAAAAAGGAAATAACGGAGCAAGGAATTTTAATCTTTTTTTAAGTTCAAAAGTAAAACGATAAGAAAATGATATTCCGTGTCAAAAGAATTTTAGCGTGTGGCCGAAATTAACAACAAAACCGCCATTTTGTAGTGTCACTTGAGATACAAGTAAAGTTACAACTGTTTAACAGCGGCTCTTGACAAAGTGTCATCATCAATTATTATGATTTTCGATGAAACCGATATGAAAATTAATGCTGGTGTCATTATGTTAAGTAACTATACTATGCCCCGTTCAGATTCTCCTCCAAGCGCCACAACATCTTTTCAAAAAGTTAAAGCTAAGAGGCTTAGATTTAGACAAGGCTAAAAGCATAAAACTGTCATTTAATTGAAAAGTGTACTTAATTACCGGATACCGTGCAGTTATTTAATGCAGGCTGCATTTGACTATTATGGACCAATACATGTGATTACGAGCTGGTAGAGCTTCTCTGTAACATAATTAAACATTCGTCTATGATTGACGTAGGCTGTGCATGCTATAGACTGCCATCAACGATGCCACTATCGAGGGTAACTATGCTGACAGTGTTGCAATGACCATCATGGTTATCTATCAACGCAAAGCAGAGCTTTAATTAATAATTAATACTTTCTAAGTATTTTCATGAAACGTCAATTGTAGCACGTTAGAAATAGCCCGACCTTTGACGCCCCCGCGCTGTTTATGTTATCGCCGGGATAAAGTTTCACTCCTCGGGATATTCCATGACAATACACATCAATGCTCCTTACGTCATACACGATATGTGTCGGTGTTTATGCTTTTAATGTAACTTTACACCATTAATATCACAGAGTTAAATCTCTATTCATAGATTAACACGTGTGCGATGTGACATTGTTTACCCTTTTCAAGTTATCTGTAATCACGCATAAGTGTGCGTGTGTCTTTGCAATTAGTATGATGGTCTTCACTCTACTGTTTAATATTCATACTCTGTTAAACTGTTGATTTTAAACTGAGATGCTAGACATCTTCTTATATATAAAATTCTCGTGTCACAATGTTAGTCCACAAACTCCTCCGAAACGGCTTTACTGATTTTTACCTAATTTTATATGCATATTCAGTAGGTCTGAGGATCGGCTACTGGGTACTTTATATATTGATAAGTGTATTTGTTGAATAAATAATAGTAAATTATTACAACTCGAGACTGAGGGCGACCATTGTTAGTGCGACGGGATAGCGATAGACGTTGCTATGGCGACATACTTATTTAGTCACTGCAAAAAAGTAATATGGGCGAATCAGGTACTTTATATTATGGCAAAGCAACGTTTGCCGGGACAGCTAGTTCTTATTATAAAATGTTATTCCATTTTACATTGATTTTGTCATTTTCTACAACTTTAGAATGGGCGCTCGTCGCTTAAGAGGCCGGGCTACCCTCGAAATTCTCATACACACGTAAGTAATACCAAAATCATTTTCTCATACGACAATATTTAACATGTTTGAGTTATTTTTCAGCTTAAAATAGTAATTACCTAGGTTCCTGTACAAAAATTAACTTCAAAATATTTAAACACTAAAAAAAATTTTTTTGTGTATAATTTTTTTTTACTAAATTTACTACTAAATATTTGAACACTAAAAAATAGAATAAAACAATAAAATATATATAAATAAATAGTAAATTTACTACAAAATATTTCAAGTCTAAAAAATTTTTTTTAGTATTTAAAGATTTTGGTATTACGTATGTATGAGAATTTCGAGGGTAGC
Organism: Lysandra bellargus; assembly: GCA_905333045.1. Taxonomy (NCBI): domain Eukaryota; kingdom Metazoa; phylum Arthropoda; class Insecta; order Lepidoptera; family Lycaenidae; genus Lysandra; species Lysandra bellargus. The sequence goes on along the minus strand of HG995319.1, from coordinate 6,136,434 downwards.
CCGGCCCCTTAAGTTGACTATTGCTAATAAGTTAATCGACAGTTGAACGTTCGATAAACCAAAATTAATGTTTATATTATTGTAATTTCTGTTTAGGTCCATTTAATTATTACGCGCAGTATAAATTAATGTGAACGCATAAATCTGATCTTATTGACTACGCCTAGATTCAGGACCTAAATCTAATCGAGGATTGTTCTGTTTTGAATACTAGACGTGCTATTTTGCTAAGCCTATGGCTTTGGACGAAATATAAATCATACAAATATTAATCTTACCAGTTATAGGACCGCAACCTGTATAGGATAGGTGATGTTCAAACAAATCTAAATAATGTTTATTTTCAGTTATTATAGAACCTAATTCTGTGAAATGATGATATTTAAAAACATACAAATAAAAAATAATCTTAAATTTTGTTAGTCTCGCTAATACTCGTAAACGGCTTATCATATTCTTTAAATGTTCGTGGAAATTCAGGGAAGGTTTTAAATATTATAAGGGACGTAATTCGAAGTTCGACGGGTCATCCAGTAAAATGTATTTTTGTAACAAATTCTCCAAATCATATTTAAATTCCACGAATTTCGATCCATTCCCTTCGATGCTATACCGATGGCTAAAATTAAATCTAATCTGATATATGTGACGTATAAATATTCATTTTTATATCGGATATCGAATGGTGACGAAAGAAACTTTTTGCATTGTGCAGCAAAACCTTTAATCGGCTTAGAACTTTACATAACTAGTCCATCCGCAACACTGTTTGTATATCACTTAGGTTCTATACATCTGTACTTGCTTTTTTGCGATAGTCCACCACGGAATTTGAGATATTTTAAACGCTTCATGTGCTGTATAAAACACGTATAAATTTCTATATAATATAATATGATCTAATGTCATTATTTTTACTATTCTAATTTCATTTGTTAGCGTAACATAATTACTACAAAAGCAATGAATACGAGCGATCTTAGTGCATAATCCTTGAGAAGCCTAATTCTGAAAATGTTTAGGATTAAATTTCTCGTCCCGCAAAAACTCCGGACAGCATTGAGCTAGCTAGTTATGAATGAAATGATTGGTGTCCGCTCTTTTTAGTCTACTAATACACCTGTCCAAATCGGAAAATTACATTTCGGCGAGAAGATTTCAATCTTTTCCGTTTTTCTTCTGATCCAATCAGCGATTGATCGTTTTTAGGTTCAATAAGGTCCATGTTTAATTAGTGGCCCCGATCGCGCCCCACCGGGAAATCTTGTGTAAAAAACATTTATAATGTACAAACGGAAGCCGAAATTGATGGAAAAATCGTGGGACTTGGTGCAGCCAGGTATCATAGGTTAATTTTCTCGCCGTTTGCGTAAACCCACGTGGGAACGAATTGTAAACACAATCTGCGGTGAACGTTCAATTAAATTTTTTCATCTCAAATGTTGGTTCTAATTTCATATTAAGTGTGGATAAAAGGCTTCTTCTAATACGAATATTTTGGCAAAAAAATATTATGATGTTGAGAATTTAAGTTTTTGAAAGCTTTTATTTAACTTGCTCTGTATGTATGTATGTATGTTCGGGTGGAATTATGGAACTCAATTTTGAGGTGAGTTCAAAAATTCCACTCGAATATTTAACCGATTGAGCTGAAATTTTGCATGCACGTTTAGTTTGGATGACAATGCACGATATGGTATGTGATAAGACATCACTCTATATCCAATATGGCCGACCATCCAAGATAGCGAAATAGTTCTTTTCTATGCAGTCCTACGATATGGATAAATTCTACCCGAATATTTAACCGATTGAGCTGAAATTTTGCATGCACGTTTAGTTTGGATTACAATGCACGATATGGTATGTGACATCACTCTATATCCAATATGGCCGACCATCCAAGATGGCGTAATAATTATTTTCTATGCAGTCCCACGATATGCTTTTTGAGAGTAACTAGAAAACTAATGTCATTCTACATCTAATACGGCGGTTCATCCAAGATAGGGGATAGTTATTTTTAATATACTTCTGCAATATGGGTATCAAATAAAAGGACTCATTGAGAGTACATTAAAAAGTAACAGAGTCAAGTCAAGTCGTGTCGTATTCTATCGTGACGTGACGTGACGTGATGGGTCGTGTCGTGTCATGTTATGTCAAGACTCGAGTCAAATCCAGCCGGGTTTTATAAAATGTCCGGTTTAATCTGGTCACTTTTGTTAAGTGACATTTAACTTTTTATCATGCAGAAATAAACGGAATATCACTGATCAAAATCAAGTACGATTTCTTAAGAAATTAAGTTAATCAGATTTAAGGAGTTTATTTTCTTCTTTTAAACCTCTATTAAATAAAAGCTTTTTTTTCCAAAAAGTTATTTGATTATAATTAAATACACTTTAATGAAACTATATCTAATTTTGTTTACATCGTGACTGTTTAATTTAAAAATTCCCTAATAATCCAGCAACTTCGAAAAAACGCAACAGAAATCAAGCTGTTGATTCGTAATTACGCTAAGTAGAATAAAACCGGCCAAGTGCGAGTCGGACTCGCGCACCGAGGGTTCCGTACAAACCTGCAAGGTTTACAAAGTTCGTCATAGAAGTTTGATTTTGTTACAGCTTAAAGGTATTATAAACCTGAGTATTTGGTATGAATTTCAATTTAATACCTCTACGCGTTTATGAGGAAATGGGTAGTAAGTTTAAAATTATTAAAAAAAAATATATTATGTGATGTAACTAAAAATTTATGGTTTTCGTAATTTTTCCTTTATCTATGCTATAAGACGTTGCTTCGTACCAAATTTCAAGATTCTGAGTTCACGGGAAGCACCCTGTAGGTTTTGATTCCCTTGCAAGTGTCGAAAATTTGCGGCATAAACGGCTGTATCTTTTGATTGCGTTGGCTTAGAAGTTTGATTTTTTCACAGCTTCAAGGGACAGTAGACCTGAGTAATTGATATAAATTTCAGCTTCATACCTCCACGCGTTCCTGAGAAAAAGGGTCTTGACAGACGGACGGACGGGCAGACGGACAACAAAGTGATCCTATAAGGGTTCCGTTTTTTCCTTTTGAGGTACGGAACCCTAAAAATTGGTATCAGGAATCTTTGTACAATAGGAAATGCTGGATGAAGCTAGCACAAAACGAGATTAGCTCAGGTGTGACCAGAGAGGCGAGCCTAATTAAAAGCCTGTCCAGGTCAAAGAATACGCTCCAACGAGCACAACCCCCATCTACATTATAAGTACACTTTCATGTTACAATGATAAAATATACTTTTTTGATGTTTATCAAACAATAACACTGGAAACATCAATAAAAAAGAAATAAAAATATAGACAACTTGCTTTTTCCCGCGGCTTCACTCGCGTTAAGAAGTATTATTATTAATTAACTATGAAAGTTTCATTCCGACTGTTTTAAAATTGACAAAGTTTCATACAACCGATTGACGTCATGACGAGTTAAACAAAACCATCCTTGTTTATAAGCATTATATATTTTATTGTTTAGTTTATATGGAATAAGTTGTTATGTAACAATCGTTTCGCACCTCATCTCATCTCATCTCTGAATCTCATTTTCATCACTGATTTCTTTGTCGCCATTACATGCTGTATTTCACCTGTCATTGGAAGCCATCTAACCTATAAGTTACTATTGTTTGTATTTTATATTTTAATGTGTGAGATGATATTCTGTTGGTGAATCGAAATTTAAATGAATAAATAAATAAATACAACCTTTCATCCCCTATTTTATCCCCTTGGGGGCAGAATTGATCAAAATCCTTTCTTAGCGGCTGCCTACATCATAAGTCATAACTCATAACATATACATACCTAAATGCCAAACTTTAGCCCGATCCGTCCAGTGGTTTGGGCTGTGTGTCTATAGATCACTATATCAGTCGGTCACACCTTTGAGTTATAAATATTTAGATAATAATAGTATATAACATACAATCAAAAAGGTTTTAAAAAACGGGTTTTGTATTTGGATAATTAATTGAAAAAATATTTTACAGAATTGTCGGGTAAAACTTAAAATTTCTTTATTTGTTTTTGTACATATTAAATAAAATATTTTTGTTAAATAGGTACAATATTATTAATATAATATTAATAAAAAAATATTTTTTGTGTTAAATAATTATTTCATTGCATTATACTGGTGCACAGAACTGCTGTTATCCAACAATTGGCGCAACTCAAGGATCGATGGCGCTTGATTTTCTCTTGCGTTGAGGGATTTTTGGGGAGCGTTTAGGACGTTTTTTGATGCCACTGGACCCCCGAATGTCAAAGTTTTCACCAACGTTCTCTGTCTCGAACATTTAGCAAATGGCTATTCGTTTTGCCTCGAGCCACAAAATTGAAAATATATTTAAAAAGCACATGTAGCACTTATTAGGTACCCTTCTCAACTTTAAATAACGTGTTGCAAGCTAAAGTAGGTATTATATTTATTAGAAAAAATACATAAAAAAGAAAAAAAGATAAAAATGAAAAATATATTAATAAATAAAAGATAAAAAACAGCCCTGATCATGTTAGGGGGAGGAATAAATTAAAAAAAAAAACATTTCAGTATTATGTGTATACTAATACAATAATTGTCCGAAAAATAGAAAATACTGACTTTATATTTTCTAAAATACACTTAAGACTGTTTTATCTACGCGTACCTACTGATGACAGAATCCTTATTATCATCACCGAAATTTCCTTCAAAACGAACGAGACATTTCGAAATGTAGTCATTTAGTGATTTCCCAAAATCAGTTATGCGCGTTGGTAAAATGATGATTCAACAATTTTGACTTCGCCGCTGCCTTGCACGGGGTGTGCGGGTGGCACCCCACCCCCCGCGTTAGATCGATTCCTATCGTGGATATTATTCTGTGGTAATTAGAATCCGCGCTTCCACGACTTATATTTGGCTATAGCCCGTTGTTCGATCACTAATTTGGCTAAAGCCTTATTATCAGCGGTGCTATTTGAGTTTTTGTGTTTGATTAACTTAAATTTATAGTTCTTGAAAAGTCTGTAACATTGAGTAATGATACTTATTTAAAATTTGATACTTTAGAAAGTAAGCACCTATTTATAAGTAACCATTAATTTACAAACCGCTTAGAACGATGGAAAATTAACGTTTAGCTATTTTTAAATTATTTCCTTTCCTCTTGGAAAGGAAATAATTGAAAAAAAAAACAAAAAAATATATGTGGTAATCTGGGTGCACGGTAGTGCATCCGCCGAGACGAGCCAAGCGAAGCGCAAGGGCACTACCTACCTTTTCTCGAAGTGTTTCGCCGTTTTTTGAACCTTCATAGAATTGGTTTCCGTTGTGGCAGATAGTTCATATTTTCAGGATATGATGTCATCAATAGACTTATTAAGCGTACAAAGTTTCAATTGAATAGCTCATATACTTTAGATTTTATTGATATCTAAAATACGCCGATTTCGTCACTGACACACTGATGGTCATGAAAAAGTTTGGCTACTTCCTGAAGTGCTAGAAAGCTGAAATTTGATATGTAATCTAAGTTTAATATACAACCAACAAAAAAGTTCATAAACTTGTAATTTTCGTTCCCCATCCCCTAAAATTGGGGGGTGGAAGTTGACCCTTATAGAGTTGGTTTCTGATGTGCCAGATAGTTTATATTCTCAGGATATGATGTTAATAATAGAATTATTAAACATACAAAGTCTCAATTGAATAGGTCTTATACTTTATATTTTATTGATATCTAAAATACACTGAAATTTGGTTATAACTTATACGCCGTAAAATAAGTTTAGTAATGGAAGTTTAAATGAGACTTTCACCAATTTTATGAATAAGGACATGAAAGTTTCCACGGGATGGACATTAACTAAAAACGTCTTAATAAAAAATAAAAATACTAAAAAGACTAAAAAGACTGCCTAGCAAGTAGCAACTTACAAAAAGAACTGAACTCCCACCAAAAACATTTCATGTAAATAATGTCCTTGACGACCACATAAGGTTTGCCCTGTATAAAAGACATCAGATCTTATGTAGAGCCAACTTCTGAATCGACGCGGCCTAACTCTATCGACCCATAACTCCAACAAATTCTACATAATATAAGTAAGTATGTATGTATGGCTTGGATGTTTCGTTAGTTATTTCAGATCAGAAACTAAATATTCGAAACAGAGAAGCCATACATACTTAGTGATATGTAGAAAGTGTTGGAGTTAGGGTCGATAGAGTTAGGCCGCGTCGATTCAGAAGCTTGGCTCTACATTAGATCTGATGTCTTTTTCACAGGGCAAACCTTTTGTGGTCGTCGAGGACATTTTACATGAAATGTTTTTGGTGGGATTCATGTTTTGATCCATCGCAAACAAAAAAAATATATGATCTGGTTGATCATATTTTTTTTGTTTGCGATGAATCAAAACTAGTGATCGCAAATTAGCCCGGTTTTCAAAAGTTAACCTAATATAAAATATAACAGTGAATTTATTCCTTTAAAGCTTAAAATAGCGTCTTGTGAAATTCAGTACTGTAACAGTTCGTATTCATCGCGAGTTATTCTGAGAATAACAAGGACGACAATAACAGTCGTATAAATAATCGCTATTATATATTTCTTGTACGTTGCATGATATGAGTTTCGCATAATTGGTATATAATTCCGTTTTACGATCATTATTAGATACAATATATTTTCTTCCGTGGTTTTATTTGAATTCTATAATCGCGTGATAATGTAACATTTTGTTATAAAAAATGCAACGGTTTCATGATTGTCTGATGGAACGAGAGACGACTCAAAGAAATCAAGAATAATAAATAAAATGAATGAACATCACTACTATATCTTTCGTTATACACACGATAGAATATTTAAAAAGTTTTTGTATTAATCAAGTGACGAAGCGGAAAACTATTTAATTGATATCTTATTTTATTAGTATATATTAATATCTTAGAGCCAACTTTTTCCTGTATACGATTTTATCCTGTATACAGGTCACTCAGGTAAAAAGAAAAATATAGAAGAGTAGACGAAAGTTATTTGATTGACGAAAGCTCAAAGGGCACTCATAAAAGTTTCTTTAAAGCCCTTTCGCTTTCAAGCTCTCTGTGACTACAAAGTTTGTAGACGTGAAACAGACTCTAGTATTAAAAACGTAAAAGATGGCAGAAGCATCACTTTTGAACGTAGACAACATTTGAATATGAACTTTTTACGCGACTACGCTCCAAAGGGACGGGTGATGATTTTGGCTGTGCATGCTTTGTATGTTTTAAGCTTAAATTTTATTGAATGGGATGATTGTATTTTATCGATGTGCTTATGAAGGTTTTCGTCTGAAACAAAACTTTTTTTTAAAACGAGCTTTAAACACGTCTAAAAACAAGCTACAAGGCGCGTTTTAAAAGTATAATTTTTATTCTCCATTATGATATGAATTTCCATTTAAAATGTTTCTTTACATTACACGCTGCTATAAAGAAAAAGGGTATTCTCGGCTAAGGTGTGGGGTCTGCCTATTGTTTATTAGCTACGTGTAAAACTTGGCGAATGACGCCTAACATTTTCTACTCCGATACCGACGCATCTGTTATAGCTATACAGCTGTTGACTAGGGTTGCCACTTCCAAGTTGATCGAAAAAAAAAGAGTTAAATTTTTGTTGCACTTTTAGGGATTACTTGTGATTGTGTTGCAAAAACTTCTTCTCATATTTCCATTTATCTATAAATAAAAACAATGAATATTTATCTGCTGCACGAAACTTTCCCGAATTTTATTTAATGGAAATATAAATATATTTATTTATTATCTTTATCTTTCCTACAAAATTATTTAATTTAAACAATATCACACACAATAGCTACACAAAATTAAAGAAATTAGCCTCAGCTTGAAAGAAATTCAACCTGATCACTGCCGAACTTCGATATGAAGAGGGCACCAGATGATGATGACGATAACATACAAAATAGTTATTAGTACAAATGAGGAGCAAAGTTGTAGCGGTCGAGACACGGTCGCCGTGCGAGGAATATTATAATGGTAAACGCTGCAGTGCACTTAACACGCCGGTAAACTTTGTGGCGAAAAGCAATCGGTGCCAAACGGGCCAGCGCCTTTTCATGCTGAAACTTTTGTCCAGGTAAGCCCCGGCTTCAAAGAGCCGTACGTATAAATCCCAGGCAAGACATTTTCCGTGCTGCAGCCACCGGTCTCTTTGTACGAGCGCAATCAGCCGCCGACGTACCCAGCAATTATTCAAAATACATCAGGCAATATTAGATAGGTGGGCCGGCCGATGCGTTTTGCATTGCGAATCAGTCGGACTTTGTGGAGGAGCGACTGGGGAGTAGTCGTGTTTATGTGCCATCACCGACAGATTGTGGTGCCTTTTGCGAAATTGTCAACGCACTTGGGGATTGCCGATGGCGGGACCCCGGCTAAAACGTTAATGGCCCCAGGTTATCGCCAAACCGCGTTGATGCAATTTGCTTGCACAATGCACAAAACACCTTTGATATCTCATCTTGGATGATTTCCGATGCGCCTGGGGACGTCGAATAAAGTATGCTAAACTTTCCGTCCAAACTTCGAGTGCCAGGAGAGCTAAGTAGGAGTAAACTTTCTGAGACGGTGCATTCGAAATGACCGTGCCGTAAGACGGCGAACCTGCGTAGCGATGCGCCGAGAGGGCATTTTAAAGACTAACGTAGGGGCAGAGAAGGACGACATTCGGCCGAGTGGCGCCGAGTGGGCTAATGAATATCTAACGAGCCCTAAAATATCTCCCGGAAATTCAGGTAGTGTATAAACGGCCATTACAATACGAATGATCATTGGCAAAATGTTTAACTTGAGGCCTGTGTTCGCTCGCATTAGTATTCCCTTTGCGCAGTTTGTAGCCGTGCCGTACATTATTTGTATACACTAAGCATGAAATGTTGCCAAGCAAACGTGTACTATTTGCGTGGAGGTTTAGAAAGCAGACGCGGGGTGGCAGGGTGGCGACGGTGGCACGGCCCCACTGCGCCCCCATCCCCGTGCGTGCACGGATGAGAAACACTCACCCACTCTGAGGTTTCAATATTCCATACCGAAATGCATTCAATTGCAACATTTTTAGACAAATGGAATAGGAACTGGCATCCCCGCGCGTCCTTTGACAAAAAACTTGAAGCGGTCCGATTTGTTTCATATTTGCCTTTGTGGCTGTTTAATTTTCCTTTCAAGAGAGTGGACTTGGTGGAATTTTTCTAGATCTCCAGTGTTTTCGGTCGTTCCGAGCGACGAATCTAATTTTCGTGGGAGAAATATTGGTAGGTACGTGGGCTTTGACTGCGCCGGCCGCCTCGCCTCGTATTTGTTCTTTGACGTTCAATATTGACTACAATTCATACGAAAAATTTGGGTTTCCATTTAACTTTTTATTACATGCCATTTTATTTGCTGCAAGAGCCAAGGATATTTTTGGGGAACAATTCACTTCAATATTAAGTAATATTAATATGTACTTACATTATAGTTCTCATATCTCCGTAATTCATTTGGTGGTAACAATATTTTTCTTTTTAAAATTAAAATGAATATGAATCTAAACTAGACTGCGCTTCTCCACTCGTTTATTCTTATATAAAAACCGGACATGTGCAAGTTGGACTAGCCCATGAAGGGTTCTGCAGCAGCAAAGGTTTATTTTTATGAAATTTAAGGGTTTTTGATTTATTTTTATATTTCAATTGATTTAATGAAAGTTAAATTAAGGTTTTCCATTTATGACGTATAAAAAAACTACATGCTAGATCTCGTTCAAACCAATTTTCGTTGGTAGTTTTTATAGTATACTATATTTATTTACACTTATCATGTCTTTACTTTAGAAGTTAGAGGGGGGGGGGGGGGGGGGACACATTTTACCACTTTGGAAGAGTCTCTCTCACAAACTATTTAGGTTAGAAAAAATGATATTTAAACCTCAAAATGATTTTTGAAGACCTATCCATAGATACTCCACACGTATAGGTTTGATTTTTGAAAAAAAAATTTTTGTTTTACTAATACCTATGGGGACCACTAAAATTTTTAATATTTTTTTCCATTCTTATATCAAAAATCTTAATGCGGTTCACAGTCTACATCTACTTACTAAATTTCAATAGTATAGCTCTTATAGTTTCGGAGAAAAGTGGTTGTGACATACGGACGGACAGACAGACAGTCATACAGACAGACATGACGAATCTATAGGGTTCCGTTTTTTGCCATTTGGCTACGGAACCCTAAAAATAGAAAGAGATTCAATTGAAATCAACAAAGCCACTATAGAGGTAATCTGCAAATCGAATGTATTGTCAATATTAATTGTGAACTCAGATGGAATGGAGGAGCGAGATTATTTCTATAATGAATCTAATCATCAATTAGTCTCTCGGTTCAGCGCACAACTTCTGATCTATTGTCTGTCTGTGAGTGCATTGATATATTTTATGCGTCATGGATGCACCTTTCCAATTAATGAGTTAGATCACATTAGATACAATGTGGTGGTCTACATGTTCATGCATTAATTGCGATTAGTTTCAGTTTTGCTACAGTTGTGTCTAAACATTACGCTAAAATAAAGACATTTAATATAACTTAGTTAACATGGAAAACATTCATGTATTGCGTTATATTTTTACCTTCAATAATCTGTAATGTAGTAATTAAAGGTAAGAATAAATTATACTTTTAATTTAAGCTATTTGACCTTTATTTCGTAGTTTTAAGTGACTTGTAAAATTTGCACGCCACCCACAGGCAAAGTAAGAGAACAGTATACCTGATTAACACCATAATATTGTACCGTTAAGCAAATAAATGATTTCTATTCTATTCTAAAATATTTTAACATTCAAAAATCTAACCACAGATGTCCTACTCTTGTATCACACTACATACGCGATATAAACTTCCCTTCGTTAGATAATATGGCGTCTTCGTAACTTATTTAGGCTGGCGTAGGCCCTTTAGTGTTTACTATTTTCAACGGAGCTCCAGATTAATTCAATTAAATAGACCGTCGCATCGATTGAGATATACGTCACGGCACCCTATTCCGTGCCCGCTCGACAATTTCGAGGTGTCACGGTTTGTAAAGTACGTGGGAGTGACAGATGATGTGTGGAGTATATTCCAACACTTGTCAATACACTGTTTGGTAAATAAATTTTTTATTCAATCAATTTCCGTGTCGTCCATTTTTGCTGCCGAGGTTTTACGTCTTTTGTCATGTTGGCGCGATCAGCGTTGTTTGTTTCTTTGTGTGCCAACAAGTGATGATTTAGGGCTATTTCCAAAGTTTTGTGTTGATGGCTATGGTCGTCAATATTCCGTAACTGTCTATAGCCCACACGATCGACAACGACGATGATGGGCAATCATAGACGAATATGCTCATCAAGAATCCCATAATATTGTATTTTATCTCTTCAAATACAATATCATCGAGATTTCTTAAGATTTACGAGGCATCTTAGAGAATAGGACCCTAGAATTTGCAACGCCGCAACTCCTAGAATATTAAATTATAAGAGATTTCATTAAGAATTATTGCTCTCGTAGATTGCAGCAATAGTTTAAGAGCTATTATATAACGGATATTATAAATTTTAAATGCAATAACATTGCTACTTTTTATTGTTCTTATTAAAATATAGTGTAGACTTGATGTTAGAATTTGTATTTAATAAGATATAAACTGTCTGATTATTAAAATTACACATTTTAAGTTTTTTTTTTACCCGACACATCTCAGCTTCTTAAGAACATAGTCCAAGAGCCGCCTACGAACGAATTAAAAATAAAATGCGTTCAACAACTAAATAGCGAGGTGTTAAAGTTGGCGCACAACGCGTCATATTTACTGGTATAAACACGCTTTGATTGCTTTATATTACATAATTCCATGTTTAATTGAAACTGAACATACATTGGCCGGCTAACAGATAAATTCGATGTATATTGTACTATCATTAACATTATAAACTATCCTAATTTTGGTATTGCACCTACCGAGTACCGACTTTTGTTCTAATTTATTCACTAAAGGGTTTACGCAAAGTTTTATCTACACGTTGCACTATAGCTTTCTTTAATTAAGTTTAAAAGAATTTTATACTTTTTAATTTGTCGTAAATTAAAAAAGTACAAAATAATTTCACTCGTATCTTTGATAAAACAAAATGAGGTATCATTTTACAATAACGTTATACTCGTACATCACAATTATTGCAAGTAGAACTTTGTAATTAATTTATAGAGCATCAAAATTTACGCGAACAATCTTAATTAAAATAATTTAGTATGTTGAAGGCCATTACTGAATATGATTAAATTTGGATACATATTTATGACTCTAGCTTCCCTCGCACGGTGGGTCCCCCCCACCCCCCTCCACCCCCCTACCGGTCGCCGCATTAATATGCCACGGTTATCATCCTTTGTCCTTAAACCGCTGAAACCGCCAATTGATTTTTGAACGGTTGCAAGTGTGTTGGGCTCTTGGACTATTTTTCTAGGAGACTCTACCTTAAGACGCTATATTGAAAGTAATTTTACCGCAAGGGTAATTTTATACTTAATTTTTATGACTATAAAGTCGTAAATACACTGCGGCCAGAAGCTATCGGCTCGCTCGGAAAACATGCGAAAAACGTAATTTTAATTATTTAAAAAATAACTAGGAGCATTTAAGCAAAATACTTCTATACGATTTTGAGTTGCAAAGGTGTCTATAAATTAGACTAATTACCTACAGTACATCTATTTTCGTTTAAAAATAATCTTCAAATTTCGTATTTTTAAGAGGTCATTTCGATCGAGAAATGTATCGAGGCAAAATACATTAATCGTGTTTCTGGTTCTTCTCAAACCTAGATAAGGCTATGAAGATATATATATCTTATTACCAGATTTGTAACATTTCTGAGGGTCCTATAGTATTACGTCAAAAAGGACAGTTTTTTCAAGGCACTAGCCTTAATAGCAAATAAATAATTTGCATCTTATCCACTATATTATTATTTATTTCTATAGCAACCAAAAATTTTCGAATGTGCAAACACTAAACACCAATAACATGCAATAAATTAAAAATTCGGGCACAGAAAAGAACTATCGGCTTTTAATATTTACTTTTAATTTGCTAACAAGAGCTTGAAGCGGGATCCACAACCCTGACCTAAATCCAGGTAATGAAGATCAGGGCTTCCGCTCAATTATAGACTAGATTTTTCTAGTTGGACATAACTTTGTTAAATTTTCTACTTTCCAGCCTTTTTTACGTTTGAACGTAAGTCTTTTTCTACTGTAGAATTTTAGTTGATGTTTCTTATCGTCACTTAAAAAAACCGGCCAAGTGCGAGTTGGACTCGCCACTGAAGGGTTCCGCAGCAGCAATAAGGTTTATTTCTATAAAATTAAAAGGTTTTTGATTTATTTTGATTTTTGAAGACCTATCCATAGATACCCTATACGCGTAGGTTAGACGAAAAAAAATTTTTCTGTTTCAGTTGTACCTATGGGGACCACTAAAATTTTTAATAATTTTTGCATTTTGTATCGAAATCTTAATGCGGTTCACAGACTACATCTACTTACCAAGTTTCAATAGTATAGCTCTTATAGTTTCGGAGAAAAGTGGCTGTGACATACGGACGGACGGACAGACAGACAGACAGACAGACAGACAGACAGACAGACAGACAGACAGACAGACAGACAGACAAACAGACAGACATAACGAATCTATAAGGGTTCCATTTTTTGTTATTTTGGCTACGGAACCCTAAAAAAAGACGGGTTGCACTCCGGGAGTGCCGGCAGAAGTGAAAACTTGATTATTGATACGTTGTGCATTATTTTTTATAACCAATTTTTTATGAAAATCGATTTTTTAAAAATCGTTTTTTTTAATTAGTCGAAACCCCGAATACAATCGATTAAAATTTTAGCCCATTTTTACAAAGTTCGTTTTAAAAAAAAAACGATTTTTTTAATTAATCGAAATCCTTGTACAATCGATTAAAAATATCGACAATAAAAAAAAAGATGGGTTGCACTCCGGGAGTGCCGGCAGAAGTGAAAACTTGATTATTAACGTTGTGCATTATTTTTTCAACCCATTTTTTATTTAAAAAAAAATAATTAAAAAAAACGATCGTTTTAATTCATTAATCGAAACCCTAATCGATTAAAAAATATCGACAATCGAAAAAAAAGCTGCTGTCAGACTGACTGTCAGACACTTATCGCGACAGTTGTCTTGCAAGTGGAAACGCGGCCTTAATCAGCGCATCTGCTAAAGAACTTATTTCCCCGACTGTACATTTCTGCTTAGCACAATTTCTGCTTAACAACTCATTTCCCCGCTGTACATTTCTGCTAAACAACTCATTTCCCCGACTGTACATTTCTGCTAAACAACTCATTTCCCCGACTGTACATTTCTGCTAAACAACTCATTTCCCCGACTGTACATTTCTGCTTAGCACAATTTTCCCCGACTGTACATTTCTGCTAAACAACTCATTTCCCCGACTGTACATTTCTGCTAAGCAACTCATTTCCCCGACTGTACATTTCGTTCGAGTTCGACACAAAACACTACTCTCCAACCGTCTTACGCGTTTTGTATGGTTTTCCGATCAAAACGAAAATCTGGCGCGAGTTTCACAGTTTTTACCCATCCCACAAAAGTGCTCAACGCCACTAAAGAAGTTTTCACTTCAAAAACAATCGATTGTTCGATTAATCAATTTCGATGTTACAACACTACTCTTCAACCGTCTTACGGTTTTTCCAAGGTTTTTCGATCAGCACGAGAATCTGACGCGAGTTTCACAGTTTTTACCCATCCCACAAAAGTGCTCAACGCTGCTAAAGAAGTTTTCACTTCAATAATCACAATTATTATTCTGATCAAGGCATGAATTACACTGATACATTTTGAAGGCGAAAGTTTAGGAGTGTGAAAATTACTTCTTCACGCAAAAAACGGATGTCGTTCGTTCGGCACGCTAGTAGCTTAGGTTCTACATTATCACAAACTACTTGCTATCCCAACAAAGACATTATTCCCATAGTATAACTCTTACCTACAGCATAATATATTGACGAACCTAATTGTTATGAGACAATAAAATACACAGAGCGAGTAAAAAGTGAGTTACAATTTCATTACGTTGCATTTTAAAGTAATATCTTGCCGTAAGCGAATTATAGCGGAATATTCAACGAGCAAACGGTCGCGGATAAGCGTGTATGCATCAAATATTTTATTATTAACGCCCCTATTTAAATAGCAATACGGTCTGTTCTCGCCGGAAACTCGCGCATAAAGTATGAACCACTCCTGTTAAACGATTCACGCTATGAACGTATAGCGAACGTTTACACTACGGATACTCAAAATTAAAACTGTTATGTGAACACTGAGTATCTGACAAGAGTCCGTGGAATATTAAAAAAAACCTCAAGATCAGGGCTGCCGTCTCACCTTTCATAAAGCCGCGTTAGAAAACTTAGCGCAATACAGTCCAGTACTTAGCGCAATAGCTCATAGCTATTATTAGATAAATAATAATGGTAGGATATTATAGTTTTATGCTCCAAATGTTTGTACAACCAAATGCGATTCTAAGATTTAACTTTTATGACATGGAGAAATGCATTTCTAAATATCTAATGCAAAAATTAACTATACTTCACGAAATTCCTTTTAGAGTCGAGAGCTTTTAAGAAAGCTCTTCGTATAATAGTGGTACGTCAACCTTAGGTAACTTCGAGCAAGTTGGTACTCAAAGACTGGCAAATACAGCCTGAAATGCAGCCTATTCTAGATTCGGGATGTTTTTAATATGCGCCCGCTACATATAAGCGGTTTACGCCGCTCGGAAAGAAAACATTTCGGTCGTAAATTCCCCTTTGACATGATTAATAATGGCTTTTTAAAATATGGAAAAGTCCGAAATACCGAGAATATATTCATATATTCAAATCGCAAACCTAAATAAATGTAACCCATTTAAAATACAAGTGGGAAACACGTAAGTAGGTTATCCCTAGAAAATTAACTTATATTTCTGCACGGCCCACTGTTCTTATTTTAACCTAGTAATTTGTGTGGAGTATTGAAGTTTGTAGCTTGCAATTTTGTGGCCCTTGTTGTCGTTAATTCATATAAAACGTATCATTCGTTCATTTTGTAGAATTTCCGCCATCTACACCCGATGCCATTACCATAAACAACTCGGAAAGAATGCATTTTCATTTCTTAATAGACGTATCCGTCAAATGAAAAGCTTCAATAGGTACTATAAATAAAGTTATGATCAACACTTTTGTAATAATGCTAAGAGCTTGAAACTAGCGCTGCACCCCTTCGACTCCGCAAAGGCGCCATATTTCACCCGGCGAGTTAGAAAATGAGGAATTTTCTCGCACACGACCGTCATACGTCCGGTCGTCGACGTCTAATTTTTATAATAGAACAAAAGGAGCAAACAATGCGTAGTACCGAGATATAGGCAGAGTCGCAACATAACACGAGCTTATGTTTGATTGAACGCATAAGAATGTGGGGTTCAGCGAGTTCCGCCGCGGGTGCGAGCGAGACGGCGCGCCGCGCGAGCGAGACGACGGTATCGCAATTACCTCGTGAGATTGTTGAATAAATTTACATTCAGTTGATTGAAATAATAATGAAATTGCTACGGCACACTCCGTAGCTTCGTACGCGATATTTAAATTAATAATAAAATCATAATGTTACACAAATCGTGCATGTGATACGCGTCGCCATTTCTATGATAATTAGGTTCTTTCTCTCGGCGTCTTTTGTTTTGAATAATTCCAATTCAAATTCTCCGCCCATTGTAATGCGTAATTTAAATAACTCCCCCAGTATGAAAATATTCCCTACGTAAATAATATTTTTATAAAATGTTTCGTGGAGAAAATTTCAAAACCGCGGCGATTTAACTAAGTAAATTATACATAGTAATAAATAATAATATTATGTAGGCGTTTATTATGTTCCAGACTATTCCACGTAGCAGGAATCTCGCCATTAAGCACTGAATGAATTTTAATTCAAACGACTTTTAACAATTTGAAAGATTTAATATTTATGAATTGAAAATGCTTCCCGAGAAGTACTCAAATTAATATCGGAACAGAACTGAAGCGGTGAAACTATAAAGTGTTAATTCATAATTCCAACGTAATATCCGAAATCCGACATGTCACAAATTTTAACTCTGTTAATATTAAAATACTGGTACTAATCTAGAATTTACTCTGAGTCAAATCTAATAGGAGTGATGCCATGGTCTCACCACTCAGGCACACACTAAAACTCTTAAACTCAGGCGTTATTGTGATCTTGTCCTTCGACGATTAATCATCAGGCGATATATCTGCTCTTTGACTTTCTTATCCGCTATTCCTCTATTTCTCCACGACAATGCAATCATTAATTTACTCAATTGAATAAAGAAAACACAATACAATGATAATTCGCCGGGTCAGATGTCAATTGTAGGGGTGTCATTACGATGTTTCCGACTACAATTTTATTTTCTTTGATATTTCAAGCCTATTATTAATTGTCGCCTTTTATAAACTCAAACGAATTGTTGGTATCCTTTATAGAAAAAGTGATTATGTAATTAAATTTTTACATTAGTAAGTACTATTTAGTATTTCATTGTTTGTAGCGCACGCTAAAAATTCAAGTGTTAGTTTTGCAAAAATATTTTAACTAACACGTTCACGAAGTGTCTTCAGAGGTATTAGAGTACCAATAGTTAACCAATACAAGTTACAACTCAAAGTGTAGATGAGCAACCGCAACGGAACGATTTTAATGAAATACTTCAGCAAGTGTAGAGCAGATCACAAGATAGAGTCAACGTTTTGTGTGGAGAAATGTACAGTTCCAGTGCACTTCGCGAGTCGCAAAGCAACGTTTAATAATTACTAGAATATAACATTATTTGAATATGAAAATATAATAACAGTGAAGGCTGAAATTTTAATGCATCACATTTTACATTAAGCAATTTGATAAATAATTCAGTTATTCGTGATCGAATGCAATCAGTTAATATAATTATTGTTATTGAATGAGACTCATAATATTATAATACATGCAATGAACACCTGGAAATTGTAGCTTTTCGTCGAAAATGAAATTGTAGTCGACATAAAACGTTACAAATAAAATAAATCGATGGCTAATCGTTTATAAACTTTCAGCCAATCGGCGGCGGAGAAAAGTTAGCGAAGTTTCAAGATTATCCTTGACCTAAGCTAAGGGTCACTAGATTGGACATATCGGCACTATTCGAACGGAAAAATCGGAGCAAGACTCGACTTCACGCTGACCTCTTAGACGCGGCGCGGGCAAGCGATCCGGGGGTCAATTTAAGTTGGGGACGATCAGGGTTGCCAGTCGAATCGTCTCGAGCGGCAGCCCTGGCGACCCTGACCTAGCTAAGAGGCGGGGAGGGTTGAGTCAGGGCATTCACCTTGAGACATACGACAGAGGCGGAGTATTTTGGAACTTCAAACTTACTTTCCGGTCACGTACGGGTTTTCCGTATCCGCTAATCTTGCGCGAATCTGTAGCGCTCTTTCTTCGCCGCTTGTCTCTTCCGGTTTGACTTTGAAGTGTATCGAAATACTACTGGTGGGTAACCTAAGGGTGTTTTTTTGACGAAATCTAGGGTATCACTGCCTCCGGTGAAGTGACTGGTACGTTTTAAATTTCTAAAAAAAATATATCCCAGAATGGCTACAAATGCAAAATCCTTTTTTTAACTAGAAATAAATAAATTAATGTTAATCTAGAAATCAAATGGCCGAAACAGAAGCTTCGATGAGACACTCTACTATTCTGTTAAAACAGTAATTATATTTTTTATAGAGACATTAAAAAATACTAACAACTCATCCCAAAAATTAAAACAATTCCAATTAAAAGAGTCAAACGCGACCTAAATATGATATACGTAGGTGTTAAATTGCGACCATTTGAACTTCCGAGCGACATCAAAGATGGCGTGCTATTAGCCGAGGAAGTCGGAGGAAACTCAACTAGGACGTCGCCAACTGACCAGGATAGGCGCATCCGTCCACTAATTCGAACGTAAAACTTATTTCGTCGCGGTAACATTGGTCTTCTTCGCTTGAAGTGTGTTTTTAACCTATTGCATAGGCGCGGCCGAATCAAGAAATTCCGTAACAAAAAAAAAAAACCTAACACATGCGCCAGACTTCAGCACGGTGTTTGTATGCGTGCGACTAGACGTATGCGAATTATAATTGCATCAGTTGATAAAAAATATATATACCGCGGCAGTCCCCGATTGCACATTTTTTTATAAAATTAGGCGGCAAACGAGCAAACGAAAATCGCAACATCAGAAGAGTTGAGTTGAAGACTTATGACATAAAACCTACGAATAATAAAAACTAAGGAAGAGTAACTCCGTCAAAAAACATGCTCCAAAATACTTGTCAAAAAATGTACCTTAGGTACACATTTCAATACATTTGCAATATTTAGGTGACCTTGAGCGGTATAAAGGCTTGCGTTACATGACAGTTCGAATGGAACCAAATTCAAAACTGTATTAGTATGGGAGTTACGTTTCCTTAGGTTTTATTATTCGTATCATAAAACATAGCTGCTCGGGAAAAGAGATCGATATTAAAAGTTGCTAACGAATAACGGTGTGTTTTATTTCTAACGTTTTTACGAAAAGCATAAAATCTTAATAAGTGACAAATTATACTTAGAAAATGAGAAGAATGAAGAATGAAGAAGAATGTCACGTTACACGTATCACGATCGCCTTAATAAGTGACGACAATGTTGTAAAGTTTTTTCCTCAACATTTCTTTTATTTATCATACATTCAAGTAATTAAACGATACTGAACGTGACATACGTAAATATTTTTCATTTCATTTGCGATTTTATTTTGTAGATTTTTTTTTCTTTTCTTTTGTACGTACTCCCGTACTAAGGTACGGGAGCCCTAGAATAAATTTTTTTTGTGATTACTAACAAGCAAATTTTTTGTGAGTAGCTTCATTTTGATAAGACAAACAACTTTTTTATCTGCGAAAAATCTTGAAAGTGGTAGCTAAAAGAGATAGAAAGGATTTCATACTTGATTTGATGGTCCTAAAATATGGATTGTCCTATTTGTAGGACAATGTTACTCTTAAATTATATAATTATTACAACATTACACTTTCAAGATTTTTCGCAGTTAAAAAAGTTGATTGTCTTATCAAAATGTAGCTACTTACAAAAAATTTAAGTCTTGTTAGTAATCACAAAAAAATTGTTCTAGGGCTCCCTCACTATCTTCACTCGACATTCGGTGCTCTAGATAATATTATGTCATTAAATATAACATCAATGACCAGGCAATGACTAGACTGGCCGATATATTTTATCTAGGTTATATTTTACATTCATGAGATTTCGAATAATTCAAGTCGCGTTTATTAGACTAGAAAATTTGCTTCGTCTTTATTAAGTCTTTGTTATAACTATTGTGTTAAAAAGATGACGGACTTTGGCACAAGAAAATCGAGTAATAATATAGTGAATAAATGAAAATATTATGTTTGTAAGATGTAATTAAATGTAAACCTTTATGATATTATGAAAAAGCACATTGCTCGCGGTCTACTACGCAGTTTAATGAAACTATAAACTAAACGATAAATATCATTATGTTATCGGCAGTATCGGTCGAATGATCGCTCTATCGCTTCTCCTACTCACACCTACCGTGTAAGACTGAGTGGTCCGAGTATAAGGCAACAAAATGTGAAGGCGTGACGCGATTTTCACAGGCATATAATAAGTGTAGTCGTCAAAACGGTCGCTTAAGTGTGAGTTCCTACCGTTTATCATTAGTACGAGTCCCACGGTCGAAATTTGCATAAACTTACAACCGTTAAACTATCAATATGTTTTACATTTATATATTTTATTAACCGACGTGTCGACTACTATCGCGGTCAAGATATTAAGTGTTTAACACCGCCCGCTGTGATATTACGAATAAAATTTAACTACTAATTTGTTACTAGATAAAAGTCGGCTACCGAAAATTTTAACGATTACTGTTTTTCGTGGGTCGTAGTTTAATCAAAAATTAGGCCTTTTATAGCATTCGGAAAGCGAATATTCCCTTGTAATACGGGGTAAACAGTAAACACGCTAACGACGAGCCGAAAATGCATATAGAATAAGATTAGCGTATGCCATCTCGATTGCGTTAGGCTCTCAAAGCTAATTCTCGTCGGGTAGTTACCGTCGCTGACGCTTTCCGTCACCCACCCGGAGCACTTTCGGGCGTCAAGCCTCAGGGGGAAACACCCCCTTCGAAAAAAGGCGATGCACTTCGAATTGTTCTTTTTATGTCCACGATCGATCGTTTCGGTAAAGGAGGCGTTATATCTGTCCAGCGCGAGCGGTTACTTCTCACGTGGTCGGTGCTAGGCTAATTGGGGTCCGAGCTTCGATTAGGAAGGGGGCACCGGAGCCGGTCACCCCGAGTTATTTAGAATTTATTCCTTTCCAGCCAGAAAATGCAGTTTTGTGCTAATGTGTTTTTCCATTTTTGTTCCACTTTGCAGCATAGTTTTGCCTATGCGAATTTTTTCCGGCCGAGTATCTTTATTTCCTCTAATGGGTGTATTTATTAAAGAGTTTTATGTCTACGCTTGTAGTTGATGATTTACCTGATCAATAACGGAATGTCCTAATTGAAAATGATCTTGATTGACGTTTGTCATGGTGTTCCAATTACCTGAGTCGTTGCGGTTCCCAGGGGATGCCAGTTATCACTTATCAGGTACTTACCTGCAATAGAAAAACAATTATTAATGCACAAATAGAATTCACATTATCCAATAATAGCGACAGGTACTTATATTTTATACAACAACGATATCCAATAAAATTGGCGCATACTTTGTTACCGCCCCGTTCAAAATATGTAAATGCATCATAGAAACAATACCTAAAGCAATCAGAATAATTGATATGTAGCCGGAGAATATATGCTTTATTTAGCAATCAGCAAAAAGTGTTGGAGTACTATTAAATTAGTAAAATTATGAGTTCAGCTAGTCAACGATGCGTGGCCGCGATATCGTTCATGAATAAAATTATTTCATGATTTAAACGATTAATATATCGAATAATCGATTCAAAGTTCAGCTTTACACAAAAAACGTCGGCCACTAAGCTCTATTATCATCTCTAAGCTCGATTATCATCGCTAACCGACTTTAAACGCAGATTTATTTACTTATATAATAAATATATATATTTTGTGATCGTAAATTCCTTATAATAAACAAGTTCGAAGAGTTATAAATATTAAATATATAACATAATAAAAAGTATTGTACAAAATATATATTTTTAATATTCATTCACCTAAACATAATATACTAATTACTAACCGAAAGTAGAAATTATGTTTTTCTACTATACCTACTATATGCATGTATATGTCGCAGTCATCTGGTTCAATGTGCGATTCGATTGAATGACTAGCGCATTCATTGAATGACACCATTCAATTGAATGCCTCGGCCGAATGTCAATTGAATAATCGTCACTCAACGTCCAACTAGTTAGCGAGATGTAACATAGCCCTTTGAAGATAGCGGACATGAAATCAGTCAGGTAATTGAACGTATTTCATTTTTTTCCCACTACGGCGCTAGTAGTCACTAAAACAAATATGGCGTCAAACAGCTCGCACAGCTGATAGCACTGTGTTGATATTTTGTCGAATCAATTTACTTTTAAGTTTAAAGTTCTTTATTTGTAATAAAATAATATGACAGCGTGGGTTTACCCATAACTGCCACGTCACCGGCTTCTTAAAAAAATTATAGCATCTTATTTAACGACTTCACTATATATGACTTTTAGTCAAGACGTTAAACGTCACAGTCAACGTCTTGACGAGTTGTCCTTAAGTCATTCGATTGAATGGTGTCATTCAATGAATGCGCTAGTCATTCAATCGAATCGCAGATTTAACCAGATG
The DNA here is from genome assembly GCA_905333045.1 of Lysandra bellargus. Lineage (NCBI taxonomy): Eukaryota > Metazoa > Arthropoda > Insecta > Lepidoptera > Lycaenidae > Lysandra > Lysandra bellargus. The sequence continues at coordinate 6,113,260 of HG995319.1, read as the reverse complement.
ACTGCGACATATATAATAATAATAATAATAGTGCATCCTTAAGTAGAGAAACACTATTAAGTATAGTTTTCACAGAGCTAGTACTGGCTGCCAATAACACTGGCAGCCAGTATTGGCTTGGTATATGCCGCGTGTGAACAGTTTGGCCTGGCTTGAAAAACTGTTCACACGCGGCATATACCAAGCCAATACTGGCTGCCAGTCTTATTAGCAGCCAGTACTGGGTCTGTGAAAACTATACTTTATAGATGTTAGCATCTATGCTCTTCAATCAATAATACGTAAAAAACTACGGTAAAAAACATGTAATAGTGAGGGAGCCCTAGAACATTTTTTTTTTGTGATTACTAACAAGCTAATTTTTTGTGAGTAGCTACATTTTGATAAGACGAACAACATTTGATTTTCGAAAAATCTTGAAAGTGGTAGCTAACAGAGAAAAAAGGATTTCATACTTTGATTTGATGGTCCTAAAATATGGATTGTATTATTTGTAGGACAAGGTTACTCTTAAATTATACAACTACTAGCTGTCCCAGCAGACGTGCTTTGCCATAATATATTTGCCATAATATTATTTTATTGAAGTGACTAAATAAGTATGCCACCATGGCAACGTCGATCGCTATTCCGTCGCACAAACAATGGTCGCCGTCAGTCTCAGGTTGTAATAATTTACTATTATTTATTCAACAAATGCACTTATCAATATATAAATTACCGTGTAGCCGATTCTCAGACCTACTGAATATGCATATAAAATTTGGTAAAAATCAGTAAAGCCGTTTCGGAGGAGTTCGTGAACTAACATTGTGACACGAGAATTTTATATATAAGATTGAAGAGAGTTTAACCTACCAATATACAAAAAATCAGTTGGTTAGGGTTCCGTTTTAGGGTACAGTAGTCAACCAAGTTTTGTTGATTACAGAACCCTAAAACGGAACCCTAACCAGCTGATTTTTTTGTATATTGGTAGGTTAATAGTTATATAATTTAAGAGTAACCTTGTCCTACAAATAAAACAATCCATATTTTAGGACCATCAAGTCAAAGTATGAAATCATTTCTAACTCTGTTAGCTATCACTTTCGAGATTTTTCGAAAATAAAAATGTTGTTCGTCTTATCAAAATGAAGCTACTCACAAAAATCACAAAAAAAAAATTGTTCTAGGTTGTACTTTAGCCATCACCCATCGAAAAAAAGCATCAATATAGTACAAAAAGTAGTGATTAAAATCTAATAGTAAATCTTATAGTGTTATACAGCGGGAAGTGATTTTGTATTATACATAGTGAGTGTTAGTGAAATATACTTCCAACTTCCAAGCAAGCAGATCCGCACAAGTACTTTGGTATAATAAATGCAAATCTACGCAAACGGGTTAACATTTCCTTAATTCTTTTGTTATGAGAATGAAAGCGAACTTTCTGCTCTGACTGGAGTGCATCTTGCGATCTTTTGAATGAATGAAACTGAATGAAACGGTTTAGTTCCCGTTCTTTACTTTTCCTTTTTAAAGTTATTAGGATGCGAGTCGAGGTCAACCTTATGTTGGGGTGTTTTTGGCTCCCATGGCAATAATTGTTAGTTTGTATGATTTTTAGCGAAAGAGAGAAGGAAGGAGAAGTTTTAAGTGCTCAAAAGCTGCTCCATACCAGGGCTTCAAATATCGTTATTTTTTCATAACGTTACTGCTTCAAGGGCATAGATAACGTTATGAAAATTTACCCGATACTAGTAATAACGGTAAAAATTGATATTAATAACGGTAAATGTTATAACGGTTAATAGGATTTATAACGGTAAATATATGTTCTTTGATAACGTGGCCTTTTGTAAAATAAGTACTTAATTTAATCAGTCAGTTCAGTATGCAGTATGCACAAAATTAAACTAGAGCAGAAGAGAAAGAGAACACGTCTAGACTCTCTAGACGTGTCTGGTGACCAGTAGGTGTATATTATAGGAAAAATGACGTCTAATGAGAATGACGTGGTCAGTAGTTCAGTACTCAGTATCTTTGTTCAAATATTACTAATTTATGGTTTGTATAGTAAATTTTTGTATAGCCAGCATGTGCGCCGTGCGCTGGCTGCCGGGCGTACTCTGTTTAGATGACGGGGCGGGGCGGGGTTTTTGTCCACGAAGGAATAAAGATCGCGTCTGCCCGTCGATGTCGCATATCTGATACTAGAAAATAACGTTATATTTACTGTTATTACTATAACGATATTTTTTCGGAATAGATCACGAAAAAATATCGTCATAATAATAACGGTAAATATAACGTTGTATTACTAGATATCGTTACAAAAATTACCGTTATCTGGTTACCATTATGAAAATAACGGTACGTAACGATATTTTTCCTGCTATTCGATAATGTTATGAAGCCCTGCTCCATACACGAAGTACTGGGATAAAGTAATCGTAACGAAAAGAATGTTGTTTGTATGTAAATTGTCACCTCAGATTCTCGTATTTAGTAAAGTTAATATAACACTTACTCAATTGAGCTTTTGTAGTGCTGTTTATGCCTTTTAATTAGTTTGTTAATTTACTAGTATTCGCCCGCGTGAATTTGATCTCCTTTTTAATAATTTTAGGGGGGGGGGGTTGAATTTTGGAAAAAAAAATTTCTTAGTGGATTTTATCACAAGACTAAGAATGAGAGTGCAAAGATCCAAGTATCTATCTCTAACAGTACTGTAAACCTAAGCTCATTAATAACTTTTTAAATAGATAATAATATAAATACAGTACAAAATAGTAGGTATTACAAAGTAACACATACAAATCAAGTCCATTGAACCAGCAATTCCAATTGTTTTTACAACACCAAGGTGCAAGATGCAGTCAACAATCGTTATTATAAATAAAGTTAATTAACATTGTTGTATTCCCGTGCTTCACCGTTATATCACTAGAAACTCATTATTGTATTGTATCGCATAAAAATGTGAGATGAGAACGTGATAATTCTTGGATTTTACTGCCGATGGTGAAAAGATATTTCCGATTGTTATCCACGTCTATTCGCGTTGTGAAGACATGTGAAATGTCAAAATATTCAAAACGACATGTCGTTTATCTATTCAATTTGTTTATCGTGCGGAACCGTACATTTTTCAGTGATAACGAATTTTGACGCAAAGGGGTTGCCTGCGACATGTCGTTTTGAATATTTTGACATAGGATATTTCCTACATCGTTTCTCGGGACTCAAAGTATCTCCATACCCAATTTCAGCAAAATCGGTATAAAAGTATGGATTGCAGCAGACTATGAGGCACATTGTTCAGGTATAGGATGGCTACGTAATAAGTACCTACATTATTTGTTATACAAGCTAGTAGGAAATGATATCACATCGTAAATAATATGATAAGTTTTTCCATACCATAATTAAAAGTACCGACGCGATAACAACAGAAATATTTAACAATAACCGAGTGAAAAGATAGGCAAATGACTACAATTAGACAACAGTGGGAAAGAGGAAATGTAATACATGTACCCCGTAGGGAAAACTGTTTTTAGGGTTCAGTATAGAAAAGGGAAAACGGATATCACTGATCATTCGTTGTAAGTAGCCTGGCTCATATTCCTGTACCTGAAATCTCGGGCGAGCGAGACAACCTGAGAATCGAAGGTAGTAGAATAATACACCCAGCTCTTTCTAACCATCATCAAAATTTAAAGTGTCGCCTAGCCAGTTTCCACACATGATATGAACATTTCGATTGCCTCTATGACAACGAATGCTAAAAAAAGGAAATAATCGTTTAAAGAGAGCCCAATATAACAAATTGCGACCTACGGATACCCGAGGGCGAGACTCCGACTCGCTCTTGGCCGGTTTTTAGTATTCCCTATAAATATTCCGGTCCAAAGATGTAATATGATTAAGCACGAATGCGTTGTCACTTGTATTCAAAAATCCCCTCACATCATTCCATATTAAAATTTTCATTTGTTTTTTAACTTTGCCTCTCATTCGAGTTGTTAATTTTTTATACAGTAAAATGAAAGCACGTGGTAATAACTTAACACATTGTACTTAGGTATATTACTGTATTAAATGTTTATTCCAATTAACCCGAGTACGGTCAAAATAATTTATGATATTGGCAATAATTATATATAATATATCGTATCTTAGTGTTAGCAGTTAGTGTGGGATGCCGGACGAGTAATGCTAGTAAAATTGTGATGATGTAGGAGTTTCTAAATAACCTATGTCACTAAGGAGTGACATAGGTTATTTAGAAACTCCTAATCTACTGACGATGTTTAGGAGTAAGTTCCATACTTCATGAGCCTCTTCACTATTATTTTCATTGTGTCCCCGCTCAAAAAGTGCAGCCGTTTTACCACTGAAACTGCTACCATTGCTACCATTACACGAAATTCTACAATTTTCTTACTTTTCACGCCAGCTTCGCAGTGACCATAAATAAATATAGATTATATTTTCTGCTCGGCTTATGAATTTAAATATATCATAAACAGCTGTTTAACTTTACAATTTATATTGTTGAAGTCCCGTAAGTAAGGAAACACCTGGTAGAGCTCTTCGTTAACAAACAACATTATATACGGGGTGAGCTAAAATGTATTAACATGTAGCTCATCGAATAGGTCACATATTGTGAGGAACGGGCACATGTAATAGGACCCCTGCCGAGTGATGGATATACTGGGTAATTAATAAAAAACTAATCGTAGTGATGACATTTAAAGCAATAATCTTGATTAATTCCTCGCTGCAACGATGATTGTGTTCGTCAGGAATACCTTAATTTATGTAACGAATAAACGCTGCGAGCACACAAACTAACAAATGCAATTTCCTCAAAGATATTAAACATTTCTTACAAAGCCTTTGAAAATGCTCAACGATCGTAATAAATTCTAACGTTTTCATTTTAAAATAAAGCGCATTAAAGGTATAAAGCAAACTAAAACAGAACATAAAGCAATTCTTTTGTTCGAGCAAATATTTAGGTATTTTTTCTCTACGTTTTATTAATATTTGTAGAGTACGTCGACCCGGTTTCCATAGCGAAGAAAATATACCAAATATACATTAACATTTCATGTTTTATTCATAATATATTTTCTAACAGTCATGTATATGGACCATAACAATAGATCGTCATTGCAGAACCTCGATTCTTTTACAAATGTCAGAATATTTATATCGGTTTGAAGACTGGGATTTGTATTCGGGAATTCTTGACCCGTTTCCTGTGAATTATTTATGAATCAATATTGATTCTAGCTGCTATGAGGTGGTAAGTGGTAACGTATACGAATACCATTTAATGAAGATGATTCCTTAATCTAGGTTTGTTTTTACAAACCTAATAAAATAATTTTTCATTATCTTATGTCCATCAAAATTTCTACCAAAAATTGTATACTAAATACTAATAATGGCAAGAAATTAATACCACAAATACTAATTATATCTCACCAATCCGACGTTATTATGTCGCACCTTTATTTTTCTCCGCAGTTTTTCGTCCCAGTTTTAATCTTTCCTGTACGCCCTTATTCCTTAAAGACATAACTTACTAAAAAGTCATCATCTTCAAAGGCTCACAAGCAATATGACTACTATAATAAGCTTTAATAAAAGTAGTGAAATTCTGGACATATATTTCACATTTTATCTTGTACTTACTTTGAGGATACATTATACATTTTATAAGTTGTAACTATACAATGTACAAAATAAATATAGTTTATGAGCTGACCATCAAAACTAGGCACAAATTACGTGCCGCTCCCGTTTCGCCCCGCCCGAACTTAATTGCCAAAACAATTAAACCATTTATCAACAATACGAATTTTAAGTGTCCGATTTCGGACGTCCACTGCACCCATAGACCCGCCCTAGCACGTGGCCTTTCATTTGTTTTCATCTTCAAATACCGCTTGTTTGTCCGAGCTAAGTGACTCATTTTCTGCTACGTTTTCCACTTTGATGCCTGTTTGCGCCACGTTGGAGAAAAGTATAAGTAAAAAGTTACGCCTAGAATACCTAATTGAAGACATGAGTAGATTAAATGGGTAACCGACAATTTTAAATCTGCAGTTTTTTTTGCAAAAATGGAAGCTAAAGGACCGGGAAAATTATTTGAAACTAAAAAAAAATGGATTCTATGTATAGCTAGATGATGAAGTAGCTGAATTACAATGTTTGTTAAAATTATAAGGAAACGAATGTGTAATTATCTTTATGATGTAAAATGTTAGTTACCCACTACATCCACGACTACAATTGTGACGATGAATTAGTCGTTTTAAGGCCTCCATATACAGGAAGGTCGATCGAATCTGATTGGACTGATATCAGGTCGACCATACCGCGGCATAATTTAGAGTAGGTATACTTGTGCTCTTATTCTTATAACTTTGAAGAAAATAAGGTCGCGATTTTATTTGCCTACTCTTATAGTAGACAAGACAGAAGAAATCGGCCATACACTCACACATTTAACGAGACTTTATAGGCGTAATAAAGGCGAATCGATCAGGCTTTATTAGTTTTATTCTTGAACTTTTAAGACTATCTTACTGTTATACCAATTATGTTTTATGCTATTTAGATAGGAATATGTTTATAGCTTTATTACAATTGTAACTGGGCTCAAGTATTATTATCTAATTCTATAACCATAGCATAAAACAGTAGAATATTTTCATACAAACGCGCTGCGGTTTGAATGTGTGCGTTCGAGTTCTATCCACATAGAGCGCTTACAGACGAACGGCACGTGTCGGCGGCACGCGTCGGCGGCAGTCGACGGCAGACGACGACACATGTCGGCGGCAGTCGGCGGCAGTTGACGGCAGCCGTCGACAGTTTATCACACTTGTAGTTGTGACGTAACGCGTAAAGGTAAACGTCCACAGGTCGGTATCATACGCAACGGACGTTTTGCATCAAACGCATATTTTTTACAGTAGATCCGCTGTATCGGCAGCGTACGGATTACCGACTAGCCAGTATGTTTATCTTCAAATTAGTCCAAACAATGTTCCTAATCGAAAATTTCTGCTTTCGACTTTTCCATCCACGCCCCCCTTTTGAGCATTCATTTACTAGGCTAGTCGGTAATCCGTACACTGCCAATTCAGCGGACGTACTGTGAAAAAAATGTCCGTTTGATGCGTGACGTCCGTTGCGTACGATACCGACCTGTGGACGCTTACCTTGCGGGGGTACGTCACAACTGGGGGCCTACCACCAACTCTCCTAAGCGACACCGTTTGACAGATAAACATATTTTATTACTTTTACGTCAAGCTAGCGATCTTAAAAAGTTGATATTTTCACAGCGGATTTAACATTGTTTTGCATGTTCTACTGTTTTTAGTAAAATTATATTTCTTTTTTTTTTTATTAAATAAGGGGGTAAACGAGCAAACGGGTCACCTGATGGTAAGCAACTACCGTAGACATGGACACTGGCAACATCAGAAGAGCTGCAGGTGCGTTGCCGGCCTTATTTAAAAAGTGAGTACGGTAATGTTATTGTAATCTTACAACAAAGTATTCTGGAAACATGATTGTTTTGAGAAAATTCGTAGTAGGCCCCCTGCAAGCGTCATGAACTGTCAACGGCTGCCGTCGACTGCCGCCGACTGCCGCCGACACGTGCCGTTCGTCTGTAAGAAGCCCTTACACACATTGGCTAAATAGTCCGAGCCATGCAATGTTTCTGCTTGTATCAAGATGAAAGGGACTAATTACTATACTGTCATAATCCTACCGAATTTTCCAATCCTATAGATTTTTTTTTATTTCAATAGAGAGCTGAGAACTTACTAGTTGACTTCGGCCTGTCCGGGCATACCATCCTTCCATTTTCTCCATCCTCCTGGCATAAAAAATTTAATATAGTTAGCCTGAACTAGCTAACAAAGACGTGCTACTGTTGTATACTGTGTAACCAATTCTGGTTACCGTATAAACGCGGGCCGGGCGGTAAAAACTACGGGATTAAACCGACTGACCCGGCGGCGTCACACGCTAATTGTTCCAACCAATTATTACTCCGGTATCACTGTTAGTCGACTACCGGCCCTTTTTTACCCCAAAACCGTCCAATGTTTGCCCACGGATCTATGTATGTCGTTATTAAAACGAAATTCCGAACGCTTACGCGGCACCGTTCAGAAATATTGGATTTTGAATTGCAGAAAAAAAAGTCGCAGCGAAAGAAACACAAAACGATTGTGACCGATACCCGACGCTTTTTGTTTACTTTTCGCCTTTGACACCGATAGTAGTAAAGCAATTTGGAAGACTGGAAAATTCGTATTACGGTTTCGCTCTCTAGCTTTATAATATTAAAGTATAGTATTTTCTGCTAAATCTATTTTCCTAGGTTAAATATTATAATATGAAAATCAGTACACAGTTTCTGACTTTAAACTTTACATTAACTATTTTCATTGACCATACACGGAGAATATTATAACGACACTTAATTATGCAAAGTAAGTTAAAAGCCTGCACCAAATATTCCAATATAATGTTAGGCATATTTTATAGTAAGTGCTTACTAAAATACATACAAGTAATAAAGTGAAATAACACGGCAAATAATATATGACCGTCGAACGTTTGCACCCTCTCCGCTATAATAAAATTGAATACATACATACATTTAACATACTTTTGATGGCGTCTGTACCTTTTAGGTAGAAGTGACTTTTTGGATATTATGTTCATATCTTAGAATTCAGCTTACTAACAGCAACGTAGTAAGTATACATCGTTCTAATATAAATTTTATCATACTTCTATTTGAGATATTTTTATATGCGGAGGCTCAAAGCCTTATTTTTCTTTCACGGCAATTTTATTAAAATGTTATTAGCTTATCTAAAAATAAAAATAGGCCACGCCTTACCGGTGGCGCAAACTAATTAATATAAGATAAAGTGATAAGCTCGACTAACCCTGTAGCGACTATCGATTTAATATTTTCCACTAGAATGATATCAAAGCGTCTCTCTGCCGGATGAATAACCAATGTTTCATATTGTTTTGATAGCAGTTCACACCTCCGCTTTAAATTTATCCGCAATATTGTAATGGTGTCTGGTTGTGTTACCGAGTCACATATCCAACTAAATTTATTCGGTATTAGCATAACTTCGTGGTTTATTTTCGAAGCTCATCTGAATAAAGATTAGCATTGATAAGAATATGTTATGAGAAAGTTAGGTGAACTGGAAAATAGGTAAACTGGAAAAGGCTAAGTTTGTTTATAAGGACGTCTCCATGCTGATATAAGAACTAGCAGATCATAAAGTATTGTTGCATTTTTTAATTATTTTTTTCGTTAAAAGTAGGTATATTAGCAATTTATGTCTTTGAAAGTTGAAACTCGCATTGTCCAAAAGCTCTAAGTTAAGCCGGGCTTCCCTTAAAAATGCGTGTTTACATTAACCGAACCGATAAACAAAAGCCAGTGAAACCAATAAATCGAGTGGACAGAGCCGCGCCACTTCATATGTGCTGTAAAACTATCGTTTCGTTAACACTTCAACATATAAATGATATAATAAATTCGTATTATCGCCGGCTGCCGACAAAATTGTTTTCGGGCTCACGCGGCTTTATTCATTAACCCCGTGGATATTATAAACCGGGTATCCGTTGAGGGTTGACTGTGTGCGGTTTCGTCCAAAAATTACGCTCAATTTTCGATGGGAAGACATCTGACTCGATACCGCGATTAACCTTTGCGGGTTAATGAATTTTGAAAATAGAATTATTTTGTTCTTTTTGAGGTTACGTTTTTCTGTTTTTAAAATTAGAATTATTCGAATTAGATATAAGAAGTTAAACCTTCCTATATATTCCTATATGCGTAGTTCTATATATGCGTAGTTTTTTCATTTAATCTTTTGAACATTAGGATTTCAAACCAAAACTTGTTGAGCCGACGGATACCTGACGCACTGATCGGTTTTTTGATTGTTTTTAGAACAGCATATGGCTTTGACGTAGTCACACGGGGGTTTAAAATAAAATCGTTTTCGAGTGGCGGCCACCGCGTATCTTTTTGATAGTTGTCGTCGGTGGGAAGTAGCTGACGTGCATCAGTTAGCGCAGGGCGTTGTTATGACGTTCGATGTAACCATTGTTTTTTTTTTTTTTTTTTTTTTAAACCACACAACTATTTCAGTCGGCGAAAAGCTATTAAGCGTTGTCAGAAATAACTGCGTTTGTTTTCTGTTAATAATAAATGATGAAAAAGTGCTGTCAGTATGTAAGCTACTTGCGAATTGTTGCTCAATACTTAGCTCTACCTAGGTAGGTACTAAAATTAATATCGCGATTTCTGTCGCAACATCTTGAATATTTAAAACGTTATTTATTAACCTACATTCTAAAGAGTATAGTTCATTTCGCCACAAAGAACTAGAACCGTTTAAGGCTTGTTTACTTTTGAGCACAAACAAGAATTCCTCTTATTAAACGATAGCTCCCGTCTTCGAGTGCCCTCTAGTGCATTCCATTTTCACAAGAATAAAGCCAATATTGTATTTATGAGAAGATAAAATCAAATTTAAACATTGCTCAGGTCGAAAAGTGGCCGAAGTTCGTTTTCCAACACGGCGGGAATCAAATATTGACCAGCATTCAACACGTTAAATTTCCCCGCGAAAAACATTCCCAAACAAAATAATTACGGCGCGACCGAACGGCAACCGAAACTCGCCGGTATAGTTCACAAATTAGTTTGGCAGCGAAAAATTTAATTGAACGAACGATTCCGATGGCCGCGCTCCGTGATGTATTAACATTTATTGGTTTACAAATTAAAGATAACCCTGACAACGCCCCGGGCGAAATTCGCACCGCGTATTTTTATCGGCGAAAATATTTCGCTGTATTAAATCGCGCTAATCGGTCGCGTGAAACTTTTATTAATGGCCCGAGCCGTTTTTTTAATTCGTAATAAAAACCTGCGTTTGCGTCCGCTTCCATTTTTTGATCGATATGAAATTATTCTCAATAAATTATGCGGCGTCGAGTTTTAAATTTATCGTATTTCGTTCGGAGCGTTTGTTTGTTTCGATATTAACTGAAAATTCGTAAGCAACCGCTTTTTACGATGTCGTAAATTACTTATATTAAAATAAAGTTTTTATTGGAAGCGGGGAAAACGTTTAAGAAATATTCTTGAAGTTTCAAACATCTTTCTACCCTTAGCAGTGAGAGCTGTAAATGCAACGGACAGAGCAAATCTAACATTGCGACTGTACATAATATGAATAAAACAAATAATTGTATTATTATGCCGGGCGTATAGAGGACGATTAAATTGTGTAATCTGGGATTATTTGAAAATACGAATTAGAGAGCTTAGCGGACGTGTTGGTGACCGCGCTGGCTTGTACACCCCCCGACATCTCCTCACACCGCGCCAAACCCCCCCACATTCCCGCCACTTACCGCCTTCAATGCCGATATTATATTGTTACTTTCCCATTGTTTTGCGGGTTATTTTATTATATTGTTATCTTTTTTTTTGCGGGTTTTTAACGATAGCAATTATTTTTTATTTTTGTGGTTTTAATTGTGAGCGAAATTTTACTTTTCGTTTCATCGCATTACCTCGGGATGTAAGGAGGTATATCCCGTAATACCTCCTTATACCTAACTAATAATAGGATGACTTTGTATGCGCCGAAGTGCATATAGAGTCATTTCATGGTTGATTATATTACTGCTGATCCTGGCGATACAGTAGCTGCAGTGCGATTCTTTTACAAAAGGCTCTATAAGGTTTGACGGAATCAACATAAAATGCACATTCACTGATCCACCTCATTAAATAAATGATACAATTGGCAGTCAATAAAATGGAAACAGCCGTGGTTTAAACACGCCCGTGAATCGGAATAGCCGAATGAAACAAACTAGATTCCCCCCGTCACAATCGCGGCTATGTCCTAAACCCTGTACAAAGTCGCCAGTGGCGCAAGCGGGTTGAAATAAATTATTTGACGCAGGGTAACAAAACGGTGAAATATGCAAAAGTCGTCCTGTCGCAGAGTTACGTAGGCGCTAACGTAAAAAATACACGAGCGACGCGAAAACTAGCCGTTTTTTGGTACACTTGATGCGCATAAATTTTGCTCGGCTAGCATTGTCGTACCAGGATTGAGATGTCATGGTATTGAGTAGACGATGCCCGGATTGATGCTAACGATGGAAGCGGCGGACGTTTGTTTCGATATGTGAGAGAATACCACTGTAAGCTGTAAGATATAAAGTTACATATGATAGTAGAAAAGTTCGATATTGTATCTACCAGAAAAGTTGAGCATGAAAAAAGTAGTCAAAATTATATACTGAGTAATAATTTTATAGCTCCTGAATAATATTCGGATTGACAATTGTCAAAAGTAACTTCCATAACATGTGTTCAGAATGAAATATGGTCACTTTTCCCCTTCTCTTTTTCTACAAAAATTTCGTAGAGTTTGCTTTACATGAATGTAAAATTGATTTTCACAGAAATTCCTTTTCCGACCCAATTCAATCTATTTCGATTCAGTAGGTGTTAGCATTTACTTTTTCCGTAGAAACAAAATATCACTTTTCAAGATAAAAATTACATCATTCACGTAAAAGAAAACTCAGACCTTTTGCAAAATAAAGACGTGTTAGTCTTGCTATAAATCATAATTTGTTAATGAAATAAATTCGAACCGAAAGCGAAATAATATTATCAGTAAAAGCATAACTATGCATGGCCAGTTGATGGCCAGTGTGTGCACTGACATCATCCTTATTGCTTTTTTAAAGTCCTCCAAAATCCAATATAATGTGTCCCTTTGCAAAACGGCCTCTTCCTACAAATCGAAATGTGTCCCCTGAAATTTGCGAACGAAATTAGTTTCGTTTTTCCTCTCCGGGAAAAGAAAACAGTGAAGTGCATTGGATTTCAAATTCGTTATTACTTGTCGCTTTTACTAGGACTCTGATATTTGACAGCTCACTGCACACTATATTGAGCCTTCAGCTAATAGTCATCACCAAAAGAGGCTTAGTCGAAAATTGAAATTTTCAGGAGAGTAATTTTTACTTCACAATTTCTTTGTAACATGTTCACCGCACAATCGAATGGGCGAAAAGAGAGAAATAAAATGGACGAATTAGTAAGTTATCTCCCTAAAATTTTGTCTTACTTTTTAGGGAAATACGCAGTATACAAGGTGATAATTTGATGGGGAGAGTTTCCTAACCACGAGCAATAGATTTTCAGTACTGGTAACAATGACAGTTACTACACGAGTATTGCTAAGTGACGGGCATCGGGGAGAAATCAGAGTGTTGATCTAAGGTACCGCACTAAATCTGCGTGATCCTGACAGCTTAAGCGAATCCGAGCTTGCCAACATCTAATAGCTAAATTGAGATGGATCCTGTCCTTATCCAGGGAATTTACTATTATTTTACTAATTTGTTACTGTCTATTTTTAGATTATTGAAAATATTGAAATATTTCTGTTTAAGAACCGGGAATATGTAGTTTATGATATTGTCGATCTATTGGCGTGTGTTTCAAATCAAAGTAATTTGTAAATCCTAAGGAGATGTTGAATGTATGCTTGAATTTCAATAAATTGGTTTTACTTTGGAAGCTGATATTTGCAGTAGCTTTGTAGATGTGGCAGTATTATACAATGTTGAAGTGTCTGTCAAGCGAGGTATCCGAAGACATTGTATAACTATAATAACTATATAACGTGTACAGTGTGGCTCTTTATTATTAAGTGGCAATATCTATTGAGCTCACCGCTGAGAGATTTGCCTCCTCAATTTGGTCGGTTGTCCGCGATAATTACAGATGTAATGACAGCGACAAGTGTGGCGCGTCGCAATCACTCATCGAACAACGGCGTAAATCAATTAAACCGCTCCGGGCGCACGGTGTAGGAATTAAAAGCTAAACTTCGTTACCATCGAGTTATCGTTTGAATTGAAAGAAACTTGTTACGTCTCTGTAGCTATGATTCCAATTTCAAAGCGGATCCGCGCCTTGATTGGTTCCCGGGTACAAGGATTGATCGAGGAATACGTGATTCTTTCCTGCCTCTTGCTGTGCACAAACCTCGTGCCTCTTAACCCTTGTTTGGGTGCTCCAACCCGACAGAATTAAGGTGACTACTTTAAGGGTGCAAATTGCGACGGCTTGGAACTGGTGTGAACTCATTTCTTAAGCAGAATAAAACTACTAAGTACTAGAGCCAATAATATAGTACTCAATAAGAAAATGTTATGTCTTTATGCGACCGAGTGCGCGTAGAACAGGAGAGGCATCCCATAACATGTTTTTCTTTGTTTTAGTTTTCTGCCTAAAACTCTTCACAATAAAAGGGTTTTATAGAATTAAAACTTTAGTCGGGATATGGATTTTTATATGAATAAGGAAACCATTTGGTCCATCGCAAGTAGTGATGGCTTAGTGGTCACTAAAGGTGTGCAGCCTGCGCTGTTTCCCACGGGGACATAGCTTGAGGCTTTAGTATTGCCGCCTAAGACGTACCTATCGCAGATTTAAATCACTCTGAACCTATTAAAGCCATGACCATGTACTTGGATTGTACTTTAGTTTTAATAAAATAAATTCATCGAACTGTTTTGGCTCCTGAACATGTCCTTTGGATTAAGGACGGCTCAGAAGCTTGTTGTATTCACAAGGGTTAGCTGTTGTCGTTGTTCAATAATATGTTTTTTGTGTTATTGCCGGTTATATAATTATTATTCTCCAGGTGTTGTGACAATATAAAAAGGTGGCAAAACAAGTTATTATTTACAGAGGGCGCTGCTTGCTACAATGTAAATATGTCAGATGCCTTACGCAAAAATATTATGATGAGTCGAACTATTGCGATGGGTTTTTAACGCGTTATGCTTATTAGTATTAGTTTAATCATCATTTTTAGTCGTAACCTTTATGACCCGTCTCGTGTTTTGGACCATATCAAAACTCAGCAATAATAACTTAGACAGTAGACACCCGACTCAATTTTGATACACCCAGTGTCACTCTCACGGTAACCACTAATCTAACAAAACCTCTCAAGCTATCCATCAAGCTGCAGTTCAAAAACGTTTATCTAGAAAAGCATTACCTACATTTTGGCCCAGTCAGGTAAAAAATAGCAATTGTACTTTTTGTGCGACATAAAGATCGAGTTGATACAGACTGTAAAAGCTTAAAAGGTAATATCGGGGAGGTATATTGAAAATAATTTCAGTTCATACGGAAAATATGCAGGTCATGCAATATTTTTGTATTTATTTTAAGAGAACATAAAAATTTGTGAACACTACCTATTGTACCTAGTTTCAGGATAGAAGCTATCACATTTTAGAAGATTTATATGATTTTAAGTATTATCTCTATTCTCTACAACATTTGAGAATTTATTATCCTTAAATGATGTTGACAATAGAAATATGCATATTATAATATTATGTTAAAAATCATTGATCAAAGAGGGCCCCGAGCTTTAAGGCCCCCGAGCTCCCCCGAGCAAACGACCTTGGCCATACATTTGCCGCGTTGCCGAGATCGCACCAAAACCCTATTTTTTACTTATCTTAGTTCAAAATTGCCCTAAAAAAATTTAAAACCGGGAATATGTAGTTTATGATATTGTCGATCTATTGGCGTGTGTTTCAAATCAAAGTAATTGGTAAATCCTAAGGAGATGTTGAATGTATGCTTGAATTTCAATAAATTGGTTTTACTTTGGAAGCTGATATCATAAGTATAATAAACAAAAATAGAAAATTTAACACGGGGAAAGGAATGTTGATATACTGAAGATTATTGCTGTATTTTTATTATAACTTTGTAGCTTTCAAATTATGAGTTTTAAGGCTTGAAATACGGTAAATTACGGAATCTCCGTAAGGAACGCCCTTAACAAAACAATTTCAAGCTTAAAATATTTTTTCGTCAAAACCAGAAGCAAATGGGTTCTAATTAAAGCAAGA
Source organism: Lysandra bellargus (assembly GCA_905333045.1). NCBI lineage: Eukaryota > Metazoa > Arthropoda > Insecta > Lepidoptera > Lycaenidae > Lysandra > Lysandra bellargus. The sequence continues at coordinate 6,097,204 of HG995319.1, read as the reverse complement.
CGATAAATCTTTAAAAAAATCAATTCGTCGTTTGAATAATATGTTCAATGGAAGGCCGGTAATAGGGGCTAAGATTAATAAAACTTTTTTTTTCAATTTACCGCGCGAATTTATCATTGTCGCTGCACGGACGAAGTTTTTACCGTATTTCTCTCGGAAACTTTGTGATAACCGTGTAATTCAGTGTGCAATATCATAAATGTGTATTTACGATTTTCAACTTTTTATATTAGTGCTCAAAATTTAAATTTATTGCTACCGATATTAATTTGTTTAGCATTAGCAATTCGAGCATTTTCTTTTCTATAAAATATGCAAACGCGTAAGAATAAAACAATTATTACATAAGTATTAAAAGAATATGCATAATATTTGATGTCTACATTATAAATCAACTATGTCTCCAAAACTTTATCAAATATGTGTTATAAGTGTAAAGGATTATAAAATATATAAAACGTGAGATGATTAAATAGTAAACGTATACTAAAGTCGAAGTTTTCAGCTCCCTACCACAGTAGAAATACATACAGTAGATTATCTTCACACTAGACCGAACGAGTCAAACATACGCATAACGTAAACTCTATTCAGAATTCAGATATCCTTATTCGCAAATCAATGCAGCATAAATTTGCATTATAGAAATACACGAATAAAAATTATCTCTGTAATAACAGAGTTCATTTTAAGGGCAGATCAGATTAAAACTTAAAACAAACCTAAGCGTCAGTGACAGGGGACGCGGTACGCGATACGGGAGCGTCTGCAACGCGAAACTGGCCGTGCGCACCTGCGCGACTACGGTGCGAACTGTCAAACGTTAATATCATGACACAATCTATCAAAACGTATACAAATCAAAAAATCATAAACTAAAGAGTTGTAGAAAATAATATAAAAAAAGGTTTTAAAAAAGAAGTCTAGTTAAGTACACTTCAAAACACGCGTCTGACAACTTGACGCACACGTTCCGCTTGCCGGCGCGAACATCCCGCGTCGCGGTCGTGCAGGTGTGTACAGCGCCATAATAGTAGGGGAGGTCGCGCTCAGTTTAAAAAGTCATTTCATACCGAGCGAAAATCGTTACAATAATAGTATTCCATTAATACATAACAGCTTTGATCGTCAGCCACTTCATAATGGGTGGAATAAAAATTGAGAGCATCTCAAAGTTTTTGTTGGGAATCGTATTAAATTGACATTAAAAAGATCCCAATTCGCACCTATTAAAGATTCATATCTAGATTATACACGTTTAGGTTTGGTAGGTGTTATTTTAGTTTTAGTAACAACGCGCTTTTAAAGTAAAATGAATATAATTCTTCTTCACAAATATCATAACTTATATGATGGCTGACGGTTTTTCCACCATCGTATTAGCGACTGACGGATTTCATTATTATTTACAAAGTAGAAACATTCACCTGTATAAATTTTGTACGGTATAAAATGACTTTATATTCAAAAAAAATTTACATGTTCAGTAACGCGACTGACGTTGGATCCCCCGTCTGCAATACGGCTGACGGTGATTTTTTGGTTAAACATGACCTCAATCCATCAAAGTTTCATTCGGTATAAAATCACTTTTCGCAACTATTTTTTTTTACAACTTTGAAATACTCTCAGTTAACATTCCACCACGGGTGCGGCGACTGACGCTGATTATATTGATTGATAAATATTAAGCTACCGCTGGACAAAAATTTGGTCGGTATGAAATGACTTAGCGAACGCTAGCACTACCTATACCTACCTACCTACTATAAGATTACATGGGCAGCGTCCACCGCGCGGTAGACGCTACCGCTTCGCAGTCGCTTTGGTCGCGTAGGTTTGTGCAATCCTTTAATCTACCGTGTATATTTATATTGTGTCCGTACTTAGCTGGGACCGCTAGAGGTGGCTAAGTTACACAAAACCTATGCATATTTTAGCGAAAGGCGCCATATCTGTCCGTTCCAAGTACTTTGAACTTTATGCCGTCGGAAAAGAGGTTCCATCACAGGCAAAATAATTTCGAACGCTCCGTAATGGTTTATTCACTCACATTTCCCAGACTGTATATTGAGTATACATAATATATTACAAATTGCTGTTTATTTACGGAAATAATAAAGATTGTTAGGTTTCGCTCATTAAATATTTCAGTTACAAAACTGCTATTTAATATTAAAGTGCGAACTAATTTAAGCATTAAAGGCGCTTAACGTTGGAATTTATTCAGGTGTAGAGAAAATGTCTGTATTAAAACTATTATTTTGTATTTTAAGCTTTTAGATATCGTTGATAAATCTGGGGGCACGGGAGTGCCCCCGCCAAGATGGGCCATATTTTTAAATTAATCCTTTTTTTTACAGACAGTAAAATGCACTGTACACGTTCATAAACGCCCTTATTATGTATTTAAGATAACAATTTTTAAATGGACTAGATATTTTATTCTACTAGATTTTCAATTCAATTCTTAAGTAACTATTATTGTTTATTCAGTTGTACTTATATTCATTTTAATTAAAATCTCTATGTCATGTTTATTTTATCTTAAACTTTATTCTGATAACCATACACACATATTTAACGTGTTTTAATTAACCTTAATTTCAAAGGTTTAACCCATTAGTAACTGGGAAATTAACTAATCTTTTATATTGTCGTGTGCATGCGTCTTATCGTCCTGACACATGTTATGTGTATGGCGGGCCTTATCAACTTTATTATTTTGTAAAAGATTGAATTAAGTACAATTATTGTTACTAGAGATCGCCCAATGGTCGAAATTCGACCTTAGTTTCAACGACATTAGGACTACTAAGTACCTATTTTTTATATTTTCAACTCTTGTCTCTGGGACTCAGCTGATCAACTGGCCGTGTAAGCATTGTCTAGTATCTAAGATTCAATAAAAATAAAAATAAAAACTATAATACATTTTCAATTTGTCAACTTGTTGTCAACAGACTTCAACCATTAATTAAAAGAGTATAATTCGTATCCACGGATGTAAAAAAAATACGGATGGAGCATTACACTATAAAGAGGTGAAGCATGCAAGGTACGACAATTTCGTCACAATTTCGTTTATTGTACACGTGACCGACACTCACACACGCAACTAGGTACTACAACCCGCTGTTATTGTACATAGAGTGACGGCGCCAATGACACGCACACATCCTACACGGGCGGCCATTAATATGCTTGCACTCGGGATTAGACAAGGTTACGTCTGTATTTTTTTAAGTCCGTGTTCTTATCTATAGGCTTGTCACTCAAAAATCTGTCATATTTCCTAGAGTGTGAGTAATATTTTATTTGTTAAAAAAGTGTATGATAAAAGCATAATTTCAAAGTAATATTAGCTCGATGCACTCCTTCCCCATATAAACTGTAACTGTGCAAAATTATTTCATTCACCTACGTTTTAGTTGAGTTCCCAGAGCGTAAAAATCGTGCAAGCCTCAGATTTTTGCAATAGTGGACTAAAATTGAAAATAAAAAAAGGAATGTGTAGCTGATAACATAAATGATAAAGTTTACCTATTGAAAAGTTGCTTTTGATTTTTAAATTATTGTCTTCCACTTCGAGTAAACAGAGAAACTGAAAATTTTGAAGAAAATTTGCGTATTTCTTTCTTTTATATATATAGCAAAATAATAAAATATATTATAATCTTTTTGATTGGTATCGTTGCTTATATTCCAAAGAAATAAAATAAATTGAAAAAATATATAATTTAAATTTAAAATTAATATTTTTGTATGTGATATTGATGATGAGCATACCTCCAAATGTGCTTATTGTGTGCCTCGCCAGGTATGTGGCGTTCCTATTTTTCTTTGGTTTTAAATAGGAAGTTTAAAATTATTTTTTAGGCTTAACAAAACCTTCTATTTCTTAATGTGTATAACTTTTTAGCTCTTACTTTATTAAATTTTCTGAAAATGTAGCACAAACTTTTCACGGATTTTTCGAAGAAAATCCGTATTTTATTCCTTTTGGTTAGGTTTTTACAGAATAAGATTGTTTTTTTTTCATTAATTATGTTTGCTAAAACATACTTAAAGGAAAAAAATACAAATTATGTTAAGAACTGATATTTTTTGTATTCAGATAAGCATTTTCCAAACATAGGTCGCAGCATGCGTCTTTATGTATGTACGTGAGATTTGTAGCACCCAATTTTTTTCTGGCTTTAAGTAGGAAGTTTAAATATATTTCAAAGACTAGAAAAAGTCTTTCATTTGTCGATGCATTTAATGTTTTAGCTCTCACTTAAATAAATTCTCAACAAATATAGAAAAATGTTTTCGGTCTATTTTACACATTTTTGGAGATATTTAAACGTTTTTAAGTACTTAAAAGTTATAATTTCTCTAAAAATTAAATACGTACGACAAGTAAGTTTAACACACTTTTCGTTACAACCCTTAAATCCACCCAAACCCGTTACGACGAGCGTTAATCTCTAAAAACTTTGCAAAAACCTTATAGTTGTATTTAGCTTAGCAAAGCAATTTTTTTTTTAAATTGTGTATTTGGTTAATTTTCAACGTAAACAATTGGATAAGACACATTAAATAACAGGAACAAGAATTTTTTTTTTCTGGACCGGTTTTATATGGTGAAATATTAATTTTTAATTAAGTAACTAAAAAAATTAAAAGCAAAAAATAAAAAGATTACAAGTACCAATAACCTTACATTACTTCTGTTGAGAGCCTAATTGGAAGAGACATTCACAAAATGTCCTAGGGCACATCCCCTCAATTACGACATTAAACGGAATTAATTTGGCAAAAGGTAGGCTTTTCGGATCACCTGGTGCAGGTTTGATGCACGGGAGACGGTTGACCATCAATACGGGCCGATTAGGGTATGAGGGGGAGGTATTATCTTGAGAGAAGGGAGCGTTAGTCGCGTTCGCGTGCATTTTGCATGAGCTGGCGCCGGCGTGCGAGAGGGAGGCACGCCAGAAAGGGATGCCCTCTGGATCTACATTTAAAGCGCATTGTAAGCAAACGCATTATTAATGTATCTGTTTTAGTTGTTTGGGAGTACAGGCGCGCCGGGCTGCCAAGAGCGGCCCTGGTTATTCATGCTTCATGCATACAGCATTCATATTTGATTCCTTTTAATTCCAGGCGTCTTTCGTCTAGGATGTTCCGGTGACATTTCATTTGCTGTACTATGTGTTTTCGTCTATGAATAGTTTAGAATGGACGCCACGCACTTTATTGGAAACTTAATAATGAAGTGGTTTAGGCGTACACTAGATGTTGCTTTGAGATTGATTTGTTTGTTAGTTTGTTCATGGGCTCAAGTATAATATTTAGTTTTATTAATTAGCTTGGCTATTGATATTAGCTACATATCTCGTAGGTAAGGTAGGTTGAGCACCACATACCACCACAACAATAACACCACAATCCATACTTACTAATATTATAAATGCGAAAGTATGTCTGTCTGCCTGTTACCTCTTCACGCTCAAACCGCTGAACCGATTATGCTGAAACTTAGCATGGAGATACTTTGAGTCCCGGGAAAGGACATAGGATACTAATTATATCCCGCAAAAATGTACGGTTCCGCCGCGATAAACGAATTTTGGCGCAACGGGGTTGCGGGCGTCATCTAGTTATTAATAAATATTTAACCATTTTGTCTTACAGCGTTATTCATAAAAAGTTGTTAATCAACGACTTAAGCATGACTTAACTAATTAGTTGATTAAGCCCTAAGAAATGATTAAAATTTTTGTATTCATAAACGTTACTTAAAAGTTGCTTAACTAAACATCACTAAACTTTTTTTAATATAGTAATTTTTTGGTACAAATGGTAGGAATCTGGCTGTATGCATGATGACGTCAAATAGTGTAGCCATTTAAAAAAAAATCTGTTCTGTCAGTGTCAAGTGTCAGTGTGCTGTCAATCTTGGCGCTTCGATTTCGTAATTCGTTCGTCGATTTCACAGTTTACAGTTTCAACTTTCATCACAGGATTCAAAGTAAAAAAGTAGTTGAAAATGATATTAAACATGGACATAATAATTAAAAGAAACCGATCTTCAAACTGGATTCAACAACAATTTCGTCCTTCACAAGATCTTAGATTATTTCCAACATACATATTTTATTTGAAAAATCAGTACATTTCTAAATTCTGCATCATCATCATAATATACAACCATGGGACCCAACCTTTGCTTATAAACTTTCACCCTATGGCGATTAAATTAATGTACATCCAACATAACCCGCTCGAAGTCATGTACACATATCTTCACCAAAATCAAATAAATAGGCCATCGTAAAATCAATAAAATCAAAAAGATTCTTTGCAACAAAAAACCGCACGATCGTACAAATTACAATGACTGTCTACCTGCTCATGACCATTCTCGCCACAACATCTGTTTGCTAAATAAGTGTTTGCTAACTCTAAATAGCGTTTATGAATAAGGCAGTTAGTATATATATATATATATATATATATATAATATATACTTATACTAAAAGAATGTCTGCACATTATTATTACTTTACTATCGCACAAGATCTGTATCTTGTGCGATAATAAAGTCATATCTTAAAGTTCTTAAAAGTACTTAAGTACCTAGGTGGGTGGGTACCAATTATTTCCTACTACGCTCAACCCAAGTAACAAGACAAAATACAGCCACAAAACTAGATCAAATTGATATTTTTATTCAGTTTACACCTCGACTAAGACCGGGTAAACAACTTAAGCTGGGTGCACATTGGATTTGACGGGGATTTGCCCGCACGTAAGTGCGACACATCCGCTCACCGTAAGGGTCAGTGCACGCGGGTGTAGCTTCTTAATATTTAACTTCTTGTAAAAGTATGGAAGGCTTCAACACACAACAACACACAAGGCTTTTTGGTTACTTTCTAAATTAGTTTTATGGTTGGAATTTATTAGGAATCTGAGCATTTGCTGCTAAAAATGTTGGCAAAAAACGATACAAAAATATACTAGCTTGGGCGAGCTTGAGTTGAGAGGAGGTTTACCCATTCGTGAGATGATTTTTTTTGTCACGTTCAACTATCGTCAGTAAACCGACTTTACAGACAACCGACTTTTTTTCCTAACACCTTCACTGCGACAAGTAAAATCTTAAACCTTCGTCTGGTGCGGCGGCGACCCAAAGTGTGCCCCCAATGATTTTTCCATCAGTGCGGGGTAGGCCTTTCTCGACCCACCAGCACAAGGTTAGATTAAATTACTATAACTTTGCGAAAATATAATGTAGGTGTACAGTTTTTGGACTGTTGGAATAACCTTAAACCCAACTACTTTAGATTTGATTCGCCCCGGGATCTGCCAAACAGGAAATGAGAAATAAACCAGGGAAAGTGGCGGGCCGATATCGACCTGAACCGCACTAGAAAGTATTTTTAGTAGAGATGGGAAAGACAAAATAAGGAGATATCGAAAATATATATTTTTATTAATATATTTAAATTCCTGTCTTTAAAACACAAAGCCCGTTTTTGTTTGCACTTTCTGCAGTATATTTTATTTTTAATTTCTTTTTTGATTCGACACTCCTCATGGTTTCTCCTAGTTTTTCATATCACCCTGCACAATTTCGCCGTTTAACGCTCATCTCAAGGACATGATCTTTTGTTTCCTGCTATCATGCGTTGTCAATTTATTATTTAAAATGAATAACTATTGTATTTTAAAAAGATAAAACCGACTTCAAAATCGTACGTAATTGAGAATCAAAATTACCTATTTTAAACACTACTGAACCGATTTTGCTGAACAGTATTCCTGAAGTTAAACAGTACCCAGTACAAAAAAAGAATTACTTTAATCGGACTAGTAGTTCCGAAGATGTGCGAACACAAACATAAAAACATACATGAATATGTATGTCACTTTAGAAATTTGTCACATTTGTTTAGATGCTGATAATATAGACTAAAACATATCAAAACTAGGCAGTTCTGAAAATAATACATACAATATACAGGTTGAATTGATAACCCTTTTTTGAAGTCGGTTAAAAAGCGCGACATACGTCAGCTACGACTTACGATAATATATTGCACATCACTAACTGGCGAGGCGGACGCTCGGTGCGGTATCGGGTCGCCAACCGCCTGCTTGTACTGAATTGATTTGACACCTCCAGGGCGTGATAGGCCGATAACGACCTGCCATAATTTTTTTTATAGGAAAGACCTATAATTTTGAACACAATCTCAAATATATATTTGCCTCTGTCGTACCTTTACAAACACCTGAGTTAATCGTTTCGCACCGAGTGAGAGAACATAGTTTTCTACGTCCGCACCAGCTGAAATTCCGCGGCCGATTTCGGCCTGCCCCGCAGTGAAGGTGCTAAGCTTGTAAGGAGCAGCGGGGATAAAATGGTCGCTTTGGAGAAGCATATTTTGAATCATAATATGAATATATTTTTTAAATTGCATAATAGTCACACTGCTTGCAATTCATAATATGTCTAGTAATTTGTACTAACTAATTTGACATTCGTCAGTTTGACAGTTTTGACAATTCATTTTCTGAATTGATTTGAGAATTGAGAGGAATTGCAAAACGTGACCATTTTAGGTACATATGATATTATATTCACAAAATATCGGCATTTTTACCACGCCCTATACAAGTATCACTCACAACAAGTTTAGATTAATCATGTATGTACACAAAGCATGAAGCAATTACATAATAAAACGACCTACTTTGGGCGGCCTTTCAGCAAATTAAACATTTATTTTTAGGTTTGTTTTTATTAAAAATGTACTTCTGTTTGAGATCAATAGTCAGCCTAATTAAATTTTTAAGGTTTTTTCCATAACATACAATACTAGCGACCCGCCCCGGCGTCGCACGGGTATAAAATATATAGCTACTGAAAAAATGATTAAAATCGATAGCCTATGATTCTTCGCGTGGTCTACTTCTTATCTGTGCCAAATAACATAAAAATTTCTCCAGTAGTTCGCGAGGTAAGCACTTTCAAATAATTTCCCCCGTTTTTTCTATATTCTCCTATTAGTCTTAGCGCAAAATATACCCTATAGCCTTTCTCAATAAATGGGCTATCTAACACTGAAAGAATTTTTCAAATCGGACCAGTAGTTCCTGAGATTAGCGAGTTTAAGTTAGCCCTTTCAAATAATTTTCCCCGTTTTTTCCACATTTTCCTCTATTTCTTCGCTCCTATTAGTCTTAGCGTGATAAAATATAGCCTATAGCCTTCCTCGATAAATGGGCTATCTAACACTGAAAGAATCATCAAAATTCGTTGCGTAGTTTTAAAGATTAATGGGAATAAAGGGACATGAGGGAAAAAAAAGCGACTTTGTTTTATAATTAGTATATAGATAGATATAGATGAAGTTTAGTGTCTCCTTTACTTCCCTAATCCCTATGTCATGAACGTAGAAAAAAAGGCGGACGGAGTCTTGTTATATGCAAAACTGTGTCTTCACTTTTCTTCGTAGTCGGCCACGCACATATTCTGACGCCTGTCAAATGGTATGGACTAGCGCAAGAATGTGTGCGTGCGGACTGTGTACATACAGCCAGCTGGCCGACTCTGAACGACACAGTTTTGTGTATGGTGGGACTCCGTCCACCTTTTTTTATACGTCCATGCCCTATGTATAGCAAAAAATATTTAATAACACGTCATATTTTCCACTGATTTTCCCTCCTGATCACTGCGTAATATTATAATATTATTTAAGCCTTCCTCTATAAATGAACTACTTACCAAAAATATTTTTTGAATCCGAACCACCAGTCCCTCAGATTAGCGCCTTCAAACATATTCTTCAGCTTTACAACAACAGTAAGTATAGATGTTTTTAAGGGTTCCGTACCCAAAGGGTAAAAACGGGACCCTATTACTAAGACTTCGTTGTCTGTCCGTCTGTCTGTCTGTATGTCTGTCTGTCCGTCTGTCTCCAGGCTGTAACTCAATAACGGTAATAGCTAGAGAATTGAAATTTTCAGAGATTATGTATATCTGTTGCCACTATAACAACAAATACTAAAAACAAAAGAAAATTAATATTTAAGGGGGGGCCCATACAAGAGACGTGATTTTTTGGCTTTTTTGCTCTATATCAATAATGGCAACAGGTAAGTACTTGATATTTTCCCGAAGTCCTTAGTTATATGTCTTCTTTAATATTTAATAATAATATTAAAATAAAAAAAAAATTAAGGGCGGCTCCCATACAAAAAACACAATTTTTGGCCTGATTTTGCTCTATAATGGTACGGAACCCTTCGCGCGCGAGTCCGACTCGCACTTAGCCGATTATTTAATTATTAAGAGGGTAAGTTTAAAAGTATCGGCCAAAATCATCAGGCATTGTCTCCATCTTGAGGAATGAGGAGGACACATAATATCTTCCTGCGCCGGCCGACTTCATGTAAAATTCACAAGCTCGTGATTACGACTAGAGCATTCGATTCACTTCTTACACTATTCAGAATTATCTTTATTCTTTTACCTTTATTATATAAGACCTAATTTTACTTAGTTAAAGTTTTTAAAAATGTGAATGGCCCTCTTTTATAAGATTTAGATTTTTTTGAACCTCTCTGATGTAGGAACAAAGGGTTGAGAGAGTTGACTAAAAAAACAAAATCTTCAAGCTATTTTAGGGCCCCCTTCTAGCTTAACCTAACCTGTTACGTAATATGTAGATGGACCCTAACTCCACCTACGTTTGACTCCTCAAAGCTTTTAATGTATACTGACTTCAAGTTTTAAGGGTTGAACTTAGCTATGTTGTTTTTCATAACAATCTTTTATGCTCCTCAGCAGCCGCAGAGCTTTCAACGACTAATCAAGCCACACATAGTTTAGATGCGGGGTTAAAGGGAAAACATATTGAAACATACCCGCGACTCAAGGCGGTAAAGCCCGGGCGCACAAAGGGTGCACTCCACAATTTTCTCAAAAAAAAAAAACCGCGCCAGCTCAAACTGCGCCCGGAGTGCAATTCAAATGCCTCGACCCGCACCTACGTACATAAGTTATTAAAAAAAGTGTGCCTTTGCTGTAGGTTTTAATAAAAATAGTCGTCTCGCTCAACCCTTTGTCACTACATCAGAGACGCTGTACCTCTATTAATGTGAGGGCTGCCTCCAAGATGAACAGGGCCGTACTCGGATAATTAGGAGCCAATTTATGATTACTCGGTAGTACGAAATTACATTTGTTGATCAAATATTTATGGTATTATCTTGTAAAAAATTATGTCGCAATATTTTAAATCCTCCTATTAAAATTTCTTAGTGTTGCTTGGAATACCAGAAGCTATTTATATTTTTAGCAATCTATTTTTATTATAATATTAAGTATCAATTATACACAAGCATAGTCCGCTCATGAACGCAGAAAATAAGGATGTGGATAACCACAGAATTACAAATAGATATAAATCTATTTGTAATTCTGTTAGTTAAGGCCGTCCCCCGAGCAAACGACCTTGACCACACATTTGCCGCGTTGCCGAGACCGCACCAAAACTCTATTTTTTTTACTTATCTTACTTCAAAATTGACCTAAAAAAAATTAAAACGGGGAATATGTAGTTTATGATTTTAATGTCGATCTATTGGAGTGTGTTTCAAATAAAAGTAATTTGTAAATACTAAGAAGATGCTGAATGTATGCTTGAATTATATAAATTGGCTTTACTTTGGAAGCTGATATAATGAGTATAATAAACAAAAATAGAAAATTTAAAACGTGGAAGGGAATGTTGAGATACTGAAGATTATTGCTGTATTTTTATTATAACTCTGTAGCTTTCAAATTATGAGTTTATAAGTCTCTAAATACGATAAATTACGGAATTTCCGTAGGGAATGCTCTTAAATCACTGATCGATTTATATTGGGTTTTAGATATTACCTCTATAATATACTAGAATAGTTCATAACGACACATTATGTATTCAACACGAATTCAACCCAACATCATATAAATTTTAAAAATAAAATATTTTTTATATAAAAATAGTAAAGAAGCCGCCCCTGCGTTAGAAACGCGCCGCAGTCAGTTCTGTGTTCCGTGTGAATGAATGGGACAGATCCTTTTTCGTGAAAGACCATCTACACTGCGAGTTTCATCCACGTTTCATCACAAATGAAGAACATAACAAATTGATGTATGATTGCTTGTGACTAATTTAAAAATATTGTCTGAAACATTATTTTGATGATATATGTATTTAATTTGTTACTTTTCGACAAGTTGTCGAAAAAATAAATTAAATATACACAAGTATAGTAATCCATATTACTGTGGAAGCCAGGAATTTTTGAGTAATTACTTGCTAAAAAAACCCTGGTTTAATTTTTACAATAATTATAATAATCTATAAAATATAAAACATTACAATAATCTATTCTATCTCTATATCTAAATATCTATTATATCTATTATATACTATGAGTAATAGTAATAAAATCCTCTCCATTGCGCTTCTTTCTGTCTGCGCCGACCTTAATAAAAGAGTGATTTAAATTAACTTTAATCATATTACGTAATATTTTGCATAAAGCCTTTTAAAGTATTTCAACATCTCAGTTCATTTCATAAAAATGTTCTCGAAGAAATAAGTAATATATATGGAAGTTTGAAAGTTTTGTAACCAATAAAAGGAATTCGCAGACAATATTGGACTTGGAACAAGTTCGATTGTACAATTTCTTCAAGCTTTCTTTCAATTGCTTGCCGTGTTTTACAATTAGTTTATACAACTCGGTATTGTGGATTATAATGTTTCGACCCCTCAGCTGTGCCCGGTTTCTGGGATTTGCTGACAGAAGTTTATCTACTCGCTAGAGCTTTTGAAAGTCGTGAAAATTTATTTTTTGTAATGATGACGCGTAAGTAATTTTACCACCGTAAGAAGTGGCAGCATCTCATTGAAAAATTTAATTATAAAACGTTATATTTACCCACAAATAATTTTAAAGGATACCTAGAAGCGAAATAAACCCTTTAAACTGAATTAAAGTAACAAAATAATTTGAAACTTTTACTTTTTGTGAAATTATAAGATTGTTGAATTATAAGAATTAAACAGTTCATTATACGTGAGAGCTCTTAGTGAGCTAGATTTAAGTTTGTAATGAGTTTCAACTATAACAATTTCTGTTTTAAAGAGTGCTTTAAATAATTTCAGCTGCAACGAAGCGTAATTCTTGGTTACGCGTAAAACGATCTGTGATAATATTTTTAAAAGACACTCTATTACAAATTTTTTCTACATCATCAAATCAAGTTTTAATAATTTACTTCTATTTATTGAACAAAATATTATGCACTTAGATCAATATAAAAAGTAGCCAGTGGCTGATTCTCAGACCTACTGAATATGCATATAAAATTTGATAAGAATCAGTAAAGCCGTTTCGGAGTACGACAAGTAACATGGTGACACGAGAATTTCATATATTACTAGCTGTCCCGGCAAACGTTGTTTTGCCATATACAATATTTTACTAAATTTACTACTAAATATTTAAACACTAACAAATAGAGTAAAACAACAAAATATTTAAATACCAAAAAATATTTTTAGAGTATAAATATTTTGTAGTAAATTTACTATTTATATATATATATATTTTTTAGTGTTTTACTCTATTTGTTAGTGTTTAAATATTAGTAGTAAATTTAGTAAAAAAAATTATACACAAACATTTTTTTTTTGTGTTTAAATATTTTGAAGTTTATTTTTGTATAGGAACCTAGGTAATTACTATTTTAAGAGCCCGTCCTCTCTTTTCTACTGTTCTCTTCACACTCACGCCCGTCTTTCATATGCCAGGTGAAAAAGGACGATCGCCAAGTTCGCGGGCATATAGAGGTTTTCTGTTTTTAAAGGGTTTTTTTAAAATATTGAAGTGGTAAAAAGTAATTCCAACATTTTATAGACAATTTTCTCAACAGTACATTGTATTTTTTACATACCGTTAAGACGTCAATACAACCCATAAAAAGGTGATATTCTAAACCTTTTACAGCAAAAATCACAAAACTGTCGCGGATTTGAGTTGGATTATTTAAAGATACTTAAAAAAAATAAAAAATCTAGCTCCAACACTATATTGTAATTGAAATGATCTTACATGTTGTGCATTAAAACTTATAGAAATACTGTGTTTTAACTGTCAAATCACTTCTGTTAAATGAGCGAAATCGGCAAAATTTCGTATACGGACTCTTAAGCTGAAAAATAAATCAAACATGTTATATATTTTCGTATGAGAAAATGATTTTAGTATTACGTATGTATGAGAATTTCGAGGGTAGCCCGGGCTCTTAATGAAACTTTGCAATAAAATCGACACCAAAATAACACATAGGCTACAATTTTAACCGACTTTCAAAATGGAGGAGGTGTTATGTTCGTTTTTTATGTTTTTTTTTTTTTCGTTTTTTCGTTGGTGTAAAGGTAATACTCGAGGTATTGAACATGTCTCATCAGTCATGTTGTATATCACTTAAACCGCGGGTAACGCCGCGGGGCACAGCTAGTTTCATATACAATGTGTCCCGACACCGGCGTCCGATCCTTTAATATCATGATCTATGGCATATTTTATCGACAAAATGGGTCTAAAATTTTTTCTCTCTCTCACGGTTGTAAAATGGCAGCCTTTTTAATTTTTCTCGGGCTTTCACACTAATCAGAACAGTACTTCTCATGTTAATATCCTATGAAGATAAAAAAAAACTCATTTGATAGCTGAATTTGAGGACTACGCTTACATTAGGCAATATGTTATAAATTTCGTAGAATTAAACATAGAAAAACCCAATTTTAAGAAAACAAAATGTATATTTTTAAATAATTTTTTTATTTGTGAAAAATGTAGCACATTAAACTGGTTCTTTTTTATTTTAAAAAGATAGAGGAAGTTTTCATCTTCTTAATTTTTTTTACTTCAATGCTCTAAGTCAGATAGTTTAGAAGTTATAACGATTTTCTTATGATGAGGTGGTCAGAATAGTATGAAGTTGGAGAAAAAAATGTTGAACTCATGATGTATGGCTTATATTAGTGACAAATTGGCTTTCAGATTATTTTTTTCTCCAGCTTTTGAAAAAAAAATTCTCTAGCTGCCATAATGCCATAAAAATGCCATAGATCGTGACATTAAAGGATCGGACACCGGTGTCGGGACACATTGTATAAGATAAGATAACGACGACCACACAATATTGCTTAGCTATACCGGAAAAAGCGACGGCAAAATTAAAATATCACCTCTATAGCTCATAATCACTTTGGAGAGCCCTCATCATGTCCTGAAACAGTAAACCTATAACGACTGTTTAGCACACCCTTAAGATTTGCATGTTAAACGTTATACCAGTAATGATAATGTTTTCACGAGGGGTCATGCAATTTGCAGCATTTTTCATCTGTAATCATCACATAAATGCGTGCTGCGCAAATGTCGACTTTATGTCGGAGCCGTAGAGTTCAATATGTCGCATTGTGCTCACACATCACTTAAGATATTAATGAGTGCATCCGTAATAGGCGAAACATACATATGAAATTCAAATTTGTTTCGCGGGTCGGGTATGAGCTCTTCTACATATTTTAGTAGGCAACAGAGTGTGAATTAGAATCTTTTGTTAGCGTTTAGTGTCGGATGTTATAGGAAAAGAATCCTTGATATCAGTATGCCATTAATATGTTATTGATTCGAGAAGATTCCCATTCAAAATAACAACGATATTTCGGTTCAAGAAACTTTATTTCGTACATTATTCTTAAATTTGAATGTCCAAAAATAAGATTAATATTTTTTGTATTTTTTTATTTTCTGCTCTTGGTAACTTATTATATTTTGTAATATTTGAAAACTGCAAGAAATATAAGGTTTTAATCTTATCAGAAATAGACCAGCAAGAACTAAGTTTGATAGTGCAGTAATAGTGGCGTAGAGCCTCTACGACGTAGCACCATGCGTAGACTAAGCGCGACGTTACAATATAAATAATTATACTACACTTCGTACACATACTATTTATAATAGTATAGTTAAGGCCAATTCAACATCTTTGTGCAGTTTTCCAGACGTATGTATTTCATTGATTGGCACAAAAAAATATATGTGATTTTTGATTATATTATTTGGCTTCCTTATTTTTAATAATAAAATAATGTACTCCTACTGTATGAAAAAAATACAAAAGTCACATCTTCCAGGAAATTAAAACAGTTCTAACTAGAATAATATACTAATCTATACTTTAAAAATTTGTTTATTTGATACCTTTTACAAAAATCCAAAGCTTGTAAGATTCAGTTTTCGGTTCTGACATCTAGATTTCCCATAATATTTATTTTTTCCTCTAACAAACGAAAAATGTATCCACGCTACCTAGTGAACATTTCACATCTCTGTCTCTCTCGCATGAAAATCGACACAGGTGCGAGAGTGATGCGAGATATGCGAATTGTCAAGGTCATTGGTAGTTATCAGCGTCTTAATACGAATATTAAAAGAGCGAAATCATAGTAACTTTAATATTATTAGTAGAGTCTGTTTATCAGTTTGAATCTTTCAGTCTGTCTGTCTCAAGCATAAATCGCTGGATCGATCAAGATGAAACTTGTTAAGGTCAATATCAGGTTTAACTAAAAAAGTGTAGATAAATGGACCAGGGCGATAACCTTCAAGCAACATCAAGCTATAAAACGTGTCCTAAAATGGATCAGATTGTCAAAATTTCCATGAAAAGAGGAGGAATGTGTGAAAAAAGATGTAATGTTACTGTCAGGACATCTAAATAAGTGTTTACAGATGAAGGGGCGATTCCTTTAACGAGCGCCATAAATACGGTCACTCCGACCCAAATCTTATTCGAGGGGGAAAAGTAATAAAAGTAAAAGAGAGATAAAGATAACCATATTACAATGTTTTATTACGAACTGCTATAAACATTTTAGATACGCTATATAAGATATTCGAGATCGCTACAATATTTTCAATAAATATTATATTATACGGCCGCTTTCGCCGCTTTAAGCTTATTTTATTTATGTGGACGGCAGAATTCAATAAGTTTAATACAAGCGCAATAGAAGGAACTTTCGTAGAAATGATACTCACTACTTCCGCACACAATATGGTTTCGTTTTGTTTACAAACCAATAAGACTCTTTGTTAGCTGTCTCTGTCAAGTTATTATTAAAGGCGCAAGAATAAGCACAATCATGGATCGTCTCGGAGAAATTGAAAAAATAGTATTCAAGCTGCGATTTTGCTTTAAAAAATAATTTTCAATCACCAAGAAGCTGCCTACAGAGAGCGGGGCAGGTACAAAGAAATTCGATTAGCGAGATGACAAAAGATTTATAGTTTCTATAGAAAAAGTAATTAGTGAAAACGAAAGAAAGCCGGGCGTCGGAAAAGTCATTGAACATAATTCATAACAAACAGAAATAACGGGAAGTTCGTTCGGCGCGGGTAGGCAATGAATAATTCCCTAACTGCGAACACCCTTCGCGCCTCCCCCTCCCCGCCCGCCGCCCCGCCGTCCCCGCCGCTCCCGCCCGCCCTCGTCGCCCCTGCCCGCCCCCGCCGCGCCGCAGGAGGGGCACCGCGAAAAAAGTACACGACCCGGTCGAGTTTTATAGTCCGGGGAAAAATAGGAGGTAGCCAAAATATCTATATACGGCGCATGCAAAAAGTAGAAAAAACTACAATCCCGCTCGCATGAATAAGTGAGTGGACCTTCATATAGAAAAAAGAAAGGCAACAAAAATAAAAAGTGTCGTGTGGGGAAGCGACGCGAAGGGGACGGAAGGAGGCACCTCGGCCTGCGAGCGCTCACCGCCAAATCCTCGGATAGTGGTCTATTAGCCAACAAAAGTGTGCCCACACTTCGATCGCATTCTAAGGCCGGGACGCGGATTAATTGGCGGGCCGCAGCGACGCACGGAAGAAATAAACAAGTACGTCGACGAAACATTGTTTCGCCGGCGCAACATTTGCCCTCATATACAACAAATAATTTGTTTGTTCATTTGCTTTCCGCTGCCGTGCTGATCACTTGATTCTGAAAGTTTTGCAACTTTCCCCATGTATTTTTGCGAGGTTCAAAGTAAATGTTTATAGAAATTATTTAAAAACTTCGAAGCAAGTTTAATGCACAATTTGAAATATGGTTTTCATTTTGAATACCTAAAAAATATGTATTGTATGGATATAATAATCTCCATTACGTGAGAATATAGTTTATCTAATACATAACGCATTAAAAACAATTTTACATTCACTCGAGCTAATTCCTAACCTTGTTCCACTTACATTAATATAACATACGACCAAAATTTGAGCATTACAGATTGGGTTCTGCGTCAAAGACATAACTCTCTTTTCGAGGGAAAATTGTCACTTTGCCAGCGCGTCGCAACTCGCAAATGACGTCTACTGAGAAAAAACACAACTCTGCTGCGATCGTTTTTCAACGTCCACTTGTGCATAAATCAAATTCAGCCAATACAAGTGGAACTTCGTAAACGTAAACACCATATTGCATGTATTTTTCCACAAAAGCATTGTTCTTTATAACGGACTATTGCGATTTCAAAGAACCAAACAAAACAATACACAAAACGTTCATTTTCTTAGCTATTGCGTAGACACGATGTGATGTCGTGAAATCATATTATATAGGTACCATCGCTTGATCTAGCTTAATTACATAATTATTATAACCATACTTTACAAGGATTAAGGATATTTTTGGCATTTATGTTATTAATACGAGTGATATTAATAACATAAATGCCAAAAAAATCTCCCAATAAACACATTTTTACTTCCCGCATAACACCATCCAACGCGTTAAAAACAAATTAAAAGTTGTCCTATTTGTCTATTACGGTATGACATGCCATAATTAGATGTATAACACTAGTTGGGATTTTTCTACCGTTCATAATGTTCACAGATCACGAGAAGCCAGCGCGGAATGGGATGTCCGCTACCCTTTTTAGGGTTGGCGCTTTCGATATTTTTTATTTTATTTTTACAATTTAAACTTTTATTGTCCGTCTTGCCATATTTGTTTTCCTTAATGGCACATAAAATTATGTTTTAACGACGAATTCCGTGCCTCACTAAGCGGATTTTTTGGGTGTTACCAAAAATATGACAGCAAAAGTTGTGATGAAATGTATTTTTTATCCTCCGCTCGCAGCCCTGCGTGGGACTGAACACTTGTTGGTCGCGATCCGTGGGCAAACTCAACGTTGTTCATTACGTTTGAACGGCCGCGTAATTGTCATCAATGATCGCTCACTATTCCCCGCGCAGTTTTGTCCTGCGTTTCAATGGTTTTATGGCGGGATAGTTTTTTGTATCGATACTCCCGGTGTGGCAGGATTCTGTGTGTGGAACATTTAGTTGTAACTACGTACTTTTCTGTACCATTCTTGTCATTTATGTCATATTATGCTAATGGTACTTTCGTAGAAAATTGTCCGAATGCAAACAAATTGAGGAAAGTCTATGTGTGGCACTCGAGAACTGCCGCGGTAAATCTATACATATATTATCATAGCATTTTTTAATCAAGTTATGCAATTTTATTTTGCATACGTCTAGTAGCACGCACAGAAACACCGTGCTGAAGTCTGGCAACGCCGCACCGACGAGTGCGTTTGTTAGGTTTTACCGTTACGGAATTCGGTCACCGCGCTCAAAGCCCGCTTTAAAAGCTATGCAAAAGCTTAATAATATAGTCTTATGTACTTTTTAGTTTGTGTCGGTGTTTAAAATCAATAATATTATTGTGTGCTTATCAAACTGTACGTCGGCGGCTGATAATGATGTCGTCAACCTATCATATTTCTTTATTACCCCATCCCTTTTGGAGTCCCTTTAAAGGGGAATTACCCTCTCGCTGTACATGATCTGATCGATTAAAAACAACTGCGATGCAACCAAATATGAAATAACAATGTTATTGACAAGTGTATAATAAGTATAAAACTCTCTATTTTTATTAGAAACGTGCTTAACCCGAATACGAAATATTTTAATAAAAACGTGTTACGAAAATGTTCTAACTAAAAAGAAACACGGCACGGAATAACGAAATAGAAAAATTCAATCGGTATTAATGGATCTTCGTATACGTTTTGAGAATCCGGCACAATGGGAGTGTATTAAAAAACTCAATATACTACGTAATATCACTAAATGCATTTTTATCAAAGGACGTCAAATTATTCCTAACGTGTTTGTCCCACACGCGAGTATGGCGCTGACTTGATTAATTAAAAATACTAGAGATCGCCCGATGGACGATACTTTAAAAATAATGTATGATATTTTGATTTATTCTTACATATTATTTTAAAAGTTTTAAACGTTATATCGCAAATGTAGATATGTATTATGATAAGCATTAATTAAACTCGAACTCAAACTAAAAAATTGTTATTCAGAATAAATTGCAAATATTTTCTAAGTCTACATGATGCCTACCACCGCGACCGGTTCCGGAACTAACTCGGTGAGAAGAACCGGCGTAAGAAACTCGCACGGGGCCCACTTTATCTACCAAAGAAGTGAGAAAAAATTAATCTTTTAAAATAAAGTTTACAATGTTTACAAATTCACTTAAAACTATAATTATTTATTTGCAGTTTTTAAGTGAAAACTTTTGGGGCCTAATTTGGGATGGGCAAAAATGTTTCACTCGTTTAAGAACACGTGATCTGTAAAAAAATCAAAAGACGGAGCAGGAGAGAAGACTGCCAGCGCAGCGTAGGAGTCATAATTAGCAGAATTAATGTATTATTTGATAAAAAAAAACTGTATAATAATCAAATCTATTTGGTTTTGGTCCAATGAATCCAATACAATTTATTACCACCAGCAAAGCTTTAAAATGAACTAATAGAAAACCTTTCATTACTGCGTACTTAATGTAACGTACTTAATGTAAGTGTAAATTAAGAATTTAATTAAAACTTATGTTATAAGTATTTATAGTTTTTAAACGAGCGTATTTTTCACAATATTAGTACCCTGATTCAATATTATTCAACAATAATGTAACTTCGTTCCTTGTTGCGATCCAGTGCGATTTCGGTCAAGCAGCAGTAGGTATATCTTGTATACGTCGATTAAAAGACAAGCGACTGTTTTTGTTTTGAGTGATAAGAAACATTTTCGGTCTTACTACAAAAGATTTAAACACCTGTTGAACAGTTGATTAGAGAAAAATTCAGTACAAAATAGTCTCAAAACAACTGTTCAACAGATGTTTAGTTTTTTTGTGGTAAGACCATTTAATTTTGCTTTTACAATGACGTTGGTTTGATAACCGTATAGTTCAGGGGTTCCCAATCTTTTTCAGCCTGCGGCGCACTTACAAATCTCAATGTTTTGTCACGACGCCCTCAGCTTACTTTACCAAAAAGATACATAATTAATTAAATACCCCTTAATGATTTTAGTAAGGTTAAGCAAGTAAATAATAATAAACCAATATTTTATCATTTGCCCGCTCTGTATAATTCATGTTTAAATAATTTTATTTTTGTGGTTACGGAAATGACGGAGTTTCAACTCAGGGCGTCCCTCTTGCCTTTCCACGGCGCACCAGGGCGCCGCGGCGCACAGTTTGGAAACCCCTGGTATAGTTATTAAATGAATACTACATCGAAACAGTAGCGAGGCTATCAACGCAGCAATGAAAGTAGAATCCGGGTACCATACTCAGGTTGTTGTTCATTGTAACTCATTAAAGGCAACGGCCACTGTTAATTAAGTATTGTACGCCCTCGTCCGAGGACTTAACTATACTTTAAGTTTAACTAACTTACGTGGCCTTTAGCTTTACGATTTAAATCCTTTTATTTTAACACGTTAATTCGATACGCTGGGTAACCAGTAGCATATTGAAATTGACTTTTTCTTAGTTCTTTATGATGTTTTAAAGTCGTACGTAACT
Source organism: Lysandra bellargus (assembly GCA_905333045.1). Taxonomy (NCBI): domain Eukaryota; kingdom Metazoa; phylum Arthropoda; class Insecta; order Lepidoptera; family Lycaenidae; genus Lysandra; species Lysandra bellargus. Next base: position 6,075,168 of record HG995319.1, on the reverse strand, counting down.
TGTAATTTATACATCTGATTATATATTACAGATTAGATGATGCCCGCAACTCCGTTGCGCCAAAACTCGTTTATCCCGCGGGGACCGTACATTTTTTCGGAACAAAAAGTATCCTATGTCCTTTCCCGAGACTCAAAGTATCTCCGTGCCAAATGTCAGCAAAATTGGTTCAGCGGTTTGGGCGTGAAGAGGTAACAGACAGACATACAGACAGTCAGACACACTTTCGCATTTATAATATTAGTATGGAAGTATGGATTAGTAAAGTTTTTTCAAAGATAAACATTAGAACATTTTAATAAGGTTTTGGTTGGCAATGATTGGTTTTGAATATTAACTGACTTATTTCTATTATGCACCTGCCATATTATCCTTTATTTTTACCGATAGAGAATATGGTTCACCCAAAATTGTTATTATTGACGTAAACTTAACTTAATACTTCATGAGTAAGCTTTATAAAGTTATAAGCAAATAGGGTTCATCTTACGCTATTTTATTGGCCTACGAGTTGGCCATTGTTCGGCCAAATGACTGGGTTTATGGCCCTAGTGATTAAATATCATGGCATAACGCAGGCCAAGATCAAGTTGATTGATTTTTTTGTCTTAAACTCTCATTTATGTAATATGATCGGTTGGTATTTATTGTGAGGTGCGCGTGAGAACTCTATAAGGAACACGTGGACGAATGTAGGCTGATATGATGATGATGATGATGATGAGGTCTTTCTGATTCCCATAACATCACACAGGCTCTACAAAATGAAACTGCTACTTTTATCATATTCTCTTTCAGACGCTGACATAACCAAACTAAGCCAAATTTTAGCCCGCCCTCTATATGATAGAGAAAAATTTTAATCAAAAATCATCCCCGCTCGTGTTTCTCTTTTGACAATAATACACAAAACTCTGCAGCGAAATGGCTACAAAACATAAAAAACGCGGTTTATAAAACAAGGCAAGCAGCGAATTCGTTGGGAATATAACGAATTTGTCATCCTGATTCTTTGATGTGATGTCAGATTACTTTTAATCAAAAGGGAGCCGGATAAAAGTTTTTAACGCGATAAGTGCCGAGCGCGCCAAAAGAAACATGAGTTTATGCACTAGAAATTAGATCTAGGAGAGGTATGTGCGCCGGTAAATAACGCCTTTCTCATAGTTATCTGTATGAAGGGGGTTAGTTGTATGGTGACGTGAAGGAAAATGTGACGGAACGAATGTGTGCTATAGGTACACACTACACTCCTTTTTTATAACTACACTATACCCTAATACCTATAGTTATTCAAATCATAATATACGTATTTAACAAAGTTTTGTGTATGCGATTGTGTGAATGGTGATGAAAGATATTTTATAAGTCCCGAAACCTAAAGTTAACATTTTTCAAATTTTTCATATTTATATTTATTGTTATCATCTCCACAAGTCAATTTCATTTATATTTAATGTAGTAACAACAATTATTACATAAGAAAGAGAACACTATTCTCTACAAAACATTATACAAAACCGTAGTGACAAACACGAACAAAGAGTAATTAAGCAAACACAACAACACATCAATAGATAACTATTCATAAAATTAAAAGTGGGCCAAAAACGAAACCCTACGTCATTAAGCCGCCGCGACAGACAGACACCTCTGAAGAATGTGCTCTTAATAAGTCATCAGCTAAGTAAAGCCCCTGCGAGGTGGGAGGCGTGCCACCCTCGCGCCGCGTTCACACAAAAAATGACACAAAGTATAAAATCTGCATACAGTAATGGGAGTAGCCTCCGAGAGGCTTGCGGCGTGCAGGGATCAAAGGTGAACCAACTTTGGCGCGTCTATGGCGTATTTGTTTCCTTTTATAGTTCTGATCGCGATAGCTTTTTTGAATATTGGATTTAATAAATGATTTTTTTATAATTCTGTTAAACAACGAAAAAGTTATCACTTATCACTGCAGACCACTATAATTAAAATGATAGAAATAATACATTTTCTATCGGTTCCACGTCGAATAAAATAATATACGATTGCAATATTGCAATATTATTGAGTTTTTAATTTTCTTCACTAAGTATGTACACTTGCATCAGTATGCATCACTTATACTTGTACTAAAACTAAAGTTATTCTACGTCGTGTAATATAAGTTTGCAGTTGTGATAAGGCATTGTTCACGCTGAATTACATTGTCCCCCAGTATTATCCGACAAGTGTGAGTCCCCCCCCCCTCCCCCTCAACAGGGGGACGAATGGAAAAATGATCTAAGCTGCGGGGAAATCTATAAATATCATACAACACCATATTCAAAGGACGCGAACGTATGCAGAGTATCAAAGCTCAGATTTGTTTGGGATTGTGCTAGTGCTTACAATGGTATTTCTGTTCCAGCTTGTAATCTGGGAATAGTTTCAATCACTATATCGGTATCAGCTACATATAAGATATAAGAATCGATGTGGTAAATGACAAAGTTATTACGTATAATTCCAAAAAAATGTTTTGAAACTTTAAAAAAATACGATAATATCATTATCTATTTTTAGTCAAAGAAGCTGCAAAAACCAAAGTGGATAATATAAATAACAAAACCCAAAGTTTTGAAATGATTGCAATAGTTCCCATAAACTTTTCCTTGTCGATTATAATCCGTTCAACATTGCAATGGGCTCAATAAAATTGAACGAATAAGGAGGTAATTGGAAAATAACAAATGTCCAATAAAACACTCGTCCCTCAAAGCAGATTGAGTCTGAACATGCTCTAACTATTTAAATCTTCACCTCTGAGAGCCTCGAGCACAGGCTGAGAGCACACTCGAAGGGAAGAGAGGATAATGAAAATACCTGGCGAGGCGACGTTAAAAATATATAATGCTGTAATGAGATCGAGGCACTTTCGATGACTCGTTAAAGCCAAAACTAATTGGTGGCAGACGGTTTTAAAAGCAAATAATTAATTGGCTAAGCCACTACCGTGACAGCTCTTTGACGTCGAGTGATTACCAATTCAAAACCGCGATGCCGTTTGATTCGAGATTCGTTAGAAGATACTCTATTGATGGAAAAATATCCGAGTGCGAGACCGTGTTATCCAATCGTTAGCAGATTTCCAAGGAAATGTTTTCTATATTTCCATTTTCGTTTCGATTCAATCGTCGGTGAAAATGGAGGTAATGGACATAATAGAAGTTACCGATCAAATTAATAACCGTATGATACCGGTTCATTATAAATCGAGTGGCGCGGTAATAAGTGCAAAAGGTTCGTCGGGACTCACAATAAATCCCGGTTACCTTTTCAAAGGATTATCATATTTATTACATCTCACGATAAATGCTTTTATTTCAATAGCTGTTTCGCTTCACACTCAATAAAGCATTCTCGACTGTTATAAAGCTAAGCTATAAGGTACAATGACGTATTGTTAGAACTTATTAACTTTCTTTTATAATTTTCTAATCTGATTAACTCTAATAATAATAGGAAAATGAGCATTTTAATATATAAATAGCTTGTCTATTCTTGTAATGCAATCTCCTTTTCTCGACGTCAGAATTGCGAAGGAAAAATACAATAAGCATTCGCTTGCATAAATCTTTTACGGACGCATCCTTAAGGTATAAGAGGCAATTGGGAATACCTACAGTAATAATATTATAATATTATCTTCAAACCCCTCATGATAGTTTTATTACAAAGAATCTAAAAGAAGTGATTTGTATGCTGAGTTTCACATTTCACCGTAAGCACAATTTACGTAATTTTCTGCCCTACTTTGCCCTGCCGAATTTTCATTTACCGTATATTATTAAATATTATGCTAAATAAATAATAACAGTCGTAATTATGCAATAAAGTACAACTCTTTTCCATTACCAACTATAAGTTTTCTCTACGAACGCAATAACAGTTTGCAATAATTCTCTCCCGAGTAGTAAATACTAGTAGTATTTGGTAGTGGAGAGTCCCATCGATATACAACGGCCTTGTATCGGGAAAACATTCATATTTTCGCGTCCCTCTGGCCCATTCCGAGCTGCCTCGGGCTGCCTCCTACCATGAGAGAACCGGATAATTCGACTAAACTCGAGCCAAAATTACCGCTACGAGCGCTAAAGATAATACTACAATTTAAGTCAAATTAAAGCTAAGACTCCTACTAAAATTAGTCACCATTCATCCTAGGAATCGCTCCATGTTTGCGAGCAATATTAAGATCCGAGAACATAATTTATAACATTCTGAAATATTAAACTTCCAGTAATTTCCAGTACCTCCCTTTATTAAAGTAATTTGATTTAATTTAGGAGCACTCCGTATATTTAAAAAGAACGCCCCATTAAAAATGAAAACCATTAAACACCCATATTGATCGACTAAAAAAGTTATTAACGGAGGCAAGATTATTAGGCGCATAAATAATTCGGAAATATCAAACTTTAATCGTACTAGAGGTACGTTTTTTAATTGGTCACGTCCAAGTATCGATTTTGTGAAATCACCCCTCTGAAACTCTCGCCCTGGCCGGCCATAAAAAAAATAAACGGCATTATATTTTGGACGTTCAGCTCTGGAGCGATTGTCGTTCCCTCTCGCTTCACTTTCTTCGTCCTTTTCTTTTTAATTCGGCGTATTTTTATTTGCTATGATAAATTGTACGTGGGGCGGAGGGTGTTTCGGCCCCCTTTTGTTTCGGTAATTTTTTATGTCTGGTGTTTCGCTTAATTGCGTGGTGGTTTGCGGATGCTCATTGTCCCGATATAGGTCGGATTCCGAGACGACAGGCGTGACCCGTTTACCTTGCAACCTTCTCATAGACTACAATTAATGAATGTGGAAAAGCGACCCACTTTTTAAATGGAGTTAGAACAATGAAATATTAATTGTGATAATCATATTAAGTTATTCAGCTGCTCCACACATATTTCTTAATTAGTCCCCACTAATATTTTAACGAAATTAAAAAGCCGGTTCTCTGGAGTTTGACATTTTTATTTTTGTTAGCACTACAGCGGGATAAATATAATTTGTTACGAACTTTACGGAGTAGGTAATTGCACTCGTTGTGCGACTACTATAGCGCCGGGATCTTTATGAATATTTTTCGTGTTAAATGTAACTTTAATAACGTTTTGAAGTAAAAAGTAATATAAAGGTGACAAGCAAAAAACATCGTAGTTTTTACAATATTATAATTTTGTCTGAAACTAAAACTTGAATTCTTATCACGTGTTTAACTATAATAATTATTATTGTTTGCAATTAATGACTGTAATAAGTGAACGGAAACGAATATTAAACTAAGCTAATGAAACTTCCCGATACTTATGTTCATCCATAAACTAGTAGTTAGTTTCAGTTAAATTGTGTTTTCAATGAAGTTTATTAATTAAGAAACAATGCAACGTTAAGGTAAACTCGATATAGTCTATCGTATTTCACTAAGACAATACTGCTGTTACACCGGATGACTTACATTATATCAATTCCACTAAAAACTTAACATAGTGTTTGATACAGGATATTGCGATCGAATAACATGTAACTATGACATATGTATTTTCTTTAAATTGATGCAACGTCTCATCGTATCCATACTAATTTTATGCCTGTCTGTTACGTCTCCACGGAAAAACTGATCAGATTTTGATGAAATTCGGTGATAGACACTTTGGGTCCTGAAATACATTTGGCTCATGCGCTATCAAATTTTGTAAAAAAGCCGAGCTGAAGATATAAGACTAAGAAAATCATTCGTAAGTTGGTTTAAAAATATATACGGTTAGAGTTATATTCGATTATCTCTATTCGAATAAATTCGATTGTGACTCGAGTGGTCAATAAAAGTTTCGTATTATTCTTATCGTACCTTTTCTGGAAGGCTTGGGAAGTCTTACTTGCTACCGAGTACGTATACATAGCCTTGAAAATTTTTAATTAAGTACGTTTTAGTAGCTACTGAAAACAGTGCTGAAAACATAATTATATTAGAGAAAAAGCTACAATATTTTTACTAAAAAACTAACTCAAGGATTAGACGCGGAAATACGGAAATGTTTAAAAAGTTTCCGCCTTTACAGCTTAGGCATAAATTTAAAATTGAAAAGGTGTCTTTGAAAAATGTACCAAACGTAAACGCGGTGTTAGCTGGCCTTTTTGGACACGATCCCATGTAAGCACTAGAATCAATTTTTACTGGGCTCCAGCTTAACTCGAAAATTTCTTTTGTGCATTGAGTAAGGGAAATTTGGAATTGACACCGGCCTTTTAAATGTTTTACGCCATTTTTATACCCCCTTTTGAGTTCGGACGAGTCGCAAGAACCTCTATTTTTGGTTCGCATAATTATAAGTTAACGAACATCTATAACGAGGGGACCGTAACAATTTATATGCAAATATTATGACGTAAACTTGATAATAAAGACTGTCACATAGTCTAGTAAATTACTCGGTTAAGAGAAGTGAATAATTACCGCGTCGATTTCGTAATTCACAATGAATTCATCGAGTGTTGACAGTTGACTAGGCAAGATGGCCGCCGTCATAAATACTATTTTCTATCTCTGGTAAATTTATTACCGTTGAACATAGGGTCGTAATTATGGCCTGCACTCGCCACGTAATCGTTACATCCCTCTTGTATCAACAATGGCTCCCCTTTCCGACATTTTTAAGCGTTCATTGTATTATAATAAATAGACGCTTTTTTATACAGCTTATTGATAATGATCAGCAATTTTCCTGTCACAAGCATACTCTCGAACGAAACGTGCTGTTTACGGCGAAATGCTCGTCATTTTTATGGCATACTTCATAAAAGATACAAATTAATACGTCACATTTTTCTACTCGATAGATAGTAGCGCGACTATTATTTTGCAATATTGATCAATTATATTCAATATCTAATGACAGCTAGGGGTGTGCCGCTACATTGACGGAAGTATCGATAAAAAGTAGTCGTAATAAATAGACTAATGAGGAAAATACGAGGCTTCATTAGCGTTAATCGCGAATAAAATATTTTATACACATTAAGAGCTATCAAACATATTTAAACACGCTATAATTCAATGTAAATACGATACGTTGAAATTTATTACATCACATTTATGTCCTTAGCAGTATTTTATGTTAGTCGGTAATTTTAATGACTCCATTGTCAATTGGATTTATGGAAGACAACTCGTCAACGCAGGTAAACAGTATTGCAATGTTATATTTAGTTTTTGCGAAGAGGCATTGTACAATTATTACTTTATGACGATACATTATGTGTGATGTGTCCTCATAAACCCTGCTTAATATTAAATTTTAATAACAATTGTGACATAATAATACGGACTAATATTACGTTCCTCGCAACTTTGTTGTACCCAAATTCATATTATAAATACTACGCTGAAGCCGTACATTTTCCTGAAAATGCCTATCCCATATAACTCCAGGAGTGCTGGTAAAAGTAAAACAGTAGGAGCATACATTTTCGCCGAGCAGTAGAAAGACAGCACGTCTCTACTACGACGCGTCGGCGGCCTAGAGCAGACATTATACAAATTTTCATTTTGACGTGAAATTTTTTATCCATTCCAAAGGTGCACAAAGAAATAAAAGTTTTTACTTCAAAAATTGTATCGATATAAAGGTGGCACAACCCTAGTGTTGTACGTGCTCGGAGCGGCCTTTGTGATGTGAATCGAGTTAGTGTCTCACCGTCGTGGACTTATGTGAATAATTTGGGAAAAGTCACAGTACACGTAACGTCTTTTTGCTTTAACACTTGTTTTGTTTCAACCACGAGAGTAGTCACAAAATTTCATGCATATATTAATGTTCCTCGCCTTGTGATTTGATACTGTATACTTACACTGAGCGTTGATATCTGGGGTTCAAACTACAAGCAATCAGTTAGTTACTACTTATAGATAATTCTCTTCTTCTTTTTTATTGTTTCTTCTATTAAGTTCTAACACGCAACTGTAAAACTAGTGGACTAGTTAACTAATTAGATGTCCTTTCGTGGAACTGAAAGACCAAAGTGTCTTTACGACCACAAATTTCACTAACATTGGCTCAATAATTTAAGTGTGAAGAGGAAAAACTTGAGAAGTGTGGAACACCCGGATGGAACGAAGTTTTAAATTTCCGGCCAGTTGACGTCATCGCCACATCAACGCCCTCCCCCATCACTTCGAAGGTACTAAAATAAGTGTCCCTCAAAAAGTGTCGGTCAAAAAGTGTCGTTACAACTTTTTCCGTCTAGCCCCCTTTCGCAACGCGTGATAAGGAACTTCGTTCCAACAAACATACAGAATATATACATTATACATAATAATAATTATTATTATGGATAGATTAAGAATAGGCAAAGTTGAAAGCGTTAGCCATGCTAGTGGCGGATTTCGCAACCATGTAACCCCATTTAACTGCTTCGGGTCTCGTCCCTCTTCATGAAATATTAAAAATTCAATTGCGATTCTCTTTATTTTAGCTCCCTCGCCTCCGCGACACCGCCTTTCCCATGAAATGAAAAATGTATTCGAAAAATAACATTCTCTAATTTGTTTTATCCTTCAAATTTGAATTAATAAGTTAATATGTTGATACCGGAAAAGGTTATGAAACAGTAGTTCAAGTATATAGGAAATGCTTTTGATGTTATTTTCATGTTTTGGATTTTGAATTAGGCATTCGAAAACGAAATTCATATTATAGGCAGTCTAGTAGAGCAGCAGCCTACTTTTTAGGGTTCCGTACCCAAAGGGTAAAAACTGGAACCTATTACTGAGACTTTGATGTCTGTCCGTCTGTCTCCAGGCTGTAACTGGGTGAGGCCGTGGATTTTGCCACTTTGTAACGTATAGTAACGCAGAATATTCTACGTTACAGTAACAATAAAGTAACGCGAAAGTAACGGTGTTGCTTTGTTAAGCTTATGTCATACTGACGCGATAAAAAAACTAGTGGGTACAGTGATAAAAAAATCATAATAATTGTAACAAATTGTGTGTTTTTTATTATTGACGATCAGAATAATCAAGGAGACAATTAAGTAAATATTTAAAAAGTTATGGAAATTTTTAATTTTATTGAAATAAGTGTTTTTTATTGTTCATATTAAGAAATTAACGCATGTAAATACTAATCAATTATTTACAGAACATTTCTTTATGAGATTTCCAAAAAAAAGGCATGGCCAATTTTTTTGGATAAAAAATACTACTTATGTGTATAGTAAACAGCGAAATTGTCAATATGCATTAGTCTTTACAATGCTTCTACGTTACGTAACATAGAATATTTGTTACCAGTAACATAGAAGTAACGTTTAAGTAACGTAGAAGCTCGATTTTCAAGGCTATTACAGGTTATAATTTCTAAATTACGCCAAATTTGGAATAAATCTATAAACTATCATCTACATTATCCATTTCGACACATAGTTTTCCGTAAACAATAGTTAAAAAGTCGATATTTACCTTTAATTTCACCAAAAAACTCTTTTGATTTTGCGCTGCTGAAACACGCGTCATAAACTTGTCACAAATTTTAACAAACAAGATGGTGACTTTTAACTTTTTTTTTTGGCCTAATAACTCGGTGTTTCCATAATAATTCAGAATTTCTACTTAACCCTCTATTGCATGAATTATGATAGAATGAGGAGAAAAAATGTTTTGCTGGTTAATATTGCTTCATAATGGGTAATTAAGAAAATTATTAGGAAAAAATTTTTTTTTGTATCTTATTTTAGAAAATAATTTTAGGAGCCATTAATGGCTTCGTATGTATAACAAGTACAGAATTTAGCGTTGTAAAAGTCTTTGAAGCAGTTTCTTTTCTCGTTTAGGCACAAGAAAACGTAACAATTTTCACATTTTATATGCGATCGAAACATAATTATTAATTTTGATAAAGTAGGAGTATTTTTTTTCGAGGGTTACCAATGTGGTCATTTGGTGGAGGCCGTAAAGGAAGACCTTTCGACTGGTCAAGGGTGTTTTTTCGGTCAAGCCGAAGTGGTATATATGTAAAAATATAATATTATTCGACACGTTTAGAAAACTTCAATACTGCGATGCAGAATTATTGTAGTACTAGTTGAACCTCTACATATCGCCACAATAACAATTCTCTTATTTTATTTGAATTAGAGAAAGTTAGAAAACGGTAATTAATCCTCATTCAAATCATCACCAGAGGTAGTTTTTGTGAACTAATTGGTACCAAAAAAGCGTGCAAGTAAGATCGGCGAATGCATACGAAGCCAAAAGTGGCTCTCGCGGAAAATTCAGAAAATATAGCAGAAAACCCAAATCTCTAGTAAAACAAATATTACGGAAAGTAAAAAGAACCTTTGAACATTATAATCAGATTTTTTTACACACGAATATCTTACTTTTTTCCAATAATATACATCGCCAAAGTCGCATGAAATTTTACTTCGTCTGTTTCATGCGCCCACGCCGCTAAAAAGTGATTGCATTCGCAGATGACATTTTGCCATCAGCAAAAAAATACGTTTTGATCCACAGAGAAGTAGTTGATATAGAAGTGAAAATATATAATCCATTCTCATTATAATAAGGGCAGAAAAAAAAAATTAATCTGAAGAGCCAGATCTGGCTTCATATGCAGTAAAGGGCTAAAATTACATTTATATGCTTGTGTCTCGAAATACTGGTAACGAAGAAAACAGTAACGTAGAAGTGAAAAAAATGAGACAAATGTTTAAATGTTTATAAATCACTGATTAATGCATGTTTTCAATAGTTTAAAACCACTTTATTGTGTCTCAACTATCAGACAATTAGATTCAATTAAATTTGCTCAGTAGACTCATAAAATAAAAAAGTTAAATAGCGACAAGTAAGTAACCTACCATCAAAGACATCGCTTTTTTATCTAAAATTAGGGCTCTGAAATAATCAGATTGGCGTTTTAACATGATAATTTACCAAAATCCGCTTAAAACTATCCTAAAAGAGATAAAATATAACTGAAAGAAGTTATATATGAGATCAGTGTTACAGTTTAACTGGTATTTTCTGTTTTATTTTATGATGAACTTATGAGACACTTTTCTTTTAAAAAAAGTGGCAAAAGCAATAGAGAGTTGATTTTCACAGATTACGTATTTCTATTGCTGCTATAACAACAAAATATACTAAAAACAAAATTTTAACATATAAGGGGGGCTCCCATACAGTAAACGTGATTTTCTTAACACTTTTTGCTCATTATTAATGATGACAACATGTAGCCACCTGAAATGTTCACCAATTACTCAGTTTTATTTGTACTTTAATACTCATATTTTTCTTATTTTTGCTCTATAGTAGTACGGAACCCTTCGTGCGCGAGTCCAACTCGCACTTGGCCTATTATTTAGAAAAGGTGTGAGATTTAAAGTGTCCAATAAAAATTCATCCACGTATAAAAAGCTCGCAAAAGCAATCGCACAAAACAAATGATATAAGGAGAGAGTGTAAATTACAATGATTTTGTATGGTTGGTACGTCCAACGCTTTTATTTTCTTTCGTCAAACACAAACCATGCTCAATGAATCCATTTAATCCGTACCATTAAGATTGTATTGCGTTTTTATCATAGGCTTCTATTAATTCTATTTGTGCAGCTTCCCCATTGATAGCCCTTTGGCTATCAGCATTTTCTCTTTTTCTGTCTAGCATTCCCAGGTTTGCTTATTAATCTAAAAATTTGTTGAACATTTTTCTGAAAATGATTGTTTGATTCATGTTTTTGATTGGACGCTATACTGTATTTGACGGTCAGTTCTTGCTTTTATTGAGACGATGTTTTGGCAACGGGGTTCGAGGGATGCGCCAAACGCATTGTATGTTTTGTATAGTTCCGAGGGCACTCGTTACGAGTGGCTTCCATATACATTGACAGTCATTAGACGGCATCAGTCATTAGAATGGTTGCGCCGAGTTTGAGTACGGCTTTAATAGGGAGCCCGCTAAAAATTAATTTGTAACCTTACAAAGCTTAGTATTATTTTCACAGTCGGTTCTTTTCGCCGGGCTAGTTCCCGAACCGTAGACATTGCAGACTCGACGTTCAAAAAGATCTATGATATACCTATTTTGAATAAATCGTTTTTATTTATTTATTCAGCATTCCATGTGCAGCACTTTCGTATGTAAACGTGTATAGTATGAAATGTGAAAACATTTTTGATTCGCACTAGAAGCCGTAGTGAAATTTAGTGCGTGCGACGGTACTTGTGTTGTGACAAAGGTTTCCCTGCCCTATCTACGCCTTCCCTTGCCACTCCAGTCTTTTGTTTCAAATGTCCATTACCAAGGCAGCGTTCGCGCCAAAATGCCACAACACGATTTGCTCTTTGCTTTATTAACTTTCGATGTATTTTATATCGTAGTTCGTTTTGTCTTTATGAAAGCTTTTACGGTTGGCTCTTTCTTTTGTAAATTGTTCCATTAGGTTTAGTGACAGGCTGATCTATAAAATACGTAAACATGAATTTTCATGCATTTTATTATGGAAACTAAGGTATTTATTGAAATGAAATTTATTCTAAAGAATGAAAATATGCTTTAGCCAGTATTATGTAAAGCCTCTAACATGGATGCAATGTTATGGTAATTCTTACCACTTTTCAGTTTTAGGGATACGGAAAAACATACAATAGATAATTCAGCAATCGTAACATTTATAGTTAACTAGATTTTTCCAGCAACTTCGATTCCGCATAAAAACTATGCTACCTTTTATGGGACACAAAGTATCTACAAAATTCATCCTAATCGGTGCTGTTATTCATATTAATAACATTAACTACGGATAGTGGTCTCTTTCCTCCTATTACTTATACTTTGTACGATTATACTGACGTCAAATATTAGGAATACGTTATGAATAACTCCTGGAAGAAAATCAAATGCAAACTTCATTGTTACCTGAGTTGATGTCATTGTTTTGTGCTAAAACCGCAGATTCTAAAACAATTTAATGTCCAACTTACCTGAAAACAAAGAAAAATTGATTAATAAAGGCACACAAAACGCCGCTATGTGCAACAGAAGTTATTGTCGGACTGTTACCCTTTCTCGTTTAGAAATTAGCCTTCGTTTAAACAGTAACAATGCGCTATTTTTAATAAACAACCCTTTTTTAAAAGATGTCGACGCATAAAATATAAACACCTCAAATGAAGTTTTACTACTCACAGAGTATCCATACTAATAATATTATAAATGTGAAAGTGAGTGTCTGTCTTCGTTACCTCTTCACGCTCACCGCTGAACCGATTTTGCTGAAATTTGGCATGGAGATATTTTGAGTCCCGAAAAAGGACATACGATACTTTTTATCCCGGAAAAATGTACGGTTGCCGCGCGATAAACGAATTTTGGCGCAACGAAGCTGCGGGCGTCATCTAGTAATTTTTATAAAATACCATGCTTGCCAACCTTTGGCGGGCTTAACCAGCTCAACTCGGGTGAGTGGTGGAACACAAGTCACAACTCTAACGTGCATGTGTCAAGTGTCCATGAGTGGAAGCTTACCATCAGGTGATCCTCGTGTTCAGATTTTTCCCGTTATGGTGTTAAAAAGACCCAACAACATAAACATGGCCGTTTTCTAGATCCAACGGACTTACTCACGTACATTTATTTGTACTTTTTTTTTAGTTTTGACCGACCTTTTTGCAAAAATACAGCAAACACGCCGCCTTGCAGTCTGGTTACGGCAATATACATAGTGTGATGTGGCAAGACGTCTAGCGTCTGATATCAGATACACAGATATATCTTATCACCATCAATAACGACCATCAATTGACTGTCGCCAGCTCCGGAAATTTGCTACTGATGGAGCTAGCGTAATATTGATATAAGCCGTCAATTTGGGGTATCCTGATATTATCATGATTTCCTCTGATAGATTAATTTTGGTTTAACCTGCAGTTTGACCTTACTGGGTGGCTATGAGTGTACAATCGGTCTTTGGACCACTTTATGCTAGTGCATAAAGTGGTCCAAAGACCGATTGTATAAAGTTGTGTTTCTAATGAAACACCTAATTTTGCACCCAAATAAGCTAAAAAAGAGGGTTACGATTTTTAACTGCATGTATGTGGCTACGGTTGTTCATTTGTTCCCTCATAACATCTAAACTAGTTATCATTATAAGGGCCTGTTTTGCCGCTTCCTGATAAGGCTATCCACCACTTAACTTGACTGATGGAGTATGGAGAATCTGTCAAATAAGCCTATCGGCACCTTATCAGGAAGCGGTGAAACAGGCCCTTAGAAAAATAAGGACTTCTAACGAAGCCGCTGATCGTCTACTAGTTATAGTCTTCAATAAGTCACTTTAAAATGGCTACAGCGCCCTCTACGGGACATATAGTAAAGAAGTACAAAAAACATGACTTGGATGAAAGAGCCAGGAATTATTTTAAATGTCATATTTTTTACATAGTGGGTAGTTTTGAATCTTACTATTTGTTAAAGCTTTCTTAAGCTATGTCCACACTAGCCCCTTTCGTCTTCAATTTTCGTCATCTTCTTTCATTCAACTTTCGTTTTGGCACATTAAATAATTGAATGCGTTAACGAACGCAACGCCAACATTGTCATTTTTGTAGTTTTCGATACGGTCAGAGGGCATGCGTCGCGGGCATGCCTCACGTTCGCTGTAGACTGCGCTATAACGCATGCCCTTGACGAACAGAAAAAGGCACAATGTGGACAAAGCTATTGTGATTGCCGCATCCACGCTGGTCGATGAGGTACGATTCACTTTTTTTAAATTTTAAAATAGTGATGTGCGAAAAATCCGCGTATCGATGGAAAGGAATGTAACGATGCGGCCCCCCACCACTATTCCGCCGTTTTGCCGAATACCTCATCGCATATTCCGATTCTCGTGCGATCTGCGGTGGAATTTTCGAGATTTTCAACTCTCGGCCGGCCCGAGGCCTTGTTAAGAATCCCAGTACAGAATTTGAATTTTGAGCGCTCGTGCGGTATTCGAGCGACTGTGATAATTTCGGATCACTTCATTAGGTACCAGACACCAGTGTTACGCTGTCAATGGCACGCCACTCGTGTTTGTGTCACTATTTCTTTGACATTGATGTCAACTGATGACCGATCAAACGACGAGCATTTAAATATTATCCTGACGAGCATGAAAACATAATAAAAACGTTATTTTCAAGGATAAAATTAATATCTTATGATAATATTATCCCACCAAAAACATAAATGTAAAAAAGGAGAGCCAAGTTCAATACAAACATTTTGCTTGTCTAAGAATGGAGATCTAAGTAAATGAGTGCCAAGTTCTATGGAAAATCGAAATATGTATTTCTAGGAACCAAATAACATCATGGACAAATAAAAAAGCCTATTTCTTTGCTTTATTGAATATCTATAACAATTGCTGTTTTTTAAATAATGTGAGATCTTATAGCAGGTTAGATTTAAGTTTGTAGGTAAGTTTTCATCACATCAGTCTTTTTATAAAGTAATTGAACTTTTTAATTCCGATAAAAACTGGCCCACTTAAATCTAATCTACTTTAACCCGGCGAAAATGACGCCGGGTCATATTCAATTGGATATATCCAGGTCATATTTAATTGGACCCGAGCCATGTTTAAATGGATATATTTGTTTATTTTGTGTTGTTTATATTGAATGTTTTCCAAGCTGGAGATACAACCCATTTCCATCCACCTAGCTGTTACGGCTAGAGCCATACCTAGTGTGTGGCAAGATACTTGCGCGTCAAGACTTTGACGATGACGAGTCTCAGACATTGGGCATTGAACTTGTGCATCACGTATCTAGGTAAAAGTGAAAAAAATCCTGCAACTTACAAAAGTGTGACGTCTGTTTATCTAAAAAAGATAAAAAAATACTTCACGCATGCACAGCATGTCCAATTTTTATATATGCTGGGCCCTAGGCCATGATTACATATTGCAATACCTGTAGTAGTTCTATAACTCTAAATGAGGAAGTGGAAGACTGATTTCTTTTTATTTTTATGTTAGCACGTTCTCTCTTTAAATTCATCAGTAAAATTTTATTTTTTTCCTTCATAGGTAAGAAAATTTTGCGAAAATATAAAATTAACGTACACGTTAAGTTTTCAAGGTTGATTTTGCATCTGCCGTGAAGAAAGCCAATAACAAAAATATTTCTTGTATAATACAAGGTTTTTTTTTTAATTTTATGCATACTTAAATTCCCTTTTTTGAATAAATAATACACTACAAAGTTCGGATAAAAAAGGCCCGACGTCATAGTCCATGTAATTATATTCACGTCATTGACGCCGGGTTAAGACTTCAGTGTAAGCAGTTTAGGCGTAAAGAGGTAACAGACAGACAGTCAGACATATACACTTCATAAAGTCACTATCTATTCATTTCATAAAGTTTCTTCACTTCACTTCAAATAAGTGATACAACAAACGTGGTGTTTTGGGGTTTTTCTGCTCATTATCAATAATGGCAGGCACTTGAAATATTCACAAAATCTTTAGTCATCATTTTAATTTCATAATTTATAATAAAAGTAAAATAAAAGAAATATTTAAGGAGGGTTTCCCTACAAAAACACAATTTTTGCTTAGTTTCGCTTTGTCCGACTCGCACTTGATCGACTTTTTTTGTTTTTTGATTTTTCCCTATGCTTAGGGGAGAGGGGGGCTAGAATTAACAGGGGTAAGTATTAACAAGCCCATAGCTACTAAATTAAATGACGATACGGTAAAACGTTCAATGTTATAAGTTCGGGCAACGTCGGCGAACGATTTGCGACAAGCGTGTTGCCCAGCGGCCGTCGCGTTGTGAAGTTATTGTACGTCGGTGCAAAAATACAGGTAAGCAGACATTTTTACGCCTGGAATTTTTTGATTCATGCTTTAATTATTTGGTTTTGCCATTGCAGATTTTATATAATTAATGGTTATTTAGTTGTTAATTACATTAGGTGTTATTTTATTAAATATACCTATAGTTTTTTTTATAATAATTAGTTATATCCTCGGGGGCTAGTTTTAACAAAAGGAACGGGGTAAGTATTAACCCGTATTATTTGGTATTACAAGCAAGTTGGAGCTATCAAATCTGCCGAAGGAGGTACGCCGATCACTCTGGCGCGGGCGGCACTCCGGCAACACCATGTCCATCGGTGCTCATATATCGGAGGATCAGATTCAATTTTTGTTGCAAGTGGAAACCATTGGGGCTGAAAACAGCTCAGGATGGATGACATAAAAGGAAATTAATGTTATTTGACAGAAGTTATTATTGTTGTTTAACATTTGTATGTCAAAAAATAAATAAATTATCATCTTATTGTTATGTTTTTTACTTCCATGATTAAATAATATTCTAATAAGTACTACCGTTAATACTTACCCCGTCACTGTTAATATTTGCCTCCGAAACGGGGCAAGTTTTAACCGCTGACTTTTTTAAAAAAGATGCGTCTCTCTTCGAATGCAAGCCATATAAATTTCCGTTACTTGGGTATAAAAATAATAACATAAAGTTTTCAAATTAAGAAGATAAATGACAATATTCAAAACCTGTTAGAACTAGCCCCCCCTCTCCCCTACACACAATTACCAAGCTGAATTCCAAATTTTATCCTTCTATCTAGATCATCTGGAAGTGGATTATAATTTTGATCTATAGTTCATTGAGTCACTCAGTGAAAAAAATATAGATTTTCAGACGTTAATATCTTAATAATTAATAACCATTCGAAATCTGTTTATGAAATTTAGAGCATATAATGTATCCCGCAAGCTCAATATTATATGAGCCAATATTTGAAACGTTTATGTCAAATAGTTTCTGAATTATAAGGGGGTCAAAAGTGGCTGCAAATGGTTGGTGTAATATTACACACGGTGCTGCTCGCCAGTTCTGCTATATTAATTGAACTTGGCTTGACACGCTACCGCGTGTCTAGATTATCGGTGATTTTTTAAATCTATGTCACCCTCCTATTTTTTACATCATCCTCTTTTTTAGGGTTTCGTTCCCAAAGGGTAAAAACGGGACCCTATGTTACTGAGACTTCGATGTCTTTCCGTCTGTCTCTAGGCTGTAACTCAAGAACCGCTATAGCTAGATTTCTGAAATTTTCACAGATTGTGTATTTCTGTTGCCGCTATAACAGCAAATTAAAACGCAATAAAATTAATATGGGAGCCCCATGCAACAAACGGGCTTTTTTAAGGTTCTTTCGCTCGTAATCAATAATGGTAAGAGCTAGGTACTTGAAATTTTCACAAAGCTCTTAATAATTATATTTGTACTTTAATAATTAATTATAAAATTTTAATTAAGTAAATATTTAAGGGATTTCCCATACAAGAAACACAATTTTTTGCCTACTTTTACTATAATTGTTCTATAGCGGTACGGAACCGGAACCTGCGAGTCCGGCTCGCACTTGGCCGATTTTTTTATCAATGACGGCCTAGAGTTTGATGTTCAAATGGCAAAATATGTCTTGTTATGTCTTGTAAATGTCGACGTAGTGCTTTAAAACGTAGTTTAAAACCATTTAGAACTCATTAGATTAACGTAAGGTGAAAAAGATAATAAAGTTAAAATATACCATGGTGATTAATTGCTAAATTGCTAGACGTTGCTCAACAAACCCTACAAGTATAGCAACTACTGTTATATGTCTTATGGACAATTTTATGATATTATACTTTGTGCAAAGTGATTGACTAACAACTTTACCACTAAAAATAAACTACAGTCGGGGCATTTTAATAGGCCACATTTGACATCTGTCAGATTAATCTCCATAGTGAGGTGAGCTGCGTAAAAACATCGACCAAAACGAATAAATCGATACGGACTTGAAATAAAATACTTGAATTTTATACGTTTGAAACAAACCCCTGTCCCATTATTGCTTTTTCTTTTGCAAATTCAAGGAGCAAAATAAGACAAGTACATAATTTGCAAAAAAAAAATGCATTTATTCGCTTAAATTATAAAAACTGTTAAATGTAGTATTATCATTATTCATTTCACATAAATATGTGTTACTTTTCACAACGTGGTTATTAGTTTATGGGGATATTTCGTTACATGTAATCAATGCATCGATACTATTTTTTCGCTTTCGATTTTTAGGGTAACTTCCCTAGAGTTTAAAAAGAAAAAAGGCCAGCTGACGTAACATTGCAACGACGTGCAATTATTAAGATCATAATTTGTTTATTACGTTTAGAATTGTTTATCAGTAAAAGCAAATCGTTAAATAATTCGTATCGGTCATATTTACAATAAATATGTAATCGTAATTGAAAAAAGTTAATCAATTGTGCAGTTAGAACAAAACGAAAATATTTATTTTATAAGTACGTCGCTATAAGGTTACCAGGTACAATTTTGATGAACTGTCAAATGTGGCCTATTAAAATGTCCCGACTATAATAAAAATCGGCCAAATAAAATGAATAATTAAGGGGGGCTCCCATACAAAAAAAACACTTACCTACTTTTGCTCTATAATGGTACGGAACCCTTCGTGCGCAAATCTAACTCGCGCTTGGCCGATTTTTCTGTTGTAAAAAGTATCCTATGTCCTTTCCTGGAACTCATAGTATCTCTATACCAAATTTCAACAAAATCGGTTCAAAGCTTTAGGCGTGAAGAGGTAACAGACAGTCACACTTTCGCATTATGGTATACTAGATGACGCCCGCAACTTTGTTGAGCCAAAAATCGTTTATCGCGCAGACACAGACAGACAGACGGACGGACGGACGGACGGACGGACAGACAGACAGACAGACAGACGGACAGACATACAGACACACTTTCACATTTATAATATTAGTATGGATTGGCAGGTAATAGAATTCCAAATTTAAATGTTTTATGTTTAAAGTAATATTCCATTATTGTTGTGTCTCGTGGCCAACCCACTCCCGACTCCATTATCGCCATCTCGTTGCGAAAATGCAAGCGGGGTATGTAATATTTGATACGGTAATTTTGTCCTCCCTGTACCTAGGTATCTAATTGCCTAGGCCTTAGGGCATCGCTAATAAACCTACGCACACACTGAATACTAATTTTATTTATTTATTTATTGTAGGGACAACAAACAACATAAAGAACTTTATAAATTATCTCAAACTAGCGACCCGCCCCGGCGTCGCACGGGTATAAAATATATAGCCACTGAAAAAATGATTAAAATCGATAAAAATTAAAATCCTTCACGTGGTCTATTTCTTATCTGTGCCAAATAACATAAAAATTGCTCAAGTAGTTCGCGAGATAAGCAATTTCGAATAATTTCCCCCATTTTTTCCACATTTTACAATTATTCACAAATATAGATTTCCTCAATAAATAGGCTATCTAACATTGAAAGAATTTTTTAAATCGGATCAGTAGTTCCTGAGATTAGTGCGTTTAAGTTAGCCCTTTCGAATCATTTTCCTCGTTTTTTCCACATTTTCCTCTATTTCTTCGCTCCTATTAGTCTTAGCGGGATAAAATATAGCCTATAACCTTCCTCGATAATGGGCTATCTAACACTGAAAGAATCATCAAAATCCGTTGCGTAGTTTTAAAGATTAAAGGGAACAAAGGGACATGAGGGAAAAAAAAGCGACTTTGTTTTATAATAAGTATAGATGCGACAGGCAAGAAGGTACCTTAGTAGGTGACAGAATATAATTATTATAACATAACAAAAAGTAACTAATATAATAAAGTTCATATTATTGATTATTATACTTAACGAGCCTTTGCCCGCGGCTTCGCTCGCGTTAAGAAGTATTATTATATACAAACTTTCATCCCCTATTTTAACCCTTTGGGGTTGGAATTTATCAAAATCCTTTCTTAGCGGATGCCTACGTCATAACATCTACCTGCATGCCAAATTTCAGGCCGATCCGTCCAGTGGTTTGGGCTGTGCGTTGATAGATCACCATGTCAGTCAGTCACCTTTGAGTTTTATATACATATATAGATATAGATTACAAACAAATTAAAATAATTGCATCGTTACAATGTTACAATGTTTTTCTTACAAAGCGTTTTCTTTTGGAACAATAATACTTTGGCGAAACATTCTTTTATATAGACCAGTGTTCCCCAAACTTGTGAGGACCGCGACCCATCTACAAGAAAGTTCAAAGTTCGCGCCCCACCTTGTGTCATGAAGACAAAAAAGCAGCGGTGTGTTGCTGCTGCAGCATTTACCCGTTAATTCTTATCGTAGTTCACCACCATATTATCATCATCGTCAGCCTACTGACGCCGCTGGACCTTTTCTAAAGCTCGTCACCACACCCATTTCAAGAAACGTACGTAAGTACGACAACCGTCCTGTAGTTTCAGGACTCACCCAAAATCGACCCACACTTTGGGAAATACTGATATAGACAATAGCAGGCGCCGATTTCCTTACTGTTAGACGGTTAGACCATCCATTGACCGGAAATAACGTGTCTGTCATCTTCACACCAGTCATACAGTGCGTTCACAGTTGTTTTACCTGTGGTAGGACCTTTGTGCCAATGCCATAAGGGTCATTTTCATAAAAACTCTGAGAAAATACACCTCAGAACCATAGAAAACGCAACACGCACAAGCAACGAATTGACGTGAACTTCACACGGTCATTATTGCCAAGCAAATTCCAGTTTTATTGTAATTACGAATGCAAAAATATCCGGTATACACTGGAAAAAACCTATTATTCCCCCTGCAAGAGAAAAGAAGCAAATATTGTAAAGAAATGCAGTTGCACGATACAAATAAGACAGTTTATTTTGTTTAAAAGAATTTTCAATTAGTCCGGCGACGAATCCGATATTAAAAATGTATAAAGGCACCCAATGAGAGAGCTAGTGATATTATTACTTTATAAATATTTTTTTATTAAAATAATTTAATAGATTTATTCTTTTAAATAAAATTTAATTACTCACCCTGTATCTGGCGTGCAAGGCGCAAAAGCAAACAGTAAAGCCTAGAAAATATCGGTATGTTGTTTTAATAAAATATTTTCATTGAAATAAACTTATAGAAATGAGTGCATAATGAAGCATTTTTAAAATATTCATTTAAATGAAATAATAATGCGACAGTCCACAAAGAAATAAATTTTAATGCAGTTCTAGTAATAAAAACGAAAATAGCATATCGATTGCCTCAAAATTGTCAGTTCATTGAAACATACGAAGCAGTGCGGTATAAATTTTTAAGTAAGTTCTCCCAAACACCATAAACAAGGTTTGGTAATGACGGGGCCATTCATACGATATGACCCCATGCATTATTTTGCAATATGTGATACTAAAATTGTCTAAGCACAACACCCCTACCTAAACTAATGCACACACGAGCGCGTTCTACGCACACTAGCGCGTGCCACTTGCACCCCACAATGTTACTCGTATACAGAGTGTTCACGCATAATCACCTAATTTATAACTGTTACGTGCTAGGTTTTGGCCGGTTTGTATTATTTGGCTTAGAATTTAGATGATGTATTTGTAGAATATAATACCACTGAATACGCGTTGGGTTAGCCGTAGGCATCAAAGCTAAAATAATATTACAAATGAAGCTACAAACAATATAACAAATTTCAAAGGAAATTATTCCTCAGAGATATTTAACGCTTTAAAATATCGAGAAAAGCATCATAAGTGTATATTTTAATCTTAAATATCTTAACACCCATACTGTGTCAGTATCTTAAGGTTTAGCTTTTCGTTTGAAAACATTCATAAATTCAAACGAATACTGGAAGACTATCGTACAAACAATCAATAGGTAGCTAACAAACGGCGAATCACATTTGTACACGCTCAATTGGCTAAGTTAAAAGGGAACACGCTGTATTTCGGGGAGGCGCGGCGTGCGTCTATTTGTTTTGCCATAGCTTTGTCGAGCTAGGGACATGCAGGTCATTAATTGTTGTAAACGCCAGCTCCTAATCGATAGCGCGCAACGTTCGATTCTAGTTTATATTAATGCTATTTGCGCTAACCGTACGCGCTATCTGTCTAACTACTTTGACACCCGCTTTTTGACCCCTTCCGAGTTCTTGTTGCGAAGAATCCGATTTTTGTTGTACCTTTTTTCATAGACGTCCATGATAAAGAGCCCTAAACCCAATCTGTGGTTGTTTGGGGCAAATTCGACATTGAATTGTATGTGACGGAACTTTTTATTAAAATATGTTTTCTTATATACGTCGTAGTGTTCATACCCTAAGTTTTAGTTTTCATACAGAAATCTTAGTACTTTCTTATGTATTTATTATTTATTTAATTTTACTTATTTGTTGGAGCTTTAGCAAGTAAATGATGCAAACTTTGTATGTTAAGAGTTAAGACTTAAAAAACATCAATAAATACATTCTGTAAACAAATAGCAACTTTTTTAAGTGTAGAAAAGAGTTTATTATGAAAATTCTAGCTACGTTGTACAGGATGTTAGAGAACGCACGTCGTAAACTCCCCGAATGATGGCTTTATGAATAAGATATCGAGGCTTAATGAAATTACTTAACAAGATTCCTCTAGCGGATTACTATCATAGACAATTAATTGTAAATGAGGTGGTCAGTTCCTTAGCTTTATTGCCTCGAAATATAATGCATAGAACAATAAGGGCTTATTTCACCGCTTCCTGATAAGGTTATCCACCACTTAAATTGACAGATGGAGTATGGAGAATCTGTCAAATAAGCCTATCAGACACCTTATCAGGAAGTGGTGAAACAGGCCCCAACTCTCATACATATTTTGATCGTCAAATATGGTACCAAGCACTGTCATAAAAACGTAGGCTCTAGCGAAACGAAAATTGTATGACAGATTCGAGTAAGGTTCAATTCAGACCGCAACGCGACGAGGCGAGGCGAGGTACGGCGCGGCATAAATTTGTATGAATTTTACAGATTTCAATTGCGTGAGATGTCTTGCGAATCTGTCAAATCCGTATAAATTTAAAAATATGCGTCGCGTGGCGGTCTGAATATGCATTTCTAAATTTGTACTGAATTGACAGATTTCAATTGCGTGAGACGTCTTGCAAATCTGTCGAATCCATACAAATTTAGAAGTTTGAACACGTCGCGTTGCGGTCAGAATTGACCCTAAGACAATTGAAAGTGTAGCAATGTATTAAAATTGCTATAGTTAACTTACTGTTTTATACTGTGGTGCAAAAGTACAAAAGTTCCACGAAATGCATGTTTTCACCTCAGTACTTTTTGCGGTGGTTGGCACCATGTAGAACTTTCTGAAAATATTTATTTTCAATTTATTCAGAAATAAAACAATTTTGATTTTGATTTGAACTCAGTACTCTACAATACAACTATTTTATTTATACTTTTAAAGAGGGTAAACAATTAGTATAATAATTTTAGCCTTTAGCCTTTAGCCTTTTTAATACAAAATCTTCAAGAAATACCGCTAATAAAAGTGTCGTCATCAAATTTAGAGTCGTAGTGCCGTATAAAACTCATAACATTTCTGCAACTCTTTGTTGTTTTAAAAAGAAATTGTTTGTTACAAGATTTCAAAGGCTTTGTATATGTAATGACATTTTCTGATAAAACGTATAAACCTCTTTTGTTCTCTCATGTTGATGTAGTAATATGACCGCTCTTGTTTTGTTTCGGAGTAACGCACAGGTATAGATTACTTAATACCGAACACAATGTATCAAACAAAACAATTATGTAACAACATAGAAAATTACTTTTTTTCTCAAATTATCATCACAACCTTATTACTTACTTATAATACTTATTACATCTAAATGTTTTAATGAAACAATATGGATTTGTAAAAGCTAGTACTTAGTCATTTGTTTTTCAAATACAGAAATTAAAATAAGAAATCTTAGTTTGTTTTTTTCTGTGTTATATATTTTCAATTATATAATAATATATAGACTTATAATTAAGAAGAAATAAAGTTAGCAAACACTTACAGAAACATAATATTTTAAAAATTTTGAGCTGTAATTTATTTTACAGGTAAGTATTTTAAGCTTAGATAAAGCTGATATCTGGAAGTTGTTGATCACGTATTGTCTAAGATCACAAGGAGGCCTTAGTGCTCAGGCCCTGTAAACGCAGGTTTAATATTATTAGGAGACCAGTGATAAGATTATAGGCCTTTGGTGGCATCCATTGGCTTGACCAGGGCACAGGTAAACTAATATAAGTAATAAATAAAGCAATATTCTCTAGGGCACACAATAATTGAATCGCCTTCGAATAACCTCCATTAGGGCCCATTTGCGCCAGTCTGGGTTAAAGTTAATCTTACTTTAACTCCATTTCCGTCTGCTTAGGTTAGGCTTCCAAAGAAACAACCTTCGCCCATAATCATTGTATTGTCCTGGTATTTCATTTAGTACATTTAACATCAATTTAAGACACGTCCTGACTCCTGATTGATAAAAAATAATTTATTGACGTTTGTTTTAATATTATAAATCCATCCTAATCCATCCCAATCCTAATATTAAAAATGCGAAAGTCTGTCTGTCTGTTACCTCTTCACGCTCAAACCGCTATGCTGAAACGATTTTACTGAAATTTGGCATGGAGATACTTTGAGTCCCGGGAATGGACATATAATACTTTTTATCTCGGAAAAATGCATGGTTCCCGCGCAATAAACGAGTTTTGGCGCAACGTAGTTGCGGGCGTCATCTAGTAGGTATAGGTAATATTAATTTGTTGCTTGACAGGTTCCATATATAACACTGGATAGAAGATTTGCTAATGTCGGATTAAAATATTAGAATTAGGGAGTATTATTTCATTTTTTTCGTTCCTCGTATTAATCCTTCGATTGCGGATTCTTGAAAATCTATTGTTATTCTATTGCTGTCGCGGTCACCGGTGTCCTTATAAGGCTTGATGGGTTAAAAGAGAAGGGTCGATTTGGCCAGATATTGCAATAAGTAACCCTGATTGAAGCAAGTGGTCCTAATAAAAGACATTCAGACTAAGTGACTGTCCAAAACTATGTGAACGATACTGCCCAAAACCTAGTAACTCAAAATTTTATTTTTTTATAATAACTCTAACTATATAATTGTTGTAAGAAAAATGGGTACTACTAACATTATTTAAAATAATTCATATATTTTGATAGAGAATTTCAATATTCTACATAATATTAGATTGTACAGCAACCAACTTGATTATTCTATAACACGTTTGGCCAAGTCTATTGTATTATTAAATTGCTACCAGATTGATATATTGATGGACATAAGAAATTTAGTTAACTATGATTGGGTAATAGTACCTTTGCTCAGGGCTAAAATAATCATGTTGTACTATACTATTTGACTTTGTTACCCAGGGATAGGTCACGTATACCAATCTTTGATGTCACTTTATCCTTTTTATATTTTTAAAACCCGAAAACCTTTAGAAGCCAAAGAAACAGCAGCAACAGCAACATAAAAACTCTCGTAATAACTATAATAAAATAATAATAAAAATAAATTATTTAATTTTAGGTTTAGGTTTAAAGAGTTTATTCTCAGAAGACATACAGTCACTTATATTAGAACTTAAAATTAATTTTAAGCACATAGTATCACTTTTATTTCAGTTATTATGTTCTGAAAAATACATTTTATTGTGAGAGAAATAAAGTTGTAAACCAAGATTTTGAGACTTGCGACGGCAAATTTAATAAGACATGTAATTTTATAATCAGTAAAAATATGGTGTGTAAACTATTTTACTCCCAACTTGTAACTTGCACCACGGCGCTGACTATTCAATTTTGGACTAACACTATGCACGATAGACACATGCATAGCCATTATTCGACTTAGTATTATAACAGGGTAGCGCTCACAATTGTCTATTTTAATAGAGCTTGTTAGGGGCATCTAATAACTCTGTAACGGGGGATGTTACTTGTATATTAATATATTTTAGCAGCTTACTAATATTTCTACAATAGTTAAGTTACCCATATATGTTTAAACTTTAATATTTATACTAGTGTGGCTAAAGATATTATTAATTCTAATTTTTAACGGATCAAATTTCCTATGAGTATGAGTTAATGACAATAAATATATTATATTACGATGTCAGCTTTTGCAAATGATGTTAAAGATGCTGATGATTCCAGTTTTAAGTGGAATAAAAAAGGAACAAAACTGGGACTCTAGATGCCGTCGTTAATTTTAGTGTAAATTCAAATTCGAAATTCTTTATTTGCACAAAACATGGTGAAATTAGATGTTACAAACATTGATACCCTACATGTTTTGCCTGTTTATGGCATGCAAATGTTTTTTATGGAAGTCATATTAAATAAGTAACATGCATATTATGTAAATCTAAATAGGCTTATAAAATTAGGTCTTATCTCATCACATCACAATATAAGTGTAGTTCAAAACAATTTGACAAATCCTATGCATTATAAATATCGAACTTAACGACAATCAAATTAACAAAAGCATCTTGACTACGTGATTTCCACCTAAAAATCTTGGTACTTTAAGGGAAACTACGAATCGGAGAATCGAATCTACTTCTTTTTAATTGACTTCTTAAAAAGCAGAGGATTTAAATATTATTATCAGTTACTTGAAAATTCCGCTCAATACTTATACATCATCAAATCCCATTCGTCATTCAGTCCTTTAACCCGTAAACGCCGGCGCGGGGTATTTGGGGCACACACCGAACTGATTCAATTTTCGTGCAGACCGCTATCAACCGGAAATTGTAGAGGCCCTTGGTCTCCGCTACCCCTTAGGCTCAGCGCAGACAGAACGGAGCGCAGCGGACAGGATTTTATTAACGCACTTGAAAATAAACTTTAAAATTATTACACTAAAGTGCGATAAGGGATTCCCACGTATCTTCGTAGACGCGCGCACATTTTTTGTGAGGTTTAAGAATTATGCACCTTAGTGTAATAATTTTAAAGTTTATTTTTTAAGTGCGTTAATACACTCCGCTGCGCTCTATTCTGTCTGCGCTCTGCTTTGAGCCATAGCTGAACGATGTACCTTAAAATATATACCTTATGATATTTATATAAGGATGACGAGCGAAAATTTAGTTTTAACTTTTTTAAGGTTAAACATTTTTAGATAGGAACAAGTCAAAAGCAACAATAAACATAAGTTATGGAATGTGCAATGTAGCTTGCATTCTACACAATAAGCTGCGTACCTCTGTAATCAGAGATAATAAGCACAAAGTCAAATCAATTCAGCGGAGAAATTCAACTGAAACTATCAGAAATTCTCGTGTTTGTTAGATAAATGTTTGCAATTCTAACGCATCACATCGAGTGACTTCGATTATTTTAGACACAGTTAAATTGTGAACTTGTCAATACTGGTTTTTAATTCAATGTTGGCACGTGCCAATGTTGTTCATTTAACTCACGTTACCAAAGCATCCATACTAATATTATAAATGCGAAAGTGTGTCTGTCTGTCTGTCAGTTACCTCTTCACGCTCAAACCACTGAACCGATTTTGCTGAAATTTGGTATGGAGATACTTTGAGTCCCGGGAAAGGACATAGAATACTTTTTATTACGGAAAAATGTACGGTTCCCGCGCGATTAGCGAGTTTTGGCGCAACGGAGTTGCGAGAATTTTCTAGTTACTTATATAAACAAACAAATTAATATTATTTTTCATTAAGTATATGTATATTATTTCAAAATACATCGCGTGCTATTAGTTTTATTCGATAAAATAATATGACGTTATTGCAATAACTAATAACAAGTTAATTGTCTTGTAATAATAACTATGCTCATTTTGTTAAGACAATGATAACAATAATAATAATTATTATTAGTATCCCTTATATAGTAAATAGAGATAACGACATAATCATATTGAGTGGACATTTTTTTTCTAACAGAACTGGCTGCTTTGTTTATTATTAACTTATTAATTAATTCTTCGATTGCGGATTGGAAATCTATTGTTCTCACGGCTACATGTAGCCGCTTGGGAGTTGAAGCGTTAAGGGGGCAACAAAAATTGTTTCGATAGAAAAAATTACTAAGATGCATCTCAATTTCACGAATATATTTTCAATTCTTTTCTAAACGGCACATTCAACTAAGTCAATATTTTAAGAAATAATATAAAATGTTATTACCGAGAGACTGTACTAGCCGATTTTTTAATTGTTGTACATTTTTCGAGTTATTAAGAAAAAAATAACTTGGCGCTGATTCCGCGTCGTTCTTTTTTACCTGGCATATGAAATACGGACTGTAAGCACGATGTTTGATATTTTGTTTCATTCGCCCTCTTAATTGGGCTGAGGTAAAAGTAAGAGACTAATATACAATATATTATATACTGCAGATAATATACAACATTATTTTTTTTATTCTTTATTTTTAAAGGGTTTTTTCTAAAAGAAAATGACACTTAGAAGGTTATGAACTTACTTAACTACTACCTGTGATTCTGCGCTTATTGTGCGCTTGCATGCTAGTTTTGTGCCACTAAGCTGTATGCTAAGCAGGCTTGTACCTTAGGATTATTTGGTAAATTAATAAGATAATGATGATACCTATTCGTTGGTACAATTGGCGAACATCGGCGGATGTGTTCTATTAGCACGGGATATTATCGATCTACGGCGATTAGTATGCGCTTACGTCACGCGCCGCCTAATAAGGGTTAATTTGGTATAATTTCATACGTACTGTACCTGGTCTATTTTTGGTGATTTTTGTTTTTTACTTGGATTTCGACCTTTCTTTAAATAGAGAAGGCATATTAAGTTATATCTTGTAGCTTCATGTATTATTTTCATATGAATATCAATAACATTTAACAAAAATCAACAAAAAACAATACTGTGTGTAAGGATCAGTCACATTGCAATGAAATTGAGCGATTTTTTCGAGGCTCAATAGAAATTGCATCGCATCGACTTGTCACGTTGCAAAGTGACTCTAATTGTATAATTCACATGCAATAGTCGCCATTTTGGATCCCTTTGCCCTTTGCACCAAAGCATAAAAGTGAAATCGTAATTACAGTATCGAACCAATAAGTTCACATTTGGACGTTGCAGCAATCAATTTCTAAACAGGGTAAATCAGAAGTGAAAATCCAATGAAATATTAATTGATATGCTATTAACTTAATGTTATTTTGGTATGCTGTAATGATTAACATAATCGATAGGATTTATCGCGACCGGACCAAAATTGCTTCAACCGTTTACCGTACTATGAACTACTGATACGCTGGATATTAGCGGGACAACTCGATTTTTCGCGTTCGATTTTGAAACTATGACACACGGAAATTTGGCACCTCGTTTAAAAGAAAGACTTCAGGTGTTTTAGATATTATAGCTGCTTTAATGATAAGCAAACTTATTGACGTGAGATTCTTATGAAAATAAAAATGAATTGAAGTAATATTTTGCTAAAACTAAAAAATGGCTTATTGGTTTTGCCTATTTAGTATTAAAATCGAATCATTTTCGAGTAAGTATGGTGAAGAATCTGACAATAGTTGCGGGAAAATATTAACGTGCGGCATAACAACGTGTGTCGGGTACATCTAAATAAAGGTTGTAGTGAACTATTGCGTAACACAAAACTAAAATAGACCGTGTGTCCTGACGGCCGCAATTGTAACGTCTTTATGATTGACAAATTGACGATCAAAAATTAATGGCGATTCGCGGGCATCACGGCTGACTTTGATGGGCTTCCATATTGTCATTCGATATTTCTAATTCATTATACAGGTGAGACCGCACTGGGTATAACACTGCACCGGAGCAGCATTTTAGAGGCGACTCCACTAAGCACCACTCCGCTGCAATGTGCGACGCGACATTTCAAGTTCTATAGTACTGACGCGTATCGCGTAGCTACGCTGCCACGTACTGCGGCTTACCTAATACGATTTCATACAAAAAATATTTAGCTGTGACGTGTCGAGTTGCTCTCTGTAGTGTAATTATGCTGAAATGCGATCTAAGCTACTGGGGTGCCGTGTCGCGTAGTTCAGCCACAAAATATACAAAATATATGTAGAATTAAATGTTTCACTTTTAAAAATAAAGTATACGTATACAATCAAAATAATGGTATATTATAGTATAAAATAAAGTATATATCATTATACAACATACAATAGACATACAATAATATTATGTACTATAGTGTCAATATTTCTTTGACAGCGTTTGTTACACCGTCATTACGTAGTAGGCGGTGCTACGCGCTACGCCGTAGCGCTACGAGCTTTAATTTGACCGTGTCCGTTACTAAAATATAATATAAGCTCGTTTAGTTTATTACCTTTATTTATTATTGCGAAAACTAATAAGGCAGTATTGCAGTATAAAATACGCTTGTATAATATTATGGCAATTTATAAAGCGGCTTTTAAATTGAAAAAAATCAAGAAGGCTTAAGAATATAAAAAAGACGGGTTGCACTCCGGGAGTGCCGGCAGAAGTGAAAACTTGATTATTAACGTTGTGCATTTTTTTAACCCATTTTTTATGAAAATCGATTATTAAAAAATCGATTTTTTTAATTAATCGAAACCTTTACAATCAATTAAATTTATAACCCATTTTTTATGAAAATCGATTATTAAAAAATCGTTTTTTTTAATAAACGAAACCTTTACAATTCGAGTTCGAGTTTTCGAGTTTTCGAGTTAGAGTTCAACACAAAACACTACTCTCCAACCGTCTTACGGTTCTTCTATGGTTTTTCGATCAACACGAAAATCTGACGCGAGTTTCACAGTTTTTACCCATCCCACAAAAGTGCTCAACGCCGCTAAAGAAGTTTTCACTTCAATAACCAGAATAATTTTCTACGACACCTGAAAATTATATCACTAGAAGTTGCCCGTAACTTCGTTGCACATAAATTAAAAAGTAAATTTTTAAAATAAGCTTCTATTCACGCCTTCGCTCCCTTTCCCGTATATTTATACAATTATCAGTAATTAGTGTACGAATATGATATTAGTCCCGATAATCAACTACATTCTAAGTATATTACATTGAATACTTGAAATTACAGGTATGCACGAGTATCCCCGACACCGATGATCACTGATACCCCGCATGCATTGATTGGCTGCCATTGTTAGTGAAAAGTGAATTAGAATTAAGTCACGTGTTAAACCTGCGGTCCTAAAGGTATATTAGAAACTAGATGACGCCCGCAACTCCGTTGCGCCAAAACTCGTTTATCGCGCGGGAACCGTCCATTTTTCCGAAACAAAAAGTATCCTATGTCCTTTCCCGGGGCTCAAAGTATCTCCATGCCAAATTTCAGCAGAATCTGTTCAGCGGTTTGAGCGTGACGTGACAGACAGACAGACAGACAGACAGACGGACGGACGGACGGACGGACAGACGGACGGACGGGCGGACGGACGGACAGACAGACAGACAGACAGACAGACAGACAGACAGACGAACGGACAGACAGACAGACACACTTTCGCATTTATAATATTAGTATGGATATGGATAGTAGAAAATACTTACATTGATACAGCCGGTTCTTCTCGCCGGATTAGTTCCCGAACCGGTGGTAGGCACCTTAGTATCGACGTTCGGAAATTATTTATAAAAAAATTACTCTGAATAAAAAATATTTTGATTTTGATTTGATTTTGATTTTGGAATTAGTGTATGTCTGTTTTGCTTAACTGCGGAGAAGTCTTCGGAGAGCCGGTGAACTAATTTGGATGAATATTGACTATAGATATACTTTAAGTTTTTAAAAAATACGTCAGATAGTTTCGTTTCGTCACTGTATGTTTTGTGCGAGATTAACTATCAACGATATCAATACATTATAATATTATAATTCTACTATGCTAGCAACCTAATAAATAAGTCAACATTCAAAGATGCAATCTTACAATTTGTGGCACGCGAATTACATTAATTTCATTTACATAAACATTTAAATCACCAAAGTGCAACTAAGCAGTTATCATACTTTAAAATTTGAATTTTTAAAAGCCATATCAAAAATATAATGCACTAATTACTGCGGACAAGACACCTGGCAAAACCATGATCGGGCGAGAAATTAACATCATCAGAACTATCGGCATCGGGGAGACGACAAAGCGGGGCTAATCAGGCGCATTTGTTCAGCAAACGCAGCCTCCCTGTACCCCATCCTGCCCCTCCCCGTCACCCCACCCCCATAGCCCATCCACCCCCTTGCCCCACTCGTGCGTATAATTAACAGGTCCTGTCTATCGAAACTCAAACTTATATTGATTATGCATCTTACACGCACCGTTTTAGAGGTTTTCAATGCATGTTTGTTGCGTTCAAAGTGTTGTATGCACACTTGGGATTGATGAGAAATGTCAAAGTTGGAGGTCACATCCCACGTAACCTGATTTAAAATTAGTAAAGGCCAGCGCGACTTAGAAGAGGAAGTAACCTAACGGGGTGAAAATGGTTTCTTTCATCCCGTTAGAAGTTTCCTTCACTTTTGCCAGCACCTCCGGAGTACGACTTGTTGCTTTAGTTCAACTTTTTCGTATTCAAAGAAGTCGAAAAGGTGAAAAATAATCGGTCCATAAACGGGGCAATTATCCGCCAACAAACAAAAGAACATAAATATATGCGGTCGAATTAAGAAACCTCCTACCTTTTAAAAGTCAGTTAAAAATGAAACAATATAACGATTTTATAATATTTTAATATAAAGGTAACTTCTCGAATCCGCTAAGGCAATCAAAACGAAATTATTTACGCAGGCGTCTCAAGGAAACATGAAATAATAAATAATGCACCCCAAGAATTGTGAGACCCTGGGAAAACTACGACTAAATATTTGATACAATATGTATTGCAATTTTCATTAACTATTAACGCGAGGGAAGACGGCGGGCAGTCCATACATAACTTATGTCTTCCCTAATTCAGGCGTTAGACGTATCATTATTATTTATTATAGACGTATTATAATCGTAAATATTATGACGATGGTATGTCACGCTAAATGAATTTTAATTCGTGTTGGTAATGGATTTAACTTGTCGCGATTTAAACAATACGAATGCATGTGAAAGTGAAATATTTTAAAAGTTACATTGTTTTGGAATGGGTAAAAAATTATAATGTAACCTGACCGAAAACTGTAAGAATGCTGGGGCGACGTAGAAGAGTTATAATACATAGAGTAATTTCCCCCTCATCTTCTATCGCAAGGTAAAAAATTTTACCGACATTCCCGGAGTAAAACTGTTTTTTATCGATATTGCCCCAAAGTTACACAAATATGGATTTTAAATGAGTAAAACTATAACATTTAATTATTTTATTATCGACACCACAGCAATATCAGAATATTCCGTGGAACAAACGAAAGATACCGGTGACCGGTGATTTGACGAGTGGGACAAGCGTCGATTAATGCACTCACAGAGGTCCTTTGAACAAACGTACGTTATCTACAGATAGCTGCAACTTCGCGACAATAGCGAACTTCGCTCAAATGACTACAATGCACGGTGACGCTATTGTGACGTCAGCTATTGGCGATTTTAATACACTGTCTATGATTTTGCGTGCGTTATTGCTCTTTTACAAATAGACACTGCCTTGGACATGCATGCTAATAAACCTGTTCTGCTATAGTGGATATTATGCAGTGGACTGCGTTCCATTTTATCTAATGAACAGATATGTAATAGAAATTGATGTGCTTACAAAATTTTAAATATATTGCACAATATAAATATTTATTTAGCAACTAAATAAGGTCTTATTTACTGAGTTCGTTTCAGCGTTTCTTAATAAGTTTAATCGGTTTTAAACACATTTATAAAATTCAGAAAGTTGTTATATGGCCTAAAAATAAAAAAAATCTGGATAATTTATAGCATTTTAAAACTTTCTTTGTTTAATTTATATTTCCAATGCAATTTCGCGTTCAAGCCTCAAAAACAAAGAAAAGACACAAATAAAAATATGGCATAAACTCTGCTAGTTAAAACAGCGGATGCGGTGGTTATTTTTCCCAATACATGGAGTTATGCAAGAACAATAGTAGTTAACGAGGAGCGAGTTTTTGGTATTTGAATCAACATAAAAACGCTGCCAAAACTTGTCTGCCCCCAGGGGTATGTATAACATGCACCACCTATAGATCTTACCACTATGCAAATAAAGCCTAGCAAATCTAGCAAATAATTTAATAACGATTATGAAAGGATAGGATTATGGAAGGTGAAATTCCGATTTTGCCATAAACAACAGCTTCTATAGTTTCGATGCAATCTCTATATTATATAATTAAAATGACGACATTGGACAAATAATTTTATACATTTGGCTTTATGATATAAAGTTTTGTGTCTCGGTTCTCTACTTGGACTTTAATTTAGAAAAAAAACTACTTTGTTCTTATTAAAGAACAACGAACCTTATTGGCATACCTGTCGTATTTTGGTGTGCACCTATGAAACATACGCCAATCGAATGTTTACAAACAATAAATATTCTTTGACAAAATGTCGTAAATAATATACTTTCTGAGTTATTTCAGTTTGAAAATGTAAAATAAATAACATTTTAGATAAAGAACCTGAAATATTTAAAAAAGTATAACATTTACAACATTTTGTCAAAGAGTATATTTTGTTGTTTGTAATTATTTTCTCTGTCGATTGACGTATGTTTCATAGGTGTACACGAAAATATACCATTTTAAGTACTTGAAACTAATTAGGTAGGTATGCCACGCTCCATACAAAAAAGTTCGAACTCTTTTCCAACCAACGCTCGTAACCAACGTAAGGCAGTTGTCTCACCGGCAACGATTAACGAGTAACGAGTAGAGCTAGAAACGAGTTAGCGAGACGTGGGGAGCGAGTGCGTGGTTTGTGTAGCTCGGCTATAAGCGAGTGTGCGACTTGCGAGTGAGGCGAGCGATTACTCGCTCGCGGCAGTCGTCTTGTACGTGTACTTTCGGATACGCATTGTAGAGAAATGACCACTGGTTGCTCTCTCGGCGTGAGTTCTAATCGCTTGGCGAGTATCGCTGAGCCAATGTTATCTTTCGTAGCTCTTGTCATTCAGCGACAAACTAGTGAAGCGAGTGCTCGCCGGCAGTGTGAACAGTCAGCGACCAACTGTTTGTATATGCATCTCTTTTGTTTTAACGGAACTTATATCTATTGTACCTACGTTGCTTGAGCGAAAAAATAGTCGATAGTCGTTTTCTCGCCTTTGGTGGGACAAGTGAAAATATTGGTCAAAACTACAAAAATACGTGATTTAAAGATACTATTTTCATGTTTAATAGGATCCAAAATGGACCGAAGCTTTATTATTGTTGGATTGAAATACAATCGGGGTAGAAGGGTATAATCAAGAGGTAGGTGAAGACTCGACTAATGCTTTATTGAGTGCCTTCAGTCCACTTCTTGTTATTGGGAGATAAATAACAACTGTATGGGAAATATGGAAATTCTAGTTCCAGTTTATCAGTTACCGATTCGCTAAATATTTGTGTGTGTGTGTTGTATGTGTGTGTGAGAGAGAGAGAGTTGTGTTTTCTATAAAATAAAAAACATATACGGAAAAATATTGTGTTGGTTAAATAAAATATTTCTATAAGCATAATATCATATAATATGAATCTAGGTTTTTTCGATTCTTACATAACACATTGAACTTCGTATTTACTGAGAGCCTAGAAAAGCTAAGGAAGCTCTACGAAGCAGAAAGTCTTTGGAGCTTCCCGACGCTCCTGATAAGTTAGAGCTTTTAAGCTTTCACTTCCCCATTCGTTGCAGTATCTGTTTCGATTGCTATTTATGTTCCCTTATTTTTTAATTTTATTAAAAATAATTACTATAATTTACTAGTAACATTATAATTTATTTCTTAGTTAAGTTTTTAACACTTTCTAAAAAGACGGAAGTATACAACTTAAACTACAATCGTAGCATAGAAAAGATTTTTCTTTTATTTCTTTGATGGTTTACGTGAAGATTAATTGTTAATAGGAACTTTGCTAAACTGTTCAATAAATAATTTGTGCGAATTTACATACAATGCGGTTAGCACAAACGCTCTAACAAGCGGATACACAATACAAATATATACAGTAGGGTAACTCAGCCGTTTTCCTAAAAGAAATAGTTTCAACACTCATATTATCAGGGCCGTCATTTGGGATCAATCTAACTCGTAAGTAATAATGGCTTAGCCAACATGTTTTTTATCCCTTCTTGTATTATTTTTTGTATTTCATAAATTCTTCTTATATTATGTATGGAATTGACATGACATATTGTCGAATGTCGAGTTGGCTATGCCTGTGCTACGTCGCTTAGCTACGCTACCAGGATTTAGGGATCATTATTTTATTTATAAGAAATCAATTTGTAATGTGCATGCTCTCGTCTTTTTATTATGAAGGTGGTCGACTGTGTGAACTTGTACTGTGCTTATTATCTACACTTTCTATGAAATCACTTCATTACTATGTTATTGTTTCCCAACAAAAACCCGCCGCCGTCGTGTCTGGGAGTAATGGATAATTGTCATGTTATACTTGTATTATAACTAACATTATAACATTTTTTACACCTACGATACAGAAAGGGGTTATATTTTTATTTTATTGGTAAGGAAGACTTACAGTTCGTTAAAAGTTAAAATAATAGTAAGATAAGTTTACAATTTAGAACCAATTACAAGTATTCACAAGTAAATTACAATTTTAGAAGGAAACTAGCTGTCCCGGCAAACGTTGCTTTGCCATAATATATTTGCCATATTATTTTATTGAAGTGACTAAATAAGTATGTCACCATGGTAACGTCGATCGCTATCCCGTCGCACAAACAATGGTCACCGACCGCCGTCAGTCTCGGGTTGAAATAATTTACTATTATTTATTCAACAAATGCACTTATCAATATATAAAGTACCGAGTAGCCGATTCTCAGACCTACTGAATATGCATATAAAATTTGGTAAAAATCAGTAAAGCCGTTTCGGAGGACTAACATTGTGACACGAGAATTTTATATATAAGATAAGCCCACTTATGAATACTTATTATTGATCTTAAGACTAAGCTAACAATAATGCATAAATCTACAACGGTGGTACATACAAACGGTATTTGTTGTATGTATCAACGATACCAGCTTCTATGCGGTACCGCCGCTTAAGGCGCTATATTGAAAAAACTGTC
Source organism: Lysandra bellargus (assembly GCA_905333045.1). NCBI lineage: Eukaryota > Metazoa > Arthropoda > Insecta > Lepidoptera > Lycaenidae > Lysandra > Lysandra bellargus. Next base: position 6,036,865 of record HG995319.1, on the reverse strand, counting down.
CTTTTTGACGTAATACTATACGACTCTCAGAAATGTTACAAATCTAGTAATGAGATATACATATCTTCATAGCCTTATCTAGGTTTGAGAAGAACTAGAAACACGATTAATGTATTTTGCCTCGATACATTTAATTTTCGAATTTGAAATTCGAATTATCTCTTAAAAATACGAAATTTGAAGATTATTTTTAAACGAAAATAGATGTATTGTAGGAAATTAGTTTAATTGATAGACACCTTTGCAACTCAAAATCGTATAGAAGCATTTTGCTTAAATGCTCCTAGTTATTTTTTAAATGATTATAATTACGTTTTTTCGCATGTTTTCCGAGCAAGCCGATAGCTTCTGGCCGCAGCGTATTCACGACTTTATAGTCATACAAATTAAGTATAAAATTGCCCTTGCGGTAACATTACTTTCGGTATAGCGCCTTAAATAAGGATTTCCGCGGCAACCGCACTTTTCTCGCAAAAAAAGTTCTTTCCGGTGATCTACTCTACATTTCTACTAAATTATATAAAACCAGTCAAGTAATTCATAAGATTAGCGCATTCGAACAATCTCTTTAGTAATAACTTTTTAAAATTATCAATTAATAATTAGTATAGAATTGAGTTTGGAATCACAAACGCACACGGAAGAAAATACCAACAACGTATCAGAATCCTTTCGGGCGCCCAATCGATTTCTCAGCGCGTTCCACCTACTAATTCCGAATTAAAGCATGCATGCACATACGATTGTAGAATTAAGCTGCGTTTACACTTTACCGTCCGAACGTCGAAATTATTGTGTACTTTCGTCAGAGGCTATGGCGTCCGAATCTAATCTGCACGCGTCCACCCATTCGGAAACAATATGCGTTGTATGTAAATTTCATATACAGGACTTTGGGGGGGCATGTGCTGATATCTGTTTAGTTGTTTACTAATGGGATGCGCGATTCCGTATCTCGCACTCCGACTATTCCGATTTAAGAGTGAACCACGGTATTCGAATAATGGCAGTTTCGATTCGTGCTCAAGATAATTGTGAATAACGCCTCCGTGGTCCAGTGGTCTAGAGCGTAGCTCTTGACTCGGATGTCATGAGTTCCCGCGTTGGAAACATATTCTTTCCAAGTTTGGTTAGGACAATGCAGGCTGATCACCTGATTGTCTGACAAGTATGATGGTCCATGCATCGGATGGGCATGTAAAAAGTCGGTCCTGCGCCTGATCTCTCGCCAGTCGTGTCGGTCTTCCGTCTGTGGGTTATGAGAGTAAAGGAATAGAGAGTGCTCTTGGGTACTGTGCACACACCTGGGCACTATAAAATTACTCCTGCGTACCTGGCCTGGTATCAATGAAACCGGCCACGTCACCGAAACCGGTGTGGGGGAATATTATTATTAATTGTGAATTTAATTATTCGAGAATAATCTCCGTCTGGCCGATGTTTGACAAAAATTGAGTTTGTTAACTTGTCAAGTGTCATTTTTTTAAAACTTTTCGGGGCCAAAGTTTAAAAAGTTCCGCGCAACAAATTCACACTTTATACGATTTCTATGCATAAAAGTGTATCTTTTTAATATTAACACTCGCATCCATAAAAAGTTGCGCGGATAACCGACGGGGTAATGAATGAAAAAGTTGGAGTTAGAACAACGAGATTTCGCGAGCTAAATTGACAATTTTGCGTATTCATAATAATTACGGCAAATCGCCGCCAATTTAACTTATCGCGGCATATTTTGCCACTTTAAAATATTCCTTTTTATTTTTATAAAAAAGACGCTTTACAATAAAAGTTGCTTTAATACGTGGCAAAATGGCTTCTTCTGATATTAATATGTTGTCAAATTTTTAGATGCCTTTCCTCATTGGTTCATAACGACAAAGCGATTACATTAGGCATATTCGCCTGTGATTGCCCAGCGGCGACGTCGATGATATGCACCAGCTTTAGACAAGCATAGTTGCAATCATGGATATTCATCAGAGCCAAACTTTAAAAGCCTCTAGAAATAAACTATTTCTTAAGACACACTTATCTTATTTTGTCGTACATGGCAATCCATTTCTTCTGTATCATCAACAAACTTATCCTCACATTTTCCGTATTTTGATTGAAGTTTTATATTCAGCGGCGTAACGTCGAACTCATATGTTATTTGTGTCTCAAAGAAGTTGTCTCCCGCGGGAATACTGTCTGCGGCAGACGTCTGAACTGCATCGCTATATAATAATGTGGATTCATCCTGATAGGAAATAAAGTGACATAGGAATATATTTTAATTGCAGTAGTAATCTTATAAAGAACTTAAATCTCTTTCAAATATACTGTTCGATTAGATTTGGTGTTTCAGAAAAAAGTTTATTTTAATTTAGCTTTTTTTTCCAATCATTTTATGAGAAAATTTTCTTTTTTTTTATTTAACATTGACGATGTAGAAAAGCTAGATTTTAATACATCATCATACAAAAACTTAGTATACCTATCTTAAACTCGTTTCTCATAATGACTTTCTACTATAAGTGCATATATGTTTGAAATAATGCCGATGATGACGATTTGTGTGCCTTATTCAAATTAGGAAGTTATAAGCGCAGTAAATAATCGGACATAGGAAGTATTGTAGGGGATGGAAATGGGGAGTGGGGAGTGTTTTGCAATTCGGATTCATTATGTACGCGCGCGCCCCGGACGCGTCTTCGATGACTGATTTAATTAGCACGGCCACAGAGAAAACTGGCGGGAAATAACGCTTGGTGCGTAAGGTTCAGAAGAGCCTGTTTGGTGTAATATGCATCCGTAACAATGCAGCTCGAAATATAAACTTATATGTATAAATCTGTGTCTTTTTGTGTTCTAAATCAAATCTTTCCCTCCTACGGTCGCGTTGCGGTCTGAATTGACCCTAAGTGGATAGCATTGAATTGTGACAAAATTTCATGAACACTGTTCATAGAACACACGTCTATAAAACTTTTTCTTCCTATCTCCACATTTTATTCCATTGTATGAAGCATCGTAAACAACATTGACACCATTATTATCAATATGGATCACGCAAGAGTGTTCGGTGTAAGTCAAATTCGCATCTACAACTGAATAATTCAGCGACAGTTAGTGTGTGTCGCGATAAACTGAATTTTTAACGCTTTAAAAGGTTACCATCAAAGAAATTCTTTCTTACAGGCGGACCTACTTTATTTGGTGGGGTGATGTCAATGTAAGGCGCGGTAAAGGCGTCCTACATTGACATATTGATAAGATAATACGACTAATTAACCGTGTCCGTCGTCTATGAACCAATTTCTCTGGTTAAAGTATCGAAGAAATTTATTCATAGGAAGAGGGCAGAGCTACCAGACATTTTGTCGGGTTATGTCAATTCAATGTTAAGGGTCTGTCGGCACTCGGCTGGGCTTGACACAACCCTACCAAATTACATAGATCCGCCATGTGTCTATGAATCAATTTCTCGGATGGTACATACTTAATTCGTTTACAGTCGGTTATCCCTTTAGTAAAACTACTTTGATGTCAAAAAACATTAAAAAACTAGTCCAGACACATTGTTCGCGGCTTATTAAAAATGATAACGTAATTAATGTGGCGCAGGATACGCATATTAAACCTATCTTAAAGGCAAACACGTTGATCACATTTTAATATGATAATACCGAAGCGCGCCGTAATCACTTAGGTACTTGATATAACTAATATCGGGTGGTCATACCCGATTTTGACTGACGCTACTGCCAGATAATCAAATTTCGCTGTAAGCATGGCGGGAACGGCGACTGAATTTCACGAATGCTGTGTACCTATTTACCTAACACAGTCCCCAATTAAGAACTGCTATCCAACGAGGCTTGATCTTACTCAACACGATGCTCTTTAAGGTGGTCGGTTAATATAGGGTGAAAGGGTGAAACTGGAATGAAAGGCATGTAGTATAATTGTAGCAGTTACAAAACTTGGGAACTAACGTAGACATATTATTAACATTACGTAACGCATAATCCATACTTCCATACTAATATTGTAAATGCGAAAGTGTGTCTGTCTGTCTGTTACCTCTTCACGCTCAAACCACTGAACAGATTTTGCTGAAATTTGACATGGAGATACTTTGAGTCCCGGGAAAGGACATAGAATAGTTTTTATCCCGGAAAAATGTACGGTTCCCGCGAGATAAACGAATTTTGGCGCAACGGAGTTGCGGGCATCATCTAGTAATTAATAATTGGTTTCTAATAATAAACGTAATTAATTCTACATAATATACATACTTGATTACAACTTAAGAAATAATTACTGCTTGTCTGTTCTTATTATTAGCCAGCTGCTAATTTTCAATACCAGTAGCTAACTCCTATCAAGACGTTCACTATGCATTGGCTACAAATGTCTAATTTTATTCACCTACTTGTACCGCGTAGTGTAAAAGTGAGTAAGACTTAAGGACATTTACATAAGTGTAATGGACATTTTCATCACCTGCTACCTACACTGGCACGAGTTACGATGCACTGGCATGCCAGTAGGTGGGTGACGTCTAGCTGTCAATATTGTCAGCACCCTGTAACTAGGGTTGTCGCCTCATTTGTTTGATGGTAACTTGTCAAGTGATTTCATAAATTGTTAAGGTCAATTCAGATCGCAACGCGACGCGCAGATGGATATGGATTTGACACACTTGTGTCACATCTCACGCAATTAAAGTATATCAATTCAATACAAATTTAGAAATGCATCTACGCGTCGCGTTGCGGTCTGAATTAACCCTATTATGTGACGAGGAAAAGTTTGTTTGATATCATGCAGGAAGCTTATTTTTATAATACTAAATTATGGTAATCTATTTTGATGAATAAGAAGAAAGGAATTCTGTTTATAATGCAGAATAAGGCACGGTTGTTTCGAGATTTTGATTTTCAGATACGAAGTAGCAGGCGATTCTAGTTTTAAATATTTAAGAGAATTAACGTCTTTGCACAGTGTTTGTAGAGTGGATGTTATTTTGAAAGTTAAAGTAGGAAAAGTGTCCACGTAATAACAATACTACAGTTACCCAATATCAAAACCATTGTTTTGATATTGGTGCGAAAGCAGATTTTGCATCTAAAACGGCTCGGTACATAGGAAATTGATAGTCGATAATAGCATCTAAGTGTCCATTGTGTAGAGGGACGTAGATTCTCATAACGTATCGATTTGTCGAGATAATTCGTGGAGATTTCGGCCACACTAGAAAATAGATTATACGTATGCATCGTATATCAGGCCCAAACCACTGCAAATCCAAAATGGGTTGAACTAATTCGAAGCTCGAGCCGGCCTTGAGCGCCTGCGTGGCCAAATCAAGTTTGCTACGGTGCATCCCTTGATAATTTGTTCTAATTGAAATTCAAGTCATTGACATGGTCAACTGACTTAATCGAATATCCCAGCTCTCCGGACGTCTGTTCCGACGTGTACCGAAAAACATTATTCAAATGTATGTTAGCTTTTACCTTGTCGTTTTCACTGGATTATTTTTCGTCACGTACGGTTTTTTCTTTCAAAATATTTTTGTGAAAAACGGCTATCAGTGGCGAAAAAATTCTATTTTAAGTTTTTCATTTTGTACATCGTCATTCAAATCACCTTCATAGAAGCTAGAGATCAAGAACCTTCGAGATAGAATTCAGTGGCTCATCTTTACACCATTTAGCTCGCTAGCCTCGCTTATGAAAATGTTGACAAAAGTGTATCGGCGTGACAAACGGTTGATATTTAACCGGGCTGCGAGCGACCCGGATATCCGTGTTAACAATTCAGGGGCGGAGGTAAAAGTTGCGGTATCGCGAGCCGCGGCCTGCACTAACAGGTTGCCAAATTTGCCACTATTTTTACGTGTCCCGTTCCCGCCCAGTGATGGGACACACCTGTTGTGTCAATTACTCTAGCTTTTTTTATCCAAATCACTAGTTGAAGTGTCGCGATGGTAGAGTTGCGACGGTTTTTATTGTTATTATATATTTTGATTTATGTTTGATTTAATTTTGTAATTTATTTTGAATAATTGTCCAATGTGTGGGCGTAGAAAAGGTTTATTTCAAAGTTTGTTCACCTTCCATCATTTTTAATATGAGTACTGTAGTGTTTAGGAAACTTAATTTATTCCAATTTAATTTTCATTCCTTTGTATAAAAACAAAGTTATGTTTAGCATTTTCCATTTATCTTTGATACAATTCATTAAATCTATCAGCACTTATAGCTGATTAAAGTGGAAGCATCAAATTAAATGAAATACTTTTGGTATGAAATATGCCGCATTTGTGTTATCAAATATTTCAGTCGTGCATTTTGTTAATCAACGAAAAGTGTTGCATACGGCCAACTTTATTAAATTACCAAACGCAACACTAATAACTCTTTTATGAAATTACTGTATTATGCGATTCAAACTGCTAGTACCTACAATATGTTAAAGGTTTGAATCCTTTAAAAAAATGGTTTGAAACCCTTTCAAATGTATACTAATACTTAATATGGGAAATTGCGCTTGTCTAATCTATTATTCTCTTTCCTCTTCCGTTTAACCGATTAAGATAATAATAGGCATGGAGTTTCTAAGCCCCGGAAAAGGACATAGGTTTGTGTCGCTGAAAACAGTATGTAGTCACAGGTCACAGATGGACATTATAAAATACTAAACAAAAATCAAAATATTGCTGAACTAAAGACATCGACATCACGAATTACGATATCGATAAAAAATCTAAGCGATATCGATTCCCATCACTAGGTAACTTTCGGCCATGATTGGTGATGATCGCGCTACACCAATTAGCCGGTTTTTACGCGGCCGCACATTTGAACCGGGTAACCGGGTGTTGTTATGCCCGGGTATTAAACACGTCCGGGTGTACGCGCCCGGTTCTCCCGCAGTTTTTAGACCACTAGTTGCTCTGTTATAGACTAGTTTATGAGTAATTATAAATGCTTTTATGGGACGATTTGTCGAAACACAGATACATAATTTAAATTCGATTGTGATGCTGGCTAACCTGCTTAATGTTATTTCGCCATAGTATTCGTAATTATTTTTATCAATAAAATCTATAAGAGTAGAAATATCTGAGAGTAACTAGAAACTATTTATTTTATGTATTTTGCATATACGCGAATTATAAATTTCGCAAACTCTTTACCACAATATTATTATGACAGATTTTTTCAAATGCCTTCTTGATATGTTTTGAAATTAATATCGGGTGTATATAAACCCACATTTTCTTGTACTAACTACTAGGTATTACGACAGTGCAAGCGTCTATAGGGGTACAGTCGCCATATATCGTCCCCTTTTTTTAAAAACGTTCTACAAAAATAAAATAAAACACTAAAGTTAATAAATAATAAAAATAAATCAAACATCAAACTTGAGCTTCACTATTCCTTTATTCTTAAAAATAATCAAAAATGCGTTAACGTTTTCAGGAAAAGTTTAAAAGTAAATTTAACAAACATACTCATATTTTCAAAATTTATTTTTGGGCTCCTAATTCCGTCCCTTTAATATAAATATATGAAAGTAATAATATATTTTAAATTATACATATACTTAAAATATAATATATTTTATTTTTAATATTTGTTGTTGTAGCGGCAACAGAATATAATATTATACACAATTCCTGAAACTTTCAGAAGTCTAGCCACAGCGGTTCTAGAGATAGAGCCTGGAGATTTACAGACAGACGGACAGATAACGAATTTTCAGTAATACTCGTAGGGTTCCGTACCCAAAACATATTTTTCTACAGTTTCAAGCAAAAAGAAGTGATATGAACGTTTGAGATCCATTCACTGTTTGAGATCCTTATACAGTTATTGGGGACGATATAAGGTTCATGTAAGGGGACGATATTAGGAAATTTTAATATTTTTTTGGTTCATCTATTTAAACAAAAAACATGTTATAATCTCAAAATTTTACTTAATCGATTAACATCTGAGGTAATAATAATTAGTTTTACAAACAAATTGTATCAATAAGTCAAGCATCTCAATATTTTATGGTATCCAAGAATATTTCAATGAAAATCTGACTTTGAAAACTTTTTTGATTTTCCAATTCATGCCGGTACGAAGGGCGTGATGCCCTCACTTATTCATAATGACCGACTGATGCAACTAGCTTCTAGTTCGTGCCACTAATGATAGATGGAAGTTTTTAAATAAGTAGATATCGAAGGGGACGGAATTAGGTTTGGGGACGAAATTTGGCGACTTACATCTTGTCAGTCAGTCATCCAATAAAAACATCTTTCATATTCATAGATAGGGACACAACGTTAACATTATTCGGTAAACACGAAACAACCAACTAAATCAAAAACCGAAATTAGCTGATTAAAAAACCTAATCTATAACCGTCGAAACACAAACCTCAACCCTCACAGTTCATTAACGCATTTGAAATTTAGTTATAGCGGCCAATTGAAATTTCATCAAATCGGAAATAAACTCCGACTGGCCGGCCGGATCGGTCAAGAAAACAATCCCCGCATTCAAAATAGACCATGCCCCATCATAATAAGTTGCATTATCGCGTAATGCGTTTTTTAAATGGAATATTCGTAAACAATTTAAAGGCAATCAGTGCTGAGCTGCAAACATGCCAATTTAATGACTCCCTGACGTCACAGGTCTATCAACACGTCACTTATGCGAAATGATGAATTAAATTTCGCGTTACACCCAATACTGCCACCGAATGGACCGTGCCAATTATAAAATCACTGCCATATTTTACGTAACGTTTTAACTATTTTAAATACTTGTACGGTTTTATCTGCGGTGGGTTAAATGTGTTTATCGGCATATCGCGATTAAGGTGACGCCGCGTTAAAGTCAAAAATCGTTGTGGATAATATGTTTTTGATCGCTTGTTTTCCATTTCTTGTCTTCTATGAGAGGCCGGCCCGGCTTCTCATAGAAGACGAGAAATGAAACTAGACAAAATGGTTTTTGTCGCGTAATTTAAAAACCACAAATATATTTCATATAAGCTACGGGCAAATTATAATGTATGCTTGCTATGTAATTTTATAAGTTTAAATTGTTTTTATAGAAGTCTTTTTGATAAATTATTCTGTGTTATACTGACAATAAACTTTAATTTCTTAGCTTTAGTCATTGTTGAGAAAAATCGATATCGTTGCAGCCAAATTATCAAGGCGTCGCCTTAAACGGAAAGAAACGAAAGTATTGGGAATAAATGGATAGGCCGATTTTGATAACAAGTCTATTAATATCTATGGACGCTATGGACGCTTCACACCACGTCAGTCTGGCCCCGTGCTAAGTACCTAAAGGACTTGTGTTACAGGTACCAGACAACGGAAATATATTTAATACTTTTATACTATACATATATTTAAGATTTTTATTATATCATACACATATTTAATACACATCCAGACCCGGGAACATTGAAAACTTTTTGTTCCGCCGGCGGGATTCGAACCCGCGACCCCCGTCTTGAGCGTCCAACGCGCTTACCACTGAGCCACAGAGGTCGTCGAAATTGTCGTCGTAAATGGTCGTCGTATTGATTGTGGTTATGTAATGTCATAAAAAGCATAAAATTTTGGGAAAATCAAATCGCCCGATTTTAGACGCCATTGTAGCATAATAAAATCAAAATAGGCTAACCACGCTACGAGCAAGGGGTATCATTGAATAATAATTAATTTTAAGATTGTTTATCAATTTTGGCGTTTTGTTGACGCTGTAACTGAATTAAATATAAGCACCTGTAGTAAATACATAACAGCCTTATATGCCCATTTTATTATTTTAATTATAAGTCCACGACATTTTTAAACCACCGCAGGTCTAACCGCAACATTTTTGTAATGTCAAAAAAAACGAAAGCGCTCTATGTTTCGGAAGTGGTTTTTGAACAACATATAATTTTGTGCGCCACGTTTCGGGTAATATTCAGTTAACCACAATTTTATACACTTTAAGATATTTTAATACTCTCAACAATATTAAAACTATAAATTACAGTAAGGGAATCACTACAGCGTAATCTCAAAATATAAGAGCAAATCAGCAAGTAAAACGTAAGAATAAAATCATGGAAGTCATATTCTAAAAGCTGCGAGCAGCTATATTTTGTTTTATAAAACTTCATAAGCAATAACCTATAGAGTGAAAGAGAAAGATATATCGATATTCGATACCCTTTTTTGAAGTTGTTCCAGCTTTAGAGTAAAGAATTAGTAAGCATTGCTATGACGCGACAGACGCAAATTCCAAATCACGACTAGACGACAACCTTTTAGCGCTTTCGCTATGCCATAAGTCCTTACTATGAGGTAAGACGTGAATAAGAATAAGAATACTGAGAGAACTGAGATCTTTACTATAATTATTACATAGTAAAAAGTGGACTATAATAATAATAATTGTCGATAAAAGTAATTTTATCAAAAGTCGTATTAAAATGTTTCAACAAACTTGAAAATACGTATTAAAATTCCATAAATTAATAAAAATATTTGGTAATGAGCGCATGCGGCCGTTTCACCAATACCCGTAATGAACAGCCGAGAATCGAACCCGAGTAAAAGCTGTAATTAATGTCACGCAACGCCAAAAAGCGGACCCCCGTTGTACGTAGGCGTAATTCCAAAAATAATCGATCCTTCACCCCATTGCATTAACGGAGTAGTCGGACGGGGAGGCCTGGGCCAAATTTTTATTATGCATATTTTTTAATTTTATTTTTTCAACCTCGCTATTGGGTGACTGCATGTGCCAGTATTAAATCAATACCGGCCGAGGCGGCTTATTCTTTTTGCTAGATGGGGGCGAACGTTTGGCCCTCACCTTCCAGCGAGTGTGTCTAATGGAAGGCCGACGCTATGAGCCCACTCGCTACATTCGGAACACGACGCCATATATTTCACTTCCATTTTTCAGAGGCTGCATTAGGTGTCGGACACGGAATGAATTTATAGACTTATCAGATCGCGTCTAGGTCTTTGTGGTGCATCATCATTTTTCGGCTGCGGTATTAGTTCTAAACTTGCCGGCTTCCATTATTCATTTTAGTTCGACGTCAAAGGAATTCCATTTCCTTGAAAAAATAAAATCTGTTCCACCCTTCGCTTTATTGGGGTTTGGATTCACAAAAGGCATTTGAACAGTTTTCCGGCTAGATTTTAAAATAGATAGCGGTAACGGTTCGCCCACTAAATATTTTCGAAAACCCGCAGAGGGCTTTAACGTTGTAATCGTCCTTTTAATTCGTGTTCTATCGGTAACAAAATTAACTTCGTACTTTAAAATAGTCTATTGCCCAATCTTCGACTAGATAACGACCATCAAATCATTCTACGAAAATATAGAACAAACAAACGATAAGACGAACTTTGACGTAGTCATACCACTTGAACGTAGATGATTTAATTTGAGTTCCTCACCTTTATTTTTAAGTATAAAACGAGCTGGTCAATGGGGACGTCCGCTATCCTGTCATGAACAAGTAAAGTGACTCCAACACGTCACTGACATTGGTCGCTTATATAATTTGATGTAGCACGGCACGGCAATGCCGTTATGCTATAATAGGGAAGCAAAGTGTATCAAGGGACACAGACGCTTTTAACTCCACGGAAACGGCAAGCCGTGAACAGCATCGGGGTACAAAAACCTGAGACGTCTTAGTATTACTGACGACACGGCGTTACCGTGCGAGGCAATTTATTATAAATAGGAAGATTCTCTCAAGGTCTGAGCCACGTTGAATGTATGACTCTAATAGGATTTAAATTAATTTATATGGTATTTTAAACATTCTGTCAACCATGCAGCCTAGACCTTTGAGCTTTTTGAGCCCTGGCAAAAAATGCATATTTGTGATAACTGCGGAAGTGTTTCCTACCTTTTCGAGTTTGATATCGAGCTAAACGGCCGAAAGCATTTCGATGAAATTTTGTATAGAGATACTTAATTGGGGACAGTAAAAATAAGACCCAACAAAGGAATAGAATATCATTAATAATTATCAGGGAAATAAATAAACGAATATGATTGACGACATAATAAAAATATTTAAGATACGCTTAAAGTAAGTCAGGCTCAAGTTCAATATTTATCATTCTATGCAAATAATAGGGATTTAATGGCTGCTTAACTTTAAGTAGAGATTGAAAAGCAGAAATTTATAGACGCTTACGGTTAGAATAAAGAAGCTTCAATCTCGACATTTAAATGAAATAAGAATACATTTTAGTACAATAGCCATTGTGTATCGATCAAGGCATTAACAAAATACCACTCAAGAGTTCCGTAGTTCTTTGTTAAGATCGCGGTTAAAGAGGACACTAAGTCTGGGTCAGATGTAAAATAATATAATAAAAAATATAAAGCTGTGTAACGTGCCAAAAGTTGAGAGCTTCTGCTGCTACGAATTTAACAAATACATTATGATTTATGTGATGCATCAACATCACAAGTTTGAAACCTTTTGGTAGAGGGAAAAGTAACATTTGTGTTAATTTTTATAACTGTGAAGAGATTTTTAGGGTGGGTGGTGACAAACTAAATAGGATTGTTTTGCTCTATCCATGAAATCCAGTTTAGCATCAGGAACACCAATGGCGAAGTGCCTGTTGAAATCACATAAAAACATGAAAACCTTATTAAGATAAAAATGTGCAAGGTGATAATATTTAATGTGTATAAACAAAATGGAAATACAAAGAGAAAAAAAAAACACCTTTTGAGCGTGATTAACTAATCTTACGTAATCACGTTTAGAAAATTTTGTACTGCGTCTACTATTTCTGATAGACCGTAGAGGTCCACTTTTACTATATGATTTAAAGAAAAGGAATTTATTTTTCTTATTTCAGACAACAACAAGAGTCTCAATAGGATCTTTTAAAACTAGGACATAATACAGTACTTTGTGGGAATAATGTGTAGAGGCCAAAGGAAGATCTTCCGACCGAGCGAGGTGGTATGCCCGGTCAGGCCGAAGCCCACGTGATGCATTTCAGCTGTCGTATATATACTGACGCGCTCAGAAAACTTCGATAGCGCGATGCAGGAATGTTAGGCGAATAGTGAGTATCGCCACATCACTCCCCCCCGAAGACCGGAGGTCGAATCTTGGAGTCTTGTCGCTTGAGTCGCCAGTGCCAGTGAGTTCCAGTGAGTCGGAACTGTTGCAGTGAGTCCCAGTGAGTCGGAACTATAGGCTGCTGCACGGGATCCAGTGAGTCGGATAAGCTGCCGTGCGGGGCCGATGCTACGTGCTGACCAGGAGAGATGTGCTCTGCTTGCTGACCGGTCGGTGTAGTAAGAAAGCCCGATGATGCCGATGCGGAGTCGCCCAGGCCGCGGTACATTGCGGCTAGTGGACGATGTACCCGATGAGGCGATGCTGGCTGGCGCGGTGCGGAGGGGCGGGGAGTGATGATGATGAAAGAGGCGTGTTCTGTCGAGGGTCACCAATGTAGGAATAATGGAGTGGAGGCCAAAGGAAGATCTTCCGACCGAGCGAGGTGGTATGCTCGGTCAGGCCGAAGCCCACGTGATGCATTTCAGCTGTCGTATATATACTGACGCGCTCAGAAAACTTCGATAGCGCGATGCAGGAATGTTAGGCGAATAGTGAGTATCGCCACAACTTAATATTATGAGCCCAACACAGCTACCCAAGCATTAAATAAAGCCATAGATGCAAGTTACGAAAAAATTATCCAATTTCACTTTGTAAGTCTACCCGTAACTACGAACTAGTAATCAATAGATAAGTAATAAAAGAAACTTCGCTCCAATTAATACTTTATTCTTTAATTAATTCGTCGTCGATTGTTTCAGAACTGTTTAAAGACAAATTGAAATGCAGCTCGTCTTTCAACTCTATGAAAGCTGTAATTATGAATTTGAATTGTACCTAGAACAACGACAAACAAGATATCATTTCGCAATATCCCTCGCATCTTGACCTTTATGGCGTACGAGTTACGGTTCATTCGTCCGTTCCTAGAATGCAAACTTACATTACCCATACTTTATTCACGGGCAAATCAAATCAAATAGAACATGTTGTATAGCAAAAAATAGATGTAATCAATAAATACACGTCCCCTATTCCAGTCGCAATGGTAGTTTATAATGTGATAATGTTAATAACACCCTCTGTTATATTGATATAATATATTCCTCTGTTATATTCCGATGACATGATTGCACGAAGATCTATTTTATAGTGGGAAACTAAAAAGTGAACAGAAAACTCTCTAGTTTTCTGTTCACTTTTCACTCTCTCTAGAGTGATATACATTTTTGGTCTTTAGAGCTAATAGGGATGACGACAGATCAAAGATTAGCTGATTTTTAAATAAATACATATCGATAAAAAATAAGCAAAATTTCAGCTTCATATTAACATACTAGCTGTCCCGGCAAACGTTGTTTTGCCATACAAAGTATTTCGCCCATAATCATTGAGATTTAAGTACTTAAATTATATCCAATGCCCATTATTATTTAATTGAAGTGACTAAATAAGTATGGTACCATGGCAACGACCATCGCTATCCCGTCGCACAAACAATGGTCGCCGTCAGTCTCGAGTTGTAATAATTTACTATTATTTATTCAAAAAATGCACTTATCAACATAAAAAGTAGCCAGTAGCCGATTCTCAGACCTCCTGAATATGCATATAAAATTTGATAAGAATCAGTAAAGCCGTTTCGGAGGAGTATGATAAATAACATTGTGGCACGAGAATTTTATATTTAAGATATGTTATCTTATGTATAAAATTCTCGTGTCATAATGTTAGTTAACTACGAGACGAAACTACGAACTACTCAAAAAATATATTTTTTGTTATGACTTTATGAGCCTTCAAAGTTGGTCAAGTCATTTTTTTTTATAAAATTCTTTAATTCTTGTATACCATTCGATAAGTTATGCAATTTATAACATTTTTTCTTATGAACCACTTTCATAAACTCAATATTTAACATAGCTATCGCCTATCGAACAAAATCTTCCCGCGATGCTTACAAACTAGCTATATGTGACATCACAGTTAGTTGACATTTTGTATGGAGCGTTTTAGGATGGTTTATTTTATGTGAGTTTTAAATTGTGATATCTTAGAGAGTTTTTAAGCTATCAGAGTCATTGTTTCACCCATATTTCTATTTTTGAATGGTCCTTTTAACTTATCAACAAGAAAAATGTTTTCGTCATGCCTATTTACTATCAGATTCACAGGTAGTTTCTGAGTTTTCATGACAGCAGTTTATCATTTTACCAACATTTTTTGACGTTAGCCAATTAAAAGTGAATATAATATTATATTAACTAAAAACCTCAAAAATATATTTTGCAATTGATACAATAACCAAAAAATACTTTTTATCACATGACTTTTAAAAGCAAAATAAAACTTACAGGTATAAGTCGGGACTGACGTTAGTTAAGCTTTACTAAAGATAAAAAATAAGCATAAGTGTCTAACGGTTATATAATAAATGCAATTGCACGAAACCACAAAAGTTATACATTATTTTCAAATTTATTGCGTTATTCGGCAGCGGGTACAACAATATAGTCATTATAAATTCAAAAATTGTGAGAATGGACACGTCACAATCAATAAAGCAACCCTCAAAATCTCAGCTGCAAGAGCGAGCTGTAGCGACGCCTGCGCAGTGGTATAAAACTGGTGCACTGCGCAGACTTTGCCCGAGTAACCCTACTAAGCTACATTTCACATTAAAATCCTCCCTATTGTTCATTCTCACCCATTATAATTATTTGCAACGGAATATAAAACGCGTTTTGCAACTACATCGCCACTTGAGATTTCGTGTTTTTTTTAACTGTTTTTTTAATGATGTATCAATTTTTTTTGTGACAGCGCTTTTGCTATAAATTCCAATCAAACTATAAAAATATACAGATTATTTGGTTTTATGATTAATAAATTTTTGCCATTGCTTTGCCAGTTGCCATAAATGCAAACGCGCAACGTAAAAACTATGTTATCAAAGGGTTCACATAAAGGGAAAGGTACAAAAACCGCTCTTGTTATATTTTACCGTTTACCGACTCGAGTAAGGGAAGTGAATATTATAATTATTCTTATCATGAAACGTTAATTATTCATTAATTGATCCATCCACTTTGTTAGAAGGTATGCTGAGCGCAAAAAGTGTTTTATTCAAATTGCAACAGCGCCTGACTGTCTACGAGTTATACAAACGAGCAATTTTGCCGCCTGATGCTAATAGAAATATTTATAAGGATATATTTATAGGGGATTTGTCTGATACGTTCTAAAAAAGCTACATTGGATGACCATGTAAACCGACCGTGATAGCCGCTTAATGTTTAACAGATTATAGGTCGCTAAAAACTAAAAAGGTTTGACAGTATCAAGTATGTTAATAAATAATAATTGTTGAGTTTCTTGTAAAAAAAATCTATATTTTTTCTTAAAATAAAGGTCTTTTACACCTACGTGAAAATTCTCGATTCGCGACTCGCCAAATTTATTGCATTACGGACGGACCGATTTTGAGGAAATTTTGAGCGGAAAAGTCTGACAATAATTATAATATAGCTGATAATTATAATACTCGAAATAATTAATTATATTATTAATGACAAAAAAGGTTTGTTGGATTAGATAGTATTATCAGAGTTAATATTATTACTTACAACAAAATAAGAATAATATTGACATTTGACGCTGACTGTACCTATTAAGAAACGTCACACCACACTAACCTAGTCATATTATGGTTATTATAGTTATGGATGGACGGACCACGGAAATGCATTCTCTATATTAACATTGTATGTGTATTTGTTCCAGGGAAGTTACGGGTTTCGAATCTGTGTCCCCTTGCATATCTTACATTTATGAGAGCGGCAAAGGAGTAGGTAAAGTAGGTACTACACCTACTCAGTATTGAGTAGGGAGCAGATAAAGTAGGTGTAGGGTTACATTCTACGCTAATCCACAGATTAGGGTAGAATATAGAGAGAAGAGTAATCTATATCAAAACTAGCTGTCCCGGCAAACGTTGCTTTGCCATAACATAGAGTTAAAAGTATTTCGCCCATATTATTTTATTGAAGTGACTAAATAAGTATGTCGCCATTGCAACGTCGATCGCTATCCCGTCGCATAAGCAATGGTCGCTGTCAGTCTCAGGTTGTAATCATTTACTATTATTTATTCAACAAATGCACTTATCAATATATAAAGTACCCAGTAGCCGATTCTCAGACCTACTGAATATGTATATAAAATTTGGTAAGAATCAATAAAGCCGTTTCGGAGGAGTTGTTGGACTAACATTGTGACACTCAAAAGTGTCAATACAGTAATTCTATCCAGGTAATTAACTTATGAGAAACTATAATATATTGCCCGCGACTTTTCGTTTATTTTAAATTTCGTTTATCGCGCGGGAACCGTACATTTTTCCGGGACAAAAGTATCCTATGTCCTTTCCCGGGACTCAAAGTATCTCCATACCAATTCCCAGCAAAATCGGTTCACCGGTTTGGGCGTGAAGAGGTAACAGACAGACAGACAGACGGACAGACAGACAGACACACTTTCGCTTTTATAATATTAGTATGGATCTTTAACCCATCAAGCCCCGTACGAGCACCGCGGTGATCGCGACAACAATAGAATACAATAGCATTTCCGAGAATCCCCGATCGAAGGATTAAATAATCATAAATTAAGTAGTTTTTTTAATTAAAACTAGCTTTAGCCGGATTATGCGGCGAACCCATAATATATTTTAGAAAACAGCTATTAATGTATCGACAAGAATTCGCTTATTGGCGTGAAGTGAAACGCTGCAGTAACCGCACTAGATACTTTATTTCCAACAGATAGTTTTGTTTATTTCAAATATAATATTACTTGTTATATTGTTACAATTAATCCATACTTAATATAATTGTGTCTGTCTGTCTGTCTGTTACCTTCACGCTCAAACCGCTGAACCGATTTCGCTGAAATTTGGCATGGATATACTTTGAGTCCCAGGAAAGGACATAGGATACTTTTTATCCCGAAAACTGTACGGTTCCCACGCGATAAACGAATTTTGGCGTAACGAAGTTGCGGGCGTTATCTAGTACCTACTTAATATTTTCAAAACCTTTTGAAAACTTGCTTGACGTGGAAATACTTCTTTCGAATCTCGCAGCAGGCAAACCACTAAAATTATAACGTCTGCTCAATAATTTAATTTTATCGATAATCGCAAAACAAAATTATTACTTCCAAGTATAAACAAGTTTTTCAAATGGTTATTACATGTAAATAACACTTTAATAAGTTCAATACGATATTTACTGGCTATTATAGAAAGTAATTAAAATAATCGATGCAAAGTTGTATTCGAAGGCAAATTACATACTTCATCTTTTCAGAAATCGTTTATTACCAAGTTTACGAATAACTTTACGAATAACTTATCATTATATTCATGTTTAGTGAAACGTATTTCGTAAACTTGTTACTCATCGAGCGCTACAATTTGCGGACGAGTAGAGTTCGTCGGCTCAAAAATGCCTCACGTCAGAATAATCTAACATCGTACCTAGTCATATAATTAAAACGTAACCGGGAAATAAAAGCGCCACCAATAAATAAAAAGTTGGAATTAAAAAGAACGCGCAATAAACATTTTCACTGCGAGAAAATGGACAGCGTTCCCCGAGTCGTCCAAAGCAAGCGCACGACAAAAATTAGCCGCGTAAAAATGCTAGGTGCCATTATTGCCCCTATAGAAGGCATTCAGGCAGTGTTTCGTTAATTCACAGAAGGCTCAAGAGCGCGAGTTTCACACTTACGTGAATCAGTGCGTAAGCTAAGTAAATTCATAGTGCTCCAACCGCCGGACTAATTTAATGAGAGGGCCTTTTCACCGGGCCGCGCTCCGAGAGCCTCATACATCGCATTAAAATGAGATTTAACTGAAATGTCATAATTAAGCCACTACAGTCTACGCCGCACCTCGGGTGCCGATGAAAACAGCGATAGAGATATTTAATTATTGTCACTTAAACTAAGGAATGCTCACTCGTAGCCCGTGCGAGCGAAACGTTTTAATGGCGTGCCGAGCGGTCTCGTTACTTTTAATATGAATACGCTTAAGTGTTATAATTTTACGCCACTTCCGTCGAAAAAATGAAGTCGGAATTCGCGGATGGATATAAATCCGAGAGATATATTCGCGCCCCTCGTCGGGTTAAATTTAATTCGGTAAGATAGAATGTTCCGCCGCGGAGTCCGAGCGGAGACGCGCGCGGCGCCTTTGCGCGCGCTTGCCGAGCGAAACTAAATCAACTTTACGATTCGTGTACGAGCTTTAATAAAATTAAACGCCGCCTGCGATTCTTTGATAGAGACACCGTCGTAACACATTATCTCCGGGCGGCGTAACTACGTACAAATTATCTCAACAACGGGCGGCGTGCGATGCGCCACGCGACTCGCTAACATTTTTAAAGCTATTATGCCCGAACTAAAAAGTCGGCGACGCAAAGCTTTGGCACTCTCAATGATCCACTAATGCGCGACTGACGGAGGAATATACGGCAACCACAAATTAAGAGACAATTCACACCGCTATACGAGCGTGTCACGCTCGCGGCGGCGACGCGGCGCGGGCGACAGGAGGCATATTGTCGCGCGATGAAAGGGTTGTAGTCGCACTATTAAAACTTACGGCGATACGCGAGAATATAAAAAAAGTATCGTATACGGTGCGGATAAAATAAAAGCGTTGGCACACGAAGAAAATGAAAGGGGTAATTGCGGCTACAACCACAAAAAAGCCAGTGCAGTAAACTAAAAGAAGCTGTTAGCGCTTAAGTCGTGTAACAATCTGAAAGGCGTGTAACATATAGTGTGGGGTTGTATTTATTCAGAGTACGAGAGCTCAAGGTGTTTCGCTTCACCAATAAAAGCTCCACCTATGCGTTCGTTTTTTTATAAGGAACGATTTCATTATTAGCGTATTTTGTGTAGTTACGTTTAGATATAGACTATATCATGTAGTGGACGTAGTTATCGCGTATGTGGAATGTTGGTCACGAAGAACGACTCGCTCGTGTTCTCGGCGTCTTATGAATAACCATTATTCAATAACTTAATTGTCATCAACAATTAAACGAAGATGATAATTAATTGTTCTTGGATTTCACGCGATCCTACATATTATTACTGCTCGCCAGTGACAATTACTTTCTTGTGTAATTATTTCTGTTTATAACAGTTTAATTAACATGTCGCAATATTGTGTTCTCTTTATAGTCCGAATACGTTATTTTTATTTATATTTTATTTCTTTTACTCATAGGGTTAATTTCTTATAGTGATCATATACTGAGAATTTCATTTTTAGTTAATAAATGGAAGGGCAAACACCAAAACATAATTTGAAAAAAATTTAATTAAAAATCAAAAAACCCGACTGCAAAAAATGTTAACTAAAAAGAACAAAACAAGACCTAATTCTGCCGGAGGCATCGAATCCATGTTTTAATTGATACGACTCTTGCTTACGAGTTTCATGCCAGGATAAATAGAAGGTTACATAGAAAAATGTAGAAGAAGAAAATGGATAGTAAAATGTACTACCCTAAACTAAAATTATTCCTTGAATAGGCAAGGTAAGTGATAAATAATTTTACTGAATGAGGCTTGCAAATAGTTTTATAGCAAGGGTTACGGACAATAATAATTAGTTCTGGGACAAAAATAGCATCTTCGCTTCATTTTTGGTGCACTAGGTCTAGCTACCTCTAACTCTTCCAAAATGTTTCCAAAAACTTTCAGAGACATAAAAATTGTATAATATGATTTGTGCAATTTGATTTTCTTTTAGTCGGCAACACATTTTCCATTCGTACATAGCCAATTCAAAAAAACAAACAAATAAACATATAACCAATATGAAAAAAGTATATACGTTAAATCAGGGGTGGGGTCTGCAGGTATCCCCACATAAGCAAAAATGTAACTTCTCTTAACAGAGGAGCGACGGATTTTTACTCACTGAAAGACTTCGCGTTGCATTGAGATTAGCCGAAAACGTGCGATCGTAACTTGCCAATTTAAAAAAATACCGTCAAAAAACAGCGCGTGGGGTCCGCGTAGACCCCGCCCGTGACGTTAAAGGTTAACTTTTCTGGTTGATTTTTTACACCTTGCGTCCGAAGAACCCAAATATTTATTTTTCTTTATTTGGTTTTTTTATTTTCTTTATTTTGTTTTTTTATTTATTTTTCTTTATTTAATTTAATATCCAAATATTTATTTCCCAAATATTTATTTTCCTATTTTTTCCAAAATAAAATTCAGCCTATGTTCAGCAAAAATAATGTAGAATTCCAATGGTAAAAGAATTTTTCAAATCGGTCCAGTAGTTTCGGAGCCAAACAAACAAAAAATCAAATCTTTCCTCTTTATAATATTAGTGTAGATTTATTGTTCTATTTAATATTAAAACTGCAAGTTATATACATATTTAGAATCAGTGTTTAAAATACTTTATTTTGATACCCCACTCGATATGCTTGGTAGAATTTTTATTTTTTTTACCTCACAATATGGCGTCAAACATCTGCCATTTTGGTTTTTTTTTAATGTGACCTATCTAAGAACACTTGGGTCAATAAGACAAATCTAACGATACCTCATATGTGAAAATCCGTTAAGCGGTTCTGAAGATACAAGGTAAGGAGGAATATTACAAACATACAAGATACGCGCTAAACACATAACCCTCCCGGCAGTCGGGTAATTATAAATAACTAGATGTCGCCCGAAACTCCGCTGCACCAACACTTTTATCCCGGAAAACCCCATCATTTTTCGGGGTTAAAAAGTATCTTGTATCCTTTCTAGGGACTCGAAGTTTCTTCATAACAATTTCAGCAAAACCGGTCCAGCGGCTTAGGCGTTAAAAGGTAACAGACAGCCAAATTTCCGCATTTATAGTAATAGTAAAAATTTACAATGGACGAAAACTGTTCAGCTAATATAAGATACTAGCTGTCCCGGCAAACGTTGCTTTGCCATAGTATATTTGACATAATTATTATTTTATTGAAGTGACTAAATAAGTATGTCACCATGGTAACGTCGATCGCTATCCCGTCGCACAAACAATGGTCGCCGACCGCCGTCAGTCTCGGGTTGAAATAATTTACTATTATTTATTCAACAAATGCACTTATCAATATATAAAGTACCGAGTCGCCGATTCTCAGACCTACTGAATATGCATATAAAATTTGGTAAAAATCAGTAAAGCCGTTTCGGAGGAGTTCGTGGACTAACATTGTGACACGAGAATTTTATATATAAGATAAGAAGATTATCTACAATTTTATGTCAAAACGCGCGTATTTCTACTATTCTGTCGACCTAGAGCCCTAGAATCATAAACAGTCTTACTAGATTAGTTACCGGGTTGGCGTGGCAGGCAATCAACAAATTACTCGTATCGGGCTTTATTGCGATCCACGATAAGATTATTCTTGATTATTCTAGAAGTTTAACTTCTACTTACCTTGCTTGCTTCTTTCCATGCGCTGCCATGGTTACCACTTACCTGACCCCTTCGTATTTCTTCCCTTGCCATGGTCTTGATTACTTACCTTAATATCTATCTTCTGCTTCTCATAAGAATACCGCTTCAGCGAGCAAGAGATGTCAAAACTTACCTGCAAACAAAATCAAAAGTCACATGAATGTACTATCAGCAACACAAGGCTGATTAAAAATAAAACTGTTCTTCTATTGTTGCCGCATAAAAATATTTTATACAAAGATATTTAATGAATAATTTATTAAATGTTCCTTTGTATAAGTATAAAGAATCGCTTGCTCGAAGATGGGCCGGGCTCTATGTAATTAGACCAATTTAAATCTTAATTAATATTAATTGTCCGACGTCGGAACGAATCTGTCGTAATAGACTATCGCGGAAAAAAGTCCTAATGGATACGGTGAGATTATTAATTTAATAAAATAAAGTGTCTCGGGTGTTTATCGGATTTTACCTGTACATAATTTCTTAGATATGAATTATGATGTTAATTAAACGATAAGAGTTCTTATCGGCTACACGATTGTTTTAAGTTCGTTATTATTTTTAAGACTATAATATTATTAAAATGTTGCTTATGATTTGCATAATAGGTATTAGGTACATATAATAAAATAAGAATAGCTTGAAAAATGCAAGATTTACTGCTGCAGGCATAATTTCTTGACATTTTCAGTTTTACTCATTTATAGTTTAAGTATACCTACCCTAAATTATTTACGACGAACCAAAATATTTTTACATTAATTTTTGTACAAGCACTTTCGCGCACGAGTATACAGTAAAATAATACGTGCCTCCACACAAGCCGGCCCCATTGTTGTCTCGCTTAAATATAAAATGATGCCCCGTAAGTTCTCTTAATGCGGATGTTATCATTTATTATTCTATTACATTACTTAGTCATTCCAATGTTATATTCCTTATTAAGCGAAACCGGTAAAAAGTAGGTTAGGACTTGGTTAAAATGTCGGTAAAGTGGTGATTTTGTGCGTTTGTGTGGTGAATCGGTGCGCTTACTGATTCTGTGGTAACTTTTTCTGGGTAAAAGAATGCTGGTAAGTAGATGATGTATGATCCAAAAGGGGGTGACAAGTAAGTTAGGACTCGGTTAAAATGTGACTATATTGGTAATTTTATGTGTTTGTGATGAAAATTGAAATGTAGAGTTCACCGATTTTGAGGTAAGTTTTTCTGAGTGCGAGAATGCTGGTGTGTGATGTTTGGTCTATACTATACCACGATTTACGAGACTAGCCACGTCACAAAATATAATATGCGTTTGTGGTGAAATGTAGAGGTCACCGATTTTGAGGCAAATTTTTCTGAGTGCGAGAATGCTGGTGTGTGATGTTTGGTCTATACTATACCACGACTTACGAGACTAACCACGTCACACAATATAATATGCGTTTGTGGTGAAATGTAGAGTTCACCGATTTTGTGGTAAGTTTTCTGGGTAATGGAATGGTGGTTGTGTGTGGTCCATACTATACCACGAGACTAGACATATTATGTCATGAAGTTTTGTGACTCGTCGTTAATCGTTTTATAAAGAGTTTTGTAAGGATTGGGATGCGAGGTGTTTTAAGACCTTAGTGGTGATTGAACGAAATTGAAAAGATATTTAAGCGAAAATAAACGCAGAAGTGTCATTGCGAATTGCAATATTACCGACACATAATTTGTATGTGGGTGGCAGGTTCTCTTCTAGAACTAAATCTTATAGGTTCATCGACCTCATACCCTTAATCGTATAAATGCAAAGAACACCTGCACGTTACTTGGGCACCTATTATTCTCAAAACAGAAAAATGAAAGGGGTTTCTGGGTACGTTACGAAAAAATGCATGAATGTACGTGTGCCGACATTAATAGTGGTGAAGAACAAACGCGAGCGAGCGAACTTCGACCTTCCGCCGCCGGAATAAAGGCGCTAAAAGTACTCGAGTATATAGAGCAGGTGGCGCCCACTTGCGTCGACGGACGTACGCAAGGATAATTTATTTTTATTTCATCATAAATATTAATGAGATTATCCCGC
Source organism: Lysandra bellargus (assembly GCA_905333045.1). NCBI lineage: Eukaryota > Metazoa > Arthropoda > Insecta > Lepidoptera > Lycaenidae > Lysandra > Lysandra bellargus. The sequence goes on along the minus strand of HG995319.1, from coordinate 6,012,134 downwards.
ATAATGTAAATGTCCGCGACGTTGGCAAACGAATATTATTTATTGTAAAGTTTTCAATATTTTTCAACGTAAACAAATAAATACAGGCCCGGCTGCTAATTTAATTACATTTAATCTTCGGGTGAAATATCTGGAATGTAACCATAATGACTCCATTGTGCCACTAATGGCACAAAAACCGGGAGAGCTATGGATTGCGTGGCGTGAATTTTCAAGATTTATTTGTTATTTGTATGTCGTAATTGGCTAATTAAATGGCATCATCGACTCCATCTGGTTTTAGTAGTGCGACGACCGACTGTAAATCTTTATCGTCATACCCGCTAGTGTACCTTAGTTTCGGCTTCGGTTGCCTTCGGCTAAAATCATTTTCGGCCAAATCGACCAATCTCATGGTCAAAGCCAAAGGCTTGCCAACAGTGTGTATGTACCTAAAGACTACTGAAGAGCAACGATGGAATCCAAAAACTACCCAAACGGTATTTCCAAATTATCATTTTGTTACTTCGATACTTTCAATAGCAGTCAAATGAATAATATATGTAGTTTAAAAACATCTTAATAATTCAGATCTTTTTATTTGTTTATATATATATATATATATATATATATATATATTCGCTTGGATTTGTAATTAGAATGAGCTCCCAATTCAAAAATACAAAAATTCTAAAAGTACTGTATTGCTCGTATGTACGTAGTGTCCTTGAATATTGCTCCCAAATTTGGAACCCTCAGTACACTACCTATATTAACAGGCTGGAATCCATCCAGAAACGATTTGTGAGATTCCTACAATATAAATGCGGAACATCTGACACTAACTATGAATCGAGATGCAGAAGGTATCATATGCTACCCCTGCATCTCAAACGTCAAGTAGCGGATACTTGCACATTCCTAAATATTGCCCAAAACAAAAAAAAAAAAAAAAAAATATATATATATATATATATATATATATATATATATATATATATATATATATATATATATCTTTAGTGAATCAAAATGGTTTAGTGAAGGTTTTAACAGTTTTCTAACTTAAATGTTCGCTAAAGTTAAAAACCGTCTTATAGCACTCCATATGAATAAACGCTTTCTAAGCCTTCGCTAAGTAAAATGACGTTTTATAATATTTTTGTTGCTAATGTTGGTAGTGTGCCAATTTATTGTGTTCAATGTGTCAAAAATAATGAGTTTTTTGTAAAAAAAAAACTTGAGAGGTGTCAAAGGACACCCGAATGGAACGGAGTTATTTCTTATGTTAAAAAAATCTGTACATAATAATACTTATAAAAATATTTAAAAAACGCCATCTATTGTCGTACAGGAATACTATCAACGCGCAACGCCCTCTGCCCCTAACATGCAGGTACTAATAAAAAAGTGTCGTTTTTAGTGTCGTATTTTCGGCCTAGCGGGGGCTAATTTATTATATTGAATAAAAAAGGGGTTTCACAACGCGCGAAAAGGAACTCCGTTCCAAAAAATATACTTTATGGATTTCGTAAATTACGTCATAATTCTAGCGTCATAAATTGCGTCTTATATACTTTTTGTCGACGAGGGCGGCTAGAAATTCCTTCAGAAATTGCAATAATGTCAAAAAATCGCGATAATACTCGACATTTCGACCATTTCAATCTCTTAAAATGGTCTTAAAGTAGGTCCGAGGCTTCACTAAAGTTTTCGAACTCCTATTTGACGTTTCGAGCCTAAATAACAGTTAGCAAACGTTTATTCATAACGATTATGCTTAAAACGCTCTTAAAATAGGTTTTTAACAGGCGCGCTATTTTTTGACAGCTGTCACCTTAAAAACACTGTTGTAGCACTGTTAGAGAACCTTTATTCATATTAAATTTTACAACAGGCTTTTAAAGCTTTTAAAAACCCTCGCTAAGTTTTTATTCATACGACCGTAAATATCTAATTGTAAGGACTTGGGATGTCTCTTGTCGCTTCGTATTGCTTTAACTTAGGTCGGCCGTTCAGTATCAAACGTTTGTGAAAAAATGGAAATAATTAGTTTTGAACTAAATTAACATAAATATCATCTAAAGATTGATACGTGACCTTAAATTCTGCAAAAAGATTAACGATCAGTTATCAATTAACTTTAATGCACAAATAAATTAAAAAATAAATAAAAATAATACATAGTATTTTTCATTGGATGTTGTCACACAAAAAAGTGTTTACTTTAAAATGGCTACACGAAATATAGGTAGTGACATTTAGTCGCAACTCGCAATTAATTGTAAAAATATATGAAAGGTAAATGAAATTATTAATATACGTGCAAATACGTAACCCCTTACTTAATATTGCGATAAAAATACTTTTTATCTGGTGACATTCCCTGCAGGGCAGCAGGATGGCTACAAACGGGTTCCTTATACTGTAGTCACGTAACAAAAACATGTCACCTTCAATAAAAACCGATTACAAAATTTATGTCTCACTCTTGTAATTTAATGGAGGGTAAATATTAATAATTATAATATGTCATATGTTTTTTTTTCGTTTTAAATATAAGTACATTCAACATTGTATAATTTACCTATTAATTATCGTTTTGCTCTATGCTTTATAACTTGAGACGCTTTCTCTACGAAGATGCCGTGATTTGCCGTTTTTAGAGCCATAAATTAACTCATAATTTGAAAGCTACAAAATTATAATAAAAATACAGCAATAATCTTCAGTATATAAACGTTCCTTTCATAGTTATTAATTTCCTATTTTTGTTTTTTGTACTCATAATATAAGCTTCCAAAGCAATACCAATTTATTTAAATTCAAGCATACATTCGACAGTATCTCCCTAGTTTTAACTTTGAACAAATTGCGGTTATTTGAAACACACGCCAATAGATCGACAATTTCATTAACTACATACTGGACGTTTGAATTTTTTTCAGGTCAATTTTGAACTAAGATAAGTAAAAAAATTGGATTTTGGCGCGATCTCGGCAACGCGGCAAATGTAATTGTCAAGATCGTTTGTTCGGGGGATGGCCTTTATTATTGACTATGCTTGTGGCATAGAAACTAGAAAAAATCACCGATTTTTTTTATAGATTTGAATTATCTAACGTCCGGTTCTCTTCATTCATCAACTTAGGTATTTAGACATATTTTAGGTATTTATATGTAAATTACTAATAAAATAAGAATTAGGAGTATTTCTTATGTTATAAATTAAATATTATGGCGGCAAACTCGGTAAATATAGAAACAAAATAGAGTTGTAATAAGTCTTATAATTGCATTAAAATAATTCACTACTGTGCATATGCGGTGCATTTCATAAAGGGTTAATAATGTTAATAATTAACAATTTAATAGTACCAACTTTATGTTACAATGAGTTAGAACAATCAATTTTATTTAATTAATTCCTCTAAAGGAGGAAAAAGGTAACTTTTACAGGTGACATTATTGTCCCTTGAAATTTTTACTTTTTATTTCATAGTCTTTTTAGTATAAAATAAAAACTAAAGAAACAGACTATGCAAATTAAAATTTAGAACATTTAAAACAAAATCCATACCTACTAATATTATAAATGCGAAAGTGTGTCTGTCTGTCCGTCTGCCTATCTGTTACCTCTTCACGCCCAAACCACTGTACCGATTTTGTTTGAAATTTGGAGATACTTTGAGTCCCGCGAAAGGACATAGGATACTTTTTATCCCGGAAAAATGTACTTATGGTTCCCGCGCGATAAACGAATTTTGGCGCAACGGAGTTGCGGGTGTCATCTAGTATAAACTAAAGCTGATTCATACGTGTAACAGAATCAGTATAAACAATGATACAATTTGTTATAAGTATAGTTCATTATTTATGGCGACAGATGTCGTCTTTTTGCCACAGTAACGGAGTGAGGTAAGACAACGCCGGGTCAGACGCACACACGCGTAATTATAATATATCGTGACGTCGTAAAGCCCGCTCGCCACGCTAGTGGAGCGATAACGCAACGATTTTTCAGCATTTTTAACCGACTTCCAAAAAGGAGGAGGTTCTATGTTCGGCTGTGGATATTTTATACCAGTAACATTTATATGTTCGCTATATTAAGGGCATTCTCTCCGGAGATTCCGTAGTTGACCGTATTTAAAACCCTATAAACTCATAATCTGTAAGCTACAAAGTTATAATAAAAATACAGCAACAAACTTCAGTATATCAACATTCCTTTCCCCGTTTTAAATTTTCTATTTTTGTTTATTATACTCATGATATCAGCTTCCAAAGTAATACCAATTTATTAAAATTCAAGCATACATTCAGCATCTCCTTAGCATTTACAAATTACTTTTATTTGAAACTCACGCCAATAGATCGACAATATCATAAACTACATATTCTCCGTTTTAATTTTTTTTAGGACAATTTTGAACTAAGATAAGTAAAAATAATAGGGTTTTGGCGCGATCTCGGCAACGCGGCATATGTATGGCCAAGGTCGTTTGCTCGGGGGACGGCCTTAAGCTTACAACCTAATACTCATGTCCATTTGTTCCCTTTAATCTTTAAAACTACGCAACGGATTTTGATGGTTCTTTCAGTGTTAGATAGCCCATTTATTGAGGAAGGCTATAGGCTATATTTTATAACGCTAAGACTAATAGAAGAATGTGGAAAAAACGGGGGAAATTATTTAAAAGGGCTTATCTCGCGAACTACTGGAGCAATTTTTATGTTATTTGGCACAGAATATAAGAAGTAGACCACGTGAAGGATCAGGCTGTCGATTTTAATCATTTATTCAGTGGCTATAATATATTTTATACCCGTGCGACGCCAGGGCGGGTCGCTAGTTTTTAATAAAACTGACGTAAACTTATTCTTACACCCTAATTAATGAATTAGTAAGTGATACAAATGAAAATAAAAATAATCAAAAAAGCTATAACATTGAAGCACTAGAATTGGTAATATTCTGTCAATTTTACGGTCGTGTGCTTATTATAGCTCGTATCGCATAACTTCGAGTGTGTAACGCACCTTACCGCGGCGTTCGCACGGCACACAGTGAAAGCTTTAATTATAATAATTAAAAAAGTAGTTGGGAATATAATGTTGCAGTTAAATACGAGGGATCGGAGAAGTAACACGCGTCCGATACGCCTTCGATTATGCCAGAGTTTTATACTACAGTAGACTTTATAAAGTTCGCTAGAATAATTAGATATGCATATGTATTTCCCGGAAAATTATAAAATAGTTTAAAATAAGAGAGACAGTAAGTTTCAGCTTTAAATTAATGTTAAAAAGTTGGTTACTTTGCTTTTTCCGAAAAACTCTCGGTTACTCGTTTTATTGGGTCTACAAAACATTTGAATAATATTTTAGTACCATAAAAGGAGCGAGGCTAAGTCTTAATATTTCGTACAAGGAATGTATTTTATAATATTCCATAAAATATTTTACAAAAAACCCTCCCCTTACATTTCGACCGGAAGGCGTTGAGTTGGACTACAGCTAATGATCTAAAATTTGGACAGGCCGTTCTCGATCTAATGACCACGATAATAACAATCAAAATCATTTGGAAGTACTGCCAAACTTGCGTCGCCGACTGTACAGTTCAAGTGACAGCTGCCGTTAAGGCTGATTACTCACGAGCGATTTACGATGTAACTGTTACAACATAAACATCGAAAACATAATTATTTTACATTTACCCACGTCGATTAAGTAATACGCCCAAAATACATTAGTCAAATACATACAGGAGGTAAGTCCATTAAAATATGATGATTTAATAATCCAAGCTTCGCAAATGCTCAAAAGCACTAAATCAATTTCAATAAAAAGCCAAAAGGTAAACCAGATTACAAAACTTATAGGTTTATTAACATGAATAAAGGATTTATAAGGCGTATAAAAATAAAGTATAAAGGAATCAGTGCAGGTACAAATAAAAACGAAATACAAACATAGAAGCATCTGATCTATCTAATGGATTGTACTACAATGCGATAACGCTTCGTCTTTTTACTATTTTTCACCCTCAATCGTTCAAAGAGCGCTTCAGGTTAAATAATCTTTTACCTTTTGAAATGTATTACTTTATTTATGAAAATATATTTTACTGTACCTACTTTAGTTGCACTTAATATTTTTAATTTAAATAGTTTTATCGGTACTGTATTAATTGAAATATGTTTTCGTTTTTGGTTTTAAATAACTTTATCTGAAATTATTTCTTGTTTTACAAATACTTAGATTAAATAATAGGCTTTATATTTTGAACTTAAAACGTAAATACTACTATTACTACTCAAATTAACCAAAAAATAGTTGTAAAAACGAGTAGGTCAATAAGCCAAGGACGGTCGCGCGTCTATACGAGACCTATCTTCAAGGACAATAACGACTGCGCAGGCGCATCCGTCATCATGTCAACCGTATCCGAACATCACAAAAACAATCATTTTTAATTTAACACACCGTATACCGTATGATTAATTAATAATTTTGATTTTGTGACTGTGTAAAGGTAAAATAGTGAAACGTTGACGTCATATTGGAGATTTGAATTTTGTAAAAAAAAAAACTAGACATCCTTATTATAATATCACCGACCACCGTATTTGCTCAGATAATCTACTCGAGATTGGGTTATTTGGGACCCTAATCCGACCGTTAGACAATCGATTGTATTGTGCCATATCACGCTTCAATTTTAATAAACATTTTATTTGACAATTAGATAGAAGGCGCCGCGATGTTCAAGACCTAGACGGCTAATAAGTAATATTACGCAATACGTAATATTGCGCAATAAAATTGCTCGTCTAGCGGCGCGCTAAAGGTAAGGTCACATTGCTTCCTTGCGTTGCGCCCTCGGTGCCTTGTCGCAGCTACTTGTACTAATATGTATTCTGTGCCGCAGCGGTGACACTCCGTCGTCCATGCCACATTGCCACATTGTTGCATTGCGTTGTCGGACGCGGTATTTTGACGGCACGAGTCACGAGTCACGACCAACGGAAGAAAATTAAAGAGTGAACTTGATGCGCAGCGCTGTCATCGTGTGTTCTGTCAAAGGGCCAATTCACGACAGTCCGCCGTGCAGGACTGCAAATGGACATAGCTCACTCATTGGTTCACACGACCGGACGAGCTATGTCCATTTGCAGTCCTGCACGGCGGACTGCCGTGAATGGGCCCTTTTATGGAGCGTCGCAGCGATAGAGTAACGCAGACGCAGTTTGCGTTATTACAATCGAAATTCCACTCGCGACACACGTGGTTGTAAATCGTATTTTAGGGGACTCAAAAAGTATCAAAGTTGGATAGTGCACTTTACACCGTAACATGAATATAAAGTAATTGAGGACTGGTATGTATGACTCTTAATTTTTACTGCGAAAAATGACAAATAGGACGATAACTCGATATGTAACTGTATTTCTGATAAACAAGCTTTCCTTAAACATATTTAATTTGAACTTTATGAACACGTGACATTTCGTATTTTACTTTTGACGTCGATATTTTATAAAATTTAATGAAACTTAACGCTTCCACTTTCATTGTTAATAACTAGTATTGAATACTTTAATTATAACTTTACACTTCCAAGCGCAGTCGGTTGAACAATTTCTCGCATACCCCGCATAAACAATAATAACATACGATCAAATAATTATAATAACACGGTACATTAGATACAATGTTAATTATGCTATTGTTCAACATAATGGAATAGATATCTTGTAATATTAATAAGAAAAACAACAAAAGTACGTACCCATACACACACACTAGCTCTCTCACACACACACTACACAGGCCGCAAAGGGAAACTTAAACTCATACAATGTAGCGGTAGGACGACTTATTAATAATTAATAATATACAATAAAAATAAGATAATGATTTGCCCGCATTCGTGAGGTGGCGTCGGCAATCGGCATCATATAGCGTTAGCGGTTAGCGTTGATCACTTATAACTAGATGCTCATCCTTTTGTATCGGAAGTTAAATAATTTGCATTGAGGTAGAAATTAGAATTGAAATGTTTTCATATAAAGTTTTTTTAGTAATTTAAGAATAAACCAAGAAATTAAATAATAATTTGAAATTAATACTTATTATAAAATAAAAATGTCTATAAGTATTATAGGTTATAGCACAGAATATATATTAGTTGTACCAAGTTATAGGTAATTTAATGATGCACGCTAAGTTTACAAGGCTACTACGGTTAAATCATATGAATTTAATATTGTATTTCAAGTATCTGTGAAAAAGGAGTTAGTTCTATGTAATGCATAATAATTTAATAATATGTTTGCCAATCTTTACATAATATATTTTATACTTTAATTTTTAGTATGTACACGACTTCCAGCAGCAAGGCCGCCAAATGTCATTTTTAGTCAATATTTGTTATTTATTTATTTATGGACGGACTAGCACGAAGTAGACGCTAGTAGAGAATACCTTTGAAGTGTCTAGTAGTTGTATATCGGGGCACACAATAAAATATACTTTAATTAGAGGCGAGCGGTTGTTCGGAGGTCATCGACCGGTGTGTACACATTAGGACACACACACATATCGATCATTTTTCGCACAGACACACCATTTATATTAGCACCTAGCCAAGTACTCAAACTTTTGACATTTAAAACTCACCGGCGAGATGTTGGCAGATTCTCAGACGTAGAGATCAACTACGATAACATGGCGCGCCCCTCCAAATGACTGTTTCAATGTGTGTAGTCACATCCTTATGAAAGAGTTTGTATCTAGTAAGTATTCAACCAATCACAGTACACGTAATATTTCAGTTAATGTCACTTATTACCAAGATTTGTTGGTCAACTAATCATAACTAGCCTTCCGCGCAAGACAACGCACATCAAACGTTTTGACAACGCACTTCAAACGTTTTGAATTTTGGAGGGGCGCGCCATGTTATCGTAGTTGATGTCTACCTACTCGATAAGCACATCAAAATCGTTTTAACACTTTTGGCAATTTCATACATTTGATAGACTAGATCATAGATATCACCCATAACTTCGTTACGTTCATCATTTGTTGACATCAAACTATATTTTTCCGGGATAAAAATGTGTTATTTCCTCTAAATATCAAACATCAAAATCGGTCCATCTGTTGAAGCGTTAAGAGGTGATGACAACGTCATTATCATTTATCGTACCGACATAGGAATGAGTAATAAATAATTAATATTTAAGTAAGTAATTAATTTGCGAATATAAATTAAATAAATTCTTGTATATTTTATAAAATTAACACGTAAACATGTTAATTTGATGACAGTATAATAATTATAAATCATAAAATTATGTATATTATACATTACTTTAAAAATATTAACTATACGTAATCTTAATGAGAATTAATAAAATTTTGACACGTCCTAATTAAACATTTAAAGTTACGTTAGTAATAATTTACATTAATACATTTTAATCAGATTTTATTTTTACATGAATTAACATAATAACATTAATAATTTAATCGTGTACAGTAATTATTATTTAAGGTCCTTTATACGATACGGAGTAGGTACGACACTTTTATGCCTCACGATGAAATTTTTAGACGGAGCGAAAAAATATTATGAATACTGACATTTGACACATAATATTATAATTTTAACACGAGGGACACGTCATTTAATTATTTGAGAAGTTATCGATGGGAATATCCACAGCGCGGTAGATTAGTTGTTTGTGATATTGTTACATTTTAATTAAATTTTGCATATTTATCAAGCGTGTTTAATATTAAACCTGCTTAGTTAAAAAACGGGAGGTTCTGCTATTCTGACTTAAGAAGTTGTTATTTTAACGTTCTTAATTTTAATGTTTATTATTTTACGAATGTCAGCATTTTGGACAACGTAAATGATCATGTAAAATCACAATTTACATAATTTCACATACGATATCTTATATTGCACCGACAATTATTCATATAGCTTTTTTCCATTGAATATCGTTGTCGTATGATGTGAAAACACTCGTGCCTCAACAAAAACTTACCGCGCCTTTTCGATACCAGTGGCCATCTTCTTTTCGCAATAAAATATTTCACCCAAAACAGAAGTTGAGTTTTTGTCGAAAGGGTGTGATGTTTGAGTGTGAAGCTGTAAAATGCGGTTATAATTAAATGAAAGGTTAAAGTTAATAGTTGAAGTTAACAACCCAGTTATTCGACCGCGATTGCCTTTTCCACACTTAATGAGTTTATATCAGTTAAAGGCAAAAGTGAAAGAAAATTAATTTATATATTATACATATAATTTAAAGTTACAGTATTAACATTTATTATTTAACTATATGACGCCCCGCCTTGCAGATTTTTAAAATGTTGTATATTTATCGAATTTTCTTAAAAATTAACATGGCGGTTATTCCGCGTCGTCCTTTTTCACCTGGCATATTATGAAAGACGGGTGTGAGTGTGAAGAAAGAAAGACGATGTTTGATTTTTTGCGTTAGTCGACCTCTTAAACCGTACATTGTTCCGGGATAAACAACGCTTTCCCCCGACTTATTAGCATCAAAATCAGTTTTCACTGAAAGCCAGGCTTGTCTCGTTTATTTTTATCTCGATATAATGAACAGGCAGACCGACTATTATGTTGGCCAGATTATTATGTCGGCATGGATATATATTTTTTACATAATCCTTTGATGCGCAAGTCGCAACCCTAGCTTATAATTAAGGAAACAACAAAAATACTACGCTACAATGTCATCTACACAGACCCGTACGATAATCCAATAGTTATTAAATATACAATATATTCTTAATAAACGCCTTAAAAACTTATTAACTTATATTGCTCGGCGTAATTAAGGATTAAATATATCCCATTATTAATTTATGTTAGTAATTTGTACCCACTGGCCTACAATGTTGAATAAAATATTATATTTCATGGCCACACCTGTCATTGCTGACATTTTCAATATTTAACAATTATTATCGGCTTCGTAATGAACCAATTCCATTAAACATTAAATACCATGATGGATACAATATCATGGAGATTGTTTCACTACTGAGCTTTGATATTTTCGCTTTTTTGAAACATAATGTATTAAGTATATTATAATATTATACTTATTGTATACAAGATGTCACAAACCCCTGTACCCTGTAAATGTATATTACCTAATATAATACTAACTTTAAACGCGAAAGTGTTCACGCTAAAATCTTCAGAATTCGGCGTAATTTGGTTTAGAGATACTCTAAGCCAGGGGTTCCCAAACTTATTTTGTCTACTGCCCACTTTGAGGACAAATTATGTATTAGTGCCCCCTTTGTTTCAATTTAAAATGAATCCAGATGAAATAAATCATCCCGCAAGCCTCTATACAACGCCATCATTTTTTTGAGTCCCACACCGCCCCCTTTAGACCTTCAGCGCCCACAAGGGGGCGTTATCGCCCACTTTGAGAAAGGCTACTCTAAGCCATAGAATCCCTAGATAAAGGCAAAATTTTAAAGTTTGCCATTCAATAGTCAAAATTAAAAAGACGATAAAGCCATAAAGCCACATCAGCTAGGTATATTTCTTTACATGAAATGTCCAAAATTACGAATGTACAGTAAATGATAGGTATATTAATTTTTTAAACATATTTAAAATATACCTATGTATATTTAGCTAGCTGTCCACTGTTTACAAAAAAGCTACTGGACAGTATTTGAACATAGCAACAATACTTTATTTTTCTAAAATAAAAGTAGCATACCAGAGGCGTTGTTTAGTTAAGCCGCCATTCCACCGCGGCGCACGCTGTGCACGGCCAAGTAGCGCACGAATTTATTACTTTGAAAACGTCAATTCGTGCGTAGCGTGTCCGTGGGTTGCAGACTGCAGTGGACACAGTCACATATATTTTCTTACAAAGCGAAGCTTGACGCACGTGCGTAGTCTCTCCGTGCCTGCGGTGGATTGGCGGCTTAATTAAGGTTAAGGTTGACGTCAAATATGGCGTCCATTATTGACTATAACCAGGGATTTGACAGTTCATTTGACATTTCGTTATAGTTAAAGTTATCTAAGTTAAATTAAGTTGGTGCAACCCACCCTAACTGACTCCTTATTACATCAGCGGCTAGTTGGAGTCCCGTCAAAATCGGTCCAGCCATTTCAGAGATAAGCCGAAAGAGACAGAAAGACAAAAATTGTTAAAACATATTATTTTGGTGCATGTATCGTATTTATATTTCAATAATACAAACAGACACTTCAATTTTATTTATATGTGTATAGATAAAATACCGAGAGAATGCCTTTGCGCTTAGTAATAAAGCAATTTGTAATTAAAAATAACAAAATTTACATAAAGGAGAAAAATTCGAAATTATACTGAGGGTGAGGAGCTAAAAATGTTATAATTAAAACTGAAGCATGAAAAGGCAACTTTGATATTATTTACAAAGTTCAACGTGCAAAACTTTTCAACTAATAAAAGAGGATATTCAAAAACAATCCAACATTTTTCGCCCGACAACGGAGTTATGTAGGAACGAATCTATTAGTTTTACACTGTGTTACGATATTGTTTTAGATGGCTTTTTAATTGGTAAGTATATAATTTTCGTTTTATTTCATAATATATTTTTTTCTAAGTTAGGAAATACATATGCTTAAAAATTAGGGATATTTAAAATGAAAGCTTTGTACATGATCTTGCATGTCCATTATCATAATAATATGATCGTCCACAGATGTCTGTGGACGATCATATTATTACGATAACGATTTATTTGAAATGTTTTATTGAGATTAGGATGCTGGGTGTTTTAGCTTTTGATCTATGTGATCAAGAATCAAGATAGGCACCGCATGTGTATGTACTTCGCGTGCCATATCATGATTCATGGCCATATCGCGTTCCCAAACGACGAGCAATGCTCGTCTTTCGAAAGTCTGTTCTTTAGTCTGCTATCGGAATCGTACGGTAATCGGAATTTTAAAAATGCCTAAATGGCTGATTGTGGCGTATTATAGTCTGTGTGATCGTCATTACTTACAAGCGCCAATAATTTTAATTTTTTACCTCCTATCTGATGCGTTTCCATCTAGAAGGATGTTCTGCAGGCAGAACCGTTAGTATAGCCTTTCAGTTACTGATGGGTTAGGTCAGACATCCTTAAAAATTGAAAATATCACGTCAATAAAGCTTCGTTCACACTGTATAACAAACTGTTTTTAATTTTTATTCAATTCTTAACTGTTTCCTATTCTATATGAAATACTTCGTATATTCAAAGCGAAAGAATGCATCTATTATCATAAACGTTACTGATAATGTGAAATATATTTACATCGGCGCTGCAGATATCTAAATGAAATCGTTTAAAACAATATGCATAAATTGAATAGATTTTCACGTTTTCGATTGCAGATAACACGTTTAATTTCACATCAGTTAATAGATCGCATGTGTTAGACGCGGCCTTATATTAAACAGTTTCCTTAGTCCCGACTGTAATAAATGACAATCGGGATTTATTCGCAGGAGACCCGCCCGAACGAAAACGATCCTTAATTCGTTATAATAAAGTTTAATTTTATAACGCACGTCGACAAATTGGCGATATTACAATGATACGAGCAATCGTCGACTTATACAAAAGTTCAAAACCCAATTGCGCTCAGCCATCGAGGAAAACACTCTAACGCTTTCTCTTAAAGCGTATTCTAGTTTGAGGGCGCGACGACCGTTATCACCTTTTTTAATTATACAAAAGTTGTTCTTGAGGACGTCCTTTGCAGACGATATCGAGCCACACTACCTTCTTTCATTCCTACACAAAGATATTTAATAACTTAATGAATTTTTATATTACACGACGCTCCTTCATTATTTTTGCGGGTAATTGTATTTTTACAACAATAACTTATTAGCTTATGTCCTTTAATAGCATTGGTTGGCGTGTTTTAATTTAAAAACTAATTCCGAGCCACACTAAAATACTTATTATAAATTGGAACCATAAAATTATAATTTATGATAACATATTTTATTTGAAATGTTTTATTGAGATTAGGATGCTGGGTGTTTTAGCTTTTGAAGTATTTCATAAGGATGACATTAATTCTAATAATTCGCCTTTTTCGCATTGGCCCATAATGAACAAATACAGGCGATCACGATCAGACACACGAACGACGTCTAGAGTTGCCGAAATGATGGAGACAAACATAGTTATTCATAACAGCTAGCCGTAAAGAAACAAACATGTCACACAGAAATATCTAGCCACAACTCTTACGAACACAAAATAACAAAAAAAAATACAAAAATTGTAACAACCGCGCAACCGCGCGGAACGCTACTATAAGCCGCATTATAATCATACATTGTCGGATAATAAATAGAAAAAGCGACAATAGGAGTAACGAGACACAAATGGACATCTAATAATGAAATTGTGTATAAATATACACGGTTTGGTCCGCCGAGCCGGCTAATAGTGGCTTACGTAATTTAATAAGGTCGCTTCCGTGCATATTGTCCACCATACCTGACGCATATTGGAATTTCGTTTCATCAGGCATACGTAGATAATTGGAGACACCAGTCAGCTCCACTCGTCCAACATTGCACCTCTGACCTCTGTTATCATCCTCATCATCATGTTCAACTATACAATTTGTAACCATAATAATAATGCAAATATTATGTCGTTCTTTTTGTATAGTTCCAACTTCCAGCCCATATACAATATTGGGTGGAATGGTAATTGATTCGCGATATTTACACAATACATGATACATGCATTTACAATTTATTATTTATTTATTAATTTTTTGCAGAATGTACAATGGCGGACTTAATGCCATAGAGCATTTTCTACTAGTACTAACTAAAAAAACCAGTAGCTTTAGTAAGTACCCACCTAACAATATGTGAAAAATAAATAAGATAACATTTATTTTTAACTTTAATGTCTCGATAAGAGGCAAGTTTTTAACAGTCATGTCAAGTTGGACGGCTTGGAGCATGGGTTAAATAATACAAAAATACTTTTATTTATAAACAGAAATAAAAACTTAAACAAAAAACTATTCAGTAATCCCTAATTTAAATATTGCAAAACGTATTCTTAAAAGCGAGTAGGTACCGCAAATGAAAAACAATGAGCGCACTAAGAAATCTGCTCTTTGATAATATAATTGTCGTGGTGTGAAGCCCACTTCATACGCTCACGATACAGGAAGCACTTTCTACAAGACTCAAAGGAACTTAGCAGTTGAGGCCTGAGGGTCTTACACAAAGATTACAGGAGCCTTATCTAGGCTCTTTCTCAATTTTTTAATTGTTTAGGTTTTTTCCTATTTTTTTTTTTTTTTTTAATATTTTTTTAATGTTTAGTATTTTCTGTTTCTTTTTTTATCTCAGTATAGGCAAATATTTCATTTTTAAAATTGACATCACCTGGATAGTTAGTTATATTAGATAGATAGACTAGATAGATCTAGATTCAGGGCCGTGCCTGGGTATATGGCCGCCTGCGTGCCAGTCTGTATGGCCGCCCCCAGGATAACATTAAAAAAAAACTACTTTAATTTTTAATGTTTATTATTATACACAGGGCATCAAACCGGGAAAAAAATCAGTTTTTGGTTAACCGAAATCGAGAACGAAAAAAAATATTGGTTTTGTTCCGAAAACCGGTTTCTGAAAAGAAAAACCGGTTTTATGAGATTTATATGTTTGGATGAAATTTAAGAAAAAAAAATGCACAAAATAAACATTTTTTTATTTAAAATTTAAACAAAAATAATAACATGAAAAAAATTACAAAACTGTCGCGGGTTTGAGTTGGATTATTCAAAGATACTTAAAAAAAAATAAAAAATCTAGCTCCAATTCCAGCTTAGATTATAATTAAAATGATCTCACATGTTGTGCATTTCGTTCGGCAAAATTTCGTATACGGACTTTTAACCCGGTGAACACGTTTTTGCTATTTAAGTATATATTTAATTATCATGAAAATGAATGTTCCCCATTTATTTATTTTGTCTGAAAAATAATTGTTATTGTAGGTTATAATATTATAGGATATATTTAGATATAGCCACACTATTTGGTCGGTCACTAACGATGCGACGATCGCTCGGCGGCTGGCGCCCGGCGGCCGGCGCGGGCGCCGAGCGCTCGCTTCTTCAGTACGAGTCCTAAGTCGCCTTGTATGCGCCACGTGTTTTTGTTATCGGAGTGTTACTTGTTATTACTGTTTTCTTATTATTACTGTTTTTTGTTTTTGTTGCTGTTTTGTTATTGCTGGTATTGAAAAATGCCGAAAAGACAACGAAAAACTGTACTCAACAGTGAAACGCGGGAGTTTGTTGTGCGTTTGCGAGATTACTTTGCTTGTGAACAACAAAATGGCGGCCCTTTGTTGCCACTTGAAAACGTACCCATACAAATCACAAAACATTTTTTTCGCTTTCAGCGCTGAGTACTTTCACTGTAAAGTGTAAACTATATAAGGAACGTTGTGCACTCGTTTCCATTACCGACATTTTTTATCGATACTTGCCGCCCTAGTCGATAAACGTCACACGACGTAAGTTTTGCAGGACGTAAACATAAATTGAGATTGAGATAACTTCTCGTAAATGTTAAGATTTGTTAAAAATATCAACGGAATACATTACTAATGGTATAAAGCTACGTAAAATTTTTAAATGGCATTTTTAGACGCCCCCAATATGATCCCAATTTAATGGTGACGCCACTACAATGTTATATGATGACATTAGCTGTCAGTGTCATGGGGATCAAGGTTCGCCGCGCCGAGTATAATGAAAACAAACCGATTATATTTTTGCCCAGTAAACAACTTGTAACGATTTGGCCGCCTCTTAATTTCGGCCGCCTGCGTGCGGTGCACGCAATGAACGCCCGTCAGGCACGGCCCTGTCTAGATTAGATAGACAAAGGTAGTTCACACGTTTTAATTAATACAACCCGTTCAATAATTGTAGATAAACTTAGTACAAGTTAAAGAAAAGGAGGCACATAAAATACACTTTTAATTATAATTGTTTGTAGTTAACGGTTTCAAAAGACGTACAAGTCAGAAGAAATTACGTACAAATATTTTCCGAGACAAGATAATACATTATTTATCAATAATTATTTTTAATGTTTAATATGAAGTTCACATCTGCCTTAAATAATTATATTTTAACACTTAATTCTTTAAGTCTGGTATTTGTTTGTGCCTTTTAGTTTCAATCGACTCCTACAGATATTTAATTAAAAACCCTTTAATTTCTTGAAATGTCAAATAAAACAAGGTATTTTTGACCTACGTGTGATGCTACCTGTTTTTAACGATAAATAAGTATTAACATTGAACATATTTCGTTCTTATAATTTAAATAATCAATTTAATTGTCTTCAAAGGATGTTTTTAAATAGTTTTCGTTTTTCAGCATGTCAAATTAAAACTGGATCTTTTTGATAAACTCAGGATGCAGAATGCGATATAAATGTTTAACTATAGAAACTAGTCAAGTATGAAATTATAACAACTTGGATGCACTGCACTGTAAGTGTGAGAACAGCCTTACATAGATTAGACGCCCATTTTCCACTTTTTGATAAACTCAGGATGCAGAATACGATATAAAGGTTTAACTATAGAAACTAGTCAAGTATGAAATTATAACAACTTGGATGCACTGCACTGTAAGTGTGAGAACAGCCTTACATAGATTAGACGCCCATTTTCCACTTTTTGATAAACTCAGGATGCAGAATACGATATAAAGGTTTAACTATAGAAACTAGTCAAGTATGAAATTATAACAACTTGGATGCACTGCACTGTAAGTGTGAGAACAGCCTTACATAGATTAGACGCCCATTTTCCACTTTTTGATAAACTCAGGATGCAGAATACGATATAAAGGTTTAACTATAGAAACTAGTCAAGTATGAAATTATAACAACTTGGATGCACTGCACTGTAAGTGTGAGAACAGCCTTACATAGATTAGACGCCCATTTTCCACTTTTTGATAAACTCAGGATGCAGAATACGATATAAATGTTTAACTATAGAAACTAGTCAAGTATGAAATTATAACAACTTGGATGCACTGCACTGTAAGTGTGAGAACAGCCTTACATAGATTAGACGCCCATTTTCCACTTTTTGATAAACTCAGGATGCAGAATACGATATAAAGGTTTAACTATAGAAACTAGTCAAGTATGAAATTATAACAACTTGGATGCACTGCACTGTAAGTGTGAGAACAGCCTTACATAGATTAGACGCCCATTTTCCACTTTTTCTCAACAAACTCCATTACAAAAGGCGTGAAAAACTGGACCCACATAAATTACACTGTAGATATTATTTAGTATTCAATTTTAATTAGCTGTTCGTCCAAACAAGGCGAGATCGGTTGCAGCACTAGATTTGCAGTAGAAAATAATTCCACAACATTATAAGCGACACTGGTTTTCAAACTTTAGGAGGTATTTTTTCCGTTTTTGAATTTTTTTGATAAAAAGTGAGAGGTAGTACAGACCTCTGACTCAGTCAACCAATCAACAATACTGTTGAATATATAAATGACTGTCGGAAAACCCCAGAAACTTATAGGCATTGAATATAATCAATTTTTTTTGTAGGAATACATTAGACTAAACACAAATTTTATCTATCTATATGTATAATAAAACTGTAGAAATGAAAATTCTGTATATTAAAGATATTCAAAAAATAATGATGAATGAAGAAGCCAAAAAATATGTAGTTAGTTTTTTGTCTGTCTGTATGTATGTTTGTTCCACTATCACACGAAAACTGCTGATCCGATTTGAATGCGGTTTTCGCAGATATGTTTGTCTTCTTCCAACTTAACATCGGTGTATATAAAAAAAAAGACTGGTTGCACTCCGGGAGTGCCGGCAGAAGTGAAAACTTGATTATTAACGTTGTGCATTTTTTTAACTAATTTTTTATGAAAATCGATTTTTAAAAAATCGTCAATCAAGTTGTTTCGATCAAGGTTTCGATCAAGTTTTGAACAAGTTTCGATCAAGTTTCGATCAAGTTTCGATCAAGGTTTCGATCAAGGTTTCGATCAAGTTTCGATCAAATTTCGATCAAATTTCGATCAAGTTTCGATCAAGTTTCGATCCAGTTTCGATCAAGTTTCGATCAAATTTCGATCACGTTTCGATCAAGTTTCGATCAAGGTTTCGATCAAGTTTCGATCAAGTTTCGATCAAGTTTCGATCAAGTTTCGATCAAGGTTTCGATCAAGTTTCGATCAAGTTTCAATCAAGGTTTCGATCAAGTTTCGATCAAGTTTCGATCAGGTTTCGATCAAGGTTTCGATCAAGTTTCGATCAAGTTTCGATCAAGTTTCGATCAAGTTTCCACCAAGTTTCGATCAAGTTTCAAATTGAGTTCGAGTTCGAGTTCAAGTTCGAGTTCGACACAAAACACCACTCTCCAACTGTCTTTCGCGTTTTGTATGGTTTTTCGATCAACACGAAAATCTATCGCGAGTTTCACAGTTTTTACCCATCCCACATGTGCTCAACGCCGCTAAAGAAGTTTTCACTTCAAAAATGTTTCACCCCTCTAAAAGGACGAATGAGGGGGTCAGATTTTGTATAAGACTTTTGCTTTAACACGAAAACTACTGATCCGATTTGCATACGGTTTTCGCAGATATATTTGTCTTCTTCCAACTCAACGTCTGGTGTATAAAATTTTTCCCCTCACCCCTCTTCGGGCACAAAGAGGGGGTAAGATTGTGTATGAACTGAAGAAGTATAAATACTTTAAATGGCAAAACAACGTTTACCGGGACAGCTAGTATATTAATACGCGAGCGAAAAACTTTCGATTTGTGGCGGTACCCACAATTCGCCTAACAATCCTGCATCGCGCTATCGAAGTTTCGGAGAACGGCAAGATATATACAACGTCTGAAATGACGTCAGTGGGCTTCGGCCTGACCAAGCATGCTATCTCTCTCGGTCGGAAGATCTTCCTTTTCGGCCGCCACTAACAACGTTAAAGATTCGTTTTGACGAAAAATGCAGGAACGTAGATGAATGAAATTTTGCAGTTATAATTTACATGGTGAAGAAAATATGCATCGAGCAAATATTATTTTGAAATTATGCTTTTATCATACATTTTTTTAACAAATAAAACACTACACACACTTAAACAATAAAAAACTGACGTGACATTTGAAGTTATACAAAATGTGTAACCTACTTCTATATCATTTGAATACAATGAAAGAAGTTGATGTAACTTTGTTAAACTAATTTAAATTGTGTCCAAGCCATAGAAATACACTGAATAATATGGTAACTATGTATCTGAAAACTACCTCTGGCGGAAAGTTCGCAAAAGTTGTACTCGCCTAGCCATTTACACTTAGATAAGTTTTGTACTGAATATTGTGCAATATGTGTCTAAAGTCTAGACTCTAGACAATACAAGACGTAACTATATATTTTTACAGTATTCAATTCAATTTAAAAAAAATTGCCTGAATATGTTACAAAAATATGTTAAAAATATAATGTAGCACAAACCCATTCTGCCACATACGGCGTGCAAATATTTAATGAATGTAGGTAATACAATATAATAAATAACAGCAAAATTACAGTATTTACCGCATGTGTCTAATAACAAGTGCGAGTATTAGTGTTAACCATTAACGTGCGTAAATCTGACTGCAGATTAACAAGGTATTCTGCAGATTATCTGGGTGAGTCAGTTAAAGTGCAAAAAGTTTGTTCTATTCTCATTGAATTACATAAAACAGGTTCTTGTTTAAATAAAACGTATTATTTAGTTGTAGATAATTATGTAATATAATTTGGACATAACCAAAGGAATAAATAATTATAAAATTTTTAAGTAAAATAATACTCCACTAACAAAATAAAACAGATTGTATCAACTAGAAAAAAACCAATCAAAACAAAAACAGTCTTAGGTTGACAAGCTTTAAAGTTAAAGTTTAAAATTTTTATGAAGTGAATGCAAATCAACTAGGTAAAGTGGAAATATAAGCTTTTTTATTTAAAAATTTCACACTTTAACGGATGGTGTCAGGGGATATGCAGATTACCTAGGTAATGTGCACGTTAACGTATTCTGCATTCTAACGGTAACATAAACATTCAATTAATTGAAAATAATCTTTATCGCTGTGCTAATACTGACTATCGAACTCTGCTCTGTGTGTGTGGTCTCATTGTAACACACAAGCTTATAATATTGTATTGTACACAAGTAAGTACATTTTATTAACAACAAAAACTACCCAGGCAATGAAATCGGAAATTAAATTCGTCCGTTCGCCCTGTTGAGAGCAACTGATCAAGTAAATATAAACATCACACCAGCTTCATTTGGTCGCGCTCGTAAACATTAATTTACTGCTATAATATTTTTAAATGAATTTTTATGCGTCGTCGGCCATAACGAGATGAAAAAACACGGAATGTCATCAAATAATTAAATCACTTTTAATAATTAGCACTTCGCTATTAAGCTGTAATTGCGCGGAGTCTTCGTCAAACATACTTTTTCATTGTGACCTTTTTTGCGCATTCAATAAAACCTTTTTGGGCAATAAACCAAAATTCGACCTCAGCGACGCCACATTAATATCCTCGCGACCTACAAAATAAAAATTAAAAACGCTCCGGCGAGGTCACTCAAAACTCAAAAAGTCACTTTCACAGCCCAGGTCAATAGTACCGCAAGGCTTTTGGAATAAATTGCCACCGAAAAGGAAGTTTGAAAAATTACATCTCAATTAATATTGAGTCGGTAAGTACAACAAAAACACTCAAAACTAATAAGGTACTTCATTAGGAGGGCCCCACTTTTACCGTGCAAGAATGTGGGGGTAGAACAGAAAAACTCCAACATGTGTCAATTATATTTCAATTTCCCCAACTTATTAATGCAATTACTAGACAAAAAAGTTAAAGAGCGCTTTAATTATTTATGTATCGAATGCAGTTTGTATTGAGAACCGAACCACATGGTTTCAATTATCCACTTCGTTCAATTATGCTATATTAATACAAGCATTCCCTACTTTATATTAAAAATTAAATACGCGGATAGAGTCCCTTTAAAACTTTCTTATACGTTATGCTGTTAAAAACTCTAAGATTTAGTAACCATTAACTAATAGTGATCGAGTAAAAAGTTATCTTATTCCTTCGATCGCCAATTCTTGGAAATCTTTGGCTTGATGAGTTATTAAACGTAAAAATAATCTGCTAGCCTAAAATATATTGAGCTAAATAATGCTAACTGCATTTATGTGGCCGTAGTTGTAGGTCAACCACAGCCTAAAATATCTCACATATGGTTAATTCATTCGGTTTTCTTTCCAACTTCCGTATAACATCGTATATATTACTAGCTACAAATACCATTCTTAAAACATAATCGAAATATCTTTACAGAATCAAAATACATACCTACTTTGTTTATTAAGGTATATTATCGAAAGACATGATATATTCCTATTTTACTTTGTTCTAACTCGGATAAGTGTAAGCCGTCAACATGCTACGATTTACGACTCATCATCTACACCGAATAAAAATCTCGAGACAATGTCTTAACGTTTAAAAGTCGCACCAAATTTGAGCGGATCAATAGTTTGAGCACAAACAAAGTTGGTTTCCATGCAGACGGTGCAGAAAGTGCTCGGTGGCCTCTTGTATTTTTAATATCCCCTCGCCCCCCGCCTCCGCCCCTCGCCCCGACCGTCCCCCGTTTTAACATAATATAAAATTATAAGCGACATGAATCACGATAATGCGGCGCGGGCTGCGCGCGGCCAATTCACAAGTTTGCCGAGCCAGGGCCTACCCTCCTCGCCACCCTCGCCTAGAATAACTTAACAGTATATAAGATATTACGTCAAATGGTACATAAAAATGTTGGTAAAAAGATTTGACACCTATGGTAGAGAAATGTGCGTTCGAGAATATTCGACATTAAAGTCAATGTCAAAACGACCGGAACAGTTGCCTTATTGAAGCCCTCATTAGATAAGTATTAACTCTACATCAGTATGAACAAAAGGTAACCCATACGTTTAAACTTTAAGTGGTATGACTCCGGAGTCCGGACTGTCCTTTTCTTGACTTAAATTTTATGGCCATAATATACACTTCTGCAATTCTATAATATAAAGCTTTTGCAATTCTATTTAGTACCCTCAAGTTTAATTTCTTAAATTTAAATTGTATTGTAAGACTCAGAAAGTCCAACTACACAATTAAAATATAGATACTGACCTCCAATCGCAATAAAAATCAACCGCTGATTTACGGCTGTGTAAAAGCAAAATATGTATTGTTACTGTCTATAAAATGTTTGCAATGTACTGACATTAAAATAAAATTATCCATACACACGCCACAAATCACTTTTATTGCCAAAAATATAATAACTGACCTACTGGCTCGGCCGCTCTGCGCCCCGCGCAGTAGAGGCAAAAAGAAAAGTTTTATTTTTATAAGACAAGAAATTTATTATAGCTGATGGTCGTGTCGGTTTCGCGTTGCTTCGGAAATAGAACATAAATGCTCGCACTGACCCTAGGGGTTTCTAACTTGACAATGACCCGAACTTACCACTACTCTAAGAACTTTTCAAGTGACAAATATTGTGCTCAGGCTTGAGAGTAAGTATTTTTGAGGTATCTATATTTTTTGTACTAGCTTCCACATTGATACAGGAGTCTTTATTGCCGAAGTGTGTAACTTGTAAGCAATATTATACTCTGTGCTTCTTCGGGTATGGTCACAAGTCACACACAGGCCAGTAGTGCTAAGTAGGTAGGAAAGGTAGTAACCAAAATTATTTACCGATTTCGATTCTGAATTAAATTGAACCGAATAGGAAACACTCTATAATAATGCATAACAACTAGCGATCTACGAGACTAGTCAACAGTCATTCTTGGAGTAACCTTAAACTTGCAACTCTTAAAACCAAAACAAGTGTGAACTCTAAAGTTCTGCCCACTTCTATGGTTTATACATCTCTCTATACAGTACAAGGTGTAACAAAACAAAGTGAATAATACTTTAGGGATATAATATGTACCTCATCTTATATAGAGTTCACTGTGAAAGTAGCAGCATTGACAGAGCAAACGCCTGAGCGTCATGAATTTTCCCATACAAAAGTGAAAAAAGTGGCTTTTTCAGCGCTGCTGCTTTGACAATGAATTCTATGTACTAGTTCTAGGAACACGCTCTATTATCACTTGTCTTATATACTTAGTTATTACACCTTGTATATCTATACACTTCTATACACTGTCTAGAATCTGATCCGAAGTCATCGACACGATTATTCTACTTAATTGCAAGTGCAACTTACAATTGCATCCGTTTGAAGTATTAATATTAATTCCGAACCAGTCTCGAACCCGATACCAGAACACACCCTCGGTATTATACGCTCGTAATATTATAAACCTATATTAAATTCGCGGCTTTACATTCTTTTTATCTTCTTTCCGCTGCAGGGTTCTGTATATTTTAACTAAATTTTAAGGATTTTAATTCGTTCTGCATACTTTGGAATTTAGTACTTGATTGCTTGTTTTGTAAGATCAAGCTAACCCTTGAGCTGAGTTTTAGGTGGTTAAAAATTAACATTTGGTACTTCGATTTTTTTAATAATATGATACAAAAGACTTAAAATAAACCTAAATCCAAGTAAGATGTTATAAGATTATAACAAATACCACCAATATAATCAAACTATTGTACGCATCAAAATCTGTTGCGTAGTTTTAAATATCTGAGCATACTTAAAGAGAAATACATTGGAGTGCGACTTAGTTGTAGGTTATGTGGTAATGTTATAAATAAAAAAAAAACCGGCCAAATGCGAGTTGGACTCGCCCATGAAGGGTTCCGCAGCAACAATAAGGTTTATTTCTATAAATATAAAATGTTTTTGATTTATTTTTATATTTTAGTTGATTTAATGAAAGTTAAATTAAGGTTTACCATTTATGACGTATAAAAAAAACTACTTGTTAGATCTCGTTTAAACCAATTTTCGTTGGTAGTTTTTATAATAATGTACACCATATATATTTTTTACAATTATCATACCCCTACTTTAGAAGTTAGAGGGAGGGGGACACACATTTTACCACTTTGGAAGAGTATCTCTCGCAAACTATTCAGATTAGAAAAAAAATGTTATTAGAAACCTTAATATGATTTTTGAAGACCTATCCATAGATACCCTATACGCATAGGTTAGAAGAAAAAAATTTTTTTGTTTCAGTTGTACCTATGGGGACCTCTAAAATTTTTAATAATTTTTTCATTTTTGTATCAAAATCTTAATGCGGTTCACGACTACATCTACTCACTAAGTTTCAATAGTATAGCTCTTATAGTTTCGGAGAAAAGTGGCTGTGACATACGGACGGACAGACAGAGAGACAGACAGACAGACAGACAGTTCCGTTTTTGCCATTTTGGCTACGGAACCCTAAAAAAGACGGGTCGCACTCCGGAAGTGCCGGCAGAAGTGAAAACTTGATTATTAACGTTGTGCATTTTTTTTAACCCATTTTTTAGAAAAATCTATTATTAAAAATCGATTTTTTTTTAATTAATCGAAGTTACCCTTACAATCGATTAAATTTTTAACCCATTTTTTATGAAAATTGATTTTTAAAAAATCCATTTTTTTAATTAATCGAAACCCTTACAAATACAATCAATTCGAGTTCGAGTTCGACACAAAACACTACTCTCCAACCGTCTTACGGTTTTTCCTTGGTTTTTCGATCAGCACGAGAATCTGACGCGAGTTTCACAGTTTTACCCATCCCACAAAAGTGTTCAACGCCGCTAAAGAAGTTTTCACTCCAATAATACATTAAATAACAATTTTATATGTAGATATGTATATTATTATTGTAGTACGTTGAGGTAGGTACGCGCTGGGATAGTAATGTAATAAGGAAGGATACAAATAGGGTGATGGTTGTTGTAGTAATCGACGCAACAGTGTCACTAGGTATCCTAGATTTAGGGCTGTGCAAGCAACACAAACTTTTATATTCACAAAATATAATATAATAATTATTATGCATTATAAAATCTTGCCAGTATTACAAAAATATGGAATAACAAACTCATTAACCAAACATTAAGTTGCTCAAAAAACGGGAAATATTTCGCCCGCAAGGTGATGAATCTTGTTATTCCGAAATTCCACCCCTCACCACAATAGAATAAAACTATAAATAAAATATGTAATGCAACAAAAATCTTTTCAGCCAACTCCGGCTGGGCAAAATGGACTCTATCTTTAACTGATATGGTGCATTTCAGTTTGTGGTTACATAGTTGAAGAGCCTAATAAATATGTACACATTAAAGTCCATTTCGGAAGCTTTTCTCAGGGAGTCGAAGGAACTTCGTCGCGTTATAAATTTATGTATTTTTTAGTGACGGCCTTTGTTTACTTAGACTTCCTAGACGTCTTAGCTGCAATTCTGTTAATATATTACTGATTTAAAGATGAACGGATGAACTTTTAGCCTGTTGACTTGCTGAGTAATTTAGTATCTTATTGATTAATACTTAGTTAATTGACGAATGATGATGATTATTTTTGCAAATTGCAATTAAAACTACATGTTCTATGGCTAGTTAGCTAAC
Source organism: Lysandra bellargus (assembly GCA_905333045.1). Taxonomy (NCBI): domain Eukaryota; kingdom Metazoa; phylum Arthropoda; class Insecta; order Lepidoptera; family Lycaenidae; genus Lysandra; species Lysandra bellargus. Next base: position 5,985,351 of record HG995319.1, on the reverse strand, counting down.
TACACTTTGTCCTAACTCCTAGGCTCCTAAACAAATGAGTCCTAGATCTATTGTACCTAAATATATTATGTTGGCAACCCTAAAACGTGCTTGATACGAACATAATCGGATAGCACACGTATGAATAAACAGATATAAAAATTCACAAAACAATCGCACACAAGAATAACAACCAAGATCACTATCCAAATCGACTGGCGCGATAAAAATACAGTAAATAAAAAATTTCATACAAATTTTTATTATTACAACATTTTATTTATCATCTAAATCGTCGTTTACGACGAACAATGCCGGGCCCAAACAAAAGTGGGGCGCATAAAGAAAACAATAAAATTAGAATACATAAACACATAAAACGTTCGCGGCTGTCCGCGCATGCGTCCACTACGCTACTCGCTAAAAACGCGGGTTTGACTCCCGGGTCATGTAAGCGTCTGAGAGTGAACTACTTTATAGTTTATACTAAAGTGGCTGGTATAAATAGTCAGTAGTTCAGTACTCAAAATGCATCGCGGTCTCAAGACACGGTTCAGGGGGGTTATTATGACCTCTTATTTCCAGCCAGTTTACACCCTTAAAGTGGCTGGCTGTCGTTTTGGTATTATGATCTCTATTTTCCAGTCATTTTACAGCCAGCCAGCGGTCACGTGACACAAAACGAGCACAAAACCATAGATAAAACACACTGCTCTATTGTGAACTGAGTAGTATTTTTCGTATTATGACCAATTATGAGTACCACAGAGTAAAAACAACATTATCTGACATAAGCTGGCTTGCTCTTACGTCAAAAATAGCAATTCAATAAACGCCAAACAATATTAGCTTTTACTGAATGGTTTGCAGTTTAGTATTTTTTTTTAAGTGAAAGCTTCTTAAACGGCGTTGAGCACTTTTGTGGGATGGGTAAAAACTGTGAAACTCTCGTCAGATTTTCGTGTTGATCGAAAAACCATAGAAAAAGCGTAAGACGGTTGGAGAGTAGTGTTTTGTGTCGAACTCGAACGAAATGTACAGTCGGAAAAATAAGTTGTTTAGCAGAAATGTACAGTCGGAGTAATGAGTTGTTTAGCAGAAATGTACAGTCGGAGAAATGCGTTGTTTAGCAGAAATGTACAGTCGGAGAAATGCGTTGTTTAGCAGAAATGTACAGTCGGAGAAATGCGTTGTTTAGCAGAAATGTACAGTCGGGGAAATGAGTTGTTTAGCAGAATTCTCTCATTCATACTCATTCTTTCATTTTCTCATCATAACTCATTTCCCCGACTGTACATTTCTGCTTAGCACAATTTTCCCCGACTGTACATATCTGCTAAACAACTCATTTCTCCGACTGTACATTTCGTTCGAGTTCGAGTTCGACACAAAACACTACTCTCCAACCGTCTTACGCGTTTTGTATGGTTTTTCGATCAACACGAAAATCTGGCGCGAGTTTCACAGTTTTTAACCATCCCACAAAAGTGCTCAACGCCGCTAAAGAAGTTTTCACTTCAAAAATTCGTTACGTCAAGTTTAAAAAAAAATACTTTTACGTTTCCTAATATCACCTACATACTCGTCTGACGTTTAAAAAATATAATCCATTCATAGACAACCAAACTGGATAAATCCACAAAGAGAATATAATCACTACGTGTAAATCCAGTAAGAAAAATATTAGTTGGCTGGTTTTTGCCTGGAACAATTCACTTTCCGTAAATGGTCATAATAGCCCACCAGGCTCTATGATTGGTTGGCTGTCAAAATTTGGATCAATCACAGAGCCGAACCGCGTCATGAGACCGAGTCGCATCTTAAATACTGACTATTTATACCAGCCTAAGTCACAGTCAGTCGATCTACAGCACGGGTCAACTTACTTAGTTTTAAGTCGTTAATAAAATAATTAGGAACAGTATTTCAAGGCTGCATCAAAAACTAGTCAAATTAAGGCCGCCATCTTGCCAGAAGATTAATCGTAAAGCTTTATTATTCACAAAGCTTTATAAATCATAAGTCGCTCTTAAAATCTCTATACAAGAATCATAGACATATTATCCACAAATCTTTACAATACTCCCCTAAAAGGTCTCTACATAATTGTAATTCGTACACAAAGAACAAAAAGGTAATTTTCTTCAACTAAATACTTAGGAAATACTTTCTACTACTACCCACTAGACAGTACCACGTAAATTAGGCCGTACCCCCCACCCCCACTCCGGTTCGGGCGAGATTTATATGCAGAATAATATTATCTATTTGACAAATCTACATTAACATTAGCATTTCCGTAAACATGTCGTATATTCGGGAACAAAAGCAGTAGAAATTCGAAATTATTACTTTACACTTTTTCTAATTAAAAAAGAATACTAGGTAGGTTAGTATTAGTCGAGCTACGCTTTTGCAAGAAAAAAGAACGTGTAGTGTAGTAATACATACTTTGTTTTTAAAATAATAATCAGCAAGTAAATGAAATCACGACTATTATTAAAGTATTATATTATAATATAATACGTAACGTTACAACTTACATCCCACCTTAAATAAAATGCGCCATTTTGTAAAGTGCTCTAACATATCCCAAACAATGAAACCTACATCTCATTTAATTGCGTATGTAGATTTTGACACAATACAATAACCTTTCAAGGCCACAATGAAAAGGCGGCATTGTATCGTTTAATGTTTTTACTCTACACAATATAACATAAAATAGGCAATATAGAGCTCTACCTACATATTTTCAGTAGTTTTGATCGCAATCTTCTATTTTTTGCTTCCACGCGAATTTTCGGTAACATTAGTACTTAATCGCAATAATATATCAAAGCGTTACGCGAATTCTTCTAAATGTTGCGGAGATGTAGAGTATTACCGCCATAACGCGTAGGTCAGAGACGTCAATCGATTAAGAACCTTATTCTAACTCCTCAAGGTTTGAATCCACTTGGGATTATTGAAAACAGTGGGGAAGTCACAACGTCTGTGCGAGTACTGTCGTTTGGCAAAGGTTTTACACTGACACGAATATTTTTAAAGATATATAACGCTCACATTGTAATATTACTAAAATTTATAGCTTGGATGTAGCACATTTTTAAAAGGCACGATGTACCGTAAATTTGGAACTCGCCACGGGCGTTGTTCTTATCTACCGTTCAATTGTGGTGCAGCATGCTGACTTTTACCATAAAGTAGCATATATGGGTAATTCTATAAAAAATAAACTAATTTTTCACTTAAACGGGTAAAAGAACTTTAAGTTTAGCGGTTTATCACTTTTACTAAATTTATAAATGTTTTATAATACCAACACTTATTTACAAGAAAAGTAATAACACATTCACTAACTACAATACACTCATTAAATTACATTGTAGCTTCGATACTTTAATAATAAATAAAAAGAGAACGTTAAAACGATTTCACACGACTGTCCCCCGCACAATACTATATACAGCTGTATCAGATAAAATTATTCAAATGATACGATCTATTGTTTCAGAAACAATGATAAATATTATTATTATTACATATGTATAGCAAATATTTATGTACGTGGGTCTGATACAGGGCTACCTTGTCATTATTAGAAGTATTTTAGATGCGAGATAGGTAAACCACGCACTAAGTTTTTTTAATTAAAAAAACAACAGAAATTGTGAGTTACATATTTTGCTAGTAGAATTTTAATATAACCTATTACTTACAGAATAAAAATTTCAAATATAAAATATGTAATTATATCATTAAATCAAGATATCTGCACTGTATAACATTTTGTATTTAAACATTTTGTAGCTCTATATCTTTCTAAGATATTATGTTCCTAAAAATGCATTACAAAAAATACCCTTGCTCGGGCGACAAAACTTTTTAATCTTTTTACAAATAGAAAGTAGCTGATTCGTCGGGAATCTGAAGATACAAAAACCGTAGGCGCGGTGCAAAAGTATTCAGAATAATATTATTCGCGTAAACCTATGGCATCGTTATGTAACCTTCAATAACAGTTATTTGATAGTGTAAACGCAGCCTTAGCGACGTGGATACATGTACAGATACAATATAATATCGGAACACCGACGCAAAATCCTACACTCATCTATCAAAACGGAGCATTTAAATAAATTGTAAATTACAATGAACAGAATAAGTCATCGACCGCGGAGTCGCTTAGGGCCCCTGCACACTGCGCGATTCGCAACTTCAACAATTAATTAAAACTTGCAAGTGTGTTACGAAGCTTTTTAAAATAAACTGCTGATAAAGTTTAACAGTGAAGCCGAAACTGTATGTAAAACTTGTATACTTTCGGAATTCGGCCTCTTGGCGTTTCAATGATTGAAATTTTTAATTGTTTCCCGCTTATAAAATAAGCCGTGGAACTACGTATTTTTGGTTTAATTTTAAACTGGAGGACGATTGTGTTTTGTACGGGGAAAGAGGCGTTCAGCTGCTATAATATACATGAGACCACGTGACCAATTTGCCGTCGGCGAAAATGTGTGCAAAAACAAAGATAGCGTTTACAAAGATGTCATTTCAGAGCGGCGGGCGGCCCCACTGCATGTTACAGCAAACAATTTAAAATTTCACATACTAATATATTAATGCGAAGGTCTGTTATAGATGAGCCGATTTTTATGAAATTTAATATTGTGATAGTTCGAGCACCGGTTGTCATAGTTTTTGTCCCCAAAAGTTTGCGTAGATTTCTGTTGTAATCAAAAATTTAATTCTAAATTGAATATGATTTGATGAATTTAATAAGGAATGTGCATTCTCTTACAGTTTAGGGCAAAGGGCAATAAATGTCATTATCAATTTAAATTGTACGTCTTAACACAAGTGTGAAATATCCTCAAGAGATGAACCGCACACTACAATGTACATTGTCAGTACGTCTGTGTTACATAAGGCAATGTTCGAATATATCAAATGAATACGATACTAAAGATGACGATCTTTCGCACAAAATTTTCATTTCAACTAATATGTAACATATTTAAAAAAAATCTTAAATATTTTAACGTACTGCTTTGGTATACTGGGGCACTAAAACTGGGAACAGATAAGCCCTGCCCTTACAATGCGTAAGTCAATGCTCACGAATGAAATCGACCTTCGCCGCATAATGGACGATAATAAATGATCTTAACTAAACCGCTATAAAAAATCACATCATTAAAGTATTAATTACAACTATATGAGGTTATGACGGGTTTGTGGCGTTGGGAACATATTCTCAAGACTCGGAAGTCACTTCGATTACAAGCTGTCACACTGGCACATACCATGAGTGAAACAGCCTGCGTTCGATTCATGAAAATAGAGTCCAGCTATTGAATACGCATTTACATCTATTAATTAAGTCTGCGCCGAGTGCCGACCTTATTTAGACAAAGATTATTGATTATCACTTTTATAAGCTAAGAAAAGGCAATAAGTGTAAAAAGCAGAAGTGTCCATCTTCATATTTTTTAGTTTTGAATCTGCACAGACTCGGTTATTTTAATCATACATTAATGCAGTATAAATCCAGTCCGGATAGGAAATCAGTTTTCTCATAATACTTACCTGATATTATATTAAACTAGCGCTAAATGTGGTCTGATAGGTCAAAATCAGTCGTTAGTCGTTTGGCGTAAATGAGCATACGATTTTTTTTATCCAGGCTGTATTGAAGCTGTATTAATGTTGGATTAAATCAGCAGAATCGAGGTCCTGTTTTATTAAGGAACGAGACGCGGTGACAATGACCAATATAATAAAATATGACAAATTGTGAAGTGTCATGAGCATTTGTTCTAATTTAAAATCAATTTGCTCGCGAAAATTGCGAGTGAATACGGGCCGTTTTTTTCTTTGTCTTCATTAACAATATAATTTTCCACAGACATGCAGTCTAATTAGTTGAACACATAACAAAGCATTTAGTCTCTTGATTATAACTTACTTAAGAACGTGCATCCTACACAACAAAAAGTTGTTTCTGTATTTTGCAAACGTGGCTTTATTTTAAAGTATGAAATAATACTAACGAAACATAGTTTAGTTTTTAAAACTTGATATATTTTATTCAAGATTATAATAATAATAATACTTTTATAGCGATATCGTATCGTTGATTCTAACGGAGGCTCCATAGCTCCAAATGCGCGACTTTACGCGTCATGATGCGATGTCGTACCATGTTATACAGCCTAAGGCTTTGTTTTTTTGCACACAGCTAATCTATTGTAGGTCTCTATTAGCATATCAGCCAAACACGTCGTTATAGGCGTCCACCTGAACGTCACAATCGGCCGGGGGCGTCATAGGATTGTTAATGTCATACCATTACAATTGCTTATAAGATTGATAGGATAATACAGGAGGCAACGCTAATAAACGTACGGTAATTATAGCTCATAAGCTGTCAGATCCATTGTGGGGCAAATGCGCCTTAGTAAAGCTAAAATAGTGCAAATCACGACAGGTGGTGGTACAAAAAACTAAATGACAAAATTATTACGAATCTATTGATATACCTATTGAGGTATATCAATAGATTCGTAATAATTTTGTCATTACATTTATAATTGTATAAAAAGCAAAAACGATAGGTTCGTGATAGGTATTTGTGAATACTTATACAGTATACATATACAAATTAATGGAAATTTGACCAGGTGTTGCAGCATCACCTGGTAATCATCACCTGGTATCATATTTGATAAGTATCCAACTCCTCGCCAACTTAGAGCAGAGGTTTCGTGTTTGGGCTCATTTTAATTGCGACAACCAGTAAGACGTGGATAAACAGTTAATATTTGCATGCTGCTGCTGCAGCATCACCTGGATTCTATAGGAGCCGAGCTCCGTATGGACTCAAAGTAGAGGTTTCGTGTTTTTTTTATGAAATAAGAGGGCAAACGAGCAAACGGGTCACCTGATAGAAAGCAACTTCCGTCGCTCATCAGAAGAGCTGCAGGTGCGTTGCCGGCCTCTTAAGAGGGAATAGGGTAATAGGAGAGGGTAAGGCTGGGAAGGGAAGGGAATAGGGGAGCGTAGGGAAGGGAATAGGATAGGGGATTGGGCCTCCGGTAAACTCACTCGGCGAAACACAGCGCTGTTTCACGCCGGTTTTCTGTGAGAAAGTGGTATTTCTCCGGTCGAGCTGGCCCGTTCGTGCCAAAGCATGGCTCTCCCACGTATATAAACGTGTTTGGATACATAATATTAAGGTGACGCCGCGTTAAAGTAAGAAACCGTGTTGGATATGTTTTAGATTGCTTGTTTTCTATGAGAGGCCGGGCCGGCTTCTCATAGAAAACAAGCAATGGAACAGCAAAAAATGGAAAGGGCATAAGCAACAAAATGGTTTTTGTTGCGTAATTTAAAAACCATAAATACATTTCATATAAGCTATGCACATATTAAAGTGTATGCTTCAACCAATTTATGTACAAATTTTGGAACCTTAAATCACTCTCCTCTGTTGGAAAAATAGGAATCCCTTTTTTTACAGCGGTCTTTTCGATTGATAATTCTGTGTTATAAAAGTTGTCCAATCGTGTTATGCTATGGGCAATTCAAAGACAAAGACATGATGAATACTGACAATGAACTTTAGTTTCTTAGCTTTAGTCATTGCTGAGAAAAATCGGCATCGCTACAGCGAAATTATCAAGGCGTCGCCTTAACGGCCTCATCGAAAAGGATATTTATAGATGGTAATCATGTTGATCCTGTTCATAGGAGTTATTCTGCAGTATAACCTACACAAGTTTAAAAAGCATGAAATTAACTTAAATTAAGAAATTAAAAAAAAAACCCAGCCAAACAACTTTAAAAAGCAATTAAATAATATTTACTGACTTTAAGTTTGAATAATTCCTAATTGTAAAGTAATATTTTAGTCCATAATTGTTGTCACGGTGTGTCCGTAGACCGCTAATGTTGATTTTTGATTTCACATAGCATTATAGTTTAAGGGTCAGTTCACAGCGAACCGAATCGAGATTCGAGAATTGTCTCGAATCTTGATTTCTATTTTGTATTTGCATTTTGTATCGTCAAGTCCCTGATTGCAGGATATGTATCGCATACCGATACACTTTTGCATTTATAATGTTAGTATGGATAGATAATATGGATGAAAAATCTTTTTAGCTTCAGCATAATAAGGTAAAATCTATTTTTAAAAAATACGGACAATATTGCAGTACATTTCCTACGTCTATAGTTAAAAACGTTGGAGACTTTGTCTGCCTGTCATAATAGAAAATGATTGTTTGTATTTTACGATCGTCCGCCTTGGCGACGCCACCTCGGTCTATTAGGGGTTGGTACAGGTCTATTACATTTATAAGAAGCTATTAATAACATACTTCATATTATATTACACAATACTTATGAAACTTTCCTCAGTCTAAGATGTATATTTTAGGGATCTGACTAGTTCTTAATCCTTGGGCGTTCCATACGGAGATTCCGTAATTTACCGTGTTTAGGGGCTTATAAACTCATAATTTGAAAGCTACAAAGTTATAATAAAAATACAGCAATAATCTTCACCATATCGACATTCCTTTTCACGTTTTGAATTTTCTATTTTTGTTTATTATACTAATGATATCAGCTTCCAAAGTAACCATTAGGTTACACCGTAGAGATCAACTACGATAATATGGCGCGCCCCTCCAAATGACTGTTTCAATGTGTGCAGTCACATCCTTATGAAAGAGTTTGTATGTAGTAATTATTCAACCAATCACAGTACACGTAATATTTCAGTTAATGTCACTTATTACCAAGATTTGTTGGTCAGCTAATCATAACTAGGCTACCGCCGCGCGAGACAACGCACATCAAACGTTTTGACAACGCACTTCAAACGTTTTGAATTTTGGAGGGGCGCGCCAAGTTATCGTAGTTAATCTCTACACGGCTAGGATTTAAAGTCGAATTTAGACCATCGGGCGATCTCTAGTAATTATTATTTTGATAACATAAATTAAGATTAGATCCAGATCAGGACAGGTGTTTTGGAGATCGGAAGTTTTTTGGGTGTATGTTGCACACCTACAGTTTGTTCTAAATAATTAGGTATACTTACACGATTTTTACAGAACAAGTCTTAAACTTAATTTTAATAACTGCTAATTTAAAAAATATAATTTTATTGGTATTAGAGCAATACCCGCAGACCATGTTTGTCTATGAATCAAATTCCCTGATGTTACATAGTTTCTAACTAATTCTATTAGTCCTCTATATTTCTCTCACGATTCTCTCCTCTATTCGTGGTTTTTCTACCGCTATTGTAAATACATAATAGGTAATCAATAATAATTAATAATATCTATGGACGCTTCACACCACTTCAGTCTGGCCCCGTGCTAAGTACCCGAAGGACTTGTGTTACGGGTACCAGACAACGGAAATATATTTAATACTTTTATACTATACATATATTTAAGATTTTTATTATATGATACACATATTTAATATACATCCATGACCCAGGAACTTTATAAACTTTTTGTTCCGTCGGCGGGACTCGAACCCGCGACCTCCGGCTTGAGCTCAACGCGCTCACCACTGCGCCACGGAGGTCGTCAATAATGTATAATTCTTTACAGTAAATAACTTATCGACAATAACAAATGTAACAGCTTTTTGTTTTGATTGTCTTTTTATGTAGTTCGGCTTTCCATCATTTTGTAACGTATGTTACTTATTTATCTTATCTTGTTGCAATTGTATCATGTATAATATATGACTTACCTGAAATAAAAAAAGATAACGAAATTAATATTTAAATTGTTTAACAGCAACAAAATATAAAACAAATGTTGTAAAGTTCATTTCAAAATGAGTCAGTGAGAGACCCATCATTTTACAGGGTGTCACAATACTAAGTGATAACACTTTAGGGTGTGTATGAATCCCACGCTCAGAGTTTACTGTGAAAATAGCAGCGTGGGAATAATCGTTTTTTTTTTTACTTTTGTGCACTGGTGAAATTCATGACGGTCAGGCGCTTGCCCATACAAATCACAAAAAAATGCTCTTTCAGCGCTGCTACTTTCACAGTAAACTCTATATGTATAAGTGACACATACAAACCCTAAAGTATTATCACTTAGTTTTGTGACATCCTGTTTTTTTTTAAGAAGGCAGGTCGTTATAGCCCTGACGTCACTGCGACCCATGAGGATCTATTGTGACTCCTTCGCACTAGAGAATCAGCCCCAACCCAATGCTGCTCATAAATTGAACGATATTGTTGGGGTTGGTGTCACGAATTTCCTCTGTGGATGAGTATTCGTGGCGACCAAGGTGCCTGTTCCTGCTCTGTAGTAGAGCAGGACAGTCGAGGAGAAGGTGAATAGGTGTTTCATACTCCTCCTCACAGAATCTGCAAGTCGTTATGCTACAAATACCCATTCTGTTTAGGTGTTTGTTGAGCTTGCAGTGCCCAGTTAGGCTTCTGGTAAGGATTCTTAATTGGTTCCTACCCAAGGTGAGCACTAATTCTGATAGTTTCTTGTCGAAGCCAGGAATTAGTGCCTTGGAGTGTTCAAGGCCAGGGGTCTCAGCCCATTGCTTCCTGCATAGTCTGTGACCCCATTCCTTGAGCACTTGCTTTGTGGTACTAGGAGTTATAGCACAGACTGGTTCTGGGCCATATATGAGACTCTCGGCCCCAAGCCTAGCTAGTTCGTCAGCGGTTTCATTGCCGGGGACGTTGCTGTGGCCCGGGACCCATACTAGGCGGATGTTGTTGTTCCTTCCCAGCATATTTAACGTCTCAATGCATTCCAGAACTAATTTGGACGAGACTTCTGCGGCAGTCAGTGCTTTAAGTGCAGCTTGACTATCGGAGAAGATAAACACGTTTTTATTAACTAGGGCCATCTCCAGGCTTTCTAGTGAACAACCGAGGATAGCGAAGACTTCAGCCTGAAACACGGTCGCAAACTCTCCCAAACAGGCGTATTTGCCCCTTGGTGGCCTGCCTCCGTAGAATCCCGCTCCCGCACGGTTGTCTTTCCTTGATCCATCCGTGAACCAAACTATGTCGCTAGGGCGGACATCGATTGGGATTTTCCTTTCCTAGTCCTCCCTGGAAGGTATAAAAAGCTGGTATAGCTTCGAAAAGCTATGCACCTTGATCATGGCATCTGATGGCATGGCCATGACAGATGATTCACTGAGAGACTGTACTAGCTGTCGAAATGGGGTGGAGACCCAATTCGTCCTGCCCGCCGTCCTGGCCCTGAGAGCCAACTTTTTGGCCTCCATCTGAACAAGCAGAGGAAGCGGAGTTAAGTTAATCAGGGCCTCGAGGGAAGCGGTGGGTGTTGACGAGAGTGCACCCGTGATTATTAGACATGCCAGTCTCTGTACGCTGTTTAGACTTTTATTACAGTTTACTTGTTCAGCCTTTTTATGCCACACTACGCAGCCATATGTGGTAATCGGTCTCACTACGGCTGTATATAACCATAGCATTGCCTTCGGCCGAATACCCCATTTAGAGCTGACAAGCTTCCAACAGGAACCCAGAGCACATCTAGCCTTTTTCGTAATATACTCGATGTGCTTATTCCAAGTGAGTCCTTTATCTAGGATTACTCCTAGATATTTGACAACACCCGCAAACTTAATAGTTTTCCCGAAGAGTGTTGGGGGTCTTAGTCCCTCCAACTTCCTCTTTTTGGTGAAAGGTATTAAGACCGTCTTATCAGCGTTTACTGTTAGCTTGACTCTTTGGCACCAATCCTCGACGACCCTTAGTGCTGACTGCATCAACCCAGCGACCACAGATGCGCATTTACCTACCACCATGATCGCCAGGTCGTCAGCGTACCCTTGAGCGTAGTAACCTAAGAGGTTCAGTTCCCTTAGTAGTTCATCCACTACCAGGGACCATTCCAGAGGTGACAGCACACCTCCTTGTGGGCAACCTTGTATCAGCCTGATTTTGAGTGTCAGATCCATGATAGTCGATGAGGCTACCCTGTTGTCGAGCGTGGCTTTGATCCATTTCCTAGTAGTTGGATCTATATTCTTTGAAGCCAGGCCATTTGTGATAGAGCTGGTTGAAGTGTTGTCGAATGCGCCTTCAATATCAAGGAAGACACACAACGCAATCTCTTTATCTTCAATTGCTCTATCAATCCGATCTACCAAGTCCATTAGGGCCGTCTCGGTAGATTTGCCTTTTTGGTAGGCATGTTGTCTTTCATGCAGCGGCATTTTAGTGAGATAGGTGTCCCTTATGTGTAGGTTGACCACCTTCTCCATTGTTTTAAGCATGGAAGAGGTGAGGCTAATTGGTCTATATGACTTTGGTAGAGCTTTGTCCCTGTCCCCACTCTTGGGTATGTAGGACACCCTTACCTTTGTCCATGCCAATGGAATGTAGCCCCAGTCGAAACTAGCTCTGAATATTTTCAGTAGCAGAGGAAGGATAATATCCTTGCCCTGCTGTAGGAGGGCCGGAAATATATTATCCTCGCCGCTTAGGTCTTGTAAGGCTTGAAACTGTCCATTGCCCATGTGACTCGGTCAGGCTTAAAGATCACGGAAGCTCTTCTCCAATCGTCAACTGATGGTCTCGTTTTAACAATCGTATGAGAGAAGGCTTCGTGATTTTCGAGATGGATACTGTTGGGGAAGTGGACTTCGGCTAGTAATCTTAGCGTTTCTTCCGCCGTTTTAGTATAAGTACCATCTGGCCTCTTCAGAGTGCTGGGATGAGAGCTAGGGATCTTAGATATGAATGTATATATTGTCTGGAGGTTTGCGAGGTGTTATTCACTTCCTCACAGAACCTTGCCCAAGAGCGTCTTTTGGCCTTCCTTAGCTCCCTATTAAACGTCGTCAGGGCGGTTCTGTATGCGTCCCAGTTCCCGTCTCTTTTGGCTCTGTTGAACAGAGCTCGGGTCTCTTTCCTGAGTTACGCCAGAGTACCGTTCCACCAAGGTATGTTGCGTTTACTTGACGTTTTCTCAACAGGACAGCTTCTGAGGTAAGCATCATTCAAGCCATGCTCCAGCTCTCCCACCGTTAGTTCCAGTTGTTCTACGGTCTTGACAGCTTTGTTGACAGCTGCGAGGTTTATCTGCAACTCCTCTCTGAATACACTCCAGTTTGTGGCCTTTGGGTTCCTATATGTTACCTCTTCACCAGGCATACTGTTGTGTATATCAAACCTGATGTAACAGTGATCGGACAGTGAGTTGTCGTCCGATACGTACCAGTTGCAGGCGCGATGCCGTATAGGGCCTGTACAAACTGTTATGTCAAGGACCTCCTGTCTCAGTGGGTTGATAAACGTTGGTTTAGTACCCTGATTCAAGGTGTGGAGGTTGTTAGTAAGCAAGAAGTCAAATAGTTTCTCATCTCTGGAGTTAGCGTCGGTGCTGCCCCAACTTGTGTGGTGTGAGTTGCAATCGCTTCCCAGGATCCAACTTAGGATACGCTGATTCCCGACGTAGTCTATTACCGGTGATAGCTGCGTAATAGCTGCGTCCGGTGATAGCGACATCCTGTATAACTTTACCAATAAAACTATCACACTTGAAACCGATTTCCAAAAAAGCTCCTATTTTGTTGACAACACGTGATGTGACACGTCGGGTGGCGTTTTAACTCGGCCCTGACATTGGCTCGACTCAATGACGACTTTATTGACAATGTTCCGCTCTACATCCTAAACGGGTCACGATAATATCAAGATACTGAAAACGGTGTGACCACCCTGACATACTATGAATACTACTGTATGTATAATACAGGGTGTAACAAAACAAAGTGATAATACTTTAGGGTGTGTATGTGTTATAGAGTTCACTGTGAAAGTAGCAGCGCTGAAAGACCTTTTTTTTTTTTGTGATTTGTATGAGCAAGCGACCCAAGTCCCAAAGTTACTAGTTTTTCCCTACAAAAGTAAAAAAAAACCCTATATGAAACGTATACAACCGTATGTAGATAGGTTGAGAAAGAAGTTGATTCCTATGCAGATGGCGAACCTACGTAATTTGGTAGAGTTACGTCAAAGTTCAAAACTTCAAACCCAGCCATAATATCACGACTAATATTGAATTGACAACCCGACCAAATTACGTCAACTGCCTAGGAATCAATTTCTTCGATGGTACTTCTGCATGTTTAACATTATACACTGTGAGACTACAAAATCAAAAGCACAGAGACAAGTGAATTTTGTCTATTGCGTGTACACGGAAGTCGGAGTGAAAATGATGAATACGAAAGAACAACAGCAATTCAACTTGACGGAAAAGCGAGTTCAGTTTCTCCGTGAGAGTTGTTTTTTCGTAATAATTGTGCTAATAATGTATACGCACGCCCATATTTATATTAAATTCTTTGTAATCGTAACGTTTAAGCGATGGAGCGGAAACCGGAACGCGATTAAAATCGTATATCAACTAATCAATAAATTTTAGCAAAATGTTTTTAATCTTGGCGTTGAATTTTAGAAGGTTGGCAAAGCGAAGAACGCGTGTATATAGGTAAGTTAAATTTTGTCACTTTAGTTACCTACTATAGATAATCCTATTGGCATTCCTGGTATTTTCAAAGAAAAATCTCAATTATTCACAGCTGTTTGCCAATGATGGGGTAAATGAGTTATACAATTTCCAAAAAATGTTTGGCGTATATTGTACGTAGAGGTAATGGAGGTTAATTTTAGATAATTTTAAAAACGTCAATAATAGAGTTTTGTGTGTGTCCGCTAAAATATGTAATTTGTCTTTATGACTGTACAAGTAATAAGCCACCAACGTTCACATAATCACTGTTATTTTATACCTAACAACAAATTTCCGTTTGTTGTTACTCGTTGTATATTTTATATTAGTAATCCTTGGATACGTCAAATTAATACGTGTGGTGGGTCCAGCAGCCGTACTAATATTTAACATACGAAAATATTATTATAAAAAACCAAAATATTATACTTATTTCTATTACGTCTTGACGCTATATCTATGATCCGATTTTGGTAAAATGTGGTATAGACTTTCCCCAAAACAAGGACAGTTTTTATAACAACCAATATGTACCTTGTTATTGTATGAACCCTCACTTACAGGAGAAAATGGACCCTTATGACCCTTACTTAATATTAACGCATCTTATGCCTTCGATGTCCACTGTCTTTATCTGTCACTTGATGTTTCTAAGCAGACCTTGGTTGTAATGTTATTGTGTAAATAATTTTATTAGTTAGGGAGCTAATTAATAGAACTGTTGACCTTTTAATGAACTAGCATTAAGATAAAAAAATAATTAAGTAGTCCTTATTAACCTATTCTTTTCGAAAGAGACATTCTCTCCGACCTTTGCCAATTGCTTACAATAATTAGTCAAGAGTAAAAAACAATTTAAAGAGCAAGACTTTCTTATATTTACAAAGATAATATTAGCATTTACCGATACAACTGTACAAGTAACGATATACTAAATTAATTACAACAGCATGTTATCTACAATTAATTTATTAATTAAGAGTGCACTGCAGTCAACGCGTCGACACAACGATGGGCGTTAAAAAAAACGCTTGTTATTTTACATTGTATCAGGGGAAAATAAAACACTATAAATATACTTACTTGAAATATCAGTAACTTCGATGTGAAGAGCATAAGGCTCTTTTATTAATAATAATATCTTCGAAACTAAGATATTTTGGATATATTATGCCTACGAAGCGATTTAGATAAGTGACATATAAATAGTCACATCGCAAATTTTGGTCTACAATGTTTGATCTTAGAGAAAATACTCAGAAAATCGTCAAGAGCGTTTGTGTAGAGAAAATCACGACTAGCGTAGCCTTAAATAACATAGTAAAAACTCAGCGTGATAGGCGTTGGCTATATTCTGTATAATAAAAACTTATTATTATCATAATAATATGGAAACGTGTTGCATTTCCTGCATTTATTATAATGTAGAGTTATACTTTTATTATTGTTATCAGTAACCGTGTTAACATTATAATTAGCAGTTTATATTATGGGTCAATGTTCTACGTTTCTGCATAGAATAATGACAGGCAGAAAGAGAAACAATAAGGGTGTCTTGTAGTTAGTACGCATCCGTGGTTCAGGGGGGTTAGAGCGTGGCTTTTGAAAAATGATGTTTTCAAGTTTAGTTAGGACAATGAATATATAATACCTAATTATTACCTGACAAGAAATATGATCCGTATGTCGGAGGGGCATATACAATAGTCGGTCCTGCACCTGATCTCTCTCCAGTCGTATCGGTCATCAGTCCTACTGCGTTATAAGAGTAAAGGAAGAGAAAGTGCTCTTATGCTCTGCGCATACATTTGGGCACTATAAGAGTCACTTTTACGTAGCTAGCCTTTAAGAAACAGATCACCGATACAGATGTGATGACATTACTAGTTAAAAAGTTCGAAACTTAAAAAGTTTCGAAAAAATCGCGATGTGTGCGCAGCCTTCTCGTGACAAAAGTTAAATCCGACGTGAACGAAAGCAATTCGGAATCCACTACATGGCATTACGATTTATTAACTTCCATTGATTTATTATATTTCATATGAAACTCGGTGAATTTAATAAAAACGCTGAAAATCGCTGCGAATTTTTTACGATCGTTCGCTTCATATTTATGACGTACAATGAAATAAAAATGAGTTTTGCTCAGAAATTAATTGTATAATGCACCTTTAGTTGCAAGACCATTGAGTAGGTTAATCATCAACATTGTCTAGTATCTAACTGATTTAAAATAAGCAGCGGTACGAAATTAAGCTTCTAAACATGCAATAATAAGATAACATGAATATTGCTATATTTTGCGAAAACATATTCCATTAATGCTTAAACACTCGAACGCGTAGATAACATTTTTAAAAGTCGATATTGAAAAAACAAAATATTCACCAAATCTCCGTAAGATTTTTAAAGCTAGACATTTAAAAGCACAATTTCACCTGTTCCCGTTCTTCGAGATAGATAAATTTTAGTACAAACTAGGCCGAGGTATTTTGTTCCACATAGGTATCACGCAACTTATGCAAAAGTTTCGCATACACTTTGTTGCTTCTAGAAAGATTAATAGCAAAACTTGGAGTGATGATGATGACTTATATTGTCTATGCTTTTTATTTACGACTCAAATTCAATCCCTAGACATAATGTACCCTCACGTTAGTCGCTGGCCTTAAATGGCCTTCTCTAATCCAGTTAGGTATATCAAAGGGCTCGGCCAGTTTCACTTACTGTCCATTTATTGTACATCTAGTACTCTGGATATTTCGGAATACGCCCGTAAGATTTACGGGTTTTAACCCCTGACCAAAAAGAGAGGTAAATTTGACGTGTCTGTCTGTCTGTCCGGGGTATCGTAGCATGTAAACAGATGGACCGATATTGTAGTTTGTATATTTGTCAGCTTTTATAATTTATCAACTCCTCCATTGTTGGGAAAGGGATTATTTTTTTAATTTCGTAATTTACTCTTCTTCCGTGTAAGATTCTCGATCGTGTATAAGCGCTTTTATTTAGCGGATATTCCTTTATAGAAAATGTATATAACTGAAAAGTTTTTGCTCATAAATATTAAATTATCGATTAACCTACAATATGTCTTAAGGTGCGCGCTTTAAATATGTTTTTACTGTGACAGAATTGGACATATGAAAATTATTGGTAGGAAGTATAAAATTAACACTTGCTCGTTAAGCCGACGGCTCAATAAGACTGGTTTAACGCTTCATCGGTCTATATTTAATTTGCAACTATAATAAAGTATTAAATTATAGTTCTATTTTATCTTGGACCAATTAGACGGTGAACAGTGTTTTTGTAATGCAATTACTGGACTACCGACTTGTGAGTCAAAATTACTCATTTAATAAACTTTCGAATACAGTGTTTTGTTTGGTATGTATCAGCACCTGGTGAGTTTTGTAAAGTGTTACTTTAAAGACAGCGCGGCGGTTGTTGTGCTCGGGGGTGAGTGTCTAAAGGTGCCTCTTCAGAATGGTCCACGCTGGCCCACTAAGCGCCATCGCCATTGTGTAGACACACGAAAGTTTTCGTGTGTCTGCCTGTCTGTCTGTTACCTCTTCACGCTCGAATCGCTGAACCGATTTGGCTGAAATTTGGTATGGAGATACTTCGAGTCCCGGGAAAGGACATAGGATAGTTTTTATCCCGGAAAAATGTATGGGTCCAGCGCGATAAACGAATTTTAGCGCAACGGAGTTGCGGGCGTCATCTAGTCCTACTTATTATATTTGCGTTTGTCTCTGTGATCGTCGTATCCATAGGGGCAAGAAGAGCATAATATATGCCAAAGAGGACTTTGGCAGATCCTAATTTAAATAACTTGCTAAGTTAGGTTAGGTCACAACAAAATGCGTTATAATAAGTCTGTCTTGGACAAACTAAAATAATAACAGTTAGTCAAACACGACTCTCACAAAACGAACCAACAATGGTTGCCAACAGCACTCCTTCGCCGTAATTGTTGTATTGTGTGATTTTAACTACAGTTTAATTTTAACTATTCCATGCATTGAATAATTAACCGAGAAAACAATTAACTTTGTGTTTCTCTTGAGTTCGGATCCTTTAGTTTGTCCAGAGAAAGCAGCGCCTCAAATATTATTTATAAAAAAAATGTTTTGCGTATAATATTAATCATCTATACCTACTTCCATACTAATATGTATTATAAATGCGAAAGTATATATCTGTCTGTCTGTCCGTCTACCTGTCTGTTACCTCTTCACGCCCAAACCGCTAGACCGATTTTTCTGTTTTTAGTATGGAGATACTTTGAGACCGGGGAAAGGAAATAAAATACTTTTTATCCCGGAAAATGTACGGTTTCCGCGCGATAAATGAATTTTGGCGCAACGAAGTTGCGGGCGTCATCTTGTAATGTATATTTGGCCACCAACAAAAATGTATGACCAGCGCAATGTTACGAGTATGGAAAATATTAACTAAACGTTAATTGTGCGTTATCCAGTTAGACTGCAGATTAACAAGGTATTCTGCAGATTATCTGGGTGAGACAGTTAAAGTGAAAAAAGTTTATTCTATTGTCATTAAATTACATAAAACAGTTTCTTGTTTGAATAAAACATTATTTAGTTGTAGAGAATTATTTAATACGAGCTTTTGCCCACGGCTTCGCTCGCATTAAGAAGTATTATTATATACAAACTTTCATCCCCTATTTGAACCCTTTGGGGTTGGAATTTATCAAAATCCTTTCTTAGCGGATGCCTACGTCATAATGTCTACCTGCATGCCAAATTTCAGCCCGATCAGTCCAGTGGTTTGGGCTGTGCGTTGATAGGTCACCATGTCAGTCAGTCACCTTTGAGTTTTATATATGTATATAGATATTTTTTGGACATAAACAAAATGAATAAATTTTAAGTAAAATGTTACCTACTTCACTAACAAAATATAACAGATCATATCAACTAGAAAAAAACCAATCAAAGTAACATGTACTTACACTAATTTAAAAAGTTTACATAAAAGTAAAATTAGTATGCAAATTGCTAGCAGACTGTTAGTTTTTTTAATTGTCACTCAAGAAGCTATTTTAGCGTTTCAGTTTTAAGTGTACATATAGAATATTATTTTCGACAATCTCACAAAAATATGAACTAACAAATAGCTATGCTTTTTGAAACAAAACCGAATAAATTATTATTGAATTCCAAATCACTAAAGTGACTATTTCACTAGTTAGTAAAATGAAAAATTGAATTATTAATGATAACTAGTAAACTGTTTTGTTATATGTTTTGTTTGCTGTGCTCGCGTGTGTATTTTATCCTGAAATCGCAATTACAATTAAGACTGATCGGAATCACAAGTCACGTGACGATGGCACTGATGACAGGAATGATGCAAAAACACGACCTACTGTTTGGAAATTACCCAATTATCATTTTACTTAGGATTAAAATCGAAGGAGTGCACGTGCAGCTTAAGAAATTTCAATAATTTATGAATAACTTCAAAATACTAAAAATATCGGCTTCATATTAGCATATTACTTTAAATATCATTAATTAAGAAAAACGATTTTTTTCTTATAGTAAGTACATAACATAAGATTTTAATTACATATTACATTTTAATCTTATATGTAGTATACGAAATCAGTTCAGCGGTTTCAGCTATAATATACTTACCTACACATATTAAAATATGGTAAAAATTAAACATTAAACAAAAAAGGTCGCATCGTTCTATTTTATTTTACAGTGTCCTTGATTATATGAAAACAGAAGTACTAATGTGCTAAATAATATAGAACCACTCTTCAGTGCAACTTGAATGTAAATTGGGTAATTAAAGTTAAACCGGTAAACCGGTTCAAACCGCCGCACTGAAACAGCCTAAAAGGAGGACCAAATAGAGTTCTAATAATTAATGTAGCTTGTAGTGATTTTCATAAATTATAATTGCTAAAGATGCTGAAATCGAACATTGATCAGGATCTTATTGTTGATATTTTTCTTTTAAATTCCTAGTGTTAAATGTAATTTAAGGGATGTAGATTACGATAAATCAAAAATAACAATCATTTGTTTGTGTTTAGGAAGTCGTTCAATATTTTCAAGGTTCACAGAAAACTTACAAAATAAAAACTTTTTATTCTGTTACTTTACAAAATGTTATACCTATTTAATCCTGGTATAGGAAAATTAAATCCTGTACTGCTTATTACGCTTTGATAATTACTTTTTAATAATTAAACAAAAAGACTCATTATTTCATTTTTAATTTTATAATTACAGACCAATTAAATTAAAGCAATTAAAAATATAAAATTTTGTGTAATAAAGTAATTAGGAAACATAATAATTATTACTTATTACTTGTAGATACTTCCTGTAAAGTAATATTAAAATGTAGATAATTTTAGATGTACTATAAATTACTACTTACTGCTTGCAACTAACAATAATACGAGTATTACCTATAGGCTATACGTTTACGCAGAAATTAGTTCATCGCGAACCGTACATTTTTCCGGTATAAAACTGTTCACAGTGCAGTCCTCTCCAGTTTTTAGACTTTCCTATAACAGACATACATATTACATATTCATTTATAAGATTAGTAGATGAATAAATATACAGGTGCATGCAATAATAAAATGCTGTTATAATGCCTAGTACCGTTTTTCTTATCTCTAAAATTAATAGCCGTGCAATAATTATTTAATGATCCTTAATGTTAAAATAAACTCCTAATTGCAGTATGTAAACATAATTACTGTTAAATATTTTTTGAACAAAATTAACGCAAAAACTTAAACAAGAAGCAGTGATTAATATCGTTAATTTGTAAGAATTATATTATTAGTATCAATAATTAGTCTTGTGGAATTAAAACATTCACTTACATACATATTTTAATCTTCAATCTGCATGCTAAGAACGCCCCTTACTAATAAAAAGATCTACAATACAGATTTTTAGTTAAAGCATTTTGTCAATGTTAGACACATAAGATTATGTATTTTATTATCCTTTATAGTTTTAACAGATTTTAAGTACCAAAGATTGTGATACACTGGATCTTTTCATTAGTAAATAGGAAAGTCATTATTATTATTTGGTTTTAAAATAAAAATTTAGTATTTTTCCTTTTTATCGGTACAGAAATCAATATTTAAATTGATGGATATTAAAAATGTATGTTATTTTGAAAGATATTGTCCAAGTGTTTTATACCACAGTCTACAACTATATTATTTATGACAGAGAATAATAAATGGCGCATCTAAATCAACGATGACACACTCTTTACCAACTTAAAGTAGATTAGTTAGGACGTCAAATCCAGAAAAGGTCAGACGGAGTCTAGACGTTAATACCTACTCGCATCTGCCCTATGGTCTCTGGGCAGACATGATCGAGTGAGAAACATAAAATCCGCTTTATATGTCCGCCGACTGCATGCCGACTGACACAATGCTCTCAATGACTCACAATAGCGAATTAAGTATTATTTTAAATTGACGTAATTGAAAAATACGCAGTCGCTCGCGCGCACCGCTCGAATAAATTGATTCATGTATATATATTATTATCATGGACTGCAAAGCATGCAGAGAGTACGTTTGATACGCACATAAGTTCACAATTGCAAACGGTCATAACACAGGTCATGGTACAGGAGGTTCTGCATAACTTTTTAACATACCTGTAATACGAGGGCGGCACTGAAAATTTCGGGAATCAAGGAGGTGACACAACAGTACAATTTAAAAATGTGTTTATTGCTTTTCGAAGTATTCTCCGCGAAATTTGACACATTTTTCCATACGATGGAACCAATCATTGAAGCAACCATTCCATTCGGAAGTTGGGGTCCACAGCTTCTTCAGGTGATGAAAATCTCTGACCACGCAATTTATTCTTTATTTTAGGGAAAGTATAGAAATCTTTAGGGCTTAAGTCGGGGATGTACGGCGGATGGTCTAATAATTCTATGTTTTCTTGCTCTAAAAACTCTTTTGTTCTGTGCGCGGTGTGAGAACTCGCATTGTCGTGATGGAGGATGATGTGGCGATTGCAGTTCTCTTTACGGAGTTCAGATACGACCTGTGGCAAACAAATGTTAGCATACTATTCTGCATTAACCGTTCTTTGTCCCTGAAGAGGAATAGTCGCAATATGGCCGGTTTTGGAGACAAACGTGGCCACCATTTATTTTGCAACACTCCGTGATCGAACAATTTTTGTTGGCTTTAACTCATTTTCGAACACCCAAACTCGTGACTGGTTTTTAGTTTCGGGATCGTACGCGTATATCCAGGATTCGTCACCTGATACGATGTTGTATACAGCATTTGAGGATCCTGCGTGGAATCTTTCGAGAGTTCTGACGCACCAAGTAACGCGAGCCGCTTTTTGCTCTTCACAGAGCAAATGCGGTATCCATCGGGAAAACAACTTTTTTAAACCTAATTGTTCATGCAATATTATTTGTATTTGACTCATGCTAATGTCTAAAGTTGTCCTTGAATTTCGCGGTATGTCACATGTCGATCTTCCTCAACCAGCTTACGCACAGCATCAACGTTTTCTTAGGTGACTGCAGTTTTTGGACGACCTTGACGGGGATCATCACTGAGCCTGACACGTCCACGTTGAAATTCAGCAAACCAGCGATAAATTATGGCTTTGGATGGGGCTTCATCACCAAATGCAGAAATCATCCGATCAAAACACTGTTTTTGTGGTAAACCACTTCGAAAGTCATAATAAATCATCGCTCTAGAATTTTCTCGAGTCAATTCCATTTTCTCAAAGACTAAACAAGTTTGACAAGACCTTGTGACAAGACCGAGAATCTTTTTTTAAATAAATAAATGGTATTCGATTTTTAAAACCAAGGAGTTTTCAATTAAAAAGATTTTAATATGACAGGAATAGTGGAAGTATTCCATTCCCGATATTTTTAGTGCAGCCTATGTATTTATTTATTACAATGTATGAACAATTTATTAATTAAACGCTAATAAAGCTCAAAGAAACGAGGAATCTCACAAATGCTATACCTCACCGTATAGCAATTAACTCGACAACATGCTGATATATAATATTTACAGGTGTATAACATAATATTATATAGTATTCATTAGGAGAGGTTTTATGTGTCGTATCTGCATTTTTCTTATTGTATGACCGTGCAGGGCCAACGCACTGGGTGACGGTCACAAAGCAAATAAAACGTTATTAATATCACAATGTTGCAAATACTATATTTAAGACTTAACGATTGGAATTTTTGTATAATTTAAATTTAATATGAAAAAACTTGAAGGAGCAGATGTGTACTGCCTTAATAAGCGTTTCTGTTGTTTACCGTGCAACATTTTATTGCGACTGCAAAAGGAATACAATCATTATCAGCTCGTATCTAAACTTGAAAAATATTAACCAGATGTTTCCGAGTTGAGGCGCCTCTGCGAAGCGGGAACGTTGTCTAATCTGTGCTAAACATAAAAATCTAAAACCACATTTAAAGTCAATCAAGTAACAAATACACGGACATTCCTCTTAATTATAAATACACAGTTCTACAATGTTTCCAATTCGCGCTAAATAGTGTAAAGAATTCGAGTTTCGTCTGCCGATATGAAGCCTCAAAAACATCGGAGCGACTCCGAAATACTATAATTACGGACGATATAAGCCTTTCGGTGTGTTATTAGTATATTTCGGGAACAAAAAATATAATAAACTTAATAACAATGTGACTGTATCATTGCAGACGTGATCGGTAATCGGATGATTAAATTCTACTTTGTATACCGACGCTGCTACATTTTGTATACAGAAATAAAACGTATACGAACTTAAAGAATATGCACAGAAATAAAATTAGGATATTTGAAAACGTGAAATATAAATCATGTTGTATTAGGATAATATGATTTCAAACTAGATATAAGTAGCGACCCGTCCCGGCGTCGCACGGGTATAAAATATATAGATTATAGGCACTGAAAAAAATTATTAAAATCGATAGCTTATGATCCTTCACGTGGTCTACTTCTTATTAGCTGTGTCAAATAACATAAAAATTGCTCCAGTAGTTTGCGAGATAAACCCTTTCAAATAATTTCCCCCGTTTTTTCCACATTCTCCTATTAGTCTCAGCGTGATAAAATATAGCCTATAGATAGCCTTCCTCAATAAATGGGCGATCTGACACTGAAAGAATTTTTCAAACCGGACCAGTGGTTCTTTTTTTTTATGAAATAAGGGGGCAAACGAGCAAACGGGTCACCTGATGGAAAGCAACTTCCGTCGCCCATGGACACTCGCAGCATCAGAAGAGCTGCAGGTGCGTTTCCGGCCTTTTAAGAGAGAATAGGGTAATAGAGAAGGGTAGGGATGGGAAGGGAAAGGAATAAGGCAGGGGAGGGAAGGGAATAGGGTAGGGGATTGGGCCTCCGGTAAACTCACTCACTCGGCGAAACACAGCGCGAGCGCTGTTTCACGCCGGTTTTCTGTGAGGACGTGGTATTTCTCCAGTCGAGCCGGCCCATTCGTGCCGAAGCATGGCTCTCCCACGTATAAACGATTCCTGAGATTAGCGCGTTCAAGTTAGCCCTTTCAAATAATTTTCCTCGTTTTTTCCACATTCTCCTCTATTTCTTCGCTCTTTTAGTCTTAGCGTTTATTTTCCTCTATTAGTCTTAGCGTGATAAAATATAGCCTATAGCTTTCCTCAATAATGGGCTATCTAACACTGAAATAATCATCAAAATCCGTTGCGTAGTTTTAAAGATTAAAGGGAACAAAAGGACATGAGGAAAAAAAAAGCGTCTTTGTTTTATAATATTATATATAGACGAATTAAAAACTGAATTTCGATTTCCAAACGATACAAGTGGAATTTTGTATAGTTATTGAGCTAATCTAAATTCTAACATATAATATCTAATATCTACATAAGAATCATTAGTATCTACAATAGTTGCATGATCAATGTTAGATTGGTCAGCCCGCAATAAAATAAATGCGACTAGCGAATATTATAGATATTTAACGTTGAAGGAACACGCAACCAATTACTATACACTATTACTGACGATTTAATATTATGTGGTATTAGACGCTATCGTACAATTTCATATTTTATTTATTGTTTCCTTTCGTTTCTAATAAGTTATAATATAAATTATTTTAATCGAAGTAGGGGAGCGGGGGGCACGTTGTTACAATTTTTAGATAGTTGTTAATATGACAAAAGCTATCAAATAATGTTATGAATATAAATGAATGTTAGCATGTCTATTTAGCTATAAAATTATGACTGAAAAATTATTAAAACTTATGTAATTTTTTCACAATGGATAATTTAACAAAACAAGTAGATTGTAACATCTTACCCCGGAATTGGGGCTAGTTGTTACATCATCGGGGCACGATGTTACGGTAGATAAATGAACAAAATCATCAGTGATACATATTTTTTTATTAGTATTTCAAAACGATATAAACAATAGAGATCACTTTATACAGTTTACTAACATTTATGAGTAATTATAATGTCTATTATGGTCATTACTTGAGCTTTTCTGCTGCAGCGGATTCATAAACTTATTTACTAGTTGTATCTCGTTCTGTTTATCTTTTATAGTTTCTCATCCTGGAAAAAAACAAAGAATATGTCGAGTTTTTAAAATAAGAAAATGAATGGTACAATACCAGATATGGTAATATTTTTGAGGTAACATATTTGTATGTAACAACTTACCCCAAACACTTGTAACTACTTGCCCCATGGCACGTTTTTTAATATAAATTGAAGTCATTATTAATGGATCGATAGTAGTAATCGATAGTAGAATAAAACAATATTGTAAATTAAAGGTAAATATATTATGAACGTTCAAGGTTAATAATTTTGACAAAATAAAAAATATAGTCATCAGGAATCAAACATTTCGTAAAGGATTTTTTTACCTTTTTGATTGAAATCGGGACAGATGCTCACAACCTAGCAGCTCAGCGCTTGGCGGGTCATTGATTGTTTTTATGCACGATGTTATAAGGAAACAAATGAGTATAATCATGTCTACCAAAGAGTTTCAAATCCCGGTAAAAAACGCGTGTAACTTCTTACCCCTGTAACAACGTGCCCCCCGCTCCCCTACGCAGTGTATGTGTCAAACTCAAAAGTGACAGTGTTGGAACACTATCGGCAAATGATACGATGCAAAATGACAAAATTATTCTAGATCAGAATAATTTAAGTCGCCTACCTAGCAGAAGCAGCCCATTTCTTGTTCCAGTTGCCTAATTTATTTTCGCCCATTATATCACTAGTTTTCGTGACTACTGCGTATTTGCAATGATGCAAAAACTAGTTAAACAATGTTATATTTATTATATGTAATTAGTATTAAAATATATCTAATTATGAGGCTGGTGGCGTAACAAAGAAATCACATTTTCTGTAATAATAGGTGAGCCGTCAACGTAGGATAATTTTTATGCCCCAGGCGTTATGTCATACGGGTGCAGCTGTTGGTTTCGCCCTTAGAGGCATGAGTTCTAACTTCTAACAATAAACAATACGCATTATTAAGTGGTTCCTACACTTTATAAGTAAGCTATTTAACGTTTAAATTCACTGAAATAAATATGAGAGTACGCTGCAAAGAAGTTGTTTTTTTAAATGCAAAATTGCCTCTATTATATCCATGGACACTCGCAGCATCAGAAGAGCTGCAGGTGCGTTGCCGGCCTTTTAAGAGGGAATAGGGTAAAAGGGGAGGGTAGGGATGGGAAGGGAATAGGAGAGGGTAGGGAAGGGAATAGGGTAGGGATTGGGCCTCCGGTAAACTCACTCACTCGGCGAAACACAGCGCAAGCGCTGTTTCACGCCGGTTTTCTGTAAGAACGTGGTATTTCTCCGGTCGAGCTGGCCCTTTCGTGCCGAAGCATGGCTCGCCCACGTATAAATATATATCAACTCATCAATGTGAAAAATACCATAAAACTATCTATGGAATTCCAATTACATTGAAGTGAAAGGGCTAAATGTGTCGATATTTAGAAAATGGATTAAAACGAACACGGCAAAAAGCGTCGATGGACTGACAATTGCGCTGTAAATTTCATTTATCGATAGACATAATATATCGATAACATCCTTAATGGTAATAATAGAGTTGAGATAGAACGTTTAGGCCGTGTTCACACCAAACCGACTGTGAGCCGCCGAATATGAGCGAATGTTACGCAGTTTATTGTATTTCCATAGTCCATACACATTTACTTTTTCGTTCACACCTAACCGACAATATGCTAACGCTAGGCGTGAATGTACGGTATGTAATACCGTATATTTTCACGTTCACACTGGGGCTCACAGTGAGTCTGTTCAAATTCGATGGCTCACAGTCGGTTTGGTGTGAACAGGGCCTTACAATGAACAAAGTAGCAGTAGTTGAATAGAATAATGAATGAATAGAATAAAAATTACGGAATGAATGGGCAACGATTTGAGATAACATGATTCGAATTAGCAGGACTTTTGTAAACGTGGATTTATATGTTACATTGTAAAAACGAATTGTTTAAAGAAAAAAATAAAGTTATATTATACTCAGGGAAGAGTTATGACATTTACTATCTACTTCCTTTAAAAATCAAAACCCATATATTTAGCCACAAAGTCTTCAAAAATACTAACGAGAGAGAAAAACATTAAACAACCGACAGCGTAACATCTCAGCCTCTTACATAAAGGCGTGCGTTTTATATGTTTAGATAATTATACAATTTTATATGTAGTTAGTGTAAATTTAGCTGAGACATTCTCGGTTTTTACTTTCCAACTAAACAAACAGACGGACAGTTCAAACGTTTTGTTATTGTGAACAGATTTTTCATTTCGTCCTCTATTCCATTGATCAATGCGCACGCGCTCGTCACGCGGAATCGTACTCTACATATAACGATATAGAATCCAATTTCGGTTGAAGCGGAGAGGAATGACATTAAGAATTTTTTCGAGTTAATTATATACAACCACTTAAATGCGATTTCGTATGTTTTTACATGCGTGTAAAATAATTTCCGTTTTCTGTGAATTACATTATGCAATATTTTATGAGGTCTGCGTACAAAATGCGGGGATTCGGGCTTCGGCTATGAGTAGTGGTTCTGCCGCATGTTTGAAAATGAAGATGAAGATAAAGATCAGATCTCTATATCTCCATATTCAGAAGGGTGAGTTTCTTTAGACTTCAGACTAAACAACGATACTTAATGTCATTGTTTAGAGTCCCCAAACCATATTTGTCTTTAAAATTCTCGACACTGCTCATCACAGCATTCCATAACATAAAAAGCTATTTATCATTCGCATCACTCATTACCAGACGAAATATAAATCATAAAATCGGATACAGCTTGTAATGCAATTATTATAAGACCGACAAACGGACCGGCAGATTTTTTATTATATATTGCAGCCGCAACCCCCGGCCGAAACACCTGCATCACAAATTAGTTACAGGTGCGTTCTGAAATTGAGAAGTATACGTTTATTGCTACGGTTGCCGAAGCGGAACCAACCGAGTAAACGCACCTGATGGTAAGTGATGCTGACGATAGAAAGGAAGCGACGCCCTTACTCCTAAGACACAGCTTTTAACATTTCAATAGTCAAAATTAGAAGTAAGTAAAAGCGATCAAGACGAGTAACTAGCATTATTAAACAACTCTGATATCACCCCATTCGTTATTCAAAATCTTCATCACCCTCAAAATCCTAAAACGAAATCGTGCCGAAAAAACATTCCTTATACAAATTCCAACACACATTTTATTACTTTAATAATTATTACAAAACACTTTTGAATTAGCCGATTATATTAATGTAATTATGCCCCATAAAACATAAAATATACGGCGAAAACATGAATATATGTAATTTAGTCGAAATATATTTTTGTTCACAATGTAGTGGAACAATACATTATTATTGTAATGTGGACGCGGACTGTTATTTGTATAAGATGCGTTCATCTTTGCTCGGGGTTAGGGCTGGCGACGCGCGAAATGTAGAGAAAATTGATATTTTTTGCATTCTCAAAACGGAATCGGAATTTTTTTAACTTTTCGTAGATCATTTATTTCGACTTTACAAATATTTAGGTATTTTTAACAAAGTGTTGATATTATCAGTTTTTAAGATTAATGCTATATTTATACTTAAATAATAAATATCCCATTTCTGTGCAAAAATATACCTAATATAATTAAAGAAAGACATTGAAAGCAAATAATTCACTCTTTCTCGTTCTTTCTTATCCACATTTGTACACAAATATCTTCCTTATCTTTTCTTACGTTTATAATCTATATCCTACGAAAAATAAAAAATCTAAAAAATATATAAATAAACGCGTGTACAACCCTGAGTAGAGCGGAGCGGTATAATAACGGTTGTGTAAAGGATAGTACAACATTAGAGGGTCAATGCGGTCGTACCCCTCCGTTTACTGACTGTTCGCGACTACACAACTCATTCTAATAATATTATAAAAACATTGAGGTTGTTTTGAAAATATTAATTAGAACGTAGACGAGTGTAGAGTGTGCGAAATGAATAACTCATACTCAGTATTAATTATTATCGAAGACTCGCAGTAAGTTCTTGTAAGAGAGTGGACAAGTTCAACATTGTTATTGTTAGAATATTGATTGATATTAACATGTTTCGTACGATTACGTTCTTCCATTCTATCGAATGTGTGATGTGAAAATCGCAGTGAATCAGATGCAATACGGTGAGTATTGCATCTGTTTAATAAATAATTTAGCTAACAATTTAAATAAAATTCTAGATACAGAAAGATCAAACAGCAATGTCATCAGTGCGATTTGTATCAAAACAACAATGTAAAGTTTTACTTTAAATGTCGGAAGTTGGAGGCTCTCTGATTGGGCTCGCTCTCAAGTTGTGACATAAAATGATATTAGTAGATCGCGAGCATTGGCACGGTCAGGCCCGCACCCCATTACAATAATCTGCGCGAGCGGGACGGCAACATTAGAAACGTTTGCCATTACGTCGAATAAAAAGAAAGTTATTATATTTTTTTATTGGGGAGGGCCGCCACCCTCGCCGCCAAGAGGGTTATTTTTATTTTATTCGAAAAGTTGTATTTTCCATTTGTTTTAACTTCTATTTTCGCGGCGCGAGAGCTGAAAGTCGCGCGGCACCACGCACGCACTCAATGACTCACTAATGCGTGCCGCATCATTATATTTTTATATTTAAACTTCGCCGGCGAACAACATTAAAATGAGAAAAGTTGGCCCCGTATTATTATAGCGGGTAGCGCGCCGACTTCCGATCCGACTTTAATACGCTCCACGGCTTAATACAGTTGCTTTGTTTCAATTTTGTTTACTGCTAAGTGGATATTATTTGTCGGAATCGTGTGGTAGACGCGATCAAATAAATTGTTCTCTTATTGCCTGTTTTTATATAAAATGTACATCGCGGATCTGTTTGTTAGAAAATAGAAATGCTATTACGCGCTTGTACAATACAGGTCAAGTTGCATATTTTATGTTAAAAGCTACTTTATGCAATAATAATATTATGTAACATGAATGCTGTTATTATTTCTCACATTTATATTTTGTTTTTATGCTCTCTAAAGAATTATTGTTATGTCATGTTTTTCTTTCAAAATATTTCAATAAATTAAACGTACATAACAGAACTCTATATATTTCGATTTCTTCGTAACATTTTAAACGAGGATAAATACAATTATACGGACAAATATTCGGCAGCAAAGCAGAGATCACCAACAGCGTATGAATGGAGTGTTAAAAACGTCAACAACGATAAAAGTTGGCCACCCCTGGCCACTATCTAGCAAACACAAGGTGCAAGACGACCACCGTGTAGCCATACAGCCACCGTACACTTGTTGTCACTTCTCCTTAACTTTAGGTAGTCTATTTGCCCCCTAAAATAAAGTATTTTTAACAAGCACACCCGAAATACAAAGATATATTGATCGCTGGGGGTAAACGCATCTAATTGCTGTTAAAACATTCGATGGTCGGACACAGTATGGTTTAAAAGTGATATTCTCAACCATAAAGCGGTTTCACATGCCCATGTGAAATATTTATCTTAATATTATAAGTAAACTTAAAAGCTGCTTGGCCCTTCTACCTGGTGTGGCTATACGATGTTTTGATACTTGCTTTATATCTTTAATGTTAACAATTATTATTATAGTTAAATATTATTTCCACATATTTCATGACAAAACTTATTATTTATTCCTAGCTGTAGCTCTGTTGATATGATATTACATAGTTTTTTTCCTAATTTTTGTAGAATTAATAAGTCCTGAGTTTATACAGGAATAATGGAACTTTTAATATAAAGTAGATTCCAAAATAAAATAATATAGTAAAATGACAAGCTTTATTATTTAAATTTATTCAAATAAATTAGTTAAACAATCAATGAGTTGATTTTAATATTCATTGTTCATTGTCATTATTTATATTATTATCTAATTAAGATGTAAATGACAATAATTCCTAAGATTATAAAACTAAAATGAATTATTTATGTTTTAATTATTCGAAATAATTGAAAGTAAAATATCATTGAATAATAATAACTTTTACTGTATTACTTCGGTTCATTACTATCTAATTATTATAATTTATTAAACTATGTAAGTATTGTAATTTTTATAAGTCTTATTCTGATTAAATATATTCGATATGGTAATGAATTAGAATAGTAATTATCATGTTTATAAAATACTATCTACCTGCGAGTATATGAGTTATAAGTTCAACATTTTTCACCCTCTACAGAAAATAAAAGATAATAATCAAGTATCAATAGCGTTCGATCGTGGTAGGAGGTTTCAATTAGGTACATAGTAGAGCTCCCTGCTGCACACCGCGCCCTTTGTTTGAGGATACATTTAAATACTATACTGTAGGTTCGATGCGTCCGGTTTTAAAAAATAAACACGCCAACACCAATATTTGGACAAAAGTAATAATTTATGAACGCTGTCCTTTTTAGAATATTTTTTGTTGCCACCCCGTGGACGTTCTGTGGAATAATTTGAGTGTAATTATACCATATTTTTGTCTTTAGGGATTTAAGAGAAGCAGAAGTGAAGGAGAAATCAGGAAAACTAGAATATATTTTTGATACTAGAGTGTTGTCAAGGTAAAGAAAAAAAATGAATACCTACGAAAGTTCAAATTTTGAAAAGTAAACTTTTTTTTCAAAAATGTAAGTTTTAGAATATTATTTTGCTGTTTAAAGCTTAACCTACATATTATAACAATAGAATAATTAAACACCAAATTATGTTTCGAAGCATATAGACATTAAAGTGGTAGAGAAAACACGAAATATGTATAATATAAAAATATAAAAATGGTAAATGTAAAGTTACACAGCTGACACTGTCGACGATGTATTTTGCGTTTTTAATGCTATTTATATTGGACGTTCAAGTTTAAAAATATTTTCGTTAGCAACGTTGGAATATAAAAATGGTAAAAAGTTATGAAAATAAATATTTTCGCCCGCCCGCACCGCGCCTTACATGCCTAGTTTTACTTCAGCTGTTTTTGGTGAAAACTTGTGCAGTTTATTTTGGTGTAGTTGCCTATATTTCTAATAATATATTTTTAACCAAGTAACCAAGTACAAAAGTTGCTATTAACTTTAGTTTTCCTTAACCTATTGAATGATCTTGCTGCTGCTGCTATAACTTAAGAGTTTACTATAGATCGTAATAATCGCAAATGAAAAGGGTCGAAAGTTATGTCCTAAACAATTTCTAAGATGCGAGCTAACCCAAACTAAGGAGTAAGGTGTGAGTTTCTTGAATATTAATAAAAGCACAAAAGAAAACATTTGTGATACCAAAATGTAGAGTCCCCGAGTCTTTGTATTTCGGACAAAAGGACCATTTACACAAATTGGACACAAAATAAACACAAATGTGTATTTTAACTTATTAAACAAATAAAATGTTACCTGTCCAAATATGCGGCAGAATATTAACTTTGTTACTTGAATATTTAAAATGCTTTCCTTCGTGGGTTATTGAAATAGTCTAAAAGTATACTTTTCACTATAATATTAGTGCGGATTAATTTGTAAGAAAGGAAATATTTGACCCATTAAAAAAGCTCGAAACTACTACAAAATATGTAGAGATGGGAAAGACTTTTGTGTAACTGAAAATATATATATATATATATATATATATATATATATATATATATATATATATATATATATATATATATATATATTATACAGTTTACGCGAAATACAATATTAATATTACTTCTATCAATATGCCGTATTTTCAAACTTTGTATTCTTTTAAATTCGTCTCTCATGAGTTCATGCCCGTGTTTCCGGCCACAAATATGGAATATTAGATTTAAATAATTTATGAGCTCACCGAAATGGTTTTTAGGTCAATAAAACAGAAAATATCTAAAATATACCCGAGAATAAACCCAAATACGTCATTTACAATTAACAGGGAGGCTGTAATGAATGGCTACATCTGAATATCCATCCTTTTAAATATTCAAGTGTTACCAGATTGGATTATTTTACACTAAAATTGTGACATATTTTTAGACGTTGTTTTGATTCCGCTAATGGTTAGGTAGGTGATTAAATATTTAGTCCGTTGTAGGTGATTTTTTTGCGGTTTTCGGATTGTTTAATAGTTTATTTGTTATTTATTATATCCTGACCTAAAACTATCGATTTAAATTATTTTTTTAATAAAAAAAATACAAGGAATGGCACTTGGTGAGTGTCGGCAGAGCTATAGAAGCTTTTACATAAAAAATACAAATAAAAGTAAAATGTAGTTACTTAGCAAGTAAGCCTTACTTTTTTTTACCTTAGTAAAGCCAACCAAAATGGGTCTTAATTAATCCATACTAATATGTATTATAAATGCAAAAGTGTCTGTCTGTTACCTCTTCACGCCCAAATTGCTGAACCGATTTTGCTGCATATGGATATTCTTTGGGTCCCGGGAAAGGACATGGGATACATTTTATCCTGGAAAAATGTACGGTTTTGGCGCGATAAACTAATTTTGGCGGAACGGAGTTGCGGGGGTCATTTAGTGAGTTATAAATCAAAATTAAGTAGATATTCGGCGTAGAAACTCCACTCGTGGCGGTCACGGTGTGAGCCATTTAATTGGGGGCCTATGACCGTACGTTCTATGGAGATGAACACAAAATACGAACGTCGTAACGTGGGTAAGTAAATAGAGCAGAAAAATAAAGAGCTGAATGTATACCCGAGGAAATCGATTCCTAGGAAGTTGACAGACCTACGTCGTTTGGTCGGCTCATGTCAATTCAATGTTAGCTGTGATCTGTCGGATGGGTTTGACTTAACGCGACCAAACTACTTAGGTCCGCCATAATACCTCCATAATATTATAAAGGCAAAATTGTGCCTGTATTCACTTTAGTTTATTCGTGAATAGCTGAACCGATTTTGATAAAATATGGTATGGAGGTACTGAGGTAGGTACTTTGAGTCCCGGAAAAAACTTATAGTTAATCTAATATTGGAGTAACAATAAATTGTAGTTATTTTCTAATACCCAAGAACTTAAGAAAATTTTAAATGATAAAACGTGACAATCAAAAATACTAAGGAAAGTAGTCTATGGAACAGAAGTTGTGAGGGAGGGAGCCCTAGAACATTTTTTTTTTTGTGATTACTAACAAGCTAATTTTTTGTGAGTAGCTTTTTAGGGTACAGTAGTCAACCAAGTTTTGTTGATTACAGAGCCCTAAAACGGAACCCTAACCAGCTGATTTCTTTATATACTTGTAGGTTGATAGTAACATTATTTAAGAGTAACCTTGTCCTACAAATACACAAACAATCCATATTTTAGGACCATCAAGTCAAAGTATGAAATCCTTTCTATCTCTGTTAGCTACCACTTTTAAGATTTTTCGAAAATAAAAATGTTGTTTGTCTTATCAAAATGTAGCTACTCACAAAAAAATTAGCTTGTTAGTAATCACAAAAAAAATGTTCTAGGGCTTCCGTACCATAGTAATCTTTAATGACAAAACGTCACTAAATATTTTAAAATAAAATTAAACCTGTTATGAATAATTATAATTGCAGACTTTTTTAACTTTCGTTTAAATAGTGACGTTATTTAAACGAAAGTTAAAAAAGTCTGCATTTGAAGTGCTAAATTGAGATGGACCTATTAATAGTGGTCTAGACAAGTGAAGAATTCAGCATTAGATTTCACATTTGAGGTTTTCACTTGAATCAGTCATTTCGGTGATCGTCCGTCTTCATTAATGCCTCTGAAATCGACTCTTAATAGGACCAATTAGCTTTGGCACAGTATTTCAGTGCTAGGGTAAAATACCTGATAGTACGCCTACCTACCTCTAGTTGTGTTTATTGGTGATTTAACCGTACAAGCAGACAGAGAGACTGACACAATTTCAATTTATCTTAATGTTATTTTTGATTATTAATTATAACAATACAGATACCTATATCCTTACTAGGTACCAATACCAACAAAAATATGGCGTTTAAGAATCGCAGCTATTTTTTTTACGATCGCACGCTCATTTAACTTAATTAATTCGGACTGTAATAAACAAGACAAAATTAATATATTCTTATAGGCTATTAAGTTTTATGCGTTCTTGCACCAAGTGCCAAGCAATGTACTGTCACCGACAAAAATATTTCACTATTATATTTTGTATTGAATTCTGTAATTTTTTTAAGTTTTTAATTATTTTAAATGATGAGGTCAGAAATATACATTTATCGATCAGTACAAATCGCAGCATGTTACGTCATGTTTTTAATTGCGCCAAATCGGACAATCAAAAAGATTTATATACGTAACTTAAGCCGATCGAAGTTAAATAGATACAGTGACGATTCGAGGAGTCTCATATTATTCAAAGCAAAATACAACGGAGAATTGAATTTCAAATTTGATTGATGGTCATTCCGAAATTTCATATAGGTACCTTGCTTGGTACGAATTTGATGGATTGATTACTGAACTATTTCAATTTATGAATTTCAGATTACAGCTAAACGGATTGGGTTCAATATTGTTTTTTCACCAGCTGATATGCTGCAGTATTGACTAGGAAACTTTTATTGTGTTCAATGTTATATTAGTACTTACATTTTTATACTGTTGTGCATTATTACCACTTACATTATTTAATAGTTAGCTCATATTTTATGGAAGAATAATATAAATTTATAAGTATTTACATTTAAAAAAACTTTTTTAACTTTCGTGCGCGTGTGTACTCATAAGTTTTGATTTACAGTTTCGACGTTAAATAAAAACTAGAAGCGTTACTTTCAAGCTACCATTGTCGTCGCGTTTTTATAACATTGTTTATATTATCCTAAATATAATTAAACTTTTTCTTAATTAAAAAGTTACACTGAGCATAACGTGACCTACGACCTCGAACTTTGATTCTTAATGGAGAAGAATCATCAAATCTTTACTATTTCAATTCGCAAATGCGTCTCTCTTTCTGCCTGAATTCATGCTTAAGCCCCTGAACCCATTTTGATAAAGTTTGATTTGGAGATACTTTGAATCTTGGGAAAAGGACATAAAAATAGGCTTTTAATACAGAAAAATATACAGCGATATATTTCGGCGAAGCAAAGCGGGCAACATCCAAAAATCTATGTTAACATTTTATGTGTATATAATACATAGTCCATAAGTGTGTGTATGTCATGGTCATTGGACCACATAATTCGACTAAGTTGACGTCATTTTCCTTAAAATATAAACATTTGAACCAGCCAA
Source organism: Lysandra bellargus (assembly GCA_905333045.1). Lineage (NCBI taxonomy): Eukaryota > Metazoa > Arthropoda > Insecta > Lepidoptera > Lycaenidae > Lysandra > Lysandra bellargus. Next base: position 5,947,881 of record HG995319.1, on the reverse strand, counting down.
CAATCAGTCGCAAGAATTGTTTATTTTTTAATAAAAAATGTGTTTTATCAAGTCGGTTTTATGCAAATATCAAGGTATGTTTGTTGGCTTATACAATTTAGGTTGACAAAACTCTGCTAGTTTTTGGTTTTAATTAGTGCTTGGCAGCAGGTATTATATTTCATAGTTACAATATCACTAAGCACCTAAATTATCACCGAAAAAACTATACGACAGACCTCGACAGACCTTTAGATGATGCTTAATCAAGACACCGTTTTTTTTTTATTAAATAAGGGAGCAAACGAGCAAACGGATCACCTGATGGTAAGCAACTACCGTCGCCCATGGACACTCGCAACATCAGAAGAGCTGCAGGTGCGTTGCCGGCCTTTTAAGAGGGAATACGCTCTTTTCTTGAAGGTTTGCAGGTTGTATAGGTCCAGAAATACTGCTGGTGACAGTTCGTATAATATGTGTTGTCGTGTATTTTTAACTAAACACACAATAATAATTATTTTGTGTATGGTATTAATTTTTTATATGTATTTAATAAATATTTATTATACTTGCAATAGAAAAAAAATGTATGCTACATAGTTACTTTAAACATAAATTAATGTTCAAAATACAATACATATTATCACAAAAACTATGCAGCAACTTGCTGCAGAGCAAGAGGGAAAAGCTACTAGATGTTTTATTTTAATTGTCATAAAAATTATAATTATTAATTAATATTTGTTCGCGCCTGTCTCAACGAGAATGGAAGGAATGTCACTTCTTATATTGTCATCTATATATTTTTATTTAAAGCTACGCTGCAAAATGCAGAAGTTTTGCATTTTTTATTGATCATAATTGGATTAGCGCTTGCATCTGTTACCTATCTATACAGGTTTCTCAGATGCAGAGAGATCGATTACAGTTAGATAAGTCTTACAAATGGTTAATAATATGATTATTTGAAGACCACACACTACGGAAAAAAATAAACTAGGTAGATGTTGTTTTATAACAAAGTTAAAAGTATCCTATATTATCCATTCCCTGTGGTTTAAGAATTGTACCTGGCAGTTGGCACTTTCATTAAAATCGGTCAAGTAATTTCGGAGTCTATTCAATACAAGTAATGAAATCTCACTTCTATAGACTCCATAAAATAGATAAAGTATAGTAAATTATACCTACTAATTACCGTACCTTATATTATTACTTAAAATCTGTGTCCTTTATTGAAGTATTTCTTGTATAAAAAATATGTTGAACTTGTTAAAACGTTATGAAAAATTACGTTTTATAACAAGTTCAACAACCTTACCTTAAACGGAGAAATGACGAAATAATGAAATTACGTACCTGGAACAAAAGTGACTTATTAAAGTATGAAGAGATGTGGAATATCGCGAAAGAATGTATTTACAGGTTAAATTATTATTAAATGCCGTAATTGCATTTATGATGGCGGCGAATTTTCCTTAAACGTGCATGCATTAATTTCATCGTGAAATCACATTTTTATGTCAGTAATACCAAAATTTTCTATTTTGAAAGTAAAGCTGGTGTCACTAATTTAATATATACTATATTATAATTGGGAAGAGTTTGTTTGTTTGAACGCGCTAATACTAATAGGAGCGAAGAAATAGAGGAAAGTGTGGAAAAAACGGGGGAAATTATTTGAAGGGGCTTATTTGAACATACTGCAGGAGCAATTTTTTATGTTATTTGGCACACATGAAGAATAGACCACGTGAAAGGGTCTATTCTTCATGTGAAGGGTTTCTTTTTTTGCGGAAAAATGTACGGTTTCCGTGACATACCTAAATTACGCGGGCGAAGCCGCGCGGAACATCTAGTTATTTATATTTATACTAGTGGGGAGTTATTTTGTGCAGATTTAGGCATAGAGGGTTAGATTTTAGCGCGTGTTTTGTGACAAGAGGTAAAACAGAGTAAAACACTATGTCTAAAGTTGTAAATGATTATATTTCTTGTAATCACTAATTATGTTATTATAATTGTAGCGTTTTATTAAGTCCCGTTAGAATTGAAAAAACACGGTTGGTTAATTTGGCTTAGTTATACAAAATTGAACCTAAATCACGAGGTATACGGTTCAAAATCCATAATGACATGATTTGACTGACGCATATCATTTCATATAATTAATTATACATTTAATAATTCTAATGTGTGAATTTATGTATTTTAATGAATATAAAGCAAAATAATGTAACTCTTTAATTATACATTAAAATATTTGTGTAATTGTTGATATAATCCGTACTAATATTATAAATTCGAAAGTGTATCTGTCTGTATGTTACCTCTTCACGCCCAAACCGCTGAACCCATTCTACTAAATTTGGTATTTTAGTTACACAGCTAACCTAATCTAACCTAACGCTATTGACAATATCATTCAAGAGACAAGACAATGTCAATGAGTAGAAATCTAATAACATGTATGAGGAATAAAACAGATTTCGTAAAAATTTAACAAACAAAGAATGAATGTTATTTTAAGATCAAATTAACGCACATTATGATCGTGTGTGCCGCTTCCAGTGATGAATCACTATCGGTGTGCGGCACTATTGCTAGCGAGTTTTGAATTTTCTAATTTATCTTATAAAACTTCCTTCCTTTTTCTGCTTTTGACCTATTTTTCTACTATTTGGCCGTCAACTTATTTGGTATAATTAATTTTACATTAGAATATATTAGACAAATTTTATTTTAGTTTAATTTATTCAGTTTTAACTCAATCCGTATATTAATAATTTAATATTAAATTTACTTTATTATTATCGCGTTAGGCTCAGACTAATTTACCAAAGCAGCATTATGTATACGACGAATAAAAGATATAAACGGCCAAGTGCGAGTCGGACTCGCGCACGAAGGGTTCCGTACCGTTATAGAGCAAAAATAGGCCAAAAATTGTGTTTTTTGTATGGGAGCCCTCCTTAATTAATTTATTTTTTTATTTAAATATATTATTTATTTTATTTAAATATTTTTATTAATTAATAAAGTAGACATATAATTAGGGCTTATGTGAAAATTTCAAGTGCCTACCTATTGTCATCATTGATATCGTTTGAAAAATTACGTTTGTTGTATGAGAGCCCCCCTTAAATATTTAATTTATTTTGTTTTTAGTATTTGTTGTTATAGCGGCAACAGAAATACACAATTTGTGAAAATTTCAACTCTTTAGCTATTACCATTCTTGAGTTACAGCCTGGAGACAGACGGACGGACGGACAGACGGACAGACGGGCAGACGGACAGACATCGAAGTCTCAGTAATAGGGTCCCGTTTTTACCCTTTGGGTACGGAACCCTAAAAAGAGCCTATAGTTATATGTATAATACACAGCAAAATCGCCGATTTAAAAATACCATAGACTCTACTTACTCTCATACCCTTCGGACTACAAGAATCGCTACCCGCTCAGCTATCCGCTAGCAGTCAGACCGCGCACACACGTCATCACTTCTAATATTTTCCACTACGGTGTGTATTTTGTTGGTTTTTCTTATTAAAACTTTAGTTTGTAACCTCTATTAACCTCGTACTACAGTAGGGCTACACGGCCGATGGGCAGATATGCTAAACTACGAAGCGGATTTTCATATAATTGCAGTAATTATAACAAAGTATGTAGAGCGGGTTCGATTCCGCAGTTTGAATTTCTCAATTTTTATTCATTTAAACTGTATGAGTTAAAATTGCACTTTTTAATGTTCTCGAAGATTCGAAAGATAGTAAATAATTGTTTTGAATAAAACGACATTAGACAAATTAATATGTATTTTTATGTTTATGTCTTTTTTGACTGTCTATTAAAATAACTGAGTATAAATACGTTATTTAACAAAGTATTAATCTAAAAACCGTCTGGTTTAAGCTTGATGCACTCAGTGTCATAAGATAACGAAATTTTATACTTAGACCCCGCGCTTCGGGCAACTTTTTCTTTAAGAAATTGAATGCAATTCTTAACTTCGTCTGGAAATAGCATCAGAGATTTCAAGGAAAAGAAAATAGGTGCTATTTTTAACCGACTTCCAAAACACAGAAATGATTATGATATATTGTTTTTATGATTTTCGTTTTCAAATTTGCCGCCAATCGCTTAAGTAGGTACGTAGGATGTAGTTTCATTTCGGGCTTTAGACAGCCGAAGAAAAAGTCATTTTCTAAGTAATGCAAGCCGATAAAATTGAAAAGTTCGTAGTACCTACTTATGGATAGATGGGGTGTGGATATTTACGTATATTTTCAATTTTCTACGCAAACCGTCAAATTCTCGATTCAGAAGCGTTTAGTCGTGTTAATATCACATAAACCTCATTATTACTATTTATGAGTAGCTATTAAGTACGGCGTAATTATACGAGGCCGAATTGAACCGGCGATTAAAAAAATAATATGACGAAGTCATAATCGTAACGACTGAGCTATTAGTGGCATTAAAGGTGCAAAATTATACCCCGATCCCATTCGATGGAAAACAAATGTAACGTGAAATAAGTTATAGTCTTAAATTGTAGCTTGAGTTGGTGGAAATCTGTAATTTATTATTATTCATTTCGTGTACAATACGGCATTATTCGTAAGTGCACAGTCAGGTAGTTTTTATGATCATTTATTGCGGATTTAAATATGGGGTGTATTCCGCAATCGTCATTCAATCCTACGGATAAGGATGCTTTTTTGACGTGATAACGTCTTTTAATTTGATATGGGCTGCGCGCCCGAAAAAATGACAGTTCATGCGGCGTTACCTCGCTGACAGCTCTGAGGCGTTCCATTTACACTCTCAAGTCTCTCAACAACCGTAAGGCCCACCTGGGCCGCGCTCTTTGTTTCGATTATATTACGTATTTCGATGACTTAGAGAATACTTTTGTATGAAGAAGTTTGGTTAGGTTAGGACCTTTGATACATTGACCACACTCTGAATGAAAAATAAATAGACAATCTGTGAGCTATTAGTATTATTTCGGCTATTCAAAATTGTGCTCTATTTCCTACGTGTCAAGGTATGACTTAATATATGAAGAATAAAGTATTCGTTTATATTTTCTTCTGAACAAGTCACTAATTATAGTTTCGAAAGTTTATAATTGAGAAACTAATATCACATCGGACTATATACTATATTATGATGGCTTGATAGATAGAAAATTTAACATATATTATAATGTAGTTCACACAAACATAAAATATGGATTATATGTAAGGATATTTCATATTACATTAATTTTACAAAGAGGGTAGGCCGGGCGCCATTTTTTTTGCACCATGACCTGCCAACTTTTTTGCATCTAGATTTTTCCCGGAACTGAGGGGCTAAGGCTATGGACGTTGTCACGTTCAACTATCGTCAGTAAATCGACTTTACAGACAACCGATTTTTTTCGAAATTATTAACGATACTATTCATAAAGTGTCACTATAGTCACGTCATTCTTTTAATGTCATCCAAGTGTCATAGACAATTTATGAATCGTTGCTAGTGTCATTTTCGGTAATGGCTGCTTCGCTGTATCTCATGACACTATCTAAACATCATTGTAGTTTACGATTTACCAAGCATCGCAAACTACCTTTATGCTGTTGGATTAAAAAGCAGAATCATACTGATATTAAACAAGCTTATTATCTAACTCGGGGCTCAAAGGCTACTCAAAACTGCTTTACATTATAATGTGCGAATAAAAAATAGTATGAGACCGTGCCGCACCGCTGACCATGTGTGTGGATGTATGGGGCACCATTATTAGATGCCACTAAACATGTAACTGCAACCACTCATGCACTTCCATTAAAAATGCTGTACCGACAGCAAAATCTCGTTAAAATAATACGCACTGTTTGGACTATGATACAGTGCCCGTCCTTACTGTATTAAGATTCAGACCGACGCTGTAGTTTTGTACTTGTCTGTCTGTCTCTATCTTTATAGAGTCTAAAAATAAGTAGTGTAAATGTTTTGATTGAAGTCTTCACCAATTATTACTTAAGGCCATCCCCCGAGCAATCGACCTTGGCCATACATTTGCCGCGTTGCCGAGATCCCACCAAAACCCTATTTTTTTTACTTATCTTAGTTCAAAATTGACCTAAAAAAAATTTAAAACGGGGAATATGTAGTTTATGATATTGTCGATCTATTGGCGTGTGTTTCAAATAACAGTAATTTGTAAATACTAAGGAGATGCTGAATGTATGCTTGAATTTTAATAAATTGGTTTTACTTTGGAAGCTGATATCATAAGTGTAATAAACAAAAATAGAAGGTTTAAAACGGGGAAAGGAATGTTGATTTACTGGAGATTATTGCTGTATTTTTATTATAACTTTGTAGCTTTCAAATTATGAGTTTATAAGGCTTGATACGGTAAATTACGGAATTTCCGTAAGGAACGCCCTTAATACTTAATAATATATTTGTGCCTGTACTTATAATATACACCTAAACTATATGTACATATATAGAACTGCTGCTACCGTAAAGCAAGAATCGACATCAATTGTCACGAAAAATCCTCCAAGAAGCCCGAATGACATGTCAAACTTTGCAAATTAATCAGAAGAAAGATAAAAGAGATTAGAGTAAAAAATATTCCAGCTTCTCTCCCTCAATATCAATTCATTTGCAACGAATCAAAAGTAATCAATTATGTAATCACAAAAATCAATGTGTCATAATTAAGTATTTATTCATTAGTCCGCTGCCGACGGTACAGCCACATTTAATTATTTAATTTCATGTCATTCGGTAATTGCCAGCCTTTTTCCATTGTCAATGTAATAGTAACTTGTCATTATTGTGTGCTCTGCGACTAACAGAACCATGTGTCTAAACCGAATTAATATTCATTGGAAATTAATAATTACTTAATTTTAATTTAATTAGGAGTTTGACAGAAATCAGTAAGTACGTCTACGAATTTTCTATCAAATATTCGTCATTAAATTAAACTTAATTTATCATTTAATAAAATATTTAAATGCCTGTTTCACCACTTACAGATAAGTTCCGGATAAGCTATCCATAACTTAACGTATCTGATACTCCATACTCTATCTTTCTGATCGGTTACTCACAACTTATCTGACTGATACTCCATAGTCCATACTCTTATCTATCACATAGGTTACCCACAGCTTATTTGACAGATTCTCCATACCCTATTTGTCAGATAGGCTACCCACAGGCCACAACTTATCTGACAGATACTCCCTACTCTATCTGTCATAAGTTCTATATCTGTGATAAGTTGTGGATAGCCTATCCGGCACTTATCAGGAAATGGTGAAACAGGCCATGAATATAAGAAATATTTATTGGCAGGTCTATTTATTGAATTCCGAAATTCCGAGAAGTGTCGATAGCTACGCCGAAGTAACAATGTGAAACGTCCAGAAGACGCTTAGTACACTGATCCTACAACGCTAGCTACAAATCCTTGAAATTGTTATACCATTCGAACCGTTTTATTTCATTTTGGTCCCAATCGAAGCTTGACCAAATTCTGAAAAATACGTTACATTCAATTTGTAGGATTATAGATGCTCAATTTTGGATTATAGATGTTTAATAATGGAGATTTGTCAAAATGGATAATATGACAATAACAATATGATAGATGATGATAATGATGAAAGAATAAAATAGATTTAATTAAAATAGGGTTGAACCTATGTTTAGAAATATATTTTATTTTGTAAATTTTAAAAAACATAATACAAAGCAATTAACACTTTTTTCAAGTGACAACATAATACCTTAAACGAAAGACAAATTAAATATAATAACTTAAAAGTCTAATCAAATAACAAACACATTCGGTACCAAAAGCTCACGAGAACTGTCGAATATGAATAGAAATGAAAAGCAATAAGCGGATTAAATGAAATAACTAAAATGACGCCACAAAACCGATGTTAATTAAAAGCGACGATATTTCCTTTTACATTCACTCCGTTCCAATGCACCTGAGAGTTAAAAATTGTATTCGATAAAAATTTCCGACGCCATATAATTAGATTTACGGAACAAAAAGCGATATATTTATTGAGAAAGAAATTTCAGCGTCGCACTGAAAGCGCATATAAGGGCGCTCACACGTGCTTTTGTATTTTTGTGACTCAATTTTTCTCGGAAGGGAAAAGTGATATTTGTGGATAGTTCCTGTGTATCACTATGATTTCTTGATTGATTGAACTGAAAAAACACTGAAAAAAGTGAAAGGGTGCTGAAACATCCAGTTTTTACAAACGTGGTACAAAATAAACAAGTTGTAGCGCGGGTATCTGAGTGATTTTTTATTTACATTTAGGCTAGACTTACCATTAAAAATACGCACCGGATGTAGTTTGCAATTGAAAGATTCAATAGTAAGGTTCCTGTCTAAAATATGCCTCTTTATAGCATAACGTATATGCCAACACGTGCCAGGTCAGCTAGTAAAAACTGAACAAGTGCGTGTCGGGTGACGCGCAATATAGGGTTCCGTAATACCGATAGTTTTTGATAATTTTTGTATGTTCAATGAATGAACATATATAACGTGTTTTACACTACTAACAACATCATCTCAGTTACGAAAAGTTTCTTTATAAGTACCTACCCATAAACCAAACCGCCGCTTGAGAAAAACCGCGGACAGACGGACAGATGGACGGACAGAGCAAAACTATAAGGGTTCCTTGTTGACTACGGAACCCTAAGAAGTATGTGACATGCAAGGTAATAAATACTAATTACTAGGGCGTGCCCACCCTTTAGATTGAAACTGTAATCAAACTAGGAGCATTAATACGCCTGTCGAGCAGGCAAATATCATTTGTCACCTATCACAAACTACGAGTATAATATGCCAAGCGACTACTTCCTATGCAGTTATGGATGTAGATGGAAAACTTCTTAAAATTTAGATATTCTCTAAGATAGAGTTTAACCTGGAACTTAATTTAACTATAGTAAAATGCCAAAACAACTGTCAAATCTCTGGTTAAAAGACAATAGTGGAGGCCATATTAGACCGTAGAGTGTAGACGATAACTATAACAGCTTAATTTTGCTCGGTTAAAGTTAATGTTATATTTTACATAATTTGCTCACAGTGTTGACATAACAAATTATTATTTCCTGTCAATTTGTAGGGATAATTCATTTTTTATACTCTCATCTCCATTAACTTGTGGATATTGTTATAGTTATTGTTAAAATTAACCTTAACTGTAACTATAATAACACCTAAACTTACTTTACCTATAACTGTAACTTTAACTATAATTTTAACTTTAACTACAATGTTAAATCTTTGGTTAAAGACAAAAATGGATGCCATATTTAACCATAACTATAGAGCTAATAGAGCTCGAAAAGGTTTTCAATGAACGTGGCGAAAAAAAGACCTAACGCTGTCATCATACAAAAACGCCACTTTTGACAGTTCTCCTTTACCAGCAGCGCCCCCGCCCACGTTCATTTAAAGCCTTGTTGGAACAGCACAGCACAGCACATTCTGTGATCAAAGTTAAGGTTAAAGTTAAGTTAGTTATTTTGAAGTTAATATTTGTACAGGAACCTAGGTAATTACAATTTTAAGCTGAAAAATAACTCAAACATGTTAAATATTTTCGTATGAGAAAATGATTTTGGTATTACGTATGTATGAGAATTTCGAGGGTAACCCGGGCTCTTAAATAATTTTACTTTATATTTATATTAAGTATTAAAAGCTATGGATTACAAAAGTTATTTATTCTCATATCTACAATCATTCACCAGCAGTGCGACAGAAGGCAGTAGAAAACTAATACCATTCAAATAAGTTATTAAATTAATTTACCCCAACACACATCACCAAGTAATACGATACAATTAAATAATTATAATGCCACAAATATCTTTATGTTATTATATTTTGTAACACAAAATTTTATATTCTGTTGAAAACTTTAATTTTTACTAATAATTACAAGCGAAGTGTATAATTAAATATATTGTTTCCGCCGTCTGTGGAGCAGCACCTTTGGAACACAATTAAGGAGTTAGTGTTGTACAAGATTTTGACTTATGTCGGTATTTTGAACTGAATTGTTTTACATTTTTGTATTTTATGTTTATTGAATAAATACATTAATATGCTTATTTAGTTAACGTTAAAGTGTAAAATTGTGATCAATGTGCCATAATTTATCAAATCCCTAAAAATTAATAAACAAAATCCCTACCAAAATTTGCACTCAAGTGTTAAGAGTGATCAAAATTTTAATAGCGTGTTTACATTGACCGAATGATCTGTCAATAACGTAGTCAATTTAGTACGCTGTTGATAATATAAGGTAATACGGTGAACTGCGGGGCTTTGTGTTTGAACAATTTGATTAAGTGATAATGATTAAGCGTTGTTTTATATCTTTGAGCTTACGATAAGATACGCGACGTGGGCTATTCTTAGTTAATAAGTTTATCCTACTACAAATATATAGGTTGTGTGTTAGTTGTTACTTAAGGTATCTAGTAGCATCAAGCATGTAATCGTCAAGCTATTAGATTATGAAGTGGTCTTAATCTGCAAAAGTAGATATAATATTTAACCACAGATGATTAAAAAATATAAAATGAACCCAGCGACATCTCTAAAAAGTATAAACTATAAAGAACTTTACACAGAATCCTACCATCGATAAGTAGATGCGCACATCCCTAGCATCACGACGAAATGAAGCTTATGTAACGTGCGTGTAACTATTGTAGACGATTCAGATCTACAACTATTAAAAAAATGTTTTCTCAAATAAATCATCTTGGTCCGCCTCGCGAAAATCTAAGGCCCCGAACACACGCGACGAAATGACTTAAACACGTCCATTTCATCGTTGTATTTCATTAAATATTTTACAACATACCATCATAATAAATTAAAATTCGCCCACATTATATAAATTACTTTTAACACGTAAAACAATTTGTAGGTATAATATTTAGCGCGTTACCTATAATTTAACTATTTCCGAGGTCGTATTAACCTTAATATTTCAATTAGCTGTAATATTTTATATTTATTATCTTTATAATGCCATCCTTTGTTATTTTATACTTTATAACATGGTATGATGATAATTTATTACATTCTAGGTAATGCGAAATACGTGTACGGCTTTTTAGTACATACTTGACGTTGACATGTCAACCTTTTACTTAAAATATGTAGTTAATGACTCGTCCAATAAGTTTTAACCTTTAACGAAATTCGTGTCCGAGGTAGCCTGATTTCGACCTGACATATTAAAAATTATCATAATTATAATCTGAATCTTTTTGTTGGGTAATAACTTTAACATACTTTTCACAATAAAATCGTTTTGAAAGAGTGACCTAACTCGAAAATTTTGGTTTTTTAGTTTTCGTCACAGAGTGGCTTAAAATTAGTTTATCCAGGCGAATTATTGACTAAGTTTTTGATAAGGTCACTAATTCCCAAGCTGATTTATCGATAGAATTTTTGCATTTAGAATTTGGAATAAAGCTACGAACTAACGCTAACTACATACTAACGTTAATAAAATCTAAAGTGTCACTTTTGCACTATCTTTGATTAATAGACTGTCACTAATGACCCCGCTCTGTACACTCGGGGTCTTATTTTCCAATGTCGCGTGCTTCCCGGTTCGGTGGCACGCCGTGAGAAACCATTGTTGATATAATCTCGCCGTACGGTTGTCACAATCAAACGCTTTGTACCTGTTACCTCACTCCACCCTACTCGACATAAGCATCATCATCATCGAAATGGACAGCTACTAGACAGTCAGCAGCGGATGGTCCACTATCATTTAAGTCAAGGCCAGTCGACAGTGATTTAACACAACCCGACTAAATGGCTTTATAATAAAAAAGGGAATGATAAAGAAAAAAATTTAAAGTTTTAATAAATTAGAATTGTTAGTTCATAACTATTTTTTTCCTTCTACCGCTAAGAAGCACTTAGAAATTAGTCTCTAAATATCTAAGTCTAGAAGACATATTGTATTCCTACCAAAATTACTCAAAAATAGCAATGAGGGTATTTTAGTGATCGGTGTCTTTTGCCGACAAAGTGTCATTTTGTAGACCGAAGTAGGTAGCATAGAAAATAACTTACCAGTTATCATGACAGCGTCATCCAATTGTCACGAGATCCTTGTTCCTTGCATTTTAATATCATACCTCTGTAGTCTGTACCTATCTTTTAACTCATCTTAAGGTGAGACCGCACTACGACACGACGCGACGCGACGCGACACTTCAACTTCCATACAATTGACGTTCGCAATACGCCCAACAGACATTTTAAACGTCAGTTGTATGGAACAAGAAGTGTCGCTTTGCCGTCGCTTATTAGTGCGGTGTTCCCTTAAAACTTAATTTAGTTTCTACAAACAAAGTAATAATTAATAAAGAATAATCGAGTACCCTTCTTCTAGCAATTTAAATACTAGAAATACCCTTCTCCTATTACGGATACAGCAAACACTATTAACTGAACTACAGAGAGGTCGATGTACATCTAATGTGTTATAAAAACAAAGATTTCAATACATTACAAATATAAAAATAACTATAATTACATTCTAGTGTGTAATTTAGTTATATCCTATTTGTTACAACGGTTAGTTACATTAGGGGACTTGTACATGCATGCGATTTTCAGAATGATATTTTTTCGAAGAAAATAATTAATACTTAGGTCTAAAATTGCCTATTTCCATGGGCTAAATTTATATTTTGTTACAAAACGTTTATAATTTTTGTAACCTGCGTGCAAAATGTATCAACTCTAAATTAAAACATTTTCATCAAAAGCTTGTGTTGTTTCATATTATAATCAACAAGATGCAAGATGTATTTTTGTTTCACTACAAACAGACATTAAAAAATACAATGCAAAAACGACGTTGTTGCTACTTGCTAGTGGTAAAAATATTATAAAATATGGTAACAAAATAATAATAGCATGTTAAGACGCTGATAACTGCCAATGACCTTGAGGATTCGCATATATCTCGCATCACTCTCGCACCTGTCGATTTTCATGCCAGAGAGACAGAGATGTGAAATGTTCCCTCGGTAGCGTGGATACATTTTTCGTTTGTTAGAGGAAAAAAATAAATATTATGGGAAATCTAGATGTCAGAACCGAAAATTGAATCTTACAAGCTTTGGATTTTTGTAAAAGGCATCAAATAAACAAATTTTTAAAAGCATAGCTTGTATATTATTTTAGTTAGAACTGTTTAAAGCTCCTGGAAGATGTAACTTTGGTATTTTATTCATCCAGTAAGAATACATTATTTTATTATTTAAAATAAAGAAGCTTTTTCAAATATAATCAAAAATCACATATCAATCACAAAATATATATATATATATATATATATATATATATATATATATATATATATATATATATATATATATATATACGTCTAGAAAACTGCACAAAGATGTCGAATTGGCAGCTGTCTTCGCCTTAAGAAACAATTAATTAATAATCCTTTATACCTTTCTTTAAATAACTAGAATAAGTATAGCTGACTCTTATATTGTCTTCATGGTCTGTTGCGTGGGACTTAATGTACTAGTGGATCTAGGATGCCTACTTTTAAAGCCATGGAAAATTCTAATCATATCAATTTTGCAACTTTAGTTCCTATAACGCGGGACTCGGAAGTCGGAATACTACGTCATGTTTTGCAATAGTTTTGTTCGTTGCTATAGTCTGGTCGCGGATCGTGCAGATTTCGACTAGCCATCTATTTCTTGCGCACAAAAAGCTAACCTTATCGCGTACCTATCTGGGGAAACAAGATGCAGGGAGCGAGTGAAAGAGACAAAAAAACAATAAATACTAATTTTCGTGCTCTGCAAGTCTGCAACCATTGTTTAATTTTCAGTCAATGTTGATAATGATTTGTGACGTCATTCATTACAGTGCTTGCGAACTCCCAAGAAGTTTTAAAAGGAATAAACATAAAAATGTATTACAACTTGTAATAGCAACTAAGTTAATCAGAAGAATCAGATTAAAGGTAGATTGAAAGATAAGCCGGTACAAAAAATAATTAATAACAGGTGAAGTTTCAAGGCCAGATCGAACGATAAACTTAACAATGACTTAAATATAACTTACATATTTAAATCACCTCAAATTAGCTTTATTAAATTAACAAATTAGTAAGTTACTTTTTATTAATTTAATGTTATAATTAGTGTGAGTTTTATATAAAAACGGGTGTATTTAATTGTTAGTAGTGCTATTCGTCACAGGAGGTAAGGACTAAGAAGGCATCGCTCAGCAGGACAAATGGCTTGCTAATGGGAACACCACCATATTCCTAGACACAGGACATTCCTGAATATTTATTATTTTCTCTATTTTTAATCCACGACCGGCATGGTATTCTCTGAGTAGGTAATTGGGATCATATGAACTCTCCTAATCATGTTGTGTCTTCCTATTGTAAACAGTAGACACATTTTTACAAGCTCAAACTTTAACTAAATTCTGAAACAAAATATTACACAAGCTATTATTCATAATTACACAAATCCGTCGTTCATGGTGGTGCCACAAGGTCTGTGTAATAATTAAATGATAACAGAAGTGTACCTGTTTAAGAAATTTATGCCTACGTGTACAAGCGTGTAAATTGACCTTGACTTGACCTTTACGGTAGCCTCGTTTTAATCGATGCATCAAAGAGCTTGTAAAATGTTGAATTTACATTTAATAGGGGATATATTTTTGATAGGGAATAGCTTCTTAGCTCCACATAATTACCACATAAAATGTACCGCTTCAGTACCTGTTATGATCGACTTCGTCAAGAAATAAAAGTCACTAAACCGTTTTGCTTATGACACAAAGAACCTTCACTGTTTCACCGCTGATACATTATAAAGTATAATGTTGTATAACTCAATAAAAACATGTCACCCCGTCCTGCAGTTGCAACAAAACATGGCGTCACTATTCGCGCCGCATAGACACGCCATTGTAGATACAATCTCAACACGTGTCAACAACTGAACGCTTTTTAAACCTTGTTTAACTTAATCGGTTGACATCGCCTCTGGCGAGTTCTTCACCGCATCCCGGTGCCACCGTGTAATTGCCGTATTTTATTAATTGTAAGTGGCAGGCTTGTTTTATTTTTTTATGAATTTTAACTAGACTTTCCGCGCGGCTTCGCCCGCGTAAAATAGATATTTCACAGATAAATTATTAGTCTACTAAAAATAGCCTATGAACCTTCACGTGGTCTACTTCTTATTTGTGCCAAATAATATAAAAATTGCTCCAGTAGTTCGTGATATTTTTTTCCTCTATTTCTTTGCTCCTATTAGTCTTAGCGTGATAAAATATAGCCTATAGCCTTCCTCGATAAATGAACTATCTAACACCGAAATAATTTTTCAAGTCGGACCAGTATTTCCTGAGATTAGCGTGTTCAAACAAACAAACAAACACACTCTTCCGCTTTATAATATTAAGTAGGTATAGATCCTGAACGCCAAGCAATTCGCGGGCAAAAACTAGGAATGTTATTAGGAATAGTACATTACGAACCTAGGGCAGGAAAATATGTAATTGTTGACCTCGGCTTCGCCTCGGCCAACAATTACATGTGATCTGAGACATTTCTTATTTATTGCCCATGGTGCGTAATGCGTAGGTATACTATTTTTCTCATCGACGGAGGTGGAAAACGGCAACATCGGTAAGCGCAGCGGGAAGAAAGTTGACGTTTTCCGTCCGAAGGTGAGAAAATGTTATTTTTTATAATATTGTGGTTACAAAGACTTGTTTTTAAAAATGTTTCTTTGAATTCGTAGACTAGTCAAAAGAAAATAGGGTCAGCAATTTACGTAAGTAGAAATTATGTTTTGCTCCCAAAAAATCTGAACGTAAAAAATAAGTTTTTAAGTAGGTACCTAATCGAAATTTCCACCACACGTTTTTCATTCACGTAACACAGTATATATAATTACGCCCATTTAGAATTAATTATAACTATATGCTTTGTAATAAAAACTAATTACCTTATACATCGTGATAAGCGTATATGAATATTTATATAAAAACAAAATAAGTAGACGCTCACGACAATAGCGCGTGTGCATGTAGCGTTACGAATTAAATATTTCGACACGATAAAACTATAGTAAATGTTAATTTTGTGATAACTTTTGGACCAATAGCGTTTGTTAGCAGGTGTAAAATGCCGCTTTACATAAATTGTTACAACCCTTTATTATACTTTTAAGTGTAGATAAAATTCGACTGTCCCATAAATTATATTTCATCACGGTCACCCAGTCTAAAGTCATAGGTATATTTTCCAGTTGATGTTTTAACTCACCTGATGACAATTATTAACTTAAAAAATGTTTGTTGTCATAATGATTAATGAATCATCTACATTTCTGTACGCTTTTTAATTTAAAAAATACTGTACAAGAATGCAAAATGCATATTAAAACTCTCTTGTTTTGCATGTTCAATTCATCCAATACTACAAAAGCTTGGCACAGACGGAATTTAATAAATATTTTTATGTTAATTTTAACAAAGGTTCGACTGGGGTATATGGCTTTCAGTCTTTAGACAGTCTTTAGATCTGTCTGCGTCTTACACAAAAACTATTTTAATTTTATGTGCACTGAATTCTTTATTGTTCCTTATAATGCCTTAACTAAGCTAAGGTGTACTTGTAGAATTTAATAAGACACGATATGTTTATTTTTTAATGCATAAAAGAGAAAACGCGCTCTTTAATTTTAGCTTTCAATCGCATTGTCCTGAAAAATAAAGAATAGATGCTTACTCTACGCTCCTAAAACATTATTTAAAATATAAATTAAATTTTGATTAAGCTGCTCTTAGAGCACAATTTAATATTTTTTGTGAAAAAATAAACAATCACAAAAAAAAATTATTTATAGCTCACACAATTGCAAGAAAATTGTATGTCTTGTTAAATTGTAAGGCAAGTCCATCAAAACTTTGAAACCCACTTTCTAAAGCTGGTACAACATTTTAGAAATCTCACATTATAACTTATTGTTACACATTTTAATTCGAAACCTCCACCCGTGACGATTTAAAAATGTTCTGTACTAATTACTTAATATAATAAGCGCCTCTTATCTTGTATATTTATATCTAACCAGAAACTGCTATGCTACGAATCTTTTATCTTTACCGACACAAAGAAGCTTTTTAGAATTAGAGCGTTGGATCAAAAAATTTCGACTGTTTTGTAGCGTTACTTTTATTATTACTAGTAAAAGTTATAAACTTAAGATACTTACATGAAACACAACGGCATTAGCGATAGGCTTAGATATTATTATACCTATTGATGGCTAAGAAATAAATTATATCCAGCACAGTAAAAATTACGAAGCTAAAATAAGTAATCTGAAGTCGGTAAGATAATTTTTTGTCTTTAATTTTGTACCTTCCACTCCAGCTCAAATAAAATTAAACAATAAATAAAATAATTTTTTTCAAATAAAAATGAATTTTAAATTTCATTCGAATGAACCGTTTCATAATCAAAAGGGTAAGGTGTAGAGCCACCCTAACATCAACAGGTGGCCCGACGCATCTTGAGATATCACTACAATTAGTTTTGGTCATTTCTACAATATATTATAAGGGGACCACTTTAAATGAATGCTAATTTAAAATATGACAAGTCTAATTAACATTGAACGCTACTTGAATTAGAATGACAAATTGAAATAGCATTCAGAAGTGAGTTTTAATAGATTTTATCTAATTCATAAAATATGGCTTTGTAATGTTACCGCTAAAGACCGAATTGGTGAATTATAATGTTGGCGTGTCACATAATTATATATTTAATTATAGGTACAGCGAAGTTTGGTTATTTATTACTTTGGCACAAATCGATTAAAATATAAAGCCTTATATAGGTACTTAGTATCTGCCAAAGCAACCGCTTATTAATTATAAAGACATCTGGGTGCACGGTAGTGCCCCCGCCAAGGCGAGCCAAGCGAAGCGCAACGGCACTACCTACCTTTTCTCGAAACGTTCTGGGTATTTTTGAACCCTATTCACTTTGGTTTAGATAGTACCAGATAATTCAAATTTTTAAGATAGCTATTATACTTACTTTAGATTTCATAGGTAAAGCACTTGCAACTTTTCTAATATTGCGAGTGAGTATTCAAGAGAACAAGCCATACCGCGATGTAGACGACTAATAGCGACATCTATTAGTGTCTAATACGGTTAAGAGAATTTAAATTTTAAACCAACTTACAAAAATAAATGAAATCCTACCAAAAACATTTTCATGTAAAAATGTTGCGCGTTGTCGCGGCAAATTACTTGATATAAATATTGTGTCAGCCGCACGAGAAGAATCTAAAAACTCTACACATTAGATAGTGCCGCGACTTTAATGTAAAATTAAGGTTTTTAGATTTAGGGCTGAAACTTGGCTTCATCTCACTACTTTTTGACACTACGAACTATCGTCTTGGCAACATTTTTACATGAAAATATTTTTGGTGGGATTATTTTATACTTAAAATTACACAACATATTTTGGGCGCCTAAGCGTAGACGTTTAGGCAGAAAAATAATTGTCAAACTCAAGAAATAATATTTTTAAAGGGATTGCGTTGATACTTGAGAGTGTCAATACATACATAACACGTTTTTAACCTCAAATAGGTATGACAATTATTTTTCTACCTTAACTTCTAAAAAGCTGTGCCCAAAATATGTGATCAATTCTAAATCTACTTTTTCACACAAACCGACACAAATATTTTGCAATACACCGACACAAGAAATGAAGCAATTTAAACAGTACAGTAATGCCATAGATGGTCACTCATCATGCATACATGATTATTTCAATCATTAACGTGTCTAACAATAGGCAGTGACCAGTGGAAAGGCACATGGCTGCCCACTTAACCGCGATAATTACTGGTCAATATAATAACGGCACCCACTTTTCCACAAACAACCCCTTTCCGTTGATAATCGTTGGAAAATTAAGGCTACGTATCCATTCTCATAGTTTTGGACGATACCGAAATTAATTTTTAAATTTTTAAACTTATGAAGATAATATAATAATGATTTAATAAAAAATATATTGAATTACGGAAATTTTGTACTTAATTAGAAATAGCAACAAATCCATCCATACTTCCATACTAATATTATAAATACGAAAGTGTCTGTCTGTCTGTCTGTCCGTCTGTCTGTCTGTTACCTCTTCACGCTCGAACTGCTGAACCAATTTTGCTGAAATTTGGTATAGAGATACTTTGAGTCCCGGGAAAGGACATTAGGATACTTTCTGTCCTGAAAAAACATACAGTTCCCACGCGATAAACAAATTTTCGCGCAACGGAGTTGCGGGCGTCGTCTAGTAGGATATAAAAAGTGTGTGTCTTTTTATCTTTGACCTTTTTTTGAAAAATTGTTAATACAATTTTTTTTTTAAATTAGCCTATGCTGTCCCACTGCTGGGCAAAGGCAATACAATACAATATTATGTCTTTATTGTATAAAGTGTGTGATTGTACTAGTGCATGTTATTTAATGATAGTAACTGTGTAACAGATAAGTACCTATTTGTTGAAAAGCCCAGAAATATTCATAATTTCGAAAAATATAACTATCGAGTCAAAATAAGTGAATGTCTTATCGCTCAGTAATCTGTCTTATCGCTCTAGGATCTGGGTCTAACAGGTAAGCACTTGACTAGGTATATGACCAAAAAATACTCAATTGTATCCATACTTTCATAATATTCACTACATGTTGGAATTTGTGGGCAACAGCTAGCATAAAATAAATTCTTGCAATATCATATTGTTTTATAAGGTGTTATATTAATTTATAAAATAAAAATAGAGCCTTTGAAAAAAAAATAGCAACAAAGTTATTTTTAAAACGTCTGATAATAGTTTTGGTCATTGAAAAGTGTCTTACACTACATGATACTAGTTCAGAACAATAATCTACAAATTATGTATAAATATTAGCCATTAGAAAATTAGTAAAGTAAGACTCATTTTTTGTCCACTTTGGTACCTGGTACCTGACCAGGGGTCACACTCAGAGCTACAAAAATTTTTTTAGTGTTTAAATATTTTGAAGTTAATTTTTGTTCAGGAACCTAGGTAATTACTATTTTAAGCTGAAAAATAACTCAAACAAGTTAAATACTTTCGTATGAGAAAATGATTTTGGTATTACGTATGTATGAGAATTTCGAGGGTAACCCGGGCTCTTAAGAGTTGAACTGATTAAATGCCGTGAAAGGCCATAGGATAATCAAATTTCGAAAAAAACGCCCTATTTCCCGCAAAAAAACTAATTTCGGTACGTAATATTACTATACATAAACATTATATCATAATAATATTATGTTGTTTCGACACCAAATACATACACCATAAAAGCGAAGGAAGCGCAGGTAATTAATATTTTCGGCTCCCCTAGGTTAAGTAGAAACCACAATTATACAGACAAACTGTAATAACTAGTATACATACATCAGTGCACAATACAGCCAGGAATAGCCAAAACAATATGTATTAAATTATAGCTTCACGTTTAAAAGTATCAAATCAGGTTTGTCGAGGTATATTTAAAGTAGAAAATATTGAAAATGTAGAAAAAAAGACCAACATTTCTTTGGCATTTATTAGGCACACTTTTCATCTAAAACATAATATAATTTCTATCCGGTTCGTTTTAATTAAAATAAAATGCGGATATAAAGAAACATGACACAGTATGAAAGACTAAGAAGTAAGAAGCTATAATGGGATTGTAACAATATTATTTATAATATTGTTAAGATAAAGATAATGCTTATGAAACGATAGTAATAATAAATAGTCTTTTGTACTGTTCTATTCAGTGACTTGTTTACGCGCCAGTCTGGCTTTTAATGGTGTTTACAATATTTTTCGTTCAGACTACGGTAGACTAAACATATTGAAAGATATCTTGTTGCGACTCAAATGCATTTGTTGGTACATTTCTTACTGTGAATGTGATGTAGCTTCAAATCAGGGCCTTTAGACAAATCGCAATTCGTTTCGTCAGTGAATTCGAGAAGAAAGTGCGAAATTCGAACAACTCCGCACCCTTATTCATTTTTAGGGTTCCGTACCCAAAGGGTAAAAACGGGACCCTATTACTAAGACTTCGTTGTCTGTCCGTCTGTATGTCTCCAGGCTGTAACTCAAAGACTAGACTGTAAGAGTTGAAATTATCACAGATTGTGTATATCTGTTGCCGCTATAATAACAAATACTAAAAACAAAATAAAGTTAATATTTAAGGAGGGCTCCCATACAAAAAACGTGATTGTTTTGGCCTTTTCCTTGATTTTTTTGATCCGTAATGACAACATGTAGAGTGTAGACCAGGGATCACCAAATGGCGGACCGCGGTCCGCATCCGGACCGCCGACCCATTGTGTGCGGACCACCGACCAAGCATTTTCGAAGGTGAACTTCGTTTATTGCACTAATGCTTGCACCAATTTTACTCCAAACTTGAGACAGATAATAATTAATTAGCAACAAAAATTGTCACTTTTCTCATTAATGTGTAAATAAATACAGGCTATAATCCATAGGTAATTAATTTTGGTAATTATTTTTTTTTATAAAATGTGTGGACCGCCAAGGTCATTTCATTTCTTAAAATGGACCCCGAGCAAAACTAATTGGTGACCCCTGGTGTAGACTGTAGACACTTGAAATTTTCGCAATATCCTTATTTAAACAGGATGTAACAAAACTAAGTGATAATACTTGAGGGTGTGTATGTGTTCCTTGTAGAGAGTTCACTGTAAAAGTATCAGCGCTGAAAGGCCAAAAATTTTTTCACTTTTGCATGGGGAAACTCGTGACGCTGGGGCGCTTGCCCATACAAAAGTGAAAAAAATGTTGTTCTTTCAGCGCTGCTACTTTCACAGTGAACTCTTTACAAGGAACACGTACACACCCTAAAGTATTATCACTTAGTTTAGTTACACCCTGTATATTATGTACTTTCATACATATTTAGTAACAAAATTAAATTCAAATAAATAATGAAGGAAAACACCCCATACAAAAAGTACTATTTTTTCTCTACTTTCGCTCTATAACGGTACGGAACCCTCCGTGCGCGAGTTCCATCGGTTAAACGTATGAGACGTTTAACCGATTTTTTATTATTATCGGTTTAAAAAAAGTAATAATCGAACGATTAGTACTAGCAGAAATCTAAAGCAATTTATTCTAAAGTCAGAAAAATTATGAACTACGTTAGTTTTTTTTTAATCTTACAGAATGTAAATTTTAACACAAAATTAAAAACCTTAATAATATTACTTTTGTAACTCTTAAAGCGTAGAATAATATCTTTATTATTATTCTTTAAGGCGTATTTGCTTGCGATAAAAAATGTTTCGTGGGAAGTTTACGGATTAGTTTAAAAGATAACGAAATTTAATGTTTGCCGCCCATAATAATTACCTATAGCTATGGCGGAAATATGCAAATATGCAATAAGATAAGATTAGCTAAAATATTATCTTATAATTGTTCATTATCCACGGACTAAATACAGTATCAGTATTTAATGTGCCGGCAAGTTTTCGTGTTAGAATAGGCTTTGTAACATTTAAAATTTGCGCTATGTATCAGCCGACTATTAAGTCGGCTGATACATAGCAAGATTTGATTTTTTTTGTATCCTATCGGGAATTATCCCGATAGGATACAAAAAAAATCAAAAAGCAAATTATTTACAAAATCTAAAAATAGCTTGCAAAAATGTGCAAAAAATCCGTCTAATGTCAGTTTAATAATTAACAAAACACGGCTAGTTATTAAAATTCAAAAAATCCGATGCACATTTAAGGATCTCTTATTCGAAAACGGCCTGTACCTACATAAAATATTTACACAGAAATGGTCACACGAAATCACAAACAAACGTAGCCTTAATAAGAAACGCTATCTCTGTTGTTTTAAATTAAAACTAAGATGTGTGCAGAGGCTTACGACTAGAAAGAATAGCCGGCTTGTTGACTGATTGTGAAAAAAAGAGATAACTTTAGTGTGCATTGTGTAATATTGACTCCGTCGGTGCTCTTTCATTTTTATAGCGGAATGGTTGCAAAAGGTTTATCAAAATAGTTCAGCAAAGAAAACCCGATTGTTGAAAATTTTCACGGGGAATAATTTGCTCCGTGGCTCTGCTTGCTCAATGGCCTCCACCTTAGAACCCCTCTTGTATAATAGGTGTGAGCATGTGAACGTGTCAAAATACATCATTCACATCTTCGAACTCATGAATAAGAAAAATGTTTTTGCCAGTGACAGCCCAGGAAGGTTACAGGAACACGTCACCGAATGCCAATTTTGACGTATTACATTATGCATCTCGCTCTAAATATAGAATGAATTTGATTTGTCGATTGATATATTAGACTGACATTTAAATGCAGTTATCACTGTATACGTTATGTACCAGACGAGTATCGCGTCTGGTTCGTCGACCGCGAATGACACTTATTCGAATTTAAATTTCCGATACCCGCAGAATGGCTACCGGATCACTCTGCACTCATTCATGCGGCTAACGCGAAAATATCTTCAGCCACAATGACTGAATGCTCTTTCATCCGACTACGTTGGGTTGTTAAACTAATATGTATTCGGTGCGTTGGCTTAATATTTTATTTGGGCTTGGACTCTCAAGTCCCTATATTGGACTCTCAGCCTAATCATGAGGATCCTTGCTAATATGCTTCACGCTTAAACGGCTGTACCGATTAAGATGTAGGAAACTCTGGAAACACTTTGAGAGATGGGAAAAGAGTATAGGATAGTTTTTGGCGAGAAAAACTGTACGATTTCCGCGCTACAAACATATCGAAGTGCAATTGAGTTACGTCATTTAGCGAAATTATTATTTTTAACAAAAAATTAAAACCGACTTCCAAGGTAAAAACAATAATAACATCCTTATAATATGAACTAAAAAGTATTAAATAATTATTCCTATCTAATAGTACCTTTTTCCGAATTCGGCTAAAACTCAACTATTTCTGTACTCAATCTTCATCATTTTGAACTCGGTACCAGATGAATCTTCAGTTCTCTGACAGAATATTTGAAACTTTTGGAACTGGCACCGACTTCAAAATTATAAAGATTGAGTACAGAAATAGTTGAGTTTTAGCCGAATTCGGAAAAAGGTACTATTAGATAGGAATAATTATTTAATACTTTTTAGTTCATATTATAAGGATGTTATTGTTGTTTTTACCTTGGAAGTCGGCTTTAATTTTTTGTTAAAAATAATAATTTCACTCTTTTTAGTTACCTAGTAAGCCATCGCGTACTATACGTAGAATAATACACCTGTATATTATTCTACGTATCTTATTACAGTCACACTTGCAAAATATAATATCAGCTGCAGCCTGCAGATAATTTTAAACAATACAATAAAAAAATCGAAGTGAACACGTGTGACGTGCTAAGTAGCCGGTCACCAGACTAGTTTCAATAGGCTGGCACTCGCTCGACTTGTCGCACGACGCAGTGCACATAGTACCCGGCCCGCGCGCCCGCGCCGCCGCGCCGCTCGATTGACAGCCCTGGCAGATATGCGAGACCGCAAACAGTTATTGTACTATGAACGCTAAACGCAATGCAAAAGGTTGAAATTAGGTTGTTTTACAGAATATCTCGGCGAAGTGAGACAGAATGTTACATTATCGAAGCAACTTTAATTTCTCAGAAGTAATGTCAAATATGTGCCTTATGCTCTGGAGATAAGGTTGAATTTGGTGACATTGGTATTTGGTGACGTGGTAATGATGATGATGATGATAATGATAATGATGAATGTAAAGTTCTTAAAACAGCGCCTAAACTCCCAAACTTGTATCTATAAGGAATCCGGAGTTCTCTTAGTATCTTCGGAACCATAGTATACCTCGGTGCAAAATCTTGCGTTTTGGTAGCATATGCTTAGGATGCTTCTCATAAAACCAAAATCACCATATGTTTCCATATAAATTTCGAGGAGTTCCCTCGATTACTCATGGATCTCATCATCAGGTCACCACTTTTGTGAACATGGTACCAAATTGGAGTGAAACCTAATACAAAAAAACAAATATTTTGAAAATCGGTTCACAAACGGCGGAGTAATCGTTGAACATACAAAAAAAAATTATAAAAAAAAAATATCCACAGCCGATAATATAACCCCCTCGTTTTTTGGAAGCCGGTTAAAAAAACTTTCGGTGAAGCTATGTCTAATGTCTATAACAGCACAGTTTTCGTATTAAAATATTTACATATTATTTTAATACGAAAACTGTGCTGTTACATAAAACTTATAATACCTTAACCTTGTCCTTAACCTACTTGAAGATCATTCCCGAATGACTGACATACCTTTATCAGATGTAATTAATTTCTAAATTAGTTGCGAAGGGTTTAGAAAGATTCTAACTCACTAACATAATATTGTTGGGGACTTTAATTATTTTAAATGAGGTGTTTTTCTGGCTCAGTAGTTGGTAGATCATCTTCATGAAACCGTAATTCAGAAAAATTCAAACTTACCTACCTACATATTGTTGGGTACTTGAATCATATTTGAGGAGTTCTTCTGACTTCTAAACGAACCAACCTTGGTTAGGACAATGCAGGCTGATATAGCCTGGTTGTCTGACATGCGTCGGATCGGCATGTTAAAAGTCGGTCCTGCTTCTGATCATTCGCCATTCGTGTCGGTCGTCCGTCTCACTAAGCTAAGAGGGTAAAGGAAAAGAGACTGCTCGTGTACTGCGCACGCACTTGGGCTATAAAGTTATTCCTGCGTAGCTGTACTGGTTTCTATGAATCCGGCCACCGTCATCAAAATCGTTAGGAGGCATTTTTACTTTTACTCATCAAACCGTGATTTTTTGGTAGGCTCGCTTCAGCTTGAAAGTTGGCTCGAAGCCATCTAGCCGTTACATGTCGATCAGCGCGACTCCAACTCGACTTACATCACGCGAACCTTCTGCTGTCTATCAAAGTTCGATTCTACCGATTGGTGGTTGCACCATCGAGTAAGGAAACCACCGTCACCACTAACTACGAAAACGAATCCTGAAAAAAGCACAATTCACGAGGACAAGACGAAGTCTGTTGTCCAGCAAAATTTACCGATTAATGGGGTTGCCACTTTAGGGCTGACAAAAACCCCATCATTCTTCAGGCACAGTCAGTCATGAAATCCCGATGCTGGTTGTAGCACCATCGGATCCAACTACCGCTGCCACTAACTTCGGAGACGAAGGCAATTCTTCAGGCGCAGTTCCCGAAAACACGACGAAGTCTACACCGCTGTCGACGAACCCATGTCGACATTCGAAGAAAAACGTGTTGTGTCGACAGGGAACAGATATCTCGCGGGCACCTAACTAATGACCAGCAGCAATTTTTAAGCCCCAAGAAAAAAGGGTTTAAATAAGTTTGAGGAGGCTGTCTGTCTTTGTGTCTGACCGTGGCATCATAGCATCTAACTGCACGGCAGTACCGATTTTGATCTAGTTTTTTCCAACTTCTAGTGATTTGATCAGTTCAATATTTTTCATTCTGATTTCTGATTTCCGACACTTATTAGAGTTTTGAATCGGGGGTTGTTTTACTTAATTTGACATTATTATGTGGTTAGCATGTTTTGTGGCTTTGTGTCGTGACGGCATGACAATATCACTTACATATTTACAATATTATGACAGTTAATGTCAGTAATTGTCACTGTCGTGTTATAGGACCCATAGGAGCAATCGCAGGAACGTAGTTAGCAAATCAATGCAATCATAAAAATATCTGGAAATATTTTAACTTCCGACAAAAAAAGGGGTGTTATAAGTTTGACGTGTCTGTCTGTATGTCTGTATATATGTCCGTGGCATTGTAACATCCAAACGGGTGGACCTATTTTGATCTAGTTTTTTTTTTTTGTTTGAAAGCTGACATTACCGAGACATTGCGCAATAATATTTATCGTCTATACTTTGATGTAAATAGTTTCAATAGTTTTTTTATGAAAGAAAAAACAACTCGAGTTTTATAATTTGACAAATTGAATGAGTGTAATCGAGGCTTTTACAAGCAGTAAATTTTATATCAAGGGAAATAAATTAAATTATAATTAAATTTCCCAAACGGCGTAAAATACACATTATAATATTTTTAATTTCACGCTTAAATATTATTTGCAATAAAACATACTTGTAGTACTTATTGATAACAAATATATTGCTCTAATTCTAACATTTCCGTAAAATGTCGACATAATGTTATAATCTTATATATAAAATTCTCGTGTCACAATGTTAGTCCACGAACTCCTCCGAAACTGCTTTACTGATTTTTACCAAATTTTATATGCATATTCAGTAGGTCTGAGAATCGGCTACTCGGTACTTTATATATTGATAAGTGCATTTGTTGAATAAATAATAGTAAATTATTACAACCTGAGACTGACGGCGACCATTTTTTGTGCGACGGGAAGCGATCGGCGTTGCCATGGTGACATACTTATTTAGTCACTTCAATAAAATAATATGGCAAATATATTATGGCAAAGCAACGTTTGCCGGGACAGCTAGTAATATATATTTTTAATTATTTACCCGACTACGTGAACAAAAAATGTTGCCTTATCTAAAGCTTTGGAATATTTGGATACAATAAAAATGTTTAGTAAGTAAATTTGAATATGTGTAGGTATGTAATATTACAATGTTTCAGAATAATTGGGATGTATGGAGTTGATATTGCCAAAAAAAAACATGTCGCACTTGAAGAATGAGCGGGGTGAGAGGCGGGGCGGTGATGGCTATAGGTCAATACCGCAGAAGTGACAAAGTTTTGTGCCTACACTCGAATGATCGCAGACTCTATATGAAAGTGGATAAAATAAAAGAAACATTTTTACTAAACATTATTAAAAGCTTTTATTTAACCTGCTTTATTATTATTATTATTATTTAGTTATTTACATTATTATGTAAGTTCGGGTGGAATTTATGAACTCAATTTCGAAGTAAGTTTGTATGTACATTATACATATAACCGAGTGAGCTGAAATTTTGTATACACGTTTGGTTTGAATGACAATGCTCGATACAGTATGTGACATCACTACAAATAAAATATAAAACGGCCGACCATCCAACATAGCGGAATAGTTATTTTCTATGCCGTCCTATAGTAACAGTATGGATACTAAATGAAATAACTTTTTGAAGATAACTCGAAAACGAATGTAATGTCATTCTACATCCAATATGGCGGCTCATCTAAAATAGGGGAATACGAACAAAGTTTCGTTTATTTCTGCATGACTAAAGAATTGGATTTCAGTTAAAAATAGTTAAGTGAAATCCAACTTTTAAGTCAACTACAAGTCGCTAAATATAGGCACGGTTTTTTCACTAATCAACATCAAGTACGATTTCTCAAGGACATAGAAGTTAATTAAATTTTTTATCTATACTAATATTATAAAGCGGAAGAGTTTGTTTGTTTGTTTGAACGCGCTAATCTCAGAAGTACTGATCCGATTTTAAAAATTCTTTCAGTTTTATATAGCCCATTGATCGAGGAAGGCTATAGGCTATATTTTATTACGATAAGACTAATAGGAACGAAGAAATACAGGAAAATGTTGAAAAAACGCGCTAAATTATTTGAAAGGACTTATTTGAACGCGCTAATCTCAGGAACTACTGGTCCGATTTGAAAAATTATTTAATTAAATTAAATTTTAAGTTCCGTTAGATAGCCCATTTATCCAAAAAGGCTATAGGCTATATTTTATCACGCTTAACCTAATAGGAGCGAAGAAATAGAGGAAAATGTGAAAAAACAGGGGAAATTATTTTATAGGGCTTATCTCACGAACCACTGGAGCAATTTTATGTTATTTAGCACACATGAAAAATAGACCACGAGAAAAGACAAAAGTTTCTTTTTTGCGGAAAAATGTATGGCTTCCGTGAAATTCTTAAATTACGCGGGCGAAGCCGCGCCGAACATCTAGTATAAAATAACGGGGCAAACGGGTGACCTGATGGAAAGCAACAACCGTCGCCCATGGGCACGCGTAACGTCAGAAGAGCTGCAGATGCAGTTCGTTCCACAGTTTTGCAGTGCGCGGAAGAAAATTACGCGAAAAATGCACGGTGGAAGACCGCCACAAGATGATGGGATGGTCCTCAGAGCACTCCCCGTGATACAACTTATAGAGGATGCATATAGCCAAACGTATTACCTCCTTTTTTGGAAGTCGGTCAAAAACTAAAGTATTACATAGTACATACCAAAATTTTGCAAAGCCGTTACAGCGGCTTAGGCGTGAAGAGGTAACAGACACAGAGAGAGACAGACAGATAGACGGACGGTCAGACAGACGGACAGACAGACAGATGGACGGACAAACCGACAGACGGACGGATAGACAGACAGACAGAAACACTTTCGCATTTATAATAATTATATTATAATAAGTATATATAAGTATCCAAAGTCCACTACATACTTACTAAATTCAAATTACTTATATATTTATAAATACAATTATAATGTACGCATATATAATGTATACGTAATACCGTATTTATATTATTACCAAAATACAAACTCGTCTACGTGAATACTTCATTCATCGTCGTCTCATCATAGATATATGCATTCTGCCTACATTCCCCTCTGAATCTACTACTCTATGACAATGCGAAATGGCGCGCGTCTTCGCCTAGTAATAATTGAATGTTGGTATTTTAATCGAAAATAATTAAATAAGAATACTAACCGATGAAATGTTATGCCGTCGCATTTGGAAGTGTTATTGGAATTATTTTTACAATATCCTAAGACACACCAAGGCATTTTTGTGACTTTTATTTTGTTTTTTTATAATTGTCATACGTCAAGTGCGCAGAAGAGCTCGCGGCCGACTAAGTGCACTGCGACTATATAGCGTCTCTTGAATGTGACCAAGCACTGCGTTGCGGTGTCAACTCCATACATCTCAATGTTCGGCATTAGATTTTTAAATGTTACACGTGTGTGCATAATACATTAATGATGGCTATGACCCTGTTCATCATAGAATACCTACCAAACAATTGAGCAAAGCTAGGGAGGACAAAAGCGACATGCATGGGGAAAAGAATATACCTAAAAGGTCAAGAAAAAAACATGGGATGAGAAATACTATGTCATAACGACAATAAAGCATCGCCAGAATAAAAAAATAAAAAATACAATTGAACATAGAAACTTTAAAAATTTTAGAGTCGATTAAAAATGATCTACGTCTCATCATCATCATTTAGTGCTCTCTTCATATCGAAGTTCTGCGACCAGCTGGTTGAATTTCTTCCGGTCCTGGGCTAATTTCTTTAATTGTGGGTAGCTACATCTGGTCCATTCCTTTATGTCATCTATCCATTTTCTTTTTGGTCTACCAGTAGCGCTAGCACGGCGACCAGCGGAAATGCGAAAGTATGGACAAAGTGTGGAAATAAACCTAAGGTGCCGTTCCGATCTTTACCGCGGCTAATCGCGACCGACAAAAATTTAATTAAAATGCCACTTTATGACAGACTATAGTATATGTTATAATGTAGGATATTATTTCAATTTTTAGGACTATAGTCTGTCATAAAGTGGCATTTTAATTGAATTTTTCGGAACGAAAAAAGATCGGAACGGCACCTTAGGTTTATTTCCACAGTTTGTCCATACTTTAGCATTTCCGCTGGTCGCCGTGCTAGCGCTACAGGTGGTCTCTTAACTCTTTCCCGAAAATCTACCCTCTAAGATCAACCGTATAAATTCATTTTGGGATCCTCTTTGTAGGTGACCGAAAAAACGACCTTTCTTTGGTTTAAGATATTCATTAGTTGGCGTTCACAATCCGCTCTTTTTAAAACTCCTTTATTCGATACAAAGAGATTTTTAACATTTTACGTAGTGTCCACATTTCAAACGCCTGTATCCGTCGACAACTACATCTACGTCTACGAATAATAAAAACTATTTATTATTTTACTCTAAAAATTCTTCTTTAAAATGACACCTAGGCTACATTTATAATTAATAACATACAAAATATTTTAGCAGTGGATAAATTAGGCGGTTTGATAAAATACGTATAACAATTAAGTTACTGTTAAGTTTTTGGGGTTTTATTTTGAAAGAGAAAGCTCGTATTTTAATTGCAGAGTAAAAGAGCAAGTTCATATTCAAACAAAATTAAAAATGAGGCTTGAACTATGTACCTTCAACTCCAATATTATTAATAATATATTAGGTATAAATACTATGCTGCAAATAAACCAATCTATCTAGTAACAATTCTAGCAGTAGTTTTAGTATCGTTTGGGACAACTGATATATATATTCTGTGGTATCGTTAAAATCCGTCTACGCAAAAATATGGTATCATAATACATTCACTTCAAAGACTCTTTGTTACATTTCTTTCAAGCCTCGCGTTTGCCAGATCTTACGATGGAACGTGCCAATTCCTGGCACTTAACAGGCACAACTAAATAAGTGCAAATTATTGAATTAGTACGCTGACGTCAGCGCTTAGGTCATACGCTTATTCACAAAAATATAAGGCACTGAATCACGCCGATATAATTAACAATATCTTTACGACTGGACCTGATTGTTTTAATAGTTAAAGGCCCAGTCGCACAGCTGACTGATTATACCAGACTTTAAACCAGATCTGTGCAAGTAGGTCTAAGAAGTACTTTTAAGAACAGCCTGTGTATGATTATGAACTCTATGACTCAGAATTTAGAAATCAATTTTGTATTACATATTATATACAATATGAGTCGTGTATTTACTTTATTTATAATATTGTAGTTTAGCTAAATTGTAGAGAAAGTTACGAATTTATTGAAAGGTTGTGAGTTTTCTTAGTCATGAGTCATGACTCATGACTCATGAGTCATGTGAGTCTTCCTATCTGTAGAAAGGAAAATTTCAAAGTACTTATATGACTTAACTTCTTAAGAGCCCGGGTTACCCTCGAAATTCTCATACATACGTAATACCAAAATCATTTTCTCATACGAAAATATTTAACATGTTTGAGTTATTTTTCAGCTTAAAATAGTAATTGTAAATTTAATACAAAATATTTCAACTCTAAAAAATATTTTTTAGTATTTAAATATTTTGTAGTAAATTTATTATTTATTTATATATTTTAAGTGTTTTATTCTATTTTTTAGTGTTTAAATATTTAGTAGTAAATTTAGTAAAAAAAATTATACACAAAAAAAAAATAGTGTTTAAATAATTTGAAGTTAATTTTTGTATAGGAACCTAGGTAATTAATACTTTAAGCTGAAATATAACTCAAACATGTTCAATATTTTCGGTATTACGTAAGTACGAGAATTTCGAGGGTAACCTGGCCCCTTAAGGTGACGCCGCGTTAAAGTAAAAACCGTGTTGGATATGTTTTAGCTTTTAGGGTGCTTGTTTACTATGAGAGGCCGGGCCGGCCTCTCATAGAAAACAAACAATGGAACAGCAAAAAATGGAAAGGGCGTAAGCGACAAAATGGTTTTTGTCGCGTAATTTAAAAACCATAAATACATTTCATATAAGCTATGGGCAAATTAAAGTGTATGCTTGAACCAATCTATGTACAAATTTTGGAATCTTAAATCACTCTCCTCTGCTGGCAAAATAGGAATCCCTTTTTTTACAGAGGTCTTTTTGATTGATTATTCTGTGTTATAAAAGTTGACCAATCGTGTTATGCTATGGGTAATTCAAAGACAAAGACATGATGAATACTGACAACGAACTTTAATCTCTTAGCTTTAGTCATTGCTGAAAAAAATCGATATCGTTACAGCCAAATTATCAAGGCGTCGCCTTAAGTTCCTTTTAGTTAGTTATCAGAATATAGGTAAAATTCAGAAATGTAGAGTTTGAAAAACAAAAGAATAATAAATCTTATTATAATTTTATAATACAAAATAAATAATAAGAATTCAGAGCTTGGAAAAGACTACCTATGGCAGTAGATAAATATTTTATTGATTTCCCCCTCAAAAACTGTGGCTGCAGCAGAGACTCACAACTATGACCCTTGTAAGCCTTCATTTAGGAATCACATTCGTTTGCAATAACAACAAAATTGATATAGGCACTACGGCAAAAAAGTACATATTTTGTTTCCTTTCCACCTCTTTTCGTTAAAAAGGAGTTAACTTGATATTTAGAAACTTTATTAAGACTTCATTAGAAACTTGTGAAATATTTACTTTCGCCTCAACAAAGATGTGAAAGAAGGAAATATAAACAATAAAAATTCCATGACTTTGTGTACTGTACAAAGAGTAGATTCACCCAGGGGTCACTGTTAATAGGCTTAATTAAATGCACTTAACCCGACCGGGAGATTTGCTCGACACTCGCCTCTACGCCGTCGACTTAAGATCCATAATTCTATTAGAGATACACCGCTGTTACGCTGCTTTACATTTTGCGTCTTATATTGAATTTAATTTTATGAATTGATAAAGAAAATGAAAAGTTTTATCTCGTTTTTAAATATTTCGAAGCGAGGCTTAAAGAACAAATAGACGCTATATAATGACAAATGATTCGACTTATGGACTTTGACAAAAAAATTATCTGATATTATGTTTTTTCTAAGTTAAAAAAATAGAAAGACACTTTCAAGTAAGACAAAATAAATTAACTTATATTATATTTTATATATAGAAAAAGATTATTTTATTTTCTAAAAGGTGACAATCTTGATTTCGTCAGAAAGGGTACCTCTTACGCAATAGAAAGAGAGCGGAAATGTAGGTGAATATTGTTGTAATTAAACCAGTGGAAGATAATTAAGAGGTTTATTTTACTGATAATTAATATTACTTTTAAAGCATAGCCACCATTTCTGTCACGGATAATAGAGAGAGAGACATAGATAATAGACGAGTACACAGAACAAGAAACTTAACACAGAACATATTCTTACCACAGACAAGAGAACTTACTTTTATAAATTTAAACTACAACACTCCTGCCAAATTTATACCTTAACATAACAAACTTATTTATTATTAATACACATTGAACTTCTAATAAGTTAATCAAGAGATAACATGCCAATCTTGTCTCTCAAACATTTAAATCTTTCTCTTGACAAGGCCTTAGTAAGAAAATCTGCTAATTGATTATTACTTGAAACATATTTTAGATCAATAATTTTTGCATAATATTTTTCTTTAATGAAGTGATACTTTGTATCTATATGTTTACATCTTTTGTGAAAATTAATGTTCTTAATTACACTAATTGCACACTGATTGTTGATTAAAATCACCCAAGTCACACAATAGTTGTTTAATCCAAATTGCCTCCTTGGTGGCAGCACAGGCAGCCATAAACTCTGCCTCAGTTGTAGATAATGCTACAGAATGCTGACGTTGGCTGGACCATGTCACAGCAGCGTAATTTTGACGTAAATAAAATTTGACGTAAAAAAGACGTTTGAAAGTCGCCATCATGTCGCCATATTTGCGCTGATAGCAGTTGTGGGAGTATTTGGAACTAATACTAGTGATGTACAACTGTCTTTTCTATTATCGATGAAATGTTTCCAAATTCAGATAATGTCGACCATTAGGACAAAAATTTTAAATTGAATAATACAAACGCTACATATTTGTATCAAAGACTTCCTCTCCGTAATTTAGATAGGCGTAATAAATCAACACCGATTTCATACGTAAATGACGTGAAGTAGCAGTACCTATCTATAATCCATTTATTTTTACCAGTTTGCACTACGAAAAACTGAAAACAAAACTGAAGATAAGCTTCTAACAAAAACTTTGTTGTATTGTATTTTCTAATTTCATTTCTAATATTATCAAAGTAGTGCTAGAGTGTATCGTATTAAAGCTGAACAGAGCTGAATAAGTGTTCTGTGTGATTAGACCCTAACTAATCTATACCATAAATAATATTATAAAGCGGAAGAGTTTGTTTGTTTGAACGCGCTAATCTCAGGAACTGCTGGTCCGATTTAAACAATTATTTCAGTGTTAGATAGCCCATTTTATATATTAATTTATCACGCTGAGACTAATAGGAGCTAAGAAATGGAGGAAAATGTGGAAAAAACGGGGGAATGTATAACGTGAAGGATTATAATATAGGCTATTTTTTGTGGACTAATTTGTCTGTGAAATTATATATTTACGTGGGAGACGCCGCGCGGAACGTCTAGTAATAATATAAAAGTTCCCTATTTATTTATGGATCTAGCAAGCCAATTTTTGTCTATTTACTTTATCTCATTTGATTTTCGCCATTTTGGCGCTGATTGCAGAAGTGCGAGAGAAATAAACTAATTGGATAATGCGATCCATAGATAAATATAGAACGTTTGAATACATTTTTTTATTGGGGTGGAGTAGGAAAGGTATTTATAAATAATAAAAATATATGTGCGATACTTTAACATTATATTTTATTAGTTACCGTTACACAGTTACAGTCTGTCAAGAAAGAGTAGACGCTGAAATAAATTTTCCAAACATAATCACGATCAAATGGTAGTTTTTGCGCCTTGTATTTTCACAGAGAACGTTTGTACACTTCAAATAGTAACGGCAAGCGGTAGTAGCAATTTTCGGACGCCAACCAGGCTTTTAAATTTTTTTCAACCATAATTCCAGTCTTCCTTCGTCAGACGGAAACCTGTCAATTATTTTAAGAGCATAATATGTATTTGATAATAAAAATCGGTAATCGGAGATTTCAATACAATTATTATATAGTAGGTATATCGATAAGTTTTATCGACGGAAAACTCCAGCACTATTGAATTTTATTGTTTATCAAAAATCGGTAAAACGAAGGTAAATATGTGGCGAATACGGTATAATAAGATTAGTGCCACATTTTTAAGTGCCTATATTATCAATAAAAGTTTAATATCATAGAAAGTAACTGTTAAAATCACTTACTTGTGAAATGTAACCCCACATCTCTTTTTGTATCGCGTTTCACGTAACATGCACTCTTTCATAGTTTAACTATAAACTACCACCACTTATTTATATATTACTTAATTGCGTAAAACCTTTTAAAACACGAAAACAATTCAAACGATTAAGCCATAGAGAATTAAAATACATCAAAATACATACATGGTTACCAATGGTTACGTCAAATTTAGTTCCTATCCCTGATAATGGGGGAGCTGATTCCGCTTCGAATAGGCACAAAAAAAAAGTGAGTATCATCGGTCCAGCGTACTTGTATAATAGAGATCAGTGACGAGTACACAGAACAAGAAACTTAACACAGAACATATTCTTACCACAGACAAGAGAACTTACTTTTATAAATTTAAACTACAACAAATATAATGAGGGCTACCGCGTGTGAATTTTCCGCTAGAGGCGCTTGTGTCGCGGAAGGTCCAAAAACGTCTATTTTGTACTAGTTCTGGCGGTTTTCGTGACATAAATTATTATTTATGCAATTTACCTGTTGAAAAGTGATCTCTTTCGTAAAATTATCCCAAAAAGTATTATTTAGCGATCAATGTAAATGCTTTGAGAGCGAAATTAATAAAATAAATGATAATCGTATTAAAAAATATTCGGTTATTAAAAAAAAATAGCAAAAGTAAAGGAGATATTATTTAAATTTAATTAAATAAATAAATGGGATTCTAGATTATAAAAAGTCGACTTTAATAGCTATACTTCGGACCTTAGTCAACAGTTGCGCCATCTAGTGAGCAAAAAAACGGTAGCCCTCGTTGTGGGCACCTAGCACTGCGCGGTCGGAATTTGAACTTTATAGTATCGTAGCATGAGTCGTTATTTCTTTAAACGGGTTACGCCAGTGGGAATTCTGTTGGTACTACTAATATATATTCTGTGTCATTGCATAAACTTTCCTCACATTAATTTAAAATATTACTAAGACAAGACAAATTATGTAAGTAGGTACCTACTAAGTAATTTCTTAATAACCATAGGACTTAAAGTGTCATATTACAAAACAATTTTACGGTTAAAACGGAAACGGTTATTGTTAATATATTTTAAATATATTAACAATTAAGTGGACTCTCTATAAATAATATCGATTAATTGAAATCTTAATGAATACTATTATCGATTGGCATAAATAATCGCTTAATAATAATTTTAAACATTTTTAATTACGAACGTTAATTGAAAGTTGATTTGCACTTGCTTCTTCACGCTAATATTACTTTACAATATTCATGTTCAGGGGGAGGGGGGAAGGGGGGTGGGCCCTGGAAGATATTTTGACTTCATTTTACGCATAGATAACACGTTTTGAATTCCTACTTTCCAGAAAATTGACGTTTATTTTACCTTCATAAAATAAACGTCAATTTTCTGGAAAGTGGGAATTCAAAACGTGTTATCTATGCGTAAAATGAAGTGTTGGAAACAAAATATCTTTTAAGGCCAGGCCAGTTCGAAAAGACTGATTTTTAAGCTTCCAGACTGAAGAAATTATGTGGAATTCTCTTACACCAAAATTAATGTACACTCAAAAAGGAACAAAGTAAAAAAATAACCGAACTTAACATTGAAAAATGGTATGGTAATTCTGTAAAAAAATCTTGAATATCACCATAAAAATACACTTCAAATTCGAACATCCCGTAATTTTCAATGACAATGATATAATTTTTTTTACAAAAAGGATAGTTTTCTTGAGCTTCGGTCATTAATAAAATAATTAATTTTCTCCTACTTCGCCATACCAAGGACGCGGCGAGCGTCGTAAGTCGTAACTGCCACTGCAGATTTGCACTGACAGATTTACATCGACCTGCTAATTTTAGGGACAGCCTTGCCTTCAGTCGGCAGATTGATAAAAGTAAATCCAGGATTTCAGCGGGGGTTGTCCTGGGTACGCCCATGACTA
This sequence comes from Lysandra bellargus, assembly GCA_905333045.1. Taxonomy (NCBI): domain Eukaryota; kingdom Metazoa; phylum Arthropoda; class Insecta; order Lepidoptera; family Lycaenidae; genus Lysandra; species Lysandra bellargus. Next base: position 5,909,746 of record HG995319.1, on the reverse strand, counting down.
TGTTCATGTTTTAAGTTTATTATAAAAATTATAAAGTAAGTATGTAACAACGTTCTTACAGTTTACACTATTTTTTTAATAAATTTACTACAAAATATTTAAATACTAAAAAATATTTTTTAGAGTTGAAATATTTTGTAGTAAATTTAATATTTGTTTATATATATTTTTAGTGTTTTACTCTATTTTTTAGTGTTTAAATATTTAGTAGTAAATTTAGTAAAAAAAAATTACACAAAAAAATTTTTTTAGTGTTCAAATATTTTGAAGTTAATTTTTGTATAGAAACCTAGGTAATTACTATTTTAAGCTGAAAAATAACTCAAACATGTTAAATATTTTCGTATGAGAAAATGATTTTGGTACTCGTATTACGTATGTATGAGAATTTCGAGGGTAACCCGGGCTCTTAAGGCCCTATAGACCCGAAAATTAGCAGGTCGATGTCTGTCAGTGCGAATATCGACGTAAAGGACATTAAAATAACATTCATATCAGCGCGCCTTGTACAGTGGCGGTTGCGACCCTCGCCGCGTAGTTGATAGGGCGAAATAGGAGAAAAAAACCCTTTTTCTTAGATAATTAAACCAAAATGCAAAATGTAACCACAAATTATTCTTCTTTAAGTTATGAGCTTTTCGTAGATATGATTTTTGAAAGTAAAACTATCATAAACTTCATGAAAAATAAGAAAAATATCACAAAATATTCGAATTTAGCCTCCTCTTCGGAGTTATTTTTGATCGAGTGAAGTTTTCAATATTATGTTTCGAACCACAAATTGTCAAAGTACATTAAGTAAACAACAATGTGTATTTTTTTTTGGCTTTTAAAAGTCACTATTTGTTTGTTTATTATTGATTCAAAGTCATGTAAAATTGGGTCTATAGGGCCTTAAGACTAATTTTTGAGAGTTAACAAAAAATCGATACATAGTATCCTACCTCGGCATTAGTTTATAATATTGTATTTAATAATGTTGGATTTTTTTTCTAAATAATAATAATTATTAAAAAGATAAAAACACATTGTTGGCACAAAAAAGATAAAAGAAAAGAACAAACAAAAAGTGAAATAAAAAAGTATTCTAAAATATACAAACACGTTAACTTATCTATGCTTATTGCATTGCTAATTGCCCCAGAACAATATCCTTTTGTTGGAAGAAAGACCTAGTTTTCGTTAATACAAAATTACATTTGCCAAGAATATTATAGAACAATGCTGGTGATTTAAGCCGTACGTGTTTCGCAACAAAAGGCAACGCACTTGCGACTCCCCTGATGCGGTTGTCCATTGTCACTCACAATTAGGGGTCTGTTTTTATAAAAAATAGTTTTTTTGGGACTTAACATTAGTAGACCGTATGTACCTAAATAATAATATTATTATGTACTTATAATAATATGGTCAGTAGGAAAATTCGCTGTCAGTTGTTTATAATAGTATACTTAATATTTATGAAATTCTCAAAGATTTTATTACTGTTTTTTATATCAGTCTTGATAATAAAAAAATACATAAAAAATTAAGGAACTGAAAACGGAACGTGTATTGCGAACCTAAGTTGAAACAGCTTCCACGTTTCAACGCTAGGTGGCGACGTAACAAACTTGATATTTATGGCGACAAAGTTTCTCTGTTTATTATAAATTACATTATTAAAGAATAAAGTTAGTGAAGAAGCGAGAAAAAATAATACAAACGCAGTTAACGCAATTTATACTAACGAGAAAAGTTTTGTATTAACGATGAAACGATATTAAACTGGTACCTGAAGTTTAAATTAACTTCGTGATTTTTGTAATTCTATACTTTGAATTATATTTAACCGACTATAAGAAAAAATACTTTAGTGTATGGTATTTACTTCAAATATCTTATTTTCTTAACTGTGCAAAACAAAACAGACACAGATTTTGAATTGCAAAATATATCTCACATAGATATAGGTATGTATAATTGTATATTGAATACTTTATAATGAAAAATAGCATAATAATATATTTCAACTTCTTTATCACAAGACCTCTCTGTATTTTGAATTGCAAAATATATCTCACATAGATATAGGTATGTATAATTGTATATTGAATACTTTAGAATGAAAAATAACATAATAATGTATTTCAACTTCTTTATCACAAGACCTCTCTGTATTTGGAATTAATATTCGGGACCCCCAGCTCGTAGCATTTATTTTTTCAACCATTCAGAGACAGAAGAATTGAGGTTAAAATATTTTTTATAGTTATGATTTGAAATATTTTAATTTTTATGTTTTTAAGTTTTATTTTAAAAAAAATACAGAAGCGTAGCGTGCCGTGGCGTAGTCCGTATGAAAATTTGTTTGGGGGCCTTTACAGTAAGGTTGCCATTTTACCTTTAGTAATGGAGATTTACTAAATTAATTTATGCTCACGTTGGGGGCTCCTTGGTCTGGGGGCCCCGTACAATTGAGGCAGTAGCTAAGCCCCTAATTTTTACCCATTCCTTTTCGGTAGCGCTCTCAGCGTCTCTATATTTAGCAAACGTGTAAAACAACGCTTAAGACGCTGACAACTGCCAATGACCTTGATCTCGCATCACTCTCGCACCTGTGTCGATTTTTATGCCAGAGAGACAGAGATGTGAAATGTTCCCTCGGTAGCGTGGATACATTTTTCGTTTGTTAGAGGAAAAAATAAATATTATGGGAAATCTAGATGTCAGAACCGAAAATTAAATCCGGCAATCTTTGGATTTTTGCAAAAGGTATCAAATAAACAAAATTTTAAAGCATAGATCGTATTATTACTTTAGTTAGAACTGTTTAAAGTTCCTGAAAGATGTGACTTTGTTTTTTTTTTCATCCAGTAGGAGAACATTATTTTATTATTTAAATTCGACAAGCTTTTCCAAATATAATCAAAAATCACATATATTTTTTTTGTGCCAATCAATGAAATACATACGTCTAGAAAACTGCACAAAGATGTCGAATTGGCAGTTGTCTTCCCCTTAAGGGCCTTCCCTACGGAGATTCCGTAATTTACCGTATTTAAAGCCTTATAAACTTATAATTTGAAAGCTACATGGTTATAATAAAAATACAGCAATAATCTTCACTAGGTATATCAACATTCCTTTCCCCGTTTTAAATTTTCTATTTTTGTTTATTATACTCATAATATAAGCTTCCAAATTAATTAAAATTCAAGCATATAATATATTCAGCATCTCCTTAGTATTTACAAATTACTTTTATTTGAAACACACGCCAATAGATCGACAATATCATAAACTATATATTCCCCGTTTTAATTTTTTAGGGACAATTTTGAACTAAGATAAGTAAAAAATAGGGTTTTGGTGCGATCTCGGCAACGCGGCAAATGTATGGTCAAGGTCGTTTGCAAGGGGGACGGCCTTAACTTTGACTATTTGCAGTAAATACTTCGATCACATAATATTATGTGAGTAAATAGTATATTATTATGCTAAGTATGTTTGGTCGTACTAGTGTTACATAGGCAATAATGAATATTTACATATACGAATTGGCTTCCTAATTGCTTGAGTAATTATTTTTTATACTTCAATTATAATTTTAAATACGTTTCAACATTGACTAACTGGTTTCACCTACCCAAATATATCCTTTGTTTCGACAAATTATGATTTACTTTAATAATTAGCATCAATATATGTAATTACTTAGCACAGTAAACTGGTAAGTAGGTAATTATTGCAGTTCTTTGCATGTATCAAATAAAATATTTTTTTTAATAAGTACTTATCTCTAACAATATTTTTATAGACATTTTATAAGGAAGAAGTGACCAAATAATATTTCCGTCTTTGAAATTGAATTAACCAAAAATGCGGAAAATTAAGCTTTTATTCCTTTATGCAAAACGGCTGAGTGTAAGCGCGCCCTCAAAAGGCCTGTAAAAATTTTTAAAATGTAAGTAAGGGAAAAGACTTAATTGCTAGACACGAACTAATAGATGACACTTACGAAAAAAATACCATAAAAATAAGAATTACTCTACTTATTTCTCAACACTGTAAATTTTATAAGCTTCTTAAGCTATCTGTTGATGTGACAAAATATATTAGGGACGCCTTCGGGAACAAAATTTTAAAATAGGATCAGTTTTCGTAAACAATTTGACCGCGTCGACACGCGCTCGGCAATTTCTTAGCAAATAGGTTAAGGAAGGCGAAATTTTGCACGTAAGTTTTGAATAGATTTATTTGATTTTTTGTAATTTCTATTGATTTCATTGGGTTAATGGTCATGTTGTAAACACTAATTAATGTTTATTAATGATTTTTTATCCATTTTCCCTAAAAATATAAAGGGTGTCTACTATTCGTTCTTGAAAATGTAAAAAAACCTAATAGATGACATGGATCTCATCTTTTAGTTTTGCAATACATACTAAAGTTATTTTGTAGTTTATTCTACTGCAAATATCATCACTATTCTCTGAAAATATAATTTTATTAACAAACTAACAATTTAAAACTACTGTACCGAAAAATGGACATGGTGTCAAATATTAGACCTTGTACTGATCTAAAAATCGATTGCTTTAGTTTTTCAGCAGTAAAAAGAAGAAAAAGGAGAGCTGAGAAAAAAAGAAGAAAAAAGAAGAGGCAAGAGAATCATTGAGACTAAAGACTGAAAATAAATTTGCTAGGAAAAAAATATGAAAAATAAAAATAAGAGGAAAGATAGTTTCAGCATGGAAGGAGAATGGATAGAATCTGGAGACAACGTGGGTAATATTTCTGATGCATGTAGTTACTATGATGAAGTAAATGAAATCTTTTGAAAAACAGCAAATAAAGATCTAAATAATAGGAAAAATGTAATTATGTAATGCAATGTTCTATGTCAACTATTAGTTCATATTGGTGTCTATTATTAGTGATGTTCGTTTTTTATGATGTCATCCATGAATACATGGGCTTTAAATGACTAAGTTTACAAAAAGACCAATAATATATTTTTTTATTGATTTATCAGAGAATAACTATAATAGTTTTAATTTGTTAAAGTTACAGAAGACATAAAATAAGTTATCAATCTTTTATTTTCATAAATATACATTTTATTAAGTACATTCAAATGTTTTATTTTTCCTTATAGTTTCTACTATTAGTGCTTTTCCCTTATGTCGCAAAGAAATGTTAATAAATATATTTCTTTTACTGTTTTGCTAGTTTTATAGCGTCCTTGTAGACCTTCAATTATTTTATTCTTGCCATTTTGTGTATCGCCATTGTTAGGGTCATTCACACCGAGACAAATAGAGATTCTAGTTCAACTAAAAAAAGTATTTGCATTTTGCATTAAAAAAGGTATGTAATAGCCACGCAACCAGCACATGACGCATCGCGTTGCATCTTTTTAATTCCTTATTAAATTTGGATGCGGCAATCCAGTCGTAAAAAGTCTTAAGAATTTCTGCGGCCGCAAAAGCATGAATTTTGCTTTTATATCAGATCGATCAGTCGTAATACACATTATTCAAGGTAATATTATGTCTGACATAAAGTTTTCTTCAGAATGAAAGTCAATAAACATATGCAGTAACGCTACGACGCAGTTAAATAAATATTAAAATATAAATGATACAGTATTTGTGGAGGCAATAAGTTTATATTGGCCTATTTCGTGTTTTATTAGGTATTTTTATACGAATATTTTATAGGCATAAAAGTCGATTCTGTGCGAAATAAGCAATAAAAATATCGCCGTTTCGATTACAGCCTTTATTTGAACATGAAGTAAATTCTTTGTAGATATTTTTTTAAATATAATATATTATTAAATATTGATTATTGACAATTATTTCCAAGTTATTTTATTTTACACCAAATCGTTTTTATTACGTTCTTTTATTTAAAACCAGCGGTCGCCCGCGGCTCCGCCCGCGTGGATGTCGGTTACCGCTGCAAAAAGCCTACCCAGGAAAGACACGGTCAGCAAAATGATTCCCAGGTCAATTCACAGATACATCGACGACGCAGTCATTATCCGCAGGCTGCACAGATTTCTGTGGATGTTAAAGTTGTTAATGATGAGAATATTTAAATGTAATTTATACCTAATAAGTTTTCACTTCTGCCGGTAGTCCCGGAGTGCAACCCGTTGTTTTAAGAAAGATAACTAAAGCGATTATTGTAGAGCTTCTCTATAAACAAAATTTGACGTTAAGTTATTTTCAGGTAACAAAATATACTGATGGTTGGGAGCCCCGACTCGTGATAGGGCAATGTAAAGTTGCCCATGCGTAAAACATTCTTTTCGTAAATCTATTCAGTACTAATTTGAATGTTTGGCACTGGGATTTATTTATCGTTAGTGCAAAATAATTTTTTACTTATAGGCAAATCAGTAGGGATCATTGGTATTCTTGGTGTATTATATGAGCTAATTCACCAGCTGCAGGGCCGGTCACCTTCGCTACTTCGCACCCCCGCCTTGGTAGCGCCCACTTCGAAACGGGCGTGAATCGCAATTTAATTTCGCTATAACTTCTAGATCAAACGTCCAATTTTAATCATTCAAAGACCAAATATTATCTACACAAACTGTGCTTAGTGATGAAATAATTTATTTTGATAAAGATTATCAGCATGAGTAAAATAAACGCGTTTAAATGTAGTCCAAAAAAAAATCAAGATTTTTAAATAAAAAAATTGTTGTTGTGCCTCACTAATTGACATAGATAGGTATAATGTGTCACGGACATTTTTGTATATATTTATAAGATCTTCATTTACTTGGAACATTGTATGGTTCTATCTTTTATAGTTTAGGCAGCGTACGCAAAATAAGTAACTTTTCTGGTTGATTTACCTACAGGTGAAAACCTTGTCTCAGAAAAACCAAAATATCTTACGGAACCCTATATTTTCCAAAATAAAAAGTAGCCTATGTTACTCGTTAATAATGTAGTTTTCGAATGGTGGATTTTTTTTTTAATCGGTCCAGTAGTTTTTGAACCTATTCGTTACAATTAAACAAACAAACAAAGTTTACCTCTTTATAATATTAGTATAGATTTATCGATTTTCATGCGCACCTGCGATACCTACCAAAGCGCAATTTATTAACCGACTCCCAAAAAGGAGGAGGCTACTCAATTCCACCGTGTTTATGTTCTTTTATTTGTAATTTTTTATACTATTGATTAATAATATTATTTATTATTAATTATACTAATTGCTATTTCCGGGTAATAGCTTAATAATACATTACTATTTACTATTATTTTGACATAGTTTTTTGTAAATAATTTTGTTATTTATGCCTATATTAAATTATAGATATCTAATTTAATTATAAATCTGTACATATTTTATTTGATTCAGTAATAATTATTAACGTTATCAAATCAAATAAGTACGAAATGCCGCCTCCAAACAAAACCTAAACAGTTTCTTCGATCGATGTCACTATACGCGACGGCCGACGACTGACGAGACAATATAACAATATTATTATCCTAGTCTTACGAAACAGCTGAGCTTCCCGCCGACTGATAACAGGCGAAAACGGACCTTAACATCTTAGACAAAAAGTTCAAAGTAATTTTCGGCCGATTCCTGAATAAATATGCAACTCCACCATCATCACTCATCAGCCTTACAATAATTTCATCCATAAGAGTACGGTACAAAAATCAAAATGTAAAAAAGTATTTCCGCGGCCAACCTTCGGCGCGGCCGACGTTTATTGTCGTGCACGCGCAGCCGTGAACTTGGCCAATTTGTTCTAAACATCATGCGGAGTCCGGGAGATTCCGAAACACAATTCGGAGGTAAAAAGCACAATTACTTCACTACTGGCACTAGCGAGGGGAAAATTAAATTAATAACGGGAGCGAGGCGAAAGTTAGTGCGGAGCGGGGCGCGGGGGACACAAACGGCGGGAAAAGTTTGTCGCGGGCTCGCGGGGCGTGGAGGGGGGAGAGGGAGGGGGGCGTGCGGCGTGCAGGGCTAGTGTACTCACCCGCTCCTCCTCGCGGATCATCTCGGCGATGCCGGGCCGGATGTCGACGTCGTCGGCGTGCAGCGCGATCGGCGGAGCCGGCGTATCAGCCGGCGGCAGCATATCCCCCTGCGCGCTTGGCGACACGCGCGGGCTCGGCCCCGGGCTCCGGTCCGACGAGCGGCGTCGGGCCTTCGCCGGCGAGTCGGCCTCCCGGCTTGTGGGCCTCTTCGCCGGGCGCGCCTCCGGCCCACCCCCGCCGGCCGAGGCGGACCTCAGCACGGCGTGCTCGCCGCTCACGTCGGTCAGACCCCTGATCTTCAACATCTCGGCCACCTTCAGCAGCGCCGATATCTGGTCCTGCGACACGTTGATCTCCCCCCGGTACATGAAGTCGACCACCGCCTTCAGGTCGCAGTACTTGATGTCGCGCATTATGATTATCGGGTGCCGGCAGGGGTTGTCCATGAACAGGGTCTGGAAGTAGGGGCTGCAGGCGGACAGCACGACCTTGTGGGCCTTCAGGCTCTGGCCCTCGCAGGCCAGCGTCACATCCACGAACGACTCGCTCTGGAGCAGCTGATCGAAGCATACGGCGAGATTCGTCTGGTAGTTGTTCCACCGGAGGCAGAACTGTTGGGGTGAGCCGTCGGCGGCCTCCCGGGTGTCCATCGCCGCGGGTTCCTCCTCGGACGGCATCGCTTCAGCGGCAGCGGGCTCGCATCTGCAACGTAACGCGCGGGTGAGATGGGGAGCGAGGCATGCACCGCGGGCGACGACTCGCGTAACACTGAGCGGCGGCGTGGTCGCGGGGCGCGCGGGCGGGTCCGGGGGGCGGGGCGAGCGGCAGGCGAATGGCCGCCGCGCGCCGCCCCGGGCCACGCCCCCGCGCCCCCGCGCGCCCCTCGCACGCCAGCACCGCGCCGCCACCGCGCCCGGCGCCCGCGCAACACCACTGCTCACGGCTCACCACCATACTGACCACCGACCATCGCATTATTCATATTAACTAATTATACAATATAAACATTAAATTATGTAAAACCATGAGCTGTAGTGTCATTATAATTTTATCATTGGATAAACGAGTGTCCCACGCTTGAATATAATATACTTACTTAATAATAAAACATAGCTAATTATGTGCTACGTTTATAAATTTAATAGCCGTGAGATACCTATCTACATATTAAAATAATTACAAAAGTATATTAACATAATATTTTAATCGTGCATTGTCTAGGTAGGTTTCCAACATATTTATGATATTAGGTATCTACTTAAGTATTACTCAAATAATATTATGTAGGTAGGCATCATACTTTAAAAAATAAAAATTATTATTTTTGTGTTTCTAAAGTTTTAAAGGCTTCTTTTGTAGGAATGTGAAAACAAATGCCACAGCCCACAAGTAGGCTAATGTAAGGTGATGCCAAGCAATGTACCAACTACCAACCAAACAGACTGGCACCTTTATAATAATATATTATGTACCTAAGCAGAATCATTCGACTTATCTACGAAAGAGCAAATAAAAATTATGACAGGTCACAGGGCCCAAACATTAGAAGTTCAATAAAGGTACGAATAAGTAGGCATCCTACAATTTTTTTTTGTGATTACTAACAAGCAAATTTTTATAAGTACCTAGCTTAATTTTGATAAGACAAACAACTTTTTTATCTGCGAAAAATATTAAAAGTGGTCTAACACAGATAGAAAGGATTTCATACTTTGATTTGATGGTCCTAAAATATGGATTTCAAGATTTTTCGCAGATAAAATGAAGCTACTCACTAAAAATGAGCTTGTTAGTACTTAATCACAAAAAAAATGTTCTAGGGCTCCCTCACTAGTACTTTGCTGTTAATTATTCCTGTTTAACCCAGTGGTCTGGGGCCCAACCACAGCAGACAGATGCCTTATACTCCTACTGCCCTGTATTTCGAACCTGAGCACTTAGTTTGACTAAGTGCTCAGGTTCGAAATACAGGGCTTAGCTGCTTTCGCTGGTTCGATAGTGAAGTTAGATGTCAAAAACCGGCCAAGTGCGTGACGGGCCGCGCATAATATAGGGTTCCGTCGTACAGTGGTACGTCGAACCCTATATTGCGCGGTAGTATCGGGGGAAGTTATTTGAAAGGGCTTATCTCGCGAACTACTGGAGCAATTTTTATGTTATTTGGCATTTGGCACAGATAAGAAGTAGACCACGTGAAGGATCATAGGCATATTTTAATATTTTTTTCAGACCAACAGAGAGGTAGAGTAGACTTAAATAATCAAAACCGGCCAAGTTTTTGATAATTTTAGTATGGTCAAAGAATGTACATTCAAAACGTGTTTTACACTAGGTACTAACTACATAATTTCAGTTACGTTCAAAGGAATTTAAACGAAAAGTTTATTAAGTATACTTCACCGAATATTTTTTTAGTTGATCGACTATTATTACTCAATAACTTATGAATTAGTCTTCTTAGCCGTGATAATTTTCCTTTTCAATTCAGCATATTTCCTACTCCTGTGAATTTTTTCACATTTCCAAAAGCAATCGTTTAGCCGGTAGAAGGGGGGGGGGGCACCGGCCTCTAACGATTTTATAAGAAATGTTTTTGGTGGGATTTCAGTTCTTTTTGTAAGTTGGTTCTTATGGCCAACCGGGGAGACCGGCCTACGGTACTTATTCAAAGGTTTTTTAGTTCCTGTTTACAGTCCCGTGTAAACTCTTACGTCCTTTTTGATAAAAGTGGTGATATCCTGAGAATATGAACTATTTGGTACATCGGGAACCAACTCTATAAGGGGTTCAAAAAACGACGAAACACTTCGAGAAAATTTAGGTAGTGCCCTTGCGCTTCGCTTTGCTCGTCTCGGCAGGTGCACTACCGTGCACCCAGATACTCATAATATTTTTAAAAAACCTATCCAACGACACCCCACACGGTGAGGTGAACGCGAAAAAAAATATCATCCCCGCTTGATGTGTAGGGACCTCCCCCATAAAAAAATATTGTTTAAAGATTTTATATTATACCATTTTGTCGACATCATTAATATGTGCATTCATGCCGAATTACAGCTTTGTAGGTCCTATTAGTCTCTGAGTAAAACCGCGGACAGACAGATGGACAGACAGACAGACAGACGGACAGACCGAATCTATAAAGATTCCTTGTTGACTACGGAACCCTTAAAATGTATGATTTTTATAAAACGCATCGCTAAGTGTCATAGGCGCTTGCGATATGTTATGTCAAATACCATTCACAGAAAAGAAGCGTAGCGTGCCTTGGTAGGGCCCCATAATATGAAATTTGTTTGGAGACCTTCATGAGAAGTAACTAACGCACGTGGCCCGGGGGCCCGATATAATTGAAACGGCAGGTACGACGGTAGCTACGCCTCTGCTAGCAAATGCATTTTGACTATAAGGGCTTAGATTAGTTAAAACTTATGTGCGAACTTCTCGATCCTATAAGGGCTGAGTGTGAGATTTGTCACTTTTCCTCGTGAGGACATTAATAACAATTAAGTAGTATGAAAACAGCAATAAATTTTCAGTTGTCGTTACTTTACGGTCAGAAGTGACAAAACTCACACTTAGCTCGTTGGTTACTTACAAATTAAAGACTTCGTACGTACGTAGGTGTAGGGAATATCAAAAGCTATCTATTGAGTTTTGAGATCGAGCTCATTCGGCTCTCTATTAGCTGGTTACGTCGGGAGTAAGGGAGCGGGAGCCTTAGTTAAGTTGCAATTGATAACGACAGCGAAGTTAGTACTTAATAAAAAAGTTATGGGATTTATGTGATTCTCAATTGCATTTTAGTTGTCGTAATCATAAATCAAAATATTTTGAATTGAGAATTTGTTCGTCTTAAATGAAAATAATCATCTTCGGGGACATTCACTGAAGCTATGGAGAATACCACATTAGAGCAATCCCCTAAAACACTTCTTACCTAATAGACTAGTTTCTGAGTGGGACAAGCTGCCTGAAAATATAATAATGGCACCTACAGTAAATTCTCTAAAGAACAGACTGGACAAACTTTAAATCGTATGATACACACGCATCAGCTTATAAGCTGCTAGTTTGCTTATTGATATAATAATAATTTATTTCCAAATTCTAAATAGGTTAACAAAGTTAACACTTTTAGAACGTCTACATGAGGCCTACCACCGATCGGAAACTAGCCCTAACTAAATAATAGGGAAGTTATCCATACGTTAACACTTAAGTAACGTATTCACCCAAAGCTTCAAAGACTTAAAGTTGCGAAGTATTTCGAAGACAGTTAGACCTACACGATAAGGCTCTAAGAAGTACGGAACCCTAAAAAGAAGAAGAGAAGAGGATTTTGATAAAACATATGGTTGTTTTATAGGTTTTGAATAAGTGTAATGAATAGTATTTTAACATTTTTTTCTAGGATAATTCGTACCTAAATGGCCATAATTTCATACCATTTTGGTACACAAACCTTAGAAACCTTAGAGATTTGGGCAAAGCCCCAAATTTCCAAGGTTTATGCTTGATTGTTATCTAATTAATAACGCTGTTATTTGTTTCACGGTGCCAATCAAACGCTAGTAAACAGATCTTAAATTAAGGAGGCGTGTATTTTTGAAGAAAACAACAGACAAAATTACCGAAACAAGTAAAACGTAAAGGAAAAGGATGTCGATTTCCAAAACCCCGGAATAGTTCAAACCGAATTGAGTGCGAGCTCGCAGGATATGACATTCTGATTTTCACAGCCTCGCCAGAGACGTGTACCTACTGTATAGAGTATAGACATCTAAGAGCAGGTACACATTGGAATTTGAAGCGCGCGCTTTGTTAACGCCCGTTTTGATTCTATTGAAGCGTACACATGCAAGCGCGCGTTACTGGCGCAACACTTGTGTATATCGGTTGCCGCTATAACAGCAAATACTAAAAACAAAATAGTATGAATATTGAAGGGTCGCCGCCGCCGAGGCAGCCCAGAAAAAGGTGACGAGACGCGCTGGAGGCATACCAGCTGGCTATCGGTGGCGCAGGAGCGAGAACAGTGGAAGATCCTGGGGGAGGCCTTTGCCCAGCAGTGGGACACTGTAATATAATTTAAAATAATAATAAGAAATAATTAAAAATAAATAAAATAAACAACAAACTTGATTTTTACGGCCTTTTTTGCTCTATATCACAGAATATATATTAGTAGTACCAATCTATATCAGTAATGGCAACAGGTAGGCACATGATATTTTCACGAAGGCCTTTATTGTATGTCTACTTCTATAATTAATAATAATAAAACAAAAAGAACACCATGTTTGGCCTAATTTTGCTCTATAACGGTACCTGGCCGATTATTTGTTACTTTTGAAGAAGAGATCAAAATTACTATTATCTAATATATAAAATTCTCATGTCACGGTGTGCGTAATTCAACTCCTCTGAAACGGCTCGACCGATTTTCGTGAATCTTAGCGAGCATATCGGCTAGGGTTGAGAATCGGACAAGATCTACTTTTTATATTGATAAGTGCATTTGTTGAATAAATAATAGTAAATTATTACAACTCGAGACTGACGGCGACCATTGTTTGTGCGACGGGATAGTGTTGCCATGGTGTAAAATAATATGGGCGAAATACTTTATATGGCAAAACAACTTTTGCCGGAACAGCTAGTATTTTATAGAAATGCATAGCGGTCTACTGTTTTTACTTATTAATGACTATTAATTATTACATAATTTCTTATTAATTATTACATAGCACCTTCCTTCTCAATTTTACAAAAAGTAACATTCTTTTGACCTGACCATGACTATTTGAGTTTACCAGAACTAAACAATTTTTTCTCAAGCCATCGGAAGTTGTAGGAAAATAGGTTAAATTTCCTTTTAAACTATTTTCCCTACACTTCTCCAGGACCAATACCACTTTAAGCCAAGCTGGCCAAGAATATTTTAAGCACGCTGGCCAAGACTAGTTTTCACACATATATACCTACTGGCAATTTTTAGCCACCCTAACCTAGACTATTTTTTAGCCAGGCCCTCAAGACCACCTTCTAGCCACGCTGGTCAATTTTTTGCCACGATGGCCACACTTTATAGCCATGACTATTTCTCTCGCTTGCCTCTTCCTAGCCACGATAAGCGATTCCTCATCATTAAAACTTTTTCCTATTTCCCACCTGTAGCGCTAGCACGGCGACCAGCGGAAATGCGAAAGTATGGACAAACTGTGGAAATAAACCTAAGGTGCCGTTCCGATCGTTTTTCGTTCTGAAAAATTCAATTAAAATGCCACACTAACACTATAGTATATGTCATAATGTAGGATATTATTTGAATTTTAAGGACTATAATCTGTCATAAAGTGGCTTTTTAATTGAATTTTTCGGAACTAAATAAGATCGGAACGGCACCTTAAGTTTACCTCCACAGTTTGTGACTATAGTCTGTCATAAAGTGGCATTTTAATTGAATTTTTCGGAACGGCACCTTAGGTTTATTTCCACAGTTTGTCCATACTTTCGCATTTCCGCTGGTCGCCGTGCTAGCGCTAGGTATTGTCCCACCCTGTTCCACCTGCCCACAGGTATGTTATCATGCTGATTAGCTTGTAACTCCTCCGGTGGTTCGCATGATCACCGGTTTTGCCGCTTCAATAAGTATAATTATTACCTCACTAGACTCGAGGTACAATTACGAGTTGTCTAATTGGCGACGGTATTTAAACAAGGTATTAGTAAGTGATAAGTTACGATTAAACCTCGTTTAGCACATCGCGTAAGAGTTGCGAAAAAAAATCCGATTCAAGAAAATATGATAGAAAATTGAGCAGTACTTAATAAGTAGTATCCCGATCCATACTTACTCATATTATAAATGCGAAAGTGTGTCTGTCTGTCTGTTACCTCTTTACACCCAAACCGCTGAACTGGTTTAGCTGTTTGGTATAGATACTTTTAGTCCCGGGAAAGGACATTACTTTTTATCCCGGAAAAATGTACGGTTCCCGCGCGATAACCGAATTTTGGCGCAACGGAGTTGCGGGCATCATCTAGTTCTGCTATAAGTATTGGTGCAACATAAATGCAGATCTCAGTACCTACCTAATACCTACTGAATTTTAGACTTGTTTTGGTTTTTTGCACATATAGAACTGTGTTTATGGTTCCATGTAGATAGCAGAATCGGGATAGACACTAGACACAGTTGTCTAGAACTCTTCAAAGTTGCCTTGACCTTCGCTGAACTACACGTATTTAAATATTATACGTTTGATATACTTACATATACAGGGTGCAATTAAACCTTCCTGCCAAATTTTGATATGTTGATCCTTTTTAAAAATAAAAATACACGTAGTTTTTCTTTTATAGTCACTCAGTACTAAAATGTTGAGAAATAGCTTCCGAAAGTTATACTACGCGCCTCATCCCGCGCACCCCCTCTCATTCCCCCGTGCCGCGAGTGACCATTCTGCAACGATTTTAAATGGAATAAAATATGTCATTGAAAAAAAAATAACACCCAATTTTTTGGTTAAATGGACTCTCCTAATGATACCTAAGCCCTGGAAAAAATTTGGCAGGAAGGTTCATATTTCATGCATCTTGTCTGAATAGTTTTTGACTAGAAGATTAAATATTTCAAAATAGATGTGAAAATTGGGATCTCGGGAAACCGTAAAACCGTATATTTCTCACGCGATAAAAAATAGCTTATGTCCATTGTCAACTCAAAGTCTAACATCAAAAGCTTTAAGAAATAATAATATTACGACTTTTTCCAATTTTTTTTTCCTTTTTATTTCTCAAAGGAAAACGTCTAGAAGTTAAGAACAACTAGAGTTAAGCACAAAGACAAAGCCGAAACAATAGGTGTAGAGATGAAGCGTTTGTAACGTTCTGGGAAACCAGTTGGTCGTGTTTGTACAGGGCATATAAAATATACAGCGGCCCTCCAAGAGAGGTCAACAAATAACCACGCAGTTGGACGAGAGCTGGGAATCTCAAAGATAAGGCATTATATTCTGGTTGCTATTTTTTTTTTTGAGATTACTTAGGGCAGGGGCACAAAAACACGATACGACGTCGTGTCGTACCACGACGCGGCCTCGTTTCACGTGGATTCCCACGACACGACGTCGCATCGTAAAAAACTACGACGCGACATCGTGACGTGCCACGATATACGGCATGACGTCGCGTCGTAGAAACTCACGTAGAAATTCAAAGATGAGTTTCTACAACGCGACATCGTACGACGTCCTACGATGTCGTGTCGTAGTTTTTTACGACGCGCATCGTAGATTCCCAAATCCCACGACACGATGTTGCATCGTGAAACGACGTCGCGTCGTGGTATGACACGACGTCGTGTCGTGTTTTTGTGTCCCGGCCCTTATTCGAAGCATAGAAATATTATTTGGTTAAAAATTGCTTATAATAATAATTACGCGACATGTTTACTTTTAACATGATGAAGCGTTTCCCTGTTCGTTTTTATTCACTTTTATATTTTTGAGGTTAAAAGTTTCTAAGCGTCGTTGTGCATTTTTGGGATGGGTAAAAAAGATAAGCTATCGTAGTCGTATATAGGTAAGACGGAGAGAGGAAGAGGAGAGGAGAAAAATCCCCTGTTATTTGGCTGTAATTTTTTCCACTCGTAACCATTTTTTATAAAAAAATATTAAAAAAGCCATGTAAATAGTTTTAAGTGAAATGCATAAATATACCTACAGAACAGGTATAATAAAAATAATTTTAAGATTCTACCTCTACATAACTCATATTAAAAAAAGTTTTTAACTGACACAAAACTATAAAGAGGAAAATATTATGACCTAGCTACTTAAACTATGAAAAGTATTTAAAATATGTTTATAACTTTTTTATTATAATTTAGATTTATCATAATTAGTAAAAAATATTAATTAAGTCTATTGATTGTGATGCGTTAAAAATACTAAGTAAAAAATTTACATGCCGCGTCTGTAGCACTGTAGCTCTATGGAAGGGTTGAATAATATTCTTGGTAGGTATACATAATGGCAAATATTTTAATAGTTTCACTTGTACAAATATATTTAATAATACAATTTAAGTTATGCCGGACCACCAACGTTGTGTTTATAATTTATATTTATACATTTATTAAACTTCAATAATGTATAAACATTTTAAACTTTAAGGGTGGATTAAAAAATGCAATGCTACATGATCAAACGTAATGCCTTATTTTTATCGATACTCAATATCTTGGTATTTAAACAAATAAAAATATTTTGAGAACCACTGAGCCGATTCGGCTAATTTCAATCTTGAAATATACGTGGAACTCCAGAGAGATTTTATATTAGGAGAATAATACGAAGTTAACTGGGTAATCTAGTAGTTCTAGTATTATAATATTTTTTTTACAATTTGCTGGTTATTTCTGACTTTACCTACAGGACCAAATCAGTACAGCTACATCTGATGATAGTTTTATTAAAACGCGACTAAATAGATCCCATAACTCAACTCCTTGTAAGAATACCGACTTGTAATTTAGAAAATTGAGGTATAAAATTTTATCGGAATAGCTACGACACAAATAAACTTGTAAAAGCATAGTTTATTATAACATTCCTTACAATTTGATTAGACAATTTTAATTTACCACGTGATTAGCTAATCAAATATCAACCATTGTATCTTATCCCTTCGTGATAAGATTCAAATTAGAGTGAATAGGATATTTAATAAAAGCTCTAACAGGGTTGCGAGCTTTTTGTGCTTTTTAGGTCTTGTTTGGTGAGGGTAGAAGGCTAATCTAGACTGTTTTGGTGTTTATAACAGACACATTAAAGCCAGCAAAGCGTTCTTGAAACCTCGAAAAAAATACGTAATTCGCCAGTTAATAGGAATTACAATTGGAATTTTGAAGTTTAAAGCTTTAAACCACTACTTAATAAAAATATCAATATATACCCAATAATAGGTACATTATTATTTTACATGATATAAATTATTTGATACTATGACTGCACAAGTTTTCATATTTTTAGATGCATTGTGACCTTTAAAATATAATTTTTTAAGTCCTGCAAATGTATAATTTTTAGCCGAGAAATGCCGTTCTGCATTCCACGTAGTAAGGGATTTGGCGACTCGATATAATATTTTCATCCAGACTATGTACCTATATTGTAAGACTAGAAAATTACTATTGGAATAGTTTAACAAAATACATTTACGTTTGTCAGAAATATGCATTTAAATACAACTTTAACTTAGTAACCTTTTTTTAAAACAGAGGCAACCCTAGAAAACCCAAGAGCTATCGTAAACAATGTTGTTCTAAATCAAAATAGTCATAAACGGTCTTTTTCCATTACTTTACATCTCCCATAAAATTATGTGACGACAAGCTAGGGTCACGCGAATGTCATCAACTAAAATAGTCACATAAACTGTAATTCCTAATCTGAACACACGTTATTAATTAAGCAGTAAAAACTTCGTATCTGAATTAGCATGTTTATGAACGTGTAGCTAGCGCCATCTGTTGTCGAGCGGTGCGAAACTTAAGTTAGTGTTTTCAGGCGAAGTTACAATAGCAAATCAAGGCAAAATACTAATTCTTAAAGTGTGTTATTTTATAAATTTCTGCACCTCGTTGTTTTAAGAATTATAGTGTAGTGAAATTTATATTCGGAGGACATTTTTGTGATGCTAAATTTAAAAGATTGAACTCGCTTTTGTCGTCTAACCTATTTTTTTTTAATTAAATTTTTATTATATTGCGTAATTTACCTCTATTATTATCATTAATTTAATCAATTTCTTGGAATTTAAAAATGTATTTTCTCTAAAGTTCAATTATGCGGAAATAAAATGTGCTTAGGTAATCACTATTGAATTTGAATTAAATTAAAATTAAAAAATTATAAGAATTATTTAATAATATTCAGTAACTTCAAAATAGTTACAAATGTATAATTATGCAAGATGTACAATGTACAATGTACACATATGCCTATCTCATGTGCATCTTGAATATTTGTGTGTTACATCTAGTAACACACAAATTAATGAAACTATACTACTAACCTAACTCAGCTCAACTACTTACTGAGAAGTTATAAGTTACCGAAGTATTGGTTTGAGGAGTCAATATTATGTGCGGAATTTGTCAAGGGAGTTGCAAACCATATCGAATGCAATTTTAGCTTGCGAAGGAATTTCCCAGATTATTATACCACAATCCACATTGAGGATATGTCTTGAGACTTGTCTAGTAGGTATCCCAATCATAATATTATTTTAACGTAATATTACGAAGAAGATGAATAACAAACTAGATTACGCCCGCAACTCCGTTGCACCAAAACTCGTTTATCGCGCGGGATTTTTCCAAGATAAAAAGTATCCTATGTCCTTTCCCGGGACTCAAGGTATCTCCATGCCAAATTTCAGCAAAATCGGTTCTGTGCTTTGGGCGTGAAGAGGTAACAGACAGATGCACACTTACAAATTTATAATATTACTATGGATATAGAAAAGAATTTGGGTACTTATACAATTTATATAGGTACGAGATATACAATATAATTATACAAGCTACCGCTTTTAGCCCCCGACAAAAAAAGGGTTATTTTTTAGTTTTCGTAACTTATTTAATGACAATCATTTTTTACTTCATAAAATTTTACCTAATACCTTATACCTAATATAAAATAAGGGTCCTAAGTCATAACTTATTTATATGCTTGAACTATTTTTATCATCTTAGGATGAGTGAAGACTTTAACACACTAGTGCTAGACTGATACGAAGAAAAACTGCGATATGTGCAGTGCTGCCACATCTCCACTGCACATGCCGACCTCTCAAATCCGCTTCAGCTTTGCTTTCCCCGCCCGCTGTCACCGCCACCACAACCTAACGCAACTCAGCCCCACCTAGACTTTAACATTTCATTCCATAAAGCATTTTAATGGAAAATCGATGATATAATTCAATTACTGGGCTGCACGGGAGCTACAAATCCGATTCTTTTTCTTTCAAAGAAAAAACAAAGTCGTGCTCTTGTTGGAAAATTAAAAGATAAGACGTTTAATGTCTCATTAATTGTTAGCATTAGGTTTGTTGCGACCGTTTTGTTACAGACAAGACGACGCCCGCAACTCGTCCGCCAAAATTTGCACGGGAATCGTACATTTTTACTGGATATAAAGTATCATATTATGTACCCTCGGGACTTAAAAAATTATCAAATTTCAGCAAAATCGGTCAAGCGGTTTGGACGTGAAGGCGGTATCAGACAGACAGACACACTCATTTATAATATTAATATGGATTACAATGTATTAAAAATTGTACTATGCCTGATTTTAATTTTTCAGTTTGGAATTAAGAAGTTAGAATGCTTCAGAAATACCAGAAAATTCTTCAAATGAAAGCCTGTTAACCATTTCTAGATATTTTCATGCATTACTTACGCGTTAAATACATGACGTGCTGAACGCAAAACTAATAATTAAGACACGAAATAGCGGAGTCAAAAGAACGAAAAGAATTATTTAAAGGGCAGTGGATTTTTTACCTTGTACAACGAAGAACGTTTGGAAGAATTCGTAAAGCCAGCAGGGGATTGTAGGCCCTATGTGCAGGGAGTACGGTACAGGGTGGCGTGTATATATTTGGGGGATGATAACTACAGGCACTGTACGAATGTTAATATCGCGACCGCGGACCGCTTCAGTGGGACTTCGAGCTCAGTTTGGAACTAAGAAGCGCGAAATGGATGTGTTTAACATTTCAGAAGAAATTAGGTTTTTCTAAGGTTTAAATGTTGAATAGGTTCTCATAGGAAATTTGGATACACATACAAAATTATAAACACGGAAGTATGTCTGTCTTCCTCTTCAC
This sequence comes from Lysandra bellargus, assembly GCA_905333045.1. NCBI lineage: Eukaryota > Metazoa > Arthropoda > Insecta > Lepidoptera > Lycaenidae > Lysandra > Lysandra bellargus. Next base: position 5,888,825 of record HG995319.1, on the reverse strand, counting down.
GCCGCTGAACTGATTTTGATGGGTATGGAGATACTTTGAGTCCCAAGAAAGGACATAAGATTAGTTAGTATGGCATCCCGAAAAAATGTACGGCCACGACGACTTTCGGGTGACAAAGTTTTTAATAAATTGGCTTTATTTTTGGCACCCTAGTTTCAACGTGTTACCAGAATTTTAAATGCGTTATAGAGAAGTATCGCGTTCTAGGAAGCGATTCTATGGTAATCAATATTCTTCAGACAATTCGTTAGTTTTTTTGCTATGGACTTAAGCAGGTCTGCATGGAAAATCGTTGAAATTTGTAAAAATACTGTCTCACCAGTCCTAATGAGTCAACGCTGGATTCAAATACTCTACAAGTGGCCTTAAATTATGACGATAAATTAAAAAACTCGATTTATATGCGTCCATGCGAGCGAGCGTTTTGGCTGCTAGTCGCTACATCGCGAGATCAAAAACATTGTATGAAACGATTTATTCGATTCGCTGTGTAGCGGCAAAACCGGTCATTCACGCGGACATATATAAATCATAAACCTTTGATTTAATTTCACCACAATATGTTCAATATGTCCCTTTAGGCCCACTTACCCCTAAATCAGAGATCAGTCTCATCAATTAACCATTGTTTAACTTGCCGCATCCGCGCTCACTCCGCGCCCGCTCTAGCGTAGACTTTTGTTCTCTTTGTGACGGCTTCACGTTATTATTAAAAACAATAAATCGCTGAGGGCATCTACCACTATTGCTTCGCTTTCACTTCGCCCCCACCCCAGTCATTATTGAATAGAAATGCATTCGAAAATAGAACCTTATTTTGCATTTTAATGTGGGTTAATTGATGACAAATTGTCACACCTCGTGTCTTTGATCGGGGTACAGGACTCGGGCCCTGAATTTGCAGGAGTCATGGCATTTTGCGGGAAAACAGATCACCTGCTGGAAAACTTCTATCGCCACAATCAGTAGTGGTAATAAAAGTCACAATTACTGTGATTTGATATTACATACGTAACCTGTTCAAATGATATTTGTAGACGGTTTTTGCTGGGTTTTGCATTCGAGGAAGAAGACACAATTAAACCTACATACAAAAAAACGACACACGAATTTCTTAAAAAAAAATAACATTTTATATTAGTTTAAATAATGTTATTGGGCCTCGATTCGCCGTTTTAACTTCAGAAACAATGACGTATTTAGGTATAATTAATTCATAATTGTGTTCTTTATAGGTATTTGACGATAACAATAAAATACCTATGATAAAAATAACGATAACGTAAAACATAAAGTACACAATAAAATTTTAACATCTTTAATAACAGCCTCTGAAGATGCGTGAAATTAATAAGGCTACTTCTACATTATTATATGACTTACAATAATTATGTAATTTAATTATTAATTGACATTGTATATTTTTAAGTTACAAATTTTGTAAATTTTATTTTAAAAAGATTAATTTTTTTCTCACTTTTTTGGTAAAAAGTGGGACCCCGTGCGAGTTTCTTACGCCGGTTCTTCTCGCCGGGTTAGTTCCCGAACCGGTGGTAGGCACCAGTAGTATCAACGTTCTGAAAGTATTTTTTTAAAATCTATTCAGAAATAAAACAATTTTTATTTTATTTTATTTTATTTTAATCTTTTAACAATCGTTTTATTGTTTTGTGCAACGCGGCCGATCTGTTCTGGCGCCAATTTCATTACACATCAATTTACTACGAATACTTATTAATTAATTAGCCATCAAATATAAAACAATGTAAAGACAGAGCTCAACTCTGTCCAGGTGCGGTTCTGTATAAAATATTTATCAGCGGCTTAGCTTGAATAGAGTTTTTGAAGTAAAAAACTAACATTAACAAGTAAGGGTACTATCGTGGATAATTTTGTAACAAATACAGGAAAAAATAAAAAAAATATTACTGAATAAAGCTACAAACACTTTCAGAACGTCGTACCCCTATGTGTGACTTACCAGTTTAACTGGTAGAGATGAAAGATCTAAAAAATAATCTATAAAAGTATTCAAAGTAGGTATTACAGATCAAAACTACACATCGCCGTTTGACAGAATATGTAGTATAAAACTTTCAAGAATTAAAAGGCTAATAATCATTATTTTATTGATCGGAAAATCTTTCCATGCAATTCTATGCAATAAATATGAAATAGTCGCGATTCGCGAAAAGGTTATCTTGAATAATGAAATTGTGCTTTGCGGTCGTGTTACTACTGTTACTACTTATTATTGCAAATGTCATGTCATATATAATTTAATAAGACGTACCTATATAATATTATTATGTTTGTGCCAACATAACGGAAAAGCTGCTCGAAAAAAGCAATGATGGGTTCTTGCAACTTTATTTTGTGTTTTTTTTTTTTGTACTGTTTGGGTGATGTATCACTATTGTGTTGATAATGGGATGAAATAGAGATAGTAACCGCTTTCCATCAGACAATCTGTTTGCTCGTTACCCTCTTAATATTTTTCATGGTAGGTACTATACTAAAACAATCTTCCTACTGGCGTAGTTGAAATCTCGAATTCGCAGTATTGCGCTAGCGCCGCCCACATTTACGTTGAAATTCTAAACTCAAATAACGCATATAAGGGTACTTCCACATCTCGCGTCGTGACTGCGGCGCGGGGCTTCGTTCACCGCTCTTAGATACGACGCGACGCCATATGAATTACAATTACTGGCGTTCTTTTAAATATGTATTAGGCAAACATTGGTTATGTGGGTACGGACTACGGTCGCTAGCATTCGTACCTATAGAGTATAGGTACTTGTAGCTAATGCATAAATTTTATCGCGGGCTTTGAGCGCGGCGATGCGACTGAATCAAGAAATTCCGTAACGAAAAAATTTAACACCCCCCACTCCGACCGGTACATCGGTGCGGCGTTGCCAGACTTTGGCACGGTATTGGTGTGCGTGCGACTAGACGTATGCGAATTGTAATTGCTTAAGTTGATAAAAAATGCTATGCTTTACTACGGCAGTCCCCGAGTGCCGTCACAAGAAGCCATTTCAGACAAAACAGCGAAAATAATTTTACTTTATTAAATAAAAAAGGAATTACACGTTTCTAAGCGGTACTAACTTCAATTTCGAACCTCGAAAACGCTGCGGCGCGTCTCCGTGTGCACTGGCCCTTGCGCAATATGCGGCGCTCCGTGCCTAGCATACACAATGGGAGATTTTACCTCAATCGACTACTCATAATTAATCTTATTAATTTCCACGTTTGCCCTGGCGCGGCGCGGCGCTGCGTTGCGATGCCGAATCAGCCATTTTGTGTTGCTAATTATTATTAGTCCACCTCATGATAACGTCATTGTTAGAAAACCCACGTTAAGGCCGTCCCTCGAGCAAACGACCTTAACCATACATTTGCCGCGTAACCGAGATCGTACCAAAACCCGTATTTTTTTTACTTTAAATATCTTAGTTAAAAATTGACCAAAAAAAGAATTTAAAACGTGGAATATAATGTAGTTTATGATATTGTCGATCTATTTGCGTGTGTTTCAAATAAAAGTAATTTGTTAATACTAAAGAGATGCTGAATGTATGCTTGTATGTTTTACTTTGGAAGCTGATATCATGAGTAGGTATAATAAACAAACAATAGAAAATTTAAAACGAGGAAAGGAATATTGATATATTGAAGATTATTGCTGTATTTTTATTATAACTCTGTAACGTTCAAATTATGAGTTTATAAACCTCTAAATACGGTAAATTACAGAATCTCCGTAGGGAAGGCCCTTAAAGTATCGTTATTGATCGTGTTATAAAGTGTAAATGTATACCTAGTTTACAGAGACAATTCGATAAGGGGATCATCGGTCATGATGATCAGAGCGGTTTATTCCTAGGGGACCATCCATAAAGTTCGTTACACGATTTTCATGATTTTTAGACCTCTTGTCACAGGTGGTCACATTTGTTGGCTAGAGTGACGTCACGGAATTTTATATGTAAAAATTAAAAACACCTCAATATTAAAAAAAATCTCTATTCAATTTATTAAAATGTGATTTCACTAAACTTAAAAACCTCTCCCCCTTCTTGTCACACTATGTCACACTTCGTCGAACCCCTACCCCCTTAGATGTGATATACTTTATGGATGACCACTAGGCCTAGACCAGCGAGCACATAGCCTCGCCTAGACCTAGTAAGTAATTATTATAAAACAATGTATGAAGAACATCAATTTCTTGCAAATTAAAACTTGCCACAGAAGACTACCTCCCTAAAATCAAAGTAATAACTTTGTACGATGTAGCCGCGACAATCAATTATTAAATTAACTTTAATTAAGTAATTATTAAATCTTTCCGAGTACCTAGTCTTTACTTTCTGTATGAGCAACCCTAACGCTAGGGCCCTTGTCTACGAATAATAAAAACTAAGGAAACTCTCTCTCAGGTTTAACTCTCAACAACTCTCAACAACTCCCATACTATTACTGTTCAAAATTTGGTTCCTTTCGAACTGTCATGTAACGTCAGCCTTTATACCGCTCAAGGCCACCTAAATATTGCAAATGTATTGAAATGTGTACCTGAGGTACACTTTTTTGACAAGTATTTTGGAGCATATTTTTTGACGGAGTTACTCTTCCTTAGTTTTTATTATTCGTAGGCCCTTGCCCATAAAAATCACAAAAAAATTGCTTTTCCAGCGCTGATACTTTCACAGTGAACTCAACACTGAGGACACATACACGCTAACCCTAAAGTACTATCAATTTGTTTTGTTACACCCTGTATAAAATTCCTCCCCCCAATTCCAGACAGCCACTTAATAGCGGTAAGAGGGGTTTATTATCATGGGTTTAGTAACTATACGTCATGTGTTCGTGAGTGTACATGATTCCTCATATCTGTCTCCTCAATGTCTCGTAAAGCAGACACGTCCAAGATAAGGAGAGACAGGGTAAACAGGACTTACTAGCGCATAAACACACGTTAATACTAATTAGAAATTACACTGCACTCGACTGTACCTTACGATTATAGTCCAAGAGTTACGGGATTCTTTAGAAGTGGGAAGTTCTTTGGCGTCGTGTGCGATGCGATAGTTAAAGAGTTAATCAGGATCTGGTCAAAAATTCATAAGACGGAGGGAAATTAAAGTTTTTGTATGTGGGGATTTGAAAATTAGTGATTTGTAGCGAAGTCATCCCAGTCAAAAGGATATAAATGAAAATTCGTTTTATAAACTTATGCAATTATAATTCGCATACGTATAGTCGCACGCACACAAATACTGTGCCGAAGTCTGGCAGGTGCCGGTCGGAGAAGTGAGTGTTAGGATTTTTCCGGAATTTCTTGATTCGGTCGCAACGCTAGCCAATCGTTTAATAGTTGAAAAAATTCATAGGTACAGTCTCCTTTTAAAAAGTCGGTTTAAGCCGACTTTTCCTACTCAATTCGATAATGTGACGTCCATATACAGGACGTGACGTGACACACCAGGGACCGCGTGACATGATGAACGTGATGTCGATTAGAACTAATGTTATTATTGTCTCGCCTACACTAGACAGTTTATTGATTTTATATCGAATGTTTAGAGTGCCTGTAATTATGAACTTGAAATAAGGGCCTGGAGGTAAGGTATACCCTATATATGCAGAGCACTATAGTGTTCTGCCAAGTTTAGCTTGTCAAAAAAGAGTAGACGCCGAACACAAATTTTAAATTACCTACATAAAATATTGGAAAACTTTATTAAACCCCACAAACCAGATATAAAATGCGCCAGAATGATAATAATATTTAAGTGTACAAACGTTGTGAGTGGAAATACGAGGCGAAAAGACCACCGTTCGATACTGATTTAACGATTAGAAAATTTAGTTCAGCGTCTATACTTTTTTTTGACAGATTGTAGTGCAAAACAGCTTGTATAATTTTCGAAACAGTTTAGGAAATTCAAAAATACATCGTTACTAGAAGTCTACGTTTTCGGTTTCTAAGCTTGCACGAGGTTCTTTAAGGCCCAGTTGAGCCAATGTAAGAAGTGTATGTGGTTCAGCAAATAATTTTTAAACAAGGATTAACAATTACTTTTAGCCACTGTTGCAATGGGTTCAAGGTACTTACCTATATTTATAAAGGGCATTTATATTATGATACTAATGAATAATGATACTAAAGAACCTTCCTTGTCTTCTGCAAAAAAAAAATATAGAAGCTCAGAAATAACTTCCACCTTAAAGTTTACGTACCCGTGCCCTATCGCATTCTGATATTCTAAATCGGAAGCAAATAAAAAGCATTGCCGAAGCCAAAACATTGAGTAATCTTGCTATGATTTTGATTCGTGTTTCATGACGAATCAATAAGCTTATTATTTTTAGAATGTCGTTGGCCGTTCATGCACATTTCATGTTGTAATGAACATGTTCTGTATGCAAACTACGCGCTCAAATTTACTTTATACTCGTATATGGGCATGTTTTGTTTATGCCTTTAAATTGAGTTTAGTTGCCAATTTTGGTGTCCCTTGATTGTTTCTTCAAAATTTCGGTATGATGGTGTTTTGTTTACTTGCTGTAATGTACCTATTGACGGAACGGTTTATAATACTTGCCATATTTTGCCAACGTAATGAAAACATGGTCGGGATCATTCAAAATAATTAATGTATTATGAAAATGCACACCTATAAATCAGGTTTTTCTCTGTTCGTAATGATCGTCTGACTGTCAAGATTAAATTATTATAAGAAATAATTCATTTTAGAGAGTTCATAATTATTAAGGAAGATTTAGGAAAATATAATTAACATGAGGTTGGACTACATTTAAGAATAAATTCTAACGATCCACAATGTTTGATACTATTTAGGGGTTATAATTACCATTTAAGTGTCGTTACCTAAAGCGATAAACTATGATTTTTCTTCAATAATGGTATATCAGAGCTCCATCTAGTGACGAATAGAAGTAACTAAACTAATAAAAATGTAAATATATAATTTCAAAATGCCTTAATCAAATGGTGGTTAGTCATTTTAGCCCAAGCAAAAACAAAGCAAAAAAAGTCTCTAACAATATGTCAAAATAGGAAAATTAGGAAACATTTAAGGCAGCTTTTATGATTTTGTCACATTTTAATGCAAGTTAAGAGTTTTTATTTTACAACATTAGGTACTAATTTTCTGTAACGTTAGCCGTTCGAATCTAGAATTAATTAGTATTTGGTCTATTATTCATGAATCTAGTCACAGAATTAGTCACTGGTCTTTGGATTATTATTCATGAATCTAGTCACAGAAGGCAGAACATACTCCATTTAATATTGAGTGACTTGCCCCGCACCATCCAAATCCCATTGTCCACATTTCGCAAATTCTCGCTAAAATCGGTCAGTTATTACAAATGTCAGGCTGACACTCGATCAAGGACGTCTCTGTCAAGACGAGGACGCGTCGATCAGGACATGAGTGACGTCACTGATTTAATATGATTCGAATCTGTCGGTATTCTAAGCTACATGCAGTTTAGTTAACATTTTGGACATGTAACAAAGTGACATTATGTTAATAAATAAATTATTAGATTTATGTACCTACCTATGTAGCTTTTAGTAATAAATATGAATTTCATAACGTGTTTTTGGACCACAATATTTTATTATATTATGACTACCAAGAGTCCAAGATTCAAAGAATCGCAGGCTATCGTAAAAAGTATTAAAGGTAGACCATAATCTGTATGATGTGATGCGATTTTCTTACTTTGAATCTTGGTAATGATGTTTTTTTTTTAATCTATATTATTTATAGGACCTTTATACCAATACATGTCGGTCCGAAACGTCGAGAGATGTTCGTAGCTTCGTATGCCACTGCCAACTGAGCGTAGGCAAAAAGTAGTTTATTTTAATAGTTAGTATCTCTCTAAGATTATTATCACAGTTACTGAAGGAATATATTAAGATTAATCCTTCGATCGCGGATTCTTGCAAATTGTATTCTATTGCTGTCACGATCACCAGTGGTGCTCGTATGGGGTTTGATGGGTTAATTTTTAAGCGTTTAAATTATAACTTACCTAAAAATAAATCTATCTCAGCACAGGTTGTTTGGTTTTGTAGACCTCTTCGCACTGCAACCTTGCTGCTACGTCGACTCCGGAACCTCCTACGTCGACTGCAACCTGCTACGCCGACTCTGCAACCCGCTACGCCGACTCCGCAACCGCTACGCCGAATCTGCAACCCGCTACGCCGACTCTGCAACCCGCTACGCCGAATCTGCAACCCGCTACGCCAACTCCGGAACCTGGAACTCCTGAAGAAAAAAGAAAAAAGATCATTATAACGTATAGTCCGTGCAATCCACGAAGACGCGCCCCACCACTTTTTGGGTGAACATCTTTAACTTTGATCGTGACGCTTTTTCTTAATTGGTCCATTTATTTTAGTCTGAGCGAGTACTGATAGGTAATTAGTGCGTACCGACAACACTCAACATTGGCGAAAGCTTGCACACATATACTATAAACAATTTGAAGGAATAGTGGGCCGCGTGTTCGTGGATTGCACGAACTATAACTAACTGTGACTTAATTATTATTATCGAATCAAATCCATACTGTGTAATACGAGTAAGAAATGTCACCTAAGTTTTGTAATTTAAATACTATTATGTCGTGAACTTGCTTTCGTACATACAGTTCAAGTTTAGCTGACTCAGCAAACGTTGTCAACGTATACCCTATATGACATACGCTATACTTTATTAACCATGTTTGTACATAATTCAATATTATAAACATTGAATTACACTATTGAAAAACTGCATCAAAATCATGCATAGTTTTAAAGGACTGACAGCACAAAGCGACGTTATTTTATACCTAGTAGGAACTAGGAGGCAACTTAAATTTGGTCCGATGTAAGTTTGTGCTATACGTATGGTTTGTCTGTGGTCTAGTTTAAATTGACTGGGGTGGGTGGTTCAATTATTCTCTGCCTAATCGAATTCCCTTGTCCGTACACCGAAGACGCCGGTCTTGGACCTTCGTGGCCAAATCAATAATGCTCCGTTAATATTTAATTAAAATTTAATGTAACTACGTAACATTATGTGAAAACATTGGGTATACCGTATACCGTCAAATACTTAGCACATGTAGGTATTGTGTATTTTATACTTGTTCAGATGTTCAACAAGATGATAAACAAGAAAAAAATACAACATCCTAAGCGCTAAGCCGGAGCAATTGATATAAAGTTATTCGATTTAATATTGCTCGGTCAATTTTCAAAAAAAATCTTCAATAAGCTGTAATACCGTACCCGGTACTTTAGTTGATTTCCGAATAAAAATCTACCGTAATGTACTTGAAGTTGGAAGCCGGCTACATGAAGTTGCAGCAGACGGCGTGTCGTCGCGACACTACTGGTTTCTATGTATGAATGACTATGAATAAAGTGTCGCTAGCTTCGTCGTCCTCGGTTGCTTCATGTCGTCCGCTGCCAACCGGCACCTTCATGCTCTGATGATTTTTTACTATAATAATTATAACCATTAAATTCTGATTCACTTACAAAAAATATAAGAAAAATATATACCTGTATTGTAGTAAAGTGTAAACCAAAAAAAAAAAGAAACAGGCATACTTTTTTTACCATTGTAAAAAAGAAACAGGCATAGGTACATTTACACCGTGCTGTTAAAAGATGACCTAAAGGGGTATTTTTTAGGGTTCCGTAGTCAACAAGGAACCCTTATAGAACTTGCGGTCTGTCTGTCCGTCTGGCTGTCCGCGGTTTTACTCAGAGACAATAGGACCTACAAAGCTGTAATTTGGCATGAATGCACATATTAATGATGCCGACAAAATGGTAAAAGTATATAAAATCTTAAAAAATATTTTTTATGGTACCTCCCCTACATATCAAGCGGGAATGATATTTTTTTTCACATCCACCCCACCGTGTGGGGTGTCCTTGGATAGGTCTCGTGGTATTTTTAAAAAATATAATTCATAATAATTCATAGATCATTTTTCGATTTAGGGATCCATTTGTGAAGCATGAAGTTTCAAAGCGGAAAAAATCGCTAATGACCAGTGTCCCCCCATCTACCATCTAAATTCTAAACGGTTGCTTCTTTAAATGTGAACGGATTCATGACGGGAGTAGGAAATATTGCGAATTTGAAAGGAAAATAATTATCACGGCTAAAGAGACTTCATAAGTTATTGAGTAATATTCAATCAAATTAAAAAAAATTGGCGAAGTATAAAGGAACTTTTCGTTCAAATTCCTTTGAACGTAACTGAAATTATGTTGTTAGTAGTGTAAACAGGTTATGAATGTGCATTCATTGGCCATACAAAAATTATCAAAAACTATCGGTACTACGGAACGCCTATAATTTGATTATTTAAGTCTACTCTGCCTCTCTGTCTGTCTCTAGCGCACAATGTTTTCACGTAAGCAATTCTCACGTTAATACGAGTATAACAATTAACAACTATTATTATAATATTACTAGTGACCCGCCCCGGCGTCGCACGGGTATAAAATATATAGCCACTGAAAAAATAATTAAAATAGATAGCCTATGATCCTTCACGTGATCTACTTCTTATCTGTGCCAAATGCCAAATAACATAAAAATTGCTCCAGTAGTTCGCGAGATAAGCCCTTTCAAATAATTTCCCCCGTTTTCTCCACATTCTCCCATTAGTCTTAGCGTGATAAAATATAGCTTATAGCCTTCCTCAATAAATGGGCTATCTATAAACACTGAAATATTTTTTCAAATCGGACCAGTACTTCCTGAGATTAGCGCGTTCAAGTTAGCCCTTTCAAATCATTTTCCCCGTTTTTTCCACATTTTCCTCTATTTCTTCGCTCCTATTAGTCTTAGCGTGATAAAGTATAGCCTATTCCTCAATTAATGGGCTATCTAACACTGAAAGAATCATCAAAATCCGTTAGGTAGTTTTAAAGATTAAAGGGAACAATGGGACATGAGGGAAAAAAAAGCAACTTTGTTTTATAATAAATATAGATATACTGATATAGATAGATATAGATATATACGCCACACATAGAAATAAGTATCGAGGCAGCATTTAGCTAGATAGCCTGCGGTGGTATTAATATGTCGTTCCTAGTTACATATAGTGCGTATAATCTGCATTATCTACTCCCTACAGTGGCCTACTTAGACCGAGGGGATACCGATACAGCATACTGGCCACAATGTGTGTTGCAGTTGTGAAGATAAAATCGGATTTGTGTGTAATATCCGGTAGTACAAAATAACACATACATTTTTAGTTATATTATTACGATGTGCTATAACATAACTATCATATTACAATATATTGTAATATGATAATAATTATGATCTAGTTACAATAATGTGTTTACAATTCATTGGGCAAAAAGAACGACGGTGGTATGTTCTCGTTTGTAATGCATAAACCCAATTCCATTTAAGATTTGGTCGAAAGTCTAGACTCTAGAGTTAAGGAGAAAAGGCAATATTGCGTAATATATTATTATGTACCAATAGAAGTATGGCCTGGTTTACAATATTTTATTACTAGATGATGACCACAACTCCGTTGCGCCAAAACTCGTTTATCGCGCGGGGACCGTACATTTTTGCGGAACAAAAAGTATCCTGTATCCTTTCCGTTACTCAAAGTATCTCCATGCCAAATTTCAACAAAATCGGTTTAGCGGTTTGGGCATGAAGAGGTAACAGACAGACAGACTTTCGCATTTATAACATTGGTATGGATTTTTACTATTAATTATGCTGTAGGTACCCGAAATAAATAATATACCCGGTAGGTATATATACCCCGTAGTATGGGTGGTAGTAGGTACCTACCCGAAATAAAATATCAAATAAATATAAAATTTTAAGAGTAGGTAATTCAAATCCCATTACTATAACTTCCATCAAAATAATCGGGGGTATAGGGAATGTAAATAGCAAACTATAGGATCCATCTGAATAAAGATACGGCTTAATGTATACGTAATATTTTCTGTTAAAATCAGAAACTTTGGTGCTGTGTAATAATAGGTTGGAGAAAAAGTCTTTTCGCATCATATAATGCGATTAATATAATTATTGATCTTTACAAAGACATCGATGTCCCCGGAAAATAGATTTCCGGCTGTATATAGCTCGTAGCGTAAGATTGCTGCTTAAAAATATGGCTTAAAATATAATTACGTTTTGTCTTTAAAGGCGGGAATTAACCCTAATCCTTGCATTATGAGGATGTTGAGGAGCTGGTTATCAGATACCTACTTTATTAGTGTACACTGGGATGATCGCAGCAGCCAGCACTACTTATATTAGGAAATGGGAGAATAAGGCTTTGGCTAGAAAGTGGCGATGGTTCCATCGGCTGCATCGTAGAATATATTTTGAGTGAACATATTTTAACTAGCTGACTACACGAACTTTGTTTCGCTCTTTTAAGAAAGTTGATCCATGTGTAGACTGGGTATGCAAAGCAGTTAATAGTCCTTCGCCAGTTCTCTCACTGGTGATGTAATAGAGCACCCTGTGTATTGCGCACACATTTGGCACACACTTTCATCTTTCCAGCATATTTGGAGGATCTCGATGATATCGGTAGCCGATTTCTCGAGGATCTTCAATATTTTTTAGAATTAAACATAGCCTATGTTCACCACAAAGAATGTAATTTCTGTAGGTGAAAGAATTTTTAAAATCAGTTCAGTAGTTTTTGAGCCTATTCAGTACCTACAAACAAAATACAAAACCTTTTTATCCAATACTAGCTGTCCCGGTGAACTTCGTGTCACTTTAAAACCTTCCCTGAACTTCTACGAATATTTTAAGACTAAAATCAGCCCAATCCGTTCAGCCGTTTTCGAGTTTTAGCGCGACTAACACATTTAAAAATCCATTTTTATATATAAGACAAGATATAAAATTCTCGTGTCGCAGTGTTTGTGCGAGAACTCCTCCAAAACGGCTCAACCAATTTATAATAGCCGTATCGTACCGTACGGCTCTTATAAATCGGCAGAAAATAAGTACAAGGTAGACCTAGGTATAAAATATTGCAATAAGAATCAATAGATACTTATTGCAATATTTTATACCTACATCTGCCTACATACGATACCAAACTACAAATTAATTTTTCGGACTTGAGAAAATTGGTATGACCGTGGCATTTTCATATAAAACCTAGCCATGTCCCAAAAAGTCGTTATACCCAGTTTCATAGCAACAAGAGCATGCACAGAGAATAATTTCCATTGATAGTTTATTACATACCTACGGCATATTGGCAAATATTGGAACAATGCCGTTTGCAGGAAGAAATAGTGGGAAGAAAAATTCAATATGGTATTGAGTAGCCATACTGCACTGATATTGCATACTCGTTTCCCATTTAGCTGAATTTATTTCTGCTATTTATGTTTCTAACGTGTGAGATTTCAAATGTCGGTCTGGACTTCATGGGCTTAAAACGCTAAACCGATTTGGATGAAATGATATGGAATGGGGCAGCAAGGGCGTTATAATTACAATATAGGCTACTACCTAGACCTATTTTTTTCTTCATGCTAATCGCTTCTTAATCATTCATTTTCACAAAAAAACTAATATTTTAATATTTTACACTGTAGAAACCCATAAAAATGTTGATTGAAAAACATGCCTTTTAAATGGCGCCGAAAACACTGTCCGCCATAGTTTTGTATTTTAAACTCCCTTTATTGAACATTTTTTTATGTGCTAAATGTACGAGTCTAAAAGTGCCCAAAAATTATAAAGAATTAAGTAAGAAATTAGAAATCATTTGTGATGTTGAAAACTTTTGGAGAAAAGTTTTGGCCATTTCCTTTTCCGTCTACAATAAATAGAGATAATATATAAAACTGATGTTTTAAGCTAATTATTCGATAAAATATATTTTACAAATCTTTCTGGGCTTATTCTTATTATTTATGTACAGATAAACTTACATATAACGAGCGCGATAAATAAAAGATATTAAATTACTATGAGGATGACGTCACATCCAAATCGGAAGTACCGCAAAAGCGTTTTCGTCAGTACAAATCCTATATTCATAAAATCATATTTTTAAATCGACTTTATTTATCAATCATAAGCTTTTATTTGATGATAAGGGTGAAATACGGTTTCCTAGGCCAAGTTCTACTAGAAATATGCATTTGTTCAATGAAATTGAATATAGGTCAGGTAGCCTATTGTCACGTTGCACAGCTTTACCACTTATCTCAAAGCGCAACGTATTTTGAATTATTATTAATAATATTATTTTATTACTTATGTAAGTAAAGGTGTCATCTTCGTGTGCAGTAAATAAGGTTTAATATTGAACGTCTATAAAATTGTATTGTCACATTTCAGTGTGACCAAGCCCTAGGCCTACAATAATAATAAACAATATTTTATTTAACAATTTATTTGACACTAAAATTGAAAGGCGGACGCGACGGTCAATAACATTTCACAATTAAATTGATCGTCTAGGGGCCCGCTTACTTTATCGGGGAGAAACCTCTGCAATTGTGGAGTTACCAACTCCGTACTAAGTTCGTCTGTTATTTACATTCGATTTCTCGCACCGTGTCACAAAACTTAGTTCGACTGAATTGATCAAATTTAACCTTCGGATACAAACACCATTTTTGCATACATAGAAGGCAACAGGAGTTACCCACCACCCCAGATTTAAAAATAGTGATTAATCGGTGAAATGTAACATAATCATGTTTATATATTAACGATCAATTGCAGTAACAATAAAATGTATAAAAATAGTTATTGATCTTTTAAAATATAATTTGGTATCATTATTATTTTAGTTTCAATGCAATTGAAACCAAAATTTTTGTGATTTCAGTGCATTCAGGCAAAAGGCATTATGTGCAAAATGTTTTAACCTTTTTATCCCATTTTCTTGAAAATATTGCACATCCTGCTTGTTTCTGTAATTTTATTGGGGGTTGACCATAAACAGTTTTTTGGTTCATAGTTAGAATGTGACGTAAAGTAGCTTCTTATTCGCGCTTCGAGTTTATACTAAAGTGACCCTTCATTTACGGAACCTATGACTAAACGTATGCGTTTTTACCTCGCAACATATGTATTTTTTAACTAGGAAAGCGGCAACACATCATGGTTAGAATTTTTTCCATTTAAGATAGGACCCTTCTCCTCCAAACGCACCAAAATTATATTTTCATATTAGGAGATACTACCATCTTCCGAACAGCTCTAATCATGTAATCTATTATTAATTAGTTATGAATTAGTTTTAAGTAGTTATGAATTAGTTCATCCGAAATCGGAGCCATTTGTAACTTAAAAATGATAAATTTGTTTCAGCATAGCCAGGAAAAATTACCAACGTGAAAGGCAACAGGGGTGACGTGCCACCCCAGAGGTGTCAATATAACAAAAACAAAATCTTACAGCAAAAAATCGACGCATCATAGTAAAGCAGATACTGATACATTAATTCACGAGTGTTGGGGTGACGCGTTACCCCTGATGCCTTCCGAAGGTTAATATAATTTAAGTGGTATACCGTAAAAGATCTTTAAAAACCTGTTTTTGTCTATTGTAATCTTTTCAAATAAACGAATAGAAGGTATATAAGTTTGACGTGTCTGTCTGTCAATCTGTCCGTGGCATCGTAGCATTCAAAAGGTTAGGCGAATTTTGATAATTTTTTTTAAAGTAAGAAATCCAAAATGGATTGGATACCTACATAATGGCCCGCGGCGTGATTATCAATGTTTTCGCGTACGAGTGAAAGGGTCAAAGAAGAATTCTCTCTGTCCTGCAATCGGACTATTACACAATCGTGTCAAAGTGTGACACAAATCCGTGTCCAAATGATTAGACATACAAATCACGCGGCACCTGCGCACGAGTCCCGTGTCGGGACTCTCGACTGACACAACGTGCTAAATCAATATTCATTATAGTCTATAGCAAGGGTTACCAATTAGTTTCGCTCGGGGTCCATTTTAAGAAATGAAATGACCTTCGCGGGCCGCACAATTTACTCAGACCAATAAAAAAAGGAAGACGGAGTATTTACAGGTAATGGGGTGAAGTCGCTGTCGATCAATGTGTGCGTCACGCCTAGCATAAATACGCTAGGCGTGCGCTTGTGTGCAAAAAAATAATGTTGCCAACTCATGGTTTTAGATTGTCAAACTCCCATCCTGTTGCAGTCTTATTAAACTACTAAGTAATGACTACAAAAGTTGCTATCAAACTAGATTGTTAATCATCATTCATTAGTAATTGCTGAAAAAAGTAAATACTTAAATATCTATATCTAATAAATTATGTGTTTCAACTAAGAACAGACAGACAGACAGACAGACATACATACAGACAAAAATTGTAAAGAATGTTGTTTGGTGTATGCAGTATGTATCGTATAATATGCAAATAGTAAAAAAATCTTTCAATACTACAAACAGACAGTCCAATTTTATTTATATTAATAGATTTTAAATGAATAACGAATTTTAGGTTAAAAATAAACATTTGTCAGGATAATACAGCACGTAATAATATTTTTCCCCTATTATGGGGAAAAATATCTTGCGACCAGCATGCAGCACTGGTCGAGGTTCTGTGTTCCGAGACTCCCGAGACAATTTTTAAAATTAATAAATTAAATTCGTTATTTCGGTGGTAATACATAAATATTCAACTAATTACTTGTGAAACGTAATCCCACAAGGTTTCTTTTGAGCACAAGAATTGTTTTTGCACCATTTAACGATGCAGGACGGCATATTTTGATATTTCTTGACACAGATGAAAACGACATGCGCCGTCACTCGTTGAAACCGGAATGGCGGGCGGCCGGCTTCCTATGGCCGTATCGGCTTCCTATTGCCTGCCTCACTGCGTAGCATGGATGGCTCTGTCTATCTTTTTTTATTGGTCTGAGACAATTTATAAAAAAATATTTTTGAAAGAAATAACGGAAATTACAAAGCTAAGATGTCAGTCGCTATAAATTATCTGTCTGAAGTTTGGAGTGAAATTGGTGCCAGCTATTGACATTCATCTTCGAAAATGCTTGGTCGGTGGTCCGCACACAATGGGTCGGCGGTCCGGATGCGGACCGCGGTCCGCCAATTGGTGACCCCTGGTCTATAGTCTATAGTCTATACTAATATTATAATTGGGAAGAGTTTATTTGTTTGTTTCTTTGTTTGAACGCGCTAATCTCAGGAACTATTGGTCTTTTTTGAAAAATTATTTCAGTGTTAGGTTCAGCCTATTTATTGAGGAAAGCTATATTTTATCACGCTAAGATTAATAGGAGCGAAGAAATAGAGGAAAGTGTGGAAAAAAGGGGGGAAATTATTTGAAACAGCTTATTTGAACGCGTTAATCTCAGGAACTACTGGTCCGATTTGAAAAATTCTTTCAGTGTTAGATAGCCTGTTTATTGATAAAGGCTATAGGCTATACTTTATTGCGCTAAGACTAATAGGAGCGAAGAAATAGAGGAAAGTGTGGAAAAAACGGTGGAAATTATTTGAAAGGGCTTATTTGAACGTACTGGAGCAATTTTTATGTTATTTGGCACACATGAAGAATAGACCACGTTTCTTTTTTTGCGGAAAAATGTACGGTTTCCGTTACATTCCTAAATTACGCGGGCGAAGCCGCGCGGAACATCTATCATATCATAAAAGTATATTGTCCCACACAATATACTTTTATGATTTGCGCGTTAACTATTCAATCGATGTACGGGAACAGCTATAAACTAAAGTCCACGCGGACGAAGTCGCGGGCAACAGTTAGTCTAAATATAACGGCGATGGACGAGCTAAAAGCCTAAGTTTGCCCACGTTTTTGCTTTTTCGTATGTGGCCTGTGCAGTAATCCACAAAGGGTGTAACCATAAAAAGAGTGCCCAAAAATTTAGAAACCTAGCTACCGCAGTTCTTAGATATACAACCCGGAGACAGACTGACAGACGGATAGACAGTGAAGTCTTAGTAATAGGGTCCCGTTTTTACACAAAAAAATTAGCTTGATAGTAATTAAAAAAAAATGTTCTAGGGAACCCGGACCAGATATCGCCCTTAGACTACTAGAAAGAAACTAGCTTCGTTGTCGAAAAAACGATGAAATATGACAATTTTTTTTGACAGGGCGTCAATGACCACTACGGACAGGATTCGGCAATACGAGAATAAGGAGGTTGTATATTAGATTCCAGGCGGTAGCAGCGTGTTCAAAATAGAAAAAATGAAAAAAAAAATCGTTGAAGAAAACTCAATTTTATTTTTAGATTTTTTAAAATACTGCGGTAACTTTACATAACCATACAAGATCGGATGCTGCTTGTCTTTATCTTGCACACAACAATTATTATTATTAACATGACAAAGACAGCGGACCTTAAATATATTTTATACATAAGCTGAGTAAATATCTACGCTTAATAAATAGTTTTATTAGTATTAGCTGCAGACACCAGATATACCTACTAATACCAGAGACCAGATATCTGGTCTCTGCTTTAAGAAATATTGTGTCTGTCCACTATGATCGTACCTACTTTTCTACAATATAGGTAGTCTATACAGTATAGTTTAAATAACAGGCCATTTAGCCGAAACTTTTTCGTTTTCGCTTCGTTATAGAATCGCCGATCAAAATGTATGGAATTGACATAAGACCAGTCGAACGTCAAGGTCATATTAACGAACGCTTATGTCAATTCCATACATTTTCATCGGCGATTCCAAAATGAAGCGAAAACGAAAACATTTTGGCACACCCCCCAGGATCGAACCCACGACCCCCGGCTTAAGCGCGTCGACGCATTAACCAACTGACCCATGAGGGTGTCTTAACCCATTAACCGGCAAAATGAAACCAATGGTATTTTTTTAACAAAACTTGCATATTTTATCTGCAGTTTATATGTCAAATAAACGAAAAATAAAATAAAAATTAAAATATTTTTGAAATCCTCCCTTTTAGGGGGGTGTACCTAAATAGGTACAACGGCGTGTTATGTGCAACTTAGGTGTGATAAGGTTTCGAACTAACTTTTTTGATAAATACTTTTTAATTACATTTTTTGCACTGACAATGAACTCCTGTATGATGTTTTACATTTTGAAACTATTCACAAACATCTTTGGGGTAGTGATCGATACAATCTTCAGGTAAACTAGAGACTGACGAGGAGGATAACCTCGTTTACGACACAAGTAAAATGTTACGATATTTCGTCGAAACAGAATATAAACCATGCTATTATCAAGAGTTGTAAGTGGTAAAATATACAAACGCTAATCATTGACAATAACAAAAGAAAAACATAATTCAAATAAGTAAATGAAATCTATCATCCTCTTTACCCAAAGAGGTGATTTGCGTTCCTTCTTTTCTCATAATTAGTAGTAGCATCTGTAGCTGAAGCTAGTAAACTTTTGTCCTTGATATCCACTAATAGGTATAAGAAGTAAAAAGTATACAGGATGATTTCTGGAGTCATATTATTCTTACTTACGAAGGAGTGTCTATATTAGCTTATGTTACCATAACACTTTGCGAGTGACAATTTTGAAGATATTATAATATAATATATTCTAGTTGATACTAGCTTCATTGTTACTGACAGGATAGTTTCCACTTACAAGGTTTAGCTACTGTCAATTCTTTAAGCTGCTATTTTACCTGCATTTTTCTGTCTACAACGTCTGTAATTTCAGGACAAAGAAATGTGTAAGAAAGCGGACATTTACGCTGTGATTTGAGTTTTCTGGATGTATATGATAAGATTAGTTATAAAAGTAGCACAAAATCCCTTAGTATTCATAACGAAATAAGATGTTATAATTAATCAAACTCAATATTTAAAAATTCTGAAAAAAGGAAAATTTTGCTAGTGGATTCGGCCATTGTACTCAACTAGGTACAGTAGTGTTTGAATCACAATTTTTCCGTCTATTTCAATAATCTACCACTAACTTGTTATTTATTACATAGATAATAACGTATTAAATAAAAAAAAACAAACACATAAAGTGGCTAAATATTATGCGATTAAAATAAAGAGAGAATATATGAGCTTACTTCTGCAGGTCGCAAAACTGCAAGTTTCAAACCTTATGACTAAAAATATTGGTTGCCATTTGTAAATTTGCTAAAAATGTTGAAGCTTTATCTTTAATCAAGTATATAAAATAGAAAACTGAGATGTGACACCACACAATTTTGAACCTATCCTTAATTTTGTATGTGTACCCAATTGGGTACAGCGGCGGTAAATGGATATTGTGCCATGTAGGTAATAGGTATCTATAAACTATAAAGTGTGCACCTTAACAGCTTCTTACAGTATGTGTATGACACGTATTATAGTCGAAAAGACCACGTCACTGAATAGTAAATACGTAACAAACATCCTCTTCACAAAGTTTAGCAAGGCCATACGCGAACTATTTGTGGTCCGAACCTGTACCAATAATTTCATGCAGCAAGGAGAACTGACTTCCTAATTAACCGACCATAGAAGGAGCAAGGTGCGTTGTGTGGAACAATGACGATACAAAATTCAATTATTTTGGCATTACACTTCGATAGGAGTTACAAACAATGGTTGACTTGACAAAGGTTTGTGAAATCTATCGGAACTTACTGTTTGGTTTAGATAACTATAATCGAAGATGATATTTGAAGCAAATTAATGAAATAATTAGAAAAATATAACCATGAGATGGCATGCTAAGCTTTAGGCAGAAACTAGCTAAGAATGTATAAATCTTCACTACATAATTTAATTATTATCATAACAACGTCGGTTCCTGCTGTCTGTCCTTATAATATTATCATAATAATATAGGTACTTACCTATATTTAAAACTGCGCAACGTATTTTGATGCCTTTTTTAGATAGATCAAGAGGAAGGTTTATAAGTTATAAGTATATTTTAGAGACTCTAGAGCCGATATCCCCAACCCGCGGCCCGCGGGCCGCATGCGGCCCGCCGCGCCGCGTCGGGACTTTAGTTGTGGCCCGCGTGATGTTAAGAGTCCGTATACGAAATTTTGCCGATTTCGCTCATTTAACAGACGTGATTTAACAGTTAAAATACAGTATTTCTATAAGTTTTAAAATGCATAACATGTAAGATCATTTCAATTATAATATAGTGTTGGAGCTAGATTTTTTATTTTTTTTTAAGTATCTTTGAATAATCCAACTCAAACCCGCGACAGTTTTGTGATTTTTGCTGTAAAAGGTTTAGAATATCACCTTTTTATGGATTGGATTGACGTCTTAACCGTATGAAAAAAATACAATGTACTGTTGAGAAAGTCGTCTATAAAGTGTTGGAATTACTTTTTACCACTTCAATATAAAAAACCCTTTAAAAACAGAAAACCTCTATCTGCTCGCTAACTTGGCGATCGTCCTTTTTCACCTGGCATATGAAAGACGGGCGTGAGTGTGAAGAGAGCAGTAGAAAAGAGAGGACGGGCTCTTAAACAATTTTGAAATTCTCGCCCACCGGCAAAATAACGTACAGTCTACGTGGTAGTCGTAAAATGTTTTCCACTTATAAATCGTTAATTTTGAAGACTGTTATTTTTAACCCTAAAAAATTTTGTTGCGGCCCGCGACACCAAGATCAAAACATGTTTGTGGCCCGCATGAAAAAAAGACTGGGGACCACTGCTCTAGAGTCTAGTAAGTCAGTCGGCTAGTAATAATTAAATTTAACTAAGAGCCCAATTACTTATGTAATATAGATTAAAACTACGCACTTAGGTAATATATTTATAACAAATTAAATTGAGTGAAGTTACAAAATGAATAATAACGTATAGAGTTGAATGTTGTAACAATAAAGATAAATCCTTCAAGTGTGGTCTCTCAACGGAGAGAAATGAAAAATAATTGCGCTCATAATGAAGATAGCTCTTAGACTATGTTTTATTTTACTTGCATTTAGAATAATGTGGTTTCTTTCCACTTCTGTATTCTATGTGCAGTTACACGCAAACTACAAAGGTTTTTTAAATAAAAAATCGCCCAAGTGCGAGTCGGACTCGCGCACGAAAAGCTCAGTACCGCTGCTGTAGAGCAAAATTAGACAAAAAATTGTATTTTTCGTATGGGAGGAGGGAGGCCCACCTTAATTTTTTTTTATTAACTACTATATTGAAATACACAAATTTTAACATTGAAATACAAAAATTTCAGCAGGTAGGCTTTTGCCATTATTGATATCGAGCTAAAAAGCCAAATCACGTTGTAGTGTTTGATTTGTTGTTATAGCCGCAACAGAAATACACAATCTGTGAAAAATTCAGAAGTACCTATAGCTAAAGCGGTTCTTGAGATACATCCCGGAGACAGACAACGAAGTCGCAATAAATTTTTCTATGGTAATAGGGTCCCGTTTTTACCCTATGGGTACGGAACCCTAAAAACTACGAAAGACGATTCTGCCTTCTGAATTTTTCAATTTTTAGGACCTCAATTGCCTTGTAAGTATAGTTACTATTGCCACAACAAGTTTTGAAAAAATAAAACGTAATAGGTCTTATCCCAGCGAAAACTTGTTCTTGATACCGATTTGAGTTATTTGTTTTTGAGTTATTTGGTTCTTCCAGGTAACACGGTTACAAACAGTGGCGGCCCTAGGGACTGGCGAACAGGGGAATTGCCCGGGGCACGCGATTTCAGGGGCCTCGCAAGGTGTTTTTGGAAGACAAAGGACCTCGCAAAGACCTGCCACCCAGGGCCTCGCAAAGACCTTCCGCCCGGGGCCTCGCAATGGATAAGGCCGCCACTGGTTACAACTTACAAGTATGCATTTATGTGACAGATCAGTAAGATTTTAGCCCAGACTAGAGCAGCTAGTACGAGGTTCGTAATTTGAGAGTTTTTATGTGTCCAGCATTCTATTATCGAAAAGTAATTGTGGACTGTAAGCTACAGGTTGTTCAACATCGCGTATCTATACTTATTATAAAACAAAGTCGCTTTTTTTCCCTCATGTCCCTTTGTTCCCTTTAATCTTTAAAACTAAACGGATTTTGATGATTCTTTCAGTGTTAGATAGCCCATTTATCGAGGAAGGTTATAGGCTATACTTTATCACGCTAAGACTAATAGGAGCGAAGAAATAGAGGAAAATGTGGAAAAAAACGGGGAAAATTATTTGAAAGGGCTAACTTGAACGCGCTAATCTCAGGATCTACTGGTCCGGTTTGAAAACTTCTTTCAGTGTTAGATAGCCCATTTATTGAGGAAAGCTATATGCTATATTTTATCACGCTAAGACTAATAGGAGAATGTGGAAAAACGGGGGAAATTATTTGAAAGGGAACTCGCGAACTACTGGAGCAATTTTTATGTTATTTGGCACAGATAAGAAGTAGACCACGTGAAGGATCATAGGCTATCGGTTTTAATCATTTTTTCAGTGGCTATATATTTTATACCCGTGCGACGCCGGGGCGGGTCGCTTGTTAATATATGAATTTCATTTTAAAATTGTATAAAAGTGGAGCGTACCTCGCAAACAATCGTAAACTAAGCCAATGTTTGAGTTACTCTAATGATTGTAAAGGGCGGTGCCACAATAAACTAATAGTTTATAGCCAGTATGTTTGACCGTCCGTGCGTCATAGGCGCACCCCATATATATTAGCATTACGTGCTTTCACCCGACATACGTAAATTACCGGAAAATCTTCAGCTTGAAAATCATGTTTTCAGAAAACTTGTTGATTCGGCAGGTGGGATTTTCCGAAATAACTATCTTATCTTATTTTTTCCTAAGACACTATTTTTCCATAATAATATTTTTTAGAGTGGGTTGCACCAGAGGCGTGGTTAAAGTTAAAGTTAAGGTCAAAGTTATGGTTATAGTTAAGGCTAAAGGCCTGTATTCACTTTGATTAGTGCAAGTGCAAGTGACTAGTAATTGAGGCAGTGGAGTGCAGGTGTGTAGTGCAAGTAGTGTCCAATTCTTGTTTAGTGGCTCTTTAGTAATTTAATTTAGTAAATTCAGTAGTAGCTCGAGCGTCCAAGTTTCAAAAATAAAACTGCCATTTTGACATGTCCTTCATTTTTAATATTGGTTTTATTAAAAACTATTTGACCATGAAGTATATTTATATGTCCTTTCCTAGGACTCAAAGTATCTCCATGCCAAATTTCAGCAAAATCGGTTCTGACTTCTGAGGTATAAACGTGACGAGGTAACAGACAGGCATACATTCGCATTTATAATATTATTAGTATATTACTAAGTAATAAGTATGGATTAGTATGGAAGTAATTGAAATGGTGTCCTTTTATACTTTTAATAGGTATATAATATAATAATGATATACTATACCTATGGACGCTTCACACGGCACACCACGTCAGTCTGGCCCATAAATTTAATATACCTAGCGGAATAATAGTAACAATCTCGAGCTGTCAAACAAAACCAAAATTGGTTTTCATCTGTCACGCACTTGCACTCGCGCTCGCAAAAAATAGAACACGCTTTTAATCACGTTACTACGCAGCCGGCTAATCACTTGCACTAAACAGTCGCTGTCCACACTTACTTTTTCCTAATAACTAATCACCTGCCCTAATCACTTGCACTTATTACTAATGAAAGTGAATACGGGCCTTAACGTAGCTTTAGCCTTAACTTTGACCACAGAAATTGACAGATGTCTGTTGATTTTTTACAGATTTTTAAAACTACAGGTAATGGGATTGAGAGTATAAAAAATTGAATTATCCGTAAAAATCGACAGGGAAAATATAACACTGTGAAACATAATCACGAAAAAATTTATAAGTATGAGCGAAGATTAGACATTTTGCACTGTAGTAACAGTTAAAGTTATTGTTAAAATTACAGTCATAGTTAAAGTAAGCTGGTACAACCTACTCTTTAGTGTCATAACAAAGTAAGAAAGAACAGTAATATGACTCACCTAAACCTGAAAAATAAACTTGAATTTCAAGATTTCATCTGAAGACTCGCTGGGAGAACGTTTGATAGGAACCTTTGCTCCTTTTACTCTGAAACAAAAAATATATTTTTTATTAACATTCTGCTGTAATTGTCCATTTTACTACTAAAAAAGCATCTTATTTCCTCCCTTGTGGTCTATTATCGTCCTTGCCGAATTACACAAAAATCCACTCAGATTTCGGAGCTTAAATTGTCTAGGCCCTTGTCAATTCACAGGAGTATTTCACAGGAGTATTAACTATGCTAAAGTTTTATTACTTGACATTTAAAAATCTCAGACACCGAGCATAAGACAAGGTGTGTAACATGTGCTTTTCATATTAATACAGAATACAGATTGAACGATCATTTAGGATTTGGATGTATCTACTGTGAGCCTCCTAATACCCTAAGGCCTAAACCTATAAGCTTACATTTGAATTCGAATTTCAATTTCCCAGATACCATTATGGATACGGATTTTCGAAATACGAAATGTTCATCAAAATATTATTGTAACGTTAATAATTATTATTTTCAACACATCCAATATTTTGGTAATATTCAGCATCAAACTCGGGAAACGCATTTTGCTAATGATTTGATTCGTGGCGGGATGTAAAAGTCGTTCAGAATCCGTGGAATATCAAATTCAAATTCGGCGGAGAGATTGGTCGGTGACAAATTCGAATTCGTTCTCCGAACCCCCATTGGCTGGCGATAATTCGATATAATTTAAATATTGTCACTGTCGATCCTCACCTTATGGCAATTTATTTTCGCGGGGAAGATTATTGAGTTTCGTCACCTCGAAGATTAATAAATATATGAGGGGGACTACCTCATCTTGTTTACTCGTATATGCTAGGTATACAAGCTGCACAACGGTAAATTAAAATGTATAAAGTGATCCATAAAATCGCAGCAGTAATAGGTAACCTAGCACCTCAATCTACTGTATGAAGTCATTAATTGTGTGTAAGTAGATAAGTAATTAAATATTAATATTATGTTACTCGACAAGAAATCTTTAAAGAGCAAAAATCACTTTCATGATGATATTTAAAATACAGAATTGATTTGAAAATGCACGTGACCAAAACAAAATATGAGAAAAACTATTGGTAAAATACATAGTGAAAATGCTTAAAAAAACGTTGTGAGCTCGATTTTGATGAAAACTTAAATTTTATCATAAGCCTTTAGGAAAATAGCTTTCCATATCTGGTAATAATGGAACTGCACCATCCTGGTGAAAATATTTTGGAAATTATAAATATGCGCCCAGTTTTTGTTCATCATAAGAACAATAATTAATAATGAATTATTTTGAACAAATCTTTGAATCTTATTGCTTGGTATTGTTTTAATAAGGAGGCATCTATTAACAATTAGAACATGATGATAAATGATAATGTATGTACTCGTACCTATAATAATGTGACTTCTATCTGTCTGTTAACCTATCAACCCGCATAAGACAACAATAGAATAACAATAGATTTCCAAGAATCCGCGATTGAAGGATGATGTGCCACACATAACTATAATAATTGAAAGTTTCGGTTTTTCTTGCAACGTTTCAAAAACTTCTTTTATTAAGTAGCATTATTATTAAAATTTTAATAAAATTTGTTACAAGGAAGATTTACAATTAATGTATTAGAACTTACAAAAACTCTTTCGGATGTTGAAAACGAACCAACTTTTTTATGACCTTTTAAACACGTGTTTGAAAACTTACCACAACATCAATTCACACAACCAAAAAATATTTTAAAACAATGTTGAAAAATCATATACACCTGTAGTGACAATGGTTATTTCAAACTAGTTGTGATGGCTACATGACGCTGACACAAACATTGTTTTGAGGGTAGTCGAATAAACTTTTGACAGGTTAAAATAGTAAAATGTTGCTAGTGTGAAAATAACGATTGTAAAATTTTGTTTTTTTAATAAATATGTCAAAAATACAAGATAATACACACACTTTATTGTATCAATAACTCGACTTGTTTTTTATACAAATATTTAAGTTAATCAGGATATATCGCCAATCACCACTATATTTGCTATAAAATATAGTGGTATAGGTATATTATAATGTTAGCTTCATGCAATAAAGTTAAGCCAATAACGTCCACGATTCCATGACCTCAATAAAATATGTCAAACTGGCTCCAAATAGCCCTAATGTGGGTCCATTTTCTTGGTTACGGTTTTTGTCACAATGCTACTATTAGGGATTGCAATCCGGATACTTCGAAATCCGTAAAATCTAGATAATTCGGATTTTTGGGCCTACGAAAAATCCGGATTTTTAGTTTTGAAAATCCGGATTTTCGGTTTTTTCGAATACTTGGTAAAATTATGAAAAATAAGCTTTTACGTAGTATACAATTAATTTAGTTGTATTGTGTAGCATCTGACATACAAATTCAAATTTGTTTAAAGGCGCTATCAAAAATTTGCGCGCTCAATAGGTACCTATCTCAGTACTTTGTATGTCCAACATTGCATTGTTTAGTTATTTGGCAGTTGTAAATTGTGTATTAACATATTTTTTAAATCTTATTTTAGAAAATAACGTCATTTTTTAATATCTTATGACCTACCGTTTATTTTACTATACATTTTACTATTTAATAATATGACTGCAATCATTAAAAATATACAATAAAATTTATTCTTTTAGGATATTGTCCGTATTGAATAAAATAGTTTTCTATAAAATCTTCTGATTTGTAAGTTTGTCTAATAAAATAAAGGAAAAAGGGTTTAAAAAATATGAAAAAGTTGATTTAAAGTTTAAAGAATTAATTTAAGTTTTTTTTTCTATACAATAAGCGTATTGGGGAAAATTTATGCTGGGAAAAGGTTCCCCTGGGTCTAGGATATTCCACTTATCTCGCTCCAGCGTCACTGCTGATATGCCTCCAAGGAGGAGTTCTAGAAGCACGGTTGCACCATGTGCTACTGAAGTCTTTGCAATAATCGGCTGCTCACAAGAGAGCCAAGAGATGATAGTCAATAAAAATATATTCATCTTCCCTGACAGTCAAGCTGCACTTAGCACTGCAGCAGAAATTTCGTCCAAATTGGTTCTAGATTGTGGTGAATGGTGATACGTAAAACATGCTGGAAGAGAACAACAACTTCGACTAGTATGAGCCCCGGGTTACATTAACATCTTTGGTATCGAAACCGCTGAAGAGCTGGTTAGGCTTAGAGCTGAGAATCTGATATACGGTCCAGAAGAGGTCTGTGAAACATCTCCCATTTCTAAAAAAGCAAGTGCTCGAGTGGCCCCGGGTTACATTAACGTCTTTGGTAACGAAACCGCTGAAGAGCTGGTTAGGCTTAGAGCTGAGAATCTGATATACGGTCCAGGAGCGGTCTGTGAAACATCTCCCATTTCTAAAAAAAAAGCAAGTGCTCGAGGAATGGGGTCGCAAACTAAGAAAAGAGCAATGAAATTAGACTCCTGGCCCACTTATTCCTGGCTTTTACAAAACTAACTATTAACACTTGCTCTGTAAAGATAAGAATAAAAATCCTTACCTTTACATAATGACTAGTATTATTACTTTCTTAATTTACATAATAACTTGCATTACGACCTGCAGATTCTAGGAAAAGGGACAATTTAAGTTGTTTTGTTTTTACCTCGTACTTTACTCAGCAGCTGTATCTGCTGCAGCTCAGGCAGCTGAAACTCACCCACCCTACTATGAGGAAATTGGTGGCACCAATTCCAACCACATCGTTAAATTTATGAGGATTAAGTAGTCACAATAGATCCTCAGAAGTCGTGGTAACTTCAGGGTTACAGTAACCTGCCTTCAGAGGGAAGAAATGCCTCCAGAGTCCAGATCATCGAGCTATATTTTCCTAGGCCTAGCCTAGATGCCCACACTGTCGATATTCAGCCTAGATGCATGTGGATAACACAACCAGACCAATTCTACTTTAGCCGCCGTCTTTACTCCCACGTCTGAGATTCTTGTTTGGATGGATTTTTTGTTTTGTCGAGAAGACTTACTTCCAACTTACTGCGCGATCCATTGCTCTTTTTCAGGCCCCGAGTTGGATTTTTGTAAATAAGTGCATTCACTTGTTTGCGCTCTGTTGGTTTGGACGAGTGAAATACACATGACGAATCTGCGGTTCCCTGAGAGGGGCATGTCTTCCTTCATCAGCTTCTTTATGGACTAGTATATCTGTATTTCCTTATCTGTTATCAAAAGAAACAAACTGGCCCAAGTACGTCCACCTCGACCTTACATCTCGTGCTGTTGGTCATTGATTGTGCCTAACTCCTAAGGTAATTTTTATTATATTCTATATTCGTACGAACAAAAAGGGCTTAGTCGTTCATAAAGCGGAAATTATTTAGGCTTTTATTGTTAACTTAAATTCCACTTATTCAAATACTTATCTTTAAAAAATGAATATATTTTTAAGTTGTTTATAGTGTCTTAATTATCAGATACTGTTATTTTAATTCCTTACTTCATCACGCCCATGTGAAAATCACTAACTTAAGAAAAAATATGTTAATTGTTTTAAGACGTCTGATATTGCGCTTTTAAAATGAATGTTTAATAAAGAAATAACAAGAAAATAACTGGCACTTAAAGCTATTAATCAAAAATATTTGAAAATTTTTATAAAATCCGGATTATCCGGATAATCCGGATTTGAGCTTGTCAAAATCCGAAAATCCAGATTTTTTTAAAAATCCGTTTTTTGCAATCCCTAGCTACTATGCGACTTCTTCTCTCATGATGGACTAACTCAACGAACGTGTGGACAACCTGCATAATCGTGTTTGATTAACTGTTATCAACGTTGATTGTGCATACTGTAGGGATCTTGGCGCAATCATATTTGTAAGCATGGCTGTCCATCATGGATAGCCATGCTTACAAATATATAAGCCTTTTTTGCCTATAGAGCGATATAACAGCACGGAACGTTCGTGCGCGAGTCCCACTCATACTTGGCCGATTTGTTATTTTCAATTACAATATTATAAGCAAATATTCGTTCGGCCAATACTTATACGTAATATAATATGGTATTGCACAAAACATTAGCTTTTAGCTGCCAATATTGTTCCTGGAACACATTTGGACGTGGCGTTTTATTTTTCCGGCTTTCCGATTTCCGAGAATTTCCCTCGACCTTGTAATTCACAAGCAATTTTTATATCTGTTTCTTATTCACTGTAAGCTTCGTCGTTTTCTTATTTAAGTGGGCGACTACTCCAAAATTGACTTTATAATATCATGATTATTTAATAATTCATTTTTATACCTACTTACTTGAAAATAAGCCCCGAATTGTTTATTTTTTTTAACATAATATTATGTAGATAATACATTATGTTTCCGAGGATCCGACCTAGCGAAACACAATATCTTAAAATTTTCTCGACAGAAAAAAAATCACAAAGATGCATCTAATTTTCACGAATTTTTCATATACATAATATGTATTGCCATAACCGTGCATTACACTAAATTAATATTTTAACACATTGTATAAAATTCTATCATTGAGAAATTGACCTAGCGGGTTTTTGAAATGTTGTATATATTTTATCGAGTTATTTAGAAAAAACTAACTTGGCGATGATTCCGCTGCAGAGGTAAAATATTAAATAATGTATAGTGTCACAACACTAATCGCATGTCACAGCACTATGCTGGACTAATATGAAATAAACGCAGTCTTAATTAATAAGCATCGATTGGTTTCATTTCTGCACCGCGTCGTTATTTTGCAAATGAAAGACGGGCGTGATGGGCGTGAGTCTGAAGAGAGAAGGACGATGCTTGATTTTTTGCGTTAGTCGCCCACTTATAGAAGAATTATTGAAATATCACTAAGCTTCACTAAGGGACTAGTGCCTAGCAAAGAGCTAATGATTACCAGGTTAATACAGCAAATGGAGGCTATTAAAAAAGTTAAAGTTGCAAATTGTAATCTGAAAGAAAAAGAAAAAATTGAAAATCTAAAAGCTTTCTAGCCAATAATAAAGTTACGATATCTTTACCTTTTGCAAGAAAATGCAAGATTAGTGGTGGGGAAACGATTAGCCAGAGATGAAATCATTAGGGGCAAATTAGTGGGGAATTGTGGGGAATGGTGGGGAGTGGTGAGGAGGTCTAGGATGTTTCCGCACGGATATGAGGAGGTAGACCTGCAGGCGCATGCTCAGTGCTAATTGTTCTCTAGTAAAATTCTTTATCTGAAGGTAGATTTTTACGTTATGTTCATAAAACCTAGGCAGATTAGCCCCAAAATTCGTCGGGTATACAAAGATTTTGTAGATACTACTCATTAAGAATTGCAGTGACCTAATCGTAATACCACAATATGAATTTTGAAAGCTAAAGGACTAAGGACTTGGTCATATCAATTGAAGACGTGAGTGGAAGAATCGAACAAGTAACATTTGTAACATACAAACAATAACTCATTTTTCCCTTAATATTATTTTAATAAACCTTGTAACTTATGTACTTCATAACTTAGCTAATATAATATCTGGCTACACATATAATCTGCAGTTTTTCTATTTCAAATAATTTTTCCGGCCCTAAAGCCTCCATTTAAGTAAAAAAACGGGATTTTTTTTCATGTTACTCACACGATTCTTCCACTGACGGCTCGAATTCTGAACGAGAGTTACGTTAGGTTTGGTATGTGATAATCAACTGTTACGTTCATACTATTTTCCGGCTTAAATCTGTTCCAAACAATTTTCAAATGGAAGTGTCTAAGGTGCCGCTAGTGGTCGTTTAGGGATACCCACTAAAATACCGTTGTCGGGTTGTCGGCATAATAAGGAGGAAATCGCTGGTATGCCGCCAGTAGTATTTTAGTAATGTGCGCTAATAAACCGATGCATTATGCAGATGGCGGTTAAATAAAGCGTAGTGTTTAGTCCGCCGCTGTAGCCACTCAGGCTTAGCATTACAATATTTTTAACCGGCTTCAAAAAAGGAGGTTATCAATTCGATGCGTATGTATCTTGTATGTAATATTATGTATTAATAATATGCAATATTTGCAGACAGCAGAACCGCCCAGTTTTCGTATATGTAAAGCGCTAGCTGTTGGCTCAATGAAAATAAAAATAAATAAAAGGCGAAACAGATGGTTGAAACAATTTTTGCTCCACGAAAAATTATGAATTATGAACTTTCTGAACTACTTGGAACCAGCAGACTTAATAAATTACCTACGAATGGATTCCAGATCATAAAACTATAAATTGACTTTAATTCAGATTTAGCAGTTCCCACTACAGATAAAAGGTTGAAACCATCTGGCAACACTGATTTAGTCAGTTAAAAGCCACATTTTTCTATCTAGGATCCTAGCTTTCTAAATGTTATTCCACTTGACTAAATTTTTTAGGATCCTAGCTAGGATAAGTGGAATAAGCGCTTTAGTTTACATCAGCGTCTGAACAAATGTGCCAAATTCCAAATGTGTATGTATGTATGTTTTTATGTTTGTGTTAGCATATCTCCGGAACTACAAGTCCGATTTGAGTAGTTCTATTTTTTGTTCTTCAAGGTATGATTCAACTTAAAAGGCCCATTCACCTTTTTGGGCCTTTTTAGTGTGTAGGGAATACTGCAAGTTTCATCAAAATCGGCTCAGTAGTTTTTTAGGATACGGAATTTTAATTCTTAATAAATTAAAGAATTAAAATTCCGTATCCTAAAAAACTATTTTGAAGTAGGTTTTATCTTTTTAAAATACTATTATCACTTATTTTTGTTACACCCTGTATATTATCAAAAATATTTGAAAAAGCAATGCATAAAAGATTTGAAGAAGATTAACTTCTAAACTTTCGCGTTGCATTATAATTGAAACTTATTATTCGGGACTTAACGCGACTTAATCTAATTCTAGTGGTAATGCTACTACATACTTTTTACTCGACTTTTCGGCCACAATAGACATAACTACCAGTACTTCGATTGCTAAGAGGCGGACGAGTAATAATATCTGTCATTTCTTTCGGATTTCGCCAGGATAAGTTAAAGGCTGGCGCGCTGGCTGGTATAATTTAATTTTAAAAATAAGATTTTGAAATTGAATTCTGACAGTTTTCTTTGCATGTGCCAAAATATAAACAGCAACTAAATTTGGAGGTAACGACCCTAGTGACGACTTTTGTCATAATACGTCTTTTTTTTTTTTTACATCAGTTCTAAGTCGGCATACTCTATCATTCTGTCTACTCTGTTTCGGCCGTGTTGTAAAAAGTATGTAGTAGCATTACTACTAGAAATAGAATAAGTCGCGTTAAGATCCGATTATTAAGTTTCAAAAATTAACTTCATTCATAAATAAATTCAATATTTTGAAACATGAACTGCAATTTGGCTTTCAAAAGAACAAATCAACTCAACAAGCATGTTTCAACGTTACTAAGCAAATCATAAACTGCATTGATGAAAAGAACCACTGTACAACTGTTTTTATTGACATGACTAAAGCTTTTGATTTTGTTTCACATAAATTACTACTAATCAAACCTGACTTCAAAATTTTGCGTAATTGAGGATTAAAACTCCCTATCTCCAAAACTACCAAACCGATTTTGATGAAATTATAATTGCGAAAGTTGTCTGTCTGTCTGTCCGTCTGTCTGTCTGTCTATCTGTCTGTTACCTCTTCATGTCTAAGCCGCTGAACCGATTTTGCTGAAACTTGGTATGAGGATAATTTGAGTCCCGGGAAAGGATACTTTTTATTTCGGAAAAATGTACGGTTCCCGCGCGATTAACGAATTTTGGCGCAACGAAGTTGCGGGCGTCATCTAGTATTACATGATACATACATACGCGTTGAATTGATAACCTCCTTTTTTTGAAGTCGGTTAAAATATTGTAATGCTAAGCCTAAGTGGCTATGGCTACAGCGGCAGACTAAACACTATGCTTTATTTTACTGTCATCTGCATGATGCATCGGTTTGTTAGCGCACATTACTAAAATACACTAAAATACCACTAGCGGCATACTAGCGATTTCCTCCTTATTATGCTGACAACGGTATTTTAGTGAGCATCCCTAAACGACCACTAGCGGCACGCTAGATACATCCTTTTCAAATTCAAAATTGCAAACATTGACAAATTTGACAGATACGAAAGATACGAAACCCCATTTACATAAAAGAGACAGTTATAGCTTCAGTCTCTTTCTTCGCCTGAGCTATGACGAAAATTCGATTTTTTTCAGATTGTTCGAAAAAATAATTGAAAATGTAAATAATCGAGGTATTTATTGCAATCAAGACATGTGTTAAGACATTCCATGTGTTTTGTTTTCTTTTGAGTATTAATTGATACATTTTCGAAACACGCACGACGTCATTTTCAATTTATTTAGGTAAGACAAGACGCGGCACGTTCGTGAAGTGCGTTCGATGGTTCGATGCAGACTAAATAAAGGACGGGTCAATTGACCCGTATTTGAAGCTTTACAACGCGCGCGGTAGTAACATATATGCTTTGAGTTTTTTATATAATATATCATTGGTGATAATATTATGTCTACAAATGTCAAACTGCATTTTATCTTGTCAGTCCATGATCAGTTTATTCCATAAAGGTAATATAGAGATCAACTACGATAACATGGCGCGCCCCTCCAAATGACTGTTTCAATGTGTGTAGTCACATCCTTATGAAAGAGTTTGTATGTAGTAAGTATTCAACCAATCACAATTCACAGTACACGTAATATTTCAGTTAATGTCACTTATTACCAAGATTTGTTGGTCAACTAATCATAACTAGCCTACCGCGCAAGACAACGCACTTCAAACGTTTTGACAACGCACTTCAAAAGTTTTGAATTTTGGAGGGGCGCGCCAAGTTATCGTAGTTGATCTCTACCTAACGATAATATGATGGAACTGTAAAACGAGTAGTTTAAGAATGTCTAACATATTCCTGAAATACATATAACTTAGGTACAACTATCTCGAATATTCTGTATTTTAGAATCTGAATGGCCACAAAAGCCCGTATTTCAGTAAATGGTTAACCACAACGTAACAAACAGACAAATATATTATGAAGTTGTGGATAGCTAAACAATAATTGCTGTAGGAAGGCGGCACCGCCCGGTATCCGCTTGCAATAAAAATGTAAAACGCCACCGATAAGCGACGTAAAGGCTCGAATGTGTAAATAGGGATGCAAAATTATTATATCGACATCGATACTATGCTGTTTTGTTTTTGAAAGGTTTACTAGTAATGCGTGAGTGCTTAATAAGAATTATCAATATGCGCAAACTTGTTCATCGGTAGCTCCTTTGTAAGAATGCGAAATGAATTTATCTTTTCATTTACAATAATGATGTAAAAATATGGTCATTATTTCATTCATGTCATTATATAGGTCTATATCGCAGAATGAATCAAAATAAGGACAACCAATGTTTTATGTGCTAATTTTGTAAATTGAAAAATTCAATTCTTTTTAAGCTTTTCATTTTAAGAATTTGTTTTTTTATTGTTTTATGTACCATCGAGGAAATTGACTCCTAGGCAGTTGACAGACGTCATTTTGTCTGAGCATGTCAATTCAATGTTAAAATGTGATCTGTCGCCTGGGTTTGACATAAGTCATAACGCGACTAAAGTACGTAGCCCCCCCCCCCCCCATCTGCTTAGGAATCAACTTCTCTGATAAATCGCAGTTAATCATTGGTATAAGTAATTTAAAGTAATTCTTCTATTCCCACATAATATATTATTCGCATAATATCATAGATGCTGCTTTAATATTTTCGTATGGACTTCTTACGATAATTTTATTTAAAAATCACCACTTAATTTAGATATCAACTACGATAACTACGACTGTTTCAATGTGTGTAGCCACATCATTATGAAAGAGTTTGTATGTAGTAAGTATTCAACCAATCACAGTACACGTAATATTTCACTTAATGTCACTTATTACCAAGATTTGTTGGTCAACTAATCATAACTAGCCTACCGCGCAAGACAACGCACTTCAAACGTTTTGACAATGCACTTCAAACGTTTTGACAATGCCCTTCAAACGTTTTGACAATGCACTTCAAACGTTTTTATTTACGCCGATTAAGAATTATTAGAAACATCGACATTGTGAGTTGTGACGCACATCACTACGGTTGGCTGCTTCAGTTTTTGCATCCGGATCAAACCGCTTGGTATTTTGTCACACAAAATATAAATGTAGCCTACTTCGTTCCTTCAGTGGCGAGTTATTTGAGTGATTTATAATGCCTTAGGAATTTAGCGAGAGGTATAACTTTTAATGTTGCTTTTTGGTGTTACAAATTTACAATACACTTACCTACCTAATAAATAATAAATCGGCCAAGTGCCAGTCGGACTCGCGCACGAAGGGTTCCGTATCGTTATAGAGCAAAAATAGGCCAAAAATTGTGTTTTTTTTGTACGGAAGGCCCCATCAAATTTTTATTTTATTTTATTATAATTCTTAAATATTGAAGTAGACATATAATTAAGGCCTTTGTGAGAATATCAAGTGCCTACCTTTTGCTATTATTGATATCGAGCAAAAAAGGCCAAAAAAATCACGTTTGTTGTATGGGAGCCCCCTTTAAATATTTATTTTATTTTATTTTTAGTCTTTGTTGTTATAGCGGCAACCAATATAGACAATCTGTGAAAATTTTAGAACTCTATCTATAGCGGTTCTTGAGATACAGCCTGGAGACAGACAGACGGACAGACAGACGGACAGACAACGAAGTCTCATGAATAGGGTCCCGTTTTCACTTTTTTGGTACGGAACCCTAATAAGTATGAAAAATTAGATTAGCTACTGTTTACCTATGATATGAACATCATTGCTGTTTACTACGTTCGTTTTTCGTCATAATATCGTTGTCGTTTCGTTAAACTATGTGGTTTTTTGTCAGTACTGTGTTTACTAATTGAAATAAATTGGAACCGATTATAATGTTAGTTCATAGATTTCTTATGACTTATGTTTTGTTTATGGCTTCCTAGGTAGTAGGAAACACTTCAATATGAACAGTAATTCGGAATTTACTTAATATCCTGCATATTATGTAAATTCCGAATTCCGCACCTACTGTTATAAATTATAATACTTTAGGGTGTGTACGTGTTCCTTGTAGAGAGTTCACTGTGAAAGTAGCAGTGCTGAAAGACTATTTTTTTTCACTTTTGTATGGGCAAGCGCCCCAGCGTCACGAGTTTCCCCATGCAAAAGTGAAAAAAATAATTGGTCTTTCAGCGCTGCTACTTTCACAGTAAATTCTTTACGAGGAACATACGTACACACCTTAAAGTATTATCACTTAGTTTTCTTACATCCTGTATCTAAAAATATTGAACTTTTTTAAAACTATGAGCAACCAATAACCATAGATCATTATTCATTGTTATGTAGCCACTAACCATGTACATTTATGGAGCTGTAAGTTTATGTAAAACATAGTATTAACCTCCGCTTAACCACAACATCGACCGCGGCTCAAACTGCGCTTACGCGGCACGAAGCACGGATTATTTATATAATAAAATGTGCAAATCTAGAGGAGATCGTGAGAAAGTAATGATGATACGTCAATTTGACGATCGATCGGCTTTCTCGTGATCCCCAACTGTTTATTAGAAGGGATATAAAGGATCCGGTAACCATAGCGGAGAGATCCAGGCCATATTTATTGAAATTACTTTTGATTGTGCAATAATATTGGCCTGCCGGTAGCGAGCGCGGAATTAAGAGGTTTTTGTATTATGGAATTAGATGGTTTATATTTTGCATACGCTAACAGCCAATTTGTAACATTGTTTTGTTTTCGGAATGTTTAGGGACTTTCTTTTTAATTTGTAGCAAATGGAACTGCTGGTTTAAATGATAAATACTACTAAGCAACATAAGATTAGTAGATTATTTTGACTTACGTTGTGACTATAATATTATAATCTTAGTAGGTACTTACCTGTGGTATAGGCCGCGTTTCCACTGACACAGAGCGGAGCGGAGAGGAGAATTGACCAATCGTGCTATTCCAGCGGAATGACAGCGAAGCGGAGCGAAGATTTCGAGCATGGTGATTGGTCAATTCGGCACTGCTAAGCTCCTCTCAGCTCCGCTCCGCGTCAGTGGAAACGCGGACTTAGACACCGTTTAAGAATATTTTTGTATATTATTTAATTCTACTAGTAGGTAGTATCCCAGAACCTATCTGAGTGCGCATTGTGTTAACTAGCTTCAGCTACAAATTTTCGGACAAAATATATTATATGTATTATTATCTGCCCACTTGCTTTACCTGTAAACAACTTTACCGTCTGGTCAATAGATATAATATGACGTATCTGTAAAACAGATTTGATGACGTGACATACCAGCCGTGTCTACAATCTACATATTCATCGGGTACACCGTACAGTAGATATTTTGTCACTGCAAATATTGTAAGTGTACTTATGTAAAATCTTCGACCGCCTGCGGCGACTTTGTTATAATTTTTATGGCTCCTGCAGTACGCAGTTTACGAGCGAAGACAACTTGCCTTGGGGCACACCCGATAAATATATTATGTGAAATTACTTAAGCCCGGGTACACACAGTTGCGTTACGCAATTTGTTTTTGCCATCGATTAGCAGCTCTAAACATATTTGCACTTACGATTTTTACATCTTTCTTAATTGCAGTTACGATGTTTTACATCGTTCATGACGATTTCACTTGCAAGATCCAGTCTAATTTGCAATAAGTAATACAAAGGCAATTTTGTTTATGATACAATGTTCCCACGGCAACAATATCTCAAGCATGCACCATATTATTATTTGTTGCATTTTATGCGTCGATCGACTATGAAAAACAAGCGAATCATTCACCCAAGCAAGTTATCTCTTGTAAATAAATTAAAGAAAACGAAAAACAATTAGTTAGTATTAGCAAAAAAAAATGTAATTGTGCATTTTGTATGGTTAAGTAGGTAGGTACTTATAAGTATTGTATTAAATAAAAAAACATACTTGTCTTTTAATATTATACACAAATTATTTTTTTCCTAAATAAATTAAATGTAGTTTTTTTTTTGGAAATGCTTAAGTACATAATATTTTTTAAATATCTAATTTTTGTGTCACCTATTGGCTTGACTAAACAGGTACGTGACGCAGAACACGAGCTGCGTGACGCACAGTATAACTTTACACAATATATCACGAACTTTACAGTAGCCCTTTATAAAACTTAAATACCCTTTATAAAAAGCTGTTTCAAAAACGAGACAGGTTATTAAATTAAAATCGGCAAAACTCGGAATGCTCGGATATAATGTAATAAAACAACACGAGAGCAAATAATTGTATGTTATTTAGCGCATATATATTTATATGTAACATTATAAACGCTCAGTTCGAGTCTGACCGTATAATTCTAACTCATAAATTTCACACAAATAATACATACGCACAGCATTTTGCTCTGATTGATGTCAAGTTACACTGGCCCGTGCATTGACTTCTCACGGATTGTAATTCCCAATTTTTGATGGTTAATGCTTAATATAAAGATCTATTTTCCTATCTAAATTGATATACCTACTGACGTAGTTCGTGGGACAAAAGTTTTGAGGTAATAATCTTACTTCTTAGGCAAACTTGCAGCGTAGCATAGAATGCTTTCGCTATTTTTGAGAGCATAGTTAGTCTATGTCAAAAAAGTAGCTATGCGATAAGTCAAATCGCTCGGCCTATGATATCTACTTCGCGATAAGTTACATATTATGCCAAATTATAATTTCTATGACTATAAGCGTTTTCTGCGCACTTAGTCATTGGAAAGACTGAACGAAAGATAATTTGGATTTGTATGACGATTTTCCTGAGGTTTGCATTTTATTTGTGGTGGGTAACCGTGGGTTACTGGAATAAGCTGGTGCGTTTTGTGGCCACAAATATTAAATATTATCCACCTATTACCTGTCATAGATAGTTACACAAAAATGTGTTCTGAAAAGTTGTAACTGCGCGGAGCTTATAAATCGGTGTTTATACTTGCTTCGTTCATCAGTCATCACCGACACGAACATCTGTGACCTGATGGTTTTGTGTTAAATTTTTGAACGAAACACAAAAAAAATACGAAGCTATTAGAGTAGACGCAACACGTTAAAAGTAAGCCATGTATGGCATTGTAGGGGTTGTTTGCACCGAATGAATCTACAGTTTTGGCGTCGCGTCGCACAAAATTGCCCGTTGTAATACGTTGTTTGGATCAGTTTGCCTCTTGTAGGACCTTTATGGGCCAGAATATAAGGGCCATTATACTAGCAGCTCCGCAGTAAAATAGCCCTGGACCGTAGTAGGACAAATATCAACTTTGGCCCGCATCGGAGATCAAACAGGGTCACAAGTTTAATAGGTGCTATTTCAATTATATATTTTGTTAGCGGTAAACGGTTTCAAACGGTCACTCATAATGCATTAAAAGACCAATCCCTAAACCTTAATTCTGACTTCTGCCTACTACACACAAGATCTTAACAGTAGAAATAATCGTGTGGCTTTTTCACAACTTTTATTGCTCGTCCCGACCAATTTTTACATGAATCAGTTATAATATTGATCATCCTTCTATAATTTAATCTTAACAGTAACGAAGCCTCTATAGCACTTGATTCGTACCAGCTTCCAAGGTTTTATATTCTAGATATTTGTCATTGAAAAGTTATAATATTAGTTATTTTCCGGACAATCTTATTGCCAAATAATGCTGAATTTCCTTTATCTAAATAGTGAAAAGGACATCTCAGATGCATTAAAACCTTGCAACCGGCAGCATAAACCCACAAACATATGTTCTACAAATCCTGTATCATTCTGATTACTCTGTCCTGGGTATTTCTGAAGCTCTTTGATTCGTTAACTGTCGGAACTCGGTGACAAAAAGGTCTTAGGACTTACCACCTTTTGAGAGCAACCTTTGTTAGGTGTATCTTTACATCGCGTAGTAGGTGTAAAATGAAGTCACATCCACAGGCTGTTCGCTTTTGAACTACTTACTCAGAATTTTAGCAGTTTTTGTCACAGTAGTATTTTTATTCGATAACAGTAAGGTCAATATAATATGAATCAAAAGTTCAATATAAACATTACTTAAAACAGAAGTGAACTGCACATAAATAAAACTATTTTAGTGTAGGTACGTGGCAATAGGCAAAAAATTGTTGCAAGTTTCTTACGCCGCCGCCGATTCTTCTCGCCGGGTTAGTTCCCGAACCGGTGGTACCAACTATCTACCAATATATTATTTATGTAGACGTGCAGAGAACATTTGAAAAAAAAATATTCTGAATAAAAATTTTTGAGTTTTAGTTTTGAGTTTAATGCCGAAAAAATCGTGGGTCAAATTTTGATAAAACTTTTCGCACTAGTCAATCAAATTTAATAACAAAGTACGTGAATATTAAAATTTGTCACGCTGTTCTCTGCGGGCGGTAGTAAATTGTTTTATAGGTATTAGACACTGTAATAACGTGTTAGGGGCTCACCCTGTGGTCTATGGGAGGGTCTGGCCCTTACCAAATGT
This sequence comes from Lysandra bellargus, assembly GCA_905333045.1. Lineage (NCBI taxonomy): Eukaryota > Metazoa > Arthropoda > Insecta > Lepidoptera > Lycaenidae > Lysandra > Lysandra bellargus. Next base: position 5,847,101 of record HG995319.1, on the reverse strand, counting down.
TCAAATTTATCCGCACCACCGCGGGGTTTCGTACCCAGTTGGGTTGTTCACACTTGCTGCGGTTTTCCGTTTTGGTAGCGTTTTCGACTTTGCTTTGGATAGTAAATAATAATAGATAGCATTCGACGGTGTGTCTGTCGGTTTCGTATTGTGACAGTATCTTTTAAAAATAATTTAAAAAGTTTCTAAACAAAACCTGAGTGCTTAAAATTATAAATATTTCGAGTGCAATTTAATTTTAATAAATAAGCAATTTCCTATCAAAAGTAACTAGGTATTAAATTCTTGAGTCTTATACATTAGTTAAAAAAAAAAAAACTAGATAACAGGGATAGCGCTGAAGCTGATATATATTTCGAATGGTGGTAAAGAGTGACGCTTTATAATTATTATTTGATGACTAGCTGTCCCGGCAAAGTTGTTTTGCTATTTAAAGTATTTCTACTTCATCAGATGACACAAAATCTTACCCCCTCTTTTATCCCCTAGGAGTGGGGGGAAAAATTTTATACATCTGATATTAAGTTGGAAAACACAGTTAATAATATGAAGTAAGTCCAAAGAAAAAAGTTTAATACAAAATCTGACCCCCTCTTTTGTCCCCTTAGAGGGGTGGGTGGATTTTTTTTATACACCAGATGTTAAGTTGAAAGAAGACAAATATATCTGCGATACCCCATTCAAATCGGATCAGTAATTTTCGTGTGATAGTGGAACAAACATACAGACAGACAGACAGACAAACAACTAACCACATTTTGGACTTCTATAGCGATGTAGTGACACCCCCGCTAATTATTTTTTGAATATTATATTTTAATGTACAGAATTTTCATTTCTACAGTTTTATTATAATTTATGTAGGTATAGAAGTATCTAATTAATTATTTATTCGGTAGGGGAGAGGGGGGCTAGTTCTAACAGATTTTGAATATTGTCATTTATCTTCTTAATTTGAAAACTTTTTATATGACTTGCATATTATACTAAGCTAAAATTCATCTAAATTACTTGGATTCGGAGGGAAACGCATATTTTTTAAAAAAGTCAGCGGTTAAAACTTGCCCCGTTTCGGGGGCAAATATTAACAGTGACGGGGTAAGTATTAACGCTAAGTAAACTTGTTAGACTTTCATTAAACCATGGAAGTAAAAAAATAAAACAATATTAAAATGGTAATTTATTTATTTTTTCACATACAAATGTTAAAAAACAATATTAACTTCTGTCAAATTACAAATAACATGAATTTCCTTTTATGTCATCCAACCTGAGCTGTTTCCAGCCCCTTTGGATTCCACTTGCAACAAAAATTGAATCTGATCCTTGGATATATGAACATATTGAACATCGGTGGATATGGTGTCGCCGGAGTGTCGCCAGAGTGATCGACGTACCTCTTTCGGCAGATGTGGCAGCTCCAACTTGCTTATAATACCGGTTATTACTTACCCCGTTCCTTTTGTTAAAACTAGCCCCCGAGGACCTTTTTTGGGTATAACTAATTATTTAAAAAAAAACTATAGGTATCTATACTAATATTATAAAGAGGTAAACTTTGTTTGTTTGTTTAATTGTAATGAATAGGCTCAAAAACCACTGAGGAAATTTAAAAAATTCTTTCACCATTCGAAAGCTACATTATTTACGAGTAACATAGGCTACATTTTATTTCGGAAAATGTAGGGTTCCGTAAGATATTTGGATTTTTCTGACACAATGTGAAAAAAATCAACCAGAAAATTTACTTATTTTGCGTACGCTGCCTAAACTATAAAATATAGAACCATACAATGTTCTAAGTAAATGTAGATATTTTAAATATCTACAAAAAAGTCCGCGACACACTATACCTATCTATGTCAAGTGAGGTACAATAACCATTATTTTATTTAAAAATCTTGTTTTTTTTTTGGACTACATTTAAACGCATTTATTTTACTCATGCTATTAATCTTCATCAAAATGAATTATTTCATCATTAAGTACAGTTTATGTAGATAATATTTGGTCTTTGAATGACTAAAATTGGACGTTTGGTTTAGAAGTTAAGGCGAAATTAAAAATTGCGATTTACGCCCGTTTCGAAGTGGGCGCTACCAGGGCGGGGGTGCACAGTAGCGAAGATTATGACCGGCCCTGCAGCAGCTGGTGAATTAGCTCATACATACCAAGAATACCAATGATCCCTACTGATTTGCCTATACCCTTCAAAAGGCTCCAATTTCCTGTAAAAAAATATTTTGCACTAAAGATAAAATATATTATGTAAATCACAGGGCCAAACATTCAAATTAGTAGGAATAGATTTATGAAAAGAAAGTTTTGCTCTATCACGAGTCGGGGATCCTGACCATCAGTATATTTTGTTACCTGAAAATAACTTAACGTCAATTAATGTTGTTTATAGAAAAGCTCTACAATTATCGCTTTAGTTATTTATCCTAAAACAACGGGTTGCAAAGGGACGAAAGAGGGGGTCAGATTTTGTATAAGACTTGCTTTAACACGAAAACTACTGATCCGATTTGCATACGGTTTTCACAGATATATTTGTCTTCTTCCGACTCAACATTTGGTGACTAAAAATCCCCCCACCCACCCCTCTAAGGGAACCAAAGAGGGGGTCAGATTTTGTATCAAACTTTTTTCTTTAATGGACTTACTTTGACATAATATTATTAACTGTTTTTCCAACTTAACATCTGGTGTATGCAATTTTTCGCCCCACCCCTCTTAGGGGACAAAAGAGGGGGTAAGAATTTGTATCAACTGATGAAGTAGAAATATTTTAAATGGCAAAACAACGTTTGCCGGGACAGCTAGTATTTAATAAAATAACACGGAAATATAATTAACAACTAAATAACCGTTAATTATATAAAAATCTGCAATCGCAAAACGAAATAATTAAAGCATGAATCAAAAAATTCGAGACGTAAAAATGTCCGCTTACCTGTATTTTTGCACCAGCGTACAATAACTTCACAACGCGATGGCCGATGGGCAACACAATTGTACCAAATCGTTCGCCGACGTCGCCCGAACTTATGACATTGAACGTCTTACCGTATCGTCATTTAATTTGGTAGTTATAGGCTTGTTACTACTTACCCCTGTTAAATCTAGCCCCACTCTCCCTTATCCAGTGTGGTTTTTTCCCTAGTAGGAGAGATAATATTATATTATTATGTTAATAACTTTGGATAGTGTAGCCTTATCGATTGATAACCTTAACCAAACTACGGCATAATTTTTGCGCTGCCATTCTGAAGCTCCTTTACATAGCGAATAACGCTTTTTGCGCCGGGTGAGTGGGCGAGCTAAGAGCACTTCAAGTGCGGTTACTTCAACAAAATTGTGTTTAAAAAGTATGAAACAACTCGTCATATCTTGTCAATATTAGTCAATAGTTTCATCGTTTTTGTACAAGCAACAGAACAGATGGGCGCATCGCCCTGCGCTGTATTTAGTATTATAAGTTGGTATAATGTACGATATTTTTTTAATAATATTGGTTTTAACTTTTAGCTTCGTAAGTAACTAAATAGCATCCGCCTTACACAGGTGCTTACCGGGCACGGATGCTTCGGTGCGTGCTTGTGTAAGGTCGCCAGCCGGGCTAGCACGGCCACCAGTAGAAATGCGAAAGTATATACAAACTGTGGAGATAAACTTAAGGTGAACTCCGATCCTTTTTCGTTTCGAAAAATTCAATTAAAATGCCACTTTATGACAGACTATTATAGTCCTAAAAATTCAAATAATATCCTTCTTTATGACATATACTATAATGAGTATAGTCTGTCATAAAGTGGCATTTTAATTGAATTTTTGTCGGTCGCGATTACCCGCGGTAAAGATCGGAACGGCACCTTAAGTTTATCTCCACAGTTTGTGCATACTTGAACACGGCCCAGCACACCCTCGAGGTGTGCGATCGTCGGGCCGTGCAGCGCACGATCTCGTGGCAGTGCTAGGTGGAGACCTCTCGCTCCCGAGCATGGTGCGGCGTGCGCTCCATGCTCGACAGCGATGAGGCCTGGCAGGCGGCGGTCTCTTTCTGTGAAACCGTCCTTTCACAGAAAGAGGCCGCGGAGCGGAACGGAGCTCGGATGACCCATCCTCCATCCCGCTCCGCCGGTGTAGGACGGGAGGGCGATGTGAACCTTCTATAACTTCCGTCCCACGGGGCTCCGGGTCAGGATGGGAACCTGCTCGGCTTAGCTATTCCCGGCGCCGAGGGGAACGCTTTAGTTTGCCTAAGCGTTCCCTAACTTGGTGGAAGTCTTCCTTCAAGTGGAAGGACTCCCTCCACGACCGGCCGGTCTCCCTTGTGAGGTAGACCGGCCGGTCGTGGAGGGAGTCCTGTATTAAACAGATCCAGGACATCCCTCCGTATACGGCTGAAGGCAAACCGCAGGTGGTTTTAGTGGGTAAGAGTGAGACTCTTACCCCGGGGTGCTTCAGCTAACTGGCACATCCCCAACCCGGGCACCCATAATGGGTTTCCCCTGCGCATAAAAAAAAAGGTAACTAAATAGCAAGTACAATTTTAGGTACTTCACTTAGGTGCTAGACGTTAAATGGATTGTAGATTTTTAGCATACAGCTACGACACAGCATTACAATATATTATTGTAATGCTGTGCGGCCTACGACGCGACGACCTACCAACTTGTTACTGGGCTCCGGAATATAGAAACAAGAACATATTCAAATATAACTTTCTTAATTTTCAAATAATTTGAAATTTTTATTAAAGCAATTCCTTGATCCTTCTAACTTGATGTATACAGCATGAATACAGTATAATGTATACTAGCTATATGACCGAGCTTCGCTCGGTATTAAAAAAATTAAAAAAAAACACATAAAATGACATGTTATGAAAATGATTTCTAGCTAGATCGATTTAACATTTAACGCCCCCGAAACCCCCTATATACTAAATTTCATGAAAATCGTTGGAGCCGATTCCGAGATTCCAATTATTTATTATATATATATATATATATATAATAAATATAAAAATAATATTCAGAGAAGTTGATCCCTACTTCCTATGCTGATGACGGACCTACATAATTTGGATGCGTTGCGTACGTCAAACCTAGCCCTCAGATCAAGACTAATATTGAATTGACGAAAACCGACCATTGACGTGGGTCCGCCAATTATTGCCTAGGAATCTATTTCTTCGATAGTACACCAAGTACCAAGTGACAACTAGTAATATTACTACTAGTAGTAGGTACTATTTACGTACCCAACTAGTAACTACCTTAGGATATTTTTTTTAATTCTTAATTGAGATGTTGGATTGCTTGCAAAACGCTCTTAGGTCAATTGGCACTTACTAGTAAATAAATAAGTAATCGCAGACAGCACAAACCAAACTAAAAATTACATTTATGACAATGTTAATAATTATGCATGTAAGAAATAGATTAAAATCTAAAGATAAAGTCCAGATAAATTATCGCCTGGTTAGCAAAATAAATAGACATCAAACACAAGTAGAGATGGGTTTATGCCCTGGCATATTGGGCGCATACAATAAATGCCGAATAAATGCCCGTAAACGCCGAAAAAATGCCTATTGGCTGGGCAAAAACTTTAACTGAAGTTTTATTTTAAAAAAACATTCGAATAGTTGTAATTGAGTGTACAACAATGTGTTATTTACAAAAAGATATTGGACTATAGCTAATACGTTACAGTACACTCTAAGAAATTGATATTATAGGTGAATGCTATGTTCATGTTACTAGATATAATAGTAAGTAAGTAGGTATTTCGGTTCTCCGGTCAAATCGACGTGGGCGCGGGACTTTGCAACGAAAATCGGAGTTTAAGGGGATGGACGGGGGGCGGGGGGTGTCGGTAAGTTTTGCGTGCGCGCCTCGCCCGCCTCGTTCGTTCATCAGTCTGCTCCTCGCACTTCACTTGGACGCAAGCCGTGGTCCCGCTTACATTGTACCCACACAACTATTATTATTTTTTATTTTTGGCTGTTTGATGAAACTTGGTGAGTACCTTATCTTTGCAATGGCAATTATTAGTGTGTAGTGTTATTGTGATGTGTATTGTTACTGTAAGCATTTGTTGGATTCCTATTGATCTTGATTCTTGATGTATAGGTACTGTATTTATGTAATACTATACCAGCTGCCCTAGCACACCGTCAGTTGACAAATGAAAGAATCTTGACAGTTTTACCGGAAAAACATAGGAGAAAAAGTTTCTTTCATATGTCAATTTCTTCCGCTTTTGAAAATCTATTCAAGCATGACGACCATTTTTATCCGCTTTTGACATTTACTTTCTTGATTTTTTGAAGTGAAAACTTCTTTAGCGGCGTTGAGCACTTGTGGGATGGGTAAAAACTGTGAAACTCGCGATAGATTTTCGTGTTGATCGAAAAACCATACAAAACGCGTAAGACGGTTGGAGAGTAGTGTTTTGTGTCGAACTCGAACTCGAACTCAATTTGAAACTTGATCGAAACTATATCGAAACTTGATCGAAACCTTGATCGAAACTTGATCGAAACTTGATCCAAATTTGATCGAAACCTTGATCGAAATTTGATCGAAACTTGATCGAAACTTGATCGAAACCTTGATCGAAACCTTGATGGAAACTTGATCGAAACTTGATCGAAACCTTGATCGAAACTTGATCGAAACCTTGATCGAAACCTTGATCGAAACTTGATTGAAACTTGATCGAAACTTGATCGAAACTTGATCGAAACCTTGATCGAAACTTGATCGAAACAACTTGATTGACGATTTTTTTAAAATCGATTTTCATAAAAAATGGGTTAAAAAATACACAACGTTAATAATCAAGTTTTCACTTCTGCCGGCACTCCCGGAGTGCAACCAGTCTTTTTTTTATTATGGCACTTCGGCTACAAGTTATAACAATGGCCAGTGTCGAGTAAATGGCGGCAAATTAAAAAAAAACGATGTATAGCAACCCTGTCTATAACCGGAATTATAGTTTTGATCTACGAACTACGAATAACAAAGTAAATATATTCCTTTTTATTTTAGATTAACAATGGGAAGACCAAAGAAAGAAGTAATTTGGAAATATTATCAAGAGAATAGTGATAGATCGATTAAATGTGGTTTCTGTGAGAAGACTTACAAACAGAAACATGTCACCAAAATGGCTAATCATTTGTTGGTTTGTGTCAAGGCTCCGGTTATTGTCAAGAAGGAAATAAGTGATTTAAATAAAGTAGAAACTTCGACATCTGAGTCCAATGTAAGCACAATCCCTGTGTCTGAAGTTTCTGTCGCAGAAAAAAATGGAAATTTATTAGAACATTTCGCTAAGGCCCTACTTATTTCTGGAGTTACAATATCTATGGTGGATCATCCATTGTGGAAAAGCTTTTTCGAAAAACTTAATTTTAAGCTACCAACTAGGAAGGCTCTCGCAACAAAGTATTTGGAAAAACTTTACAATGAAATGAATAAAGAATTGTCGGAAGATATAGCAAAGTCGCCATTTTTTCATATTCAGTGCGACGGATGGAGCAATGTGAGAAATGAGGGAATCATAAATTTTTTATTATGTAAGCCGGAAACTGTATTCGTCAAGAGCCTAAATACGGAAGATAATCGGCACACCAGTGAATATTTAGCTGCAGAAATAGAAAAAGTTATTAAAACTTATGACGAAAAAAAGACTTTTGTTATAATTGGAGACAATGCTAGGAATTTGCAAAAGGCTTTTGAAATTTTGAACAGAAAATATCCCTGGATAGTGCCTCTTAATTGCGCAGCGCATAGCCTTAATTTACTGTGTGCAGATACTATGAAAGTGCCCGTGATTAAAGCTTGTATTGATCTTGCGACAGAAGTTATAAAGTGTATTAAAAAAAGTCAGGTATTGAGCGCACTTTTAAGCAAAATTAGGAAAGAAAAAGAAATTCATGGTGAAACGTTGAAATTACCATGTAAAACTAGATGGGGGAGTCATGTGGTGGCATTAAAAAGTCTTAAAGTTAACAAAGCAGCCCTTCAAAATCTCGCTGTTCACGAACATAGCCAACCTACATCAAATGTCAAAAGCACGATTCTCGACGATGGTTTTTGGATTATGGTTGAACAATGTATCAATATAATGGAACCAATCACACAAGCGATCTTTGAACTCGAGGGTGATAATTATAACATGAGCAAAGTTTATATGACCTTCAAGAATATTTTATCGAAATTGCTATTTGCTTTCACCTCAACAACTATTCTGGAAACTTCTGATATAGAACGTTTAAAGACTGCAGTGGAACATAGAACTACACAAGTTCTTAAGCCTATACACTACGCTGCACATATGCTGAACCCTAAAGCTGAAGGCCATGAACTCACTGAGAATCAGGATTCAGAAGCCATGGAATTTATTCACAACCTGGCGAACTTTTTAAGTTTGGATTGTCTGGGCAGTCTAGCTCAATATAGAGCGAGAGATGGTATATGGGGAAAAGAATTTACATGGAAAGCTGCAGAGACTGTGGATGCTGTATTGTGGTGGAAAGGAATTTGTGGAGCCTCGCCATTGAGTAAAGTTGCACTCCGTATCCTGACAGCACCATGCACATCTGCTGCTACTGAACGGTCGTTTAGCATACATGGTTTCATACACAGTGCAAAACGAAATCGCCTCACAACAGAAAGAGCAGCTCAAATCACATCTTTGGCGTACAATTGGAATTTAAAACAAAATAATGATCGATGCAAAAATATCCAATTGTCTAATGTTAATGATCAATCTATCAATACTGAAATAAACGATTCTTTAAGCGATGATTATGAAAGTGATGAATTTAACTTGATTCAAGTCAATATGCCTGATGATCCCCAACCATCAACATCGAGATCAACTAACCAAGAACTAGAATTTGTAGATGCATATAATATGAACCTGAGTGATGATGATGATAACTGAAGATATGTATATCGTATTACAGTACTCCCAAATTAATAATGCGCATGCAAATCTTCGCAAATTATCGTAATCACGGAAACACCCGAATCTATGAAACGTAAGAGCCCCAAATAATGCTTTTGCATTTTGCACCTTGTGTGAAAGAAATAGAAGTAAATATAATATTAATTGTCTCTATTTTTGGCGCATGCGCCACAAAACCTTTTATTGCGCATGTCCAAATCATGTCATGCTATGGCAACGCCACCAACAGTTGCTTATCTTTGGATACGGTCAAGTCGTAAACAGTTGGCATTGCCATGGCGTGACATGATTTGGACATGCGCAATAAAAGGTTTTCTTCCGACGCTCGGGAAAAACGATCGTTGCCGAACAATGACGAAATTTCTATGCGCATTATCACTTTGGGAGCACTGTAATAGATTTTTTACTTGATATACTTACACCAAAATAATAATAATTATTACTAAATAATAATAGTAAATATTGAGTTATATTTACGAGACTAATGGCCTGTTTCACCGCTTCCTGATAAGGTGCCCGATAGGCTTATTTGACAGATTCTCCATACTCCATCTGTCAAGTTAAGTGGTGGATAGCCTTATCAGGAAGCGGTGAAACAGGCCCTTAAAACTATATTTCTTTATTTACTTTAGATTCAAATGATTCGAATTATCGACTGTGATTTAACAGGACTGTGATTATTTAAGACTGTTATTATTTCATTAAATGTTATATGTAGAAAAACTTACACTATATTTTATTTTAAGGTTATATCCCGCTTATTTTTTTACAAAACAAAGTATTATTTTTTCTGCCCAGTGATCGGACATTTATTTGGGCGTAAACTCATTTATGTCCAATATGCCAAGTTTATGCCCATTTTGTCCATATTTGTTTTTGCCCTCGACCCATCTCTAAACACAAGACAATTACAGTTCGTACTATCAAAGAAATTTATTTACAGGCAGATGGCGGAATGTACCTAAGCATTAATGGCTGGTTTACACGTATTAAGTTGATAAGTAGTTAACCAAATTTTAACTTAATTTTAAGTTATTTATTGCATGTAAACACAAAATTTAGTAGCAAGGATCAACTAGCAAGTTAAAATTTAGTTATGTACTAAACATGGAAATTAGAATTTTGACTATATTTTGTTAAGTTGGCAGGTGTCACTTGAGACATTTCGGGCAGGCACTTTAAATTAAGTTTAGTTTAGTTACTACTTGTCTACTTAATACGTGCAAACCAGCCATAACGACTAGCCTCGACAATAATCCGACCAAAGAACGTAGCTCCATTCCATCTGCCTATGAATTTCTCTGTACCATCAATATATTCCCTGTAATTATATATTAGTATTTATAAACATAAAATATAATTTGGACGTCAGGAGATATTTATAACCGCGCTGTAAGTCTGACAGCGTGTAATTTTTATCGTATTAAGGCTCGCAAACGTTTTACTCGCGATATATTTATTATGAAACTTTAAACAATTTAAACGATGATTGACAAATTGTTATATTTAAAGGTAACAGACGGCTTATTAAAATAGACCTTTGTTAGAACACGGCGTAAAATATGATATCTTGTATATCAACAAGTTTTTCTGCGTACTTACATAAGTAAGTATAGTAACCTTAGTTAAAACTTAAAATGTCAGAACTACGTTATTTATTGCAAATTACCTACAAAATTTCTAATGATAGGATTACGTCTTGTTCTGTGACGTCATGACTCAGGTGACAGATCACGTCATAAAATTAATAATCGATCCTTAATTAAAATCTTCATGAACAGTCGTATAATAATAATTATTAAGAAACAAAAAGGAACGAATCTGCCGATTACGATAGTTTACGTTGATGAATGTCGGCTAGGTATATTCTGCCGAAACTGTTGTAACTTGTAAATTGTAATGAATTCTACCGACTACCAGAGTGTGATTAGTGATTACTCTCTTACGGGAATCACGTAATACCAACTAGTTAATACTTATCATTATATTAACTGAACTGCCACAAACACACGCATGACAGTGTTGGCACTTGGCCGGAAAGACTGACTTATTAAAAGCATCCAACTTCCTAAAAAGGACTACGTTCTATATTTATGAATTATGTCTATTGTCTATGTTATTTCTATGTTCGACGGTAAGTATAATATTTTATTTATTTTGGAAACGTGGTGTCAATTGATCGGATTAGACTTAGGTATGTTATATAAATTATTTCTTAACACTGTAAATTTTATAAGATTCTCAAGCTATCTGTTGATGTGAAAAAAAAATATTAGGGACGCCTTTAGGAAGAAAATTTTAAAATGGGATCAGTTTTCGTAAACAATGTGACCGAGTCAACACGCGCTTGGCAATTTCTTAGCAAATAGGTAAGGAAGGCGAAATTTTGCACGTAAGTTCTGAAATACATTTATTTGATTTTTTTAATTTGTATTGATTTCATTGGATTAATGATCATGTTCTATACACTAATTAATGTTTAAGTATGATTTTTTTATCCATTTTCCCTAACAATATAATGGGTGTCTAACTGTCTACTATTGGTTCTTGAAAATGTAAAAAACCTAATAGATGACATGGTTCTCATTGTTTAGTTTTGCAATACATACTAAATTTATTTTGTAGTTTTTTCTACTGAAAATATAATCACTATTCCCTGAAAATATAATTCTTTTTACAAACCATCAACAACAACTTAGAACTACTGTACCTAAAAATGTACAAAATTGTACTGATCTAAAAATCTATTGCTTTAGTTTTTTAGCAGCACAGAGAAAAAAAGGGGAGCTGAGAAAAAAAGAAGAGGCAAGAGAAGCATGAAGACTAAAAGACTGAAAATAAATTTGCTAGGAAAAAAATATGAAAAATAAAAATAAGAGGTAAGATAGTTTCAACTTTCAGCATGGAAGAAGAATGGATAGAATCTAGAGACAACGTGGATAATATTTCTGATGCATGTAGTTACTATGATGAAGAAAATGAAATCTTTTGAAAAACGGCAAATTAAGACCTAAATTATAGGAAAAATGAAAAATGTAATGTAATTAATGTTCTATGTCAACTATTAGTTCATATTGGTGTCTACTATTAGTGATGTTCGTTTTTGTGATGTCATCCATTAGGTCTTATGACTAAGTTTACAAAAAGACCAATAATATATTTTTATATTGATTAATCAGACAATAACTATAATAGTTTTATTTTGTAAGAGTTACGGAAGATATAAAATAAATTATCAATCTTTTATTTTCATAAATATACATTTTTATTTTTCCTTATAGTGTCTACCATTAGTGCTTTTCCCTTAAGTATTATGCAAAAAACGTGCTTAATACAAGTTTTACTGCTTACTCTAAATTGATTTTATTGCCTTTGTTTATGTCATAGATTAAGAAGAAAGTTTCAATTACGTTTAATGCCTACTTCCGTCTTCCACTTGGTTTTAACGAACGGCCGTGTCTTTACTGAGCTTTTGTTGGTGATTTTTTTAGCTTATTGTATTATTTTTTATGAAAATATGTTATGAGTAATAGTTTCCTAACATGAAACATCTTACTTATAATCTGGAAGGAAGAGAAGACATTCATAATATAAAAAATATTAAGATACTGAAATATCACGTGTTAACTGTTAACCCATCAATCCCCAAGCAAACAATTGAAGATCTATTGCGTCTGCGATTCCCAAAATCGAGGTATTAATACTACTTTTAAAACAGATTATGATAATAATTAGAATAGTGTCGTCATAATATTAATATAATCCTTCGGGCCCCGCGCGAGCACCGGTGATCGCGACAACAATAGAATACAATAGCAATTCCTGGAAATTCCGACTGAAGTAATAATATGACATACCTACTTAATATTATGCCTAAATCTGGTAATAATAATAATAATTTGTAAGTACATAAGGGGGCGACTAACCCTAAATTGTCGATTTTATAATTCATTTTTATACAATATAATATTTGAAAATAAGCCCCTAATTGTTTCATTTTCTAAACATAGATACCTACTACCACATAATATATATATTAGTTGATACTATTTAGGTACATTATATTTCCGAGAATCCAACCTAGCGAAAGCACGATATCTTAAAATTTTCTCGATAGAAAAAAATTCTCGATAGAAATTCACGAATTTTTCATATATTGCCATAACCGTGCATTAAAGTAAGTACACATTGTATAAAATTCTATCATTGACAATCTGACCTAGCGGATTTTTAAAATGTTGCACTTACCTATATTTATAGAGTTATTGAGAAAAAACTAATTTGGCGATGAATCCGCGTCGTCCCTTTTCATCTGGCCTGGCATATAAAAGACGGGCGTGAGTGCGAAGAGAGATGGACGATGTTTGATTTTTTTTGCGTTAGTCGCCCTCTTAAGTACTTATAAGATATTAACTATAAGTTTTTTAGTCAAATGATAGCTAAAAAGGCATATTTTAAATCTACGAATAGTTTTTATTATTCGTAGTTTTAAGTAAATGTTTTGAATTGAAAGTTGAAACCACGTATACTCGATTTCGTTACAGCTAATAAAGCTATTATAAGGTTGTAGGTATAAAATTATTTCCATTCGACTGGCGCTTCTACGATTCCGTTGCCGTCTAAATTATCTTTGCGAAAAGACAGCGAGTAGCGACGCAGCCTCTTCTACCTGGGAAGGCGGCGCGGCGGCGTCGGACGCGTCCCTTTCGCTCAAGGCTACATCGCCTCACGCAAATTTCACCCCTACGCCCAAGCTTTACGCACCATCTACAACGCATTTTCGCTTGCAACAGCGACATTTTTTATGACCGCGCTGGACAATCAAGAATTTTAAATAGCAAACGTAGAATACAAAACACAGCATAACTTGATAATATGAAATATAAAACCGAGATTTCAGATATAATATCGTTCATGTGTGATTATTCTATCTTTCGTATTGCAAAGTGTTCAACAAGTAAACAAACAACCAGCTGTCAATGTCAAAACTCAAAGCCTCGTGCGCACTGCGCGGGAGCTAAAGGCAATTTTTGAATTAGGAACACGACTTTGGACTCACCTTTTTTAATTTTGGAGCACTAAGCACAGTGTTATATTTTATTTTTTATTCGCCGAGCGTGGCGTAGGTTTGCGCACTGGGATATAACGGGCGTCTGTGTGACAGCGACGCGCGCGCCGCGACGGCGATCCACCGTAACTCACCCCCCGCCCCTCTCCTGCGACGTCCGAGCGCCTGGACCTTTCGACTTAATAATTCTTTATCTACAACTCGTTTTGCTTACGTGCGCGGCATTTGCACGAATGATTCACTACCTTCGAGCGAATAAAGTTACAAGGTATTTTTAGTTTCTGTATTAAACCAGGAATTCCATGACAGTACGGTCTATACTGCATAACTGCAGTATACAGTATACTTACCTACCTACCTACTTACTATTTTTCTACAAAATAATTTTATATAGCATCAGAGACACATTTTCGCATTTAATGCGAATGTTTAATGCAAAATACGTGCCTCTGCTGCTGAAACTATTTTTATAACCGACTTCAAAAAAAGGAGGTTATCAATTCGACGCGTATGTATGTAATATTTCCAGAACTGCCCAGTTTTTGTATATGTTAATCTATAACAGCTTCTGAACAAATGTGCCAAATTTCAAAAGTGTATGTATGTAAGTATGTATGTATCTATGTATGTATGTTTTTATGTTTGTGCACGCATATCTCCGGAACCACAAGTCCGATTTTAGTGATTCATTTTTTATTGTACTAGGTATTGCTCAACTTAGGGAATACTGCAAGTTTCATCTAAATCGGATCAGTACTTTTTGAGATAGGGAATTTTAATTCTTAATTATTACGTACAAAAATTTGAAGTCGGTTTCATCTTTTTAAAATACTTTATTATGATGAACATAATATTATAAGTAATTTATATTATATTATTATTGTATTTGTCGACTAAAACATGTTTGTAGCCCGTAAGCCGTATGAAGAAAAGGTTGAGTACCGCTGAGCCATAGTAAAAGGAGGGGAAGTAGGGTAAGTAAAGCGCTTATTCCATTTCACTAAATTTAGAAATTCTAAATGATTTAGTGACTAAATTTAGTCACTAAATCATTTAGAATTTCTAAATTTAGTGAAATGAAATAAGCGCTTAACTCCGGCCCAATCCGCGATTTAATTACTGTCTTAGGGTTGACAATTTTAGGCGGCGGTGGCGGCGCGCCGCGCTGGCTAGTGCGTGTTGAGACAAGCAAGCGGCGCGTTGTAAATTTTCGAAGTCTATCCGTTCACGCGATCCTCCGCGCCTTTTTCGTACCAGCGGGCAGCGACATATTCCCGCTGGCCTCTTGTTTCTTTGTGTAGAATCATAATGTTACATCTGTAATTATTATTTTTAACAAAAAATTAAAACCGACTTCCAAGGTAAAAACAATAATAACATCCTTATAATATGAACTAAAATGTATTAAATAATTATTCCTATCTAATAGTGCCTTTTGCCGAATTCGGCTAAAACTCAACTATTTCTGTACTCAATCTTCATCATTTTGAAGTCGGTACCAGATATAGCTGAATATTCAGTCTGCCAAAATATTTGAAACTTTTGTAACTGGCACCGACTTCAATATTATGAAGATTGAGTACAGAAATAGTTGAGTTTTAGCCGAATTCGGAAAAAGGCACTATTAGATAGGAATAATTATTTAATACTTTTTAGTTCATATTATAAGGATGTTATTATTGTTTTTACCTTGGAAGTCGGTTTTAATTTTTTGTTAAAAATAATAATTTCACTCTTTTTAGTTTTTTCGCGTACTGTGTACGTAGAATAATACACCTGTATAATATTATTCTACGTATCTTATTACAAGCTCACCGGTGAGCGAGACACAATAGAATAACAATAGATTTCCAATAATCCACGATCGAAGGATACTGAACTGGCTTAGCTTTTGTTAGACAAAAACTTGACAATACCCTTATCTATTTTAGTACAGAAAATGACCGAAATCGCCTAGACTTTGTTAGCTAAATAATTGTTTCTAACATTGCAGCAACAAATGCTATTCAATTTGATACCGATATGGTAAATACATCGTCATAGTTAGCTTTAAAAATATGTAGGTGGATAGTTACATGAAATTTTTTTATTATTTTAATGTTACAGTAATGAAATTACTTACTCGTTTCTATTCTGTATTTAAGTGACAAAAAATACTAATTAACTAACGAACTTTAATTAATAGGTAAGAAACAGGTACATAACTACACACTTGTTGAGAGTACAAGTAATTATAAAACTATCTTAGAAAAATGATTGGTTCTTGATCTGACTGATCATTTATAGCTAAGAAAACTATAATATTTTTTATAGCGTAGTTTCCTATATAACCTCTAATGTAAAATACAAAACGCAGATAATCATTTTTATCACGATTAGTTTAGTGTTTTTACAATTTAAACGTAGTTGGTAACAGTCAGTCTTATTAATTATAATTTATTAAAAGTATGCTGTATGGCACGCTCGCGATAAACAAATATTATGGCGGTGAGCCTCTACTCGACTAGGTTTTGTAAGTGCATTTTTATTTGAAAATATTAAGGCAAAAAGCTAATCCATTTGAGTCAATTTTTTTACTGAGATAGAATAGGTATAATTGTAGAGTAATATGCACAAACAAAAGCTCATCTATTAGAGTCTGGCTCGTGACTCAAACGGTATAAGCCTTTGTAAATACGCCGCCCGGTCTGGTAGTCTGTACCCGGCGCGGCCCGCCGCCGCGCCGCTCGCTTGACAGCCCTAGCAGATTGTAGCAAGCGAGACCGCACACAGTTATTGTACTATGAACGCTAAGCACAATGCAAAAGGTTGAAATTAGGTTGTTTTCATGTGTTGTTGTGAGATAGGCATGTTACTTGTATTATCGAAACAGCTTACTTCTCAGAAGTAATGTCAAATGTGTGCCTTATGCTCTGGACTTAAGGCTGAATTTGTTATGTTCAATTTTGGTGACATTGGTGACCCTGATGTGGTAATGATGATGATGATGATGATGAATGTAATTTGCATAGTAGCATATGCTTTCAGTTCTTAAAACAGCGCCTAAACTCCCAAACTTGTATCTATAAGGAATCCGGAGTTCTCTTAGTAGCTTCGGAACCATAGTATACCTCGGTGCAAAATCTTGCGTTTTGGTAGCATATGCTTAGGATGCTTCTCATAAAACCAAAATTACCATATGTTTCTATATAAATTTCGAGGAGTTCCCTCGATTACTCATGGATCCCATCATCAGGTCACCACTTTTGTGAACATGGTACCAAATTGGAGTCAACACAACAACAATTTCGAAAATCGGTTCACAAACGGCGGAGTAATCGTTGAACATACAAAAAAAAAAAAATATCCACAGCCGAACATATAACCTCCTCGTTTTTTGGAAGTCGGTTAAAAATTATAATGCTCTTTGTTTGAAATAAACGATTTACGAACAAAAGTGTTAAAGTACTTACCTACTATAAACAAATCTGTTGTTATGATTCGAACTTAGCTTTATGTGTATAATTGATATCATGTTCTAGTGGGAAGGTTTGTGTGATAGAATACTAATACAATAAAAAAAGAAGTAACTAGGTATCTGATCATCAAGTAAAAATTATATTATGCTAGACTAGAATAAGTGAGTAGTACTTATCTTTCCTGTTCAACTGGTAATTTAAACAAAGACAATTCTGGAATTGTTGCATTACTATCAATCCTTCAGGCCCCGCGCGAGCACCGGTGATCGCGACAACAATAGAATACAATAGCAATTCCTGGAAAAAGTATTAAAACACCCAAACACACAGCAATATATTTTATTACTCCTGCGCTTATGATCGGACATTTTTGATTCGTTTAGCGCGGCGCGGCGTGGCGCAACGCGCCCGCATGCAGCGTAAAGTGTTAGCCCCGACTGGTAATGTCCGTAAACGGTCCGAGATTTTAATAAGTGTGCGTGCGGAGATGCATTGATACTATGGCGCACACATAGAAGCCGCGCGCGGTGCCTTTGTATGGAGATAACTTACTTCCCCTCCTTATACTATGGCTGAGCTGTACTATGTAAGTACCACCCGGTACTTAATACTATAATATTTAATATATAAGACGTACATACGGTATAAGTTATAACCCACCCATACCACCCTGTGACAAAGGGCCGCACACCACATAGAGTTCTCTCGCTTCCACTTGATTCACCACCCGCAACTGACCACGCAGAGGATCCGATCTAGCTATTTAGCCGCTCGAGTAAAGATAATTATTATCACAGCCCCTTAGTTTTGTTGGGGGATGATGGGGGGAATATTTAAGTAGGTACTTCTGACTTCAATATTTCCACTATCCAACCTGAAAAAACGGTTGGGACGTAGGAGGTAAAATTCACAAAGTCGGGTGGTGGGTGGCTAAATGGAAAACTTACGAAAAAAGAACTTGGAAGATAGGAACATTATTGCCACTTTGGTCGAGCCTCCCTCCCCCCCTGATACGTCTACCAACCAAGTCTCCCTTACTATGGGACTTAATCCGCCCCGGATCAAGTCATCCAACTAGGAGGATAATTCCTCCCTTATATACGGGACACTTGGTGTAAATCTGTTTTACCAGTTTTTTTTCAATAACTTTTACAAATATACTTAGTATAATCCTAATTACCGCTGCACAGATAGTAGTTACTTGGTTTAAATTATGCATCGTTTAGACTTTAGTCTAAAAACGTGTTATATTTCTTAAGACATATCATATAAGACCATAAAATCAAAGTGGGGGATCAAGTGTCCCCAGTTTCCACTATATAAATAAAAAAAATCGGCCAAGTACGAGTTGTACTCGCGCACGAAGGGTTCCGTACCACTACAGAGCAAATATAGCCTAAAATTGTATTTTTGTATAGGAGCCCCCCTTAATTATTTAATTTATTTAAATTTTATTATTAATAATTATTAAAGTACAAATACAACTAAGTATTTTGTGAACATTTCAATTGCCTATTAAAAATCACGTTTGTTGTATTAATAAATAGCCCCCATAAATATTTAATTTATTTTGTTTTTATCATTTGTTGTTATAGCGGCAACAGCCAGGCTTCTGAAATTTTCACAATTTGTGAAAATTTCAGAAGCCTGGCTATGGCGGTTCTTGAGTTACAGCCTGGTGACAGACAGACAGACAGACGGACAGACATCGAAGTCTTAGTAATAGGGTCCCGATTTTACCCTTTGGGTAATGGGTACGGAACCCTAATTACTATGTTAAAGCATAAATCAATAAGCGTGATAGTTTTTCCGTAAAGTGTACCAACCACAAAAGTGCTTTGTGGGATATAGCCTATAGCACCAAATGAGCAATGGCGGACCGCCATCCGGACCGCCGCCGCCGACCCATTGTTTGCGGACCAAGCATTTTCGAATATGAACTTCGTTCAAAATAAATTTCCGTCTCGATGAACATCTCCAGGATTTATAGGCCTGGAGATAGTGACACAAAATTCTTGGTGATTTGTTCCAGTATGGCGGTTTTACAGGGGTATAATTAACGTCAACGTAAAGGCAAAAAGGAAAATGATGGTCATAGCGCGCTCGCACTGGCAGCCCAAACGCGTAGGCGTTGATCGAACGTGTCGGATATATAACGAGTGTCGAACTATTTGTTCCACAGAAATGCTTGTATTTTCAGATAGTCGAAAAAAAATAAGTAGGCGAAAGCGTAATGCCATACTTGTCGGGTGCGGCTTACAGCCCGCCATACCTACGCGAATACGTTAATTTTAATAAAAAAATTGAACCATTTGTACCAGGCAAATTTTTGCATAGCTAATCATCGTCGAGTAGCCATTCACGAAAATCACCTTGCCATACTTTTCCGACAGCGCAAAATGGTCGCCTGTGGATTCGGAAAAATGAAACTCACTTAATTTTCAGATTATTTAATCACAGAATAATGTGAAATTTGTATACGGTCATAACTTGATCACGAAATTTTCGATATACTTACTTGTTAAGTCTCTTAGCTTGCAATCAATAGCTATAACTAGTCATAGAACTATTACGATTCGAAACTGCAATATTATAAAAAGGGCTTCCCAAACTTACCTATTTGTGCAGTGATTAGTGAAGGCTGACGCCCTCGTTTCCGGTTCTCCCATTCTTATCAAAGTTTTCAAAAGAACTATTAATAAAATACGGCCTTTACGTACTTACTACTTACCTATTTTGCTGTGATTAATATATCGAGCCATATCCCTGAAGAACTTCAGCTTTGCTGTACCTACTTGAGTTAGAGGCTGGCGAGTAGTCACCTGATTTTTCTATTGTAAAAATGTTATGGATAATGCAACGTAACACTAACACATCGTGGCGAACCATAAACATTACAACGAAGTGAATATTTTGTTCAATATAGAAACAGTGACCCCAGGGTCGCGACGCACAGTTTGGGAAGCCTTTGTACAATTTCAATTATTATTGCAATGCTGATTGAAGCATTATTGCAAATTTTTCACTACCTCGCAGTTTCGTTAGGAACTATCGTTGTATGTAATAATTCTATACTTGAAAATAGCTACATTTGATTAGCAAAGTGTATGCATAGTAATAATAATATCACGCTCCTTTGGTATTGCACACATGACACGTTATTTTTTGCCTTTTGCGTGATATTATTTTGTCCGACATATAATTTTCTGTTTAATCTATCTTGCTTGTAGGTATGTTTAAATTGGTGTTCATCTTATATCTAAAACTATATTGAGAAAGATTATAATATTGGCTTCTGTATATAATATGTAGCCGAATTTAAAACAAAGATTAGAAAAAGCAATTGGACAAAATGCCATACTCACCCAAAAATGTTTTTTCTTCCAAACTTTTACAGTAAATTGGTAAAATGTATCAAACATTTTATCATCACTTTTTGGATTATACTCAGAATTAATATGGCATATGGTCTATAATTGAAATGTGTGTGTAAAAAAAAGTGGAAATAAAAACAAATCATAGATTAAAATCAACTGAATTTACTCAAAAGATCATAATAGAATGCGAAATAAAATTAAGGTAAAAGAAAATGAAGAATGACATTATAAAGAAATCGTACCGACGATAAAGGAGTTGGTCTAAACCATCATTCTATTAGGGTGGCAGTAGTATTCAAACAATAAAAAATACATAATTTAATTATTTAAAAATGTAAAACACCATTGAAATAACAATGTAACCACACCACCCCAATTTGTACAGACAGACATAAAAACAGTTCGTTTTTATGACTATTTCGGATTGCCACACATTACATTTTCAAAGGTGCGAACATTCAACCCTTGATGATCCTAGCAACTAAATTAAAACTAAATACTGTCGAGGTATCGAGTGCAAGAATGTCCCAATCGATAAATCAAAACGCATAATTAAAAACAATATTTAAAAAAAAACTAACATAATATTACTGAGTAAAAAGTGATGTGACTACTTAGATCACTCTTGCGCACGCGACCCGCAAAGACGCACCTTACCAACTAACGAATAAAATGAGAGTTAAGAGTAAAAAAAGTGAGAAAACTAAAGAACACGACGCAAAGTAAAGAAATGTGATGGTGGGGTTGTACAAAGTACAGAGTAAGCCACCTAATCATTGACACTTTACTCATAGACATGGAATTTTTTTGGTGTGCCAACGACCTGGTGACTAATGCTTATTTTCTGAGATTTCTTGACAGGACTTTATCTATTCCTTTTGATTGGTTAACGACCAAACATAAACCAATCAGTAACGCTGTTGAACAGATAAACTTCAGTCAATAACCTCATAAACTTAGCTCAACTTATCACCACCAGTGGAAAGGCGGAAGTCGAAGCGCCACCTTGGCTTTTTACACTTGATCTCCCGTTTCCACTGGCGACATTTAAATACTAATTACACTATACCTATACTTCAGTCTTCATTTAATTATTTTATCAGCCGTAGAGGACGTAAGCCATAAGTTCTAAAGCGATGTTACCAAGGTGGCGATAGACTGTATGTACACTGACATAATATATGTACACAACACGAGTCAGATCAGACAAGCATAACGTTACAATATCTACAGATTATGCCTACGTTGAACCCGTGTTAGAAATCTCTCGTCATCTAGGTGACGTTCGTGTCACTCTGTAGACACATTTCCTAGAATCTAGATGATGTGACAGTCGCGCTGCAGTCGAGATCTACGTGGCACTAGTTAATAGTTATTGCGTGATGTGTCGCGCGGCGATCACATCACCTAGACTCACATAATTTTAATCTTAATTCGGTAGTGAAATTATTATGTTAATAACCTTAAATAACTGACTACATCGTCAGATAACATCTGGCCATTGATTACTAAATAATAGTTAAAATAATAAAATACAAAACATACATTAGTAATAAGACATTAAATTACGACATTACAAAGTACGATTCGATCTAGTCACTAAATTTATAGTTTTGTGATAATATGCGAATGTATGCTTGAGCATAACATTGTTTGATGCTTCGTTATAATTCAAGAGTATAAAAGGAAGAACACAAAACAAACTCGCATCGCTTTATACCAGCGGTCGGCAACACGCAGCCCGTCTTACTTACTTGCGGCCCGTGAATGTTTTGTGAATGAGTTATGTGTATCAAAAATGTTTTCTAATAATGCCAGTAGTTATCGCCATTTAAGAACGTACCTAGCTGTTTGTGCCATTTTTAATAAAAACTTATTTCCTTTCATTATGTGTAGGTGTATTGAGCTTCTAAGGTTAATACGAGTATAAGGTCTGCGGCCCGCCTTTAGTTTGTTTTGCCACCTTGTGGCCCTTGCCTGCCAAAAGGTTGCCGACCGCTGCTTTATACCATGCAACATAAAGCTTTTCTTGAAATAGTTGTAACGACTAACCCTCTTACTAATAAATATATTTATTATTATGTGCTCGGTCCGTTGTCTTTATCTATCAGGTGTCTTTTTCAGTATGCTAAACAAAGTCAAGCAGATATAATATTATATTCACTGTGTAAATATATTTATTACAGTCGGGGCATTTTAATAGGCCACATTTGACATCTGTCAGATTAATCTCCATAGTGAGGTGAGCTGCGTAAAAACATCGACCAAAACGAACAAATCAATACGGACTTGAAATAAAATATTTGAATTTTATACGTTTGAAACACCCTCCTGTCCCATTATAACTTTTTCTTTTGCAAATTCAAGGAGCAACATAAGACAAGTACATAATTTACAAAAAAAAAATGCATTTATTCGCTTGAATTATAAAAACTGCTAAATGTAGTATTATCATTATTCATTTCACATAAATATGTGTTACTTTTCACAACGTGGTTATTAATTTATGGGGATATTTCGTTACAAGTAATCAATGCATCGATACTATTTATTCGCTTTCGGTTTTTAGGGTAACTTCCCTAGAGTTTAAAAAGAAAAAAAGTCAGCTGACGCAACATTGTGACGACATGCAATTATTAAGATCAGAATTTGTTTATTACGTTTAGAATTGTTTATCAGTAAAGGCAAATCGTTAAATAATTCGTATCGGTCATATTTGCAATAAATATGTAATCGTAATTGAAAAAAGTTAATCAATTGTGCAGTTAAAACAAAACGGAAATATTTTTTATGTACGTCGCTATAAGGTTACCTGGTACAATTTTGATGAACTGTCAAATGTGGCCTATTAAAATGTCCCGACTATAGTAGGATGATGTAACTTTATACTGTGAGTTTACAATCGAATCAAAAACAATAGTAGGTAACAATATACGGTGATAAACTTGAGAACGTGATAAACCAAAAATATTACAAGTCAATATTAATTTATAACGACTAAAAGCAGTCTTTACATGATTATATTATTATAAAATTTCACGTGATTACAAAGTTAAACCGGTTCTACTGTTCTATTTTCACTAATATTAGTTTACAATTTTCCTCAGAAACATTCAAAATAAACGAAACATAATGAACAGAAATACAAATAACAACTCAGGAACGTAAAATAACTAAAATTAAATAATGTTAAATTGTATGATAAAATTACAACATTTTACAAAATCTGTTGGGAATAAAAATAAATATTGAATATGAATTTTGGATGAATTAAGAAATTATTAAAATACAAATTATATTATGCATTTTCCACAAGTTAAAATCTATGCAAAATTTGATAATGGCAGTCTTCAAAGTATTGCAATATTCAATCATTACGAATACATAAGGCAGAATAACTTAATTAAAACAAAAAATATACATAGAAATAGGAAATACAACAAGAAAGAAATTTCTTAAAAATAGCCTAAGTAAGTTTTACATTCTCATAGTCTTTGGGACGATGAAATCGCTTGTGGGTGCTTAGGCAACCATTCTGTTGCATTTTAATATTATGCTGATACTAGTACATTTTGAGTTTAACACTTAGCCAAATCACTAAAGACTGTTAAAGTTAATATTCCACATTATGTCTTCTTACTCACTGGCACACAGATCGAGAGAGATAAATATATTAAGTTAATGGTTAATTATTTAACAGTATTTAGTACAATTTGAACTAAGTCTAAGGTTTTTTACACATTAAATTAAATTTAAAAGAAATTATTAGTCAATTAGTGAAGAATTTGGAGTAAGTCTAAGATTTTTTTAAACATTAAATTAAATTTTAAAGAAAATATTGAATCAAAATATGGACATATGGCACAAAGAGTGTATAGTAAGTCCAAAGTGATAACAATATAGCTTCTCATATTATACTTTTGTACGTCGCGTAGGGAAACTAAAAATATGGATGTTTAGGGAATGACATATTATGCTAACGGATATAGTCTTGTAAAAGTAGCCTTTATTATATTCTATGATTATAAAATGTATTATATTATCTATAATATTGTTGTGAAATTGCAAAACATTTACAATAATTACAAATGTTACTACTTTAAAACTTTGAAATAATATTTATTTAAGTAAGTGACTTGGTGATTATAAGAGAAAATAATTATATATTTAGATGCAAAAATATATTCTTTGACTATTACAACTAAATATTTCTTACTTTTATTGTCTTTATTAATATAAATAAATATTGGGCGAATCCCATTTGGGATTACACTGCAGTCAACCAAAGATTGTTTCTTATTAATGGTTGTACAAATGAGAAATTTGTTTTCTATAAAATATATTAATTCGTCCTTGTATCTATAATATTATTATTATGTAATATATTAATAAGGATCTCGATAATACCATTATTTCAATTGCTACTATTTTTTATTGGTGAAATATTATGATATTTATATTAGTGGTTTATTGCTTGAATCTAAGCAAAAGTTATTTTTATTGCTGCTGGGACATAAGCTTGGAAGCCCTAATAATATTATGTGCGATGAACTACGACCATTACAGTTTTCTCAAAGAAATGATGAATGCATGAAGCATTTTCTATAAAACAGCAAAATAATATTCTCAATTCTCATGTCCATGACTTCGACCAATCAGAACGGATTTGATGTTAGTTTCATATTTCTTGAGAACACCAATTTGTAGTTTTATTCGCATCGAAACAATAATGCTGTATTAATGTTGTAACCCATTTTTAGCATAATCTAGGTACTATTTTCGTATGACAATGAGATATTCTTAGGGCCTGTCTCACCGTTTCCTGATTGAGGCTTATTTGCCTCAGTGGTGGATAGCCTTATCAGGAAGCGGTGAAACAGGCGCTTAGAGTTACATTCTTATCTACGAGATATAGTATGTGAGGGTGAATACGTATTATATAACTAAGATCTATAGTATGTATAATGATTAGTACTATCAGCATAACATGTCATTTTCCACTCATCAAAAACATTGTTCCTTCAATGCTATAATATTGATATTGTGTTGATTAAAATCATAATGTTATTTTTAAATGTCAGATTATAAAATTAGTTACAGTGGTTGAATGAGAAATTTTAAATAACATCTACCAATATGTAGTATGTGACAATCAACTGCTGCAACCTTTAATATTAACGATAAATTAGAAAAAACGGTAAAATTACAAATAATAATTATAATAATTCCTGACCAATTGTACAATTCATAGTAATTCATAGTTAAATATAAATCAAATAATATGTCAATAATAAAAATTGTTCAAATTATCTCCACTTATCATAGCTTACATTAAGCACGAAATTAAATAACCATAATAGAATAACAATATGAACGTAAATTGACACAGTAAAAGCGTATAAATTAGTATGAGAACAAATCACACACGACCGCTTTTGCACAACAAAACTATTGGCCGAACTTACTGTCCTGGCCAATGCAATATATACACGGAACCTTAGCTTAAGGGCCTAAAACGATAATCAAGGGATAAACCGTTTCAAGCCTTAAATAGGCATGTATTAATAAACCGATCTCATGCTAGAACTCAATACCAATCTTGGCTGATACTTCAGTATCATAATAATTATTAGTTTGATCAAGAGCAAATTTGACCACACTTAAGTAACAGCCCTCAAGTTTGACAGCTGCCGAGTTTCCTATATACGCCACACATTATTCTATTAAGTCAAACAGCCCAAGAATAATCTTGTTCTTGGCGGTAAGAGCGGTTGATCAATAGTCATAAAGTTAACTTACATACGTTTAGAAGTTCCAAGGCGCATAGAGATTGGCGTAGCGACGCAACAGGCGTCGGTTCAGTTTATGTTATTCGTTGCACCGCCTACATGCTCCGGGTATGTCGAAGTCGAGAACTAGCAGCTTTGTTTCTTCAGTGCCATTACGCGAACCGACCGCACATATGAGCTTAGTGGCAGACGCGCGGATACGCCACACGACCCCGCCTGAGCCGCCCGAGCCTAGCTCCACAAGGTTCCGTATGAAGGCCCCCGTCCGGACGTCCCAGAGTTTCACCGTCCCATCGTCAGAGGAGGTGATCACGAAACGATTGCTCGACTGTAGGCAAGTCACTGCCGATTGGTGTTTGTACGCACCTGAAATTTTATAGTGATGGGTTTATCTCTGCACTTGTATTTCTTTATTAATAGATTTAAATTATAATTAAACATTGACTCATAAAATCTATATACATATTAATAAAAAATTTGGAAACCTTTTTACCCAAAATACGGGAACGTAGATGAATCGCACAGTTGTAGTTTATATGGAGAAGGAGTGCATCAAACAAATATTGTTTTAAAATTATGCATTTATCATACATCGTTTTAATAAATAAAACATTACACATACTACAACGCGCACACCACCATATTTTGACTAACAAGCCTATACACACTTATTATACTCCTTTGTTTATGGTTCTAAAATACTATTATAGTTTGTTCGTTTTATGATGATATGCGTGACACATTATAATTGACAATAGTAGGGAAGTTACCTAAAAAAATTAATCGAATAATTTAAAAATATCGAATCACCTCGTAAAGGAATTGCAATCGAAATTAACGATTTCGTCATCAGTATGTTTCAGAGTGACGCCGGCGATTTAAGATGGCCGCCCTTTTTTATCCATTTGATTTCGATTCAACTGTGTCAATCTCTATTGACATAAGTTCCGTTTCACGCATCTGACATTTTTCAAATATTTTCGTAACAATAATTTTTTACTCCTATTTCAAAGTTAATATTTATAATTTTATATCAATAAGTTAGCATTTAGCAACTTTTCATTTTTATTCATTTACAATTACAGGAAACATTTATTTTTGTAGATGGAATATAATTTATTACATTCTGATTTTTTTTGTTTTCTTGTATTAAAAAACCGTAGCAAGGAATATGAGAAATGTCACCCATATCATCTTAGAACGAACAAACTATAGACAATGCTTACATGGCAAGTCTAAGAATAGCTGAGTCCCAGAGACAAGAGTTGAAAACAGAAGTATATGATAAAGGCAATATTTACACAATAGTATTTTAATATCGTTAAAACTTATTATTCAATGTATTATTTGGTCGAATTTCGACCATTGGGCGGTCTCTAGTATTAATAAAATTAAATTAAGAAATTTAAAAACCCCGCCAAACAACTTTAAAAAGTAATGAAATAATATTTACTGACTTTAAATTTAAATAATTCCTAAGTGTAAAGTGATATTTTAATCCATAATAATTATTATTGTTGTCACGGTGTGTCGGGGGGCCGCCAACAGCGACTTTTGCATTTTGTATCGCCATGTCACTGATTGTCTCGATTCGGTTCGCTGTGAACTATATATACCCATAAACTATAATGTTACGTGAAATCAAACATCCACATTAGCGGTCCCCCGACACACCTTGACAACAATAATAATTATTATGGATTAAAATATCACTTTACACTTAGGAATTATTTAAACTTAAAGTCAGTAAATATTATTTCATTACTTTTTAAAGTTGTTTGGCGGGGGTTTTTTTAAATTTCTGTTGTTGGTTATAGTGCAGAATAATTCCTATCAACAGGATCATATCCCAATGAATACCATCTATGAATGTCCTCTTGGATGTGGCTGTCAACATGAGACCGATCGTGAAACCTCCACTTTGGGTTCATACGGAGTTCGGCTCCTATAGAATCCAGGTGATGCTGATATTCATCATGATGATGATATTCATAAATACATAAAAAACTAGAATGCAAAACATAAAGCCCACCAAACAACTGCAAGTTGCTAATAGGCCTTTCACGAACCAGATGAACCGCGATTTTTCTGCATTAAGCAGGCTGATAATGATGAACTATAGCTAAGAACACTCTCGATCATGTCAGCTTTCAAACAAAAAAAACTAGATCAAAATCGGTCCACCCGTTTGGATGCTACGATGCCACAGACAGATACACAGACAGACAGACACGTCAAACTTATAACACCCCTCTTTTTTGTCGGGGGTTAATAAAAATGGCCCCTCACTAGTTTGGGCTATCATGATTGCCGGCAAGGTAGCAAACTATGGCACGCATAATGAAGAAACGAATTGACGGATCGAATAGAGAAAGTGCGCAACGATGGCGCTGCAAACTGGTGTAGAACATCAGAAACATAAAATTAATTATTTATTTGACATGTGCTGCCACCTATAGTTCATTCACGTTCTAATAATCTAATGGAGAGGTCTACCTATGCAGGTATCTCCTATAACAATCCCAAATATATATATGTTATACCAAAATCTACTCACCTGACAAAGTGTGCAGGCAATGTCCCGTAGTGATATCCCAGACTTTGACAGTGGAGTCAGCGTTTCCGGACACTAGTATATTAGAGTGGAGCTCCATCCCGGAGGTTAGGGACTGATGACCGGTGAGGGTGTGCTTCAGCTGACCCGACTCAACGTCCCACACACGGATAGACGTGTCTAGGGAACCGCTTACAACGTGGACGCCGTCAAACTGAAATTTTAGGTTTAGGAATAATAGAAGTTTAGTAGGTAAACAAAGAATATTATGTGTTGCATGTGTGAAAAAACATATCTGCAATAAAGCACAATGGCTAGTAAAATCAAATCAGCTTGTCTATCCATGAACTCCAAATTTTTAGAAATAAAGTAATTTTATCCGAAGGTTATAAATTCTTTTGCTCAAAAAAATTGGTCTACAATTACATGCAACCACTGGTCAAATAGGCTAGCTGATACCCATACAATCCATACATATTCATTGATTGGTAATAAATTTATAATTCCATTTTGTGAATGGAATGCCATAAACAGCTAGAGTAACATATAGTATAGTTTACATAGTTTGGCTACTATGCAACCGCTGACCTCTATTATAGGGGTCAGTGTATGCAACGTAATATTATTCAATGTTCTCTTATTTTCAGCTAAATTCTCCACATACCTGTAAGCTATAAACCCTGTTTGTGTGACCAGCCAGCGTGTGAAGACACTCCCCAGTCTCCGGATTCCAGACTTTGACGAAGAAGTCATATGCCCCGGACACCACCACTTTGCCATCGTACTGCACACACCTTACTGCTGCCAAGTGACCGACTAACACTTTGAGACACCGTCCGTCTGGTATAGACCACACCCTGAGAGTTGCGTCGCGAGAACCAGACACCACCCTGTAAGAGGATACAGTTTAGAACACGCTTTGTGGAATAAATTGTTTGTTATCGTCGCATGGCGCGGTATTCCAAAATTTTAAGGAGCAAAGCATATAAGCAAAAGCATACACATTAGTCAAAATATTATAGATTATGAAAATAGAAAAACAATGATAACAAATAACTTTATTACTTTGCCAAAATAAAGTATATAAAAGTTGCTTTGCATATTGATACTATAACTGATATTAATTGCAAAAGGACACAAAATAACACAATCGCATCTTTTAAAACACATTATTTACGTCTATTGAGAATTCTTATTGTTTAAAGCTATTAAAAATCTTACTCTTAAAGTTACATTATTATTAATCACAACTCTCGTTTGTATCATTTCATTGATTACCGCAGGATTTCCTTCTGTTCTCTAATAATATATTCGTAATTTTAAAGAAAAGATCCTAAATTATTATAAATCAACTGGTGGGACATGAGGCATTACTTATTATTACGAAATAATTGATATATTATATTATAGTTTTTATGATTATTATTATTATTATGAGCAAAAGAGTATAAACATGTTATTTCGTTGTTGCTATTATCATTGTTATTATTATTCTGAATTGATAAAATATGTATGTAGTTACAACATTTTAATGCAATATATTTTATTAGATTTTAAATGTATTTGGTGTAGGTTAATTTAATTTGATTTATTTTAGGTTGATTTCATTTTATGTAATTTTTATGTTTATTATAATTTTTTATGTTTAATTTAATGTAATTTGGTATGACTTGATATTTCTTCTATTTGAATTTGATTTAATTTAATGTAATTTTCTTAATTCAATGTAATTTAGTTTAATTTTATTAACAATTTTTACTATCTTAACATTTTTTAACATTTAACAATTTTTTTAAATTTTTTGTAGCCGATTTAATAGCAAGATGTAATAGCCTTTAATTAAAAGTGCAATAACCATGATCAATGTTTAAACCTTGTCAATATAATGTATGTATAATTGTAACTTTTGTTGGCTGTTCATAGCAAATAAATAAATAAATAAATAAATAATAATAAAAACAACATATAGAATACATGAAAAAAATTATGACGACGGGGCTACTCTATTTAATAGCATATTAAAGCTGATGGACTTTTATTTTACTCTGAGTAGACTCTGAAACTATTGCACCGATTTTTATAAAATTTGGTTCAGACCATAAATTTAATATACCTAGCGGAATAGAGCAACAATCTCGAGAAATCAAGCGAAACCGAAATTGGTTACATCTGTGTGTAAAAATATGTGTACGTATACACTTACACAAGCATGATTGAACATGAATTCTATGAGATAAAATTGTCAACGTGCCAATAAGACGTGCCGACTGGACTTCAAAAAAAGAGTTATGCTGTCATGTATCACACGTCTCTTTTAACCACGCAGTGTTACTGATAATGACATCTCGCTTGCTCAGTCCTTTGTTTCTCTATACCGCTAACTTTATGGTTCAGACACAAAGTTAACTTTCCATTTGTGCTAGTTGCGGTAAACACAATCATTAATCATAATTAATTTGCAAACTTAAAGTAATCTTAAATTTAAAGTCTTCGCAATACATAAATATATAATAACTATATTTGCAAACTTAAACTTAAGGTGTTCGCATAGCAGTGATTGGCATGAAAGTATTTTCAATGTCTCTTGAAAAAATACATTATACAGGGTGCAATTAAACCTTCCTGCCAAATTTTGATATATTGATCCTTGTTAAAAATAAAAGTACACGTATTTTTTCTTTTATAGTCACTAAGTACTAAAATGCCATCACAGTTCTCATACAAACGTAATACCAAGATCATTTCCCATACGAGAATATTTAACATGTATGAGTAATTTTTCAGCTAAAAAATAGCAATTACCTAGGCTCCTGCACAAAAATTTACTATCTTATATCTTTAAACGAGCAATTCTTGTATATATGTTACGCTCAAAGAACGAAAACGCTCAGTGAGCGAAAAAATGGCTCAAAACGCGTTGTGGTCATAGTGAAACGGCCACGACGCGTTCTGGTAATCGAGAAAAGCCTTGACGCGTTCTGAACATTTAAAAACAGCCACGACGACGCGAATTCGTGATGTAGCCCTAATGAAGACGGCCACGACGCGTTCTGAAACCAGGCCAGTTACGCAGGAGTAATTTTATATCGCCCAAGTGTGTGCGCAATACACAAGAGCACTCTGGTTTCAATGAAACCAGGGCAGTTACGCAGGAGTAATTTTATAGTGCCCAAGTGTGTGCGCAATACACAAGAGCACTCTGGTTTCAATGAAACCAGGCCAGTTACACGGGAGTTATTTGATAGTGCCCAAGTGTGTGTGAAGAGCACTATAAAAATTACTCCTGCTTAACTGGCCTGGTTTCATTAAAACCAGAGTGCTTTTGTGTATTGCGCACACACTTGGGCACAATAAAATTACTCCTGCGTAACTGGCCTGGTTTCATTGAAACCAGAGTGATCTTGTGTATTGCGCACACACTTGGGCACT
This sequence comes from Lysandra bellargus, assembly GCA_905333045.1. Lineage (NCBI taxonomy): Eukaryota > Metazoa > Arthropoda > Insecta > Lepidoptera > Lycaenidae > Lysandra > Lysandra bellargus. Next base: position 5,814,435 of record HG995319.1, on the reverse strand, counting down.
ACAAAATTACTCCTCCGTAACTGGCCTGGTTTCTAGTTTCATTAAAACCAGAGTGCTTTTGTGTATTGCACACAACTTGGGCACTATAAAATTACTCCTGCGTAACTGGCCTGGTTTCATTGAAACCAGAGTGCTTTTGTGTATTGCACACAACTTGGGCACTATAAAATTACTCCTCCGTAACTGGCCTAGTTTCATTGAAACCAGAGTGCTCTTGTGTATTGCGCACACACTGAGGCACTATAAAATTACCACTGCGTAACTGGCCTGGTTTCAGAACGCGTCGTGGCCGTTTTCATTAGGGTCACAACACGAATTCGCGTCGTGGCTGTTTTTAAATGCTCAGAACGCGTCATGGCTTTTTTCGATTACCAGAACGCGTCGTGGCCGTTTTACTATGACCACAACGCGTTGTGAGCTATTTTTCGCTTACTGAACGTTTTCGGTCTTTGAGCGTAACATATTATATATAATTGGAATCTCGGAATCGGCTCTAACGATTTTCATGAAATTTAGTATATAGGGGGTTTCGGGGGTGATAAATCGATCTAACTAGGAATCGTTTTTAGAAAATGTCATTTTAATCGTGTTTTATCGAATACCGAGCTAAGCTCGGTCAAATAGCTAGTAAAATATTTAAACACTAAAAATTATGTACTTAATATGACCATAGAAATAATGGAAGAAACACAGATAGATAAATGACATAATTTTGTTCCTTCTTTCCTATCTTAGGACAAAATTCAATATGGCGATCATTCTACACTACGAATATGCAACTTGAAGGGTTTGTTTCACCACTAATTGATAAGAGCCGGATAGGCTATCCACAACTTGTCAACAGATACTCCATACACTATCTGTCAGATAAGTTGTAGATAGACTATCCGGCACTTATCAGTTAGTGGTAAAACAGTCCCTAATACAATCAAAATCTCCAGCGATCTTACCTATTCTGGTGTAGATGCATACATCTGACGGTAGACGTGTGTCCAGTCAGCACTTTGAGACAAGCCCCGGATTTCGCGTTCCAAACACGCAGGGTTCGGTCTGTGGAACCGCTGATGACAAGATCACCGACCATCTGTGATGACCACACACCGCCGGAATGACCCTCCAATGTGCGGAGACACTGAAATAGTTATTTTTTATTAGACACATTGAAGCAAATAGTATAAAACTTAAGGGGGCGAATAAAGCAAAAAATGTCTTCCTTCTCTCTTCACACTTACACCCGTCTTTCACATGCCAGGTGAAAAAGAACGACGCAGAATCGGCGCGAAAACAGTTTTTTCTTAATAGCTCGATGAAATGTACAAAATTTTAAAATATCCGCTAGTCCAGTCCATCGGTGACATAATTTTACATTATGTATTAAAATATTGACTCAGTTGAATGCATCGTTTTGAAAAGCAATTGAAAACATGTGAAAATTAGATGCGTCTTAGTGAATGGTTCCTATCGAGAAAATATCGTGTTTTCGCTAGTACAGACCTTAACAAAATATATAATCTATGTTTAAAGAATGAAACAATTCGTGGCTTATTATTGAGTATAAAAATGAATTATGAAGTAGTCAATTTTGCTTCCTACGCCTCATCTTAATTTAAATACAAAAAATACTAATAAAAATATATACACTGTGAAGTTAACAAGGTCTGCTTGACTTGACTTCTCTGGCACATTATAACTTGTCTAGTTTACTGTTTTGTAGTGGTATAATTTACACAGCAAAATATACAGTAAAGTGTCTGGTAGAAATTTTAACATTCACTTATTGCTACTGCCCTTTTTCTCCTTTATGAATATATTGATTTTGCGTTTTAAGAATTCGTGCGAGAGCGAAAGAGCCAATTAGAAGTAAAAATTTATACGTGCGCCGTTTTTTACAATTTTATGCAGGCATGTTCAATTCAGATTTCAGTCTAGCTTAAGACGCCCGCTATACAATCAATTATTGACAACCAACAGCCAACATACAGAACGAAATCAATAAACCTTACCTTCCCAGTAACCGCCGACCACACTTTCAACGTGGTGTCATCGCTGCCACTCAATATCCTGTTGCCGTAGAACTGGAGGCAGGTGATCACGTGGTCATCATGACCACGCATCACCATGGGATTGGCTACGGGTTTGTGCAACCAGTTCTCTTCAATCAGGGACTGACGCATATACGCCGCTTTCCATGGACTAGCGCATCTTGGCAGAGTACGAGGCATCTTTTTCTTTAGTTTGGTCAAACCGATCCTTCTGCATTGCTCTTTCCATAGTAAATTGTCGTCAGCTAGGAACCTGAAATGAAGTTATGCCGTGTAGCACTTTCATCGTGGGTATCGCAGACACAATAGATTTTCAATTGTTATGCGGCCAGCGGCCGCTTGGGGATTGATGTGCTAAGCAATTTTTTTTTATTTTCGTAACTACCAAAGCTTTCTACGCTTTTATGCTAAATGCTGATGATGCAAGAGTGTGAGTAATAAAAGCACATGCACATATTTAAATATAGATTTGTGTGTACCACTGTTCTGATCGATATACTATATACTAAAATTCTAAGCAATAAGACTCCGGAACATTCATAATAAATATACACTCTCGTAGACATCAACTAGATAACTTGGCGCGCCCCTCCAAAATTCAAAACGTTTGAAGTGCGTCGTCAAAACGTTTGATGTGCGTTGTCTTGCGCGGTCGGCTAGTTATGATTAGTCGACCAACAAATTTTGATAATAAGTAACATTAAGTGAAATATTACGTGTACTGTGATTGGTTGAATACTTACTACATACAAACTCTTTCATAATGATGTGACTATACACATTGAAACAGTCATTTGGAGGGGCGCGCCATGTTATCGTAGTTGATGTCTACAGAGAAACAGCTGTCAATTTGACTACACTTCTACAATCATACATATACAATGTTCACGGTTATGAGGCCATTGCCCAGTAAATTTTGTGCAGAATTTATGCTTGTAGGAGTGATATTGACTTGACAGCTTACTGTATAGCTGTTTCAATAAGTAAATTTTTTAAGCTATTGCATAGCTTTCATCGCGGGCTTCGAGCGCAGCTACCGAATCAAGAAATTCCGTAACGAAAAAAATTTAACACCCCCCACTCGGCATTGCTACAATTCGGCACGGTGTTTGTGTGCGTGAGACTAGACGTATGCGAATTATAACTGCACTAGCTATTTGATCGAGCTTTGCTCGGTATTCGATGAAACACGAATAAAATGACATTTTCTAAAAATGATTCCCAGCTAGATCGATTGATCGCCCCCGAAATCCCCTATATACAGTGCCGTAAATAGGGCGGTGCCACCGGTGCCCAGGCACAGGGCGCAGACTCTGGGAGGGCGCAAGATTGGCCAGACCAGGAAGGAATGTGGCCCTAGAAGCAATGCTTTGGGTACCTATAATATCTAAAAAACCGGCCAAGTGCGTGTCATGCCACGCGCAATATAGGGTTCCGTAGAAGTACCGCTAGTTTTTTAAAATGTTTGTATGGTCAATGAATGTACAGTGTACACATTTTATAACGTGTTTTACACTACAAACAACATCACCTCAGTTAATTTCAAAGGAATTTTAACGAAAAGTTCCTTTATAGTTTATACGTCTTCGCCGAATAAATTTTTTTAGTTGATCGACTACTACTCAATAACTTATGAAGTCTTAATATTACCCACGATATTTTTCCTTTTAAATTCAGCAGATTTCCTACTCCCGTGACTTTTTTCACATTTCCACTAAACAATCGGTTATCTAATGATTATTTCTACTTTAATCCTTCGACCGCGGATTCTTGGAAATCTATTGTTATTCTATTGTTGTCGCGGTCATCGGTGGGCGGTGCCGCGGTGTCCTTATGGGGCTTGATGGGTTAAAACTTAATATTTCACAAATGGATTCCTTAATCGGAAAATGATCTATGAATACTCGTAATATTTTTAAAAAACCTGTCCAACGACACCCCACACGATTGGGTGGATGCAAAAAGAAAATTCATCCCCGCTTGATGAATATTTTATCAAGATTTCATGTACCATTTTGTTGGCATCTCTAATATGTGCATTCATGACAAATTACAGCTTTGCAGGTCCTATAGTCTCTGAGCAAAACCGCGGACAGACAGACAGACAGACAGTAAGACATTTTTCTACCTTGGGCAATGGCGGACAAATGCAAGCAAGCGCAAAATGCTATTTTGTCGACCAGAGCCCAACATGAAATGGAGCTTTAAAATATGTAGTTTCTTTTCTGTCTGTAGTGTATTATATTACTAATATTATAAACCGCTGAACCGATTTCACTGAAATTTGGAATGAAGATACTTTGAGTCCTGGAAAAGGAAATAAACGGGCGCGCGATATTTTAATTTTGGCGCAACGGGGTTGCGGGCTTCAACTAGTAGTGTATATATTTTCAACAGCCTACCTCCAATAACGACAAGTCTGTGCCGCTCTCAACAGATCCTTGGGCTGCAGATACCCCAACACGGTCAAAGCCAACTCCTTTGGCAGTAGCGATATGAAATCCCTTTGCAGTAGAGGTTCAATGATCTTCATCATGTGACGGAGGTGGGTGGCTTGGCAGCAGTTGATGAGAGCGTCTATCGCGTTGGACTTTTCACCGTTGGACCAAGTGTTGAACCTGAGAAAAAAAAGGAAAATAAGCACCATACGTCTTGTTAAAAACATACGTACTCGGAGCGTGCGAAGTGGGTGGAGGGGGTAAAGAAAGCGAAAAAATATGCAAAAAAGAGGCTCATCTAATAGTCAAACAAACTTGTCAATCTTGTTTCGAAATTTTTAAAAATTGGTCTTAATTGTTTTTGTATCGTCGACTGCAAAAATAACAGCAGAAATAGGTAGTCAGTATAGAAATTTAATGTTTTTCCTAAATCCACTAGGAAATTAGATCAGAAATAGCTGCTGTAAAAATGAAAAAGTATGTGATTCGATATAACCTATTTTAGCATTATCAGTCAAGTCAATTTTATTTGAGTTGCATTTTATAAAGATATTAATTGAGTACCTAACTATTATTTTAGTGTTGATGAATGATGGATCACCATGGTCTCCAAAACCCGACGACAAAACAAGCAGTGATAGTTTCATAGAATATTTAATTTAAATCCAAAGTATTAGGTGGAAGAAATAGTGACACAAAATATGACGATAAACCAGATAATACATCTGGTTTAACTGATCTTTGAGAAGCTGGAGATAGAGTTTTGAATCAAAAAGGTTTTTCAAGTAAGCAAGTTTTAGATGAAAGGGGTAAAAAAGTATTATTATCCCCTATTTTGAGCAAAACAAAACGAGTACTCTCAAGAGGAAACCGAAAGGACTTATGATATTGCTCGAGTAAGAATCCATATTGATGTTGAAAGCAATGATATTCTATGTTACCTACTATTATAGGAACTAATTGGTTGAAAGTGTATTAATGCAAAGACTCAGAAACATCAAGAATGTTTGCAGTATTTTAGTCAATTTATAGACTCCAATTTTTTTCAAGAGTATTTTTTTTAATTAGTCTATGCTGTCCCGCTGCTGGGCAAAGGCCTCCCCCAGGGTCTTCCATTTTTCTCGCTCCTGCGCCACCGTTGGCCAGCCCGGCTGGTATGCCTCCAGCTCGTCGCGCCATCTCTTTCTTGGCCGGCTTCGGTTACGTCGTTCGTCATCGGGTACCCATTCAGTTGTTAGCTTTACCCAGCGGTCGGGATGCATGCGGCTAACGTGGCCAGCCCAATCCCATTTTAGTTTTGCCGTCTTGGCTCCTACATCCTTGATACCTGTTTGGGAGCGCAGTGTGGTGTTTCTTATTTTGTCGACTAGTTTTACTCCCAACATACTGCGCTCCATCGCTCTTCTCTTTGGCATACCCCGAGTTGGGACTTTTGCGAATCTGTCAATGACCAAGTTTGCGCACCGTAGGTTAGGACGGGCAGAATACACATGTCGACGAGTCTGCGTTTCAGGGAGATTGGTAAATCGGGGCCCATGTCCCAGGCGGCAAATTCAGGGGGCGGCAAAATTCACACTTCACGGACCAATGGACAACTCATCATCATTTTTCGGACGAGGACGACACGGCGCAGCACACGCTCGCTGCCTGCCCAGCCTGGGTCTCACAACGGGCAGAACTCTGCGCCGCTATAGGACCAGACCTGACACTCCCGGACATAATAAGAGCAATTTAGTTCGGTCGAGAGAAGCCTGACAGGCGGTCTCTACTTTCTGCGAGTCCATCATGACGCAGAAGGAGGCTGCTGAGAAAAATCGGGAAGCCAATGAAGCAGCTGACCCTATAAGGACAAGACGCGGAGGACGAAGACGCGCTCAACATGAGCGGCTTCTCCCGACATAATAGGGCTCGGGCGATGAATTGGGGAATCCGTCGCCTATCGCACGAGCTTTTCCAGTAGAAGAGCGCCCAGAGCCCTGGACCGCTCTCCTGGAGAAAGCGGCAGAAGCCATGCGGATGGTTCTGCTGGTAAAGCAGATGCCGCTGTCTGGGCTGCTGCAGTTATCGCCTCAGTCGGGTCCAACGGCTCAGCGACACGCGGAAAGGAGGCACCGTTGGGTTTTAGTGGGTAACCAAGGTTGCTCCTCCTTACCGCAGCACCCGAGTAGTCTCACATATCCAGGCGCCCACCCAGGCTGCCGGGAATGCATCAAGCATTTCAGCACGGCAAAAAAAAAGGCGGGGCGGCATTTTTCAGTTTTTGCCCCGCCTAAAAAAATTGAAGATCCGGGGCTGCTTAACCCTACGTCTCAAGAGTATTAATGTTGTAAAAAATAAATAAAAACAAGATTTTAAAAACATCACGTTTATTTTTTTTTAAGTATAAAGTATTGCTCGTATTTTTGTTACTGATTAAAGCAGCAATATGTTTGCACTTGCCGCTCTGGTTATAAACTCAGCTGCATTTTACTCCGGCAACAACCCGATCATTATTATATATCTGTAAGAATGAATAAAAATGTTTAGACTTGCTTTATCCAAATGTTTAGTTACGTTTTTTGGTTGGTTGAGTACTTACGTTTGAACTTGTTTTATAGGGTGCTAAAGTCACCGATGTTCAGCGAATTATATTGGCTCGTATTAAATAACATTGCCAATAGTTCTTAGGTCTTCTACATCCCATACATGTCCTGCTAACACCAATTTATTTCCTTTTAGCATAGATTGGGCCTTGAAAGTTATTGAGTGTTTTACACTCTCAAAACCAGGTTTTTATGATTATATTCATTTTCTACAAGTAGTTTATAACTAAATCTAACCCAAATACCATTAATTATTGTTCTAAATATACTTTATTTGCTATAATATTTACAAAATAAACAAACTCTTGTTGTTTATTTTTTGACACATGCCCACAAAACTTCGTTTGAAATATGTCACTATTTTGACGATTATGACGTGCACGTTCCCAAGTTGTTTTACTAAAGTAATATATGAAGACACTGACCTCCATTATACAAGTACGCTATAAAGCCCGGTTTTCACTATACGTCCTGTACGAGTACGCTCGGACAGAGTGCACTCGTACGAGCTAGATCGTATGGGAGCCCACTCGGATTTTGGTTTTCACACCGTTATAGGTTTTACATCCTAGTAGTAACATTTTTAATCGACTTTCAAAAAGGAGGAGGTTATATTCTCAATGCATTAAAGATGACGACAACTGATCTGTTGCTTCACGTTCCACAACACTTCCTTGGCTTCATACAATTCTAAAAACTTCACTGTTTCCCGTTCTGTCCACTTTTTCATTAATAATTCTGCTTTGTTTTTCAAGACGCCATTTTGTTTTTATAAAATCATCCGAGTGCACTCGGAAAAATAGGACCGCGTCCGAGTCCACTCTGATCGGATGCGATCGTCCGAGTGCGCTCGGATTACCTGTTTACACAGTACGAGTAGGGTCCGAGTGGTAATCCGAGTGCACTCGGTCCGAGCCTACTCCTATAGTGAAAACCGGGCTTAATGGAGGTCAGTGGATGAAGACAACAAAATGGATACATGGAAGGCAGCTAGTTATCATATGTCGCTTTCCTAACGTAACAGGTTACATGTAAATACAGCAAAATAGATAATAATAAAAAGCTTAGAGAAAATAGATTGCGTTAATAAAGAGTAACATTGTAAAAGGAATTTTTATTACGTTACGCAAATTTTCTGCAAAAAGAAAACACAAACTCAAAACACCACTTCTTCGTGGGATGAATATTATTTTATGCCAAAAAAAACTAAGGTTATTGTACTCTTCTTGCCCTATATTAAATTAGCATGCCTATATTAAAACAGCTCTAAAATTGCTCACAAAGAAACGCAAAAAGGACGATCAAAATCGATCCCTTCTTCCTTTGTTACGATTGCAAGTAGAGCTGTTACGGCATTTTAAACGCTATCACAATTATGGAACGGGGTCGACTTCTGAATTTCAAACTTATCTTAAGGATGTATATAACATTTATAAATTCAAAGATTCTGAGCTAAATTCGAAATATATAGTAGAATAAAACATCCTGCATCAATTGATACCAAAAAATCAATACCTTACCGACAAGTTGTGTGAAATAATCTTATATATAAAAATGGATTTTCAAATGTGTTAGTCGCGCTAAAACTCGAAAACGGCTAAACGGATTGGGCTGATTTTAGTCTTAAAATATTCGTAGAAGTCCAGGGAAGGTTTTAAGGTGACACGAAGTTCACCGGGACAGCTAGTTAATTTTAAAATTTCCATGAATCATACGTAATTTTTCCCGGAAGTGGTACAATTTTTGAGAATTCGTCAGAATTGGGAACTTTGTATCAAAGATAAACGGCTAAAAAACTGCTTATAAATTTCTTCGTAAGATTTGCGATTTTTTAAGCCCAAAAATTAGTGGGTTCACCGGTGATTCTGCGGAAATATTTCAAATTGAAATTGATGAAAACTTTCTTCGAAAAGTAATGGCGATACAGCTGTTAGATTAGACAATATTCGTTTCATTTCAATGCGCATGTGCGGCTTTCGCGCATGTGCAATAATAGAAATTTGAATCAATTTCTGTCAGATTTTGGCACATGACACTAACACTGACACTCATTTTTAACTTTGCGCATGCGAAACGAACACGACCATTGACGACCATTGTGTTTGCGGTGGTCAAATTTCATATAAATTTTTTTTCAACAATATTTAAATATCGAATAATTTCCTAAAAATCGATTATAAATAATCATTATAATTAATAATTAGTGTCTGGGTGTCCAATTTTTTACATATTTAGGACTTTTACAATTTAATTGGAAGCGCTACGGAATTTGACCTTATATACATCCTTAAACTTGATAGTCAAATCATTGAGATGTATGGAGTTGACACCGCAACGCAGTGCTTGCCGCTTGGTCACATTCAAGAGACGCTATATAGTCGCAGTGCACTTAGTCGGCCGCGAGCTCTTCTGCGCACTTGACGTATGACAGTTATAAAAAAAAACAAAATAAAAGTCACACAAATGCCTTGGTGTGTCTTAGGATATTGTAAAAATAATTCCAAAAACACTTTCAAATGCAACGGCATAACATTTCATCGGTTATAGTTTGTTCGTTTTATGATGATATGCGTGACACATTATAATTGACAATAGTAGGGAAGTTACTTAAAAAAATTAATCGAATAATTTAAAAATATCGAATCACCTCGTAAAGGAATTGCAATCAAAATTATCGATTTCGTACTGATGTTTCAGAGTGACGCCGGCGATTTAAGATGGCCGCCCTTTTTTATCGATTTGATTTCGATTCAACTGTGTCAATCTCTATTGACATAAGTTCCGTTTCATGCATCTGACATTTTTCAAATATTTTCGTAACAATAATTTTATACTCCTATTTCAAAGTTAATATTTATAATTCTATATCAATAAGTTAGCATTTAGCAACTTTTCATTTTTATTCATTTACAATTACAGGAAACATTTATTTTTGTAGATGGAATATAATTTATTACATTCTGATTTTTTTTTGTTTTCTTGTAAAAAAAATCCGTAGCAAGGAATATGAGAACTGTCACCCATATCATCTTAGAACGAACAAACTATAGTATTCTTATTTAATTATTTTCAATTAAAATACGAACATTCAATTACTAGGCGAAGACGCGCGCCATTTCGCATTGTCATAGAGTAGTAGATTCAGAGGGGAATGTAGGCAGAATGCAGATATCTATGATGAGACGACGATGAATGAAGTATTCACGTAGACGAGTTTGTATTTTGGTAATAATATAAATACAGTATTACATATACATTATACATGCGTACATTATAATTGTATTTATAAATATATAAGTAATTTGAATTTAGTAAGTATGTAGTGGACTTTGGATCCATACTTATTATAATATAATTATTATAAATGCTAAAGTGTTTCTGTCTGTCTGTCTATCTGTCCGTCTGTATGACCGTCCGTCTATCTGTCTGTCTCTCTCTGTGTTTGTTACCTCTTCACGCCTAAGCCGCTGTAACGGCTTTGCAAAATTTTGGTATGTAATACTTTGGTTTTTGACCGACTTCCAAAAAAGGAGGTAATACGTTTAGCTATATGCATCCTCTATCAATTGTATCACGGGGAGTGCTCTGAGGACCATCCCATCACCATGTGGCGGTCTTCCACCGTGCATTTTTCGCGTAATTTTTATTCCGCGCACTGCAAAACTGTGGAACGAACTATCGTCAGAAGCATTTTAAGAAGAAGGCATACTCCCACGCATCTGCAGCTCTTCTGACGTTACGAGTGCCCATGGGCGACAGTTGTTGCTTTCCATCAGGTGACCCGTTTGCCCCGTTATTTTATACTAGATGTTCCGCGCGGCTTCGCTCGCGTAATTTAAGAATGTCACGGAAGCCGTACATTTTTCCGCAAAAAAGAAACTTTTGTCCTCAGACCAATAAAAAAAGAAAGACGGAGTATTTACAGGTAATGGCGTGAAGTCGCTGTCGATCAATGTGTGCGTCACGCCTAGCATAAATACGCTAGGCGTGCGCTTGTGTGCAAAAAATAATGTTGCCAACTCAGGGTTTCAGATTGTCAAACTCCCATCCTGTTGCAGTCTTATTAAACTACTAAGTAATGACTACAAAAGTTGCTATCAAACTAGATTGTTAATCATCATTCATTAGTAATTGCTGAAAAAAGTAAATACTTAAATATCTATATCTAATAAATTATGTGTTTCAACTAAGAACAGACAGACATACATACAGACAAAAATTGTATGTATGTATCGTATACAGATTAATATGCAAATAGTAAAAAAAATCTTTCAATACTACAAACAGACACTCCAACTTTATTTATATTAATAGATTTTAAATGAATAACGAATTTTAGGTTAAAAATAAACATTTGTCAGGATAATACAGCACGTAATAATATTTTTCCCCTATTATGGGGAAAAATATCTTGCGACCAGCATGCAGCACTGGTTGAGGTTCTGTGTTCCGAGACTCCCGAGACAATTTTTAAAACTAATAAATTAAATTCGTTATTTCGGTGGTAATACATAAATATTCAACTAATTTCTTGTGAAACGTAATCCCACAAGGTTTCTTTTGAGCACAAGAATTGTTTTTGCACCATTTAACGATGCAGTACGGCATATTTTGATGTTTCTTGACACAGATGAAAACGACATGCGCCGTCACTCGTTGAAACCGGAATGGCGGGCGGCCGGCTTCCTATGGCCGTATCGGCTTTCTATTGCCTGCCTCACCGCGTAGCATGGATGGCTCTGTCTATCTTTTTTTATTGGTCTGAGCTTTTGTCCCTTCACGTGGTCTATTCTTCATGTGTGCCAAATAACATAAAATCGCTCCAGTAGTTCGTGAGATAAGTCCTATAAAATAATTTCCCCGTTTTTTTACATTCTCCTCTATTTCTTCGCTCCTATTAGGTTTAGCGTGATAAAATATAGCCTTTAGCCTTTCTCGATAAATGGGCTATCTAACGCTGAAATAACTTTTCAAATCGGACCTGTAGTTCCTGAGATTAGCGCGTTCAAATAAGTCCTTTCAAATAATTTAGCCCGTTTTTTCAACATTTTCCTCTATTTCTTCGTTCCTATTAGTCTTAGCGTAATAAAATATAGCCTATAGCCTTCCTCGATAAATGGGCTATCTAACACTGCAATAATTTTTCAAATTGGACCAGTCGTTCCTGAGATTAGCGCGTTCAAATAAGCCCTTTCAAATAATTCCCTCCCGTTTTTTCCAAAATTTCAACTATTTCTTCGCTCCTATTAGTTGTAGAGTAGAAAAATATTTCTTTTTTCTTCGTTCCTATTAGTTGTATAGTAGAAAAATATAGCCTACTAGTTGTTGCCCGCGACTTCGTTCGCGTGGACTTCAGTTTATAGCGCGCGGTGTCAACAAAATTGGTGTCAAATTTGAAAGCTTCTTAAAACCCTGGTAACCCCTTAAATCAAAATACCCAAAAACAGCAGCTGTGCAGTGTGCACATAATATTTCATTTTATTAAATTAAACTTTATACCAAATTTAAAGCTTATTTAGCCCCCCATTACACAACTTTAGATTTACCCATAAACTATAGTTTATCATTGGTATGTTTAAGATTACGTCACTACATACTACATAGATAAAGTACTGCGTAGTGAGTAGTGAGTTATTTATTAACGTGTTTAACAGTCGAAAGAATCGAAAAACATGACTAAACGTGGTACCATCACTTATAGAAAGACTTATGAGCAAGCGATAGCGCGATGTAGGCGACTCAAAGCGCCATCTGTTATGAATTTTTGGAACTAACTTATTTTTAACAAATTTCGCATTTTCACCCCTTACAACCTATGTCCTTTCTCAGGCTTTAGACTATCTGTGTACAAAATTTCATTACAATCGGTTCAGTAGTTTTGGCGTGAAAGCGAGACAGACAGACAGACAGAGATACTTTCGCATTTATAATATTAGTATAGATAGCCTTTCTCGATAAATGAACTATCTAACACTGACAGAATTTTTCAAATCGGACGAGTAGTTCCTGAGATTAGCGGGTCCAAATAATCCCTTTCAAATATATTTCCGTTCCGTTTTTCCCACATTTTTCTCTATTTCTTCGCTTCTATTAGTCTTAGCGTGATAAAATATAGCCTATAGCCTTCCTCGGTCAATGGGCTATATAAAACTGAAAGAATTTTTAAAATCGGATCAGTAGTTCTTGAGATTAGCGCGTTCAAACAAACAAACAAACTCTTCCGCTTTATAATATTAGTACAGATAAAAAATCTTATTAACTTCTATGTCCTTGAGAAATCGTACTTGATGTTGATTAGTGAAAAAACCGTGCCTATATTTAGCGACTTGTAGTTGACTTAAAAGTTGGATTTCACTTAACTATTTTTAACTGAAATCCGATTCTTTAGTCATGCAGAAATAAACGAAACTTTGTTTGTATTCCTCTATTTCAGATGAGCCGCCATATTGGATGTAGAATGACATTACATTCGTTTTCGAGTTATTCTCAAAAAGTTCTTTCATTTAATATCCATATTGTTATTATAGGACGGCATAGAAAATTTCTATTCTGCTATCTTGGATGGTCGGCCGTTTTATATTTTATTTATAGTGATGTCACATACTGTATCGTGCATTGTCATTCAAACCAAACGTGTATACAAAATTTCAGCTCAATCGGTTAAAATATTATATGTACTTATAAACTTACTTCGAAATTGAGTTCAAAAATTCCACCCGAACTTACATATTAATGTAAATAACTAAATAATAATATACAGAGCAAGTTAAATAAAAGCTTTTAATCATGTTTAGTAAAAATATTTCTTTTATTTTATCCACTTTCAAATAGAGTCTGCGTTCATTCGAGTGTAGGCACAAAACTTTGTCACTTCTGCGGTACTGATCTATAGCCATCACCGCCCCGCCTCTCACCCCGCTCATTCTTCAAGTGCGACATGTTTTTTGTTATACATTACAACAGCAACTCCATACATATCAATGAGTCAAATTTAAATTTCTATGGAAAAATATCGAAGTTTTTTCAGCACATATCTACTGAATAATACATAAGGTGATTGCTATTCGCAAATCGCAATGTTTTAAATTCAACTTATAGGCATATTTTGAAAAACACCAACGTCGTAGTTAAAAGCCAGCTGCATAGCAAAAGTTGACACTAAAATATTATAGTTTTAGAATTTAGATCATTTGCAGTATAGATACAGTAATCCGTACTAATAAATGCGTGTCTGCTCTTCTATATCTTTGTCTACTCACGCTAAAATTGCTTAACTTATTTTTATGAAGGTGTAATTTCATAGGACTTTTTCATTGGGCCAACAAGAGCACTCTCTTCATAACTAACACGACTAACGAGAGAGCCGAGAGATCAGGCTTTTACGATCAGGCTTATCGGATGATAAGCCTGCCCTAACTCGGAAACATTATTTCACCAAGGGAATCGAACCGACAACTATTCCAAGAGCCATGCTCTAAGCCACTTGACCACTCACGGCCATTTTCTGAGGGTTTTTTTCCAGTTTTTTTTTCGCCAACACTTTTGACTGACGTGACTAGCGTTAATAATTTTTAAACAATTAATGGCACTATTGAAAAGTAATTTAAGTGCTAACCGGGCGGTAAGTATAACAAAGTGATAAATGATAATACAATATATACTTTAGGGTGTGTATGGGCCCCTAGTACAGAGTTTCAGTAGTATATACCAAGGAAACTATTAATACTATATTTTTTTACATGCAGTAAGTATAACAAGAGCCACCTACTTAGTCTTAGTCTACAACCAGTATACCTACCAAGCCTCCGTCGTCCAGTGGTTTAGAACGCAGCTAGTCATAGGTCCTGGGTTTAATTCCCGGTTTGGAATTTTTTTATTTTATAGCTTGGTTAGGACAATGCAGGCTGATGATCACCTGATTGTCTGACAAGTAAGATGATCCATACGTCGGATGGGTATGTAAAAAGTCAGTCCTGCGCCTGATCTCTCGCCAGTCGTGTCGGTTTTCCGTCCCACAGCCCACTGGGTTATGAGAGTAAAGGAATACAGTGCTCTTGAGTATTGCGCACACACTTGGGCACTATAAAATTACTCCTGCGTAACTGAGCTGGATTCAATAAAACCGGCCACCGTCACCAAAACAGGTGTGGGAGTTATTATTTAAAAAAAACTAGGCCTTTGCGTCCGTTGTGGATGATTGCCGTGGGAGACAATTGGCATGAGAGAGCCATGCTTCGGCACGAATGGGCCGGCTCGACCGGAGAAATACCACGTCCTCAAAGAAAACCGGCGTGAAACAGCGCTTGCGCTGTGTTTCGCCGAGTGAGTGAGTTTACCGGAGCCCAATCCCCTACCCTTTTCCCTTCCCTACCCTCCCCTATTACCCCTTAAAAGGCCGGCAACGCACCTGCAGCTCTTCTGATGCTGCAAGTGTCCATGGCCGACGGAAGTTGCTTTCCATCAGGTGACCCGTTTGCTCGTTTGCCCCCTTATTGCATAAGAAAAAAATATATTTATACAGTGTTTTCAGAGCTAAGTAACCGCTCCTCAAATACTGTAGTGCCTGGGACAAGATTTAAATGTCCGTATGGTTGCCCAAGCGCATACGGCATTCTCGCAACATAGTTGGCCTAGTCCAGAGGAAAGAACTAGTCAATACGTCTGGGACCAACTATGTGCGGGTTTCCTCACGATGTTCTCCTTCACCGTACGAGCGTCCGTATTATGTACTTGAGATCAGAAAATGTCTTATTGGTACACGCCTCCACCCGGAATCGAACCTGGACCCTCTACAAGTGCGAACCAAAGGTCTACCCATTAGGCCACGGACGCACTAATTATGGAGTTATTATTATTATTAGTATATAAGACCCACCTGTTCAGCCACTGCCGGAGTTCCGGGGGTCCCTGTGTGGTCGCCATGTGGTTCCAATCGCCCGTGCCTGTGCTGACGCTGCCCTCCGGACAAAACTTTTTCCCAGACTGCGGTGGTGGGGGTTCGTAGCGCCTCTTCCTCTGTGAGGAAAAAAAATATTCAAACGAAGATGCCATGAGCGTTCTAGTATTAAGGTGCTCACTCGCCGGGAGCATTCGCGTGTTTGTAACATTATAGATTAGAGAGGTAATATTATGTTCGGCAGTATGTATCTTTTTTTTTACCATTACATTACAATACTACCTCCCTGACCGACGAGCATACTCGTGAAATGTCAAATGAAGGTTACAAGTTATATCAAAATATTATATATAATTACAAGGAGCGCATTGTAATGCTCGGTTCACCTCCTTCAGTGATGTAATGCTCGACTCTGTAACGTTACATAATACATTACACGCAAATGCTACCGGTGAGGGAGCACCTTAAGCTATTGTGTAACGCAGGGAGGAGAGTTTACAGAGGTTGAAGGCTTATGTACACTACTATTATAAAGAGGAAGGATTTGTATGTTTGTAATGAATAAACTCAAAAACTACTGTGCCGAAATAAATAAAAATCCTTTCGCCATTGGAAAGCTACATTCTCCCTGAGTAACATAGGCTAATTTATTTCTAGAAAAGTCAAAAGATCAGGGATCCGCACTAAAACTTAAGTAACGTAATCCAAGGTGTAAAAAAGTGACCTATAACGTCTTTCGTCGCATGCGCTGCGGAAACTATTGATGATAGAACAAAAATAATATGTTCTACAATAACGTCAATCTACAAAAAATTCGCGATACTAAAAAAAGCTGATACGGGCCGCTAGTTTCTAAGAAAAAGCTATTGCACAATACGCAACAGTCAATTTTAAAGTAATGGGAAGGGTTCTCACTTTTTTTTTAAAGGTTTTAAAAGAAAAGGGTGTACCAGCCGTACTAAAAAATGTTACGGTGCGTTAGACAGAGGGAGATCTTAATTTTTAAGATAATAAAAATGGGTTACATAATACGAAACGCATTTTTTTAAGTCCTAAAACTATCTATGACGAAGGCGTCAGACAAGGACCTAGCTCTTAAAACGTTAAATTATGTATTTCCATCATAGTTGCGTGTGTACGGTAAATTATACGGCTATTGCTGAACCAAAGATTTCCTTTGGTAGGATTGGTCCTTATGGCCCAAGGATGGATTTAAGATGTGGAGCCACCGCGACTTTTTATGTTAGTTTTTTAAAATTTTAACAGCTTCGGCTCTGGAGGAAAATACAGTCTCAATACAGATTGATTCATTAAATATGGTACTATTCCAAGTTCGGTACCATATTCGGATGACTTAAGAATGCTTAATTCATTTTAGGACTCATATTTGCACGATAAAGATGTTAAACAACGTAAAAAGAAGAAGAAGAAGAAACATTATTTAAACGCGCTAATCTTAGTATGAGTCAGTAATTGCTGGTCCGATTTGAAAAATTCTTTCAGTGTTAGATAGCCCATTTATCAAGGAAGGCTATAGGCTATATTTTATTACGCTAAAACTTATATAAGCGAAGAAATAGAGGAAAATGTGGAAAAAACGGGGGAAATTATTTGAAAGGGCTTATTTCACGAACTGCTGGAGTAATTTTTCTGTTATTTGGCACATATAAAAAGTAAAAACGTGAAGGATCATAGGCTATTTATTGTGGACTAATTTATCAGTGAAATATCTAATTTACGGACGTCTAGTAATATTATAAAGCTGAACAGTTTGTTTGAATGCGCTAATCTCAGGAGCTACTCATCCGATTTGAAAGAATCTTTCAGTGTTTGATAGCCTATTTATCGAGAAAGGCTAAAAACTATATTTTATCACGCTAAGACCAACAGGAGCAAAGATACAGAGAAAAATGTGAAAATAAAGCTGAAGAGTTTGTTGGTTAGTTGGTTTGTTTGAACGCGATAATCTCAAGAACTACTGGCCCGATCTGAAAAAATATTTCAGTGTTTGATAGCCTATTTATCGAGGAAGGCTATAAGCTATATTTTATCACGCTAAGACCAATAAGAGCAAAGATACAGAGGAAAATGTAAAAAAACGGGGAAAATTATTTGAAAGGGCTAATGTCTCACAGACTACTGGAGCAATTTTTATGTTATTTGACACGAATATATAGTAGACTACGTGAGACATGGGTTATTAATTTGTGAAAAATATACAGTTTCCGTGAAATTTCAGATTTGCGCGGACGAAGCCGCGCGGAACGTCTAGTATTATTAATATGTTTATTGCTCCATTCATCACCATGTCTTTGGCATGCAGAATAATGCGGCTATCAGCCTCCATAAATTAATTAAGCCCTCTCAACAGCGTTTTCGTTGGTTAAAAATCATATATTCTAAATTTTTTATTTAATTTTATTTTTACTATCTTTTATTTAGATGTTATTCCAAAATTGGCATTTAAACATTCGATTCAATCAAAAATGATACCAAACTCGACTATATACCTAATTCCACGACGTTATTGACCTCATACCTTGTTAAAGCTAAGAAACCCCCCCTCCCCCACCTGCATGAAATATTCAGGTGGCTCCACATCGTAAACCCATCTTAGGGATATTAAGATCAATCCTACCAAAGGAAATCTTTGGTTCAGCAAAAGCCGTATTCTTCGTTTTTTTGTCTTGTACGCACACGACTATCAAGCTTAGCATTGCAAGTAAAGATAGGATTTTTTTCTACTAAAGAAAATACACCGTACAGACTTCAGAGGAAAATTTTTCAATTAGTTTCTAAAATCTGTCAGTACTTATATTCTTCTACAATTTACTGCAATCATACTACTAAGCATACTAGAATCATTTTAGGAAAACAATAATATTTTCTTAGTAACCTACAAGGCAAAATGTAAAGTTAAATTATTTTAGACATTATTTCCTCATAAATTAACTCACCCATTGCCTATCATCTGGTTCAGGCTCATCGTCATCATCATCCTGAAAAAAAAACAACAAATTATTTAAATAAATAATAGTAAAAAAACTAAACAAAACACGCTCACGATTTATTTACTTACATCAAAGATTATAGAATTCTATTTTCTTTTTTCAAAAAATTTCAACAAATTATTGCATTGTCATTGGCTCTAAATACGTATGCAAAGTTCCGAATTAGACTACTGAAGATATAATAAAATCGTGCTCAAAGATTCCGTTACGTACATACTGCCTAAGCTTATATAAAACGTGTTAAAAAACTAATAAGGTTTCCGTAACGACTACGCGATCATAAAAATATCTTAAAATATAATATATTAATTTAGGATTGCCACGTGAATATTATAATATATAAGTACAATTGGTCCTCTTTTGTTTATCGGTTATATAAATACTCGCCTCTGGCATTTCCAGCTTATTGTTCTTGGTCTCTTTCTATCTCTACTCCTAGCTTAGCTTGGTGAAATAACTCGTCACTACTTCACTTTCTTTAAAACTTTAGATCCTTAGAAAAAAGGTACAATATGTGTTAGGCTCAAGCTCATAACACTATAAATAGTAAAAAAAATGTTAAAAAAGTTATACAGATTTTCAATACAGTGAAATCCCCGTTATTATTTCAATCATGGTGGTTTTATCGTGACTTTCACATACTTTGATAACCACTATCAAACTAATTAAATTACAGCTATACTCCATTTTAAACAATAAACACAGCTCAGTATAAGCCATAATGCTTTTAACTTTAATGAAAAAAATACGATGCTAATTTTAATCTAGTTTTATTTAGATCAAAGTGAAAAGAAACTGCAGAGCCATTGAATTATTGGAACATTGTCGCAAAATTGTACCCACCATGTTAAAAGTGTTTGATGTTATGGTCAATGGTCATATTTTAAGAAACAGATTAGCAAACGAGCCATAAGATCGCCTGATTATATGAGCCCGTCATACATGAACATCGAACATTCTCAAAGACACGATTACACGATTACGTACCCAAATTACAATTTTTATTTCTCTTAAGGCGCTATAGCGAAAGTAATTTATACTTAATTTGTATGACTATAAAGTCGTGAATACGCTGCGGCCAGAAGCTATCGGCTAGCTCGGAAAACATGCGAAAAAACGTAATTATAATAATTTAAAAAATAACTAGGAACATTTAAGCAAAATGCTTCTATACGATTTTGAGTTGCAAAGGTGTCTATCAATTAGACTAATTTCCTACAATATATCTATTTTCGTTTAAAAATAATCTTGAAATTTCGTATTTTTAAGAGGTCATTCGAAAATTATATGTATCGAGGCAAAATACATTAATCGTGTTTCTAGTTCGTCTCAAACCTAGATAAGGCTATGAAGATATGTATATTGTATATTGTATATCTCATTATTACATTTCTGAGGGTCCTAAGTATTACGTCAAAAAGGACAGTTTTTTCAATATAGCGCCTTAAGACTCCTGAAGTCGTACTTAGAAAGCAACCATTTTTAGGGTTCCGTAGTCAAGAAGGAACCCTTATAGTTTCGGTCGGTCCGTCAGTCTGTCCGCAGTTTTGCTCAGATACTATAGGACCTACAAAGCTGAAATTTGGCATGAATGCACATATTAATGATGCCGACAAAATGGTACTTACATGAAATCTTTAAAAAAAAATATGGTACCTTCCCTACACATGTGGGGATGAATTTTTTTTTCGCGTCCACCCCATCGTGTGGGGTGTCGGATAGGTTTTTTAAAAATATTATAAGTATTCATACATTTTCCGATTTAGGGATCCGTTTGTGAAATATTAAGTTTTAAAGTAGAAAAAATCGTTAGTCCAGTGTCCCCCTCCCATCTACCAGCTAAACGGTTGTTTCTGGAAATGTGGAAAAATTCACGGAGTTGGAAATATGTATGGTGATTTTAAAAGGAAAACTATCACGGCTAAGAAGACCTGAACTTTTGACTTGAAAAAAAAAATGTATTCGGCGAAGTATTAAGGAAATTTTCGTTCAAATTCCTTTGAAAATAACTGAGATGATGTTGTGAGTAGTGTATAACACGTTATAAATGTACATTCATTGGCCATACAAAAATTTTAAAAAGCTAGCGGTACTACGGAACCCTATATTGCGCGTGGCGCGACACGCACTTGGCCGGTTTTTTACGCCAATTTTCTATGAGCTCGTGGTATTTGTCATTCCAGCCCATTTAAAAAAGGAAGAACCATTTTAGTGTCGAAATATAGCTCCTCTACAAAATCTATTTCCTAGTAGTAAATTTCACCATTTCGTCAATAATTTCTAAACTCATCTAACTGATAAACTCACCTCATGGGACGATAGGCACGTACACCAAGTGCTGTTGGCTTCATCATCAGAATCATCGTCCGCGTCATCATATTGGTAACTCTAAAACGGCAAATAAAATATAATTTTTTTTAAAACGTCAGTCTATTTCAATGGTTCACTACCCCTGACATGCTCTAATGACAGGAACATCCATACTAAATACTAATAATAAAAATCTGAAAGTATGTCTATATCTGTCCGTCTGTCTGTCTGTTACCTCTTCACACCTAAGCCGCTGAAACGATTTTGCTGAAATTCGATATGGAGATACTTTGAGTCCCAGTAAAGGACATAGGATACTTTTTAACCTGGAAAAATGCACGGTTCCCACGTGATATACGAATTTTGTCACAACGGAGTTTGTCGAATGAGGATTGTTCTGATAGATTGAAATAATCTATTTGACGCCAACGCAAGCATCCAACTTTTTGGGCAAATAATAATAATAATAATAATATAATATCTATGGACGCTTCACACCACGTCAGTCTGGCCCCGTGCTAAGTACCTGAAGGACTTGTGTTACAGGTACCATACAATGGAAATATATTTAATACTTTTATACTATACATATATTTAAGATTTTTGTTATATTATACACATATTTAATACACATCCAGACCCGGGAACATTGAAAAACTTTTTGTTCCGTCGGCGGGATTCGAACCCGCGACCCCCGGCTTGAGCCACACACTCAACCAATTCAGCCACAGAGGTCGTCAAATAAAATTAATAAAATTTTGGGTTTTACACTACGAATAATAAAAACTAAGGAAGAGTAACTCCGTCAAAAAATATGCTCCAAAATACTTGTCAAAAAAGTGTACCTTAGGTTCACTTTTCATACATTTGCAATATTTAGGTTACCTTGAGCGGTATAAAGGCTGACGTTATATGACAGTTCGAATGGAACCAAATTTAAAACTGTATTAGTATGGGAGTTACATTTCCTTAGGTTTTATTATTCGTAGGTTTTACATTAAAGAATCGACCATCAAATTAAATTTAAATACTCGTTTGGATTAGACGCTGATTTAACAATCGATTTGTTTTTCAAATGCTCCCTCAAACAACATCAATTTATGAATTGACTCTTGATTGACATTGGTCTTATATTTTATGGTACAACAATACAAACTTTTTGCATTAAAATAACCATCACCCAGCAAACCAAGATAAACACTAGTAATAATGAATAAATAAAGATGTATTTTACATTCTCACAATTAATAAACCTTACCGTTGGCTTAGGGCTTGTACGTTTGCCACTCTCATCTAATCCGAGCAGTCTGTCAGCATTCGAGGTTGAGGGTACGGAGAATTCTCTGTTATCTGAGCTAGTGCTAGCAATACTTGAGGCGTTAGAGCTGGTCCTCCCAGACGGGCCGCTTATAGCATCATCACATCCTTCATTCTCACCAGATTGCTCCATCAAATCGCCCTTATACAACTTTCCTTTGGGGAAGTCTTTTTTCTCTTCTGTATTGCTACTGAGTAATTTCTGCATAAAATCTTCCTTCTTCGGTGGTACCTCCTCTACAATGGAGAAAATAGGTGTTCTTGAATGTATCATGTTCTTAATAGTAACATTACTCCCCTCGGCATTGTCATTCTTACTACAACCGGGTAAACTATAATCATATAAGGTAATGTTTGACAGTGTGGATATCGTCTCCGAGCTGGAGGCTAGGCTGGAATTGGCACTCGACAAATTACCCGAATAGTTAGCTTGCATTTCTAACTGACGGTCGACCATCAAGTTAGAACATTGTTTTAGTAACCTATTCTCCTCTTCGAACTCCTCTCTCTCGAGGGTATCTATTACTTGCCTACCATCACAAGTGCTATTAGATTTATCTGTCGTTTTGGTATTGCTATCAGTCTTATTCTCGACATTCCTCGTATATAAGATTTCGCTTCTCCCAAAAATATGACTCTTGGAATGTGAATTTGATGGTTCCATCCTTAGATTAAACTGAAATTGTTTCAATTATTAGATCCAATTTAAGATTTTGATTTTAAAATAAATAATATAATACTCACTTTTTACTTATGTTACTGCATAAGGCTTGTACCTGCAATGAGAACATTGGTTTAGTTGCAGTCGAGTGTAATTACAACATTCAAACATGAATTTCATTCATGCAACATGGATAAACATCAGGTAAGAAAGAACAGAAAGATCAGATGGACTTCACAAGGATTCGGCTTGGACGTTCCAGACTTAGTGACATATTTTATTTACTGAGAGAAATTCATAAATAGTGCAAATAGGAGTCTGGTATTAAACTGGTACAACAACAGGCAGGAAACATAATAATCCCCAAATAATCAATGAACACCTACGACAATCGAAATTACAAAAACAAACTCAACAGGAACCAATTACATTTTCAGAGTTGTAAAACACAAAATGTGTAACAGAATACACTGACATATCAAATACAGAAGATACACAATAGAGAAACGAATAGAACATATAATTATTAAGTTTAATTATCGAATACTTACAAAAATTGATCCCAAAAATACAGTAAAGCATACATTAGTATTATTTTAACAAAATTTTATATTAACAATAATTTTATTTGCCTTTTCCTACTGAACGCTAACAGCCTTGAATGATGAGTCTATTCTAGCAATGTATCCTGCCTGATTACATCTATATTAGTAAGCAACTGCTGTAGTAATTGTGCTATTATAGGAGAGTATAATATTTGAACCCCGCCCTGCACAAACTGCCCAATATTACACCTA
The DNA here is from genome assembly GCA_905333045.1 of Lysandra bellargus. Taxonomy (NCBI): domain Eukaryota; kingdom Metazoa; phylum Arthropoda; class Insecta; order Lepidoptera; family Lycaenidae; genus Lysandra; species Lysandra bellargus. The sequence goes on along the minus strand of HG995319.1, from coordinate 5,790,381 downwards.
GTACACTTATATTATGCATGTAGATTGTTGAGTGTAAAAATATACTAGTTTCGTAGACGTAACTTAGTCCAATTCAACCCCACCAAGACACAAGTCTGCGCGTTCACCACTAAAAAGTCACCAATGGTCGTGTATCCTCGTTTTGAGGGCACATCTTTAACCATCTCCCCTAGCATTGAGATACTTGGCGTCAACATATCGAGCGAAGTCCAGTACCAATATCATCTAGAGGGTAAGGCCAAGTTAGCCTCGAAGAAGCTTGGTGTTCTTAACAGAGCGAGACAGTACTTCAGTCCGGACCAACACCTACAACTCTACAAGGCGGAGGTTCGGCCTCATATGGAAATTTGTTCTCATCTCTGGGCAGGGGTGCCAAAAAACCATCTGCTCCCTCAGGATCGTATCCAACGAAGGGCCGCTCGAATTGTTGACTGCCAGTGTTTCAAACAGCTTGGACCCCTTGGAATTACGCCGAGATGTAGGTTCTCTCTGCATCCTCTATCGGTTATATCACGGGGAGTCCTTTTTAAAAGACTGGCAATGCGCCTGCAGCTCTTCTGATGTTGCGAGTGTCCATGGGCACCGGTAGTTGCTTACCATCAGGTGACCCGTTTGCTCGTTTGCCCCTTATTTAATAAAAATAAAATATATATATATATATATATATACAAAACCAACCTTGTAGCATAATCATTCCAAATTATACCATTTTTTGCCTGATTAAAAAACAAACTTCTTCAGAAAATCATCATAGGTTAATTTTTAATCTTAAAAGGTTGTATTAATTTAAAATTATAAATTACAAAAAAAGATAATATATTTTTATACACAAAATAGAAATATTAAGTTTAATATATCACAGAAATTAGAATAATACTATTACAATAATGAAATTACAATAATAATGTTTGTTATTTCATGGTGTGGTATTGATATATTTTTCATTTTGTAACCACAGACTAAGAAGAGATACACATAACTTTTGACAGCTATTTTTTTAAGTCCATAATAATATAGTGTGGGTAGTTTTATATTGCAAAATAATGGTGGTCTTTCTTTGTGAAGACTGGTGAAGATCTCTGGAGGAATCTCACGAGAATTTTGAGGAAAAAGGTATGTATGTTTAATTTGTTCATTACATTACCAGGGAACTATTTAGCATTAAGATTTAAGAAAAATATTTTGTATATTAAAGTATTTTTGACACTTTTAGAATCCGATTCCATGCTCTTATTTTATAACCACACTTTTGGTTTTAAATAATTCATTTTCATCTTAGATTAAGTTACACATTTAAAACATTTGAAAGATAAAAAATGTAATGTTACATGAACCTTAAAAAATTGAAGTTTGAAACAAATACTATTTTAAATGGTTGAGATAGAAAACTAATAACCTCAAAGACACTGTACTTTCAAGACCCTCAAAAGACTCAATACTAAACTTTTGAAAATAGCTTAAATTGTAGATTTGTATGCTAAATGTTGAGAAGTCGGCCCTAAGTAATATTATGCTACCATCAAATTATATCAATCTACTCACACTATTCGGTAACTTGTAGTTCTATATTTGCAGCAATATATTATGCTTTTCTAACTGCATATTCAGCCTGAAACAGACATCTAAGAATGTATCTCTCATACCAAAAACCTAAACACATCAGAAGATAGCACATCTGTTTGGTTGTGTGACTTGTAAAGCAAAAAAGGACTTGGAGTATCACATAAATGCAACATTTTACAATATTATAGGCATAAATAGTCTAAATGTCCGAAAATAGTATGAATTAGTTTCGACTAAAACTATATTTTGCTAAACAACAGGAACTTTAAGCATTGATGTACTATCAGAGAAGTTGATTCCTATGCAGATGGCGGACCTAAGTAATTTGGTTGCGTTACGTCAAACCCAGCCAACCGATCACAGCTAACATTGAATTGACATAAGCCGACCACATAAGCCCACCGCCATCTGCATAGGAATCAACTTCCCTGATAGTACTTAGGGTTGCCAGGTTGCTAGTCAGCTTGGCCGGACATTCGTACAAAAAAGCCGAAACCTTGCTTTCGAGTACTTGGAATCTAAACTTTTAGTATAGCAATACATTCGGTAGTGTGTACAGATGTTCTGTTTTAACTTTTATTAAAACAATTTAACATCTAATAGCTCTACAATTTTACATCTCTTTAGGTGTCTGTCAACCGTCTTAAATTTGTAGGTCTTTTATATAAAGTTATAGATTCTAGGCTCTACAAAAGCCGGACCCCCTTTAATTTTGGCCGGACACACGAGCAAAAAGCCGTACTGTGTCCGCCTTTATCTGGACGCCGTGCAACCCTAGATGTACTTTGTTGGCAAAAAATATGATTACATAAATTTTCACAAGCAACTCGCATAGCAGTCAAACAAAAACTCACAAAATTTGTAAATTGTTTGTGTTTATTTCTTTATTTCTTATTAAAATTAAAATAAGTTTGTAATAGCAAATGCTACCATAATGTATGTACAAATTTGCACAAATTATTTAGTTAAATCATTTAAAAAACATAATTTCATTTCATCAGTAACAGCTGGACACTAACTGAATCCTGTTGAGGAGTAAGAAAAGTTTAATTTTGTTAAAGTAATAGATTTTACAGTACCGCACAAAAATTTTTATGAATTAAACTATCATCTTTAAAGAGAAAACATTAACCCATCAATCCCCGTACAAGCACCGGTGATCGTGACAACAATAGATAACAATAGCATTTCCAAGAATCCCCGATCGCAGGATTAATTTAGTGTCCTGTGTCACATCTACATGGACTATAATTACGTGATATAACAATAGCTCAGCTGTACCTAAGAGCAGGTGGACGAAATTCCCGAACAAAAAAAATTTGGGTTCCAAATTTAAACGTAGCAACTGTACCCAATCAGATAATCTGTGCAAGGTCGACTGTGATTGGCTGATAAAAAAGACCATAGAGAATATAAACTACATGAGAAAAAAGACGAAGAAGGAGTTTAAAATTCAAAGTTCGATTTTCATTTTGTGAAAATTATTTTGTAGCAACTCATACAAAAATTGTAAATTAAGTGGATTAATTAATGAAAAACGAAAGGTAAGCCATTGTAAAATGTAAATGTAACCGTAAATTGATAAATTGAAGCAAAACATAACTATGTCATACCATGTTCTAACACAAAGTATGTCGCAGTATTATTTGCATATTTGTACAATAATTTACAACATAAACTATATTAATATGAAAACGATAGATTATTATTTCATAGAAAATATTATAATGTATATCAGTATGCAGTTAATTTGGAAAATGTTAAAATGTGTATATTGTTTTATTGTAATAATACATAAGGTTGATAAGTATACTTAATAATTTATGTAAACTGTATGGAAATGTAGTAAAAATGTAGTAAAAAATGTTTCATTAATTTCAGATTTTTAGGTCCCTATACTAGTTTGCAACATTTTAGTCTGCAAGACATAGCTGGAGAAGGAAGGTATGGATTATGAGTGGTACGGCCACCAAGGAAAAATCCTCTGATCAAGACGTGAGGTGGTATGCAGCTGGCCTGAGCCCACGCGATAGATTTCAGCTGTCGTATACAGGGTGTAACAAAACAAAGTAATGATACTTAAGTGTGTTACATGTATAAAGGTGCGCGTCTACTGGATCGGGATCGGAGCATACTGCGTAGGTATGCAGCGGACGGATTTGTTGCTTTGTATGTATGGTACTGACTACTGTGACTGCACTAGAAGTACTGGAACGTCATTCTGCGCCTAACAAAATATATATGACGACACGACGCGCAGTCCGCACCCTTAGAGCATTAAACCAGACCGCACCGTACGCCCCGATTCTGACCTGGTGGACGCGCAGCTTTAATCCCCTCCCTATATAGAGTTTACTGTGTAAGCCAATCAAGTAGTTAGTAGAGTAGCATAGACAACTATTCTATTATATTTATAAATAAAATACATAAAACTGTACTGTAATATTATAATATTGAGTAATAGAAATCAACAAAAGCTTGTGGATTAAATCTGTTTTATTGTTTAATTTACCTTATTAGCCTATTTATTTAGCTGTGTACAATAATTTTTATTGAAATAAAACATTTATTTGAGCTTATTTATTTTTTATTTTATTTTTTTTAATTTTTGGTATGTTTAGAGTGAAAGGTTTTGCACTTAAAAATTTTAACTTCAGTTTCAAATTAAAAAAATAACGGACGTTTATTTTTTTTCTTCTAAATCCGACCTCTTGTTACGTAGTATACAGTTTACATCCTCTTTGCCTAAGAGGATTTATGCATTTACTCTACATAACTCTACAGGGACTAACTAACTCTCATATAGTAGAGTTGAGCTGCATTATAAAACTCCTAACTCAAACACACATTTAGTATGTCCTAGGGGTAAAGCTGAAACAAATCATCAGCTATACAATCAGTATGTATGCAAGGCCAACATAGTCTATTACCTAAAGCACTGTCAGAATCAAGGCCAAATTAATCATATGTTCACAAATTCATTATTGGACACAAGTGAAAATAATTAACATGCCTTTTTTCTATAGAAGACAATGCGAAGTCTATCCCCAGGAATATTATGTATTGTTTTTTTGCATGTATATATTATAACAAATGAGTTACCTTATATCACATAAAGCACACCTTCGTAATTCGTATGACGCGAATGCAGGAAATCAGACCATGTGTGTTTGAGCTTACAAAAAAAACAACAGGTGGACGAAATTCCCGAACAAAAAAAAATTTGGGTTCCAAATTTAAACGTAGCAACTGTACCCAATCAGATAATCTGTGCAAGGTCGACTGTGATTGGCTGATAAAAAAGACCATAGAGAATATAAACTACATGAGAAAAAAGACGAAGAAGGAGTTTAAAATTCAAAGTTCGATTTTCATTTTGTGAAAATTATTTTGTAGCAACTCATACAAAAATTGTAAATTAAGTGGATTAATTAATGAAAAACGAAAGGTAAGCCATTGTAAAATGTAAATGTAACCGTAAATTGATAAATTGAAGCAAAACATAACTATGTCATACCATGTTCTAATACAAAGTATGTCGCAGTATTATTTGCATATTTGTACAATAATTTACAACATAAACTATATTAATATGAAAAAGATAGATTATTATTTCATAGAAAATATTATAATGTATATCAGTATGCAGTTAATTTGGAAAATGTTAAAATGTATATATTGTTTTATTGTAATAATACATAAGGTTGATAAGTATACTTAATAATTTATGTAAACTGTATGGAAATGTAGTAAATGAAAAATGTTTCATTAATTTCAGATTTTTAGGTCCCTTTACTAGTTTGCAAGTCTGCAAGCAATAGCTAGAGAAGGAAGGTATGGGATTATGAGTGGTACGGCTACCAAGGAAAAATCCTCTGATCAAGACGTGAGGCGGTATGCAGCTGGCCTGAGCCCATGCGATAGATTTCAGCTGTCGTATACAGGGTGTAACAAAACAAAGTAATGATACTTAAGTGTGTTACATGTATAAAGGTGCGCGTCTACTGGATCGGGATCGGAGCATACTGCGTAGGTATGCAGCGGACGGATTTGTTGCTTTGTATGTATGGTACTGACTACTGTGAACTGCACTAGAAGTACTGGAACGTCATTCTGCGCCTAACAAAATATATATGACGACACGACGCGCAGTCCGCACCGTACGCCCCGATTCTGACCTGGTGGACGCGCAGCTTTAATCCCCTCCCTATATAGAGTTTACTGTGTAAGCCAATCAAGTAGTTAGTAGAGTAGCATAGACAGCTATTCTATTATATTTATAAATAAAATACATAAAACTGTACTGTAATATTATAATATTGAGTAATAGAAATCAACAAAAGCTTGTGGATTAAATCTGTTTTATTGTTTAATTTACCTTATTAGCCTATTTATTTAGCTGTGTACAATAATTTTTATTGAAATAAAACATTTATTTGAGCTTATTTATTTTTTATTTTAATTTTTTTAATTTTTGGTATGTTTAGAGTGAAAGGTTTTGCACTTAAAAATTTTAACTTCAGTTTCAAATTAAAAAAATAACGGATGTTTATTTTTTTTCTTCTAAGTCCGACCTCTTGTTACGTAGTATACAGTTTACATCCTCTTTGAAAAACAACTCCGACAAAGATATCCGAGCGTGAGAATATTTTTTTTCACTGTGCAGGAATCACATGCATGATGCATCCATGGGCAAAAAAACTATGGTCAATTATCCACGGGGAGGTGGCGAAATTCAATGACCTTTTACAATAAAACGTTTAGTTCTAGGCCTATATAGTCTAGAAATATTTAGATGCGCAGAAACGCATTGCCAGCTGAGTAGCTCTATCTGGGATTTTCAAGGGGTAAGGTGTGAAAACATTTCAATAGCAATGTAAACCTTAATGAGAATATGCCACCGAGCCAAAATAATTACACAAAACGTACCTGGATTGCAGATGAAATTGTAAAAAATCATTAATTCTTGGATTGAACTTAATATCTAAACAAAATCTTGCAATATGATAAAAAATACAACGACTAAAAATCTGTTCACAACCAGCACCGTGGTCGGCCATCCATCAACCAAAATGTATAGAGGAAAGTCAAATAGTTGCCATACGCAAAATAAAACTGTACTCTATGGTACCATGTAAAATAAATAAAAAATCTGAATAAAGTGGTTATTCCACTTATCCTAGCTAGGTTCCTAGGTAGGATCCTAGCTAGGAACCTAGCTTTACTAAATGTTATTCCACTTGACTAAATCGGAAACGATTTAGGATCCTAGCTAGGCTAGGAACCTAGCTAGGATAAGTGGAATAAGCGCTTAAAAGGCGCTTTTCACTCAATATTTTATTTTTTGTAGTACCGTACATAAGTTATAGAACTCTGAATTACTATGGAGTGTAGATGGATGATAGAGGAGAACTATCTTATATGGGGGATATTTGAAAGGCTAATTAACTGATCACCAGAAATATATAGTAGGTAACATTTCACAGACAAAAATAGTAAACGATCACCAAAATACAGATCACCATTTTAATGTAAAATGATAACCAAAGATTTAACATCTTAAAACCAAAAATAGTAAATGATCACAAAAATTAGTAAATGATCACCAAAATTAGTAAATGATCACCAACATTATACTAGCATATTAATGTAAAATGATCACCAAAGATTTTACATTTTAAAACTAAAAATAGTAAATGATCACCAAAATTAGTAAATGATCACCAAAAATTGTAAACGATCACCAAAATTAGTGAATGATCACCAACATCATACTAGCTAGCATTTTTATGTAAAATTATAAGCAAAGTATTTTCATTTTGCTATCCTCAGGGCCCCCGCTACCATATTATGTGCACTGTGTGCAACGCACACGGGCGCCATCCTTTAGGGGCGCCAAAACCAAGGTCCCAAAAATTTTGCCTAACGAGGCGCCAAAATCCTTTTTTTGCACACGGGCGCAAGTAGCCCTTACGGGGGCCCTGGCTATCCTATGGATAAAAAATGAACCAAAAAAATGATTGCTAACCGGAGAGTAATAAATAATAGAAACTAAATTTGAACTACATTTTAATTGGACCTATTTGTGACGTTATTTGGGAAAAGGGACCTTATGGAGGGTTTTAGTTTCCGAGATAATCGCATTTAGAGTAAAGTGTCGAAAAAAATCATTTTTTCTTTTTTTGCTCCATATTAATAAGCAGACTCAAAATTTTGATATGACAAAGACACAGGTTTTAAAAACGATTTTTTATAGGTTAAAATATATCTTAAAGTAAGTAAAAAAGGGACCTTATTGTCGGTGCTGCAGTCGAGAGTCGATTGCGGCTTTCTGTCGGCACGGTATCTACTGTTATACTACTAGTAATTTGTACTAAGCTGAAAATCAGTAATATTGATTAGAATATCTAGGCGCACGGTAGTGCCCCCGCCAAGTAGAGCGCGGAGCGAACACTGCCGTACCATCGTTTACAAGAACCATTTCACCGCATTTTAGGCCCCTATTTGAGAACCTCTAGAGGTCATTAAGTTCCGAAGTTAAGCTAAAACAAAGTTTCTCATTTATGACACTCGCTCACTCACTCAAGATCATCAAAATAGAACTAGTACATCCCATAAACTCAGAGAGCTGAAATTTGGCACAGAGTTTAGGGTTTAATAGCCACATAAAGGGAAAACCATTAAAATTTGCCAAGTGCGAGTAGGACTCGAAATTAGGTTTTTTGTATGGGAAATTAAATTTTAATTTCAATTTAGTTTAACAATTAACATAAACATATAATTGAGGATTTTGTGAAAATTTCAAGTGCCTACCTGTTGCCATTATCGATATCAAGCAAGAAAGGCCAAAAAAATAGGTTTTTTGTATGGGAGCCCCCTTTAAATATTAATTTTATTTTATCTTTACTATTTTTGTTGTTATTGCGGCAACAAAAATACACAATCTATGAAAATTTCAGAAGTCTAGCTATAGCGGTTCTTGAGATACAGCCTGGAGACAGATAGACAGACGGAGAGACAGTTTTTACCCTTATTGTACGCAACCGTAAAAATTAAAGTTAATCGAAGATCTGGAGTACCTGGTGACCCTGATTAGAAAATACAAGAGCCCAAACAAACTATTAGAGATCGACATGCCACCTTTACGAAAAATTTTCAACTTGGTGGGCCGCTTCATTTAATGTAAAAAATCAAAGGTCTGAAGTATCTGATGAAGAACTCTCAGCTGGTCTCAGCAGTATTAGATATATGGTGATGCCCCCTCAGATCTACAATAGTTGCATACCGTACGTTGCTAAACATAAAGAAATGCATATGTACACGTGTGATAATAATAATAATTCCCACGCTGGTTTCGGTGACGATGGCTGGTTTCATTGAAACCAGGCCGGTTACGCAGGAGTAATTTTATAGTACCCAAGTGCGTGCGCAGTACACAAGAGTAATCTTTATTCCTATACTCGCATAACCCAGTGGGACGAAAGATCGACACAACTGGCGAGAGATCAGGCGCAGGACCGGTTTTTTACATGCCCATCCGACGCATGGTCCATGGATCATCTTACTAGTCAGACAATCAATGTCCTAACCAAACTTGGAAATAATACGTTTCCAACGCGGGAATCGAACTCACGACCTCCGAGTCAAGAACCACGCACTAAACCACTAGACCACGGAGGCGTATGTAACACGTGTGATGCTGATGGTGACGTTTGCACGAGCGTGCAATACTACACGAGCGATATGATGAAACCCACTAAGCTCAGCTCACTAGGATCAGCTTAAAAAATCAACATGCCCACGTTTCTATAAAAATAAGTGAAATCCCACCAAAAACATTCTGTAAAAAAAAACTAGCCAAGTCTCGAATCTCGATGGAGCTGCTTGTTTATCTCTAATAATAGTCCTTGTTGACTACGGAACCCTAAAAAGTAATGAAATCTAGACAAAGTCGTACCAAGTCTGAGGTTCCTTTATTTTTATAAAGGATCTTAGAAATATAATTAAATAATGAAAAACATAATTAAATAAATATTAAAAAAAATGAAAAGTAATGTTACAACTACGAAATTAATAGTATTTTTGTATCTTCTTTTATCTTTATTACTAAAAATGTAACGACCGACATTAAGGTCCCTTTTAATATTTATAAATACTTCTACGGTAACTATGAGAAATTACATGTTTTTGGTACACGTCTTGTTACTAAAGGATAATTAAAGTTATTTAAAAAATAGAACTTCAATGTTAATAAAAATGTATATTATTTTTTATGTGATATCACTAAACTTTTAATCACCGACAATAAGGTCCCTTTTGAAAAGTGTTAAGTGTTTGTACCAGGGCTTCATAACGTTATAGAATAACAGAAAAAATATCGTTACGTACCGTTATTTTCATAATGGTAGCCAGATAACGTTATTTTTTTAACGATATCTAGTAAAATAACGTTATATTTACCGTTATTATTATAACGTTATTTTTTCGTTATGGCATAACAAAAAAATAACGTTATGATAATAACGGTAAATATAACGTTATTTTCTGGTATCAGGTATGCGATCGTGCACGGTGCACCAAATCTCACTCATATTTAAAATGAAATAAGCGTTCTCTGTGAAAATACAAAGAAAAAAATACACCTTAAAAGCGTGATTACGTTTAGAAAATTTTCCCGTCTGTTATGACTTTCTTGACGGCCTATAACGTTATCAAAGAACATATATTTACCGTTATAAATCGTATATAACGTTATAACATTTACCGTTATTAAATACATTTATAACGTTATTTCTAGTATCGGTTAAATTTTCATAACGTTATCTATGCCCTTGAAGCAATAACGTTATGAAAAAATTACGTTATTTGAAGCCCTGGTTTGTACCAGCTTTTTACTAAACTTTACCTTGAATTTTAAGACAGAAAAAAGTTACTTTTTAAATATAAGTTTATATATTTGATCTCATTTGACTACGTTTAAGTGTAGTAAACATATATTTTTGTTGATTTTGACTGATTAATAAGATTAGTAGAAGCACAATGTTTATTTGTTCAAATTTTTTTTAAATACAAAAACAATGTTGTTTAATATCTAAGACGCCTCTATTTAGTTAAAACTGATCCGTTTTATATTATTCTTTTATAAAATCCAGTAGAAAACATACTATAAATGAAATATTTAATAAAAACCATCTAGAGCATTTTCATTACATCACGCACTTTGGCGTGGTAAACAACAGGAATAGAGTTATAAAATTATATAATTGAAGTTAAATTCTAAAAGACCATATAACGTACTTCTCAAAAAACATGATATCTATGTAACTTCCTACAATAACATACTTTTTTGGGTTTCGAAGTTTGAATGCGATTTTCTCAATATCACCTTTTACGACTTTCGAGTTTAAACATTTTTTAAAAAAATATTTTTCAGACCTACACGCATGTTATTTACATGGTTCGATAGCCTATTAAATGTAGATTATGAGGATACTAATAACTCAATACCGACAATAAGGTCCCTTCACGCTGATAACGTCACATTTATGCATACCGGACTCAACCCATACGATGACAGTACTGAGAAAAAGCCGTTTTTATTAAAATTGTGTATTCTTTAAAAATGATTGTTATTATAAAGTTAATTTACAATAGTATATTTGGCAATTTATTCTATGCGTACAAACATAAATATGTTAAAAATTACTACTGTTTCCAACAAAAATTAAACAACAGGAGGGTTCCTTTTAGAAAAACTATATTAGTGTGGGATACATATAATCCAAAGCGAACCATCTCTTTAGATTTATTACATAAGTCAACAGGATTTTCGTGCATGAGATCTGTGCACCCGATTTGGATGTCTAACATCTAATTAGTTATAGAAACAACGATTTTAACTTATAAAATTTGCTTTTAAATAAACTGAGGCCTCATGAACTTTCAAATTTTGAAGAAAACCGTAATTTTTTTCTTTCGGTTAAGTAGTAATAGAGTGAAATAATATTCATTATTTTTTAGTTTATATTGTTGCTTATATTCCCAAAAAAAAAAAAAGATTGAAATGAAAAAAATATATAATTTAGATTTAAAACTTAATATTTTTTTGTATCTAGGTGAGCATATCCTAAATATATCTTGTTGTATGCTTCGGCAGTAAGTACCTACCTGATATAATGTGGCGCTCCTACTTTTTCTGGTTTTTTACAAGGATGTTTAAAACTAGATGATGCCTGCAACTCCGTTTCGCCAAAACTCGTTTATCGTGCGGGAACCGTACATTTTTCCGGGATGAATTGTCCTTTCCCGGTACTCAAAGTATCTGCATACCAAATTTCAGCAAAATCGGTTCAGTGGTTTGGGCGTGAAGAGATATCAAACAGACAGACGGACAGACAGACAGACAGACACACTTTCGCATTAGTAGTGATGGTTTCAAGCAACGTTGAAAAAATCTTAATGTAAAAAATAATAATAATAATACAAAAAAAAATAGTAATGGAGTATAACCCCGTTCCTCTATGCCTATTGGGAGCGCTTTTGTTCGACGTTTGACAGTTGCTGAGCTCTCAATGTCAAACTTTGAGTGCTTATAACTCGGCAACTGTTTGTCCTGGATATGGGGTTCTTTGGCTTGTTCTTCCTGGATTTTTCCCCTCTATACGATCGTGTCGTAACGGTCATGTGTGCGCAATACACACGACCACTCTGGTTTCAATGAAACCAGGCCAGTTACGCGGGAGTAATTTTATAGTGCCCAAGTGTGTGCGCAATACACAAGAGCACTTTGGTTTCAATAAAACCAGGCCAGATAAGAAGCAGTAATTTTATAATGTCCAAGTGTGTGCGCAATACACAAGAGCACTATTATTTACTCTACGGAAGACCGACATGACTGGTGAGAGATCAGGTGCACGACCGACTTTTTACACGGGCACACACTTGGGCACTATAAAACTTTTTACTACTTATTAATTTTGCTCTATAATAGTACGGAACCCTTCGTGCACGAGTTCAGCAAACACTTGACCGATTTCTTTTTAAATGTAACTAAGTAAACTATTTTTTTTTTGGTTTTGTGTTTTTCTTTAGGCACGGTATGAAAATAATAATTTCTAAGTGTTAGCCACTGATAATGAATATAATTGCAAAAAACATGCAAATAACGATTCTTATTCTTCGTATTAGCACTTTTCTTACTGGGCCTAAAGAGAAAAAAAGAAAACAATAAAAAAACGTCTTAGCCACTGATTTTGAATATAAATATTACATAGGCTGAACATGACTAGTGATTGGACAGTAGTCAGTATTAATCATTGGACACAGCACAAAAACACTATAATATTTATTAAGGTTGCTTTAATAGCTACCTGTTTATCTTTAAAATCAGGCGTTCTATTACTTGAAAAAAGGCAGTTTTTAAAGCAAACTTTATAAATAATATTACGTTTTTGTGTTTTGTCCAATAACTGGTACTGTCCAATCACTAGTCGTTTTACCCTATCTTGGATACCCATAACATAACGAAAAAAATGGGATATGTCTGTTTTGTGTCGGGCCTGTGTGATGTGTCACAATGACCCGTGAGTCTTTGTAAAATATTAAGATCTAAGCTTTTTAATATGCAAACGGCAACCAAGTCGCATGATTCCACATGCCTAATTAAAAAAAAAGACTGGTTGCACTCCGGGAGTGCCGGCAGAAGTGAAAACTTGATTATTAACGTTGTGCATTTTTTTTGAAAATCGATTTAAAACAAATCGTCAATCAAGTTGTTTCGATCAAGTTTCGATCAATTTTTCGATCAAGGTTTCGATTAAGTTTCGATCAAGGTTTCGATCAAGTTTCGATCAAGTTTCGATCAAGTTTCGATCAAATTTCGATCTAGTTTCGATCAAGTTTCGATCAAGTTTCGATCAAGGTTTCGATCAAGGTTTCGATCAAGTTTCGATCAAATTTGGATCAAGTTTCGATCAAGTTTCGATCAAGTTTCGATCAAGTTTCGATCAAGCTTCGATAAAGTTTCGATCAAGTTTCGATCAAGTTTCGATCTAGTTTCGATCAAGTTTCGATCAAGGTTTCGATCAAGGTTTCGATCAAGTTTCGATCAAGTTCCAATCAGGTTTCGATCAAGGTTTCGATCAAGTTTCGATCAAGTTTCGATCAAGTTTCGATCAAGTTTCGATCTAGTTTCGATCAAGTTTCGATCAAGGTTTCGATCAAGGTTTCGATCAAGGTTTCGATCAAGTTTCGATCAAGTTTCGATCAGGTTTCGATCAAGGTTTCGATCAAGTTTCGATCAAGTTTCGATCAAATTTCGATTAAATTTCGATTAAGTTTCGATCAAGTTTCGATCAAGGTTTCGATCAAGGTTTCGATCAAGTTTCGATCAGGTTTCGATCAAGTTTCGATCAAGTTTCGATCAAGTTTCGATCAAGTTTCGATCAAGTTTCGATAAAGTTTCGATCAAGTTTCGATCAAGTTTCAAATTGAGTTCGAGTTCGAGTTCGACACAAAACACTACTCTCCAACCGTCTTACGCGTTTTGTAGGTTTTTCGATCAACACGAAAATCTATCGCGAGTTTCACAGTTTTTACCTAAAGAAATTTTCACTTCAAAAAATCGGTTTACTGACGATAGTTAAACGTGACAACGTATGACGTTGTCACGTTCAACTATCCTTAACCCCTTAACCCTCGCTTCCGAATCTCTATAAATAGAAACAAACTTTTTCGAGTGTAACCTAAAGTTATTTCGATGTATTTCTTTCAAATGATTGTCTATAAATATTTATAATGAGTAAAATAAATTATTCGCAATACAAAACGCTACATACATTCGTGAAATCCAGTAAAATCTTCGAACAAAGCACAAGTCATACCTTGACACGTAGGAAATAGAGCACAATTTTGAATAGCCGAAATAATACTAACAGCTCACAGAGTGTTTAATAATTTTTCATTCAGAGTGTAGTCAATGTATCAAAGGTCATAACTAACCAAACTTCTTCACACAAAAGTATTCTCTAAGTCATCGAAATACGTAATATAATCAAAACAAAGAGCGCGGCCCAGGTGGGCCTTACGGTTGTTGAAAGACTTGAGAGTGTAAATGGAACGCCTCAGAGCGAGGTAACGCCGCATGAACTGTCATGTTTTTCGTGCGCGCACCTCATATCGAATTATAAGACGTTATCACGTCAAAAATCGAGAGACCATGTAGTTTGGATTTATATAAAAAAAAACAATACTCATTATTTTGTTAGTTGGTAACTTTGTTGTTAAAATGTTTTGTTCTGAAAAAATTGTTAGATTAGTACGATCTTCATTGGGTCGATAAAAGGGCCATTTTGGAATACTTCTGCATTATTAACTCAATTTTGGCAATGGTGTGGATTGGACTCATTTTGCATAAATAGTCAATTTTAAAAAGAGAAACATAAGAATTACATCTCGTTATTTTACTATCGTAAATAAATAATAATAATATAATAATAACGGGACTCAGTACTACTCTCCATACCAAATTTCAGCAAAATCGGTTCAGTGGTTTGGGCGTGAAGAGGTTACAGATGGACACACTCTCGCATTTATAATATTACTTAGTATGTAAAACTCTTATCATTCATCCTAATATTTTAAATTGGAATGGGTAGGTGTCCGTCTTTTATCTCCTCAGGTCCAAACTGCTGAATATAACAATAATAATATGGAGTTATAATACTTCCTTGTTAATTATATGCTTACATTTTTTGTCAATAGGCATGATGACTATTTTTTTTTCTTATTGGTAATTGAAAGACCCTTAAAAATTAGAAACATCGCTGAAAGAATGACTCTGATAGCTTAAAAATTCACCAAGATATGACAATTTCAAATCTATACTAATATTGTAAATGCGAAAGTATCTCTGTCTGTCTGTCTCGCTTTCACGCCAAAACTACTGAACCGATTGTAATGAAATTTTGTACACAGATAGTCTAAAGTCTGAGAAAGGACATAGGCTACTTTTTAACTGGAAAAAGGGGTTGTGAGGGGGTGAACATGCGTAAATTTGTTCAAAATAATTTAGTTCCAAAAATTCATACCAGATGGCGCCAAGAGTCTCCTACATCGCGCTATCGCTTGCTCATACGTCTTTCTATAAGAGGTGGTACCATGTGAATCAGGTTTTCCGATTTTTTCGATTGTTATACACGTTATTAATAACTTACTATTCAGTAGGTACTTTATCTATGCAGTGACGTAACCTTATACCTACCAATGACAAATAGTTTATGGATAAAGATAAAGTTTATGGATAAAATAAAGATAGGGGGCTAAATAAGCTTTAAATTTGGTATAAATAAAGTTTAAATTAAAAATGAAATATTATGTGCACACTGCACAGCTGTTTTTGGGTAGGTATTTTGATTTAAGGGGTACCAGGGTTTTAATTTAACACCAATTTTGTTGACAGTGACACCGCGCTCTATAAACTGAAGACCACGCGGACGAAGTCGCGGGCAACAGCTAGTATCTCATAAAATAGTCCTGCCCGAAACGCTCCATACAAAGTGCTACGAAAGACTGACGTCACTCTTTCGTAGTTTGTATGGATCGGGAGAGAATTTTGTTCGGTAGGTATATTAAATATTGCGTTTATGAAGGTGGTTTTATAACAAAAGTTGATTTTAATTGCATAAGTTATCGAATGGTATACAAATATTAAGAAATTTAATTGAAAAAAAAAATCGACTTGATCCAACTTTGAAGGCGCATAACAAAAAAAATACAAATGCTATTTTTTACCGTGATTTCTTTATTTTATTAACAAAATTCGCTAATCTTGGACCTTGTCATCATCCCTATTGTAGTGATTTATTTGGACAGAAATATCGCATTGATTTGCTCGGATTTGCTCGGCTCGGCAAGGATTTGGTGATCATTTACTATATTTGACGTTCGATTACAATTTGAAGTGTAGTCGTGACAAAAATAGCTGGTAGTATTGCAATTTTAGACTTTCTTTTTTTGGTGTTAAGTAACTTTTTTTGGTGAACAAGTTCAGGGTATCCGAGATTTTTTTTGTGGTCATTATATTTGTTCCCTATTTGAAACAATTGAAAAAGTGTCCAGCTGTACGCAGTAAATAACAGTTGAAGGTGGCGCTATTTGCAGCAAAGGGTTTGGAATGAATGTAGCCTAATATTAAATCAATAAATAAAATAAATAATACCAATATACTTTGAAAAATATAACATAAAATAGCTGAAATAAAAGCTGCTAAATGATTTAAAATTTACTCTGTTGCTACTGTAGCGCCACCCTAATTTAACGCATTTCAGCGGACACTTTTTACATACAGAAATAGCTGTTCTCCTCCATCTACACTCCATACTCTGAACTCATGCTTTAGTAACTTTTGAGAGCCTATATTAATAATAAAATACCAATGCCCATTGCCCAATACATACCTATCCGATGTATTTAAATCAAATAAAGCGCTTATTCCATTTGACCAGATATACTTATTAGAAGTTCTAAATGATTTAGTCACAAAATTTAGTCAAGTGAAATAACATTTGGAGAGCTAGGATACTAATTAGTGTACTAAATCGGAGATCTAGAGATTTAAATAAAAGTCTGACCACTTAAAATTAAAATGTAGGTATATTTTTAATTTTGGTAAACATTGGAGTTTTCTTGCAGAGTTTGTGGGCTAGGTACCTCTATGTATTTAGCTATAATTCTCTTTATAATACTATTATTTTTAATTTATTTTAAATTATCATATTATCATCAATCATCGTACATTTTCTAAATTATTGTACAGTTTGTAACAATTTACCATTGCGAAATAAGATCAAAGTCGGTGTGTCTGCTGAGTAACCATGGTTTGGGCCTTTTGTATGGTCTATCTGATTTTTTTCTTTGCCTGACTTCACTTTTTCTTTCTGGTTTAAGGCAAGTGCAACATCCTAAAATCCTGAAACAGAATAAAGTCAGTAAGTATATTGTAAGAAATATAATATAGTATTATATTAAAGCATAATTCATAATAGAATAATAATAAATTATTATTCTATGTTGTTTCCAGCGTTTCCAGCGCTGGAAACATCTGTAGTAATTATTTGTTAAAAAGGCCCATTCACTATCCTGCATAGATAATATTATGCCAGGTGAATTAAGCGCTTAATCCATATTTTCACTAAATTTAAACGTCTAAATGATTTAGTAACTAAATTTAGTCAAGTGAAATAACATTTAGAAAGCTAGGATCCTAATTAGTGGACTAAATCGGAAAAATTATGGCTTCAGCTGTCTGACTAAATCAGTGTTGCCAGATGGTTTCAACCTTTTATCTGTAGTGGGAACTGCTAAATCTGTATAAAGTCAATAATATAAAATTTATATATTATGTTATACGACCTGGAATCCATTCGTAGGTAATTTCTAAAGTCTGCTGTTTCCAAGTAGGTAGTTCAGAAAGTTCATACTTAATTCATAATTTTTCGTGGGGCAAAAATTCTTTCAACCATCTTTTTTACCTTTTATTTATTTTGATTTTTATTGAGCCAACAGCTAAGCCTATGAGAAGACCAATTTTTTGTTGCTTTGACAAAACTGGAGTGATTATTTAAGAAGACGTCTGGCCAAAATCGCCGCGTCGTCGTCACAACTGATTTAGTTACTAAATTAGGAGAAGTTGATTAAGAAGCTTCTATTTAGGATCCTAGTTAGAACTTCTAAATTTAGTGAATTAATTTAAGTAAATTGTAAGACGCGGAATCCAGTCAGAAATATTGATTAAAGTTGAATGCACCCTTTTTGAAATAAATTGAAAAGGTTTAAAAATGAGATGCATCTTTACCATGGATCTTTACTTATGATTTTTTCCATCGAGAAAATTTTATGATATTATCGTGTTTTCGCTAGTAAAAAATTAGGGAAAATGCAATATTTTTATTTTTGTGTTTATTTTAAAGAACCCCATGTAGAATAGACCACAAGTATATTTAAAAAATTTAAACACTGGTATTAACTGCAAAAAATGCGGTTTAAAATTGACAATTTAAATTTTGGCGCCAAAACGGATCTATAGTCTGTATGACGTCACTACTGTTTGACAATTATTGACAATAGCGGATGGCGGATAGCCCCATATAATCTCCATGACCGGTGGCCCCACCTGATCAATATATCTGTGCACCAAAGAGAATATAATCACTACGTGCTGTGCGCAGGGCTTCATAACGTTATCGAATAACAGAAAAAATATCGTTACGTATCGTTATTTTCATAATGGTAGCCAGATAACGTTATTTTTAACGATATCTAGTAAAATAACGTTATATTTACCGTTATTATTATAACGTTATTTTTTCGTTATGGCATAACAAAAAAATAACGTTATAATAATAACGGTAAATATAACGTTATTTTCTGGTATCAGGTATGCGATCGTGCACGGTGCACCAAATCTCACTCATATTTAAAATGTAATAAGCGTTCTCTGTGAAAATACAAACAAAAAAATACACCTTAAAAGCGTGATTACGATTAGAAAACTTTCCCGCCTGTCATGACTTTCTTGACGGACTATAACGTTACCAAAGAACATATATTTACCGTTATAAATCCTATATAACGTTATAACATTTACCGTTATTAAATACATTTATAACGTTATTTCTAGTATCGGTTAAATTTTCATAACGTTATCTATGCCCTTGAAGCAATAACGTTATGAAAAAATAACGTTATTTGAAGCCCTGGCTGTGCGGCCTGATCGTACTTGTCCTCAGTGGCTTTTCCAAAGGCTTTCCTAATTTTGCATTATTTTTCGGCTAAGAAAAGTTCAAGAGATGATGTACTCTGAAGGTCAAAGAAGATTGCAAGTCTTTGAATTCACATTGAAAGAGTGATCAGAAAACTACACGAATTTGCTTTTCTGAATCATTTGCTGTGCACTTGTCAATTTACAATCACCTTTAATTAAAATGAAATAAAAAACTGTATTTACAAAAGGATATCTATTATCTATAGTTTTATTATCTCAAACATTTTAGAAAATAATGTACATAAACCATGTCTATATCA
Organism: Lysandra bellargus; assembly: GCA_905333045.1. NCBI lineage: Eukaryota > Metazoa > Arthropoda > Insecta > Lepidoptera > Lycaenidae > Lysandra > Lysandra bellargus. The sequence continues at coordinate 5,770,737 of HG995319.1, read as the reverse complement.
CTTACAGCCCTACGGGTTAGACAGTACCTAAGTTTATAAGACCCAAAGGCCACATTTAGCATTTTGTGGTGTATATGATTCGAAAATAAAACCAGAATAGTGATGGGTTGCTAGCCGCATCGTCTATTAACACATTCATTACTACCACTATTTTCTAATAGTTCCTAGCAATGCCGCCCTATAAAAAACGCAAACATGCTAGGTGTGCTCTCGGCACTGCAGGATGAAATTACATAGCATGCTAGGCGTGTTCACTGGCACTGTAAAGAGGTAAAATCATAATTTAGACTTCTTCCAATAACATGCGACGGACATAATCGGAGGCTCCTTTTGCAGGACCTCGCATTTGCAGGCCTGAACTGAGCTTTGATCTTCATTTATAATAGCTATAGCACGATACCGTAACCTCCTTTACGTACTTTATGTTCTGGAGTAACTCGACTTTTTATTGTATGTAAGTACATGTTTCTCCTCTTTTGAGTTGAACATTCAGATGGCATTGTGCTATAAGATTCTCTTGTTGAGCTGAAATAAAATAACTGCTATCTTATATATAAAAATGGATTTTTAAATGTGTTAGTCGCGCTAAAACTCGAAAACGGCTGAACCGATTAAAATATTCTTAGAAGTCCAGGAAAGGTTTTAAAGTGACACGAAGTTCACCGGGACAGCTTGTATGTATATGAAAGCCGCTGAGTGAAGGTAAATAAATGATATTACATATTATTTTAGTCCCTCTCATTTCTACACTGGAATACTTACAGCTCTGCACTTTCGACAAAAAATGTTAAGTACTACAATGTCAACAGTGACTTTAGACGATATCTATAAAACGTAGTGATTACATTCTCTTTGTATTTGTAGAGTCTGCTTTGATAAACCCAGCTTCCATTTTTATTGGAAAAATGCAATTAAACATTCGTGAAACATAACCTCTCAAAAAGTTGTCAAACATTTATATGTACTACTCGACCAAGCCAACTAGACGACTGTCAAATCATGCTCTCTCGCTCTTATGCATTGCTAGCGACGTGCATAAGTGCGAGAGAGCAAGCTTTGACATTCGTCTAGTTGGCTTGGTCGAGTAGTATGTATTATATTTCTCTTTGGTTGTCAAAAGCACGTGTGACGTCACTGAACGCTGATTGGTATTTTGAAATACGTTCCGTTTCAAGCTACTTTTAATTCATATTTTTTGTAAAAAAACAATATTGTATAAAATAATAACCATACAGTGGCCTTTATTTTATATTTTTTTAACAATTTATTTGCAGAATTTTCATAAATATTGTATTTGCATGTTCCCTATGATGTACTACTTAGTACTAAGTATATTACGATATTATCTATTTGAAAAAAAAGAACAATTTGTGGCCAAGTTTAAAAATACATACTTCGAGTTAAAAATCCTTATAGGTAATATACTTTTGCTTTACAAACCTCGGCGTTCCAACTGTTTTATTATGCACAGGACATTTGTAATACCCCTCAGATAACTCAAAAACGATTTGCACGTCATCGTTTTTACCTATCTTGTCCTTTTCTTTTTTTGGGTAAGGCTGAAATTTTTTTTGGATATTATCAAAATATTACTAATTAGTAATTAGTCTTTAGGGCCTGTTTCACCACTTCCTGATAAGGCTATCCACCACTTAACTTGACAGATAGAGTATAGAGAATCTGTCAAATAAGCATATCTGATATCCGGCACCTTATCAGGAAGCGGTGAAACAGGCCCTTAATTTTATACAATGTATTTTGGAGTCCTCAAAATATTATGATACCGTACGTCTTACTAATAATATTTAAAAAAAATAGTATAATTTGTGTATTTTAAGAAAATATATTCTCAGAGTGCGCATTATGAAAAAGTTTGTATGTAGTCAGCACAGAACAATAAAAACAGAAGTATTCAACCAATCAACCAGTAATCGTAATATTTCACTTTAAATGTCACTTATTACCAAGATTTGTTGGTCAACTACTTAATGAACTAATCATAACTAGCCGACCGCGCAAGACAACGCACTTCAAACGTTTTGAATTTCGAAAGGGGCGCGCCATGTTATCGTAATTTATCTCTACTGCTTTTTTAAAATGGAGTCAGAGCCATCTAGCGTTAAATGCTATAATTAAATGCAACATCTTTAGAGCCATCTTGTGTTGGAAAACTATAACTACGATTTAAAAGACAATATCGTAAACATAAACTATTATGTCACTAGCAGGTATTTGTTGTGAATCGAGTAGTACTATCGAGTAGTTAATAATTCATAGATGGCGCTGCTCTATTCAAAATTGCAAAACATCGGAGTTTGTAAAGCAGCCTTCTCGTAATTTTCTAATGTTTTATGTTGAGCTATATATTATTATGATCTAATTTAGATCTCAACGAAACTCACGATTACGCATTGTACAAGCACCAAACTTCTATGTTTCGATTTCGTTAAAAAATCCATAAACTTTAGAATTTCGATCATAGATACTTAGGTACCGTACTAAAGTACGGTACTACACTACGGGCTAAAACTCCTAAAAGTAAATAAATTTACTTTTAGGAGTTTTAGGTCGGTATTTTCGGAAATGCTGAGAAGAAAACGATTTGTAGTCTGTAATTGTTACTAGTAACTTAGGTAAGTACTCTGTTTTAATAGGTAGTCAAAAAACTACATACAAATATAGGAGGAGCCGTGATGGCCTCACTTGGATCGAGGTATCCGTCCAGAATTTGCTGGTTTATTTTATATTTTCTCGCCATGCTAAAATGTTGTGAGTTTTCCACCATCGGAAACGTTATTAACGGCCGCCTGCAAAAAATATGACTTCATATTGCGCTATGAAAAATATGCTCGCTTTCGCAAATTGTTGCGCAAACATTTTTCGACGCCAGCATGTAAATATTATGCAGATGTACATTTTTGTTTCAAAAACTGGTGAACGAGCAACGGATCGCTTGATAACAGTGGGCTTGATAACAATGACATGGGCTTGGTCTATTTTGTAGACGGGTCTGGCCCGCAAGATGCTATGTTATATTACCAAGGCCATGGTATATTCCCCGTTCGAGCTGGTTCGAGCAGCCGCCCCCCTAGAAGAGCGTCGGTCGTTAAAATGCTCACGAGTCACGAGTTTCATACCTAAACGTGGAGCGGAGAGTTGCAGGGTGAGAGGGGAGGCAATCCCAGTTCCTTCGCATAAATATTGTTAAAAACCACGAATTCGAAGTTTAGGATTTTCTTAATCTGCCATCCCCTCCAAGACCTATGCCCCCCCTATATAGAATCCTGGCTACGCCCATGGGGGTTATATTAGTGTAGCTTGAAGTGGAAAATACCTGAAAGGATCAAGGTATAAGGGCGGTGGCGGTAGTTTGAAATGTTCAATAATGAAGTTTTCGTCCAGAATAATATCATCTTCCTTTGGTTGAGCACTTATATTTTCTGTCTTCTTAGATTCTTCAATCTGATGATGAACGCACGGACAACATCTGAAAATAAAGTAACTTTAAAGTAGATTCCATCAGAGAAATTGGTACATAGGCAGATGTCAGAATTATGTTTATATTTACTTTCTTACATGGTTTTTATCTACTTTTAAGTTCTATGTTTCTACTAGATGACGCCCGCAACTCCGTCGCGGCCAAATTCGTTTATCGTGCGGGAATCGTACATTTTTCCGGGACTCAAAGTATCGCCAGGTGAAATTTCAGAAAAATCGGTGAGCGGTTTGATGATATAATAGACAGACAGCATTTTATAATATTAGTATGGATCTAAAAAGATAGAGAATTATTATACATAGAGATATAAAGATATAATATCGATACAAGATTGCGCGACCTACTAAATTCCTAGCGAGACCCGCTCGATATTCGAGCAGAGGCGGCGTGGGCGACGTGGGCTGCCGGATTTTTTAGGATTTATGAGTTTTGATACTCATATTAAAAAAAAATGAGTATAAAAATTCTTTTTCTCAACAAAATCCGTCCTCTAGCGGCACCCATCAGGAAGCCTCGCAAAATACAACATATTTTGCCCACATCAAATTTTGGTTTTTCCCCACCACTGCATGGAAGTCAACTTATTTGAACATATCGTTGATTTCTTCGAAAGATATTCATAAATTATAAGCCAACTGGCCAGCATTATCAGTATCAGCATAGCTTTGAGTAAAACTCATTATTTTATTAACCAACTTAAAAAATCAGGAGGTTTCTCAACTCGACCTATAATGTTTTTTGGAGTTTACTCCTTAAGAATCGATTTTCATATATAAGGCCTACTAACAAGTAACGAAAAAATGTGTCACGTTTTTGGTGCGCACCTTTAGTGCGCAACTTTCTAATTTGGCTGTGAGTGTATTAAGACCATAAAGGTAATATACCTATCGGAATATTATATTATCTTATCTCTTATATATTAAATTCTCGTGTCACAATGTTAGTCCACGAACTCCTCCGAAACGGCTTTACTGATTTTTACCAAATTTTATATGCATATTCAGTAGGTCTGAGAATCGGCTACTGGGTACTTTATATATTGATAAGTGCATTTGTTGAATAAATAATAGTAAATTATTACAACCTGAGACTGACGGCGACCATTGTTTGTGCGACGGGAAGCGATCGACGTTGCCATGGTGACATACTTATTTAGTCACTTCAATAAAATAATATGGGCGAAATACTTTTAACTTTATGACTTATGGCAAAGCGACGTTTGCCGGGACAGCTAGTATTATTATATAATATTATATTCCGATAGGTATATTAACTTTATGATTAAGACGTACATATGGTATGCTGTATAGGCGACTATACATATATACTATAATAATTATAATATGTTATTGGGCTTGTTTGTTTCTATCAGTGTCGATGTATTTATATTGCTATTTTTGTTATAAATATCAATAATTAATATTGTTATTGTGAAGTTATAATTTTTATCATAATACTGGCTAAGGTGAACTACAAGTATTTTGAAATAACTATGGCAGAAAGGGGTGTAGATAATATTGCCGGAACATCTGATTTCATATGATATTAATCTTTTTTCAGTTGAATAAACTCTTTTTGGGTATGGTTAGATACTCGTACTTAAGGAATACAAGAATACAAAGGAGTAAACACCAGTCGTGCGTCGGAGCTGACACACTTTATTTTAATATTGTTCACGAAAAACTTCACCATTTCTTAACCAATTCTTAACCGATATAATTGGACATGCATTGAAAAAGTTAAAAATTATTACGTAACTGGCAATATTAGAACTAGTTCCCTTCACCTAAAATAGTTTTTTTTAAGTCTACAGCAGCTAAAGACTAGTTTTAATCTTAGTGTCATGGGCCTCAACCAAAATTGACAATTCCAAAAGGTTTAGGTGAAAATAAGAAACCTCATTGAAGAAATCATACCAACATTTTTTTCGTATTCATAGGCACGTTCTTAGGATAGAATGTGATTATATATTATCTTATATATAAAATTCTTCTGTCACAATGTTCGTTCCCGTACTCCTCCGAAACGGCTTGACCGATTCTCATAAAATTTTTGTGAGCATAATTATTATTGAGTAGGTCTGAGAATCGGCCAACATCTATTTTTCATACCAAAAATTATTTATACGGCAAAACAACGTTTGCCGGGACAGCTAGTAGATTATAATATTTAAATAATATAATCACATTCGTGAAAAGCTACGTTGTAAGTAAATAAAACTAAAGTAGATAAATTACTTAGCCATCTTGGTAAATGGATCTTGGTGGTGCAAATATGGTTGAAATCACAACAATTTTAGCATTTTATTTGGAATTATTATTTGGTTTTGTATGCTAATTGTTTATACTTATTGACATTTTGAAGACAAAATAAAATTACGTCAGTAATTACTGATCGTCAAACAATGTCGTCAAATTAATTTTTTTACTCAAACTACGATGGGCTGGGTTTTATGGCCGTTTTTTTTTTTTTTTTTTTTTCGAAAGGGTCTAAGCTACTGGTCTGGTTAAGACCATGGTAGTTTAATCGTGGCTATAACTAGTCTGTTGCTAGTTGGTTTGGAGATAAACAATGAGGGGGCCTGGCCCCCTCCCCTAAAGTTTATGGCCGGCTTACATACATAATTCCAAACTAGCACTGACCTCCATTATACAATGGAGGTCAGTGCAAACTAGAGAACCAATCACTGGATTGAAACAATGTAAACCTGATAATCGGAAAACTCCATCCAGTCGGTTTTAGATGTAGAATAATCGGCCAAGTGCGAGTCGGACTACCGTTATCGAGCAAAAATTGGGCAAACATTGTGTATTTTGTATGGAATCCCCCCTTAAAGAATTATTTTATTTTAATTTTATTATTAGGTACGGAATCAAACGGAACCCTAAAAATTATATACCTACCTACGCAATACGCATCTAGGTATACTTACATAAGACTAGTTTTTAAATTTTTAGCATACATCTTTAGTCTCTACAATTGTGCACTTAAACGTTTTGTCGAGTGTGTAACATTGAACTATTATTAGTACGGTGTGTAATGAAATATTATGTCTGCATACAATTACTTCTAATATTCCTGACCCATACTCTTTCTTATTAAAGAGACATAAATCGCTCTTAACCTTCTGAAAGTATGAAGCCAATAATTTCTGTGAGAGAAGCTCCGTAGCAATAAAGTTGTAAAAGTGCCTTTGGCGATAAATAGTGGATCGTTTGTTCGAACCACAATAAGGCTGTTATGTACGAAGCCTACGAGGCATTGTATACCTAATAACCACGTAGTAGGGGCTACATTAGAATATATTATTACTATTTAATATGTTACATATAATTTTGCCGAGCACGTGGCAGACACGCGCCTATTGATATGAGCAATACAAGGTTGTTAAGCTTGTTTGAAGTCGTCCCTTTGTTTGAACCTGTCGTCAATGACCTGTCGACTCGATGACAGCTCTATTTTTTAACAATGCAATAAAATATTGTAATGTTTTTAGGGTTCCGTACCCAAAGGGTATAAACGGGACCCTATTACTGAGACTTCGATGTCTGTCCGTCTGTCTGTCTGTCTGTCTGTCCGTCTGTCTCCAGGCTATAACTCAAGAACGGTAATAGCTAGAGAGTTGAAATTTTCACAGATTATGTATTTCTATTGCCGCTATTGACGACACGACAACTCAGCAGGGCCTATGTCGTCAATTTGGAGTAGAGCTGAGTGGACTGTAACTTTTTGAGGATGAAGTCCCGAGGAAGTAGGGTACAAGGAGAAGAGAAACACCAGGTGAATTTTGATACTGCAGCCGCGGTCGAGAATCGGTCCACCAGGGATTCGACTTGCTTGTGTGGTGTTCGAGTTGCGAGTGTTTTTGCACTGAGAAAGCGCGTGGTTTTATGTAAATTTTGTACTGTTAGAACTTGTGAGGTTCTATCAGTTGTTGTCGGGTATGTGCAGTTCGTTTATTGAAAAATTACAGATGTTCTTATAAGCTAGTACAGTAGTAAATAGGCATTCTTATAAGATTAATTAATAACAAAAACGTAAATAAATCTGTAAAACGAAAGAGACAACAACAAAATTAGAGTGAGACACACTATACTTATGCTAAAAAGGGACAACAATATCAATTGTGTGAAGTGTGAAACACACTACATTTCTGTGCGAAAGGGATAGCAATGACACAAAAATGAGACAACAATATAACTTATTCTAATAGGAAATTATTCAAATGTAAAAATGTATAATAAAAGGGAGTAAAACCTAAGCTATTATTTACAGCCGCTATAACAACAAATACTAAAAACAAAATAAATTAAATACTTAAGGGGGGCTCCCATACAACAAACGTGATTTTTCAAACATTTTTTGCCTATTGTATTATATTCAATTGCCTACCTGTTGTCATCAATGATAACAGATAGGCAATTGAAATTTTCACAAAAGCTTTAACTATATGTGTACTTTAATAATTAATAATAATATTTAAATGAAATAAAAATTTTTAGGTGGGCTCCTATACAAAAAACACAATTTTTGGCCTATTTTTGCTCTATAACGGTACGGAACCCTTCATGCGCGAGTCCGACTCGCACTTGGCTGATTTTTTAATTCAGCATTAAGGGCTGGTTTACACGTATTAAGTAGATAAGTAATTAACTAAATTTTAAGTTACTTATTGCATGTAAACACAAAATTTAGTAGCAAGTAGTAAGTTACAATTTAGTTAAGTACTAAGCGAGGAAATTAGAATTTTGACTATTTTCTGTTAGGGCCGGGACACAAAAACACGGCACGGCGCCGTACGGTGCCGCGCCGTGAGAATTCTCATCTCACGGCGCGGCACCGTACGGCGCCGTGCATTGTTTTTGTGTCCCGGCCCTTAAGTTGGCAGACGGGGCTTGTCACTTGACAAATTTCGGGCAGGCACTTCAAATTAAGTTAAAATTTAGTTACTACTTATCTACTTAATACGTGTAATTATTATAAACAAATGTATGTATGTAGGTATTATAAACAAATAAGTTATTATACAGGGTGCAATTAAACCTTCCTGCCAAATTTCCAGGGCTTAGGTGTCATTAGTAGAGTCCATTTAACAAAAAAAAAATTGGGTGTTATTTTTTTCAATGACAATATTTTATCCCATTTGAAATCGTTGCAGAATGGTCACTCGCGCCGCGCGGAATCAGGCGCGCGCGCGCGGCCGACGCATCGTGTCCATTAATTGTAGTGTTTTTAGGATAACTTTCGGAAGCTATTTCTCAATATTTTAGTACTAAGTGACTATAAAAGAAAAAATACGTGTATTTCTATTTTTAACAAGGATCAATATATCAAAATTTGGCAGGAAGGTTTAATTGCACCTTGTATATATATTAAATATAATATTATGTCCTAACCTAAATATGCTGGGCATATAGGCCCCCTCCTAGGGTCTTCCATTTTAGTCGCTTCAGCCTGGCCGGGATGCCCTCACCATGTAGCGCTATCCATACTAATATTATAAATACGAAAATGTGTCTGTCTGTCTGTCTGTCTGTCTGTCTGTCTGTTACCTCTTCACGCTCGAACCGCTAAACCGATTTTGCTGATATTTGGTATGGGGATACTTTGAGTCCCGAGAGAAAGGACATACTAGGATAGTTTTTATCCCGGAAAAATGTACGATTTCCGCGCGATAAACGAATTTTGGCGCAACGGAGTTGCGGGCATCATCTAGTTATAATATAAGTAGTAGAAACAGGACCAAATAATGTAACATAGCAATTTACATACCTCATTGGAACGATGAAAGTAGCGTAGGTATACAAGTGAAAATGAGTCATAATTTAATTGCACACATTCACAAGTCAAATAATCATAATTTAAGTCATCTCCGAGATCAAAATTACTTTCTGGCGATAAATTCCCAAAAGAGAACTTTGATTTACGTAATGAGTTAATGCAAATTTCCAGTTTCCACATGGAATCTTTTATCCAAAGCTTAATCTGGATTCTAGATTATACGAAAATGTCTGGAAATTCTTGCGTTCCTATTCTGTAATATTGTACGGAAACTTTGAATTTAAAAGACTTGGCTCGCTTAGTTTTTTCTATGAAAATTCCCTACATAGTGTAAGCCTTGGCCCATGACACTTTCAACATTTATTGAATCCAGGTGGCTTTTCATGTTACATAATGTTTGAAATACTTTGAAGACTAACGGTGGCACTTAGAGGGATATGATTATTTTAATTATTTTAGTTTAATGAATGAAGTCTGTCAAAGAGAAAAAGAGTGTCAGAAAATGTACAAACTTGTAACATTGCACATTTTCTGAAAAACTCTTCATTAAATTAAACTTAAGTACCTAATTCATTAAATATATCTCGGTCATTCTCCGATTTGCCATTCTTTGCCTAATTACCGTAACCTTTTTTTTCTTCGTTGATTTGACTTGAACACATTAAAATATGAAAGTAATGTTTAAAGATATTAATATCATTATTATTGAAGCACTAATTGTAGTAGTAATGAAGACGTGAGTGGAAGAATCGAACAAGTAACATTTCGTAATATATGGACAATAACTCATTTTTTCCCTAGTTATTTTCATAAAACTTGTAACTTATCTACTTTATAACCTAGCTAATATATCTGGCTACACATATGATGCACAGTTTTTTTATTTCAAATAAATTTTCCTGCCAAAAAAACGGGAAGTTTTTTCCTGTTACTTATCTTATTCTTCCACTAATAATTATTATCTGGGCTTTATTTACTAAATGAACATTTGAATCCAAATAAAAAGGTCCTACTTTGGAAATAACATGACATCTGAAAACTTTTGGAATTGCCACCGATGTTCAGAAAGGGACCGAAGAGTTAGAAAACTTTTATGTAGAGTAGGACAAACTTTTTCTTATTAAAATGTGTCTTCTACTAATTATATTACGTCAACTACCTGTAGTATTGTCCCTACCTACACGATTTTTCTGCTAAAGGTATCCTGTAATATTCAAGTACCTAATTAATGTACGAGTAATAAAAGGTGGTTGGAGAAGTTTGATATTTGGTCAAAGAAAGATCGAAAGATTCGAGTTTTTTCAGAGTCCAAATTACGATTGAAACCGAATCAAAATGGACATCGAATCACTCGTGAAACGAAATCGTATGTTATTTTCGAGAGTAAGGTTGTTCTTTAGCTGCCTTTAAAAGTTTTTACAACATTGTCACTTCTGTGAAATCCATAGGCCTATTAAACATCATCTTTAACATCCGGATACACCTGTTGAGTTCCTGCGAACGATGTCAACGTTTTTACCACCCTTTTTGTTTGAGGTCCATCAAATACGACTCTGCATAATGTTGCCAACATCAAATATAATGGGTATTGGTGGAAAACGTTAAGGAAAATGCGACAAAATTACTAATCTTTTGAAGAGAAGGAAGTTTAGAGTATCTCTAAGGGCTGGTTTACACGTATTAAGTAGATAAGTAATTAACTAAATTTTAACTTAATTTTAAGTTGTTAATTGCGTGTAAACACAAATTTTAGTAGCAAGTAGCAAGTTAAAATTTAGTAAGTCCTAAGCTAGATGACAATTAGAATTTAGTTACTATAGGTCTACCAGAATCTGATGGCAATTTTTGACAGCAAATTTTCAGAAAATATCCTATAATATTGGATAAATTTTTATATTTGCATTTTTAATACACAGATTAGCTGCTAAAAGAAAAGGATCAAAAAGTTTTATTTCAATTACCCCGGTATTGCTAGAGACTAGAGTCAATTTATTTTCTCACTTTTTGCCATCAGATTCTGGTACACCTATACTTATCTACTTAATACGTGTAAACCAGCCATAACGGCCGTTCCCAATATTTGATCTATCTCTGAATGCAGTGACGCTGTTTACTTTTATTTCTTGTTCATAAATTTTGATGCGAAATTGGAAGCTAGCGGTGTTTACAAAATGTGTCTATTTTAAAACCACAATGTGACTTTAGTGTTATTTGAAATGCAATTAATAATATATTTATTATTATTACTTGTTTATTACAAAATAGCGAAAACCGAACTTCGTGACTAGGGCTCGCGTCGTTTTTCTGCGTGGCATAAAAACAAGGCACGCATTTTGAGGCAGTTTTTATTTTATTTTAATAGTCTATCCAAACCTTGACTGATTGATGAAAACACATCTACATAATATAAATAAAAATTGCTATGTTCAAGCACAATTCAATAGGCGTGATAGTTTTTCCGTAAAGTGTACTTAGGTACCACAAAAGTGCTCAGGTTGTGGGATATAGCATGGCTCGCTTCGCTCGCTTTGGTAATCTAGACGACTTGCGGTCTGTGTTTTTCGCCCATATCCTTTGTTTGTCGCTTTTTCAGGGTTCCGTAGTCAACAAGGAACCCTTATTATTTCCGTCTTTCCGTCTGTTGTCTGTCCTCCTATTCGGCAGTCCGTCTGTCATAATTCGGTATGAATGCATAATGCACATTGTCGACAAAATAGTACAAAAAACGCCGGATACAGTTAGCAACAATTTGATATATTATTTAAAATGTTAAAACTAAGTGATAATACTTTAAGGTGTGACGTATTATATGTGTTCCTTGTAGAGAGTTTAATGTGGAAGATGTTGATGATGAATGTGTGATTTGTATGGGCAAGCGCCCCAGCGTCACAAGTTTCTCCATACAAAAGTGTAAAAAATTTGCTCTTTCAGCGCTGCTACTTTTACAGTTAACTCTGTACATGGGACTCATACACACCCTAAAGTATTATTATTTAGTTTTGTGACACCCTGTAGATTATGATAATATAGATAAGACAGATATATGTCAAGTTTTGTTAAAGATTTATAATCGTTTACAATTTTTTTTCAGGTTAAATTCGGTGAATTGTTGCAGTTGCACGAGAAGAACCACAAAAGTCGACCTGTGCAGTTCAACAGCGTAGCAGTTGGGGTAAAATTGAGTTTGAATACACAAAACAACTAGAGAAGAACACCTAAAGCGGACAAAAAAACTAAAGTAGAACATATTATAATGGAGCAATTGCAGATATGGAAACAGGAGAAAGAGAGGAAGATAGCTGAGAATAGAGCTCCTCTAAATAAGAAGAAACCTTTTTTAGTTGGAGTGGCACACAACCCAAAAACAGTATTATTGGTCCCAATAAATACTACATTTAATTCAACTCAGAATGTGGTCAAACTTCCTCTAAATACACCCAGCATTGATGCCAACAAAGGCACATCCAAATTAAGTTTAGGCTTAAACACTGACAATAAAACAACATCTAAGGCTTTAAAATCGGGCTCTGGTAAAAACAATAAGAACAATGCTCAAAGTAAATCTTCTGAATCGTCTCGCATTGTCGACTCGTCACTACCGATTGTAAAGAAGATAGTACTTACTGAGACTGTGCTCTCAAAAAAGATATCATTAAAACCAGAATCTTCAGGTAGCATTCGTTCATTATCGCTGGAAAAAAAATCAAGATCAGCAAGAAAAATAAATCGAAATTTTGAAACCACTTCAAGTTCAGGAAACCATAAAGGTAACAATTTATCACTTGTCAGAATCTGAAATTGTTCATATATATTATGATCATTACATTCATAAAAAAGTACAATAATAATTCTGTCGTCAGCTGAGGTCGTCAGCATTACTTGTTTAAATAAAATTATACTTGTGTTTCATGCATTAAAATACTTGTAATTAATTTTATTCCACTACTAGAACTTAAACAGGTAGTCAAACAGTTATAAACTCTCAGATCTCCAATTAATTTTTTTTCTGTTTTTGTTCTGTAGGCTTACGCGAGATGGACACCCTGGATCATCGCGAACAGCAGTTGGACTCGGAGATTAAACGTACGAATGAGATGTGCACATGGATCAAATTATTCCAGCTAGGCCCATTGGCTAAAGCAATAAAAAAAACAGTCCTCGGTTTGTTTCACGTTGTAGCTGAAGTTTGCCATATTATCCTTATTATAATTCTTATTCTAGTCATGATTGTGCTTCTCCTTGTTAAATTATATAATTACGTTATAATCAGTGCCGTAAATTGGACGGTGCCACCGGTGCCCAGGCACAGGGCGCAGACTCTGGGGGGCGCAAGACGTAGACCAGTGAACCAGGCGATGCCATGGTAACGTCACTGGCGACGTCGCTATGGCGTCCCGGTGAGGCCCTCAGCGCCTGGTCAGTAGCGGTCATTGACTCCCTGTCAAGAAACTTGTCACATTTCATCGTTATTCTATACAAACCGCGATTGATAATCGTATTTTGCATACACGATGTGAACAGAGTATGAATTATGTCACTTCAAACTCATAAATAGTTGAAGATTATCATACGAAGACAGCGTTGCCAGATATTTTGTGCCAAATCGGGACTATGGAACCTTTTGAGTGAAAATACCGGGATTCTTCCGTCAAAAGCGACACATAGTAAGAAAACATATAAAATTTGTATTTTTATTTTTTATAGTTTAAAATATTTTGAGGTGACACCGGTGGTCATTGACTTTTTAGTCTTAGACCCAGATCCCAGAAGGATCAGACATAAGTCATAACTTACTTCACATGTTCATCCATGTTCACCTTAGGTTCTTAGTAGTGCCTCATGTAAATACTTGGTAAATACTTAAAAATTAGAATGCTTGCGTGTTTGTGGAGCTTTACGTGGGACATCTGGGCAGGTACCAGTGTAGTGCCGGGTGAGGCAAGATTTTTTTGATATCGCTTCGTTATAGCCCGGTTTTCACTATACGTCCTGTACGAGTACGCTCGGACAGAGTGCACTCGTACGAGCTAGATCGTATGGGAGCCCACTCGGATTTTGGTTTTCACACCGTTATAGGTTTTACATCCTAGTAGTAACATTTTTAACCGACTTTCAAAAAGGAGGAGGTTATATTCTCAATGCATTAAAGATGACGACAACTGATCTGTTGCTTCACGTTCCACAACTTCCTTCACACCTTCCTTCCACAACACTTCCTTGGCTTCATATAATTCTAAAAACTTCACTGTTTCCCGTTCTGTCCACTTTTTCATTAATAATTCTGCTTTGTTTTTCAAGACGCCATTTTGTTTTTATAAAATCATCCGAGTGCACTCGGAAAAATAGGACCGCGCCCGAGTTCACTTTGATCGGATGCGATCGTCCGAGTGCGCTCGGATTACCTGTTTACACAGTACGAGTAGGGTCCGAGTGGTAATCCGAGTGCACTCGGTCCGAGCGTACTCCTATAGTGAAAACCGGGCTTATAGAATCGCCGACCAAAAGGTATAAAATTGACATAAGACGAGTCGAACGTCAACGTCATATTGACGAACACTTATGTCAATTCCATAGATTTTGATCGGCGATTCTATAACAAAGCGATAATGAAAAAATCTTGGCCCAACCACACCCCCAGGTGAGAAACGTGACTAAAACTATATTTTTTCGTGGCTAGTATTTATATAGAAGTAATTTGTAGAATATTATTCTGAACTAGTTGGTATCATGTAATACAAGACTATTTTTATGGGTCAAAACTTTTGTTGTCAGTGGTTTTACGAAGGTTTGATACCTATTTGACACCAATTTTGTTTATTAGATGGATTTTGACAAAACTTTGCAGTAATGTTGGCTACATTTTATTTTCGGTTTCCGTGGGAATCCAACGGGAACCACCGCGCGTTATAAACTGAAGTGTACGGGGACGGAGTCGCAGGCAACAGTTAGTAAAGTTAGCATTTGGACCTGGTTCTATCTAGCAGCTATTTGAAAAATGTTCGCACTGTATTCTGTTAATTTTTTTGACATGGGATCAATGACCGCAACCGAGAGAATTTAGCGATTTAAGCAATTATATTATAAAAAAAAATCAAAGCAGATATGTTACTACCGCGCGCGTTTTGAAAACATAAATACGGGCCAATTGGCCCGTCTTTTATTTAGTCTGTCTCTTTTATGTAAATGGCATTTCGTATCTTTTGTTTCACTTATCTGTCAAATTTGACAATTGAATTTGAAAATTGTTCGGAAGCAATTTAAGCCGGAAAATAGTATGAACTTAACATATCTGTATTTAGTAGAATAGCATTGGATTTAATAATAGTATTCATTAATAGTATTAAGTAATGGTATTCATAATAATTAATCATATTCATTAAATCTTTATTACTATTTTTTTCAATCCGTGGTTTCAATCCCTTCGTAAACAACTTTTTACTTGACGCTATTGTCAGTTGTCACTCTAGTCGGCCGCGTTTCCACTGACGCGGAGCTGGGCGGAGACGAGCGGTGAAGAGCGGTGAAAAGGTGTCACTGTTTCCACTGAAGCGGAGTGGAGTGGAATGGAGCGAAATTGATTGAATGATTGATCTGAGGCACTGCTCTGCACCTTAATGCTCGCTGTCCTCCGCATCGCATCGCCTCGTTGTAGTTTTATCATGAATATCCGTTTAGTTCTGCTTCACCCCGCTCGTGCTGTTTCCATTGAGGCAGAGCGGAGATTTCGAGCATAGTGATTGGTCAATTCGGGCACCGCTAAGCTCCTCTCCGCCCAGCTCCGCGTCAGTGGAAACGCAGACTTAAACGTCTTTCTGGCTCTTGTAACTTGTTTCTATCTGACAATACGCCGTTAACTGCCGATGAATAAATTTCCTCGCTGGTACCTACAGTCTTTGAGAGATCATTATTCAACGTAGAGAAGTAGGTCCACGATTTCAATCTGATTTCAATTTGTGTGTCAATCTAACCAGATTTATGCCAGCATTTTTGGTCAGTAGGTACTGAAGATGCATCTCTGGCCTAAGACACGGTTCAGGCTCTGTGATTGGTTGGCTGTCAAAATTTGGACCAATCACAGAGCCGAACCGCGTCTTGAGACCGGGTTACATCTTATGTACTGACCAAAAATACGGGCCTTACACAGCATTTTGTAGCTATAATATTTATAACTTATTAGTAAACCATAGTTATGTGTGCATCAATTATTTAGAATCGTCAAAAGTAAAAACTCTATATTATTTCAGTATACATGGAAAGGAATAAGTAGGCACGGTCTCAAAGCAGCAAAAAACTCGTCCAAAAATAAATGGCACCCAGATGCGAGGGTAGCGATTGAAAACTGACGACATTTTAATCGGTCCCACTATTTGTCCAGGAGCGGGTTATTCGACAAGCTATTACTCTCTCCTCGGCCGTATTACCCTAACATCCTCGCCGAAAACTTTACGGCATGACGTTTAAAGTTTACCTAATTTTATGGAAGGAAACATTTTCGAATCTCTGGTATAATAATATCTAATATCTAGTCTGGCCCCGTGCTAAGTACCTGAAGGACTTGTGTTACGGGTACCAGACAACGGAAATATTATCTATAATAATAATAATAATAATAATAATAATAATAATAATAATAATAATAATAATAATAATATCTATGGACGCTTCACACCACGTCAGTCTGGCCCCGTGCTAAGTACCTGAAGGACTTGTGTTACGGGTACCAGACAACGGAATTATATTTAATACTTTTATACTAATACATATATTTAAGATTTTTATTATATGATACACATATTTAATATACATCCATGACCCAGGAACTTTATAAACTTTTTGTTCCGTCGGCGGGATTCGAACCCGCGACCTCCGGCTTGAGCTCAACGTGCTCACCACTGCGCCACGGAGGTCGTCGGTCGTCATATCATTATTATATTATAAAAGGCTTTGTCCTGAATGACATGAAAATGGAATCACGCTACGGCCGAAACCAGTGATTGTAGATACTTGAAATTTGGAGGGAGTATTCTCCGTATGACGTAGGCGTGTGATAAGAAGGGATTTTTAGAAATTCCTCTCCTAAGGGTGTGAAAAGGGGGGATAAAGTTAGTATGGGACAACTCGATTCCTTAGTCTGATCTGCTCGAAAATTCGCATCATTTTTTATTTGATGTATTTTATGGAAGATGTAATTCATAGTTTGTTGAAATGTATCCTTAAAAGTCGTTAAAAAGCATGAACAGTTTACAGCGCTTTACAGCGTTTAGCAGCAGCTTGCGGCGACGTAGGGAGTTAGAGACGCCAAACATTGCTTTTTGCCACAAGAGACATAATCTGTGGCAAAACTTACCGGGGTAAGTTATGGCTGTTTTACACGTAGCCTGCATGCAGGAGTAACAATAAAATAATTTTATCGTAATCAATTAGTTGTTAAATGTAAATATTAACTAGGTATATATTTGTAACAATTTATTATTATTATTATATTATTGTTTTCTTGTACTTTTGTAGAATTTAGAAAGATTGTCTTGAATGGAGGGCTTATATTAAACATTCTGTTTTGTCATCATAATATTGTTAAAAAAATATTTGGCGTTCGAAATTGAAAATTAATTATTCCTGTACAGTACCCGGCAATAAATATTGCACATCGACCTTTGGAAAGAGACATTCGGCTAATTTCGGTTTCATAGAGCGTTATCTTTGTAGCACACACCTATTTGACATTATATCAGTCGTTGTTCAAATTCAATAGAGTGCAGTCGCGTCCAGTCTAGTTAACACCCCTAAATTTGCTACAGCTGTAATTTTCCAAAAGAATTTTAAATACGTAAACATAATTTGAATACCCTTTTTTATTTTATTTTACCCGAATATAAAGCCACAACTTATAGAAAATTTGGTGTATTTTATACAAAGAATAATAAAATTGCCAAAAGAAGCAAACCTTAATTGTTTTATCAGCTCCTAATATATACCGGACTTTTTGTATTTCGTGCGTAAGAGATAACGCTCTACAAAACCGAAATTAGCCGTCACTTTCCAAAGGTCGATGTGCAATATTTATTGCCGGGTACTGTACACATGATGGACTTATTATAAAAATGTAGCCAAAGTCGCAGGTGTGATCGCAATCAAAATACTAAAGTTAGGCCTACACTAAACCTTTGATACAGCGACTTGATAACGATAATCGTTATCGTTATCGAATTGATCGAGATAAAATCGGTACAATTCATTTTACCCGAGCTTTATTTATGGCACTATCAACTTGAATAATTATCATCATCTACTTTGAAATTTATTTTTGTTTTCATGTTCATGGGTCTTGGGTTTTTTCAAAAGTTTTAAATGTGTTATTATTGTGTATCTAATATCATATAATAATAATAATATTGTTCCGAATCACATACAATATAAAGGCTCACTTCCAGATTCCCAGATTATTTTGAAGCTAACTCTGGCCGAAATATCATGCTATATTTTTAAGTGCTTTGGCTTATAGGAAAAGGCTTGGAAGACAATAGAAATATTCAAAGTTTAGGGGTCCCGTCCATAATTCATGTGAGATAGCATGCATATTGCATATTAGGGCTGAGCGTAAGATATGCGTTGCGTATGCATATTATGCGTACAGGGTCCCCGCTACCATATTATGTGCACTGTGTGCAATGCACACGAGCGCCATCTTCTAGGGGCGCCAAATCGCCATATTTAGGGGCGCCAAAACCAAGGACCCAAAAAAAGGAGCCAAAATCCTTTTTTTTTGCACACAGGCGCCAGTAGCCCCTACGGGGGCCCTGTATGCGTGCACATCTATATTTATTCTAAAGTGGATTATTGTAGATAACATTAGCCTATCAACATACAAAAAATCTGCTGGTTAGGGTGTTTTAAGGTTCAACCAAGTTTGATTGATTACAGAACCCTAAAACGGAACCCTAACCTGCTGATTTTTTTTGTATATTGATTGGTTAACGGTTATGGGAATTTCTCTGTAAGCTTGTCAGGTCCCATATAAATTTTGTCCTGGGAATTATTTTAAACATTTTCCAAAAAAATATATGTACTCTTTTAAAGAAAATTAACTTTTATTTAAGTCAGATAAGGAGGTCCACTGAATTTATGCATATATTCCGAGATATTAGCGATTCTCTTAGAAATCATGACAGGGGACTGTTAAGTGTGACAGATTTTTGTATGGGAGCCCCCCCCCCCCCCCCCAAATATTTATTTTATTTAAATTTTATTATTAATTATTAGAGTACAAATATAATTAAGTATTTTGTGAACATTTCAAGTGCCTACCTGTGGTCATTATTAATATCGAGCAAAAGAGGAAAAAAAACGCGTTTGTTGTATGGAAGCCCTCCTTAAATATTAATTTTATTTTGTTTTAGTACTTGATGTTATAATGGAAACAGAAATACATAATTTGTGAAAATTTCAGCTGCCTTGCTATAGTAGTTCTTGAGATATATCTTAGAGACAAATAGACAGACTGATGGATAGACAGACAAGTAGACAGACGTGACATAGAATCGCCCTTATATAATTTAAAAGTAACATTGTTCTACAAAATATAGAACAATCGATATTTTAGGACCATCAAAATAATATCAAAGTGTGAAATCCTTTCTATCTCTGGCTACCACTTTCAAGATTTTTCGCAAATAAAATTGTTGCTCATCTTATCAAAATGAAGCTACTCACAAAAAATTAGCTTGATAGCATTGAGATGTATGTACTAGGTATGTATTATGTATATACGTAGTACCTACTTATACCTCAATGCTTGATAGTTATAACTAATAAAAAATTGTCCTAGGGAACCCGGACCATATTGATTTGTGCTTTAACATTGTAATTTTTATTAATATGTATAGAATATGTCTTATCATCGGTGAGTTAAGGTTTTGACTTTGGTTACTATTAAAATATTTTTAAAAACTGCCTTATAGGTTATAACCATACAGAAAAACGACGCGAGCACTTTACAAAGATCGGCTTTTAGCTATTTAAATGAATAAAAGCGAAAACTGGCAACATTTTTAAAAAATCCGCTTCATATCGATATCGCTAAAGAAAAAGTACGTCTTCATAATAATTACTTACCTATATTTTACAATTTTCATTATAGAAGTCATAGTAACTTCGGGATCCAAGTCGTTGACAAATATTATTATTTATTACCTACTCACCCTTTTGGATTAGTAAATACCAATAAAGCCTGTCCTCAAATATTTATATACTATTTTAAATAAGTACTAACAACAAATTTTATCACACTCAAAAACTTAACATAAAATGTACACTTTGGATTTATGCACTTTCATTCTGTGCCATTATTATTCACGCGGAGGATATTCATTTAAAAAATTCCTCTTTCTCCCTCGCGTTGATGGGGATGCCCTAATATTTGGCGGCAATATGTCGCCGGGAGCCGTGACGTCACAATACCTACCCGGAATTTATGTGTCTAGGGGTGCCGCACGTGCTATTGATTAGGGCGACCATGGTTGAGATTATAGTCGGATATGTCTCGAAAATGACTGAAGCATGTCGTGGTTTATTGGTGGGTTAAAGATTAGCAGTCGTTCTTGGGCATGTTCTAAAGAAGACAAAAGCTTCTGTTGTAGTTGTGATGACGGGCAGATTTGGAAATGGTTGGTAAATAATATGCGACTGGATTTGATCGCGGCTTCACCGGCGTAAAAGTTCATGCTTCATGGCATACACTTTATTATTTAGAAAAAAATATTAAGGGCCTGTTTCACCGCTTCCTGATAAGGCTATCCACCACTTAACTTGACAGATGGAGTATGGAGAATCTGTCAAATAAGCCTATCGGGCACCTTATCAGGAAGCGGTGAAACAGGCCATTAAGGTTGTTAATTAAATTTGCGACAGAAGAGAGTCGAATCACAAAATTTTATACACGCTTATACGTCAAATACAAAGTTTTGTGATTTGTCTTGTAATTTTAGACCATAGATTTTCTCAATTTTGAATTAACAAGTTGCTCTCTGTTTATACTTTCCTTTGTATTTATATATATTTTATATTAGAAATCCTAATACTATTTGGTAGAATATTTAATATCGAGATACATAGTTTTATACTCTCATTAACCATGAGAGTATAAAACTATGGAGAGTTCTGAGAATATTAAAATGAGAAATACTTGTGCTGCAAGTCCTAGAAAATTGGAAATGGGTGTAACTTTGTAGTTTGTCCCGGCTACCGCATAATTGCAGACACTCTAGTTCAGTCCACCTGTCGCCAATAATAGAGATTCCTCAAAAGCATAATAAAATAGCTTGTTTATGAATTATTTTAGCTAATTTTTAAATAGTTTTTAAATCTTGGAAATAATGTAAGTAATTGTACTTATACTCGTAGTAAAGATTCGGTGGTTACATTACAATATTTATTTAATTTCGATTTTAATATAATATCTATTTTATGTAGTACAGGTTCCTTAGATTTTTTTTTATTATTATCAAAAAAATTTTCGTGAGTAGCTTGAAGTAATCGACAAGTCCTCGTTAACTACGGAACCCTAACGGAACCCTAACCAGCTGATTTTTTGTATATTTATAGGTACCTAAATAGTTATTTAATTTAAGAGTAATATTATCCTACAAATAGAACAACCTGTATTTTAGGACCATCAAATCGAAATATTAAGTCCTTTCTATCTCTGTTAGCTACTACTTTCGAGAATTTTCGCAGAGGAAATTGTTGTTAGTCTTATCAAAATGAAGCTAGTCACGAAAAATTAGCATAGTACAACTTTGTTTTTATTTTAAAAAAAGTTGTTCTATCCCAACCTATAACTAGACTTCAAAATTATGAAGATTGAGTACAGAAATAGTTGAGTTTTAGCCGAATTCGGAAAAAGGCACCATGAGGTAGGAAAAATTATTTAATACTTTTTAGTTCATATTATAAGGATATTATTATTGTTTTTACCTTGGAAGTCGGTTTTAATTTTTTGTTAATGATGTTTGGTATGGAGATACTTTGAGTCTCGGGATAGGACAAGGGATACTTTTTATCCCGGAAAATGTATGGTTCCCACACAATAAACTTTTATGATTTTTCGCCTAAACTATTTTATCTAAGTGTTTTGATCAAAGGCATGGAGATACTAATTTTTAACCGACTTCCAAAAAGGAGGAGGTTGTATATTCGTCTGTTTATATTTTTTTTTTTGTTATGTTATGTTCAACCATAACTTCGCCGTTTATGGACCGATTTTCATGATTCTTATGTTGTTGTACAGGGTTGAATTCGAGGTTGGTACCATGTTCACAAAAGTGGTGATATGATGATGGGATCCATGAGGAATCGAGGGGACTCCTTGAAATTTATATGGGAACATATGGTGATTTCGATTTTTTCTGAAGTATTTCAGGCATATACTACCAAAAAGTAAGATTTTGCACCAGGATATACCCTGGTTCTGAAGGTACCGAACAGAACTTTTAAATCCTTATAGATACAAGTTTGAGGATTTTAGCTTTATTTAAACTACTCCAAGCAAATCCTACATTATTTCTGCTGAACATAGGCTAAATTTTATTTTGGAAAAAATAGGGTTTCGTAAGATATTTGGGTTTTTCGGACGCCAGGTGAAAAAATCAACCAGAAAAGTTACTTATTTTGCGTACGCAACCGAAACCATAGAAGATAGAACCATAAAATGTTCTAAGTATTGTAGATCTTATAAATATCTACAAAAAAGTCCGCGACACACTATACTTATCTATGTCGAGTGAGGCACAATAACCATTTTTTTATTTAAAAATCTTGAATTTTTTTGGACAACATTTAAACGCGTTTATATTTTTACTCATGCCATTAATCCTTATCAAAATAAATCATTTCATCACTAAGTACAGTTTATGTAAATAAAATTTGGTCTTTGAATGATTAAAATTGGACGTTTGGTTTTGAAATTATGGCGAAATTAAAATATTACGATAGTGGGCGTCACCAAGCGAGATGCGCTTGCGGGAGGAAGACAATCTGTGCAGTGTTCACTGTACACCCTTCGGATAATGACTGCGTCCGCGTCGTCGATATCAGTGTCGGAGTCTGTGAATTGACCTGGGAATCATTTTGCTGACCGAGTCTTTCCTGGGTAGGCTTTTTGCAGCCGTAACCGACATCCACGCGGGCGGAGCCGCGGGCGACCGCTAGTAATATGTACAACTCTAAGACAACAAGCTATAATATTATAGCCTTGTCACTTGTCGTCTCATATTATGTAACTAAAAAGGGTAAAATTATTATTTTTTAACAAAAAATTAAAACCGACTTCCAAGGTAAAAAACAAAAGCAATACTTACCTACTTATTCATAATCTAAAAAGAATCAAATAATTCTTATTCCTTATTACAGTGGCGTCTTCAGACTTCGCCTAAACCTCAACTATTTCTGTACTCAATCTTCATGCTTTTGAAGTCGGTACCAGCTTACCTTAGCGTAATTGCTATGTCAAGGATCTCAGAACTTTTCCGGGCTGGTACCGACTTCAAAAGTACGAAGATTGAGAGCACTACATATTAGATAGGAAAAATTATTTAATACTTTTTGGTTCATATTATAAGGATGCTATTAATATTGTTTTTACCTTGGAAGTCGGTTTTAATTTTTTGTTAAAAATAATAATTTCACTCTTTTTAGTTACCTAGTAGGTAAACTGTTAGTGCTAATTCAAATTGTATAAAAAATAGTTTTATATTGTCTTCACTAGATGTCACTGAGGCGCTCCTGTGTCGCGCTATCGCTTGTACGTAGAAGTTTTAACTTGTAACAGATTTCTGTTTGTAAGCAACTGACAACTCAACAGTGAGCTTGGTGTGAGCAGTGAGCATTGAATTATTGACAAGTTGACAACATAAATCATAATATTGAGTGGTAATTGATCTCGTATAATTGTTATTAAGTTGACCTCCGTCATAGTCCGCGAATTTATAAGTGATTGTCGGTGGTACTGCGTATATTCTACGTATCTTATTACAATTTGTTAAGACTGTTAAGAGTCATACGGCATATCCCAAGGCCCAAATATCAGGTAGATAGATAAATTTAAACAATACATTTAAAAAAATCTAAGTGAACACGTTCTGCAAAATGCTCGCAGCGCGGCATGCCGCATGCCCTGACATTCCGTTTAGAACTTGAATACGATGTTTACGCACGCGCCGCGCGCGCCGCCGCGACGCCGTTGCCTCTGCGGCGCCGACCGCCGCGTATATTAAACAGCCTATAATAATTGGTCTTGTTATGTACATAATTATTATTATTGTATCCATACCTATGCCTTGTACTATTATCTATTTTGTGCCATGAGACATTGGTGACCTTAACACGACATGGTAATGATGATGATGACGATGACGATGATGATGAATTTAATTGCATGGTAGCATATGCTTTCTGTTCTTAAAACAACGCCGAAACTCCCATACGTGTATCTATAAAGAGTCGGGAGTTCTCTCAGCATCTTCGAAACCATAGTATACCTTGACTCAATATTTGACTTTTTGGTAGCATATTCTTAGTACACTTCACATAAAACCAAAATCACCATATGTTTCCATATAAATTTCGAGGAGTTCCCTCGATTACTCCTGGATCCCATCATCAGGTCACCACTTTTGTGAACATGGTACCAAATTGGAGTGAAACCTAATACAACAAAACAAAAATTTCGAAAATCTGTTCTCAAACGGTGGAGTAATCGTTGAACATACAAAAAAAAAATATCCACAGCCGAACATAATATAACCTCCTCGTTTTTTGGAAGTCGGTTAAAAATTACCACACTTTTACTTATTTCTAAATCTCCTCGCTCTGTAAATTGTAATATTTAATCTGCTAATATAATATTATTGTCTGCCTATATTCATAGAAGTCAAGTCGGGTCACCAAATTTTTATAGACCCCCGTTAACGACTCGTGGACCCCCATTTATCTTCCGCGCAACGTAGACCCCCTGTCGGGATCCCGTGGACCCCTGGGGGTCCACCTGGACCACTTTAGGAATCAATGACCTAAGGTAAGGCCTAAGGTAAGGTAAGACGTAACTTAGTATAGTTTTGTTAAGAGGGGAAGAAACACAGTTTTAAATGTAGTGTACACATACATGTAGATACACATTATATTATATGAATAACTACCTGTCCTGGAAAACGTTGCTTTGCCATAATATATTTGCCATATTATTTTATTGAAGTGACTAAATAAGTATGTCATCATGGCAACGTCGATCGCTATCCCGTCGCACAAACAATGGTTGCCGTCAGTCTCAGGTTGTAATAATTTAATATTATTTATTCAACAAATGCACTTATCAATATTTAAAGTACCGAGTAGCCGATTCTCAGACAAACTGAATATGCATATAAAATTCGGTAAAAATCAGTAAAGCCGTTTCGGAGGAGTTCGTGGACTAACATTGTGACACGAGATTTATATATATATAAGATTTTATATATAAGATAAGATATAATGTGTATCTGTGGGTTTCTCAGTAGTTCACCTGCCTTGAATTTGGCTTCATAACATGCGTCCGCGGGGCATTCTTTTCTTAAACTTTAGTAGTTGATTAATGTAAGTCTCATGAGACTAAAGTTTAAATAAGTATTATCATCTGGTCTCTGGTATTGTACACTTTTCGATACAAAAGAGTGTCAAAGTACCTACAAACAACACAAAAAGTCCGGATCGGTATTGCACGCTTATCTTAAGCTAGAAAATATTTTTTATAGTCTTTTAGTCACTTTCTTTTAGAAAAGAGTCTGCTGTTAATAGTTTTTTAAAAAAGCAATAAGAATGTTAATTTTTTTTTAATGGAATACTGAATTAATGTAATGGCATTTTATGCGTTTATTGAATACCAGATTTTTGTATTTAAGTCAAGTAGACTTAAATACATTATGGTGCAGGTAGTAGCTCTAGTAACTATATTATTAGAGGTTACTAAGTTACTAGAGCTACTATGTACTATTTAGATCAGTGTTCCGCGAAAGTTGTGCCGCGGCACACTGGTGTACCGTGGCCAATAGTTGGTGTGCCACAATAAGTACATTTTGCCCACATATTCCTAGTTACAAGAACCAAAAAAGGCAACATCTTAGGACGATCGACGAAAGGAATAAGAATTGGAAACAGAGCATCGCGTAGAGTCGTAAACGCTGATTAATTTGTGGTGTATTATCAAACATTTTGATTTTTGTAGAGCTGTACCTTGAACACAAACATTTGCGGAACATTGTACTAGATAGACAAGCTGAGAATTCGCGCAAGTGGGCCAAAGCGTGGCGTTAGCTTTGAGCGTGACATATTGGTTTCTTGCAGTACTTAGCCGCAACTGCAGCCAAGCGCGTGCGCGTTTCTAATCGCCTGTCAACCCGTGACATTGCGTATAACGCGTTTCGCCTTGTTAGCGCCCATCGTCCCCTCGTCTCTTCGCCCCCTCGTCCCCTTTCATCCCCTACGTCCCCTTCGTCCCCTCCCGCCGCGCCCCCGCCAGCGTGACGGGTTGCCCAATTCGGAGGCGGCGTGAAAATACACAATAAAATATCCGACACTCGACTCTGTTTTGTTGAACTGTGAAATCAATGATATCCGTGCATTTCGATAAACAGGATTAAAACTTTGAATTCCGAAGCTGCGAAATTAGAATTACGTATTTTTTTAATGCGTAAAGGTAGGCAGGTAGTTAATGTTATTGTGCCTTTAAGGATGGTTGGCGCCAACTTACATCAACTACAACTTTAACTTTAACTATAACTATAGTGCAAAATGTCAAATCTTTGGTTAAAGTTAAATATGGCGTCCATGGACGCCACATTTAACCATAACCGATATGTATATAGTACGGGAGCCCTAGAACAATTTTTTTTGTGATTACTAACAAGCTCATTTTTTGTGAGTAGCTACATTTTGATAAGACAAACAACATTTTTATTTTCGAAAAATTTCGAAAGTGGTAGCTAACAGAGATAGAAAGCATTTCATACTTTGACTTGATGGTCCTAAAATTTGGATTTTTTTATTTGTAGGTCAAGGTTACTCTTAAATTATATAACTATTAATCTACAATATACAAAAAATCTGCTGGTTAGGGTTCCGTTTTAGGGTTCTGTAATCAACAAAACTTGGTTAACTACTGTACCCTAAAACGGAACCCTCACTAATATCTAAATTTTTCGTGAAAATTTACTATGTTTTACAGTGTTATATTTTTCCTGACGACTTTTACGGATAAAATTTTTTTCATAATGTAAATCCGTTACCTGTAGCTTGAATAAGAAAATAAACGAAACAGACATCTGTGAATTTCTCCAGTCAAAGTAAAGGTTAAAGCTAAAGCTAAAGGACGCCATATTTAACTATAACTTTAACCTTAACTTTAGCCTTAACCACGCCTCGGGCACAATCCACCCTAAATATACCCGATTATTGTACTGATAGTAAAGTGGAATCGGAGATAGCGGTCCTATGTAATTTGGTCAGTTTAGGTCAAGCTCAGCCTACACACAGATCACTACTGACATCCTACTTTGACTTGATTTATCTCGATTCTCGACCAAATAATAATTATGTCATGTTCGTGATCGGTGGATCACGAACATGACATTATTATTTGGTTTACTATCGAAAAAAGTGATTCAAATGGTGATTTGAATCACTTTTTTCGATAGTAAACCAATTTTGTTGATTTGATTTGAACATTCATTTTCTTTGAATTTAATCACGATATTCCTATTTAAATAAAAGAGTCTCATTTTATCGTTAGAGAAGCGTGTCACCTAGCAATCCTTTTTGTAAAGCTTTACTAAACCTTAGATCTTGTTATTAGCATGGAAATTAGATTTTTTTTAATCTTTACTTGTTTAATATTTCAGGTAACTTCTACAGTCTATCAAGTCCATTATTTTACCTACTTACTAAACAGCATTTAAAAAACCTATTTACGTTCGTTACCTCATGAGATGAATTGTTGTTGTTATTCCTGTTAACGCGCGGAGACCGCACATTTTTCCGGGATAAAAGTTAAGATAATAGTATCCTATGTTCTTTCCGGGTCTCAAAGTATGTATCTCCAAACCCAGCAAAGACGGTTCAGCGGCTTGGGCGTTAAGAGATAACAGATACTTTCGCATTTATAATATAAGTGTGGATAGTTTCAGGTCTCAAAATGACCACTTGATACCCTATGGGGTAGGGTATAGGTTAGGGGTCACCAATTAGTTTTACTCGGGGTCCATTTTAAAAAATGAAATGACCTTCGCGGTTCGTACATTTTATTAAAAAAAAAAATACGAAAATTACAAAGTCCAAAGGTATTTATTTACATTTCAATGATAAAAGTGACAATTTTTGTTGCTAATTATTATCTGTATGAAAATTTGGAGTGAAATTGGTGCAAGCTCGCAATAGTCGAGAGCCGAGACCGATTTTTTTAACAAAGTTCATCTTCGAAAATGCTTGATCCGCACACAATTGGTCGGCGGTCCGGATGCGGACCGCGGTCCACCATTTGGTGACCCCTGGTATCCATACTAATATTATAAATGCGAAAGTGTGACTGTCTGTCTGTCTGTCTGTCTGTTACCTCTTCACGCTCAAACCGCTGAACCGATTTCGCTGAAATTTGGCATGGAGATACTTTGAGTCCCGGGAAAGGACATAGGATACTTTTTATCCCGAAAAAATGTACGGTTCCCGCGCGATAAACGAATTTTGGCGCAACGAAGTTGCGGGCGTCATCTAGTAGGTTATAAACAATAACCTCTTTTCCATCATCGAGTAAAAATGACACTCGTTAACAACTTAAAACACTTGCTAAACGACATTTTTATTGTCATTGATATGGTCTTAATTAATTATGTTCCTCCCCGCAAATGGTATTATTATATGGCAATATGTCTTCAATAGGGTATTGTTATGCACCCTGATCGTCCCCCAGAACACGTGCAGTATGGGGTAGTAGCGCATAATTAATCGCTATTGGTATAAATTATGTTTGATATGTCACTTATTTCTGGACCTAGGTCATTCGTGTAGAGAGGTACTGTTTACTGCAACTATACGATATTTTGGAATCGTATATCCTAGGAGTAGTACGTTTTGAATAGTTCTTTGCGCACAGAGAAAGTTTTAATAATTTGTCGTGTCTATCTAGATGCTATTCTAGTTAGTTCTAGTAGGTCATGTACCTGTACTAAATTATCATTCGAAAAATATACAATTCATTTACATTTTTGACCATAAGAATGTTATAGATTAGAATAGCGTTTGAGTTTCCAATCATTATTGTACTGTTCACTTTTTCCAAATATAACTACGGAACCCTAAAAAAGTACAATAAAATGCCGCGGCTGCAGTTAGTAACAGTTGCAGACTGAGTTTTATGAAAAAATTCAATGTTGGCAGCCAACGTAGTGGTACGAAATATGGAAATCCACTGACGTCTTCAATTATTTCAAATGTCGATGTCGGCCTACCGTTATCGTGGGAGCAAGCGTCTGCATACGATTCCCTACACTCAGCTTTCCTATATAACTGATACGAAAAAAAAATATCGTGCTGTGCTTTTATATTTGCCACGGAAGATTATTTGATTATCTAAAGGTGCTAACTCCCCGCGAGCATTTACAGGTAATGTAATATTTTAGATTGAACGTTGAGCATATTACAATACTACCTCCCTGTAGTAAATTTACTACAAAATATTTAAATATCTAAATGTTGTAGTAAATTTAATATTTATTTATATATTTTTTAGTGTTTTACTCTATTTATTAGTGTTTAAATATTTAGTAGTAAATTTGGTAAAAAAAAATTATGCACAAAAATATTTTTTTTAGTGTTTTAATATTTTGAAGTTAATTTTTGTTCAGGAACCTAGGTAATTACCATTTTAAGCTGAAAAATAACTCAAACATGTTAAATATTTTCGTATGACAAAATGATTTTGGTATAACGTATGTATGAGAATTTCGAGGGTAGCCCGGCCCCTTAAACTGTATAGCTGTGATATTTGTTTAGATTTTAAACGTAAAAATATTAACGTTATCTTCTTAAGATCTAAATAAATAAAACAATCGGTCTTCCTCCAACACAGAGGTGTGATAAGTTATGATCTCTCCGAGAACGCGTTCATTGTGCGTGGAGGGTGGGGTTCGTATTTCACAATTAAATTTTTCTGGCGCGATCTTGCTGTACGCTGAGTTACGCGCCCGCGCGTTGGGGAGGAAGCGAGAGGTTCCCAAACTGTTTTTATATTTTTTTTATTCTGGGTGTAACAAAAGTAAGTTAAAATACTTTAGGTTGTGTATGTCCCCCTATAATATAGAGTTCACTGCAAAAGTGAAAGAATTTTTTTTTTACTTTTCTACTGCAATGTCCATGACGCCCAGGCGCTTGCCCATACAAGTCACAAAAAATTTGCTCTTTCAGCGCTGCTACTTTCACGATGAACTCTAAATAAGGTACACATACAAATTCAAAATTTTGTTTTGTTACACCTTGTAGATGTTATAATAAATTCAAATCTGTAGGGCAAGGAACTTTGTAGCGTCCTATAAATGTTTTCCCGTTTCAATGTTTTTTGATTTTTATTAAAGTTTTATAACGTTAGTAAGTAAAAATAATAGAAAATAATAATATCTATAGACTTACCAGTTAAAGCGCGACTCTCGTAGCATACTAAATGTATGCTACGAGAGTCACGCTTAAGTGGTCAGTGTATCTACCTATATACTCTCGCTACTAAGCCATTCATAAAATTTGTTGAATTGCAAGAAAAGTAGTTACATTATTTTGTAAGCTGTATGTGCTGGTAGTTTTATAGCGAACAATAGAATTTTCGTAGCTATAACGTAAACAAATAAAAATATAGTTTTGGTTCTATTGCATGTCACTTGTTATTTTTTTGTTGTTATAATTATTTTCAATTTAAGTTGTTCCGTTATTGTTAATCATGATTCTAATAAAAGAATTGCTAGAATTTGAAATTGCCGCCTTTTTCAGTCATAATACCTTGTAGTCATTTTAATAACACTAAAATAAAAAATGTAAGTTGTCACTTCCGAGTTCCTCTCTGTTCCGCCATTCTCTTTGTGCTGTACATATGTTCCGAGTTCGTTTCCAAGTTCTTTTCTGTAACCGGTTACACATAATAAATCAAGTTATAGTAAAAATATCGTTTAATTTCTACAAGAATAAACACAACTACCATGACTTTTTATCAGATTTCAGTGGACCCCAGGGTTGTTCCCGTACAGTTTGAGAACACTAGTCCCCCGGTTTAATATCGCAGCGACGAAACGGCGTCACGTGCAAGATACACTAACACAAGCGAGTGTGTCTGTGTGCGTGTGTGACTGACCTGGATTTTGGGGCCAAGACTCCGCACAAACATTCGAATTTGGCAGAGGCTAATCCATACTAATATTATACAGGCGAAAGTGCGTCTGTCCGTCTGTTACCTATTCACGCCCAAACTGCTGAACCGATTTAGCTGGGTATGGAGATAATT
The DNA here is from genome assembly GCA_905333045.1 of Lysandra bellargus. Lineage (NCBI taxonomy): Eukaryota > Metazoa > Arthropoda > Insecta > Lepidoptera > Lycaenidae > Lysandra > Lysandra bellargus. The sequence goes on along the minus strand of HG995319.1, from coordinate 5,738,896 downwards.
TGAGTCCCGGGGAAGGACATGGGATACTTTAATGTAGAAAAAATGTGAGGTTCCTTCGCGATAAATTAATTTTGGCGCAACGGAGTTGATGGCATCTTGTGTATAATATCTCTATCTATATGGAGGGATTTCTACCTTTTAATGTAAAACTTTAATCTAAATTAAAATATAAAACTTTGTGGTTTTGTTTTGGGCTTGGGTCTAAGGGTGCCTTTGGCCCGTTTTTCTTCAGTTTTTTTTTTATCTTTTAGCTCTTAACCTTGTATCTAATTGGTTTCTCGATAAATAAACTATTCGTGATCATTATAATTTGAAAGTTTTATAGAGAAAATTCAGAGAAACAAGAACAAAACAGCTCAACAATCTGCCTATGAATCAATTTCACTGATAGCATAAATTAAAACAAAAAGCTCTACGATGATCTGATAAAGCTCTACGGAAGGCTCAAAGCTATTGTGAGACGTTTCGATTTTATTTCATAGTTCTCGTTTCAACTTTCAAATACGGAATATGAATTGCGTTTGTACGGTTGATCAATAAAAAAAATAAACAACTGGTCTACGGAAACGCTCTATGAACTAAGTATAGGATACGTTTCCGTCGGAGCTGCGCAAAACCAATAAAATCGCTTCATTGACCTAACCTTTCTAAGCGCAGTGATTCTATTGGTTTAAAAGATCCTGAAAACGCAGCTCTAGTGGAAACGCAGTCGTAGGCTTCAGTCTCGAAACCAGCGGGAAGCGGTGCGGGAGCGGCGGCGGCGCGATTTTCGAGGCTTGTCCATCCTACTAATATTATAAAGGCGAAAGTTTGTAATAGGGTTGCTGAGGATTCCTCTTCCGCTTCCTCATAATGAGGAAGTTCCGCAATATTTTGGGTTCCTCAACCGTTACCGCATCCTCATAAATAAAAATAAAAAAATCCTCTTCCGCTATCGCTTCCTCAAAATTTAAGAGGAATTTATAAGGAAATTCACTGCGCATGCGCGTCGCGTATTCTATAATGGCAACGCAAACGCGGCACGCCAGAGCGCGAGAATTGTATCATTCACTCGTCTTTTTTTTTTTGGTGTGCGTGTGTTGTGTATGTTACTGTGTGCCGAGTGCGAGTTTTTTGTTTCAAATTCGATCGTGAACGAGTTTGGCGTTTACTAAGATTTTGTATGGTATTACTCACTGGGCTCGGCTCACTTCCGTGAGCAGGGTGGCGCTGTACAAATCCCATACAAAACCTTAGTAAACGCCAAACGCGTTCACGATCGAATGTGAAACAAAAAATTCACACTAGGCATACGAACTTCACCTTAACTGCTGGACCGATTTTAATGATTCTTTATGTGTGTGTTTCGAGAATGGTTTAGATTCATAATTTGGTCCACTGGAAAATACCATTTTAATTATTTTTTTGTGTATTGTTATGTACAGTCAGGACAGCTTTTGGGTTAGGTCCGCTAGTATTTATAATTTCCTATCATCCTATTCCTCATCCGCTTCCTCATCCACATCCTCTAAATTTTGCGCGTGACAATTCCTCTTCCTCCTCCTCTTCCTCATAATCACTTCCTCAACAACCCTAGTTTGTAAGGATGTATGTATGGATGTTTGTTACTCTTTCACGCAAAAACTGCCGAACGGATTTTAATGAAACTTTATAATAATATAGCTTATACATCAGCATAACACATAGGCTACAATTTTAACCGACTTTCAAAATGGTGGAGGTGTTATGTTCGTTTAACGATTACTCTGCCATTTGTGAACCAATTTTGAAATTTTTTCTTTTGGTATATAGGGTATCATCCCAATTTAATACCACGTTCACAAAAGTGGTACCCTGATGAAGGGATCCATTAGTAATCAAGGGAACTCCTCAAAATTTATATGAAAACATGTGGTGACTTCGGTTTCGTGAGAAGTATTCGAAGGATAATAATAATATGCTACCAACAACTAAGATTTTGCACCGAAGTACATCATGGTTCAGAAGGTGCTGAGGAAACTCCTGACTCTTTATAGATACAAGTTTGGGAGTTTCGGTGTTGTTTTAAGAACGGAAAGCAGATGCTACTATGCAAATTACATCATCATCATCATCATCACTACCATATTATACTTACCATGCATCGTCCCATGATTATATTATTATATGGTTATAGTCTTTTAGATCGAGACTCTCGAACACGTTAATCTCTGGAACAACTGGACACTGGTCCCATTTAAAAAATTATTAAAATTATTTCAGTATTAGATAGCTCATTTATCGAGGAAGACTGTAATATATTTATTATCACGCTAAGAATAATAGGACCAAAGAAACAGATGAAAATGTGGAAAAACCCCACGCTTTTATTTTGCGGGAAAATATACGGTTTTCGTAAAATTCCAAAATTACGCGGGCGAAGCCGCGCGGGACATTTAGTATAAAATATGTGCTTCCACCGGGAGCATTCGCGTGTAATGTAGCGTTATAGATTCGTCGAGCATTCATAACATTACAATACTACCAACCGACAAGCATTCGCATGTAATGTAACATTATAGATTCGACTTTGAGCATTCCGTAGCAAGTTGATTTCAAGCTGTCACTTAGCATTGTAATTTGTATGTTACAAGTTGTATCAAGATATAACACGTTGCATTATTACAAGGTGCGTATTGTAATGAGGGATAATTGATGTAATGCTCGACTCTGTAACGTTACATTACTTGAAGCGAATGCTCACGGGGAGGGAGCACCTTAAATCTATACATCGCGCCGCGCCGCCGCTCTCGCCCCGCTGCCCGCTGATTTCGAGACTGAAGCCTCATGTAGTGTCTTTAAACATTATTCCGAAGTCACACGACTCGAGTTTGGCATGATTACCCCGGTGTTGATTTTGACTTAATTTTTAAGGTAGCCTGACTTCGAAACCACTAGAGCGATTTAAATAAAATTTGAGAATACAATGCGGGGAAGGAAATCGGCTACTTTAATTGCATTCTACGAGTTACTAATTGCGAGTGGGTGGCCTTAAATTTCTTTGAATGTCCTTTTTAGGAAATTCAATTTTAAGGAATTAGGACGACGACCAGAAAAATAGAATAGCAGCTATGATCTATTTTATTATATTTACAGTGGCATAATAATATGTTATTGAGAAGAACGAAAACATAATTACTATCGAAGCTATCAAGGGTGGACGGACGGACGAACAGACGGACGGATAGAGCGAAAGAATAAGGTTTCCTAGTGGTTACTACGCAATTATAATTAATAAAACAAACGTGACTATAATATTGTTCTTTTATGTTCAAGAACTTCCGAAATTAAAAATCAACTATGACTGAGCTTCGCTCAGTATTCAAAAAATTAAAAAACACATAAAATGACATTTTATGAAAATGATTCCTAGCTAGATCGATTTATCACCCCCGAAACCCCCTATATACAAAATTTCATGAAAATCGTTGGAGCCGATTCCGAGATTCCAATTATATACACACACACACATATATATATATATATATATATATATATATATATATATATATATACAAGAATTGCTCCGTTTAAAGATATAAAATATCATCATCCCCAAATAATGTGTTTGTTATTTTATTTGAATGCGGCTAATCGTATTTTGTTCAATCATTTAGGTATAATCCTCTTTGTAAACAATCTTATTACTACCATAAATTACACCGTATTAACAGGGGGCCGTGCTTGTGACGGTTATTACAAAGCTATAACAGGTGTGGTAATGATTTGTAAGTTTTAAATAATTTTTATAGGATTTAAAGGGTGAATTCTTTATTGCCTCAAAATTCTGTCTGCCTGCCCCACAGGGCTCAATTACATCTACCGAGGCGAGTCAGTGCTCTCGGCCAATCAAATAAATTGCACGGTCTCGTCACATGTCGTCACTCCACTCGGTAGGTGTAATGAACGTCATAATATTTATACGTGGGAGAGCCATGCTTCGGCACGAATGGGCCGGCTCGATCGGAGAAATACCACGTTCTCACAGAAAACCGGCGTGAAACAGCGCTTGCGCTGTGTTTCGCCGAGTGACTGAGTTTACCGGAAGCCCAATCCCCTACCCTATTACCTTATTCCTTCTTAAAAGGCGGCAACGCACCTGCAGCTCTTCTGATGCTGCGAGTGTCCATGGGCGACGGAAGCTGCTTTCCATCAGGTGACCCGTTTGCTCGTTTGCCCCCTTATTTAAAAAAATATATATTAGGAGGCCGATAGGATGCAGTAGGTCTGATGACCGAACTGACGAGCCGTTTTGTATATACGTTAGATGAAAATAGCTTATTTTCGTAGCTCTCCCCAATATTGCCCGATTAGAATGTCACACGTGTGACTTTAGGGGAGGGGGCCAGGTCTCCTCATTGTTTATCTCCAAACCAACTAGCAACAGACTAGTTATAGCCACGATTAAACTACCATGGTCTTAACCAGACCAGGAGCTTAGACCCTTTCGAAAAAAAAAAATGTATATTTCTGTGTATGACACGAGTTCGGTCAGTTCGGTCTGCGGTTAGTCCGACTATATCGATCGGTGTTTATCGGCTTTAGATCTGATATAATGTTTATATTTACAATAAGGAAGAATATTAATTATATTATAGAACAATAAAGTCGAGACTTAAGGCGGACTTGCACAGATCTGAGTTAAAGTTAACTCTGAGTTAAACATCATGTCATATCTGTCACTCACCAAGTGAGTGATAGAGATGACATGATGTTTAACTCAGAGTTAACTTTAACTCAGATCTACGCAAGTCCGCCAAGAGAGATAACCCAAGAGGCCCCATACATATTTAGGTACTATACCTAGTTCAACAAAAAAAAAATTCTAAGTATGTATCCTAATGAATTAGAATAAAACATGAAAAAATAGACAAATAACAGCAAAGACATAACCTAAACATAGAGTCTTGTCTATAATATATAATTGTGCATGTTTCATAGACTGACCAAATCAATTTTTCTGATAGTGCTGAACAATTCTTCTGACCATAAAAATTTTAACATTTTTCTAACCTACATTAAAATCTAGTCACGATCTATAACCCTTTGGCCGGGATCTGTCGGCTGGATCATTAATCACTCGCCAACAAGTGCGCGGAGCGTGCCTACAGCGTCACTGGTGGTATTGTCACCATTACCCTCGCCATGGACGTAAAAGCGAGGGATGTTGCATTGCGGGTGCGATAGAAGATGCATTTATATTGGTACAGTAGTAAGAAGCTGGTTTCAAGCTAGATATATTAAAACTCTGGATAAACCAGCGCTGAATCTATTGGTACACGTATCAAAATTTTACTCTCTTCTACTACTACTCGACCACAGAGATTCAGAGAAAAGTCTGTTATAGATCTTAAAATTTAAAACAACAGAAAAAAGTTGTAGGACCTGTTTTATCACTTCCTGATAAGTGCCGGATTGGCTATCCACCACTTAACTTGACAGATAAAGTATGGAGAATCTGTCAAAAAAGTCGTGGATAGCCTATCCGACACTTTATCAGGAAGATGTGAAACAGGCCCTTAAGCTTCAAAGTATCATCAAGGAAATCGATTCCTAGGCAGTTGACGGAACTACGTCATTTTGGCCGGCTTACGTCAATTCAATGTTAGATGTGATCGGTCGGATGGGTTTGACATAATGCGACCAAATTACTTAGGTCCGCCATCTGCCTAGGAATCAACTTCTCTGTTAGTACATCTAATCAAATGTCTACTAATTAATAGTACACATCTAATAAGTAGGTATTAGATTTATAATAGAGTTCATACTAATTTAAGATTATTACATAGATAGATCATAATATATTTCTTTTGTAGTGCGGTCATCCTTCCCAATTTCACTGATTGCGAAGTGTGCAATGTCCTTGCGTATGTAACATCAACGGTATTAATGACTGTAAAAAACTACAGGGTTGTTCCTAATGTAGAGTAAGCGATGATCAACATTTTATTAGGGGATAGACGGATCACCACCGCCTATGGACACCTGCACCACAAAAGAAAAATGAAATGAACAAAAAGCTTTAACGTAGTGGTTGTGACTTGTGACTATAGTAATTTTTATTTTATTATACAAATTCGACAATAATGGAAAACATAAGTGACAGTACCCCACCAAACATCGCACAGCTGAATCGCGCACATCGTATTTTCTCAAGACGGCGTGACTTATAGACTAGCCGCATACACGCGTTTTCCACATACGATTTCCGAATTAGTTTTCCATGTTCGGAAATCGGAATGCATAGTCATCAGTATAAAATACAATAACTGGCGCACACGTTCGCTTTTTTCGAATTTACAATAACGAACACGGAAATCGAATTCTGAAATCGAATACGGAAAACATAATATGTATGCGGCCAGCCAAAAACGTGTCCATGAAATGATAGCAGTGGGCTCAAGCATATCCCCATAACATATATGACGAAACAACATTTGTCGGATCACCTAGTACCATTATGGCCAGTTTACATTATTCCAAGCCAGTGATCCAATCTAGCGCTGGATTGCTACTGGAATCATGTAAACGGCCATTGGAATGAATTGAAATGCAATTACTGAATTGATGGACTGTCATTCCAATGCATTCCAGTGCCCGTTTACATTATTCCAGTATAAAACAGCGCTGGATTGGAATAATGTAAGCCCACTATTATAATTTCCTCGACTGTCAAAACTATCTGTTGTTAGCAGATGTGGATAATCAGATTACGGACGGCGTGCCGAGTGATCGCTCCACCGGCTTTGCCACATGCTGTTACGTCGGCTTACGACGCACAGACGCTAAATTAATATCATTATATTATATATCTTCTTATATATAAAATTCTCGTGTCACAATGTTGGTCAGCGAACTCCTCCGAAACGGCTTTACTGATTTTTACCAAATTTTATATGCATATTCAGTAGGTCTGAGAATCGGCTATTGGGTACTTTATATTATATTGATAAGTGCATTTATTGAATAAATAATAGTAAGTATTACAACCTGAGACTGACGGCAACCATTGTTTGTGCGACGGGATAGCGATCGACGTTGCCAAATGCCATGGCGATATACTTATTTAGTCACTTCAATAAAATAATATGGGCGAAATACTTATTGGTTATTAATATGGCAAAGCAACGTTTGCCGGGACAGCTAGTATTTTATAATAGTCTCATGTCTTACTGCTGCACTCAGAATGGAACATTACTATGTATAATGTAACTAATTTAAAATCTTGACATAATTGAAAACTTGAGTGCAAGAACACGATAACTAACAATTTGGAACATTACTAATTCTATTCCTTAAATTGTATAAACCTTTAAACTCATCTACTTCACCACCTGACTAATATACCTACCTGGATATTAGTCAGGTGTGTGTAATCCAGTTTTTTAGTTTCATTTTTCCAGCCCTAATGCCTCTATTTATGCAAAAAAAAACTCACGTCTTCAATTATTAACCTCATGCATTATCTGTCAAAATCTTCATTAAATTGAAGGTTAATCTTAATTATTAATGTCTCTGAGTGCAAAAGTTACTAAGTAAAGTCCTCTGAAAAGATCAATTTAGATGAAAATGTGCTTGTCGGATAGGTCTGAGATTTACATATTATTTTTCATACGCGAAATAACGTTGGTATACAATAATAATATGACAAAATAGCGTTTGCCGGTTTAGGTAATAAATTATTAAAATACAAAAAGAAAGGTGTCTTTTTAATTAAGCTAGATTTCATGCAGCTAATATTCTCATCTTCTCAAAGGTAAATGCGGCTACGAGCTACGTCGAGGCTTCGTAGCGCCGTAGCCAGCTACAGAGATATTATGTAGCGTCAAAGAACATAATATTATAGTAGAGGAGGGGAGGGTGCTATTTTTGTAGTCACTCGAGCGTCATGGAGACCTAGTAGGTTTTGTACATTAGGTAAAGCTGATAAAAAATAATAACAGCGTTTTTTTTATTTTAGCGGTGAGTTCAGAAACTGCAGCCATTTTAAAGTTTTGAAAAAGAAAATATATTCAGAAAATTGCTTATTTAGGTAAATTATAAATATATTTAAGACAACAAGGACTAAATCATTTAGTTTACAGCAAAATAAAATATCTGCGAAGCTTAGTTAAGAAAACATGAAGCTTTATTTTTTCATATTTAAAATGTCCCTACAGGCTTACCTAAACTTTGAATCGTCAGTACTTTATATGGAAGCTTATTTGGGGTATACTAAACATATGATCTTAATCTGACAGATCCGACGACATTTCAATATTCAAAAAAAAAAAAAATTTTTACCCACCGCGTGAGAAATCTGATTTCTATACCATGATAACTAGACACATGTGGGAAGCCTATGCAAGCTTAATCTGACACGCTCGAGCTACTCCCGAAATCCCCTCTTCCCCTCTCCAACTAATAAAGTCCCGACGAATAATAACAACAACTCTGTCAAAAAACATGTTCTACAATACCTACCCAACTAGCAAAATGGTCTTAGGAATAGCAGCTTATAATGCAAGAAGTCCGTCAAAAGCCACAGAATAATAGTTTTGATTGATGTATGTTGGCTTATTATTGCACTTTGAAATGCTAATCTAAGCAAAGTCCTAAAGTAGCACGATATGAGACTCTAGCTCTATGTCAAGTACATAAGTATAAATAAAATCATAACCAAGACTAACACATCTCTAGAAAAATGCGTTGTGAGGATGCGTACAAGCCTTGTAGTCTTGGGTACGCTACTTATTGTACAAGCGATGCTAGAATTACTGAAGTAGCAAGTATCGTGGCTGTTACAGCATTAAAAACATTGAATTGGTCCCATGCTCTCATAAATGATAATTAATCCTGATAAAGTCTTGTATGTTGCGTTTTTAAAATCTTGAATAAACGCATTATGGATTTAAAAAAAAATGGACACAACTAAAGCGATGCGGTAGATTCACAAAAAAAGTTACGGCTAAATATAAAAATTTGCACAAAACGGCAAGTACAAACATTATAAACCAAGAAAAGTGCAGTGAACAATCTGGTGGTTCCGTACATTTTCTAGAACAGTAGGTATGTCTCTCATACTGTTAATTAATATTTTTAAAACTGTAGATAGAAGTAATGCTGCAATGTTACATAAGATTTATTAATAAAATATTAATAAAATATCTATTGTATATTATTTTTATAGTTTTATTTATAATATGGCAACAACAATAATTTTAAGCATAAGTAGTGTTCGCAAGGTCTTCATTGTCTATCTGAAACAAATAATCCACTAAAATTATGAACTTATGACAAAGTCAGACTAGTAACCTAAGCTCATATTTATTTTAATCTTAAACGGCTTTTTGATAACATTTGCAAGGAACCCCAATTTAACATGGTTTCAAACTGTCACACTCTAAATCGGAGCATAAGTCCTACAATAGCATAACGTCGGACTTTACATCTTATAATAGTTTTGTATCAGTTTGTATATAAAAAAATATATTTAATTAAAATAACAAGGGGGCATTGAAAATACACCATATAAACACATATATATCAACGAAAAACTTACCTTCACACTTAAAGCTGGGCATGAGGTCGCAGTCAGGCCAAATCACTATTATTTTAATGGCGTTATATACCTATTGCTTATAATATAATTTGTTATAAATTGACAAACACGCGTGACGCACACACGGAGTTTTGTGCAAATCTATTAGTCTCATAACGATTCTAGTTTAGCAGTACTGAAGATATATAGCACGATATAGTGTGTTTTGAAGATCAAATTAAGAGTAATTAGCATTTTTCCTGATCTGTACAAAACAAATTCAAAACCAAAGATCCTGAATTTGTGCCCAAACGCGGTTTTAAGGTAGTCTATGTGACTGTTCTAAGTCTACTTCATAAAGCTTCAAGTCTTCACAAAAACGCAAATCTGACTTAATCAGAACCAAATTTTGCTAGTTGGGTACTTGACAAAAATGTGTACCTAATTTCAATACATTTTCAATATTTAGGTGGCCTTGAGTGGTATCAGGCTGACGTTACATGGTAATATTATAGAAGTTACGTTCCCTTAGTTTTTATTATCTGTAGTATAAATGCAGAAGTGTATGTATGTTTGTCTCTGTGTCTATTACCTCTTTAGATAAAAAAATATAGTTAAGAGGGCGACTAACCCAAAAAATCAAACATCGTCCTTCACTCTTCACACTCATGTCCGTCTTTCATATGCCAGGTGAAAAAGGACGACGCGGTTTCATCGCCAAATTAGTTTTTTCTCAATAACTCGATAAATATACAACATTTTAAAAATCCTCTAGGTCGGTTTCTTAATGATAGAATTTTACACAATGTGTTAAAATATTAACGCACGTTCAATGCACGGTTATGGCAATAAATGAAAAATTCTTGAAAATTAGATGCATGTTTGTGATTTTTTGTATCGAGAAATTTTTAAGGTATTGTGTTTTCGCTCAGATCGAATTCTTGGAAATATAGTGTAGTATCTAATTTTAGAAAATGAAATAATTCGGGGGTTATTTTCAAGTATAAAAATGAATTATAAAATCGAAAATTTTGGGTTAGTCGCCCCCTTAATAATATTGTTGTTTAATGTGTAAAACGACTTTTCAGATTAATTTTATTATTCAAAGAAATACTTTTTAGATGGCTGAAAATTTTTCCATTTCAAATAAAAAAAAAATTCTTACCATCATTTTATTCAAGTATATATACTTATTTCCTATTTATAATTTAAAATATTAGCGAATTAATAAGAAAAATTTAAGATTTAAAATCAGAAAGAGCACTAAAATATTAAAAATCTTATATTGGCCAATTAAAATAAAATTTTTTGTGATTAAAAATCACAGATATCACTAAAATATCACAAATCTTAATTTATACCTACAGTATCTACCGCGATTGCTTTCATAATGATTTCGAAGATGATAATTAAATATTCCAAATGCAGCGACCAATTTCATTACCATTTCATTATAAACGTTTTATTGTAATTAATAAGAAAGCGGTGATGAACTTTTTATATCTCATTCATAAGCATGAGCTAAGAGCGAGGCCACATTGCTGTGCTGCGTTGCGTTGTCGCAATGGTGACGACGTTTTATAAAATACAAGATGGCGCCCAAAAACTCCGTTGCGCCAAAGATCCTTTATCTCGCGAGAACTATACATTTTACGGGATAAAAAATATCCTATGTCTTTTCCCGGTACAAAAGTATCTCCATACAAAATTCCAGCAAAATCGGTTCAGTAGTTTGGGCATGAAGAGGTAACAGACAGACAGACAGACACACTTTCGCATTTATAATATTAACATGGATTACTGAATATAATGGAAAAAATGCACGTAAATTGCGATCAATTAGTGTTCTTTCATTGTCGTCGCACGTTGCCGTAACCATTCAATTAAACCGTTGCGTTCCGATAACAGAACGCGCCCGCCGCAACCCACCGAAGAAACGTGGCTTCACTCTAAATAGAACCTAGAACGCTTTTAGGAGCTTTAAATGCTCCAGGTTTGAAAGAGAATTTTTTAATTTCTAAAGAACCGACTCAAATGGTTTACAAAAGGCACCGAGATGTTTTGTGTGCTGTATAACTCTGAATTCTTTAGAACTTATTTTAATTTTAAGTGTTTATTAGGGCTATAAAAATCATTTAACGAAAGTTTGACAAAGAATTTACAGTATACATATTAGGTATCACACGAGCCTACTAACTTTGTAACATAATATTATACTCTAATGAGTAATGAATAATGATAGAATAATGTTGTTCAAACGGTCACCCATCCAGCGCGTCTACGGCAAACAAAACCGTATACAACTACGTCACGTTTCAGTCCCACGGTAACGAAATAAATAATTCATACGATTCGTGACTGGTAAGCCAAAGATGTCAATGTTGATCCCGACCACCGTAAAGTCATATTATAAATCCACGTAATAAAGAGAAAAGTCGCTGCAAGCGACCTACTAAGCTTTCTGACGCCCCGCTCTAAATTTCTCAATAATGCTTTGCCATTTTGAGCTCTGTTGTATCTCAATTATAAACAATTTAATAATACACCCTGCCCCGCCACAATGCACTTTAAATAAATGCAGTAAAGTCTTTTGTTGATCGTCTACAACCATCGTCTAATGCCCTGGTAAATGCTGCTATAATAGGGTGACCATATTCAAATGCGATTTTTAATTGAAAACTGAACTGAAGTCGTGTTGCAATAAAATTCCTCCGATACATTTTCAGTAAAATATTATAACAGAAAAAATATTTTCAGTAGTGCCTCTGGTATTAATGAAAGCTTCGTATTCAATGAAAATATTAATAGCGCTTACTTTTGTCTCTTACGTTTCCAATTCAGAATCGAAATGTGAGTTTTAATTAAAGTTTTCGAATGTACGCAATATGAAAACTGAAAAATTATGCATTCAATATTGCCATCGCAATGTATTGGGGATTTTAGTGATAAGCTATTTCGTTTTTATTCTTACAGTTAGTTCAGTTTTTATCTCAATAATGTAGGATAGGTATATCAGGTCTGGCAATAAAATGTTTTCGTTATTAATTTCCTATTACAGATAATTTTGCAGAAATTCAACCACTTCAATAGAGAGCTACCAAAATTTTACTGTCAAAGCAAAATAAATTTGTTTCTAACGTTTTTGTGAAACAGCACTGCAAAGGTCTGATTGTAAACTGAAGTGTGCCAGCGACAAAGCCAAAAGCCAGCAATTCATGTAGCGATTTCGACGACTTTATGCGAAAAAAGGAATTCCATTCGTAAATTTAATATTTTATTTAACTGAAAGAGAACAGTAAAAGTTTAACTGAAAGAGAGAAGTTATAATAAAAGGTTGGGGGAAAAGTCTTTTCGCATTATAGTATGTAATTAATAATTATGTATGAACTTGTCATAAAATCTTTTGGGCTATACCATTTGTATCTGGCTGATTTTGGTATCATTAAAAAGTTTTTATTTTACAGAAGAAAATTCCAAATTCAAATTAGGTAAATGTGAGATTTTAATTTGTTTTCCTTATTGTTAAAATGAGTGATTTTAATGAAGAAAATAGATACATTTAATTTTTATTTTTATTTTTATAAAGAAGGCAGGTCGCTATAGCCCTGACGTCACTGCGACCCATGAGGATCTATTGTGACTCCTTCGGAGTAATCGGAGAATCATTCCCATCCCAATACTTCTCATAAATTGAACGATATTGTTGGGGTTGGTGCCACAAATTCCCTCTGTGGATGAATATTCGTGGCGACCAAGGTGCCTGTTCCTGCTCTGTAGTAGAGCAGGACAGTCGAGGAGTAGGTGAATAGGTGTTTCATCCTCCTCTTCACAGAATCTGCAAGTCGTCATGCTACAAATACCCATTCTGTTTTGGTGTTTGTTGAGCTTGCAGTACCCAGTTAGGCTTCTGGAAAGGATTCTTAATTGGTTCCTACCCAAGGTGAGCACTAATTCTGATAGTTTCTTGTTGAAGCCAGGAATAATTAGTGTCTTGGAGTGTTCAAGGCCAGGGGTCACAGCCCATTGCTTCCTGCATAGTCTGTGACCCCATTCCTTGAGCACTTGCTTTGTGGTACTGGAAGGTATACCATAGACTGGTTCTGGGTCATATATGAGACTCTCAGCCCTAAGCTAGCCAGTTCGTCAGCGGTTTCATTGCCGGGGACGTTACTGTGTCCCGGGACTCATTCTAGGCGGATGTTGTTGTGCCTTCCCAGCATGTTTAACGTCTCAATGCATTCCAAAACTAATTTGGACGAGACTTCTGCGGCAGTCAGTGCTTTGTGTGCAGCTTGACTATCGGAGAAGATAAAAACGTTCTTATTAACTAGGGCCATCTCCAGGCTTTCTAGTGAACAATCGAGGATAGTGAAGACACCTGACAGCTGACAGACAGCAGACAGCCTGAAACGCGGTCGCAAACTCCCTCAAATAGGCGTATTTGCCCTTTGGTGGCCTGCCCCCGTAGAATCCGGTTCCCGCACGGTTGTCTTTCTTTGACCCATCGATTGGGATTTTTCTTTCCCAGTCCTCCCTGGAAGGTATGAAAACCTGGTATTGCTTCGAAAAGCTATGCACCTTGATCATGGCATCTGATGGCATGGCCATGACAGGTGATTCACTGAGAGACTGTTCCAGCTGTCGAAATGGGGTGGAGGCCCAATTCATCCTGCCCGCCGTCCTGGCCATGAGAGCCATCCAGCCTCCATCTGAACAAGCAGAGGAAGCGGAGTTAAGTTGATCAGGGCCTTGAGGGAAGCGGTGGGTGTTGACTGTTGACGAGAGTCCACCCGTGATTATTATTAGACATGTCAGTCTTTGTACGCTGTTAAGACTTTTATTACAGTTTACTTGTTCAGCCTTTTTATGCCACACTACGCAGCCATATGTGGTAATCGGTCTCACTACGGCTGTATATAGCCATAGCATTGCCTTTGGCCGAATACCCCATTTAGAGCTGACAAGCTTCCAACAGGAACCCAGAGCACATCTAGCCTTTTTCGTAATATATTCGATGTGCTTATTTCAAGTGAGTGCTTTGTCTAGGATTACTCCTGGATATTTGACATCACCCGCAAACTTAATAGTTTTCCCGAAGAGTGTTGGGGACTCCTCTAGTCGCCCTGTTATGGACAAAACTGATGCCATTTTTGAAAAAGTGGAGAAAGATCGGCATATTATTAGTTACGATGTAGCTGAAGAACTGGAGATTGACAAAACGGTTTTGGCGCATTTGAAAAAAGCTGGGTACATAAAAAAGCTCGATATTTGGGTGCCTCATGAGCTCACTGAAAGAAACCTAATGAACCACAGGGTTCATTGGTCACAAATGAGTACACACTCATGTGTGTTTTTGGCAGTTTGGCTGGGAGGTGTTAATGCATCCGCCGTATAGTCCTGACCTTGCACCTTCAGATTTCCACCTGTTTTGGTCGCTGCAGAATTCCTTAGGCAGTGTCAGGTTGACAACAAAAGAGGACTGCCAAAACCACTTGTCGCAGTTTTTTCATCAGAAGCCCCAACATTTTTATATTTTTATAGCAATTGGATCATCCCTACCAACAAGATGGCAAAAAGTTATCTAACAAAATTGCTATAAAAATACTTCAAAATTTCGAGTGAAATACGAATTGCCCTGATATATTATATTTTGTTAAATTCACGTCAGTTTGAAATTTTCCGTGAATAATATTTTATTGAAAAGGACATATCAGAACAGCATCAAAATCAATCAGCAAATCGACAAAACGAATTCATAGAAGCTGCATTATGGCGAAACGTTAAATTCCACGAAAAACATACATTATGTGTATCCTAGTGACGCGTGTCGCGCTGTCACGCGTCTTTAAGCCCGCGCATACGCCGCGCGCCACTAAACGTCACCCAGGCGAATGATAAGCCCGATGTTTGCGCCCGGCCTTATTGCCCGTGGGATGTTCCCTGGGCCCGGCTTCACAATAAACATCATTGTGGAAAACAATATTTTTCCCCAATCCGCGATGTTTGCGCGCTGATTGGAAACTATTTACAAAGTGCCGATACAATGAAAGATTTATTTGTTTTCGGGGCTCGCTCTACATTTTCTCACCTAGAGAAATAAAAGCTGTTTTTGTTAGTCAATAACTTTTGTTTACGAAGAGATCGATGAGCTGGGTCCACACCGGACGATCCGATTTTATTTCAGATTTTCGTGGGAGTAGTCTGGCTAGTCACAAAGAGGAATATAAACTACTTAACAGCTAGTCATACAACAAAATATCGCTTAATAAGACGAAACAGGATTTAATTTTTGAAACTTTTTCAATATCATAGTTTTATAAAAACTTTCATAAATTTTACTAACAGTTCATATTTTAGTTCATTCGTTTCAGTTATTTTAGGGTCTACACTGCAAACCAAACAGTTCACACGACTGCACGCCGACTGCAACTGAACTGCAATCCGACTGCGCGTTTGGTTTGCAGTTCTATTGCAGTCGTATTGCAGTCGTGTCAACTGCATTCAAACTGCACTTGAACTGCAATTTGCAGTTGGATTGCAGTTGAAATGCGGTCCGTCTGTGTAGACCCTTAACCAGGTTACCAGACTGGTAATATATATTTTCATTTCATATTTAACTTATAAGATGCTTAGGTAAAGTATTATAGTGTTCATGCAAAGCTGCAGAAAACTGTTGCAATTCGAATGTCACAAGAGTTTATCTTGCTCAAATAAATAATTTCAATTTTAATTAGAGATCAACTACGATAATATGGCGCGCCCCTCCAAAATTCAAAACGTTTGAAGTGCGTTGTCAAAACGACTTGAAGTGCGTTGTCTTGCGCGGTCGGCTAGTTATGATTAGTTGGCCAACAAATCTTGGTAATAAGTGACATTAAGTGAAATATTACGTGTACTGTGATTGGTTGAATATTTACTACATACAAACTCTTTTATAAGGATGTGACTACACACATTGAAACAGTAATTTGGAGGAGCGCGCCAAGTTATCGTAGTTGATCTCTACAACAACCGCTAATTAGTTTTTGCCATTGAAGCTATTAAGATTATGTTCTTCGAGAAATTACGTTTGCCTTTGTATGTTTTTTAAATAATAAATGTTTAAAATACCCTTGGATATTCATTTTAGTAATTAATTGGACAAATTTTTAACATTACCCAGCCAGAGTTGGGTAGACCTAGGTGAGCATGGGTAAACCCCGAGTTAAAATTTAATTTTCTTATTATTCGGACTTCACCCAAAAGACTTGGGTAATACTAAGTCAACCCGGGTACACCTAGGTTTACTCCACCTTCTAGCATTACCCGTAACATATACACTATACAGTATACAATATACAGATTAACTCCTCAATATTAATCTAACCTTCACGAAATGATATTTCAGCCTTCCATTTTGGAGATTTTGAGCATGTACATCAACTTTCCGGAAAGTTAAATTTTGGAAACCAAATCCAATTTTCACCTGTATAAATATTCGTAATCATAGGATTATCGGCGGTATTATCGCAATTAATAATATCTATAATCCTGTAAACAATTTCAATCGGACTGCGTAATCGTTATCTGTCCCTAAGGTAAACAGGGAAGGTAATTTCGCTCGCACACAATGATAACAATTTATAGTACTTGGACTGTATCGCCAAATGTTTTGTTCCCAGTGACGTCATGATCTTTTGGGGTTCCGTAGTTCACTTTTATGGTATTGAAACGCTAATGGCGGTGTTATCCAGTTCGTAGTCTGTGATGACTATAATATATTTATGTAAATAAAATCTATTGCAACCCAGATAGATTTTTCGATGATTTTATAAAATAACTTTGCCTGAAATGAAAGAGATTATGATAGATTTTAGATTTATGAACCCCAAAATATTTGCGTTAGACCCAAACCAAATGATTCGATTCGTAAAAAAAGTTGCCACTCTATACAAAAAAAAAAAAAAAACTTAAAATACTTACCTTTCCATTAGTTTTTACAAAAAGAACTAAGCACTTTTTTCATTGTAATTAATCAAACATCTCATACAATTATCATCAAAAGGGTGAACGTCCAGCAAAGTGTGTCAAAAGCTTGTGTCACAATATAGTCAACAGGGTGACACAAAGCAGTCAAAAGCTCAAAACAAGTGCCAATATAGATGTTATCTGCGCGGGCGCACGTTCCCACGCGAGCTCGCCCCAAGTACCTGCGTAGAGTAGTGGGGTGGATAGAAGCGACTTCGGTTTTATACCTACTTCTTATTAGGTACTTATATTATAATGTTTCATTCAGTTTTAAATTAAAGTGTTTTGACTGGATTTACTAAAACCTGGTATCAGATTCGGAAGTTTGTTTATAGAATATTGCGTTATTTAACCAATCGACTTCGTAAAATTATTTAAAAAAGATATTTTAGAAGCCGGCAATACCAATATCATAAGAATATTATTATGCCAATTTTATTAACAGCTTTTCTGTTATTCTAGCGTTGAAATACATGTTTTAAAGGCGTTGACTAGGACTATTCTATTTAAAGTCCAACGATTTTCGAAGCAAATTTAGGTAATTGGGAATACAAATCGATGACGTACAAAGCGAAGTTCGTTCAAAGGCATCTTTGATATTGCTGACTGCTATTGCACCTTCTTTTTCCATTTTGTGTACTTTTCCTGCTCTTTGCAATCGAACAGTGTTTTTGCATCCTAAATCGATGTCTGTAAAGACTAGAGTCGAAACTCGAGCAATTTTCTGTCATACGAAATCTAATAATCTGACTAGGTATTGGGAAATTGGAAATTCTAAAACGTTTATTTTGTATAGGCACTTATATTATTGTTTGTATCTCAAATACATTTTGAATAAATACTACGCACATTTTTTATAATAGTGACCATACCATATGATAATATAGCGTTAGGCATAATAGTGTCTGTCTCGTCTACTCTGTATTAAACTTTGATAATCACACCCTATTTGTAAATGCGAAATCAGTCATGATAAATCTTTGCATGAGAAATATTTGTAACAGTCGGCAGTCGGAGTTATTTGAGGACTTTTTGATTCTGATAATATAAAAAATAGTGATATCGAGATCATTAAATAGAGGGATATGTTATTATCATTATATTTATTTTGCAATGAACGTTATTAATATTTATAACATTATTTTGGCTTATTTTAAAATTTGGCCCAGAGCTACATAATATACATAAGAGTACAGTTACGATACAGGGTACAGGACAGGATATCTGTAGTGTATCTAGGTACATATAATAAGTTTCAGGCAATTAAATTTTTGTAGGAATTTTTTCCAAAAATCTAATACATACTTCAGAATTTTTTGAATTATACAAACCTTGGAACTTTTAGATCTACACATATTTTAATATAAATAATTTAACTCATAAAACTTTACCTTTTCCACCTTATTTAATTTATATTCAAATCTGACTATTAATTCATAACTTTGCACATTTGAATGCTAATAAATGTATATTTCAGACAAAGCGAGTAATGAAAGGTAAATGAAAGAGCGGTGTACAGGTTAGCCCAGGGTTTCCCAAAATGTGCGCTGCATCCTTGTGCACCGTAGAAACACAATAGACAAAACAAACCAGTAGGCCGGCTCCAAATAAACTTACGAATCGGCGCGAGTACCGCTACGCGAGTACGCGGCCTGCTGTCAGCTGCAGCAAGCATGCTACGAATGGTTGAGCAATCATTGTCAAGGCGCGTGCCCGCGCCGGCCGCGCGGCAGAAATATTATGTCAAACGTATACGCGAACACTTCAAAGTCGGCCTACTGGTCCGTTCTGTATATTGTAGTAGTAAGTAAAGAAAAAGGGGGCCGTGGCCTGTGCGTCGATCCTCCATCATTATCAGAAACAAATTATTTAAAAAAAATCCCCCTCTCTAGTCGGTGGAGCTGCCGCCATTTCTCCTTGTCCTCCGCCAGCACTTTCAGTTGTATGACATAACATTAGCAATCTCTAATAAAAATAACATAAGTACTTTTTTATCTTCCTCTACCCCTCTTTCACAGACAAATAGAAACTACAAATAGCATTGTCTATTTATTTTGACTGTATATTTTTGAATACCTAGCTAGAATAGGGCGCCGTGACAAAATAGCCGTAAAAGAAACTGGGCTGTGGGCTAAAAAAGATTGGGAGCCCCTGGGTTAGCCGTTCTGATGCTGCGCTACTTTGAAAAGGCAATAACACAACCACTCGACTATGGCTTGCCTCTATGCAAATTGAAAACTGTTTGTCTGGTATTCCAACGTAGTATGATTAGTATCGTCCTACAGTGTCCATACTAATATTATTTGTGCGTTTCTATGTCCCTTTGTAAATTCACGATGGCATTTTGATGAAATTTGGTATGGCGGCCCGGGAAAGTACCTTTTTTTTTACATGGGGAAATGCATTACGCATCCCCGGCGGATTGGGGACATCGGCCGGGGTATGTGGGACTCTCCGAGGAACTACCCACTAAAACCCCATGGTGCTCCACTCCCCGCTTAGGCAGTACGGACGCGATCAACCCACCGCAACTTTACCGACGGTTGTCTGTGCCAGACTCATCAAAACGTGCAGGCTTTTCTAGGTCGCCTCGCGAGGTAGCCTAGAAAAGCCCACATGGGGCCCGCGATGTACAGGATCACCATGCGCATCACGGCTCTCCCTGGAACTCGGTGCAATGGGCGGCGGTGTCCCCACACTGCCACCCCGAGTATCCTAGCTAAGGCAAGGCGCTGCGGCCACTCCGTGGTGCGCGTCTTCTCCGCGGCCGTCTCAAGGGATCGAGCGCCTCCCGTTCTCTCCTGCGCTCGGCCTCCTCCTTTGCAGTGATGACATCCTGGGCAAAGTCATTCACCGCCTGCCACACTACAAAATTTAAAACACTGGTATTTTTATTTTGGAAAAAAGTACAGTTGCCGAGTGATAAGTCTTTTGTTATTTTAAATACTTCTATCTAATCTTTGAGGGTTTTCGGCGCCAATTTTTTTTGGGAATTTTACAAAGTCAACTTATGAGTTTTATAAATAATTTTCATCCGACCCCTTAGTAAAATAAAAAAATGTAGACTAAAAGCGTTTTTGTAATAATATGCTAAATGTTAAAATACAATTATAGTATTTTGCAATTTTTCGCAACAATGAACAGCAAAATTAGCAATATTATTTAGGTTTAAATTAATACAAAGCGAGAATGATTGGTATGACCGAATCATGATTCATGAATATTTAGATAATGAAAATAGTGCATTGGGCGCTGTGCAATATTCCAAACAATTCAATATGAGGCATATTGTTGGTAGAGTAGAATAATAATTATGACATAAGTATACCACATTTTAGATATAATAAAACCATTTGGGGACATGCATAAAAATATTAATCCACCTAAATTTTTTTTCATCCATTTAAGAGCTACCTACGATAACGATTTTAATAAGTAACTCTATAAGATTCCCAGTCTGTTCTCACCTGATTAAGCATTTAAAATTTAAAAGTTAAAGACATTAAAAAAAAATGTAAAGACGTCTTAAAATATTTCGTCTGAAAATACTATCTATAATATGTATATACCTAGTTCTTTACCAAATAAATACTAGACTTTCCGGATTTTAAACTCTTTGAATAAAAATACTTTTTGGCGTCGAAAGTCGAAACCCAATAAATCTTTAGATGCGGTAATAAATATGAAGAGCAAAGTCTACAGAGATATTGTTTGCACTGCTGTCGTCTATCAAATTGACCACTTGGCGGCTATCACCACTTTTCCAGCCGGTCATTTCGATCCAGGCGGTCTTTCATATGAGACTCCTGTGGAGAGTGTTAGCTCACATATTGCGCAAAATTAAATCCTCTTTTATTAATTTCTAAGATCTTGCGCATTATCAGACATATTTTATATTCAGTTAGAAAGTAGAAACGGGTTTAAAGGAGGCTTGGGCGGAGTAGATCTATTAATGATCACGACAGTTCAATAAAAGTATTGACTCAAATATATATATACAAATATATAATATATTAGGATTATTCAGAAAATAATTATTATCAAAAATATTGTCTGCACCTCTAAGCACACAAAATCTCTACGTAACGTTATAATATATATTGCAGTAATAAAACTCCCGGGGAGTTTCGTAGTCTACACAAAGTAAACAAGCAATCTTTATTTAATAAAATGATTATATTTATTGCCTATTTAAAATTTAATTAATTATTTATCATTCTCCTGTCGCGGTGTTTGTTACCAATGAAACGGCTGGACAGAATTGACGAAATTTTATGTGTTATACAGGAATCAGAATCAGTCAAAATTATTTAGAACGAAATAACGTAGCAGAGTTGCTTTGCAGGATGTGTTAGATATATAAAAGCCCGATTGACAAGTCCTATATGAGAAATACTTTGAAGACTCGTATTTGACCGTGTCTAAGGATGCTGGCGGGTATTTTATTAGGGTTTAGGGGATAACCCGGCACGGGGAGTCCCCTAAGCTAACATACAGCTATTGAAGTAAAAGTCGGCTGGTGAAATTCCTTTTTTTGCAACGTGTTTGTAAATAGAAGGATTTTTAATATTGGGAACGTCTAGCGCGGAGTTAGATTAGGTTATTTGTGGATTTCTTTCTGATTTGTACTGATTTTGCTGAAAGGTATTTAGATACTTTGAGTTCCGTGAAGATATGAGATACTTTTTGACCCCAAATAATGTACAGTTCCCGCGTGATAAGCGAATTTTGGCGCAACAGAGTTGCGGTCATCTAGTAATACAATAGATTTTGAACGTGTAGCATTCGCCTTTAGTCGATACAACGGAAAATCGCAAAAATCTCGTGAATTACTAGCGGACCCAACAGCTATTGTCCTGTCATATCTATGTAAAACCGTAATTTTGTACGGAGTGTTTTTCAATTTTCTCATTCACTGCGCAATTTTATGAATTTTTTTCTCTTAATTAGAACCATCCTCGTACTTCAAGGAACGCTTGAGTCACTCTCAAGATTTAGCAATACTGCAGTCTGCATTAACGATTAATTTCTTTTAAGTATAGCGAAGTTTTGTCGGCAACGCACCTGCAGCTGTCAATGAGCGTTGTTTTCCAAGGTGGCTTTTTGGCAAAAAAAAGTCGTGTGGCACTCGGAGACTGTCGCGGTAAAGTAAAGCTATTGCATAGCATTTTTATCAACTGTTGCAATTCTGTATTATAATTCGCATACGTCGCACGCACACAAACATAGAGCCAAAGTCTGCCAAACTGAAAAGATGTTAGAGTTTTTTTTTTTATTCCAGAATTTCTTCGTGAAGCCCGCGATAAAATATGTTTTCCGATAGCTTAATAACAGTATTAAAAAAAAAAAAAGATAAAACCGACTTCAAATTTTTGTACGAAATAAAGAATTAAAATTCCCTATCTCAAAAACTACTGAACCGATTTTGATGAAACTTGCAGTATTCCCTAAGCTGAAAATACCCAGTACAATAAAAAAGGAATCACTCAATTTGGACTTGTGGTTCCGGAGATATGCGTGCACAATCATAAAAACATACATAAATTACAAAAGTGTATACTTTTGAAATTTATTTGGCACATTTGTTCAGAAGCTGTTATAGATTAACATAATATTTAACGTTACATACAAAAACTGGGCAGTTCTAGAAATATTACATACATACGCGTCGAATTGATAACCTCCTTTTTTGAAGTCGGTTAAAAATAGAGATTGGGCAACAAATATTGCTGCTCTAATAAGTATGACCAGAATCAATCGTTTGCCGCTTATCCGTGGGCTCATCAAACTGCCCTTGGGGGTGGCACGCGACGTCGCGTGGCGCGATTTAACTCAGATCTTCCCGCCTATTTCAATTCTCTAGGGGCGTTTTATTAGATGATATCGGAGTTACCTGTTACTAAACTGTTGTGGGAAAAACGTTTTAAATTGGGGAGAATGTACAGACGAGGGCGTTTTTCACGTACCTTATAGAAAAATTGAAATCCACACTAATATTAATTTAATTTATAATAATAAAGACGTGAGTGGAAGAATGGAACAAGTAACTTATCTACTTTATATCCAGCAAATATATCTGGCTACACATATACTCCATATTTTTTCTATTTAGAATAATTTTTCCGGCCCTAATGCCTTCATTTAAGCAAATAAACGGGAATTTTTTTCATGTTACTTACCTTATTCTTCCATTCACGTCTTGAATTATGCAAAAGTGTGTCTGACTGTCTATCTGTCTGTCCGATTTTGCTATTAGGATGGAGATACTTTGAGTCCCGGGAAAGTACATACTTAGGATACTTTTTATCCCGGAATCCCTGAATCCAGATGCAATATTAAGATGGCTTCTTGCATCGGGATTTTGGTATTAAAAATTCATTTTAGAACGTTAGCGGCTTTCTATTCTCCTTTTTAGATTTTAGTAATTTTACTTCATAAAAGCTGAGGGTTATATGTAATCTTCAGCTTTCGTGAAGTAAAATTATTATTAAAACTAGACTAAAAATAATAATTAAAAGACCTGTAACTTTTTAATATAGCATGTAAGCAAAAGGGTAAACATCTCAAAAGCAAGCTGACGGCTAGCTTTATGATTTTCAGCTATACGCCACGCTGTGCGCTCCCCTTTTGGTCCATTCGTGGGTTTTTTACCGCAGATTCAACCTTATGTAGTTGTCTTTAAGGGTCGTGTTGCTGGTAATCCATTCGTGGGTTTTTACGTATGAGATTGAATCTTATGTCAGTGAACTTAAGGGTCGTGTTAGGGGTAAAATGAAGCTGAATGGCTGTCAGATTAGGCCACCCCACAGTTTAGCATCACACGACGATTAAATGTTTCCATTTCGATTGACTTTTATTTATATTTAATGCTCACAATGCGCATTTAAAATTCGAAGGTGGATCCGGATTATTGCTTTTTTTCAGCGTTTGAAATTTTTAGGTTTTGATTTAGCTGGTTATCAGAACAATTATACGGCTGATTAGTGATTACTAAAAGAATAGACCAATTTATTTTGTGGAATAAATCATATTTCAAAGAAACGTTAATTCACTTATAATAATAATAACAGTTCCCAGCGGCAACAACAAAAAATGTGGTAAAGACGAGCTTCGACGCGCACGGCTCGATCAGATCAATGCCACAGCATTACAGAAAACCGGTGTGAAATATCGGTAGTTCGCCAAGTATAGAAAACGTAACTCGCAACATTTAAGTTACGATACAACTCCTCCAGTATTGCGACTTGCTTTTATATTCTATTTTATTTCTAGTTCAACGGAAAACATACAGTGATAAACAAATTAAAATTAAAGCTGATTCATTTCTAAGCACTATTTCGAATATCTTCACTCTACGACGACTGTCTCTGTCCGTCAGGTGATCAGTCCGCTCATTTCTAACACAGTTTCAGATTTCAGACGTATCGGTATATTTTTTACCGAGTAGTATCTCCTCCAATGCGTAATCTGTAACGAAAGTATTTGCCCTCTGTTTACAAAAGGGGAACACCCTGGCGTATGATAATAGGGATCAACCTAGTTTATATTATGTGGCTTCGAGATAGGGTTTAGTTTGGCGTGTCGGTGGAAAATATATTTGGTCGGCGCACGTGCTCATGATCTTAATCGACATGAGCCATGTACCACCCAGAAAAGAAAATTAAATTCCACCTGTCTCATCCTCGTGGGGTTCCTTGTTCCTTGGAACGGATACATAAAGTTAGAGAAAAACTTTAACAAAAAGTAGATACTTTAATAATAATAGTTATGTACATTCCAATTATATTATCTTCAAAAAACACCTTCAACCCGTGGCTTCCTCCCGCACGAATTTTAGAACTTTTGGACTATTTTACCTCCTAAGGGTCAATTCAGCCACTTTCTCAGAATATGTTAGAACTATTATACTATTAAAGCTTGGTAAGTACGTAGATGAATTCTATGAACCGCGTTAAGATTTTCACACGTAGGTAACTATATTAAAAAAATTGTGGGGATTTCCATATACTTAAAACCTCAAAACTAAAACTCCTTTTTTTTCACGAAATCCATACGTGAAGGCTATCTATATATAGGTCTTAAAATGGTACCTACGTACAGTTATTAATAATTATTACTTGTATTAATTATATTAGTAAAAATTTACACCTTAAAATGATTTCAGTAAATTATCTACCGCATATTATATTTTAGTAGTTAAGTTAAGTTAAAGTAATTAATCTTAAAGGTAGCAGGTTAGTAATACATAGTCATTAAGTCCTACGTCTACATCAGGCAAAGTTAGACGCGTCTAATGTCTAGATCCAAACTTAGCCTTCAAAGTTTCGAGAGAACTCTTAAAAGCGTAGTATTAGGTACTTCTACCACCAATGACTATAGTATACAGTAGTTTATATCTTCATACTAATCCGCTGAGAGGATAACAAATTGGGTAAGTTTCAGATTACTTTAGAAAAGCCACGCTGTATCGCATGCGTGGTTTTTCTATATTAAAGCGGACTTGCGCAGATCTGAGTTAAAGTTAACTCTGAGTTAAACATCATGTCATCTCTATCACTCACTTGGCGAGTGACAGATATGACATGATGTTTAACTATGAGTTAACTTTAACTCAGATCTGCGCAAGTGGGCCTAAGTGAGTTTTTAAGATACGTCGGAGTTACTCTACTGTAACATTATGACATTTATGCTACTAATTGATTTTACTAATCTATACCTAAGATTAATTAATATACTAATCTATACCGAAGAAGGTATTCTAACAATAATTAATTATTCGTAGTGATGATTCTATATACCACAAATTACTATACTGAGGAGAGTAATTTACATGCAGAATTTCTTTGATTATAAATTTGATTAAATTTGATTATAATAGTACTATCAGAAAAGTTATTCAATAGGCAAACGGTAAATGGCGTACGTGTGAAATTTTGTCGCATTATGTCAAACCTAGCCGACACGATAACCCTACAAAATGAACAATCCACCATCTACATATGAATCAATTGCTTTCTGGTACACGTAGAGTGTGACTGTAGACTCTACATGTACCATCTGAGAATTTGATGGCTGGTACCTACGTTATTTGTCCAGTTATATCAAGTCTGTTTTAGGTGTTTGCGTGTTTGAGTGCTTGACATAAACATACCAAGTTACATTGACCCACTTCTAATATCTAATATATCTATGGACGCTTCACACCACGTCAATCTGGCCCCGTGCTAGGTACCTAAAGGACTTGTGTTACGGGTACCAGACAACGGAAATATATTTAATACTTTTATACTATACATATATTTAAGATTTTTATTATATCATACACATATTTAATACAGGAGCTTTGAAAAAATTTTTGTTCCGTCGGCGGGATTGGAACCCGCGACCCCCGGCTTGAGCTGCCACACACTCTACCCATTGAGCCACAGAGGTCGTCTTCTGCTTGTGAATCAATTTCTCTGTTCTGATACTACGAGTACATTAAAGATTCACTCTTGTATTCGTAATCGCTTGTATTGGTCCATCATAACTAAAATATAGAAGTGGAAACATGATTAATATAATTCGACTCCAATTACCTTGCGCTGAAAGTCGTATATCTCGACGGGAACCGTACATTTTCGAACGTATAAAAAGTATCCTTTGTCCCTTTCCGGGACTCCCAAGTGTCTGCATACCAAAATTTTCCAAAATCGGTTTAGCGATTTATGTGTGAAGTAAAAGACAGAAAGGCAGGCGTCTGCCTGCAAGAAAGTGTGTCTGTCCAGCCCCCCAGACAAGCGGCAAGCGATTATCGTAAACGCCAACGCTAACGCCACAAAATGTATGGGATTTGGCATTAGTATTCGCTAGCGAAGCGATGACTTTAAATGTCAAACCGCATATATTTTGTTAGCGTTTACGACAATCGCTTGCCACTTGTCTACTAGGGCTGAACTTTTAGTCATTAGAGGCCATTTTACCAAATGTTTGTCTAGCCGGGAACCACCCAGTTAGTTTACCTAATCGGATTGTTTGATAAAGAAAACCAGCACAACTTTATAATTAGCACTCATTTTTTTATTTGGCAAAAATCTAAAAATTATAGTTTTTAATAAGCATACTCTTAACTAACTTCTGAATTCTTACATATTATTAGGATGGCTTCGCGGACCACTTGGAATGCCTCCAAAAACCACCAGTGGTCCGCGGACCACCGATTAAGAACCACTGGTCTAGACACACTTTCAGATTAATAATATTAGTAAGGATGCATGAAAGACCGCGAACGTCCGGTATTCATCTTTAAAACATATTTTTGCAGAACCACATAAGTTATTTTCAAAATATTATTCAAACTCCAATAAAAACCTTGAAGATTCATTGTAGTCTATACAAGTTACCCACTTTAGAAAATAATTGTGCTGTTCAATAAGTAATTGCTTTTGTATTTGCGGTTGGTTCTTCAAACATGATGACATTTTTTACAAAATTTTTGCTCAAATGCTTTATCTATTGCTCCTATACAGCGTGCTCTACAAAGATAAAAGTAGTTTAGAAACGTCAAAGCGATTTACGTGAATTTCGAGTTTTGTTCGAGTTCTTTGAATGCACAGCGACGAAAAACAAAATAGTCGAATTTAATACATCTGAGCGGCTGAAAATCATCGAATTTATGGAAATCTATTTCGTGACTATTGCAGTTGGTAGCTCTAACTCTAGGACCTAGGTGTTACCTATGTACACCTATGTGTGATTTTTAATTTCCATTAGTTGCAAATTTCTACTAGATATTTGCAGCCGAAAATCATTGAATTTGATATAGAAAATTATACATTGCTACATATTGTATTACTGCCCAACGTTTGTTTCTAAAACTTAATTTATGAGCGTATAAAACGTAAATATATTTTTGAGTTACTATCTCTGATATTTATTATAACCATATTTTTTACCAAAACAATCAAAACGTCCATTAATTAACATAACTTTTACCACATCAATTTAACCTCTTCGTTTCGACCAGTTTATGAGCACCATGTATAAGTTTCCTCTATAGCCTGTTCATCCCAGCGAAGTTGAAGTATGGAGAGCAAAAGAACACAATGGGAGCGCAGCAGGGCTATTCATGCGCACCGATAAATGAAAACACAATCATTCTACGTTATACCATGGATGCACGAAGCGGATGCGGTAATAATGTATTAATAATTTCATTGATAATGATTATTAATAATGCGGTAATAATCCGTGGTAATAATTTAGTTCATTATGATTATTCTTAATGCGTTAATAACACGTATCAATAATTCCATTTGATGTCTTATTAATGACATAAAATGGTTATTACTTTCTATGTTGAAATATGAGGTTTGTAAAAAAACAATAAATTAAAAATTATATTGAAAAAAAAATCGCGGCACAATCTCCGTACTTATTAGTAATTTTATGTTTTTAAAAGCTAAAATTAAAATAATTAAACTCAACAAATTCCTAAAAGCAGCTTGCCCCGGACTAACACGAACGAGTATAATATTAGGTAATTTTATTCTACACTAGATGACGCCTGCAACTCCGTTTAACGCGCGGAAACCGTACATTTTTTCAGGATAAAAATTATCCTATGTCCTTTCCTGGAAATCATAGTATCCTCATACCAAATTTCTGCCAAATCGGTTCAGCGGTTTGGATGTGAAGCGATAACAGACAGACAGACAGACAGACACACTTTCGCATTTATAATATTAGTATGGATATGGATTGTATTGGCTTCAGGATGATTTTACAATACTTAATATTATGATATTTTTCATTATTTTATTTTTATCTAAGGAATCAAATTGGCACCATGATATATTTTGTGTGAAAAAGTATGATTTCAGAACTCCTGTAAAGATTGACGTTCCAAAAATCTGTCCTGAATCGAAAAACTTATGACCACTAACTAATAAGTATGTAAAAAGCGTACAAAATGTTATTATAAAATATGTTATTGATAAAACAAATCACTATATTTTAAACTAAATACCGCATCCAAACTCACATCGTGTGTTTATAGACGGATGGTGAGTACTGGTTGAATGGCAGAATTGGCCCACTCCACTCACAATGGGTCTTTCACCCAGCAAGATACTACTTAACCCAACCTCACAACTGCGATGCTTAAAAAGGATTGAGTAACGGCCCCAAAAAACTAGTTATGACAATGTTTTATGTACGCTATATACTTGTGCGCTTTTAGGTATTGTAAATTGTAATTCGAATTTTGTGCGCGTATTCTGATGATGATACCAAGATGGCCGCCAAAAAAAGGGTTACTTACTAAGGTAGAACAAACAAAGAGAAACCTGTAGTTTTATGCAAATCTGTCAGTCTATTTCGCATCACTACTGTTTTCATGCAGGGTGGTCTGAACAAAAATTTTTACTCTGTCGTCTGAACTATACCTACATAAGGGCAATTTAACCATATTATACTGTTCAATAAGTTTAATAATTATATTGATACAAATAAAATAATAATATTAGGCCGGCCGCATACACACGTTTTCCGTATTAGGAAATCCAAAACGCTTGGAATCAGTAGAAAATATTATGTTTATTGTTATCACGTTCACTTTTTTCCGAACGGAACGTACCTATTCCGCACGTACGTACAAGCGGGCGCGCTAGAGCGTAAAAAATCGAACGTTTGCGATTGTCTCACGTAATTCCGAATCGAAATTCCACATTAGCAAATCGAATTCGGAAAACGTGTGTGTGCGCCTAAAACACCCAAAATTTCGTCAGACTGTTATATGTATGTTCTGAATATTGAATTATTAAAATATTGTAGAACATATTTTTGTTCTATCATCGATAGTTTCCGCAGCGCATGCGACGTTTTAGGCACTTTTTACGCCTTGGATTACCTTAGTTAAGTTTTAGTAGGGATCCCTAATCTCACCATATATCATTCAGGGTGAACGTAGCTTTCCAATGGTGAAAGAATTTTTGAAATCGGCACAGTTGTTTTTGGGTAAGTATATTCATTACAAACATACACACAAAAATACAAATCCTTCCTCTTTATTAGTATGGACATGGCCATGTTTCTGAAACATTCAATCTTTTATAGGGACGCCGCACTGAATTTTAATTCAGCCTTCGGATGGCAACAACAATCTAAATTGTTCCTCGCGACTCCTTTGAAGACATTATTGATAGTGGAAATGATTTCACTATTCTACGCTCATATTATAAATGCGAAAGGGTGTCTGTTACCTCTTCACGCCTGAACCATTGAACCAAGTTTTATAAAACTTAGAATAAAGATCAAAGTATATTTATACTAAGTTTCATAAAATTTGGTCCTGGGGCAGGAAAAAGGGTTGGTTCTTTTATCCCGGAAAATGTACGGTTAAATATATTTTATAGTAATTTTAAAAATGCCTAAATGCCTAAAAGTGCCGCATAGAGCTGTAGAAATTCAAATAAAAACATTGGCCTAGAATCTAGATAATGGACACGTTTCTTATCATCGGTACGTCACAGTAGGTAGGAAAAAAGTGACACGCTCGTTTTCATACAAATGGATCGACATGCGGTATCTAGCTTGATCTATGTCTGTGGCCCTATTATAGTATTTGTATCACTTTGTTTTGTTTCGCTCTGTGTAAAAAAATTGCCATTTGCCCCGATACCACTGTTTTTATGCAACACTGTGGCAGCTTAGTTTCTTGTTCGATCTTTTCAATTTTCTATTCTTGCTATAACCAGGCGGTAGCGGTCATTGACCTCTGTCTAAAAACTTGTCGTGTTTCATCGTTTTCTAAACAACCTACGATTGACAATGAAGTGACAGATGTTGCTAGTCTAAGAACGTTATCGTATCGTATATTCGGTTAGATTAACCTTATACTGGGTTCTTACCGAGCCTGCATACTTGCAGTAAATCGATTTAAACTCGTAAAAAGTTGGAGATTGTCATTCTAGGAGGTCACCAAGTGGTATTCAGATGAATCTAGAATAATAGTCTGTGTCTTTAATAAGAGGTAAGTTTTTGTTTTTAAGTTCACATACAGTGCGAACATTTTGCTCATCGCTCCTAGACCAGAAGTTTAAAACGTAGTGATTAAGCAGGGAACAAATTATCGGACGAACGTCCGCGGACGTTTTCATCGGATGCAGCTTGTTTCTATATGATCTAAATACAAAAACACTAAACTGTGCACATTGTTTGACATAAATCGCGGACGCGACCTTGAGCGTTCAGACGTCTGAACAGAATTTGGCTGGCCGGATGTATTCTATGGTATTCTCTTTGCTAGAAATCAATGACCACTGGTGTCATCTCGTTTCATTTTGACAATATCAAAATATAAAATTGTCAAACCAACTTAGAAGTTGGAACAGAAAAGCATTTGCCATGATATTTAAAAAACAAACTTTTGTCACATTGATAAAAAAGAGACGGGTTGCACTCCGGGAGTGCCGGTAGAAGTGAAAACTTGATTATTAACGTTGTGCATTATTTTTTTTAACCCATTTTTTATTTTTTAAATTTTTTTTTTTTTAATTAATCGAAACCCTTACAATTTTTTTAACCCATTTTTTATGAAAATCAATTTTTAAAAAATCGATTTTTTTAATTAATCGAAACCCTTACAATCAATTTAAATTTTCAACCCATTTTTCATGAAAATCGATTTTTAAATAATCGTTTTTTTTTAAATAATCGAAACCCTTACAATCGATTAAAAAATATCGACAATCGGAAAAAAACAATAGATTGTTCGATTAATCGATTTCGATGTTACAACACTACTCTCCAACCGTCTTATGGCTTTTCCAAGGTTTTTCGATCAGCACGAGAATCTGACGCAAGTTTCACAGTTTTTACCCATCCCACAAAAGTGCTTAACGCCGCTAAAGAAGTTTTCACTTCAAAAATATAGGCGAAAAGTATTAAATAACAACTTAGTTTAACTGTGTCCAATATCCACATAGAAACAATTAACATATCGACTTATCGCTGAATGTCCAATATTTATTTACCTGAATATATTTAAAATTAAATAGCTAAACTGTTGACAGTGAATAAATAGCTAAATAGTCAAATATTGCTACTAATTATTGCCTGTCAATTAATTGACTTTACACAAACTTAGCTATTTTGATCCGAAATATTTGACACAAAATAGGTATATCTTAAATCTTTAAACGAGCAATAATTCTTGTATACTTATATGCATATGTCGCAGGGAAAAGAGGATATCAGGGATTTCACGATATCCCTAGGGATATCACGAACTCCCGGTAGATGTCGAATATTTTTGTTTGTTACGTCTTCTTACTAAAAATATCTAGTGATATGTCATTTCACTAAACTAAATCTAGTGAAATGTCGGAAACGCGGATGCCACCGAATCGAGCCACTCATTTTTCTCGCTCGCTCTAGTTCCCACACGTGACACGGGCACTAGTGGGAGCGAAACAAATGCGTCGCTCGAGCTGGCGCGGCTCGTCTAGCCTGGAGACAAACATACAGACTAAAGATAATCAAAGAGCTGGAGTACCTGTAGTACCTGTGCCTGTACAAGAGCCTAACCAAACTAGAGATCGACATGCCACCTTTACAAAAAATATTCAACTTTGTCGGCCGCTTCATTTGACGTCAAAAATCAAAGGTCTGAAGTATTTGATGAAGAACCCTCAGTTGGTTTTAACTGTATGATTCAGAGATATGGTGATGCCCCCTCAGATCTGCTATAGTTGCATTACACGTGTGATAATAATAATAATAATAACTCCCACTCTGGTTTTCATGACGGTGGCCGGTTTCATTGAAACCAGGCCAAGAGTAATTTTATAGTGCCCAAGTATGTGCGCAATACACAAGAGCAATCTCTATATTCCTTTACTCGCGTAACGCGGTGGGACGGAAGACTGACACGACCGGCGAGAGATCAGGCGCAGGATCGACTTTTTACATGCCCATCTGACGCATGGATCATCTAACATCTTACTTGTCAGATTCAGATGTTAGATGATCCTATTAAAGTACCCGTGTGTATATTTTTATTCGGCGGTGTCCGCTTTTCTGACGTTTCACTAGATTTAGTTTAGTGAAATGACATATCACTAGATATTTTTAGTAAGAAGACGTAACAAACAAGAATATTCGGCATCTACCGGGAGTTCGTGATATCCCTAGGGATATCGTGAAATCCCTGACATCCTCTTTTCCCTGCGACATATATATAAGTATATAATTGGAATCTCGGAATCGACTCCAACGATTTTCATGAAATTTAGTATGTATATAGGGGGTTTCGGGGGCGATAAATCGATCTAGCTAAGAATCATTTTCAGAAAATGTCATTTTATTCGTGTTTTATCGAATACCGAGCAAATCTCGGTCAAATAGCTAGTTTTATTAAAGCGTGTATAGTAGCTCATTGGGATCACGAGTATGTAAAAGGGCTATTCGTTATTGCCCAAGATCTGCGTGGTTTGCGCATGCTATAGACAAACAAATCTTTATTGTCATAACTTAATTAACAAAATGTTTTAAAAAGTGGCAGTCCCCCAAACTAGGCGCAGCCTGTGCTATGGGGGACATCTTCGCAAACATTGCTGCAATCATGGCTTTCCATCATCGCTTGGCATAAGTACGGCGGCAGTGTTACCTGTAGGTACTGTCATTTCAGAACCTTCACTTATGTTGCCTTGGCCTTATAATAACAAAGTCGCAATAACCAAAATGTATAGTGGACTAGCTGACCCGGAAAACTTTGTTTTGCCATATAAATTATATGTATCTAGTACCTATCAATATGAAAGTAGATAAAAAGGTATTCTCAGGCCCAACGAATGAACGTATGTACCTATACACAATTTCATTAAAATCGTTTGAATCTCTTCGTTAACTTAAATTTAAAATCATAATAAGATTTAGTTGTGTAAACCTTGTGTAACTTATTCTTGTGTAAAATTCGAACTTTTCCGAACTTTTCCGCCGAAATTAGCTATAGTAACTTGGCTAAAGGCTCCGTTCACTAGGGCTTCACACGAGACGAGAGTAAGCGAGAGTAACAAAAATCCCCAAAAAATTGAGTCTCGTTCAAGTCTCGGTCTCGTCTCGTTACCAGTTGTCTCGTCTCGTAAATAATGATCTGGTGCCTTACTCTCGAAATTGATATCGATTTGATACGAGTCTGATTTCGATTTCGTTTTTGATGTCGTTGTAATGCATAGGAATTACGGAACAAAATCGTATCAAAATCGAGATGTTGCCATGGCGTCTTGTCAACGTCGTTATAGCAACGACCTTGTTATAAAGTAGTAGAAGGTTACGAAAAATCTATACTAGTCTATACTAATATTATAAATGCGAAAGTATCTCTGTCTATATATATCTGTCTGTCTGTCTGTCTCGCTTTCACGCCAAAACTACTGAACCGATTGTAATGAAATTTTGTACACAGATAGTCTAAAGCCTGAGAAAGGACATAGGCTACTTTTTAACCGGAAAAAGGGGTTGTAAGGGGGTGAAAATGCGTAAATTTATTCAAATTAAGTTAGTTCCAAAAATTTATAATAGATGGCGCCGTGCGTCTCCTACATCGCGCTATCGCTTGCTCATGCATCTTTCTATAAGACGTGGTACCTTTATTTGGCAAGTAATGGTCCATCCGACGTACCTACAAATTCAGATGTTGTGGAGGTTCCTGGAAGAGAAACCAGAAATCTCAAAAGGGTACATGCGGGCGAGCCAAGCTAAGCACGATACCAAACTCAAATGGGACCGTATAGCTGTAAGCTTAACTCCATTGGAGGTGCCATCAATCACATTAAAATGCTTGCAGATGAGTCATTTTTATTTTTTATTTAAATGAAATAAGGGGGCAAACGAGCAAACGGGTCACCTGATGGAAAGCAACTTCCGTCGCCCATGGACACTCGAAGCATCAGAAGAGCTGCAGGTGCGTTGCCGACCTTTTAAGAGGGAATAGGGTAATAGGAGAGGGTAGGGACGGGAAGGGAGGGGAATAGGGTAGGGTAGGGAAGGGAATAGGGTAGGGGATTGGGCCTCCGGTAAACTCACTCACTCAGCGAAACACAGCGCAAGCGCTGTTTCACGCCGGTTTTCTGTGAGAACGTGGTATTTCTCCGGTCGAGCCGGCCCATTCGTGCAGAAGAATGGCTCTCCCACGTTAGATTATTATGTTAAAATAATAATGAATTAATAAATATTATCAACAAAAAATGAAACAACACCACACCGATCGATACCCTAGGGATCCTAAAAACGTTTACAATACCTAACTCGGCAACAATCGATCTCGATGTCGATACCTCTGTTGCTACCGTAAAATTTGACGTTTGTAAACGATCTGTAAGTCGATTCTCAGACAATTTAGTTTGTCGCGAGCACCTAAGATTTCGATTTGGCTAATGTTTCGATGCTGATTAGTTCCAAATTGAGCCGCAGCCCGATCGTGCGCTAGCATAGCTGTCAGGAATAGCAAAATCCATTGAGGTTGAATTAGTTTCAAGCCGATCCGCAGCACGGTCGTGCGCTATTTTAGATGTCTAAAGTGACAAAAACCGTTGAAATCGAAAATCGAAATCGATATCAGTTTGGGGAGTAAGGCCCCTGTTTCTGTATAATGAAGAGAATAAGGAATATTTTTATGACTAACGTATTTAAATATGACAAAATGCAGTTTGGATGGTTACCAGATTTTATATTTTGTAAAATATATTGTTTTCGAAGTAGACCTTTACTGATTTTTCGAATAAAAACTTCAAAACAAGACTCTCGGGTTGCCCCGTATGTGGTCTCGGTATTGCCCTGGATAATATTTTCCAAAACCTCTCGTCTCGTCTCGTCTCGAAAAAGCGAGACGAGAAGACGAGACGAGAAAAATCTCGCTCTCGCGTGAAACCCTAAAATATCAGCCAACACTTTTGGCCTACATTAAGCTGCGCTCTCACAATCCATTTTGTCTCGTTTTAAACAATTTTCTCGAACAGCAAAGCTTCACGCACGAGCTTTATTTTAAATACGACCTCCAACAAAGAATAAAAAATGTTTACTCGCCCGTGTGTAATTTAAAAATACATTTTGTATTTAGAACAATTATTTATTAACGATTTTACTATCTTGAAAAATAAAATATTTATTTAACATTTTATTTTTCAGTTAAAACTTACAACAATTACCGTAGTTTTTTGTACGCTGACGATTTTTTTACACATTTATTAATATCAAAGATCGTCTTAGGCAGAGCGTAATCGAATTTTTCCAGAAAAAAAGGACAATTTGTTGGTAGCGTTTCGGCGGGTGAAATATCATAGATGTATTATTATAGGTAGGTTGGCTCATGGGTGAGGGGAGGAGTCATGGGTGAGATCGGTCTGCGATTGGCCGGAGTCGCGGTGGGGGTACGCCGGCGAAGAATCGACTGCTCCCTTCTTCACTGTATTTTTGACGGTCGCGCGGTTCGCTAGTGAGTGCTTGTAGCCGAGTTGGACAAAATGCTCGAGTTTTATACAAACATTAACCCAGGATTGATGCCGGAGATGCAGCCGCCGCTGTCCTGCGCCGGAAGAACAGGTGAGAATCGTGTAGATGGGCTAGCGAATTCTGTCCGATTATTTCAATTGTGTACCATCGAAGAAATTGATTCATAGGCAGTTCAAAGATCTATAACATTTGGTCGGGATACGTCAGTATAATGTTAGTTTCTAAAATACTAGAGTAGCAATGTCTTACAAACGATTCTCAGAAATGTGTAACCACTTGATAGCTCAAAAGACAATGTCAATTCATAATGTTATTATGTCATTATGTAGGTCAGATATGCCTGCAGGCATTTTCGAAGTGGCAACGCGTTGCTGCCGTAAACTGCCAATCTAGTTACGTTAATCATAGAATCTCATTGGTTTTAACCTGTCGGCTGGGTTTGACATAACGCAACCAAAATCAGTAGGTCCGCGACCTGCCTATGAATCAACTTCTCTGATAGTACATTCAGTCTGTTTGCTCTTTTGTTCATAGAAAACAATCCTTTATATCAATGATTCCAGTGTCTATTTTATTTTTTATTCTGTATATTCGATATGTCGTGAAATCTGTATATTCGTGTGTTTGTCATTTTCTTCAAATACAACAGTCCTATTTTAGTAATTAATCCCATCCCAAATGTTACATAATTATAAATAATATCCATGTTTAAAGTTACATATTGTTTACTTTGTTTGTTGATACTTATTTATGTACTTAATGGAAATCGGTAATAAGTCAAATGTCCTCAAATCTATTTTAAATTCGTATTTTAGCCATTTTGTTCCTGTGAACAAAATGGCTAACATACGATCATACGATTACCAATCTTATCAAAAAACATAATAGACACAAGGATAATATATAAAACAGGATTCTATCTGTAGGCATAGAGTACTGTATTATACATCCTTGTGTGTATCTTGTGTTTTTTAGGGTTCCGTAACCAAAATGGCAAAAAACAACAGACAGACATGACGAATCTATAAGGGTTCCGCCCTTATAGATTCGTCATGTCTGTCTGTCTGTCTGTCCGTATGTCACAGCCACTTTTCTCCGAATATAAGAGCTATACTATTGAAACTTGGTAAGTAGATGTAGTCTGTGAACCGCATTAAGATTTTGATACAAAAATGGAAAAATTATTAAAAATTTTAGGGGTCTCCATAGGTACAACTGAAACAAAAACATTTTTTTTTCGTCTAACCTATGCG
Organism: Lysandra bellargus; assembly: GCA_905333045.1. Classification (NCBI taxonomy): domain Eukaryota; kingdom Metazoa; phylum Arthropoda; class Insecta; order Lepidoptera; family Lycaenidae; genus Lysandra; species Lysandra bellargus. The sequence goes on along the minus strand of HG995319.1, from coordinate 5,700,607 downwards.
TAAAGGGTATCTATGGATAGGTTTTCAAAAATCATATTGAGGTTTCTAATTTCATTTTTTTCTAATCTGAATAGTTTGCGAGAGAGACTCTTCCAAAGTGGTAAAATGTGTGCCCCCCCCCTCTAACTTCTAAAGTATTATAATTCTAAAAAATATATATGATGTACATTATTATAAAAACTACCAGCGAAAATTGGTTTGAACGAGATGTAACAAGTAGTTTTTTTATACGTATAAATGGTAAACCTTAATTTAACTTTCATTAAATCAACTAAAATATAAAAATAAATCAAAAACCTTTTAATTTTATAGAAATAAACCTTATTGCTGCTGCGGAACCCTTCATGGGCGAGTCCAACTCGCACTTGGGCGGTTTTTAATAAGGTTTGTTTCTAATAATTTCAAGTTGTGTTATACTTTATGTCAGGATATGAACAGTTTCGTCTTTGTGTAGTCAGTTATATAATTTTAATGTGGTTAGTGGTTACAATTAAATGTAATTTAAGTAAGGTATAGAATAGATGATAATGCTGATAGTTGAAATTCTCGTTGTTCAAGCACTCTACATTACTAGTATTAAAGCTCTTTAAACTAGAACAATTTATCATTCGAATTTCTGTAACATTTCGTGTTTGAGGCAATTACTGTTAAGGTGCTCCCTGCAGACAGAAGACGTGAGATAACATTTTTTAACAAATTATAACAAAATACACGTTTATTTTTTGACATGTTGTAGGGTATGTTACACTATGTTATAAAATGTTATTGTGTTACACAATGTTTAGTAACGTTATAATATAACTCCTGTCTGGGAGCACCTTTAAATTAGTTTTTTGTTTTTTCACTTTGTTTACATACGATACCCTTTTAATCAATTTTCTTCGAAAACATGGACTCCATTGAGTAGGTACCTACATAATAATATCTTATTTAATAGAAGATGATTTCTTCGATTCTTTTGCGTGAAATTCGGTTTGCGCCCGCACATTGTGTCGTATTAAAACTATCCTATTCCTAGACTCAAAGTATTATATTATTATGTTTAGCTGTCTAAAGAGTTTAGACTAGTTATTAAATCAAAATCTGTTCAACTACACAAATACGACAAACAAGGATACACGTCTTATTTCCTAATTTCTGATATTAGTAGTTATAGGTATATATAAGTACTATGTATATAGATACGGATTTTATTCTAATAGGTAAAAAATATAATAATTTAATATTCACTTTAATACTTGCTCTAGGTACTCATTTATTTTATTACAAACATATTAAATATTTTAGGCATATTTATTACCTTTTAATAACCTACTTCTCTGCGATGCTCGTTAAATACAAAATGTTTGTTAAATACAAAATGAACCTTGGAAAACCGGTGAAATTTACATAGTTTTATTTCATTGTCGTAATTAATGTATTCAGATCGGGTAAATATTTACTTAAGGGCCCGTTCTTCCAAATTTACGTTTCTAGAATGAGTAATTTTTGAGGAAAGCGTCATTAAAAAAAAACAAAAAAATATATATAAGTACATGTATAGATACATCTTTTAACTAGTGACTTTTTTGGTTAGAAACATAATACAGATAATTTTACTCGATAAAAAAAATCCGAAACAATCTCGATTTTAAAAACATTTTGAGTTTTAAGAACTTACAGGGACTCAATCAAAAAACAATTTGGACAGTTCGATTACTATTAACACAACAACAGGGAAATGATTGGATACATGTTTAGTTATAATATTTTTTATCTAAGTAAAAAGGTTTTTTTCTCCTATTTCGCCCTATCACGGACGCGGCGAGCGTCGTAACCGCCACCGTACAAGGCGCGCTGATATGAATGTTATTTTAATGTCATTTACGTCGATATTCGCACTGACAGACAATCGACCTGCTAATTTAGGAAGAACGTGCCCTTAATGGTTAAATGTTTTTGCGTGCATTTATTTTTATCGGGAATTTAAAATTTTGAATTTATATATAGAATAAGGAATCAAATACAAATACAAATACAAATCTTTATTGTCATAACTTAATTAACAAAATGTTTTAAAAAGTGGCAGTCCCCTAAACTAGGCGCAGCCTGTGCTATGGGGGAATTCTTAACGAATTACAGCAAAAAATAACAGAAAATTAAATTTAAATTAACAAAAATGTTCTGGGAATCTACTGTAAACTATATCTTACAGGGCAATGAAACGCGCAAGTCACGAGATAAACCATACATTAAAATTGAAGACGTAAGTGGAAGAACCACAGTAACTAACATTTTATAACAGATCATTTTTCCCACATAATTTGAATAAACCTAACTTATCTACTTCATCATCTGGATAATGTATCTGGCTACGCATAAAATCCACAGTTTTTTTATTTCAAACATTTTTCTGGCCCTAAAGCCACCATTCATGGAAACAGCGGCAATTTTTTAAATATTATCTGGTCTTTAAAACTACGCAACTAGGGAATGCAATACCGGGATACCGGGATCCCGAAATACCGGGATCCCGCATGCATTATGCGGGACTAATACCGGTCGAAAATTTTGCGGGATCCCGCGGGACTGGCGGGATTACAAAGAAATGTGATTCATATGCGTAACTTTGCGCGCGGGGTGCGTGAACTGGCTACAGGCAGCCCGCTAAACAATTTAGCTTCAATTCACACTTTAAATGACAATTGAACTAACCAGCGTGGATGCTGAGCGAGCATTTCCAGCTGCTAGCTACCTTGTGTCGAATATCAGGAACCGTTTCGGAATCTTTGGGCACGATTTTTACCTATATTTTGAAAAAAAATTCGATAAAAGATGGACATAAAATAAGCGATTTTTTTAGTTTTTCTTACTTAATATTATTATTACGAAGCCATTTCCAAAAAAAAAAAAAGATTAGTTTTTCTTTCATTTTTTATAAAGTCTGAAGTATGGAGGTGTTAAATTAAAAATTAAACCCTTGAAAAAAGTGTCCGACAAAGTTTGTTTTATTTGAGATTCTAAGAATAAAACGGGGTCTATCAAGTAAAGTCATTATAACGATTTATTTTAAAAGTTAAAATCCACGGGATGCGGGATCCCGCAAATACCGGACCCAGCGGGATTGTTATGGTTCAATCCCGCAAATACCGGGATTAAAATTCTCTTGCGGGATTGCATTCCCTATACGCAACGGATTTTGATGATTAGATAGCCCATTTATCGAGGAAGGCTTATAGGCTATATTTTATCACGCTAAGACTATGGACTAGTCACTAGACTATGGAGGGAGCGAAGAAATAGAGGAAAATGTGGAAAAAACGGGGAAAATTATTTGAAAGGGCCAACTTGAACGTGCTAATCTCAGGAACTACTTCTACTTCAAAGGCTATCTATATTTAATCACGCTAAGACTAATAGGAGAATGTGGAAAAAAACGGGGGAAATTATTTGAAAGGGCTTATCTCGCGAACTACTGGAGCAATTTTTATGTTATTTGGCATAGATAAGAAGTAGATAGACCACGTGAAGGATCATAGGCTATAGATTTTAATCATTTTTCAGTGGCTATATATTTTATACCCGTGCGAAGCCGGGGTGGGTCGCTAGTTATAATATAAACAACTTTGAGATCGCTCGGCAAAAGTGGGAAGGGAAAGGGTGAATTTAGGTCTCTTTGGTGGGGTGAGGAGTGAGCGGGGCGGGTGCGCGCGCGAACACACGCTATTGGCAGATCAGTGATCAGACGGGTCGTTATTGGTAGATTGCGATCAGAAGTTGACATTATTGGTTATTTTACGTCATTGGTAGATATTGCACACAAGTCACTTGGTGCAATATCACTTGGCTATTATAAAGTTATGCGTGGCTTATGTCGTAGGCTCACTTGCGCCTGTTCAAGTTAAAGCTAACCCTGAATAAAATATTATATTTTTCTTGCATTCATACGAGGTATGATGAGCTAGAACACTGAGTCCAAATTACCAATACCAAAATCACAATAAACCTGAATTCATTGATGTCCTATCATTTAATTTCCCAGTAAACATTGCTATGATTTGTACTAGGAATTATAGTAGGTACACTAGACGTTCCACGCGGCTTCGTCAACGTAAATAATGAATATCACAGGAACCGTACATTTTCCCGTAAAGAAAGTAGCTTATGTTTTCTACCCAGTGGTCTACTCTATATCTGTGCGAAATCACATAATAGTCGGTCCAGTACTGAGGCGGCGCAAGGCGTGGGCGGTGTGGGCGACTGCCCACGGCCTCGCAGCCTAAGGAGCCTCGCGCCCCTTGGACCACGAGGTTTTTTAAAAGTTTTACGAGTTGAAATACTTACCTAAATATTCATAAATAAAAAGTTTTATACATTAAAATTTGGTTAAGTATCAAAAAATATTTCTCTCAACAAATCCGTTCTTTAGCATCATCCATCAGGGGCCCGCACCTAATATATTTTAGTGGGCCTCGCAAGATACATCTTTCCCACAAAAAATGTAGGTCTTGTCCCGCCACTGGTCCTGTATTTGGTGAGGTTAGCACGTCAAAACAAACTGTTCAGCTTTTTAATATAAGTATAGAGGCATAGTTGACAGATACACAGCCAAATATTTGAACTAGGCAAGCAGGCGACTGCGTGTAGGGCTTTTCCGACAAGTCTGCAGTTTTACAAAAAGTTCAATGACGCTGACTATGCTGCCTATTTGTTCGTCGTTTTAGTTGAACGGTCGATCGTACAGAACTGTTATATAGATTAATATGTTCTATCGGGAAATTTGTTTCATAGGCAGCTTTCGATAGGTAACGTATTGAATAAAAAATTGATTAATACTTCAGTCGGAATTTCCAGGAATTGCTATTGTATTCTATTGTTGTCGCGATCACCGGTGCTCGCGCGGGGCCTGAAGGATTAATTTAAAAAATAACGTTCGATTTGAAAAAAAAAAAAAGAATTAAACAATCTTTAACATTAAAACAATTGAATTGAAAACAATCAATTTAACTAATATGTAATAACTCCAAGACATTAAATGAATACTTAATTTAATTTAAAACGAGAATGACAGATTGTAATACATATTATTAATTATAGAGCCCTTGTAGTGAACTCAAATCTTTATTTATTTATTTATTTTATAGACTCCCCAACAGAACAGCATTTGTGACATTTTAAATTTGTAAGTACATAAAATCATACATAAAATACATTTATTAAATTAAAGTAATCATTAAATCGCTTAGTGCGGTCGTAAAAGAGAAATACTCTTTAGCGACGTTTCCGTAATAATTGTAAAGCGACTGCTAGGTTCGATTTTCAAACGTGTGAATTCGCTTGATTTCTGGAAATTTCTCCGTGAAGCTATGCATCGAATAGGCTTTTGTTGAAATGCAGACTATAGCTATAGCAGGCTAACTCGTATTTATCCTGCTATAGCGTACATGCCTACTTATATCTACCCCTTTATTATATCCCACATGTAGGTACCTACGCTTTAGCCTCACAAAGAGGCAGGCAGCAACAAATTGGCAGGTATACCTCCTTCCGTCTTATACCTATAATCTATATCAGTGGTCCCCAACCTTTTTTTCATGCGGGCCACAAAAATGTTTTGGTCTTGGTGTCGCGGGCCGCAACAAAAATTTTTAGGGTTAAAAAATAACATTCTTCAAAATTAACGATTTAAAAGTGGAAAAAATTTAACGACTATCACGTAGACTACGTTATTTTGCCGGTGGGCGTGAATTTCAAAATGGTTTAACATTACGCGGGCCACAAATAAAGTCCCGGCGGGCCGCGGGCCGCGGGTTTGGGATAGCGAATCTATATGCTACATTTTCAGTGTAGAATTCGACTTAACAAAGAGATATGCAGCTTCGTAAGTCTATTGTTTAAGTACTTGGAGAATGTACATACCTCAATATGAGAGATCGATGCTTCTAATCTCTATCAAGTTTGGGAAACGCGTCAAACATGATATTAATTGAAATTAAGCATATTAATAATAATTTAATCATCCCAAAAATAAAAAAGATTTTACAAAAACAGCTTTAAGTTCTACATAGAAGCAATTTCTTTTCAAGAAGACGTGAGTGGAAGAATCGAACAAGTAACATTTCGTGACATGCGGACAAGAACTCATTTTTTCCCTAATTATTTTAATAAAACTTGTAAGTTATCTACTTCATAACCTATCTAATATATCTGGCTACACATATAATCTATAGTGTTGTTTTTAAGGCGCTATATTGAAAAAACTGTCCTTTTCGACGTAATAGGTACTATAGGACCCTCAGAAATGTTACAAATCTGGTAATGATATATACAAATCTTCATAGCCTTATCTAGGTTTGAGAAGAACTAGAAACACGATTAATGTATTTTGCCTCGATACATTTAATTTTCGAAATGACCTCTTAAAAATACGAAATTTGCAGATTATTTTTAAACGAAAATAGATGTATTGTAGGAAATTAGTCTAATTAATAGACACATTTGCAACTCAAAATCGTATAGAAGCATTTTGCTTAAATGCCCCTAGTTATTTTTTAAATAATTATAATTACGTTTTTTTGCATGTTTTCCGAGCGAGCCGATAGCTTCTGGCCGCAGCGTATTCACTACTTTATAGTCATACAAAATTAGTATAAAATTGCCCTTGCGCTACAATTTATTTTCGATATAGCGCCTTAATCCATCTAAGCAAAAAAACGGGAAGTTTTTTCATGTTACTTACCTTATTCTTCCACTCACGTCTTGATTATTGTCCTGGTAATTGTCCTATTAGAGATAAATGAAACCTATTTGACGAAATTTATAAATCCTTTGAAATCGAGAAATTATTGTATTGTATGTAACTTTTTGAGAAATTATTGTATGTAACTTTTAAAACAAATGATACGAATTATTAACTAATTTCTCCGTGAAGTATCTATTGATGTAATATGGAATACATAATGAATACTATCGTATATATTATATCTCTATTTTGTGATCTTAATGATCCTCATCTTATGAGGCATGCGTATTGATTTGGTTCTGCAAAAGGCTTTCGGGCGCTCTCGACGAAGTTCCAATCAATACTTTAGCAGCGTGTAGAACAAGGCTCGGCGCAAGGGACCACAGGCGACCGCGACTGTCGCCAGTCGCCGCGACTGAATTGTTATAGCCACAAAAATCGCTTTAAGCGGGTCCCTAGACGAACGATTTTATTATGCAATATCACTTATTGTGCAATATTATTAACCGTCTAGGGTTTAATATTAATATGCTATTGTCAAATAAATTGTTCAATAATAATGCACAATAAAATTGATCGTTTAGGGGCCCGCTGAGAGAAAGCCTTAGTGTAATGAATGCTTCACATATAATAATAATCTTGATATTGAAATCGGACTTTTCTAAAATATACAGAATAATTAAAAAATGCAGATTTTTCTAATAATCCATTGAAAAACTGTGAAGAGTCAAAATACCGCCTACTGTTTCCACAGGAACTACAAATTACATATTTTATAAAAGGTTAAGTACAAATCTACGAATAATCAAAACTAAGGAAACGTAACTCCTATACTATTACCGTTTAAAATTTGGTTCCTTTCGAACTGTCATAACATAACGTTAGCCTTTATACCGCTCAAGGTCACCTAAATATTGCAAATGTATTGAAATGTGTACCTAAGGTACACTTTTTGACAAGTATTTTGGAGCATGTTTTGTTGACGGAGTTACTCTTCTTAGTTTTTATTGTTCGTAGGTACAAATAGAGAAAATGATTAACAGTCAGATGCCGAATCCATATATTATTTGGTCGGATTATGTCAAGCCCAGCCGACGAATCGCAAGTCATGACTAACAGTGACTTGACAGTTGACATGACCCTACCAAATTACCCGGTCTATTGTGGTCTAAAAAACCAGCTGTGTACGATATCGCCAAAACTCAAACTTGACCTGCTTAAAGTCTTTTACTTTGCACTAGAGCAACTCAAATTAAGCGTTTTTACGTTTGACTTTTGTGTCACTACCACATTACCTTAAAATCTAAACAGAGAAGCGTAAAGAAGTCATAAACAGACAGACATACAATGCATCTATATTTATATGGATTGGATAGATAAGACATTAGGATTCTCATCAGGAGTCATTCTTCGTAATACTTGCAAGCGTTTCAAAATAAGCGTTTTATCATAAATTCACAATTCTACTAGAAAAATAGTTTATTAGAACTATTTATCCGATACCTACCCAGAAATATAAAAATAAAGAAAATATCTTTTTAAAGAAAATTGTAAAGGAAAAATAATTTCATTTCTATTTTTGCTATAAGAATTCTTTTGTATAGGAAATAAAGTTAATAAACTCAACAAAGACTGAACACAAGTCTATTAAAAGTTAATTAAGATATTTAAAATGCTTTATAATTTTATAAAGCTACTTTTACAATGACTAATCATTGCATAAATTTATAAGTAAGTATAAGTACCTATCTTAAAATAAAAAAAAGACAAACAATCCTCAATTTGCAGCTACCATCTTTTTAATAATATTATACTAATTATTAGTAATTACTAATTAGTGTATACAGGGTTTAACAAAACTAAGTGATAATACTTTAGGGTGAGTACGTGTACCTTCTAGAGAGTTCACTGTGAAATTAGCAGCGCTGAAAGACCATTTTTTTCACTTTTGTATACGCTTTTTTTCCCTCATTTCATTCCCTCCCTTTAATCTTTAAAACTACGCAACTTATTTTGATCATTCTTTCAGTGTTAGATAGCCCATTTATCGAGGAAGGCTATATGCTATATTTTATCACGCTAAGACTAATAGGAGCGAAGAAATAGAGGAAAATGTGGAAAAAACAGGGAAAATTATTTGAAATGGCTAATTTGAACGCGCTAATCTCAGGAACTACTGGTCCGATTTGAAAAATTCTTTCAGTGTTAGACAGCCCATTTATTGAGGAAGTTTATAGGCTATATTTTATCGCGCTAATGCTAATAGAAGAAAGTGGAAAAAAAGAGGGTAAATATTTGAAAGGGCTTATCTCGCGAACTACTGGATCAATTTTTATGTTATTTGGTACAGATAAGAAGTAGACCACGAGATGGATCATAGGCTATCGATTTTTATTATTTTTTCAGTGGCTATATATTTTATTCCCGTGCGACGACGCCGGGGCGGGTCGCTAGTTTAGAATATAAAACAGATCAATTGTTGTCCTTAATTTATCCTTTTCAATAATTAAGTAATATTTTTGTTCACGACATCGCGAGATTGGTGGTCACTGTCTAATCTCATGTGCATTGCGAGCAGCAAGCAACCCGCCCCCTCACCCCTGTCCCTACCTAAGGCGCGGCCAACTAGTTCCGCGCGGACTAATACTTATCCCAATTTTACCAACAGCAGCACAATCAAATCAAATCATCTTTATTTCGGGCATCGGAGGCCCGTATAACAAATACCTTAAATCTAACATATATATTAATAATATAATAAATACCTTAAAAACTAGCATACATATTTTATATTCATTTATAAACTAACACTGTAACTAATTGTTGCCGGCGACGTGACTCGACGCTTCGTTCCGGAGTCTCCCCCGGAACCTTCGGTAGACTATATCCATCGGCCAGAACTCCGGCGCCTCGAAAGTCGACAGAAGATTCGTCGGTACTCTCATCATAAAGGTGTGGTGAGAGTACCGATATGGTAATCATTATTTTTCGAAATACCATACCTCTATACCGCTGCATAAATATTGTGTTTTATAGTGCAGTATCCAGTGGCTGGCCCGCTGTATCAGCACATAAATGACATACGTGTATTATGACTAGCACTAGCCGTAAAAATAAAAATCTAATAACGATTTGAGCATTAATGTGGTCATTCGTAAAATTTTCATCTGAAAATGCACAAATGCATCGGGAAATTGCGGCATAGTTGTGGCATCCAGTGAAAATCTATTGCGTTAAATTCTAGATTTCCGCACGCAATATTAATTTTACAGACACCCAAATACTAATCAGACTGCAAATACACGACTATAGACGAAAAAATAGTTTATAAACTAAAAATTTTAGTGCAATGCCGGACTAAAAGATATAAATTTCTGACCAGGCGTGAAAATCTAATAAATGTAAACTCTAGTGTCGCGGTGCTTGTTGTCAAACTCTTCCGAAACGGTTACACCGATTTCGTTGAAATTTTGTGGACTTATCCAATAGGTCTGAGAATTGGCCAAAAAACAGGTATTATTAACAGATTTTCAAAAATGAGGAGGTTTCTCATTCTCCGAATTACGTTGCACCGAATAAAATACAATCCTGAATCGCGCCTACCGAAGTTTCTGAGATCAGAGTGTCATATAATTTATAAAACTTAAATATAACAACTCAGCTCTATATATAGAATATTTTCAAACCATATTTCCCAAGCAACGTTTGCCGGATCAAAAATCTTCTCTTGAGGCACTTAGAATATTCTCACACCCATATTATAATATATGAACAAACAACGTTTGCCGGATCAAAGATCTTCTTTTGAAGCTCTCCAGAATATTCTCTAACGGTATGTGGCCAAACACCGTTTGTCGCATCAGAGATCTAATTCTTTTGAGTCTCTAAAGAATATTCTCACACCATTAGGCCAAATAACAATTGCCAGATCAAAGATTTTCTTTTTGTGATAAGCTGAATTATCCGTATCCGTATTATCCGTTGAATAATCCATATTATCCTTATATTATGGCCAAACAACGAGAGGCCTCAAAATATATCTTCTTTTGAGACTCGCAGAATATTCTCACACCTATATGGCAACAAAATTTGCCCGATCAACTATAAAATCTGTAAAACTTGTTCCTATAAGCTCGTTATTCAATCAACGCACGAACATGCATGCTTTGACGCTAGGTATTTAATAACTCTGTGAACGCAACTCTTCGCACGAAATATTTGCTAAAGAACATAATTTAATTAGTGCAGAAAAAACCCTTTTAAATTAATTGTGGCGGAAAAAGTTATGCTTTGAAACGATTTAAAGATATTTACACGGGCATTGGCATAACATACTACTACACTACTCCTGGGTTGTGTGCATCATTGATGTTAATAAATTAAATATATTTTTTAAATGTCTTAAATTGAATTATTTTATGGCTATTTGGTTTCAACCAGTGATTTCCGATCAAACTATAAAAATGGTGTTTCATGCAACAAAGGTATAAAATGTTTGTTTGAAGGATACTTTGCTACGATATTAAACGTACTGGATCGACCAAGGATTTAAACATTACCTAAAACAAGTATAAAGATCGGGGTTGAAATCCATATCCATACTAATATTATAAATGTGAAAGTGTGTCTGTCTGTCTGTCTGTCTGTTACCTCTTCACGCCAAAACCGCTGAACCGATTTTGCTGAAATTTGGCATGGAGATATTTTGAGTTCCGGGAAAGGACATAGGATACTCTTTGTCCTGGAAAAATGTACGGTTCCCGCGCGATAAACGAGTTTTGGCGCAACGAAGTTGCGGGCATCATCTAGTTCTATATAAAATGGTGCAAACAAAAAATGAGGTTATTCGAATTGCGAGGCGTGGGCTGGCGTAGGTGTTGCTACGCCTGCGTAGCTGCTACGTATTATATGCTACGTACATGCTACATATATGCTACGTGGCATACTACGGTATACTTTGGCATACTACGACAATAAGAAGTATAGAAACTACATAATTTTATTATGGTTGCTGTTAAGAATTTGTGTATTAATCCACAAAATTTTTTGTTGAGTTATAAACGCAGTCTTATTCTTAATGATCTAAGAAGTGTAGAAACTACATAATATGTTCGCTTTTGACCATTTCGCTGGCCCCGGGCAATAAAGGCGTAATATCAAAAATCGTTTTGTTCAGGAGACGTAGGGAGAGACAAAATAAGCTAATTTGTTCGCAGCGTACAGTGGTCCGAAGCAATCGTTTGAAGTGTCATATTATGAAAGTTATTTTTTTTACCAATTTAACCATATAAAATAATTGTAATAGTGTAAACATTTATAGAAATAATTGAAAAAATGTATAATACAACTAATAAGCAATATTGTTTTATTTGCAGCATTGCTTATTGACTTTATAAAAACACCAAACCGCTTGAGATTTACGACTGTAAGAACATAATACGACGTATTTTTTGCTTTAGATTTCGAGCGTACCAGCCGATTATTTCTTCTTTTGGGGAATCTTACCGCGAAAACTGTATCGTATCTTCACTGGTTTTTTGGTTATGTTTCATAGAGTAATTCAAGAATGCAGTTTTATAAGATAACTAGCGACCCGCCCCGGCGTCGCACGGCTATAAAATATTTATAGCCACTGAAAAAATGATTAAAATCGATAGCCTATGATCCTTCACGTGATCTACTTCTTATCTGTGCCAAATAACATAAAAATTACTACAGTAGTTCGCGAGATAAGCCCTTTCAAATAATTTCCTCCGTTTTTACACATTCTCCTATTAGTCTTAGCGTGATAAAATATAGCCTATAGCCTTCCTCAATAAATGGGCTATCCAACACTAAAATAATTTTTCAAATCAGACCAGTGGTTCCTGAGATTAGCGCGTTCAAGTTAGCCCTTTCAAATAATTTTCCCCGTTTTTTCCACATTTTCCTCTATTTCTTCGCTCCTATTAGTCTTAGCGTGATAAAATATAGCTTATAGCCTTACTCGATAAATGGGCTATCTAAGTTCTAACACTGAAAGAATCATCAAAATCCGTTGCGTAGTTTTAAAGATTAAAGGGAACAAAGGGACATGAGGGAAAAAAAGGGACTATGTTTTATAATAAGTATAGATATATATTTTTCATTCCATAAAGCTGTTGTCATTTATTATACCCAAAATCTTATTTTAAAATATAAAATAAATAGGGGTGATAGTACTCAGAGAAGCCAAAAATCAAATAACATTAAAAAGGGCGTAACCGGCGTTTACTGCTTTGTTGGCCGGGGCTAGCGATTTGTGTATTAACTATTAACCCACAAACACTTTTTTGAGTTATGAGTTATGAATGCAGTCTTGTTCTAATCTGAATTATTATAAAGAACATGACTGCATTCATGACTCAATAAGTTTTTTTTTTTTGAGATGATACACAAATGCTTAACAGCGTTCATATTCTATTATGACTATAAAAAGTACAGAGACCGGCCCTGAAAACAATTGAGATTTCTCTTAGACCACAATGTTTCACTAACACAAACGGATGATTTATTATGATTTGTATAACATCAACATAATATTAAACTTTCAAAAATATTTTTTTGTGGTATAAAAATCCACCAATATTATGGATATAGGACGAAAATAAATGAAAATGCGCTTTTAGAATTACTTTAAAATTGCTGAAACTATTGCACATATTATTTATCGGTTGCTTGCACTGTGCAGTCCGAAATCAGACTTAAGTCAAATACGCAGAAATTTACTATAAAATCGGATAAACCGGAAAATATTTCAATTAAAATTTACACACGAACAGCGGACAGAACTGTTTTATTTATTCTGGTAGGGCTTGTAACTAGTTTATAATATTATGTTTTATGAACTTTTCAGACTGTTAGCATATTATGGTCTAGACATGTCTATTTTAAACAAAATACATTTAAACGCATACGATAAAAGTTTGACTTGGTTCTAAACAACGTGTAATTAAAATCTGCCTCTGTGCAGAACGCAACGGATGCAAAAACTCACGTCATGTTTTAATCAACTCAAAAATAAGTAAGTAAAAACGTTTGTGTATAAGTCGCTCTTAAAATATATTAAGTTATTTTATACTTCTTATTATATAATCTTACAAGATTTATTCAAATTATTTTAAGGTCTATTATACGGGGAAACCGATTGGTTGAACTTACGCTAACCTAAGCTGAATAATAATAATTATACGACTGATACGTCGTCTTTGTGCTACAAGTTCGCTTTCAAATTCCAAATACAGTTTCATTTGTAGGTTTCAGCGTTACAAATTGTTGGAGTGAACTGTGAAGTGTTGAATATAAAATATTGTAGTCTTTGTAGTGTTCTATATAGATTTCGTGTAAAGTTACTTTAAAATTGTTTTTTTTTTTTTAATTTAGGTATTTTTTGTTCTAATTTTTTTAATTGAAGCAGAAATTTTTGAAGTAATAAGTTCCATTTTAGCGGCATTGTGCGTTTTTAAGAAATGTGTTGCGGCTAAAATGTTTAACTCGTGTCAGGAGTGAGGACACGCGGGCTTATTTGAAATTCGTAAGATGGAGGAAGAATAATTGTAAACAACCGGAGAAAAGGAAATATATTCTCCTCTCTTTCTACCGCGCGGTGAAAATGCTAGTTGTTGCTGTTTCACTTCTGCCGGGGTGCAAACGTTGTTTTTAGGGTTCCGTACCCAAAGGGTAAAAACATTCTGTTTACGCGCTAACGCGAATTCCAGATGTGGACAGTCAGAAACCTTCCCTGATTGACTTTGTGCTGACTTCCAATGGAATGGGTCCTTCAAGAGAGAGTTCACTCGGGAAAAGAAACAGAACGTCAATAGAATTATTGGTGAGAGACTCGAGTGCCTCGAAAAATACCATAATAAATGACATTTTTTATATGAGAGCCACCCTTAAATATTATTTGATTTATTTTGTTTCTAGTATCTGTTGTTATAACGACAATAGACATACACAAATTGTAAAAACTTTAGAAATCTATCTAAAATGGTTCCTTAGATACAGCCTGGAGACATTCAGACGGACTGACAGACATCGAAGTCTTTTTTACCCTTTGAGTACGGAACTCTAAAACTGTCCTTAAAAAAACTGGTACCACGTTTTCCAACTAAAATCGAATTCACTCTCCGCTTTTTCTTACTTTTTAGGAGTTTTGACTGATACAATCAGTCAAAACTGCTTTTGACTGAATCACTTAGTCAAAAGTACTTTTAACTGTTATTTTGTGACTAAAAGTATTATTATTGACTAAAGGATACGGTCAAAAGTAGTTTTGACTGATTTTGCTAGTCAATACTACTTTTGACTGGTTAAGAGTTTTGACTGTAACATATATAAACCACGATTGACAATTAAGTATCAGAATATGTTGTCAATCGCGGCTTTGTATAGAAAATGACAAGTTTTTGATAGGGAGTCAATGACCCCTACCGCCATGTTTCACCGAGTAGGTACGGTATAGTCTATAATTATTATAAAGATATAGGCCAGTAAACAGAAATTATTATCAGGCACTTCAGATTCTGATCATTATTGTGTCCTTTAGTATGTTTTATGCATTCAAGCTCACCATGAACATAATTAATTATTGATAGAAAACTTCAAGCAAATAATTGTTAAGGAGAAAAGGAGAAAATTTACGATAAGCATTAAAATATATTAAAAGGGTTACATTTAAATTATGGAATTCATTTCCTTTAAACTTAACATTTTTCTGCAAGTATAAAAATATATTACCTATTTTATTTTATTCCTTAAAACTTTTAAAGACACATCGTAAACATTTTAAATTTTATTCGTGTGTAACACTAGCGTATGGATAATTTAATTTTGGTTTGCGAAGGAGTGCAGAGGGGTCATGTTTCACGAAATACGCATGCTCTGTTGAATCGAAACGTGCGATGGTAAAACATCATCATCAACATAGAGGGTAAAACCTATATTAAATGGAAAAGAAAGAAAGAAATACTGTGCATTTTTCTTAATGCCCGAGCTCTATCAGCGAAATTTGGCTGACATAGGTATAATTTACCCGATTATTACGTATAATTTAATCGGGTAATTGTAAACTTGAGAAAATAACGAAGGTCTATCTGCCTTTAGCCTATGAATAAATTTTCCATATAGTAAAGACTTGAAAATTATACGCAGACTAACCTAACATACTTCTAAAGTACTTAATAAATCTAAGTCTTAATTTCTAGCTGAAACTAAAATATCATATAAATTATTACACTCATGCTAAAAATATACTTAAAATTGTACTTTAGCGCAAGTAAAAAAAATCAAATACTCATTTTTATCAGGTACATAGACAATTATTAGACACCTATATTTAATTTACCATAGTCATTATTACTTGCATATATACAAGGTGTAACGAAACTAAGTGAGTGAGTATGTGTTCCTTATAGAGTTCACTGTGAAAGTAGCAATGGTGAAAGAGCAACATTTTTTTTGTGATCTGTGTGTAGCACCCGCGTCACTTAATTTTCCATACAAAGATAAAAAAAGTTACTTTCACAGCGATCTCTATATAACCTTAAACACTCTAAAGGATATTATAGCTTAGTTTTGCTACAACCTATATATGCTACGTCACAAAAACAGGGTGAAAGGGAGATCACACATCGATTGCACGTCTTGCCGACATTTTGTTCGTGACCCAAGCGACCTCCCTCCAGAGGGCGTTCCCTCTAAGGAGCCGGGCCCGCCATTGCGAGATATATTGCCTCTTTGATAGCGCCTCCTGGCCTTAATTAAAAAGACTTTATCAAAATTCACGGGGATTTTATTTGAACGTGATTATTTTTTTGTTGTTGAATTTTAGGATGTTGTGGGTGATTTGTTTTTGATAGGTTTTGTGAGTTTTAAATTTTAAAAATATACTAGAATTGTGTAGTAAATGTTTAGATAAGTAAAATGTTACTAACTCCACATTTAAGTAGACATTATTTAGTACGTGAGTTGTGACTATTAAATGTATAGCACTTGTTGTGTTAAATACACTTAGATTGTAAGTTTCTCAAAAGGGGGATACATTTTCACCCCTTTGTGAACATTTAAACACCTTGAACAGGAAAAGAAATACAAAAGAGACAAGTTTTAGCATAAACGGAAAAGTAACGTATTTGCTGACGCCTCCTTCTCTCAAATAAGCGTAAAACGAAATGGCTTAGAATTCGAGAGTTACAGAATTTTACGAGTAAAGTGCAGAAAAAACGACAATGTAAAGTGTTGTTATTCTTAAACTTTCTTGTTAATAATATAAGATTCGATTTATTATTTAATTATTATAAACGACGATCTTAAAATATATTGAGGAAACTTTACTCATACAACATAATATAGCTTCGGCTTAGGTACAGATTGAACGCCTCCTTGGTCTAGTGGTATCGAGCGCGGCTCTTAACTCGGAGGTCGTGGGATCGATTCCCGCGTTGGAAACATGTTATTTCCAAGTTTGGTTAGGACAATGCAGGATGATCACCTGATTGTCTGACAAGTAAGATGATCCATGTGTCGGATGGGCATGTAAAAAGTCGGTCCTGCGCCTGATCTCTCGCCAGTCGTGTCGGTCATCCGTCCCACTGGGTTATGAGAGTAAAGGAATAGAGAGTGCTCTTGTGTACTGCGCACACACTTGGGCACTAAAATTACTCTTGCGTAGCTGGCCTGATTTCAATGAAACCAGCCACCGTCACCGAAACCGGTGTGGGAGCTATAGGGTTATTCAATCAAGTCGGAATGATCGCAGGCAGGCGGTTGAAAATGTGCACACACAATAATATAATATATTAATCTACTAAACGCAGCCTTAACAAAAGCAATAATTATATGTTTTTTAATAGAAAAAATGATTGAAGTCGTTTTGCCTGTTTCAAAGCTACAATGATTAAAATAGGCACACATAACATACATATTAGAGAAAATCAGAACACCCCTATATTTTCGTTGGGGGATAAAAAGCTAGGAATCTTTTGAGTTAGGCTAGAATATAGAGTGCCGATCTTTAACAATCACAACCATTACCTATCATTAAAAGTCGATCTTACCATTACCATGTAGGTGATGATGTAGGGTATTATAACAATATTGGTACTATGTACTGTTGTTCAGTATAGTCTATCTATAGTATGTTACATAGTATTTAATCAAAGGCAACAAGATGATGATGTAAATAGCTGCGTGTGCCTTTGATAGTTTCATGACAATATTAAATGCTTTGAGCTTTCGACACACGGTATTGCACTAATTAATAATGCGTTTATATCATCATCATGCCTGACCTGTTAAATAAAACTATTATTATTTAACTATTATTTTCCAATAATTATACCATTACACTTCACAGTATTATGAAGGCGAAAGTTTTGTATGATTTTGTTACTTCCTCTGGAAAAAGTAATAAATAGATTTTAATAAAGGTGCAGTGATAATTAAATTCTAAATATAATATAATTTATTTTTATCCAGAATTGTTGCCGTATATTATTGCTAGTTAATTAATATGTTTTAAATAATTTGTCATTTTTGTTACTGCATATTTTGGTATTGACGATTCAATTGAAAATATGCAATTGCGACAGCGCTGAATGCGACGATTTTGTACGATTTTGTATAAAACTACCACATGCTACTAATTCTAGAATCTTCTTTCGCAGAGCTCAGCGCAAGCATCAAGAGGGAGAAGATAGTGGAGATATGCGAGGGCTGCGGACAGAAGATACAGGACCGGTACCTCATGAGGGTGGGGGAACTCTCCTGGCACGAGCACTGCCTCAGCTGCTGCGTGTGTGGCTGCCCCCTCGCCCACACCTGCTACACTAGAAACGCCAAATTATACTGCAAGCCTGATTATGATAGGTAATTAACTTGCACGTCATCCTATCATTATAATTTGGGAAGAGCCGAGTTGCCTTCACAAATTGTAATAAGTGCTATTGATTTTAGAATAAGTTCTGCCGAGCGAAGTGCTTGCGAAACGCTAGCGAACGTGCGACCAGCTGTGCGTAACGTAATTTGTGCGTCATAGTTCCTCTTTGTCCCAGGTTATTTGGAGTCAAATGTACGAGATGCGGCGATCGGCTGCTGCCTCAAGAGATGGTCATGCGAGCCCAGCAGTACGTCTTCCACATCCAGTGCTTCGTCTGTGTCATGTGCTGCCAGCCGCTGCAGAAAGGCGAGCAGTACGTTATCAGAGCCGGGCAAATATTCTGCAGGCAGGATTTCGAGAAGGAGATGTATCTTATGCAGCACGCAGAAGACGACATGATTGTTGACGATTCCGAAAGACCCAGGGATGGAAGACGCGGACCGAAGCGTCCCCGGACCATCCTGACTTCGGCTCAAAGAAGACAATTCAAAGCTTCCTTTGAAGTCAGCCCGAAACCATGCCGTAAAGTCAGGGAAGCCCTCGCTAAGGATACGGGTTTGAGCGTCAGAGTTGTGCAAGTTTGGTTTCAAAACCAACGGGCTAAGATGAAAAAGATTCAGCGGAAGGCGAAGCAGGAGGGAGATAAAAATGGCGACAAGGATAAAGACAAGGACGAGAAGAGTATCAAGCAGGAGTCTCCGTCTAGTGAACATGGGAATTACCTGGGGCTTGATGCCTCATATTCAGCTTCGAGTCAACCACTTAACCCGAATTTACCTTACTCTCCTGATGGTACGTAAAATTTGATTCAATAACCCTTGCCCCAGGTTTTATCGTCTTTATCTTAAAAAAATATTATGTCCTCTATTCTACAAAACGAGAAACGAGAGTAAACATGATATTCAACCGAGGACTCCCTTTAGTCTAGGGCACTACCAGAATATAATCTTACAACTATATCTTTAATTTTCAGATTACCCAGCGCATTCCGGCGACAGCTTTTGCAGCTCCGACATTTCTCTCGACGGCAGCAATTTCGACCAGCTCGACGAGGGAACTTCCGACACCATGAGCCTTCAGAACCTGGAGGTGCCACATCATCCCCACCAGCATACACCCCACGGTTCCCACGAACCCCTAAACCTGGGAACCGGGGCTGTAGTCAACCCCATAGACAAGCTCTACCTTATGCAAAACTCCTACTTCAGTACGGACCACTGATTCAACGTTAGTCGCACTGCCCACAAAGACAGCATGCGACAGTTTTACCCTAAGGACTTGTCAGTGAAGCCCACTTCTACCAAGACCAGTCAGTCACATCTACAGTCGGTGTCAGAAGTTAATACGAGGATGTTGCTGTACGGAGAATATTCCACTCTGTAGATTAACGGGTGTTAGGGTGCGTTCAGAATGCCGCGCTTGGTTTCGGTGATGGTGACCCACTAGATAATAATTATTTATGGTATCTTGCGACAGGTATGCAACCGGCGTTTGACAGCAGATACATTGCAATGTACGAGTATGTTGCTCCGTCGCAAGATGCGTGCTTTGCCAGTTTTCTCGAAACCAGGCCTTGTACCATCGAACTGTTTTGAGACTCAAATAATCGGACAAGAATGCCGCATCCTACTCTAACAAACGTGGAATAACGTTGTTATGCTATGTCCACATTATGCGCTTTCGTCTTCAATTTTCATCATCTTCTTTCATTCAACTTTAGTTTTGGCACTAATTGAATGCGTCAAAGAACGCAACGCCAACTGTCATTATAATAACAAAGCGAAAGTTTTAGACGGTCAGAGGGCATGCGTCGCGGGTATGCCTCACGTTCGCTGTTGACTGCACTATAACGCATGGCCTTGACGAACAGAAAAAGGCACAGAGTGGACAAAGCTTGAGAGCAGGACGCGGCATTCTCGTTCTCGTCTCGACTCAAACGAGTCTCAAAACAGTTTCAAAGTAGGTCTACAGGCCATCTACGCGTGACTTTAAAGAGACGCAAGAGCACTCTCTATTCCTTTAGTCTCTAATTATCAAATAGCTCAATCACGTCACGCTAATTTGAACGCACCATAAAGTATTTATGGCAGATGTAAATATTAAAAGTTAGATTTTCTCCTTTTGATATATTCGTAAATATTATGCGAATAGTGTAGTACACTGGAAACTTTTTTAAATTTTACGGTATTCGCTCTAAGTTTGGAGCAAATTACAAAGCTTTTGACATTTGCACTGATGCCATTTGCAATGATCCAGCACACTTGAAGTAATATAGACTAATATATATCAATTTTGGGAGCTAAAAGTATTTTATTTGAACAATTTACCAAATAGTTTTGATGTACGCTTGTCTATATAAAAAATGTAAGTAATGTACAAATTATAAACGATATTATAAGGCATTGCTGTATTTTCGCTTCTATAATATATTATGTCTAGTTAGTTGAATAAGGCACCTCGTAACCTATGTACAATTAAAAATAATAACAAAGACTTAATTGATAAAGTAAAAATAAAAATGCTGGTTTAGCTTAGTTGATGTTGGGTGGCGTATATTAAGGGCGCATTTTCATTAGTTGTTAACTCGTGCGGTATACAGCATACGGGGAGCTTATGACAACTAATGGCGCATTTTGATTGGTCGTGGCATGCATTTTAGAAATCTCCCGCACCCCGCATGCGGGCCCTATCGACCAGTGAAAATGTTAAACATGTTGTGTTATTTGTTGACATTCAGTCACATAATAAACCACTTAAATATTCCCGGTTTTAGGTTTTTTGATAGCAGTTTAATCTATACAATGGCATTGCTGATTGGTTATAACGCCATTGAAAAGATACGAGTTCTGACACCACCTCAGCCGGCCTAGATGCGCAGACGAGAAAATCTCGAGATATCTCCCTCTCGTGTGTCGATCATTTTTTGACTTTATGTCGATATATTTTGACGACAGATCTACACGAGAAAAAAATTATGTCATGTTAGGGTCAATAGAGATGAAGAGAAACGCCATCAAACATCGAGAAAACGTGTAGACAAAATTTTCTCGTTGGCGTATGCTAGATGGGCAGGAATCGCGCATAATGAAATCTAATTTTAAAATGACACGATATTTTCTGTACATAATAACCGTTTTCAGCGACTCAAAAAAAGAGGAGGTTATCTGTTTTTTACCGACTTGTTAAAAACCTGTTGATATACTTTAGAGCTGTATTTTTACGCTTTTGTTTGTCTAGTTTGTAGTTAAATGCTTATTGTTGTCTAAATAAAAATTGTACTGTATAGTAATTAAGGTATTGTACTTAGTTATAAGGATGTAATAAGCTGTAATAACTATAGTGTAGTAACAAATAAGTACTACAGTATTTAGAAGCTACTCTTTCGACCACGACCTATATAAATGCACATTAGACCATAGGTTCTTTAAAGTATTTAGGTATAAAATTACCTACTTGCTACTCATTTCGTTATGTTATTATGAGGAGAGCGTCAAAAAAGAGTTACGGCTGCACTCAAGACATATTTTAATACTACTTAACTCTAATTTAATTAAAAGTTTGACAGAAAATGTACAGAGTTTGTGACAAAATCTTCATAAAAATCATCATAATCAAAAAATCCACACATTTTTACTTTAAGTTAAATTAAGTAATGATTAAATTTCTCTGAGTACGGTCATAAGTTTTGATTTCTGGGGTTCATGAATCTTAATTCTGTTTAACGAAACTTCCTATTAAAAAAACAAAAGTTGAATCCCTCTTAATCATACCTGTACTTAAAAAATATGTCCCCTATAAAAGCCAACTCTGTTTTTTTAAGAAATAAAAACCAATTTTGCCTTCCCATCACTGACCTCATAGAGATCAGTGCTTCCCATACTTTGGCAATAGAACTTTCAGGATTTATTTAAATAGTATTTTATGTACACTGTACATGCTCTCAACTATTCCGTTATTGCATATATATGCAGAATTAATACAAGATGATGTAGTAGGTATGGATAGGGCTGCCAAAATCTAAATTCCCGTCACCGGTCAAGCACAAAAAAACCCGGACATTTGGCGAAATGTGGTTATTTCCCCGGGCACTTCTTAAGCTTAAAACAAACCTAAGCGTCAGTGACAGGGGACGCGGTACGCGATACGGGAGCGTCTGCAACGCGAAACTGGCCGTGCACACCTGCGCGACTACGGTGCGAACTGTCAAACGTTAATATCATGACACAATCTATCAAAACGTATACAAATCAAAAAATCATAAACAAGAGTTGTAGAAAATAATATAAAAAAGGTTTTAAAAAAGAAGTCTAGTTATGTACACTTCAAAACACGCGTCTGACAACTTGACGCGCACGTTTCGCTTGCCGACGCGAACATCCCGCGTCGCGGTCGTGCAGGTGTGCACAGCGCCATAAGATTACATGGGCAGCGTCCGCCGCGCGGTAGACGCTACCGCTTCGCAGTCGCTTTGGTCGCGTAGGTTTGTGCAATCCTTTAAAAGTATTCAAGATCATGTCTTACCAATTTTTGCTAAACATCTTTCTTTTCCAACAAGAAAATATTGTAAAAGTCTGACTTACTCAAGTCCACCGTCCACGAAATCGTACTTGATTTTGATCAGAGAAGAAACCGTGTTTCTCTCATCAAAAATGTACGGACTTCAACCGGACAATTTAAAAAAAACTTGGCCGGCCGGGCCCCGGACGCCCTTCAAACTAGGACAAATCCGGGGAAATCCCCCGAAGGAATGGCAACCCTATGGTATGGATAACTAATGAAATACCTAGCTTGACATAACCCGATCAAATAACGTAGGTCTGCCACATGAATTACTCTCATGGGCACATGATGGAAATACTATTTTGTTTTTTTTTTCATACAAAAGGGACTGAATCGATAAAGAATAAAACGGTATTGGTATTGCAAGAGGCCGGGATACCCTCGAAATTTTCATACATATTTAATACCAAAATTATTTTCTCGTACGAAAATATTTAACATGTTTGAGTTATTTTTCAGCTTAAAAATTCAGCACAAAAATTTACTACAAAATATTTAAACACTAAAAAATATTTTTTTGTGTTTAACTATTTTGTAGCAAGTAAATTTTTGTGGAGGAACTAGGCAGGAACTTAGGTAATTACTATTTTAAGCTGGAAAATAACTCAAATATGTTAAATATTTTCGTATGAGAAAATGATTTTGGTATTACGTTTGTATGAGAATTTCGATGGCACCCGGCCCCTTAAAACAGCAGAATAATAATTGAAGACGTAAGTGGAAGAATCGAACAAGTAACATTTCGTAACATGCGGACAATAACTAATTTTTTTCTCTAATGATTTTAATAAAAGTTGTAACTTATCTACTTCATAACCTAACCTAACCTAATATATTATCTGGCTACACATATAATCCATAGTTTTTCTATTTCAAATAAATTTTCCGGCCCTAAAGCCTCCATTTAAGCAAAAAAACGGGAAGTTTTTTCATGTTACTTACC
The DNA here is from genome assembly GCA_905333045.1 of Lysandra bellargus. Classification (NCBI taxonomy): domain Eukaryota; kingdom Metazoa; phylum Arthropoda; class Insecta; order Lepidoptera; family Lycaenidae; genus Lysandra; species Lysandra bellargus. Next base: position 5,676,487 of record HG995319.1, on the reverse strand, counting down.
TTATTCTTCCACTCACGTCTTGAATTGTGATATTATAGGGACGTAGCTCAGGACATTATTAAAATTACTTAACACGATAATAAAAAATTGCTATTAAAATAATAATTATGATGTAAATTTCTAGTCGGCTTACTTTTTTGTTAATATTAAGTAGGTAGTTATATTGTTTTGGAATTACCTTTTGTTGTATTTTCGAAATATCTAGTCAAATGTGTGATTATTTTACCTGTGAAATTACCAAAAACTATCAACATTGTTTTATATATCGGTGTATAATAAAGAAATTTAGAAATAATAAGTGTTTTGTAGTTTTATTAATTACTAGCTGACCCGGCAAACGTTGTTTTGCCATATAAATTATTTGTAGTATCAATATAAAAAGTAGATAAAACCTTATTCTCAGGCCTAAAACCAAAATTTCATTAAAATCAGTTGAGTTGAACCGTTTTGGCGGAATTCGCGCACAAACACTGTGACACGAGAATTTTATATTATATTAGTAATTACTAATTATATATGTAAATATACTTACCTACATTAGAATATATTTCCCGCAATTTTGTAGTATCATAGGTATTCGTATAATATTATGTCTGTCTTTTCTTGGGTCTAGATAAAAATCGGCTAAGTACGAGTTAGACTCGTTCACGAAGCGTTCCGTCCGATTTATTAGCAAAAGGGCGTTTTTAGGGTTCCGTAGTCAACGAGGAACCCATAAATAGTTTCGGTCGGTCCGTCTGCCTGTCCGCGGTTTTGCTCAGAGACTATGGGACCTACAAAGCTGCAGTAATTCGGCATGAATGCAGATATCAACTTATTCATTATTAATTTATTAATATTTCTACCAGCTAAACGGTTCTTTCTGGAAATGTGTAAAAATTCACGGGAGTAGGAAATGATAATATGCTTAATTTAAAAGGAAAACTATCACGGCTTTAGAAGACTTCATAAGTTTTTGAATAGGTAATAGTCGATCAACTAAAAAAAATGTATTCGGCGAAGAATAAAGGAACTTTTCGTTCAAGTAACTGAGATGATGTTGTTACTTGTTAGTAGTTACTAGTGTAAAACACGTTATAAATGTACATTCATTGTCCACGGACCATATAAAAAATTTCAAAAACTAGCGGTAGACCGTACCTACTTACTACGGAAGTCGGAACCCTCTAGTGCGCGTGGCTCGACACGCACTTGGTCGGTTTTTTGCATTACCGTCAACACCCTTAAATTTTTATGTTATTTTAATCCCACCAAAAACATAAATGTAAAAATGGACAGCCAAGTTCCATACAAGCATTATTAATTACCTATTATCTATGAACTTCGCCGTAAAAAGAATGGAGAATATATTAAGTAAATGAGTGCCAAGTTCTATGGAAAATTGAAATATGTATATAATATAGGAACCTTATAACCAAATAATAGAGTCTATTGATTCTTTGATTTATTAAATATCTATAACAATCGATGATATTTGAATAATGTAAGATTTTAGACTAGATTAGATCTAACTTGGCCAGTTTTCAGTTACTGTACATACCAACATATTTCAATTTTCCGTAGAACTTGGCACTCATTTATATCTCCATTCATTTTACGGCGAAGTCCATAGATAATAATAATGCCTGTATGGAACTTGGCTGTCCATTTTTGACCGACTTCCAAAAAGGAGGAGGTAATATGTTCGGCTGTATGTATCTTTTTTTTTTTTTTGTATGCTCATCGATTACTCAGCCGTTTGTGGTCCGATTTTCAAAATTATTTTTGTGTTGTATATGGTTTAACTCGAATTTGGTACCATGTTCACAAAAGTGGTGATCTGATGATGGGATCCTTGAGGAATCGAGGGGACTCCTTGAATTTTGCATAGAAACATATAGTGATTTCGATTTTTTCTGAAGCATTCGAGGTAAATGCTACCAAAAAGTAAGACTTCGCACCAGGTTATACCCTGGATCCGAAGGTACCGAACAGAACTTTTGAATGCTTATAGGTACAGGTTTTCGGTGTTGTTTAAACAACTGAAAGCATAAGCTAATATATCAATTTGATTAATCATCATCATCATCACAACCATAATTATACCATGGGTCATCACACTATGACCCAATTATTGGTACTTTTCGTGATATTTTGCATCGAAGCAGATGTTTTTGATGATGATTTCGCTGTTTGTAGACCGATTTTCAAAATTCTCGTGTTGTTGCATAGGATGTAATCTTAATTTTGTATAACAATTACGAAAGTGGTGAGCTGATGATGGGATCTATGAGCAATCGAGGGAAATCCTTGAAATTTATCAAAACACTCATAGTGGTTAAAATGTTGTTTCTAGTAAGTTAAACATATATGTTACGAATAAGAGAAATTTCATACGAAGGTGTCTCTTGGTGCAAAGGCACTGAACAGAACTCCTGAACCTTTAATGATAAAATTTTGGAAATTGCAGCACCGCTTAGATAACTGCAAGCATTTACCACAATTTCGCTAACAGTAACATAATGTGAATATTTAACATTCGTATTGGGGTTTTACGCATTAAGCCTAATTTTGTAGATACTTAACTAAAAAGAGTGAAATTATTATTTTTTAACAAAAAATTAAAACCGACTTCCAAAGTAAAAACAATAGTAATATGAACTAAAAAGTGTTAAATAACTCTTACTCTTTAATAGCACGCCTTTTTCAGAATTCGTCTAAATCTCAACTATTTCTGTACATATACTACAGTCTTCATTACTTTGAAGTCGGTACCAGTCCCAAAAGTTTCAGATGTTCTGACATTACTGAACTCACGATTAAATTAGCTGGTACCGACTTCAAAGTAATGAAGACTGTAGTATATGTACAGTACATTTTGAAGTCGGTACCAGATATAGCTGAATCTTCAGTCTGCCAAAATATTTGAAACATTTGTAACTGGCACCGACTTCAAAATTATGAAGGATTGAGTACAAAATAAGTTGAGTTTTAGCCGAATTCGGAAAAAGGCACTATTCGATAGGAAAAATTATTTAATACTTTTTAGTTCATATTATAAGGATGTTATTATTGTTTTTACCTTGGAAGTCGGTTTTAATTTTTTGTTAAAAATAATAATTACATTTATGTTTTTGGTGGGATATCATTACTTTTTGTAAAGAAAACTTTCCGAGCAAGGGTATAGAGTATAGACATCTTTTTTTCCCCAGTTCAAACATACATAACATACGACTATATTCAATCGCAACCTTATGGGGCTGCTTTACCACTTCCCGACAAGTATCGGATATGCTTTCCGCAACTTATCTGGGAGATACTTCATACGAACAGATTTGTTTTTAATTTTGACATTTGTGAATTGTAATTTTTCAACGGAACGGAATTATTGATCCGTGATAATATTTTGTCTGTAGTCAATTTTTAGAATTTTTATATATTACATAAGAACTTTTACGTAGTACTTATGTGTAATAATTGAATATTTTATGCTGTATAAATTTAAAAGATAACAACAAGCCAAGCAAATAATAAAAAAAAGATAGACAGATGGACTTTTAAAAGGATTCTATTCCCGGGACTCAAACTATATCTCCATAGTCCATACCAAATTGAAGAACAATCAGTACAATCAGTTTGGGCGTGAAGAGGTAACAGACAGACAGACACACTTCATAAAGTCACCTTCTATTCATTACATAAAGTTTCTTCACTTCACAAATAAATATTTACGGGGAGCTCCCATTAGCCATACAATAAACGTTGGCCTTTTTTTCTCAAAATCAATAATGGCAGCCGGCAGGCACTTGAAATATTCACAAAATCTTTAATTATATTTTTACTTTCATAATTTATAATAAAAATAAAATAAATATTTAAATATAAAAATAAAATAAAAATGAAATAAATTTTACATCCATACAAAAAACACAATTTTTGCCTAGTTTCGCTCTGTCCGACTCGCACTTGACCGATTTTTTTTGTTTTTTGATTTTTCCCTATAGTGCAGTCGCCAGAGGTTTTAACCTCCGAAAATCGTAATAGTGAATGGATTTTTGTTTTTGAGGTGTCATTTTCTTTTTTACACTATAACTTGCAAAGTTTACCAAATTTTTTTTTGTGCTTTTAATTTTTTAGTTACTTAATTAAAAATTAATATTTCACCATATAAAACCGGTCCAGATTTTTTTTTTCTCGTTCCTGTTATTTAATGACTCTTATCCGATTGTTTACGTTGAAAATTAACCAAATACACAATTTTCAAAAAAGAAAGTTTGCTTTGCTAAGCTAAATACAACTATAAGGTTTTTGCAAAGTTTTTAGAGATTAACGCTCGTCGTAACTAAGAAAAAGGGTTTGGGTGGATTTAAGGGTTGTAACGAAAAGTGTGTTAAACTTACTTGTTGTACGTATTTAATTTTTATAGAAATGATAACTTTTAAGTCCTTAAAAACGTTTAAATATCTCCAAAAATGTGTAAAATAGACCGAAAATATTTTTCTATATTTGTTGAGAATTTATTTGAGTGAGAGCTAAAACATTAAATGCATCCACAAATGAAAGACTTTTTCTAGTCTTTGAAATATATTTAAACTTCCTACTTAAAGCCAGAAAAAAATTGGGTGCTACAAATGTCACGTACATACTAAAGACGCATGCTGCGACCTATGTTTGGAAAATGCTTACCTGAATACAAAAAATATCAGTTCTTAACCTAATTTGTATTTTTTTTTCTTTAATTATGTTTTAGCAAATATAATTAATGAAAAAAAAAACAATTTTATTCTGTAAAAACCTAACCAAAAGAACTAAAATACAGATTTTCTTCGAAATATCCGTGAAAAGTTTGTGCTACATTTTCAGAAAATTTAATAAAGTAAGAGCTAAAAAGTTATACACATTAAGAAATAGAAGGCTTTGTTAATCCTAAAAAATAATTTTAAACTTCCTATTTAAAACCAAAGAAAAATAGGAACGCCATTTTCCTGGCGAGGCACACAACAAGCACATTTGGAGGTATGCTCATCTACATACAAAAATATTAATTTTAAATCTAAATTATATATTTTTTTCAACTTATTTTCTTTCTTTGGAATATAAGCAACAATACAAATCAAAAAAATAATAATATATTTTATTATTTTGCTATATATTTAAAAGAAAGAAATATGCAAATATTCTATAAAATTGTAGTTTATTGATGAGTTTACTTGAAATGGACGAGAATAATTTAAAATCAAAAGCACAACTTTTCAATAGATAAACTTTATTATTTATGTTATCAGCTATACATTCCTTTTTTTCTTTTCAATTTTCATCTACTATTGCAAAAATCGGAGGTTTGCACGATTTTTACGCTCTGGGAACTCCACTACTACGCTTACACACGATTACCGAGCTGGATTCCCAGCCTTCTAGGGTTATAATTTTGATCTATAGGTCAGTCAGTGATAAAAATGTAGATATTTGGACGTTAATATCTTAATAACCGTTTCAGCTGTGTTTATGAAATTTAGATTATATATTTATCTCGCAAGTCTCATTATATGAGCCAAATTTGAAACGTTTACGTGAAATAGTTTCTGAATTATGAGGGGGTCAAAAGTAGCTACAAATGGTTCGTGTAATATTACAAACTTGGCTTGACACGCTACCGCGTGTCTAGATTTTATTATTTTTTCTTAAAAACACAACAGAGAAGTTTTCAGATAATAGGGTCCCACGTTTTCTCTCTTTGGGTGCGAAAACTACATACTGTAGTACTTTAGGAGTTTAGGGTAAGTACTGTAGTACTGTACCCTGTACAGTTAGCCTAGCACATTTTGGTTTCCTCGGTCTGTGTTCAAGTTATCTTTGGAGCGCACATTGCGCCACCTATACATAATATTGTACAGCGATTAGTTGATGATTATACACTTTAATAAAAAAGACTACCAATAGATGGCGCAAAACAAGATTTATTTAAAAAAAATTATATTACCTACCTATAATTATTATTTATCAAGTTTTGAGGTTGATTTGTATCTTGCCACAGCAATGTAATTTTGTAACCAATGATAATGTAGGCCAATGATAATTTTTATGCAATATCTGATGTAAACAAAAAAAACTTTCGTCTAGATGGCGCGGGCGTAATGTGGACTAAGCCCCGATTTCACAACGTCTGTTAGTGTTAACAGCTTGCTGAAATGTCATGTCTTCTCTTTCATTCATAAGAAAAAAAGAGGTAACGCGATACTAATTCGAGCGTTAACTTTAACAGTCCTTGGTGAAATTGGGGCTAAAGCTGATCGCACATATTTTGTCAGCACTCAGCACCGTGTGCGTCGAACGCAGTGTTGCCAACTCAGATTTTTTTAAAGGAGCTAGATCATATCTGAAAAAAAGCTAAAAGAGAGCTAAATTTTTTTAGAAAAAAGAGCTAAATTATTTTATGTACTTTTTATTAACAAACATCTTTAAAAAGTAATGAAATAATATTTACTGACTTTAAGTTTAAATAATTCCTAGTCTAAAGTGATATTGTGTCGGGGGACCGCCAACAGCGACTTTTGCATTTTGTATTGCCAAGTCACTGATTGTCTCGATTCGGTTCGCACTTTGCTATGAACTGACCATTAAACTTTAATGTTATGTGAAATCAAACATCTACATTAGCGGTCCCCCGATGGACTAAAATATCACTTTAGACTAGGAATTATTTACACTTAAAGTCAGTCAATATTATTTCACTACTTATTTTTTAAAGTTTTTTGGCGGTTTTTTTTTTAAATTTCTTAATTATTTCATGCTTTTTAAACTTGTGTTGGTTATAGTGCAGAATAATTCCTATCAACAGGATCATAATCTATCCTAATGAATACCATCTATGAATGTCCTTTTGGACGAATCCGTCGATATGAGTCCAAACATGAAACCTTCACTTTGGGTTCATATTATGGAACTCGGCTCCTATAGAATCCAGGTGATGCTGCAGCAGCAGCATGCAAATATTTACAGTTTATCTACGTCTTACTACTTACTAGTTGTTGCAATTAAAATGAGCCCAAACACGAAGCCATTGTCTAAGTTGGTGAGGAGTTGGGTATCCATGGCGAGGAGATGCTGAATGTATGCTTGAATTTTAATAAATTGGTTTTACTTTGTAAGCTGATAATATCATGAATATAATAATCAAAAATAGAAAATTTAAAACGAGGAAAGGAATGTTGATATGCTGAAGATAGTGAAGATTACTGCTGTATTATAACTTTGTAGCTTTCAAATTAAGAGTTTATAAGGCTTGAAATACGGTAAATTACGGTATCTCCGTAAGGAACGCCCTTAATCTATTTTCTAAGGATTTATTCATAGTGTACACGGAAAAAAGCTAAGATTGTAGAAGAAACAAAGCTAAAGAGCTAGACCCACTTTTTTAAAGCTAACCAAGCGGATTTAGAGCTAAATCTAGCTCTAAAAACTCCGTGTTGGCAACACTGGTCGAACGCAAATCATAGTAGAGACCAACTACGATAACATGGCGCGCCCCTCCAAAATTCAAAACGACTTTGAAGTGCGTTGTCAAAACGTTTGAAGTGCGTTGTCTTGCGCGGTAGGCTAGTTATGATTAGTTGACCAACAAATCTTATTAACAAATATTACGTGTACTGTGATTGGTTGAAACTTGAATACTTACTACATACAAACATCTTTCATTAGGATGTGACTACACACATTGAAACAGTCATTTGGAGGGGCGCGCCATGTTATCGTAGTTGATCTCTACACGAAATGTGGCGCGTATATAGGTCTACCAGTCACCAGATTAAACGCTATAAGAATAAAAAGGATCAAAATGTTTTATTCCAATTACCCTGGTATTGCTAGAGTAAATTTACTTTCTGCAAAGAAAAACAACAATGACTTTTATTAAACCTATTTATTGATAACAAATTAGAAAAATCCAAAAACCTTGAATATTTTTATGTACAAAGTTTAAGCTAGATTCTGAAGGAACCTACATTCTACAGCAGCTATACTCAACCTGCGGCCCGGTGCGGCGGGACTTTATCAGTGGCCCGTGTGAAGAGCCATTTTGAATTTCACGCCAGCCAGCAAAATAGCGCAGTCTAGTCGCCGTGAAAGTCGTAAAATATTTTCCACTTTTAAATCGCTAATTTTAAAGGACGTTATTAATTTAACCCTAAAAAATTTTGTTTGTGGCCCGCAACACCAAGACCGTTTTGGTCTTGGTGTCCGTGTTTGCGGCCCGTATAAAAAAAGGTTGAGTACTACTGCTCTACACCCTAATTTAGCTAGTAATAGTTAAAATAGTTGACAAGACCTTTACTATTGTACCATCGGAGAAATTGATTCATAAGCAGACGGACCAACATTATTTGGTTGTTATGTCAATTCCAGTTTACTGATTATAACAAACTTTGACTTGGTATACCAAATAACGTAGGCGTGCAACCCGCCTATGAATAAATTTCTTGGATAGTGCGTTGTAATGTGCAACGACATTAAAAAACAATGCTTTTGCACATTAATTTGGTAGGACTCCAATTTTTCATTCACATACCGATCAAAATGAAACAATGGTTATACAGGATGTAACATGATAACAACGAGTGATAGAATGCTTTAGGGTGCGGTTCTTACTTTCACTGTGAAAGCGCTTAAAGAATCACTACTTGTTTTTCTATGAGAAATGCCTCAACATCATGAATTTGCTATGAGCATGATGTTGAACGCTCTCGCTTTCGAGTGAACTCTACATAGGCGAGGCCGCCAATTTTTGCTGTATTTGCAATTATTTTTCTCCGCCCTTTGTATTTTAAAAGGTATTGTGTTTATCTTATGCTCGAAAACTGTTTCTAACGAAGAAAACAAAGTACTCAAGCATGCATTAGAATTATTTGAGTTCCAATAATAGTCTAAAAATATATTTACAATTAAACATAAAAAAAGGTAAGAAAATAGCTTAAAATATACAATCCGCCGTAGAAGAGGTGCACTTTAACTGTCGCTTTCAGTAAGTATGACAGATTTGAAGAAAAATCGGATATGTTATGAATACTTATATAAATGGCTATTACTTCATCTAATTCTTATAGTATTTTAAGATAACATTCTTTATAAACTTTTTAAAATCAAATGATGACGTTTAAAATGTGGGGTACTCATCAATAATACCAATTTATTATTATCGTTGGGTGTTAGGGAATGTAAAAGGGAGGTGGCAACGCTGACTTTTTACGTATTCTATGGAAAATCTCATAATATCCGCCATTTCTCGACAGTTCACATTTGAACCTCAGTCGGGCTGTGTACACATTTTTTTCAAAGGTATGTGTGACACAAACGTAAGTATTACTGTTTCACATAAAACTTTATAATAGAATATCATAGCATAAAACTATCAATGCATCATGTGAGTAGTCAATAGGGCCATGTTTGGGGCTATAATAAAAAACACATTGTGTATTATTTACAGAGATAAGTTTGATTTTCTCAACGCTATGATAGCGTAGAGGAATAAATTCGCTACCATTTTGGTGCTCCAACGTCACAAGCAGCTTAGATATTCGCCAATTTTCTTTCTCTCGCAAATTTTTTCTGCGTCATATCAGCAAAAATTGGAGGCCTCACCCACACAAGGGACACGTTACAATATGGACCCTTAAGTATTATCTCTCATATTTTATGTTACACCTGTATAATACACACAGCTTATTGCCACAATATCTCACAGTGCTTATCATCACAATTTTAAGATTAATAAGGCTATTTTTCAGAACTATGTTATAATTAGGCTTATGAGGTTATATTTCAATTATTGCTTTAGTGTTAATGTAGTATTATACTATGAGGAGCTATTTAAAATAAGCAGTCTAGCGCTTGAATAAAAGAATATGCTAATCACAACTACATTCGCTACATTACTATGACAAAATTAGATTAGTAACCAAATGATATTGGAACAATAGCGTATACATATTATGTACAAAAACTTATCATTCAATTCATACCTGCTGTTGCTTTTTAACTCAACTCATTATCAAAATCCAAATACCAATAAAATATTGAATTTTGATTAAAATATTTGTCACCGCACACATCCAAAGCATGTTCGAAAATGTCATGTAAATGTCACAAATTTATTATGAAGAGTCGAAAGTAAGGACGGTGCAGCCTACTGCCTAGTCAACATTGGTCTTGAACAAAGGCTTTGAAATTATGATTTTCTGTTATAAAACCAGCAGCAGGTTACATAACTTTTTGAATACAAACATATCATCTCAGATTAATAACATGATCAAAATTCAATGCTGTCATGAGGCAGTACAGATTAGATGTATATTTATCTGCCGCATTTAGAGATAAATACTTATTACTTAAGAGGGCGACTAACGCAAAAAATTAATCATCGTCCTTCTCTCTTCACACTTACACCCGTCTTTCATATGCCAGGTGAAAAAGAACGATGCGGATTCATAGAAAAATTAGTTTTTTCTCAATAACTCGTAGTTTCTATGTTTAAAAAATGAAATAATTCGGGGCTCATTTTTATGTATAAAAATGAATTATAAAATCGACAATTTTATTTAGTCGTCCCCTTAACTGTGTTTAAATGAAGGCCAATGTCTTCATAATCAAATTCTTCATTAAGTTGAAGTTTAATCGTCATTAAACGCCTCTAAGTGCGGATGTATGTGTCACATCGTATAATAAATAAAAATTCTACAATGTTTATTACATAATATTATATAATAGTTAGACAACGTTTTATTCCCTCAAGAGACTTCCTAATGAATCGGCAAATACATTATCACTACATAGAACAAAGCCACTTCCCGCTTTTGCCTCTTCATTGTTAGATTTTTAAAACAACGGATTTTGAAGTGGTCTCTACAACAAATATAGAGATACATGCATATTGCATAATATACTAGCGGCCCGCCATATAAAATATATCGGCACTGAAAAAATGATTAAAATCGATTCAGAAGTTTTGATTTATATTCGCTATTACTACCCGTGGTCCGCATTGGTCCGTGGTAGCAAAAGCTACGTCTCGCAATTTTTAAATGTGTAGTATTTAATCGAGTGTGTTAATAAATTTGGGTTACAGAATTATTATTTGAGCGACTGACTGTGAGTGACGAGAAATTAACTGCAACTTACAAATTATTTATTTGAGTTACTTAAAATTCAAAATGAGCAGCTCCATAATATTTGAACGACCTAATATCTGTTCGAGTGTGAACAGTACGTCCTGCATTTTTTTTCAATATTTGACAATTAATGTATTTTTTATACTGAGCGGCATTTTATCCTAAATGAAGTGTTTCAAATACAAAAACCACTTTGAAAAATTCACTAATGAGTAGAGTATAATGAGCTCACATTAAAACAAAAAAAAAAAATAATATGAAATAGATAAAGAAAAAAAAATGCTATTTGATAAGACACTATTACTCAGGGACCCCTAGAACATTTTTTTTTGATTACTATCAAGCTAATTTTTTGTGAGTAGCTTCATTTGGATAAGAGGAACAACAATTTTATCTGTGAAAAATATCGAAAGTGGTAGCTAAAAGAGATAGTAAGGATTTCATACTTTCATTTGATGATCCCAAAATATATAATGTATTTTGTTCTATTAATTGTAGGAACTTAAATTATATAACGATAAAAGTCTAGAATAATGCCCAAAGATTTGGGGGGGAGGCGGGAGGGGAGGAGGGGGATTAACCCCCCTTTACTAACCCCACAATCAGGCTACGCGGGGCTCCTACTTCTTTGTGGTTCACAAAAAAATAACCACGATGGCTAAGGCGGAGCGAAGAATCTAACCTAACCCAAAAAAGTCGTATTGGGCCAACACGGAGTTCCTTAGACTTAGACAAGACATCAGTAATGCTGGCATAAGCATTGGGTTTATTATTCCTAAATAGGATATCTGTGATAAGTGTCATAGTTATTCTGAAAATATGTTTCCGACAGAAAAGCATATACTGGCTCATAATAAATAAGCAACTAGAGAATGGGACGCTACATCAAACTACTGTGTGTACTACATCAAAAAATTTAAATTATCAATTTAAATTTTTTGATGTAGTTTTCAATTTAGCTTCTAAAGTAGGCACATGCTACACGTGGAATATGGTCAGAACGGTGAAAGGGGAGCCTAAGAAGTAAGATAACTGTTTGATGTATTTTGAAAACGTAAATATATCATTTGAAGATAAATTTTTGTATTTGTATTTCCCTGTAAATAATCTAAACTGCCACTTTCGACACATAAAGATAATTCAATTACGAAGTAGACTATTGTAAGTCAATTTTTTCGAAAACTGCTCATAATTTTAAATTTTGCTTCCATGTAATAATTTGTAAGGCAAACACAACTGTTTGTCCTAATTTTTATAAAGATTCAATCACCCGTTACAAAATTATGCAAAATATAAACTTTAAATCGCTTTCCTGTAAAGTAGCGTTTTCAGATTCAATTACTTGCCTAGGGACGATCGATATATAATATAGTGGCCAGTATAACTATAGTCTGTAAGCATAGTGTAGATATTTTTATTAATAGGAGATTTGTTTATTCCTCAAAGAATTTCATACGCTCATGAAATTGTCACAGCCACGGTGTGTCACATAACTAAATTTTAATTATTAAAAGATATCTAAATATATAAAAATGGATTTTCAAATGTGTTGTTTGTGTGTTGCTAAAACTCGAAAAAGGCTGAACGGATTGGGCTGATTTTAGTCTTAAAATATTCATAGAAGTCCTGGGAAGGTTTTAAAGTGACACGATGTTCACAGCTAGTATATAATAATTATGTCAAAAGTTACCTATATACACTTTTGTAACAAACTCAGTGGATATCACCATGGTTTATATTACCATGGTTTATATCATACATAAATTTATCAGCGACACACATTTATCATTATAATAATATATCTCATAATACATGTACACATGAAATATACACTATAAAGGCGCTTTGGTTGTACTTGTTTTTATTAAAAAAGCAAAGAGAGTAATATTACTAAAACAGTAAGAAAAAGTACAAATTACACAAAAAAATGTTTACTGTTAAACTTCAAGATATTGGCGTCTCAATGCACCATTTTTATATTTAAAAAACCAACTCAAATAATATGATAAAATAATTGATTGGTTAAGGAACATGTTATTATGACATTTGCAATAGTCGTAACTCGTAATGTTATTAATAATAAAGTATAAACATATTTTAAAATGGGTCACACAATTCGCTCAGCTGGTAATTTGACTTTTTCATTTATAATTTATAAAATGTTTGATTACATTAGATTTATATTGGATGTGAGGTAACACAGTTTTGATAAATATGGTATGGACCTTCTGGCTTTTACTCATATTGTTAAGGTTCATTTAAGGTATCAGATAATGGCAAAATTGAATTTACTCTACTTTTAATAACTAATACCATACCTTATTCCTTATGCGACACCAAATAATAAGTGGTTAGAAATAAGATAAACTGTACAAGTTTCATGTAGCTACATCATCATTGCTGGTTTCAAACTCCAACTTGACATCATTCGTGAGCCCTTCCACATCAACTTCATTCTCCGAAGCATTCAACATGTTTAACGTCACCTGAAATTAATAAATGAAAAGTCATTATTAAATATGTTTTAAATTATCAAATAAAAATTAATTAAAATCCTCTGGATAATTACATTTTTCTTTTTTCAAAACATGAACATAATATTATATTATTATAAATAGAGGATTGAAAAAACCAAAAGCACACTTTTTAAAATTGTGAATTCGCAGTGTGCAATAATTAAAAAAAAATGCAATATTTTGTGTAAAATAGAATAGCAAACTACAATAAAACCAATGTACGTACATTTTTTTCTAAAGAGCAAAATAGTATTTGAACTATATGTTACGCTCAAAGATCAAAAAAGCTCAGTGAGCTGAAAAATAGATCACAACGCGTTGTGGTCGCGTGTGGTATGAGCGTAACACATAGGTACATAAATACATTTTACAGATTCTGACAAACTTGGGGTATGAAGATTTTGGCCGACCTACTATCCGCCATTGTGTTTTTTCGCGTTCACGAATATTTTTTTGAAAAATGAATGGCTATCATCAATACAAACAAAAAATTATCTTGGACAAAACCACGTAAAGTCACAACATTTCAAAGATATGAGCTACCAAAGTTTTACCAATTTCTGATATTATTGCAACTTTGGCAGCTTAAATTTTCGAAATGTGACACTTTACGAGGTTTTGTCCAAGATTATTTTTTGTTTGTATTGATGTTAGCTAAGCATTTTAAAAAAAATATTCGTGAACGCGGAAAAACACAATGGCGGCGGTCGGCCAGGCTCCATATTATTTATATGTATTTGTACTTCATACCCCTTTCCAAAATTTTGTTACCAAATTTAACCTACTTTGTTACTAAATTAAACCAGAAACAAAATTAATTAAAATTCCTTTTTCATAGTGGTCTAAATCTACAGCAGTACAAAAATAATACCTTAGTATATATTTTTAACCTGCCGATCATGGGAAAACGAGACGCAACAGATATTCTATTGTCTCGTTCACCGGTGACCGTATGGGGCTTGCTGAATTAAAAACCAACAAAATTTATCAATGCATTAAAAAAACTACTTAATTTTATAATTTGTTCCTGCACTTGTTCTGCGACTTCATTATTCCACACCTACCACTAAAGCTGATATCAGATGGGTAATTTTTTGTTCATTTTCGTCTTTCATTTTGCATCTTTCACTCTAAGTGTGTCTAAACACAAAATGAAACATTAGTGCCGAATAAATTCATTAGTGAACCGATCCAACTGTGTTGGATATTGTCATCCGGCATCTTTCACTTCCACTCCGAATGAACGAGAAATGAACGGTCTGAACACTGAGAGAACGATCATTCGGGTTCAGTCATTTTGTCTCGAGTCCTGTAGTCGACGGACGTCACGTGTTGACGACTCTAAAATCTAAACTTCCTAAACTATTATCTGTAGCAGGTATCTTAGTACCTACAATTTGAAGTTTTATTCGGTTAGGTATTCTGTCTCTCATCAAAGTACTTTATTTCGTTAAAAACGGAGCAACAAGAAGCAAAAGTTCTTCAAATTTATTTTCCTCCATTCAAAGGTAATAATATGAATCAGGATCTTCAACTAGTTCTCTCAACAATGTATTTGAAGCTTCTAAAAAAATTCTTCTTTCAATCCATGGTCACGCCCACCACCGTCGACGTTTTCTTTGCTTCTTTTTTTGTTAAGAGTCCATATACGAAATTTTGCCGATTTCCCTCATTTAACAGACGTGATTTAACAGTTAAAATACAGTATTTCTATAAGTTTTAATGCACACCATGTAAGATCATTTCAATTATAATATAGTGTTGGAGCTAGACTTTTTTTTTTAAGTATCTTTAAATAATCCAACTCAAACCCGCGACAGTTTTGTGATTTTTGCTGTAAAAGGTTTAGAATATCACCTTTTTATGGATTGTAAATACAATGTACTGTTGAGAAAGTCGTCTATACAATGTTGGAATTACTTTTTAACACTTCAATATAAAAAACCCTTTAAAAACAGAAAACCTCTATCTGCCCGCTAACTTGGCGATCGTCCTTTTTCACCTGGAATATGAAAGACGGGCGTGAGTGTGAAGAGAGTAGTAGAAAAGAGAGGACGGGCTCTTAACTCTTTGATTAAAATATGATCACAAATTAAAATAAATCCAAGAGGCACGACTTCATTCAAGGACATATTAAAAGAAAAGAAAAGTGAATGTTCTTTTCTATATCATTCCCTATAGGCCGTGTGAACATAGAATGAAAGGAAAATGAAGTATTCACTCGAGTGAATAATCATCCGAGTGAACCGTTTGATATCACCTTTAGTATAATGGAAAATATCATTGTTTTGTCCATTACATTTTAATCACATGGCATACATAATACGGGCCTGGTGCCACGTCAAACCACGTGTCATTTAACGTTTGTTTAACCTAGAATTTTGAAGTGTCAAGTGTCTTAAACTAAAATCTGTTGTTTTTGTTTTTGAGGTTTTTTCTAAAATTTTTTTTCTGTTTATTTCACATTTAGGCAAAGTATATTCTTAATTTTTTGTAGTTTTATATATTTTATTTTTTTGTTATTTTGATTTATTGCTAGCTTTAAATAAATTGTGATGTCACACCTATGGTCCCAGCAGAAAACCAGTGCAGCAGACTGGAAGTCACTGCTAATGCTGAGCTGGGTCCAGTTTTGACATCACACAATCTTATATATCTTTAAACGAGCAATTCTTGTATATATATATATAATTGGGATCTCGGAATCGGCTCCAACGATTTTCATGAAATTTAGTATATAGGGGGTTTCGGGGGCGATAAATTGATCTAGCTAGGAATCATTTTCATAAAATGTCATTTTATGTGTATTTTTTTAACTTTTTGAATACCGAGCAAAGCTCGGTCATATAGCTAGTTTAATATTATTGTAATTTTGTATTCTTTTTTTTTTGTGTATTTTTGTAATAATTTAATATTGTGTTGTGTGATTGTCAAAATAAACTTTTCTTATTCTTATTCTTAATTTGATGTCAGAAAATCGAAAATCTATGTTAGCCCCATAATTTCCTCTAGATTTATACTGATAATGATTACCAACTAAAGATTAAAATCCTAGCTACCAAAAAAAACCTAAAAAATAAAATACTTAAAATAATTTTACTAAAAGAGCAGAAGCATTCACATGCTGGTTTGCGTAATCAAAATAAATATTCAAACTTCACTAACAACAAAAAAGACAGCACGAGAACTAAAAAATGAGGTGCTTTTAGGTTAGTGAAGATTTGAACCTCAGCGTTTTTTCCTATTACACTCTGTTGGTTGACGACGCAGGGTGGTGAGACTACCTGTGGTAGCTGCACTTGTGTTGCCAGCGTACTGCTTACCTGCTGCCTAACGGGTATACCTGCATCCTCGAATGCTTTCTTCTTTAATGTTGTGCGGATTTGTGACCTGAAAATTTGAACACTATCTTTTAATATCTGAAGTAACCACTTACCAATTACATCTACATTGTATAAGCATATACTATAGTAATGCAATGTTTTGTTTCTGACAGACTAGAGTCTGTCAGACCACTTTCCTATTCCTAAAATATGAAAGAACTATACTACCTGTACAGAAAATGTATGAATATTTTTACTTACACTGTTCTAGTTTTTATATGCTGACTTAGTTTATTCAAATCCACAGCAAACCGATGTACACACATGCGGAGCATTTCAATCTCTTCTTCAGTCCACTTGCCACTGTAAAAATATTATTGTTGCTATTAAGAGTAAGGACGAAGCCAAACAAGCATAATTTGTGAGTTGTGTGTCGCAGAATTTCGGTTCGACAGAATTCTGCTGCATTCAGTTTCATACAAACCAGTCACTATTATATCATGCTGGATTTGACCGAAATATATTTACTCGATAAACATAGAAAAGTAACTGAGCTTTACCAATAGGGCCCGATTCAACCAAACTTGAAGTTGCATGGGTGTAACTACCATGAGAATAGGTCAGTAGTGTAAGCACAATAATAATTATAGACAGGTGTAAGGCTGTCACATAGACTAGTTTATCAAATAAAGAATTCTTGGGTTTGAATAATAAAATATATTGGATGGTTTACTAACCAACTTGATATGCACACATAATTTAATCAGGTTTGGCAACAAACATAACACAAGAATTTTGTATATTAGATAAAAAAAACATATATTTCTTACCCTGGTTGTGAATCTCCAACAGGATGCAGAAGCATTGTCATTTCGGACAATTTGTTGAAGGCGGTCCCAGCTTCTCGGAATATCTCACCCACCTGTGAAGTGGTCTAATTTGACATCCACAATTATTTTCAAGAAGAAGATGAGAAATATGGTCAATTAGTGCACAAGCAAAGAAGCAAAAACTAATAAAATGTCTAGTAATGTTAAAATACAAAATATGTTAGTAAAGTGAGGTTATTTTTTGATAAGCAATCAATAGGAAAACAAAACGAAATAATAGGCGCTACGGATAGTAGTTACTCACTTTGGCAGCAGAATTATTCATTTTAATTAAACACCGTTAGCTACGTATTATAGCGTTTATTGGAACTATAGATTTTTTTTAAAAAACGATTTGAGAGTGTAATATTAAGGACGGCTCCTATTGGAAATGCTAAAAAATTCAATCTTTGCAAAATAAGTACACTTAAATAAATGAATATTTTGTATAGAAAGAAACAAAAACTGAATTTTGATGCAAACACAAAACGAATTTGGGCTTTCACAAATGACAGTATATTACAAAACGTCAAATGATTTTTTTTTTCTGAATATGGCACTTCGGCTATATTACCCACAGATTACTAGTATATATGATATTACCATTGCCACTTGCCAGCACAGATTTAGGATAACTAGTAATCTGTGGATAGAGTAGATCGATTCTTAAGCGGGGAATTGACTAGGTACCGGGCCGCCCGTCACGGGCAGGTCTGTCGCATGTCTGCTCGTCAATTCCTAGGTACGGGCACAGACATGCCCGCCGGCCCGTGCCCAGGGATGGGTAAGCTACTGAGTATTTACTTAGACCAGAGTAAATACTCAGTAAAAATGAATTTAGACACTCAGTATTTACTTTTGACTGAGTATTTATGTTTTACTAACCACAATTGAATTATTTAAGGTTTTTCTTTATATTTTATTATTTATTTGTATTGTATTCTAAGTATAAGTTATGTTCTTTTTAAGTATAACCATGTTAAATGAAAATAAATTATATATACTCATTCAATGTATATACTCAATAATATAATGAATGCAAAATTTTCTTTTAATATTTTTTGGACTCAGTAACGAAAAATTAGGTACCTCAGCTATAGAATACCCAATTTTGATGATAGACTACCTAATTTTGGTATTTAGGTAGACGATTTTTACAGTGTCGACGTGTTATAAAAAAATGTCATAGGTAGCTGTATACACTACACACACCGGCATATTTAGCGGAAGTCGGAACATAAAAAAAAGGTTTGATATAAGTATCATATAAGGTTACTGGCTGGTTTGTAGTTTATACGTCATTTAATTAAAAAAAAAAAAATCAAATTAGGAAAACAATTGAACATCACATTTTATGCAATTGTTTTAATTTTATTCGAATATACCTAAAGGCCTGTATTCACTTCGATTAGTGCAAGTGCAAGTGATTAGTAATTGAGGCAGTGGAGTGCAGGTGTGTAGTGCAAGTAGTGTCCAATTCTTGTTTAGTGGCTCTTTAGTAATTTAATTTAGTAAATTCAGTAGTAGCTGTCAACACGAGCGTCCAAGTTTCAAAAATAAAACTGCCATTTTGACATGTCCTTCATTTTTAATATTGGTTTTATTAAAAACGAGCTTTTGCCCGCGGCTTCGCTCGCGTTAAGAAGTATTGTTATATACAAACTTTGATCCCCTATTTCCACCCCTTGGAGGTAGAATTGATCAAAATCCTTTCTTAGCGGATGCCTACGTCATAACATCTACCTGCATGCCAAATTTCAGCCCGATCGGTCCAGTGGCTTGGGCTGTGCGTTGATAGATCAACATGTCAGTCAGTCACCTTTGAGTTTTATATATTATAAAGACCACGAAGTATTTTTATATGTCCTTTCCCAGGACTCAAAGTATCTCCATGCCAAATTTCAGCAAAATCGGTTCTGACTTCTGAGGTATAAACGTGAAGAGGTAACAGACAGACAGACACACATTCGCATTTATAATATTATTAGTATATTAGAAAGTAATAAGTATGGATTAGTATGGAAGTAATTGAAAGGGTGTCCTTTTGTACTTTTAATAGGTATATTATTTAATAATGATATACTATATCTATGGACGCTTCACACGGCACACCACGTCAGTCTGGCCCATAAAGTTAATATACCTAGCGGAATAATAGTAACAATCTCGAGCTGTCAAACGAAACCAAAATTGGTTATCATCTGTCACGCACTTGCACTCGCAAAAAATAGAACACGCTTTTAATCACGTTACTACGCAGCCGACTAGTCACTTGCACTAATCAATCGCTGTCCACACATATGGCCTGTATTCACTTTGATTAGTGCAAGTGCAAGTGACTAGTAATTGAGGCAGTGGAGTGCAGGTGTGTAGTGCAAGTAGTGTCCAATTCTTGTTTAGTGGCTCTTTAGTATTTTAATTTAGTAGATTCAGTAGTAGCTGTCAACACGAGCGTCCAAGTTTCAAAAATAAAACTGCCATTTTGACATGTCCTTCATTTTTAATATTGGTTTTATTAAAAACTATTTGACCATGAAGTATTTTTATATGTCCTTTCCCAGGACTCAAAGTAAATCCATGCCAAATTTCAGCAAAATCGGTTCTGACTTCTGAGGTATAAACGTGAAGAGGTAACAGACAGACAGACACACATTCGCATTTATAATATTATTAGTATATTAGTAAGTAATGAACATGGATTAGTATGGAAGTAATTGAAAGGGTGTCTTTTTGTACTTTTAATAAGTATAATATATAATAATGATATGCTATATCTATGGACGCTTCACACGGCACACCACGTCAGTCTGGCCCATAAAGTTTATATACCTAGCGGAATAATAGTAACAATCTCGAGCTGTCAAACGAAACCGAAATTGGTTTTCATCTGTCACACACTTGCACTCGCAAAAAATAGAACACGCTTTTAATCACGTTACTACGCAGCCGACTAGTCACTTGCACTAATCAGTCGCTGTCCACACTTACTTTCTACTAATCACTCATCACCTGTACTAGTCACCTGCACTTAATCACTAATCAAAGTGAATACAGAACTAATCACGTTACTACGCAGCCGGCTAATCACTTGCACTAAACAGTCGCTGTCCACACTTACTTTTTCCTAATAACTAATCCTGCCCTAATCACTTGCACTTATTACTAATGAAAGTGAATACGGGCCAACTAGAGCGAACTTCGAGTATTTCTCCCTTCTGAATTTTATTTAAAATTTTCATTCAAATATTGTTTTTTTGTAAAAAAAAATTAATCTTGTATCTTTTTGGATTATGCCTGACTTAGACCCAACGGAGATTGCCAGGGCACTCGAAATGCGAAGATTTGGTCTAACATACAGATTAATAGCCAGATATCTTCGTCGATCGATTTCAACGGTCCATCGCAGTGTCAAACGATTCAGGGAGACTGGCACTTATGTGAGAAGAGCAGGACAAGGCAGAAAAAGACGCACTTCGAGTAGGGATGACCGTTTCATTCGGCTTCGTGTACGTAGAAACCCCCGTTTGACGGCCGTCCAAGCCCGACATGAGTTAGAAGCAGTGCGGGGAGTAACCGTAAGTGAGCGTACGGTACGAAGAAGATTAGAAGAATTTGATTTGGGTTCATTTGTGCCCGCCAAGGCTCCCAAGGCTCGAGGTAAATCATCGTAGAAACAGGTTAACTTTTGCTCAGGAATATCGACTTTGGAATGCGGACCAATGGAGTAAGGTATTGCTTAGTGATGAGTGCAGAATCCTCTTAAATCAAATTGACGGCAGGCAAAGAATATACAGACGCAAAGGAGAACGTTACATTCAGACAAATTTTGAAACTACAGTTGCATACGGTGGTGGATCAATAATGGTTTGGGCGGGCATTTGTTTGAGAGCTCGCACAGACTTAGTAGTGATTGACAGAGGGAGTCTGACTGCGGACCGCTATATCAGAGAAGTTTTAGAAGAAAATGTTGTACTGTTTGCCCCATATATCGGTGACGATTTTGTTTTAATGCAGGATAATGTTCGGCCGCATACCGCTCGGGCAACTCAAGCTTATCTTAATGATATAAATATCACTTATGGAGTGGCCGGCGAGATCACCGGATATGAACCCAATAGAGCACGTTTGGGCCTTGCTGAAAAGAAAAGTTAAGTCAAGAATTCCAGCTCCTACCAACGTGGGTGAACTGCGAATCGCCGTAGTTGAGGAATGGCGGAGACTATCCCAGGAGACCATCGATAACATAATAATTCTCAGTATGCCTAGACGGTTAGAAACTTTAATAAGAGCATGTGGAGAAAATACGCGATATTAATCACCATTTTTTTTAATTTAATTAATTGTTATTTTAATAATAATTTTCACTTTTCCCGGTTACATGAAAAGTTCAAAAATGTACCATTTTTCACAAATAGCCTTTACTCGCTAATTTTGTTCATAATGTGATCTAATTTTAAGTAAAACAAATGAAATTTTAAATAACAAAAGAAGTGTTAAGTAGATTTTAAAATAAAACCATATTTTTTAAATTATGGACCTTTTTTTTGTGTTCCGCTAAATATGCCGGTGTGTATATTATACTAATTATCCTACTAATAATATTACAAAGGCGAAAGTTTGGATGTATGGATGTTTGTTACTCTTTCACGAAAAAGTACTGAACGGATTTTAATGAAACTTTGCATTAATACTTCAGTCGGAATTTCCAGGAATTGCTATTGTATTCTATTGTTGTCGCGATCACCGGTGCTCGCACGGGGCCTGAAGGATTAATATAGCTTATACATCAGAGTAACACATTAGGCTAGAATTTTAACCGACTTTCAAAATGGAGGAGGTGTTATGTTCGTTTTTTATGTTCAACGATTACTCCGCCGTTTGTGAACCGATTTTCAAAATTTTTCTTTTGGTGTAAAAGTTATCATCCCAATTTGATACCGTATTCATAAAAGTGGTGACCTGATGAAGGGACCCATAAGAAGTCGAGGGAACTCCTAAAAAATTACTTACATGGAAACATGTGATGAGTGACGACTTCGGTTTTGTGAGCAGTATTCTAAGCATATGCTACCAACAAGTAAGATTTTGCACCGGGTATACTATGGTTTGGAAGGTGCTGAGAGAACTTCTGACCCTTTATGGATACAAGTTTGGGAGTTTCGACGTTGTTTTAAGAACGGAAAGCATATGCTACTACGCAAATTACATTCCTCATCATCATCACCAATCACTACTATAAACCATTAAAGAACCATATAGATTTTATAAGTATAGATTTTCATTTATATTTATAATTAATGATATTTTATATGACAGAAATGTAATCATAGTTAAATAATTAATCAACTTTTTAATTACAACAAATTGCAGCAATCACATTTTTAAATGAAATTAATAAAGAATTTTCAAATTTGAGTTTTTTTTCGATTTTTTTGCATTTTCTGAAAAGATTTAGTATAGTATAATATAAGAAAAGCACAAAAAATATTTGAACCCTTCTCATTGAGGTCATAAAATGAGCTCCATATTTTCCAGCAGTGAGCGAGCTGACTATAATGAAATTATTGTAGCCTTTTTTACCGAAATTAATTTAAACTTTACCGAATTTTAAATCTACTTCGGTATTAATACTTTGGTTTTATATGTGTCCCTTATAATATAAAGTTCACTGTGAAAATAGCAGTGCTAAAAGAGTTACTTTTGAATTTCATGTTTCTATGGAAAATACGCCAATATAATGAACTAGATGATGCCCGCAACTCCGTTGCGCTAAAACTCGTTTATCGCGCGGGAACCGTACATTTTCCGGGACAAAAAGTATCCTATGTCCTTCCCGGGACTTCAAGTATCTCCATACCAAATTTCAGCAAAATCGGTTTAGCCGTTTGGGCGTGAAGAGGTAACAGACAGATAAACAGACACACTTTCGCATTTATAATACTAGTATGGAAGTATGGATATGGTATTTCTTTATAACTATTTTATGGCATATTCATGATGTTGGCGTATTTTCCATGCATAAGTATATTTTGCAATGAACTATGTATGGGTAATACTTTATTTTGGTATGTATTATTATGCGGAAATACTTTTTTTATGTTCGTGAGTACAGAACAAACATCATAATATTTAAATACCTAATTAAGATCTAAATACAAACAAAATTAAAACTAGTGCTATGTATGGATAAATCTACGAATAATAAAAAACTTTAAAATACTCTATAAATAAAATATGCAAACATACAAACTTAGAATATAAAATTATAAAAAGAAAAACTTCCCCATGTCGTCCCCATCTGGCAGAGTGCCCAGCAAGCTGACAGCATTGCCACGTTGGATAGCAATTGCTATCCGCTGTGCCAGGTAGCTCCCGGCTCTGGGGTCTCGGGTGACTTCAATAAGCCTCTTATATATTTCTCTAAAAACCTTATGTGCCCCCGGACCCCATGCGTTGGGTTTCTACCCCAAACGGTTCAAATATGAGATCTCCGCTGAGGTTCTCATATTTGCGCCGCTTGAGGTTCTCTGCTTGGTTGGCGGTTGCGCCCGCACAGCCTGCCCGCCAGCCAGCCCTGAGCATGGGACGAGGCGAGTGTGTCGACACAAGTAGCGTCCCAAACAAGGGCCCGTCCCATATTCCAGGGGACCAGGGTCATTCCATCGGGTCTCTTGCCATCGTCGCGCGCCAAACCGGAGGGCTCCAGTATCGCTGGCACGCCGGCAGTGACAAGAGCCCGACGAATGAGGTCATTCAGGTTGTGATGCCGCGTAAAGCGTCCAGCGCTTCGCGTGCAGCACAACCCGTGGTGACCGTAGCTGTCTACGTACGCGCCGCAAATAATTAATTAATAATTATAATACCTAATTTATAATTTTATTATATTACAAAATTCATTAAAGATTTCGTTCATCAAGTTGTGAACATGGCCTCTCTGTTAATCATTACCCTGTATGTCGAGTTTATCACGTGATTACAATATTTCTGAAAATATTAAAATCGATGACGGCTTGGTAAATAGGGTAAATGTGCTTAAGATGACATGCTTTTTGTTTGAAGGTAAATATTTAAAATAAAATAAGTCACATGAGATCAGTAACTTACTTTTATAAATAAATGATTCATAACTAACGAAATTAAACAGTTTTGGAAAAATCTATTTAATATAACAGTGAAAAAAAACATAAATTGCACGCCAGGTCGACGAGTGTAAGATGACACATCGATATGGTAAGACGACATACTATGATTCCTTAGACTTTGATGGTATGTCGTCTTATACAATACGTAAATTTCAAGCTGCATCATCATCCCTCTAGTTGTCAGTGGTGTAAGGATTCCTAAGTTCTTCATCATTGTCAAAAAATATACAATGCTTTTGTTACCGATTTAGCAGAAACATAAGTAACTGTAGTATGTCATCTTAAGCCGACGTCTAGTATGTCATCTTACCAAATGGGCAATAGTGGATACAAATAAATTTTGTAAAAAAATACTTAACACACTTAGAACACACTTTCATTAATATTTGTGACCTATAAGAATCCATGTTCATAATAACAATTTGTTATAAGAAAATATTCTGACCTTATGCGTTTTTTCACCCAAAACAAAAGTGTAAGAAAATTTTTCTCTCATCAAAATTAGGAAAATTTTTATTACTTTGTAAAGTACGGTCCCTGTCCGGCATACTAAGTTGGGCTACTAGGGGCACACTGAGGTGCTCCATAAAACGTCACAAGTTCACAGACAGCACTATTATTTCAACGAATTTTGCCGTTGTGTCGTCTTACCTGACTACTGACTACACAATTCCCCTATTATGTACCTTTCGAGCGCCATCTATTGAGCTAGTTTGTCTCAAATTCTAAAATGTCAGTGGCCTATAATCCCGCCTTAATAATTTATAATAAAATAAAAATATAATAAATATTTGAGGGCGGTTCCCATACAAAAAAACTCATTTTTTGCCAACTTTCGTTCAATAACAGTACGGAACCCTTCGTGTACGAGTCCGATTCGCACTTTTTTTTTGTTTTCTTGTACCGAATGGCATGACAGTATCCGAAAGTTTTTTCTCAGCATTAACCTGTTTATCTATTGGTTATTCAGACAGAGTTAGCGTAAAGTGTACAATAACTCCAAAGATTATTAAAATCTTGTAACCTGATTTTAACATGCAAGCACTTCAAAACTACTAAAGCCGGCCGCCTTTACAAACGATTTGACTTGTAGGAAACAAAATTGGATGTAAGTACTTAACAATAATTAATTTTAAATACATAAACCACTTGAATATGGTATAAATAGTGAGGTTTTAGTAGATTATGGCATATTAAATCGAAGTATTCCACTGGACATATCCAGGTATTCCTCTTCTTTTCAACCTGCAAACGAAAGCTTTGGTCATCAACATGGCTCGTTTCCTTGCATTCTCAGTGGCGCTGGCGACAACCATCGCTATTGCCACCGTTGAAAGTCGCTCTACAGCTGTTGAAGTGTCGTAAGTTATACCACTGTCACGTCATTATGCGATACGACATCGTTTATCGGATCGACATCGACTATGAATAATTATAACTGTTTTTCTCATTCCTTTGTTATTAGATTAATATTAACTATCATGTAGCTTAATTATCAAAAACGCACAATTTAAATTTATAATAAGTCATTTTATTTTTACGAAATTAGTAGGTAAATACTTTATCTTCAAACTACACCCACTGAATATTATTATTAGCGATTGCTTTTAATTGAGTAAGAAATTAAAGCGCTAAGGCAAGCCACATATAACTTTTTAAACATGTATTTTCAGGTCAGCCGACAAGCAATACGTGTCTCGTTGTTGGAATGAGTCTGCACTATCCGATATATCGTGTGCTAACATGTTGACCAACTCTCAGGACAGGCTGTACCGTCATCCTCACGACTGCCAAATTTTCTACGTCTGCCTCACCCCGCAGCTGCCACCAATATGCCTCGAATGCCCTGCGGATTTGTACTTTGACGCCAAAAACAAAATTTGCGACTACCCCGAAAATGTTAGCTGCACCGCCTGAAATCTAAAGTCGCCAGATTTAAATGTCACCAACATTATGATTAGTATGCAATAAATTCATCTAGCAAATTATAATATTTTTTAATCTTATTCGCCTCATAAGTCTTTACTTTGGTATTAACTTTCTATAAGTAGTAAATATATAATATAAGTTGTTGAAAATAATTTTTTGACCTAAACTACTGCTTGCAACAATATACCTAGACATGAAGAAATGAGAAAAGTAAGAGTTTCATCTCATTTAAAATGACTCTCGTTGAATGCTGGATTATTTATTTGGATTTATTTCCAGTGTCACAATAATTATATTTCTGCTTGAATGTATTTACATAAGTATGCGAATTGCTATAGATAAAATGATGTATTATGTAGGTAGGCAACGTTTTAGACCTAATACCTACCTAATATCTACCTAATATGTTATCGTCGCTAGATCAGGCGCACTTTAAAACATATTGCCAAAAATTCTTTAAAATGCAATAATAAACAACGCCGGCAATTAGGCTATCATAAAGCGGCGATTGTACGAAACTACGTAAATGATAGAAAAATAACTGCGCGCCCAAAAATAAAACTCGCTCGCGTCTCAAGCGCAGATAGCAAAGCGCGATGCGACTGGAAGAAAGTCACTGTTTTACACAAATTCGACATAAACAATGAGATGAAGTGCAAGTGAAATTGTGCAGTGCAGTGCGTCTTCTTGTGCGTCTGTTTGTAAATATTGTTTTAATGTTTGCGGGCGGAGGCGCCGGCTTTCAGAAGCAGTCTAAGCCGCCCTGGGAGAACACGGAAATCACACCGAGTTGGTATGTACGAGATTACAGACGATACAAATACAGATACCTCTACGTGAACCATCAATAGAGATGTGCAAAAAGGCTGACAAAACTTTTTCCTAGTGTATTAAGAGGTATTAAATTAATTAGTATGGGCAAGTAAATCTTTCCACTATACAATATAACCTAATGTTGACTCTAATGATAACCATTAATAAAGAGCTACTATAATAATAATTAATAACTTTATAATATTCAAAAATGTTATCTAAAAATCAGTCAAAAACACCTAAATTTTATGAAACCAGTGGGTATCTAAAAATTTCGTGTTAGCTAATGATCAAAATATTTATGGAAATGTACGTAAATTATATTTTGGAAATAGGACAATTTTGTACAAGCATATAAATAATCGGAAGTAAACATTTGAATAAAATAACAACGTAATATGGGATATGGGATAATGCTATCTACTTCTTGTTCAATGCCCAAGAAAAGTTTTTATACTTTATTTAACAGGTAGTTGTAACAAAACAAAGTGATTTTAGGGTGTGCATGTGTCCCTTATATTATAGAGTTCACTGTGAAAGTAGCAGCGCTGATGGAGCCATTTTTTTTGTGATTTGTATAGTCAAACAGCGTCAGGAATTTTCCACACAAAAGTTTTAAAAAGTTACTTTTTCAGCGCTGCTACTTTCATAGTGAACTCAATACAGGGGATTCATACACACCCTAAAGTTTTATCATTGTTTGATTACACTTTGTAAATGCGAGAGTTTGTTAGGTACCTCTTAAGTCTTAACGCCTTAGGGTTGGACCTCATCTGGCAGCACGAAGTCGCCTCGAGGATTCCGCCGCGTGCTATCGCATTATGCTTTCTGTCTCGGTCTAGCAAATGGCAGTTCTAAGCGACAGAAAGAGAAGGGGCGACGGAAAAAAGCGATTCCGTGCTGCCAGATGAGGTCGAACCCTTAACCGTAACCGTAACTTAACCCTTAACATTAGATATGCCATGCACACTATCAGGGTCGATACAAAGACAGTCGGCGGCCCGCCACCTGCCAATGACTTATGAACTTATGAGTCAATTTCTCTGAAGGTACGTATGCCATACTCAAAAGTACTCAACCCTTGAGTATCAACCACCAGGAAGGAACCTAAAGGGTAGTTTTTATGGCGAAAAAATATACGTTTCCTGTGTAAACTAAACACGTAACGCGGTGTTTATTGACAAATTCTTCTTCACGAACGCTTAAGCAGTCAATTCAATACATTTTGATCAGCGACTCTATAACGAAGACATAACAAAAAAGTCTTGGCATGGCCTGATCTATTTAAGCGACGATTTACTGTCGGTGATGAAAATGTTGCTGATGATGTCTCCAGTGAATGATATTCTTCAGGAAATTCTGGTATCCTGCCAAACTGTGGGATTCCCGGTATCTGTGTCAACTTCAATTTAGTTATTACGATAGTTTCATGTCACCGTTCTGATTAATAAAGATAATTAATGTGCTCTCATTTCGTGGGATTGATTGGGATCTTAAGTGTCCCCACGAAGGTTGATATTCCGCTGAGGCTGAAGTGAACTTGGTGGCTATAATATACTGCAGCAGTGTTCAGTATATATATATATATATATATATATATATATATATATATATATATATATATATATATATTATGGGCTATTTTAAGAAAACTGAATATTATAGATTTGCCAAAAATAGTTTTGGTGACAAATTCGTTCATGGTTCAGATATAATTACGTTAACTCTGTTTCAGGGAAATTAACCTTTAGCATAATATGTTGCTTTTTACTAAATATATATTTTCTACAAGGGCCACTAAAATACCGGCTGAAAAATATAATATCCTTCACAGAAGATCGATGGGAAAACTTCAAGTCATAAATTATATTATTTATTATACCATACAGTTTCTGGGATTTCCCCGGACTCAAAGTGTCTCAAATATCCATGCCCAATTTCAGCAAAATCAATTCAGCGGTTTGGGCTTGAAGAGGTAACACATATAATATTACAGACAGACAGACATATGGACAGGCAAACACACTTTTGCATCTATAATATTACTATACTGTACTCGGCGAAACATGGCGGTAGCGGTCATTGATTCTCTGTCAAAAACTTATCATTTTTTAAACAAAGCCGCGATTGACAACATCTATCACTTCATAGTCAATCGCGGTTTATATAGAAAATGACAAGTTTTTGACAGGGAGTCAATGACCGCTACCGCCATGTTTCGCCGAGTACAGTATATTAAGGATAATGTTGCCATACATCATAACGACATCTAGCTTTTGACTTTTGTATCTTTAAAATATACTACAGGTAGGTCAGTAACATAAAGTTAAAAGGCCATTCACGGCAGTCCGCCGTGCAGTGGTTCATACGACCGGTTCACACGACCGGTTCACACGACCGGAAACACCAAGTGTGAATCGATCAGTGAGCTATGTCCCTGTGTGAATGGGCCCTTTTAATATACCTAGTCAGTAATCGTCTCCTGGTTAACAAAAAACTTACGACCATTCTGTCAAGGTGGCGCTACGTTAGCCTTATTTTAATTATTTACTTAGTTGAAGTTTAGTTATCTCTGAGCTAGATAATTTTATATTATAGATACAATTATTTAAAAGACAACTCAACTTCTTTTTAAATTATTATTAAATAATAATAAATAACTATTTTAAGAACTCTACCTAGAGATTAATTGTAAAAAATAACTGCATAAGAAACCTCAGGACTGAAACGAGGGCATTTTAGTTTTTGTATCATCAAGAAGATGTCACTGCTAGAAGCAAAATAAATCTAAAGTAATATAGTTGCAATAGCTACGCAAAACTACATTCAAATTGACAAAATAAAGCCGTTGACAACTGAAATATAAAAATAAATCAAAAACCTTTTAATTTCATAGAAATAAACCTTATTGCTGCTGCGGAACCGTTCATGGGCGAGTCCAACTCGCACTTCGCCGGTTTTTTTAAAGTTGGTTAAAATAACCATGTCATTATAAAAGTAATTAGACAGTCAAAGATGCAAAGAAAATGTTGCAGGTGGGCATTGGGCATGCCTCCGCATATGTACGTACTGCGAGTCTATAATATATAAAATATACAAAATAATTTAAATACGGTGGAGTTATCTACAAATAATTACAATACTCTATGATAGACGATAGTATTTACGGTTGTTGTGCTAATTCTAAGGTACTTCTATCGAGCCTATTTTGGACTTGGTTTGCGTCACTTGTTAGCAATGATCAACCACTTGCATAATATGTTAAAATTATTTCTCAAATTGTAAAAATATGTATTCAAAATGTTGCAAGAAAAAGTTGTACGGTACGTCGTCAAAGAGCGCCAGAGCGCGACTGAGCGCACGAGCCTAGCCTTTGCGCCTGCATTTTTATAGTTTTTTGATCGTCGTTATTTTATACATAATTCAATCGAGTCGAAAAATCGAGAGTCCCTAGATATATTCTGTGTCTTTCATTCAGTACAAAAATTATCTGAAAATTCCAAATAATTTGGACATAGTAAGGAAATTTCGTTAAAAGAAGAGGTAACTTTGGGATTTTTTTCTATCGAGTGAAGTTCATGATATTGTGTAATGGAATATACATTCCACTGTGTTAGATCCTTAACTAGCACACCTATTTTTTTCAGAATTTAAATTACTATATTTCTATGTCTCCTGTCACTTTTAAATCTTGAAAATCGTCCGTTTCTGGGAATACACGGCCTTAATGTCATTTACGTCGATATTCGCACTGACAGACAATCGACCTGCTAATTTAGGGAGAGAGGGCCCTTAAAGTAAAAAACCGTGCTGGATACTGTTTAGATCTGGGTGCACGGTAGTGCACCCGCCGAGACGAGCCAAGCGAAGCGCAAGGGCACTACCTATCTTTTCTCGAAGTGTTTCGCCGTTTTTTTGAACCTTCATAGAATTGGTTTCCGTTGTAGCAGATAGTTCATATTATCAGGATATGATGTCATCAATGGACTTATTAAGCATACAAAGTCTCAATTGAATAGCTCTTATACTTTAGATTTTATTGATATCTAAAATACGCCGATTTCGTCACTGACAGATGGTCATCAAAATGTTTGGCCACTTCCTGAAGTGCTAGAAAGCTGAAATTTGGTATGTAATCTAAGTTTAGTATACAACCAACAAAAAAATTCATAAGCTTGTAATTTTCGTCCCCCATTCCCTAAAATTGTGGGGGTGGAAGTTGACCCTTATAGAGTTGGCCTCCGATGTGCCAGACAGTTTATATTCTCAGGATATGATATTAGTAATAGACTTATTAAACATACAAAGTCTCAATTGAATAGGTCTAATACTTTATATTTTATTGATATCTAAAACACGCCGAAATTCGGTTATAACTTATACGCCGTAAAATAAGTTTAGTAGGGGGTTAATTGAAGTTTAAATGAGAATTTCACCAATTTTATGAATAAAGACATGAAAGTTTCCACGGGATGGACATTAACTAAAAACGCCTTATTAAAAAATAAAAATCGGCCAAGTGCGAGTCGGATTCGCGCACGAAGGGTTCCGTACCGGTATAGAGTGAAAGTTGACAAAAGTTGCATTTTTATTATTAATTATTAATTATTAAAGTACAAATACAATTACGGATACAAATATAATTACGGATTTTGTAAAAATTTCAAGTACCTATAACCTAACTGTTACCATTATAGATTACGAGCGAAAAAGGCCAAAAAATGACGTTTCTTGTATGGGAGCCCCCCTTAAATATTAACTTTATTTTATTTTTAGTATTTGTTGTTATAGCGGCAACAGATATACACAATCTGTGAAAATTTCAGAAGTCTATAGCGGTTCTTGAGTTACAGCCTGGAGACTTACAGACAGACGGACAGACAGACATCGAAGTCTCATGAATAGGGTCCTATTTACCCTTTGGGTACGGAACCCTAAAAACATTAAAAAGACTAAAAAGACTGCCCATCAAGTGGTAACTTACAAAAAGAACTGAAATCCCACCAAAAACATTTCATGTAAATGTTACCTCGACGACCACAAAGGGTTAGCCCTGTGAAAAAGACATCAGATCTATGTAGGGCCAAGCTTCTCAATCGACGCGGCCTAACTCTATCGACCCATAACTCCAACAAATTCTACATAATATAAGTAAGTAATAAGTATGTATGTATGGCTTGGCTGTTTCGTTACTTATTTCAGATCAGAATTCAGAAACTAAATATTCGAAACAGTGAAGCCATACATACATACTTACTAATATTATGTAGAATTTGTTGGAGTTATGGGTCGATAGAGTTAGGCCGCGTCGATTGAGAAGCTTGGCTCTACATAGATCTGATGTCTTTTTCACAGGGCTAACCCTTTGTGGTCGTCGAGGCAACTTTTACATGAAATGTTTTTGGTGGGATTGCTTGTTTTCTATGAAAGGCCGGCCCGGCCTATCATAAAAAACAAGCAATGAAACAGCAAAAAATGGAAAGGACGTAAGCGACAAAATGGTTTTATATCGCATAATTTAAAAACCATAAATACATTTCATATATGGGCAAAATAAGGCGCTATATTGAAAAAACTGTCCTTTTTGACGTAATACTATAGGACCCTCAGAAATGTTACAAATCTGGTAATATACATATATTCATAGCCTTATCTAGGTTTGAGAAGAACTAGAAACACGATTAATGTATTTTGCCTCGATACATTTAATTTTCGAAATGACCTCTTAAAAATACGAAAATAGATGTATTCTAGGAAATTAGTCTAATTGATAGACACATTTACAACTCAAAATCGTATAGAAGCATTTTGCTTAAATGCTCCTAGTTATTTTTTAAATGATTATAATTACGTTTTTACGCATGTTTTCCGAGCGAGCCGATAGCTTCTGGCCGCAGCGTATTCACGACTTTATAGTCATACAAATTAAGTATAAAATTGCCCTTGCGGTAAAATTACTTTCGATATAGCGCCTTAAAGTGTATGCTCGAACCAATCTATGTATAAATTTTGAAAGCTTAAATCACTCTCCTCTGTTGGCAAAATAGGAATCCCTTTTTACAGAGGTATATTTGATTGATTATTCTGTGTTATAAAAGTTGACCAATCGTGTTATGCTATGGGCAATTCAAAGACAAAGACATGATGAATACTGACAATGAACTTTAATTTCTTAGCTTTAGTCATTGCTGAGAAAAATCGATATCGCTACAGCCAAATTATCAAGGTGTCGCCTTAAGCACGCGCTGTGCTAGCCTAGGTCTGTTTAAGCTATAAAGGTACTATTATTATGCCAAACTGCAAACATATTGCTATATTATAAAACACATGAGGTCACATAAACAAAATATATTGTTCTGTCCTAAGACTTTTGCATCATGACAGCCCGCCCTAACATCTTGCTGTTCCTGGTAAGCACGCATAGATGACCTTAGCCTGGTTATAAGCTATAATGGTACTATAATTATGCCAAATATAATAATAAATTATTACAACAGAAATTTCACGAGTACACTTCAACAAAAATTGTTCTGTCCTGAGACTGAAGTGTCATGACCGGCCGCCTTAATAGCTTGCTGTTCCTGGTAAGCACGCATAGCTGGCCTTAGCCTGGTTAAGCTATTGACGTCATTCGCTAACAAACGGTCGCGGTGAGTTCGACGAAATTGCCAGACCTCGCCACGATAATGGTCCGTTGTAAATCGTGCACGGCTGTTCAAAAACTGTATTTCCTACTGATATTGAGTTTTTACTAACATCTAAACCACAAAACGAGTCGCCTTTGATATTTAATATGAAGTAAAATGTCTCGTAGTTTCTAATTATAAAGTGGTTATAATAATAATTGTTAATCTGATTATGCACTTCAAACGAAGGGTTGTTTATTCTTATCAAATCTTAATGACTAATGATAACATAACAACGCTCAGTTTGCCACTCAACTCGGCGACACCGCCATTTAATCGCACACATACATAAAAATATGTTTATTTATGTCTGCAGTCAAATCAGTATTTTTTTTGTAAATTTATTAATTATTTATTATTTATTAATAATTAGGTATATATATACTAATTAATAATAAAAATGAATCCATATACTTTCCTTGGTTACGACATCACGCGTAAACAGCTGGACCGATTTTGCTGAAATTTGGTATAGATATTTGAGTCCCAGAAAAGGACATAGGATACATTTTGTCCCGGAAAAATGTACGATTATCGCACGATATACTTTTATGATTTGCGCGTAAACTATTCAATCGATTTTGATGAATTTTGCTATGGAGAATGAAGATACTTTGAGTCTCGGGAAGGACAAGGAATACATTTTGTCCCAAAAAATGTACGGTTCCCGCTCAATAAACTTTTATAATTTTCGCCTAAGCTATTCAATCTATTTTGCTGGGTATAGAGATACTTTGAGTCCCGGGGAAGAACATGGGGTGAGTATATTTTGTCGCAAAAAAATGTACGGTTCACACAAAAAGGAACTTTGTGATTTGAGCGTCGATGTACATTGTACGGGAACAACTATAAACTGAAGTCCACGCGGACGAAGTCGCGGGCAACAGCTAGTGTATATATATATCTATTCTTATTTCTAACTCTTTCTCATAACAGTAGTTACCATACCCAACCCAATGCTGCTTATCAATTGAACGATAATTATGATTATAATTATTGGAGTTGGTGCTACGAATTTCTTCTGTGGTAGGGTCAGTGACGGATTAAGACTACTTGATGCCCTAAGCAATCTATGCCTATGGGCCTATCCGTATAATATGTCAACTAGAATCAGTCTTTGAACCTTTACTCTTCTGGTGCCCCCTCAGACGTGATGCCCTAGGCAATTGCTTTAATCCGTCACTGGGTAGGGTATTCTTAGCGCCATAGGTGCCTGTTTCTGCTCTGTTGTAGTGGACAGTTAAGCAAAAGATGCAAGGTTGTTTCCTCTTTTACCTCACATAATCTGCAAATCATTATGCCATTAAAGAAAGTTACTAACCAAATTAGAAATATTATGAACTATTGTGTTCTATAGTACGTATTCAAACTAAACCGAAGCCACAAAATCTACACAAAAAGTGGTCAAAATATAAGCAAACAAAACATTTATTTGAAAAGATTTCTGAATGAACGTATGAAGCTGTCTGGTATGAGTGATAATTAGTTTATTTGTTTAAGAGGCCGGGCTACCCTCGAAATTCTCATACATACGTAATACCAAAATCATTTTCTTATTATATATAATATTATTTTAAGCTGAAAAATAACTCAAACATGTTAAATATTTTCGTATGACAAAATGATTTTGGTATTACGTATGTATGAGAATTTCGAGGGTAGCCCGGGCCCCCTCTTTCATCTACTAAACCCTCGCCAGTAAACATGTAGAAATATTGATGGATAATGACTATAAGTTATAACTTACAAACTAAAGCTGATGTTAAATATTATAGTATTTTGCGATTTTGCTGTTTGTGCGTTCTTAGATTTTGACTGAGAAAATAATATTATAAGAATGTCTATTGTCTACGTTAAGTTAAACAATGTATAATTATTAATAACATCATAATATTATGTATACTAATGAAGTTATTATTCAAGTGAATCATCAAACAAGTATTTTTTTACGGTAAATAAACGTGATATATATACTATACTGCAGATACGTGGGAGAGCCATGCTTCGGCACGAATGGGCCGGCTCGACCGGAGAAATACCACGTTCTCACAGAAAACTGGCGTGAAACAGCGCTTGCGCTGTGTTTCGCCGAGTGAGTGGGTTTACCGGAGGCCCAATCCCCTACCCTATTCTTTTCCCTACCCACCCCTATTCCCTTCCCTTCCCATCCCTACCCTCCCCTATTCCCTTCCCTTCCCATCCCTACCCTCCCCTATTACCCTATTCCCCTTAAAAGGCCGGCAACGCACCTGCAACTGCGAGTGTCCATGGGCGACGGAAGTTGCTTTCCATCAGGTGACCCATTTGCTCGTTTTACCCCTTATTTCATAAAAAAGACGGTGTATTTTGGTGTTAAAATTTGGAAACGCGGTAGTGTGTATCGTTAAATATTATTTGGAAACGCGGTAGTGATAACTGAATTGACGCGACAAGCCTTCGGGGCTTAATTACTCGATTTCCACTCACATGATAATCATATCAGTCGTGTGTAAACTTTGTTTTGGCTGGATCTGGCTAAAGTTTAACATAAATGTTACAGTCAAAGGGACATAATCCTCTATTTCTCTCAAATTGTAAGGGATCAAAATAACTCTGGAGCGACCTGTCGCCAGTAGAATGTGCAGAGGAACACGACGACGACAAACCTTCAAGAAGAGAGAGAGAGAGCATATTTCTTAAAAGGCCCGTAACGGACCTGCAACTCTTCTGATGTTCTGTATCCATGGGCGACGGTAGTTGCTTTCCATCAGGTGATCCGTTCGTTCGTTTGCTCCCAAAAAAAAGTCTTGAATATGCTATTTTTAATTTCGTGACTTATCCTAAAATCACATTTTCTTGAATGTCGAAAAAAAATTGTATCTCCTTAAGGGCATTGGGTAACTTTGTATGGACCTGTGGCGTCATTTTTTTCCAGCGGCCAGGGATAAAACCGTTACTATTTTGTAGCACTACATTAGAGAAACA
This sequence comes from Lysandra bellargus, assembly GCA_905333045.1. Taxonomy (NCBI): domain Eukaryota; kingdom Metazoa; phylum Arthropoda; class Insecta; order Lepidoptera; family Lycaenidae; genus Lysandra; species Lysandra bellargus. The sequence continues at coordinate 5,639,107 of HG995319.1, read as the reverse complement.
TATATTAGTAATAAAAATTGTTCTAAGTAATATCGGAGCTGAGCTACGACTATTTTAGTATATTTATTTTTACACCTTACGTTCACAAATTCAATAGTAATTAACGTTACTTTATGGAGCTATCCTTAACAAACAGGAGTAGAAATGTTGGATATATATTTCTCACTAGCTATTGCCCACGACTTCGTCCGCGTCAAATATGAATAATTTTTCATACATATTTTCACATTGGGTTTAACTCTTGTCCTACTAAAATATAGCCAGACTTGCTACCTTTCATTAGACAGTGGTTTACAAAAAAGGGCCGGATGCAACATTAGACAATTGTAATTATTGTTCTTGTGTATTAATGTGTTGTGGGTAAAATGACTCTAGGGTGTTGTTCCCATAATATAATGTCGATTATTTCCACTATTTACCGAATTTCGACCATAGTTTGGTACTATTAATATATATTCTGTGCCACAGTGCAGTATGAGTCATACCTGCCGAAAGGTGGCGTCCAGCGTCATACTGTATGACGCTGGACGCCACCTTTCGGCAGAATTTTCAGTCTAGCTTTTAATCTACTTCCCGGCTCATTATAGAAGTACAACTGCTGCAGGAATGTTTTATAGAATATTAACTATTTACTTACCAAAAATATATATAAAAACGGCCCTATTTAAAAAAATCGAGAAAAAATGGATTTGCATTTTTTTGCAAAAGAAAAATAAATAGTTGAAAAACTCATTAAATGACGGCGCGTAGTTGTACAGTTCGACAAGGCTTTAAATGAATATGTCAATGATGTCAATGGGCGCTGCTGGTAAAGGAGAACTGTCAAAAACGATGTTTTTGTATGATAGAAGCGTTAGTTCCATTTCTCGCCACGTTCATAATATACAGCATTGTCGAACTGTATGTTGAATGGTTAAGTCATTCTTATAAAATGTACGAATAACTGAAATCTATACTAATATTATAATTGGGAAGAGTTTGTTTGTTTGTTTGTTTGATCACTAATCTCAGGAACCACTGGTCCGATTTGAAAAATTCCTTCAGTGTTAGATAGCCCATTTATCGAGGAAGGCTATAGGCTATATTTTATTACGCTAAGTCTAATAGGAGCGAAGAAATAGAGGAAAATGTGGAAAAAACTGTGGGAAATTATTTGAAAAGGCTTATTTGAACACGCTAATCTCAGTAACTGCTGGTCCGATTTGAAAAATTCTTTCAGTGATAGATAGTACATTTATTGAGGAAGGCTATAGGTTATATTTTATCACGCTAAGACTAATAGGAGCGAAGAAATAGAGGAAAATGTGGGAAAAACGGAGGAAATTATTTGAAAGGGCTTATCTCACGAACTACTGGAGCAATTTTTCTGTTATTTGGCACAGATATGAGATAAGAAGTAGACCACGTGAAGGATCATAGGCTACTTTTTGTGGACTAATTATTTGTGTGTGAAATATCTAATTTACGCGGGCGAAGCCGCGCGGAACGTCTAGTATTCCATATGTGGCCGAACCTGCGCCTTGTAGAGTTGTAGGCGTTGGTCCGGATTGAAGTACTGTCTCGCTCTGTTGAGAACACCAAGCTTCTTCGAGGCTAACTTGGCCTTACCCTCTAGATGATATTGGAACTGGACTTCGCTCGATATGCTAACGCCAAGTATTTCAATGCTATGGGAGATGGTTAAAGATGTGCCCTCAAAACGAGGATGTACGACCATAGGTGACTTTTTAGCGGTGAACGCGCAGACTTGTGTCTTAGCGGGGTTGAATTGCACTCAATTACGTCTACCCTATTCAGATACTTTCTCCAATGAATTCTCTATTATTTAGACACATGTTCGTTTCGACTCTCAATGACATTTAGCCGAGAAATATTGGGGGAGCCGGTATATACAGCATCACCTGTACTATCATCCGCAAAACAATGAATGCCGTTGGTCTGTAACATGTCATTGATATGCAGTATGAATAAGGTAGGCGATAGCACACAGCCCTGAGGGACAACAGCATCAACAGACTGAGTTTCCGAGCATTCGCGACGTGCTACTACGAGCTTTATGCTTCTGTCTGCTAAGAAACTTTTTTGTGATTTGCATGGGCAAGCGCCCTGGCGTAAAGAGTTTCCCCATACAAAAACGAAAAAAAAAGTTCTCTTTCAGCGCTACTACTTTTGCAGTAAACTTAATACACGGGACTCATACACAGTACACACACTAAAGTATAATCACTTAGTTTTGTTATACCCTGTATACAAATATTATTATGAAGCTGAAGTGTTTGTGTGTTTAAAAGTGCTAATCTCAGGAACTGCTTGTTCGATTTGAAAAATTCTTTTTGTTTTGGATAGCCCATTTATCGAGAAAGGCTTTAAGCTAATAAATAATGCAGTTTTTTTTGTATTTTGCTGAGTATTCATGTTATGATTGAATTTACTTTTAGTTGAAAATACGAACTTAAAATGCCTAGGTAATATCTCGGCTCCGATATAGTTTAGCTATATGTCTCCCATAATAAAGTTTACTCCCCTTGATATGTTCTTTCATAATATGCTGGTTTGGTGAGTGGCCGCGAGATTTGAAAATGACGACAATATTACCCAAACCCCTTTAACAAGCTATATAGTTTTCTGTAGTGCAACATAATAATATATTTTATATAACAAATGAATGCGATTGTTATCTGAAAGCACTTCAAATAATGCTATTAACTCAAGTATCGAAAGGAAACAACCAATTAAAAAAATCTCGGAACAAAATATATAATGATATTTTTTCTAATAAAGCGATTCAGTCGGGGAAACATTTTTCCTTTTATAGAGAATCTATACTTATATTATAAAGCGGAAGAGTTTGTTAGTTAGTTTGTTTGTTTGTTTGAACGCGCTAATCTCAGGAACTACTGGTCGATTTGAAAAATTCTTTCAGTCTTAGATAGTCCATTTATCGAGGAAGGCTATAGGCTATATTTTATCACGCCAAGACTAATAGGAGCGAAGAAATAGAGGAAAATGTGGAAATAAATGGGGGAAATTATTTGAAAGTGCTTATCTCACGAACTACTAGAGCAATTTTTCTGTTATTTGAGTCAGATAAGAAGTAGACCACGTGAAGGATCATAGGCTATTTTGTGGACTAATTTGTCTGTGAAATATCTAATTTACGCGGGCGTAGCCGCGCGGAACGTCTAGTCTTAATATAGGTATTATAAGGTTGATAAACTGTAAATGTTAGTACCAATAATATTATTTTATGCACTTCATTGCACTTTCAATTTTGCAAAATGTTTTCAGATGCTATAATTGAATTTAATCATAGATCATAATAATGTCAAGATGGAATCATATAAATTAATATTATAAAAATTGACATTTGCCTAATAACTATTCTTAATTAGATGCTACCGTCTCTTTGATGATCTATTTTTGTAGTCGACTAATAATATTTACTGTCTCCAGATTTTGCGTGTGCTATGATAGGCATCTAATTGTAAACAAATAAATCTTCAGACTATTTTTAGCAAGGTAAATACAAAATATCATCCTCCTCACTAATAAAATCATCAGTCATCTTGTCTTTGTCTTATATATTGGAAAAGTCATATGACAGACTACGACAGCGGACTTTGACTCTGCGTCTTTACTAGTAGGAGGTGTTAGTAAGATATTTTAATCTTATAGCGACCACGACCCCTGGAAAATAGTTGAAGCGCCCGAAAAAGGAAAATGCTTCTTATTAATTAAGTTTACCTGATTGGTAATTGACGCGCCCATGAGAATTGGCAAGATCAGGGGACCGATTCACAAGCTTCGAATGTGGTTTCGATCGTACACGTCTCACTTGCGCGATAAACAGCACGTGTGCCCGCGATCGGAACTTGGACAAAAAAAATTGACGCTCGATAATCGGGCCCCACTCCCCAGAGCAATATTTTTTTAATCTTTATAAATTTAATATCCTGTTACTCATATTTTCCTTAGACTCAAGACGGAAATACCGATGAAACGTACACTATAAAATATTAATAATGCCGATCAAAAAATATCATGAGACGAAAAATAATCATAACGTTTGCAAGTTGAAAGTAGTGCGAAAATCCTCGAACGTCAAAGCAACATCTGTGTTAATTGGGCCACGGTCGCGGCGTAGTGGCCACTAGCGCAGCGGTGATACGCTAGGATAAAATTAGCTGTAACTTAAGGCCCAGTAGTCCCTAAAATTAGCAGGTCGATGTTTGTCAGTACGAATATCGACGTAAAGGACATTAAAATAACATTCATATCAGCGCGCCTTGTACAGTGGCGTTTACGCGCTCGCCGCGTGCCTTGATAATAGGAAATAGGAGAAAAAACCTTTTGTTTTTAGTATTACACAAAACAAATATATCAAATTGTTTACGTTAGGTTATGACAAATGTACTACATTTTTTGTTTTTTTCTAGAAACTGTGTAATTTAGCCATAAAATGATTTAATTATGAAAAACAGCGTTATAATAGTCATCTTTGAGATTTTTTTCTATCGAGCAGAATTAATTCAAGAAAAACATTCAAGCATTCTTCAAGTTCTTCATCTGTATATAATAATCGATATAGCGAGGACTACCTGGCTTACGGCGATATTTTGATGGCATTGTGACATCTGAAATGTAATTCGCCCAAGAGCCAATGTTATCCGAATTTACGAGGCAAAATATCCCCACACTTTGTAACTAAAGTTTATCGATTAAATCTCGTAAAAAAGCAATAGGCTACTTGACATATATTTAATTTCATTGAAAAAATGCATATTTCTAGTAGAACTTGGCCTAGGAAACTGTATTTCACCCATATCGTGAAATAAAAGCTTATGATTGATAAATAAAGTCGATTTGAAAATATGATTTTATGAAAATAGGAATTGTACTGACGAAAACACTTTTGCGGTACTTCCGGTCTGGATGTGACGTCATCCCATTTGTAATTTAATATCTTTTATTTATCGCGCTCGTTATATGTAAGTTTATTTGTACATAAGTAATATGAATAAGCCTAGAAAGATTTATAAAATATATTTTCTTGAATAATTCAAATAAAACATCAGTTTTATATACTATCTCCATTTATTGTAGTTAGGAAATGAAATGGCCAAAACTTTTCTACAAAAGTGTTCAACATTAGAACTGATTTCTAAATTCTTTTTTATTTTTTTAAGCACTGTTAGACTCGTACGTTTAGCACATAATACTTTTTTCAATAAAGAAAGTATAAAATACAAAAAACATGACGTCACACTATGGCGGCACAATGGCGGACAGTGTTTTCGGCGCCATATATAGGGCATATTTTTCAATCAACATTTTTATGGGTTTCTACTGTTTAAAATATTAAAATATTAGTTTTTTTTAGTGAAAATGAATGATTAAGAAGCGATTAGAATGAAAAAAAAAAATAGGTCAAGTAGCCTATTGTTTCTATAATCTTTCTAGTCCTTAATATATTTCTGACCTGATTTAGTATAATATTAAACGAAACTCACCGTAATATTTCAGTTTCACTATAAAGTTTGCACACATAAATTAAGCACGTTGTTGCATGTTCGAACTCCGACATAAAAATGACCGTTTCATACCTCGCAAACAAGTGCCCAACCAATTGAAAATTGGCGCTACATGCCATCTAATGAATCCCGCTTGAAGGAAATCGAGTGCTGCTTTAGCAGCAACGTGGCGGAAAATTTAAACATTTTTACGATTTGAGTCAAAGTTGCCCGCAGGAGCTAAAGAAACCCTACCTTACCGGTACTGATATACCTTTGCGTATAGGAAATTTTCTCAATTTTAAAACGGTACTTTTTTATACTTAATTAATGACATTTCCTTACCAAAAAACATTATTTAAAAAAACCCATTTTACGTAGTTGCAACAACCACTGCACCTTAATAATTGTTAGCGACGCGACCGTACCGCCGCGCCGCCGTATGTTAAAATATTTAAACATTTTTGTCTATGGTTTTTGGCGCGCTTTTTAGCTCGTACGGCGTACCCCAATAAAAGCGCCCTGCGCGGCGAAATCAATTAGTGCACAAGTAAATGCAGATCTTGTCGTCCTAAAATTTATCTAATTCTTACAATTTCACATCGGAACCAATGGGCATTGTCCAAAAAAAATCACATATACTTTTTATATTTTTTTTTTCGTTAGTATAGGGTATTTTAAGAATATAAATTAAATAATTTTGAAATTCATTAGCTAGTTTTTTCTCAATAATTTTTTAAAGTTTCGCTCTGATGTCATCATCGGCGGACAATTGACCTCTGCAATATGTTTTAAATTTCCTTTCAATCTTATTTATAATGGCTGGTTCGTCAAATGCAAATTCTCATTATGTGAAAGCTGATACGAGAAGCTTACCAAAAGTTCGAAACGTAATGTTGGTCAAATTTATTGCTAATTTAACGCCATTGAAGGTCAAGCTAAGGTTAAACATATTTGTTCAAAAATATAAGTAACTAATGGGTATTTTTTTCGTTTATATACAGAAAAACGATTACTGACCTTATTCCTCGAAATGTTTTTGTAATGAGCAAAATTAAAAAAAAAATGGACAACCCCCATTGTATAAAGTGTCCGCGCATAAATTATAAGTAATCTAAGTTCCAAACAGTGTAAATTAGTGAAATTTCCGAAAATACTGTGACTTTATATAAGAATAAGAATAAGACATGAATAAGTTTAAGATAAGTACAATACATACTAGGGACTATCATAAATGAGCAAAATATATGTCAGGTATAATAATGGGCCTCAATTAACGGGCTAAGCGAATAATATAGGAAATAATGTTAAAATAATAATTATTATTCTTAGCTATGTACACTGTACAGCTTGGCAAAAAAGAGAGCATTTTAAATGAGGGCGCTATTATTTAATTATAGGCACTTTTCTTTAATTATTGACAAGTACTGTAATATTTCCATAAATAAAAACACTTAGTTCCAGCTGTCACTGCAACCGACACTTTTTTGCCAAGCTGTACAATTTATTGGCCGGCTGTCTAGGCTAATACTTAAGATTTTGTTTGTGATACCATACTTATGCTGTTAGATTGCGCGTTGAAAGACCTATATTGCGTTTCATCAAATAGTTCCTTTGCCGTCATGTTGGCACTAATGTAAATTAATGTTGTCACATTACTCTTACTCTGCCACCCTCAATTAGGGGAGATAATATGTTAACACAAAATGCACTTAAAGAAAATTGTACATAATTCTAACAGCTTTCGCCCGCGGCTCTGCCTACGTTAACGTCTATCGCTTGGGGACCGTTCTTTTGCCCGGGATAAAAGGTATCCTATGTCCTTCTCCATACTCCAGAGTTCCAGACAACGTGTACCTATGAAAGTTTTATGATGATCCGCTTAGTACTTTATGTGTGAAGGCGTAACCAGCAAAGTCACTTTCGCATTTACTGGCTAAAAGCCGAGCTTTGTGAGGGCTCACGTCATCACACCTTCACTGACTGATGATAACATATTTATATGTAAATACTATGTTAAAGCACAAATCAATAGGCGTGATAGTTTGTCCGTAAAGTGTAACACAAAATGTACAGGTTGTGAGAAGTACTAGGGCTCGCTTCGCTCGCCCTGATAATATTATTGTACTAGCTTTTACCCGCGCCTTCGTTCGCGTGTATGTAGTTTTCGTTACTAGAAGTGCGTTTCATCAAATAGTTCCTTTGTCATCATGTTGTCATTCTCTGTTAATAACGTAAACACGGTAGACACGCTCTGCACGTAGAGATCAATTCCATTAAACTCGGGTTGCCGCCATTACGGCTTAGTGAAATAGGGTTACCAGCGTCAGTTTAATCTCCCTTAAACACAATAAAACTTATGAGTAGAGATCGACTACGATAATATGGCGCGCCCCTGCAAAATTCAAAACTTTTGAAGTGCATTGTCAAAACGTTTGAAGTGCGTTGTCTTGCGCGGTAGGCTAGTTGTGATTAGTTGACAAACAAATCTTGGTTATAAGTGACATTAACTGAAATATATGATTTGTTGAATACTTACTACATACAAACTCTTTCATAAGGATGTGACTAAACACATTGAAACAGTCATTTGGAGGGGCGCGCCAAGTTATCGTAGTCGATCTCTACTAAAAAGTTTTACTGTGTTTAAGGGAGATTAAGCTGACGCTGGTAACCCTATTTCACTAAGCCGTAATGGCGGCAACCCGAGTTTAATGGAATTATTGGGGCCTAGTTACGTTTTTTACGTTCACAAAACTCTTTCACTCTTAGCACCATCATTCTTTAACCACTCTTTAATGTTTTCGGCATGATTTTCTCACGAAATCACAGTAAAATTATGAAAACTCGCAGAGCATGTCAACCTTGTTAACATTATTGCAGACAGGAATGCCAACATGACGGCAAAGGAACTATTCGATGAAACGCACTATAAAACTAATTAAATCCAATTTACTCTCACACTGACTTCCAGCGTAAACTGAGAACACACTAGCGTTAAGAAGTACATTATACACTAATTTTATAAAGCTGAATAGTTTGTTTGAAGTTTGAACGCGCTAATCTCACGAACGACTATACCGATTTTTACATAATTGCACACTGATAATATAAAAAAACACGGGGAATGACAAAAGGCAAAAGCCGCTATTTTCGTGAAAGATACCTTTTCCCAGCGGAATTTCTTTTTTTGGGCGGGCGGGACGTCGAGTTTTAGTATTTCCTTACTCTTGAATCATTAATTAATGTAATAAATGATAATATTACATTTAAATCTGTTCATCATACAGTAGTACTAGTACTATCACTCATTATAACGATTTAACGCATCAAGCCCCATAAGGATTAAGGACACCGGTGACCGCGATAACAATACGATAACAATAGATTTCCAAGAATCCGCGATCGTATAATTAATGCAAACATTATACCCGCTGTTTTAGTGGCCACCTGTTTTATAACAATTATCGCGGGCTACGTAGTGTAGTGGGCGTTTCTAAACATGGCGGTAAAATAGTAAATATAGCTTGATCAACTTCCTAGGTAGAGTAGGGGGAATTTTTGAGTTGGTCATCGTTCTCGAAATGAAAGCGTTTAAAAATTTCATTGTTTGACCACAGTAATTAAAGACATGAGTGAATGAAGTATGTAACTAAAATTTTGCAACATAAGTTTTGTTGATTACAGAACCCTATAACGAAACCCTAACGAGCTGGTTTTTTGTATATTGATAGATCAATAGTCCTATAATTTAAGAGTAACATTGTCTTACAAATAAAACAGACATTGTCTTACAAATAAAAGGATATTTTAGGACCATCAAATTCAAAGTATCCTTTCTATCTCTGTTAGCTACCACTTTCGAGATTTTTCGGAAATAAAAATGTTGTTCGTCTTATCAAAATGAAACTACTCACAAAAAATTTGCTTGACAGTAATAAAAAAAAAAAATTGTTCTAGGGCTCCCGTACTATACGGCTTCGAAGAAAATTTTCATATTTCGCTCCTATAGTCAGTCTATACCTTTACGTGCGCGCAATTTTTAACCTTGTTACTAAAGATATACGTGATCGTAGGTAGTTCGTTTGATGTTTACGGTAGGTTCAAATGGTGGTTAATAGAATTAGTTCATATAATATCCTTTCACAGGACATCTCGGTTACATAAAGTATTAGGTAACAAATATAGGGTTTCATAGCCCTACAATGTAACATTAACGTTTTCAGAAACGTGACATGAAAGTGAGTTTATACTACAAATATTTGGTACAAATCATTGAGCAATAAGTATTACGGTACAAATAGAAATAAAAAATAACCAATTAAAACTCGATGTACGCGGAAAGCTCGTAAACGATTCTAATGCAAACAATAATAATTAAAACCTACTCGTACACATTCGTACACTGCTATTTTGGTTTTCACTTCTGTCAGTACTCCCAGAGTGAAACCTGTTGTCTCCCGGTCAAAAACTAACGGTCGTACATAAGAGCCAAGTTCAATACAAACATTATGCTTGTCTATGGATTTCGTCGTAATAAGAATTGAGATATAAATTATAGAGTATTTATAGGAACCAAATAACATTATGAACAAATAATAAAGTCTATTTCTTAACTTTATTGAATATCTGTTAACAATTGCTGTTATTTAAATAATGTAAGATTTTAAAGAAGGTTAGATTTAAGGCCGCGGCCCCATCAGACACGGCTAGGGATTGCAAAAAAAGGATTTTTAAAAAAATCCGGATTTTCGGATTTTGACAAGCTCAAATCCGGATTATCCGGATTATCCAGATTTTATGAAATTTTTCTTATATTTGTGATTAATAGCTTTAAATGTGAGTTATTTTCTTGGTATTTCTTTATTAAACATTCATTTTAAAAGCGCAATATCAGACGTCTTAAAACAAATAAAACAATTAACATTTTTCTTAAGTTAGTGATTTTTACATGGGCGTGATGAAGTAAGAAATTAAAATAACAGTATTTGATAATGAAGACATTATTAACAACTTAAAAATATCTTGTTTTTTTAAAGATATTTGAATAAGTGGAATTTTATTTAATTTTAATTTAATTTTATTGTCAACTTAAGTTGACAATAAAATTTGACGATTAAGCCCTTTTTGCTCCCATGAAAACAGATAATAAAAATTACCTTAGGCACAATCAATGACCAACAGCACGAGATGTAACGTCGAGGTGGACGTACTTGGGCCAGTTAGTTTCTTTTGATAACAGACAAGGAAATACAGAGAAACTAGTTCATGAAGAAGCTGATGAAGGAAGACATACCCCTCTCAGGGAACCGCAGATTCGTGGACATGTGTTTTTCACTCGTCCTAACCAACAGGGCAAAAACTCGGTCATTGACTAACTTACAAAAATCCAACTCGGGGCCTGCCAAAGAGCAATGGATCGCAGTAAGTTGGAAGTAAGTCTTCTCGACAAAACAAAAAATCTATCGAAACAAGAATCTCAGACGTGGGAGTCAAGACGGCGGCTAAAGTAGCATTGGGCTGGTCGTGTTATCCATATGCATCTAGGCTGGATATCGACAGAGTGGGTATCTAGGCTAGGCCTAGGAAAAAATAGCTCGATGCTCTGGAGGAATTTTTTTCCTCTGAAGGCAGGTGACTGTAACCCTGAAGTCACCACGACTCCTGAGGATCTATTATGACTACTTAATCCTCATAAATTGAATGATGTGGTTGGAATTGGTGCCACCAATTTCCTCTATAGTAGAGTAGGTGAGTTTCAGCTACCTGAGCTGCAGCAGCTACAGCTGCTGAGTAAAGTAGCATAGTCAACGAGGTAAAAACAAAACAAGTTAAAATGTGTCTCGGCCCTTTTCCTAGAATCTGCAAGTCGTAATGCTAGCTATACTAGTTATTATGTAAAGGTAAGGATTTCTATTCTTATCTTTATAGAATACGTGTTAATAGTTAGTTTTGTAAAAGCCAGGAATTAGTGTTTTAGAATGTTCAAGGCCAGGAGTCTAATTTCATTGCTCTTTTCTTAGTTTGCGACCCCATTCCTCGAGCACTTACTTTGTAATAATGGGAGATGTTTCACAGACTGCTTCTGGACCGTATATGAGATTCTCAGTTCTAAGCCTAACCAGCTCGTTTAAATTTCTGCTGCAGTGCTAAGTGCAGCTTGACTGTCAGAGAAGATGAATATATTTTATTAACTATCATCTCTTGGCTCTCTTGTGAGCAACCGATTATTGCAAAGACCTCAGACTAGTACATGGTTGCAAACTCCCCTTGGAGGCATATCAGCAGTGACGCTGGAGCAAGATAAGTGGAATATCCTAGGGGAACCTTTGCCCAGCATAAATTTGCCCCAATAGGCTTATAGTACAGAATAAAAAAACTTAAAATAATTCTTCTAACTTTAAATCAACATTTTAATATTTTATAAACCCTTTTCCCTTTATTATAATAGACAAACTTACAAATTAGAAGATTTTATAGAAAACCATTTTATTAAATACTTACCGACAATATCCTAAAAGAATAATTATTGTATGTTTCTCATGATTGCAGTCATATTATTAAATAGTAAAATGTATAATAAAATAAACTGTTGGTCATAACTCATAAGATGACGTTCTTTTTAAAATAAGATTTAAAAATGTTAATACAAAATTTACAACCGCCAAATAACTAAACAATGCAATGTTGGACATACGAAGTACTGATATTATAGTTATTGAGCGCGCAAATTTGTGATAGCGCCTTTAGACAAATGTGAATTTGTATGTCAGATGCTACACAATACATCTAAATTAATTTTAGACTACGTAAAAGCTTATTTTTCATAATTTTACCAACTATTCGAAAAAACCGAAAATTCGGATTTTCAAAACTAAAAATCCGGATTTTCGAAGTATCCGGATTGCAATCCCTAGACACGGCGCGGCGCCGCCACCGTGATACGGCACGGCGCGTCGCACCGTGACACGGTGCCGCGTACGGTGCGCCGACCCGTGTCCCTAGTCAGTCGATATTTACGCTCGAACGAAAATGCTTGTCTGGATATGGATCGCGAAATAATTCTTCTCTTGTTGTTACTAAGACGAAGATTAAAAAAGAAACAAACAGAGAAAATTTATTTTTGCTATTTTTTGCTCTATACCAATATTTACAACCGATAGGCACTTGAAATATTCACAAAATACTCAATTGTATTTATACTTTAAAAATTGCTGGTAAAATTAAAATAAACTTAATAATTAAGGAGGCTCTCACACATAAAACTTTTTTGGTTATTTTTTCTCTATAATAATAGTACGGAACCCTTCGTGCGCGAGTCTAACTCGCACTTGGCCAATTTTTATCTGTTCCAAATAAGCGCCTCATTTAAGTTTGGACACAATTTTTGTTCGGAAGTTTCACCCAGAATAGGGACGCGCGGTGCACCGTACGCGGCACCGTGTCACGGTGCGGCGCCGTACCGTATCACGGTGGCGGCGTCGTGCCGTAACACGGTGACGGCGCCGCGTCGTGTCTGATGGGGACGCAGCCTAACTTCTTGACGAAGGCGTAGCGCCCGTATGGCCTGCTATGCGTCAAAATATTTGCGTTGCGACGACGCAACGCAACGCAACGCTCCGTGTGGACTGACTCGCATACGGCGTGCGCCGGCCGATAATTATTATGACGTCCGATATTATAGTAGTATATTATAGTAGTAATATCGAGATCTCTTCTAAGTCAGGTCAGCCTACTCGTTAGTTCTGTTTACTCTGGTATTATTAGTATGTTTTGTTACATCTTGTACAGCCTACGCGTCGTAGCTTTTGGTTACGTCGTAGACCCTCTACGAAGTATGGCTTTCCCAAACAAAACTGTAAGTTCTATTTTAGTTGGGCTTGAATTTACATGCGTCTACGTGACCGAGCGGGTTTGCCACAATACGAGATGCTAAGCAATTATACACGGTAAATAGCCTATAGTAATGTTATGAAAACATTATTATTAATGAAATTATATATTCAAACTAGCTGTTGCCCGCGACTCCGTCCGCGTGGACATCAGTTTACAGCGCGCTGTAGTTCCCGTTTCCGTGGTAATGCCGGAAATGTAACCAATGTAGGTTGTACTGCAAAGTTTCGTGAAATTCAGATGGATTTTATCGATATGATATAACACGTCTTTTATGTAACAATATTTTGTTTAAGTATTAGATAGTAAACAAAATTTTGTTACATAAAAGACGTGTTATATCATATCGATACCTTTACTTAACTGGTTTTCTTTAAATTTAACAGAATAAGGTATTTCTTCCTTAAATACACTTAAGGTTAGTATACTCACTGTTTAGTATTTTAAGTGGGTAGAAAATTTTCCATACTGGTTGAGATTGGTAACGTGTTTAAAAATTTAATGTGAATTTTTAAAATCCTATGTTTGCGTGGGCACAGTCACGCAACGTTTATGCAGACGTGAGTCAATTTAATCAACTTTTCCATATTACTACTAAATATTTGAATTACATAATAATTAATAATATAGTATAGAATTAGGCCCTACATTTTTGGGCATGAACTTACTATAAAGTATGCCACTTCTACATCAATGCAGCCTCGTCATTACAAAATGATAAAAAATGGTAAAATGGTATTATAATATGGCAGAAATGACAAAGTTTAATAAGATATAAGATATTTTCAAGTAGTTTCTCAAAAAGGGGGCCTTATGAAAAAAGGGCCATATTTTTAAAAGTATACGGCTAGTACATGGAGTGCGCTGTGCGGGGTACAAATGGCAGTGCCAGATTTTATCAAAATCTGATCAGTATTTCGAAAACTACTCTATATTAGCTTTTTTAAGATATTGCATAGCTTTTATCGTGGGCTTTGAGCGTGGCGACCAAATCAATATATATTCCGTAACGAAAAAACCTAAATCCCTACTCGTTGCGGCGTTTACAGACTTCGGCACGGTGTTTGTATGCGTGCGACTAGACGTATGCGAATTGTAATTGCTTAGGTTGATAAAAAACAATGTGCAATAGTATTACCGCGCAGTTCCAGAGTGTTAATTTTTTTATTTTTTTTATTTATTGTTTTAAGCAGGGATTTTTCCCCAACGGAAAATATCACCCCTATGATACATTGATTACAGTTGAAACAATACAAAATCAACACAAAGAGAGAAAAAAAAAATAAAGATACAAAAACAAAACATGCTAACGCCGACTTACACAATATTTAAAAAGCTTATAAAGCCCTCTGGCAGCTATAGAATTTGGAGAAGACAAAACAGTATTACAGAAACCTACTTGAAAATTATAATTAAATACATAAAAATAATCCTGCCTCTCGGCCTCGGCCCGGACACACTCCATTAGAACGTTATATACCTCCTCCACAACGTAACACTCCTCACAGTTGGGGCTCGGCGTCTTTCTCATAAGGAAACCGAAAGCGTTTAATGGAATATGTCCAGACCTAAGCCGAAAGGCAGTAATGACCTCCTCTCGATTCAATTTTATGTTCTCGAACCAAGGGGATCTGCACAACGTATGATGGATAGTTCTGTACCAGATTCCCTTGGTTCGAGACCTTTCATCAAAGTATTCACTCCATACATTCACACACATCTTTTTCACTACATTCATAAACTCACTATCATAATCCACACAATCGAGGGAGACCCCGTCATCAATCGCCTGTTTAGTTAACAGGTCGACTCGCTTATTACCGTCAATGCCGATATGGTCCAGTCAAATTAGGCTTAAATTAGGTAGGAACCTCGGAATTCGAGATACCCAGCTGTAAGTCTGTAAATATTTGTATATTGGCACCCTAAATGTTGTCTCAAAACCTACATATGGTAGGGTGTGCGCAACTAATAAATTTCAAGGTCAAAAGGTCACAAAAATCGGATTTTGCACTTTTTTTGTAAATATTTCATTTCCTATGAGTTTTTTGTTGTTTGTATTTATAACCATGATATAAAATACAAAATTCTCTACAACTTCTGATCAAAAAAAATTTTTATACGGTGAACCGTTTCCGATAAAGAAGGCGGAGAGCGCGCGGTCAAAGTATCACTTCAGGTTAACTGGTGCCTCCGGTCGAAAACGCTCCATAATCAATGTGTCGCGATACCAGTGTCCGATCCTTTAATATCGTGATGTATGGCATACTTCCTCAATAAATTGGCTCTCAATTTTTTTTTCTCTCTTACGGTTGTAAAATGGCAGTCATTTTAGATTTTCTCGGGCTTTCACACTAATCTGACCAATACTTCTCATGTGAAAATCCTATAAATATAAAAAAGGTCTTATTTAATAAATACGGTCAATGATTTCCTAAACGATGGCACATCTTGGGAGTAGGATGGCTGCTTGCTGCTGCTTCTACATATTTTATTATATGTGACTTACAATTGTGTATTCATGTTGACTATATAATGTATTAGATTAAGTTATTTACATTGTAAATTTTATTTTTTTAAAAGACAAATTTTCCACTTTTTTAGTAAAAAGTGGCCCCGTGCGAGTTTCTTACGCCGGTTCTTCTCGCCGGGTTAGTTCCCGAACCGGTGGTAGGCAACATGTAGCTCAACGTTCTGAAAACATTTGATTCAAATTTATTCAGAAATAAAACGATTTTTTTTAAAACAGCAAAAAACTCATAGGAAATGAAATATTTACTAAAAATAATTTATTAGTTAATTATCATTCATATTTATTTAAAATCTTGTAAGAAATTAAGGTGACGTAAGCGATAAGCCGAGATAGTCATTACGAACAATAGGACACCGAGGCGAGCATAACAATGCAATAAGTAGCGATTGTAATTATGAAGGAACAATGGAGCGTGGTGATAGTAGATAATGAGGGTTAAACACAAAAGCTAACTTTGAAACTAGTGCAAATACGCAGAAACGGATCGCATATATCGAACGGGCATGGTTGAAAACCCCTATTTTGACACCAAACTCTTTTTTTTTTAGGCGACGTCGCCACTCGAACCGACAAAAAGTGATCGAGAAAGTTTGCGAGCCGCGAGCGGGGAGGGGTGGATTTAATATAATGGCAAATATTATATTAAAATGTAGAATGTCACCTCTTTTTATTAAAGCACGAACAAGGGAAATTTTAAATTGAAGCTTGCGAAGTTTTTTATAGAACACATAAAAAAGTAAAATGAATACTCTCGTAATATAATGTTTTCCACCTTTATAATGATAATCACGTATATTACTTCAATATAATAGTGCAATATAATATAAATAGACACAGTTTTGGTCGTTCGCCAACCAGACAAAATGATGACTTTCGTCTAGCGTGTTCAGTTTGGACACATATTATGTAGATTGTAGACAATAAATTATTTTGTGTCCACTTTAAATATTTTTCTTGACGTTGTGATGCGTCTGCGGCTACAAAATTTAGGTTAGGTTAGGTTAGTAGCTGTTGTGTAGCCCGCGTCTCCTGCTATGGCTCTGTGAAAAGTGGAGAAGTAGGAACACCGTTGGGTTTCAGCGGGTATGCCTAGAGGCTTCCACCGTCCCCGGGAGTCCCATATAGGGGGGTATATGGGACTCCCCGGTCTGGGGACTTGGCCCTCCCCAGACTGCCAGAGATGCGTATAGCTGCATTTCCCCAACGAAAAAATAATCAAAAAGTTAGGTTAGTACCCCTCTCTATATTGGGACATAATGGTCAACCAATAAACATGTCTTTTTCATGGTTAAACAGCACAGCCCAACCTTCTCATAAATTAACCTTTTTAGACGTTGTTAGTCTAATGTTTATTCGTTTCTATGTTTAAAATGTGGAGTTTCAGCGCTATGAAACGATTGAAAGAAACTGGAAGTAGCATCAAGTAAATTATAGCAACGGATATATGCCAACAACCAGTCAATTAATTTCTAGTTAGTTAGTGCAAATTGACGTATTACCCGAATTTTGCGCATCGCTTAATTTAATAGCAATTCCTAGTAGCCGCTGGCCGTATTCGGTATTATGCTATTAAGGTGATATATCGAAAATAAATTATACCGCAAGGGCGATTTTATACTTAATTTGTATGACTATAAAGCCGTGAATACGCTGCGGCCAGAAGCTATCGGCTCGCTCGGAAAACATGCGACAAAACGTAATCATAATTATTTAAAAATAACTAGAAGCATTTAAGCAAAATGCTTCTATACGATTTTGAGTTGCAAAGGTGTCTATTAATTAGACTAATTTCCTACAATACATCTATTTTCGTTTAAAAATAATCTTCAAATTCCGTATTTTTTTAAGAGGTCATTTCGAAAATTAAATGTATCGAGGCAAAATACATTAATTGTGTTTCTAGTTCTTCTCAAACCTAGATAAGGCTATGAAGATGTGTATATCTCATTACCAGATTTGTAACATTTCTGAGGGTCCTATAGTATTACATCAAAAAGGACAGTTTTTACAATATAGCGCCTTAATTGATGCTAGCTAGCATTATACACTAGGAGTAGGTATACTGTCAATTTCAATTAACTACATTAATTGTAATCAAAAGTGACTCTTCTACTAAAAGATGTTTATCTTTGCTACTTTTTTAATATGCCAGACTTATTAATTTTATTTTATGTGTGAATTCATGACGTTGGGTCATTTCTTATTGAAGCATGGAAGGCGAAAATCTCACTTTTAGCGCTACAATTTTACATTGTACTCTACATATTATATTATTTATTTTGTCAGTATCATATTATTTTATTTGCTGATTATATTATTACTAGTATTTAATTACTTCTATAATTTGTCAGAAGTACATATTGATGCAATATTGTATTCATTTCTATTTCGTTCTACTTCGTTCTACGAACCATCAACTGAAATCTAGTGAAAATCGATAAGTTTTTAATGTATATGTCACCGTAAGATTGTAAATACCGTTAGATTATAATCTATCTCGCGAGATTGTAAACTGTCGAAAGATTGTGAACCACAACGTACTTCTTACAATTTAACGTATTATTATTCGGTAGATTGTAATCTATCGAAGTGAAACCGTTAAATTACAATCTTAAAATTGTCAAATTGTCAACTGTCCGAAGGCTGTCCCTGATTGGTCAGTAGACCGTTCTGTGACCATCGAGTTAGGAATGAAACACAGGTGTCAGTCAAATAAAATTAATGCACTTCAAGAATTGTGACATCATTATCCGACATTGTAAATGTTATCAAATGAGATCACATAGATTCACGAGCATAATATATTATATTAAAACACGGAAAATATATGTAATTTAGGCTATGTTCGGTGACTAACACTAAATTATATTTATCATTCAAACTACACTTCTTTGGTTCATAACAGATTCATTTTACTTCCGCAACAATTTTATATCTAATTCTAAAGCTGTGAGTTATTTTCAACACGAAATCAATTAACAATCACCCAAAGCCCGTTTGTTTACATTCGACATTAATTTATAATCATCAAAACACTGTTTGTTTACATTTATCAACAAATGAATAAGGCGACACGGGCATATACCGTTCATTCAATCAGCGCCTGAGGTGCGTTCCGTTTCACAATTTGACGGCTTCATTTCGATAGATTACAATCTACCGAACAATAATACGTTAAATTGTAAGCAGTACGTTGCGGTTCACAATCTTTCGACCGTTTACAATTTCGCGAGATAGATTATAATCTAACGGTATTTACAATCTTACGGTGACATATACAATGTTTTGCTCTTCTTAGTTCCTTGTTGTGTACTATCTTAAATAAGATCTTGTACGCTTTGTTAGATGAAAACGAAATAAAAGATTTCATCACATTTATCAGACTGTGTATTCAAAACGACTCAACTAATATTTCTAGTTTACTTTTAAATCATTATGAAAATATTTAATAATGTTTTAGTAAAGCATCGAATTATTATTTTTAACAAAAAATTAAAACCGACTTCCAAGGTAAAAACAATAACATCCTTATAATATGAACTAAAAAGTATTAAATAATTTTTCCTATCGAATAGTGCCTTTTTCCGAATTCGGCAAAAACTCAACTATTTCTGTACTCAATCCTTCATCATTTTGAAGTCGGTACCAGATATAGCTGAATCTTCAGTCTGCCAAAATATTTGAAACATTTGTAACTGGCACCGACTTCAAAATTATGAAGGATTGAGTACAGAAATAGTTGAGTTTTTGCCGAATTCGGAAAAAGGCACTATTCGATAGGAAAAATTATTTAATACTTTTTAGTTCATATTATAAGGATGTTATTGTTTTTACCTTGGAAGTCGGTTTTAATTTTTTGTTAAAAATAATAATTTCACTCTTTTTAGTTTTTAGTTACCTAGTAAGTAGTAAACTATCGCGTACTATGTACTATCAAAGAAGTTGATTCCTATGCAGATCGGGGAGCAGTTTGGTTGCGTTACGTCAAACCCAGCCGACAGATCACAATTAACATTGAATTGACATATTCGACCAAATAAAGTTGGTCTATCAATTATTGCATAGGAATCAATTTCCTCGATGGTACGTAGAATAATACACCTGTATTATATTATTTTACGTATCTTATTACAAGCTCACCGGTGAGCGAGACACAATAGAATAACAATATATTTCCAAGAATCCACGATCGAAGGATACAAACTATTAGCAACAAATCATAAGTATCGTGCAGAGACCGGTCTCGAACGCTTCAACTCCCAAGCGGCCACATTGTGGTGTTATACGAATTCGGACATCTATTAATAACCGGCCCCACTCGTTCGACTCGAGCGATCTTTGCACGAAAAATTTTGAGTGTGAAGTTTTGAAAATAGACAAACTGTGTTACGCTCGTAAAAATCTCATTATTCGGTATTTTATTCGAAGATGAACTTTTCTCATGTTCTGGGAATTGGATCCCAGGTGCGCGAGGTCTACCGTCTATGGCGGTTGCATACTAAGGTATAATATTAATATATTATCTATCTCGATGGCCGTCGCCGCGCGCCGCTGCGGCTCGGCCGCTAGTGCGCGCCCGGTCGCGAATTTACAAAGGCTATATCATTAGAGTGAAAGCGCAAACTGAACTGGCTTAGCTTTTGTTAGACAAAAACTTGACAAAACACTTATCTGTTTTAGTACAGAAAATGACCGAAATCGCCTAGAAAGAGATTAGCTAAATTGTTTCTAACGTTGCAGCAACATATTATGCTATTCAATTTGATACCGATATGGTAAATACATCGTCATTGTTAACTTTAAAAATATGTAGGTGGATAGTTATATGAAAATTGTTATTACTTATTATTTTAATGTTACAGTAATGAAATTACTTACTCGTTTCTATTCTGTATTTAAGGGTCCGTATACGAAATTTGTCGATTTCGCTGATTTTACAGACGTGATTTAACAGTTAAAATACAGTATTTCTATAAGTTTTAATGCACAACATGTAAGATCATTTCAATTATAATATAGTGTTGGAGCTAGATTTTTTATTTTTTTTAAGTATCTTTAAATAATCCAACTCAAACCCGCGACAGTTTTGTGATTTTTGCTGTAAAAGGTTTAGAATATCACCTTTTTATGAATTGTATTGACGTCTTAACGGTATGAAAAAAATACAATTCACTGTTAAGAAAGTCGTCTATAAAATGTTGGAATTACTTTTTACCACTTTAATATAAAAAACCGTTTAAAAACAGAAAACCTCTATCTGCCCGCTAACTTGGCGATCGTCCTTTTTCACCTGGCACATGAAAGACGGGCGTGAGTGTGAAGAGAGCAGTAGAAAAGAGAATACGGGCTCTTAAGTGACAAAAATACTACTTAATTAACTAACAAACTTTAATTAATAGGTAAGAAACAGGTATGTACATAACTACACACTTGTTGAGAGTACAAAATATAATTATAAAAGTATCTTAGATAAATAAACAAAAGCTCATCTATTAGAGTCTGGCTCGTGACTCAAACGGTATAAGCCTTTGTAAATACGCCGCCCGGTCTGGTACCTGGCAACGCGCGCGCCGCGCCGCTCGCTTGACAGCCCTAGCAGATTATAGCAAGCGAGACGCCAGACAGTTAATGTACTATGAACGCTAAGCGCAATGCAAAAGGTTGAAATTAAGTTGTTTCATGTGTTGTTGTGAGACATGCATGTTATTTATATTAATTATCGAAGCAGCTTACTTCTCAGAAGTAATGTCAAATGTGTGCCTTATGCTCTGGACTTAAGGATGAATTTGTTTTGTTCAATTTTGGTGACATCGGTGACCCTAATGTGGTAATGATGATGATGATGATGAATGTAATTTGCATAGTAGCATATGCTTTCAGTTCTTAAAACAGCGCCTAAACCCCCAAACTTGTATCTATAAGGAATCCGGAGTTCTCTTAGTATCTTCGGAACCATGGTATACCTCGGTGCAAAATCTTGCGTTTTGGTAGCATATGCTTAGGATGCTTCTCATAAAACCAAAATCACCATATGTTTCCATATAAATTTCGAGGAGTTCCCTCGATTACTCATGGATCCCATCATCAGGTCACCACTTTTGTGAACATGGTACCAAATTGGAGTGAAACCTAATACAACAAAACAAAAATTTCGAAAATCGGTTCACAAACGGCGGAGTAATCGTTGAACATACAAAAAAAAAAAAAAAAAAAAAAAAATATCCACAGTCGAACATATAACCTTCTCGTTTTTTGGAAGTCGGTTAAAAAGCAGAGTGATTTTTAAAAAATAAATCATAACTATTAAGATTAGTTTTTGATAAATCTGCTTGATTCATATATTATTATCTAGTAATTTGCACAATTTGTATATACTAATTTGACATTGATTTTTGACAATTAATTTTCTGAAGGAATTGCAAAACCCATTTTAGCCCCGCTGATTTCTTGCCAGTCATGTTGGACATATTTTGTCTCACTGGGTTACGAGAGTAAAGAAAAATAGAGGTCTTTTGTGCATAGCGCAAACACTTGGGCACTATAGAATTATTACTCTCGCGTAGCTGGAATGGTTGCCCATGGCCATAGGTATTAGGTATGTATCATAGTATGTTTGTTTTTGTTATTAATGTATCGGTAAGTAACATTTGGAGCAATTTGTGTTTGTTATCATAATCTCGGTTTATTTACATTTAATAAGTATGAGACGATTGGGTAAGACATACTATTTGTGGTTTAAAAGCATTATGTATTGTAGACACAAGCCGCTCTCCAAATTGCTTGAACCATAGGTATCCTATATATTGTGTTATAGGTACCATAGGTATATGCGCCCGTGCGAATGAGCGATTAGGCCGCTACACCGCGTGACCACAAACAATGAGAATTGTCCATTTTTTTAATTTTACTCATTACAAAAACTTTCGAGGAATAAGGTCAGTGATCGTTTTTCTGTATATATACGAACAAAATACCCATTAGTTACTTATATTTTTGAACAAATATGTTTAACCTTAGTTGGACCTTCAATGGCGTTAAATTAGCAATAATTTCGACCAACATTACGTTTCGAACTTTTGGTAAGCTTCTCGTATCAGCTTTCACAAGATGATACGAGCCAGTTGCATTTGACGAACCAGCCATTATAAATAAGATTGATAGGAAATTTAAAACATACTGCTGAGGTCAATTGGCCGCCGATGATGACGTCAGAGCGAAACATTAAAAATTTATTGAGAAAAAACTAGCCAATGAATTTCAAAGTTGTTTAATTTATATTCTTAAAATAATTAATAATTTTAACGAAAAAAATTATAAAAAGTACATGTGATTTTTTTTGGACAATGCCCATTGTATGTAACGATTTTTGGTCGCTACATAATATGGACGTATACAGGTGTAAAAAACATAGTAGTATTAATTTAGGCTTAGGGTGTGTATGAGTCCCCTGTATTGATATCATTGTAAAAGTAGCAGTGCTGAAAGGATTTTTTAAACTTTTGTATGGGAAAATTCCTGACGCTCGGGCGTTTTTTTTATCAGCACTGCTGCTTTAACAGTGAACTCAATATGGTCGCTGTTGAGCATTAGTGTCCTGACCCACATTTATTTTTGTTGTTAAATTTTGAATGCAGTATTGTTCTAAATCCTATTAAGAACAATTAACTGCATTCATAACTCACTACTCAATACGTAATTTTTTGTGGATCACAAATCACAGCGTCTCTTTAAGGGTCACATAATATAACTACTAAAGTATTACCACTTAGTTTTGTTCGCCCTGTATAAGTCGAGACTTAGGAGTTACGCAACTTTAGCACTAGGTTTTGATAAACTTGTATGACTTGACTTTGACTAAATGTAAAATTTAGTATTGTTTTCATAGGTGTTAGTTTAGTTTAAAGTTGTAATAGCTGGGCACAGACAAATTACGCCACAGAGACTACAAACGGCTCCGTGTTACAAAGCTGCTTACATAACTAGTACTTAGTTGATCCAGAGCTGCGAGTATTTAGCCTACAATTTGCAGAATTACCACAATATACCACAACGTGGTTTACCACTATTTAAAAATGTTACAGTAGAGTATTTCTTTCTATTTTCGTACATAATGTCATAGGCTCAGCAAAGTAACAGCTATATTATGGGCAGCTTTTGTATGCTACAAAACATCGAAGTTAAAAACGACAAACGTGTCTTGTTATCATATACTTGAGAATCTCAATAGCACAAAAAGGCACAGTGTGGACAACTGTGCCTTTTTTGTTCATCAAAGGCATGCGTTATAGCGCAGTCAACAGCGAACTCGAGGCATGCCCGCGACGCATGCCTTCTGACCGTATCCAAAACTTTCGCTTTTAGTACAGTAAATGAAGGCAAATATCAGGTGCGACCTCCGATTTCGTTGAACCCCCATCGATTTGGATGAAAATTTGGGATTAAGTACGTTAATCCCTCTACTTTAAAACTGACATACGCTCGTATTGCGCTTTTTTTATTTTAGGGGTGAAATCCACCCCTTTTGTTGAAAATAGAAAAAATGCAGATTTAACCATTCTGGCTTAACTAATTGGGTTTAATTCAATAAAATAAATGTTTTAATTTTTTTTTTCATTATATTTTGTGATTATTTATTTAATTTTTCAACCCTTATGACAACCATCTCTTTAATCGTGATTAAACACTTTTTGTATTTCTAAACTTTAAAATCGCATATTTAGATTGTATAAACAGTTTGTTTAATATTTATGATATAATTTTTGGATAAGACTGAAATATAAACCCCTAAAAGTACCCTTTATTTCGGAATCACGGTAAAAATTGGGTTCAAACACTTAATAGGTTTTTAAACCCAATTATTTCTGTTTATTTACTTAGTATTCATTTCTTATTTTATTTTTTTTGCAAATTTTTTTCACCCCTGTAAACTACCCGATGTCTGAAAAATAAGCTTTAAGTTTTTATGATAAGTTTTTTATCAGCTTTAATGAGTTCGAATATTTTTTCATAGTTAAGATTAATTTTATTAATATATTTCAAACATTGATATTATTTAGTCCAAAATATTCAAACAACGATTTTAAACTACCGTCTGTGCAAAAAATTGACGCAAAGGCTGAATCTGCTAGATTGAAAATATATTTAATAGACGCACATCATTATAAAAATCCGATTTTTCTGAAATTTAGTATGAAAATACTTTGAGTCTTGGGAATGGACATGGACATAGGATACTTTTTATACCGAAAAAATGTACGGTTCCAGCGCGATTATAGGCGTAATATAGTCCTTACTAAATATACGTTAATCTTTTCAAGTTTTTCAATATTCAGAAAGTAAACAAAACGGTAAATGTCGCCTCTATAAGATAGCAATAGAGATATTAACGTTATAATAATAATATTATAATGATTATTCATAAATTGCTATGAATAAATTACGGCCGATTTTCGACTGACAGTCTAATATTAGATAGATGGGGATATATACCTATCATAACATTATGCAAAGTGGGAAGCGTGGGTATATTGAGTTAATAATTTGTATTTATTGAGCTTTAAATAAACTATAATTGAGGCGCTGACCATCCATTTTCCTGTCCATTAATGAGACCGTAAATCAGAATTTATGTACTATGAAATGTATTGATTTTCATAGAAATGAACTGAATAGATTTTGAAACAAATACATAATAATTATTTTCAGTTACTAAATATATTGGCTGAATAATTTTGCTATTGCAAATTCTTTATTAATAATTTCTGCGTTACCTATTTAGTTTTGACTTAGGGCGAAACCAAACGAGTATAATTTGTGAGTCGTGAGCCGCAGAATTTCTGCCGGGCAGAATTTTTTTCATACAAATGACAACTCACAAAATTACGCTCGTGTGAATCAAATACAGCTGAATTCTGCCCAGCAGAAATTCTGCGGCTCACGACTCACAAATTACGCTCGTTTGGCTTAGCCCTTATTGTTGTTGTAAGCTAGTATTTTTTGGTGTTGTTGGAACATTTTATAAACTAGATGACGCCCGCAACTCAGTTGCCCAAATCCGTTATCGCGCGGGAACCATACATTTTTCCAGGATAAAAAGTATCCTATGTCCTTTTTCGGGACTCAAAGTATCGCCATACATTATGTTTGCTGTTTCACCAAAATACTTTAAAGATACTAACAAATTAAGATAGAATAGGTAAATGAGATTCTAAACTCAGTGTCAGTTTTAGCACTGTCAGCCTCAGACCAATAAAAAAAGAAAGACGGAGTAATTACAGGTAATGGATTGAAGTCGCTGTCGATCAATGTGTGCGTCACGCCTAGCATAAATACGCTAGGCGTGCGCTTGTGTGCAAAAAAATAATGTTGCCAACTCAGGGTTTCAGATTGTCAAACTCCCATCCTGTTGCAGTCTTATTAAACTACTAAGTAATGACTACAAAAGTTGCTATTAAACTAGATTGTTAATCATCATTCATTAGTAATTGCTGAAAAAAGTAAATACTTAAATATCTATATCTAATAAATTATGTGTTTCAACTAAGAACAGACAGACAGACAGACAGACATACATACAGACAAAAATTGTAAAGAATGTTGTATGCAGTATGTATCGTATACAGATTAATATGTAATTGTGTATTAATAGTAAAAAAATCTTTCAATACTACAAACAGACACTCCAATTTTATTTATATTAATATATTTTAAATTTAACGAATTTTAGGTTAAAAATAAACATTAATTGTCAGGATAATACAGCACGTAATATTTTTCCCCTATTATGGGGAAAAATATCTTGCGACCAGCATGCAGCACTGGTTGATGTTCTGTGTTCCAAGACTCCCGAGACAATTTTTAAAACTAATAAATTAAATTCATTATTTCGGTGGTAATACATAAATATTCAACTAATTACTTGTGAAACGTAATCCCACAAGGTTTCTTTTGAGCACAAGAATTGTTTTTGCACCATTTAACGATGCAGGACGGCATATTTTGATATTTCTTGACACAGATGAAAACGACATGCGCCGTCACTCGTTGAAACCGGAATGGCGGGCGGCCGGCTTCCTATGGCCGTATCGGCTTCCTATTGCCTGCCTCACCGCATAGCATGGATGGCTCTGTCTATCTTTTTTATTGGTCTGAGCTGTCAGCGCTCTGGGTGAGAATTCTTCGGTGCTCTGGATGCTGGTAGTGCTGAAAAAATTGGCGCCCCTTTTGTTTGTTTCAGCGCCCCTTTTTATCCGGCGCCCTGGGCGGTCGCTCAGCGTCGACCCCCCTAACGCCGCTACTGTCTAAACAAAATTAAGGAAAAAGTAAGTAAACCCCTATGAGGAAGCCTAAACTCTTATTTTGGGGCGCCTCAGCAATAAATTAGATAACCAATAGCTTGGTAGAATCGAAAGCGACACGTAATTTCTTTTTTCTTTTAACGAATTTAAATTCTTTAACGACAGCTAAGAACGAGAACGACAGTTAACTAATCTGTATTGCTTGTCAAACTCAAAATAAATCCATACTAATATTATAATTGCTTATGTACTATGTATGTCTGGTATCTCTTAGAATTTGATTTCAGGTTTTCAGGTACTTTGAATTTCGGGAAAGGACATAGGATAGTTTTGTCCTGAAAAAAGTCATTATATGCCACGGATTTCAGCGCATTAAATTGCAGACAAAAATTCGTACAAATAGTAATCATTTATTATTACGTTTTTATAAATATTCTATTTATAATAGAATTAAAAAAAAAAAACGTTATGACTGGGCTCATGCACACATACAGGAATTTACAAAACTAGTCCAATCGACCTTTGATCATCACACCTTTACTCTTCATAAAAAAATAAAAAATACGCGTAGCTCTCGGGGATTGCCGCGATATTAATGCTATAACTATGTATACGTCTAGTCGCACGCACACAAACACCGTGCCGAAGTCTGCCAAACTGGAACGACGATAGCTTTCAACGCCGCGCCGTGGCGCTGTGCCGGTCGGAGCGGGAGGTGGTAGGTTTATTTTCGTTATGGGGTTTCTTGATTCCGTCGCCGCGCTCAGAGACCGCGGGCTTTGAGCGCTATGCAATAGCTTAAAAATTAAGTTAACTCAGTTTTTTTTTATCCTAGGATTAGAATAGGTCAGCGGACTAAGATTATTTTAGGTCAGTAATCGCGTGATGAGAGCACTTACCAACAGTTGTTCCAACGATTACTGGGTTCGTGTCATACGTCGACAAAAATGACTTTAATTGTAGTAAATAACAGATTGTATTGCAAAAACATGCAAGTATTAAATCACGCTTTTTAATCATTAGCGGAATTAGTAGGCTGGTTCGTTTCAGCTTTTTAACTTTTTATGAATCGGATATTGCACATTGTTGCTACCACTACTGCTACTACTTTTCCTGTAAACTAGGATTGAAAGTGGTATTATAATCAGGGCCCCCGTAAGGGCTATTGGCGCCTGTGTGCAAAAAAAGCATTTTGGCGCCCCTTTAGGCAAAAATTTTGGGTCCTTGGTTTTGGCGCCCCAAAAAATGGCGATTTGGCGCCCCTAGAGTATGGCGCCCGTGTGCATTGCACAAATTGCACATACGGTAGCGGAGGCCCTGATATACAAGGTGTAACAAAACTAAGTGATAATACTTTAGGGTCTGCATGTGTCCCTTATATAGAATTCGTTGCGAAAGTTGCAGCTCTGAAAGAGTAAGTTTTTCCACCTTTGTATGGAAAATATCGTGATGCGGGGGCGCTTACCTACACAAAAGCAAAACAAATTATGCTCTCTCAGCGCTGCTTTCAGAGTGGACCCTATATATCACTTAATGGGTGTATATAATATAGTAGTTACAGATTATTGCCTTCCTACTACTCTATTACTACTAACAGGTTAGCTGCCTCTGTAGAGATAAACTAAGATAACATGGCGCGCCCCTCCAAAATTCAAAACGTTTGAAGTGCGTTGTCAAAACGTTTGAGGTGCGTTGTCAAAACGTTTGAGGTGCGTTGTCTTGCGGGAGGCTAGTAATTATAATTAGGTGACCAACAAATCTTGGTAATAAGTGACATTAAGTGACATATTATGACATACACACATACATTGAAACAGTAATTTGGAGGGGCGCGCCATGTTATCGTAGTTTATCTCTAACATAAGTTGAAAGAGCGTACAGTAGTATCCAGGATTACGGTAGAGTAGACGTATACTTAATATATAAATCGAGCCTAAAGCGTCTAAAATGAAACGCTGACGGATATAACATGACACAAAAAGGTTCCAGTGCTGTCCGAAAGTAAATAAATTGGCAGTCATATTTCCTATTTGCATTAGAAATTCCCTTTTATCGCTACAAATAAAACACGAGTGGCCAAAAATTGGCTTAAAAGCTCCGCTTTGTGTCGGAATCCAGGCGATTTGTTTGTCAATGAAAATTACGTAACTTTTGGAAGTGGTCCATAAGAGTCCCCCTTGATTCAACGCTTTACCACCTGTAGGCAATATCACTTTTATAAGGACAAGCCATAGCTGCGCGTGAAATGTCTGTTAAGACGTAACGGTGGCGGTGGGACACTCTCAACCGTTCATGTTTGCCATTTCAAGGAAGCTAGATGAATTCTCTTTTTAATTATGATTTTAATGAGGATTTTACGATACGTTTACTTTAATATGACGGGATATTTACACCAAAAATAATAAAGTAACCCCAACGGGTTACTGTCAACACAACGCCCTCAGGTTCTGAGTTAAGAAACTTACTGCCTAACTAATATTATGAATTATGATGATTCATAATAATTGTGTCAGCAACAGCCAACAACCCCAATAGATATTTTCCTCCTGACAAGTATAAAGTGGGTTTGAGCAACATGTCCGAAAGGGCTCGTACTTACTTGTAAATCATTGGGAGTGATAATTATCGTGTCAAGAGCAATGTCAAGGCCACGACGCAAAGATGGAGATTTGTTAACCTCGTTAAAATTCTGTAGCCATTTATGGGTGGCTGACTGTCAAATAATAATAATGTCTACTAATGAAGAGTTCTTTTAGATGTTCCTTTTAGGTTTCTTTTGAGTTTAGCACTATCATCATCAATGGCGTGTTCCATATTCCAGTACATTCTTAGTAGCTAACAAAAAAAAAAAGTAAAACGCCATTAACGTCAACTGTAAAAAAACTGTACCATTTTCGTCCTGTTTCTCACTCCGAGATGCCATGTATATACATATTATGGCCGCTCTACATTACTATAGTCAAATCCACTGCTGAATTACTATTAAGTCTAGAATAATGTAAACGGATATACTGGAATGCTCTGAAAGTGGAAACGCACTGAATGACATTCTATTGCATTCCAGTGCCCGCTTACATTATTCTAGTCTACGAATAACAAAACTAATTCTAGTAGTAATGCAGCGGCCAGTGGTGGATTTGTTTAATACTTAGATATTGACATAATGTAAGCCGAACCTTTTGAAAACGAACACCACTGACCACACATTCGCAGTATAAAAACCCAAACGTTGTACGATTATAGAACACTAGAGTCTAGACGTTGCGTGCGGCTCCGTCCGCTTAAATGAGGAATTTCAAAGAAACCGTACATTTTTCCACAAAAAATTTCTATGACCTTCTCGTGCCCCTCTCTATATCTGTGGCAATTAAACATAAAAATTGCTCCAATAGTTTGTGAGACAAGTACTTTCAATTATTTTTTTCCTTTCTTTCCACATTTTCCTCTGTCTTCGGTCCTTTTAGTCTTAGCATGATAAAATATTGATTTCCTGGATAAATGAGCTATCTAACACAGAAATAATTTTTCTAATCGGACCAGTAGCTTCTGAGATTAGCGCGTTCAAACAAACAAACTTTTCAGCTTTATAGTATTAGTATAGATTTGAAATCGTTTCCACTGGTGTGTAACTTTAATGAGTAGAAGACGTATGTAAATATATGAGTATCAGAAACCGGAAAAATTCTGAAATTCGGAATTGAACACTTTTCGGAAATGTTTGAATTGCTGTATTTTCCTTGTAGAATGAGTTTAATAATACTAGTACGAAGTTTCTCAACAAAATAATATTAACATCCTATGTATTCTGTGCTACTGCTCAGTTAACTAATTAATATTACAGAGACTAAATTTATTTAGTTAACTGTAGTTAAATGACGGTTTAGAGATAAAGGCCCCATACATTATTTGTCAAATTCTTCATTTAATTACCGTAAGTTATTAATATTCTTCTCTGAGTTCGGCAGTTAGAGCCACATTCCTCTCTGTATTTTTAGATAAAAACAACGTATTTTTAGAGAAATAAGTATTTTTAGAGAAAAAGTTGTTCATTTTGACGGGCTCATTTGATGGTTTCAAGGATAACGGTGTTTACACAAACACACTGTATAAAAATATGAAATAAAGTGAAGGTCTCACTTTATTTTATATTTTTATACAGTGTGTTTGTGTAAACACCGTTATCCTTGAAACCATCAAATGAGCCCGTCAAAATGAACAACTTTTTCTACGAGGACAATGCTGGGATCTCAAAAAATGCCGTCTTCATACCCATACGGATGCCCGGATCGGCAATTTGTATGGGTATGAAGACGGTATGAAGACAGATTTTTTTTAAATTCCCAGCATTGTTCTCATAGAAAAAGTTGTTCATTTTGACGGGCTCATTTGATGGTTTCAAGGACAACGGTGTCTACACAAACATCTTGTAAAATGGTGGTGTCCATGGTGTCCACAAATCCTTGGTGGATTTTAAGACAAGTCAAAAGATACCACGTTTTTAGTAAGCATATTGTTGATTTATGGAGCCTTTAAACATAAGTCTCAAGAAGTGTCAGTAATAGGGTCCCATTTTTACCCTTTGGGTACGCAACCCTAAAATTGATATGTAAGGAGCGAAAAGTTTTTATGACTCAAATTATTACTTGTTCATTTTTGATAACATAAAACTCTTCCTCTTACAGTATATTTTAAATACATGCGTAGTCAAAGTTTTCTAAACCACGTTATATAACCAAAAGCCTTGAGGCTTTCGCGGCCCTGACCTCCCAGGCTCTTCGTTCTATTTAGCCACTTAATTTCAAAGGTACAACTTGATTAATCGTTGTATATTAAGACCACTTTTTTGTTCAAAATCGTGACCCTTTTTTTGGTCTAAGCTAATTACATGAATATATTCAGTGTATGTTTAAAAGCTACAGGCTGATGGTGTAGATAATAAAAATAGGCGTGGCACTTGAGGACTGCCGCGGTAAAGCTATTGCATTTTTTTTAAATTATGTAATTATAATTCGCATACGTCTAGTCGCACGCACACAAATACCGTGCCGAAGTGTGGCAACGCCGCACCTGAACACCGCTGGAGGGGGGGGTGTTTGAAAAGTACAATTTTCGAGCTGCAAATTCTTGAATTTTATAAATTATAACTTCAGAGGTTTAAAGTATTGCTATGGCAAGAAAAAAGAAATAGTGATATGTCACTATTTCTTCAGCGGTTTAAGCATGAAAAGGTAAAGGTTGTCACAGACAGAGCAGGTAATGTTAAGATGTATATTATAGCACGATACATCTCGATACATCTTCCTATTAGTTGCGTGTGTACGGTAAATTATACGACTATTGCTGAACCAAAGATTTCCTTTGGTAGGATTGGTCCTTATGGCCCAAGGATTGATTTAAGATGTGGAGCCACCGCGATTTTTGATGTGAATTTTTTTTAATTTTATCAGCTTCTGCTCTGGAGGAAAATAGAGTCTCAATCTGTATAGAGACATTAATTATGGTACTATTCCAAGTTCGGTACCATATTCGGATGACTTAAGAATGCTTAATTCATTTCAGGACTCATATTTGCACGATAATGATGTTAAACAACGTAAGAAGAAGAAGAAGCATTATTTAAACGCGCTAATCTTAGTATGTCAGTAATTACTGGTCCGATTTGAAAAGTTCTTACAGTGTTAGATAGCCCATTTATCAAGGAAGGCTACAGGCTATATTTTATTACGCTAAGACTAATATAAGCGAAGAAATAGAGAAAAATGTGGAAAAAATGGGGGAAATTATTTGAAAGGGATTATTTTACGAACTACTGGAGTAATTTTTCTGTTATTTGGCACAGATAAAAAGTAGAAACGTGAAGGATCATAGGCTATTTATTGTGGACTAATTTGTCTGTGAAATATCTAATTTACGCGGGCGAAACAGCGCGGAACTTCTAGTAATATTATAAAGCTGAAGAGTTTGTTCGTTTGAACGCACTAATCTCAGGAGCTACTCATCCGATTTGAAAGAATCTTTCAGTGTTTGATATCGAGGAAGGCTACAGCCTATATTTTATCACGCTAAGAGCAATAGGAGCAAAGATACAGAAGAAAATGTGAAAATAAAGCTGAAGAGTTTGTTGGTTAGCTTGTTTGTTTGAACGCGCTAATCTCAACAACTACTGGCCCGATTTGAAAAAGTCTTTCAGTGTTTGATAGCCTATGTATTGAGGAAGGCTATAAGCTATATTTTATCACGTTAAGACCAGTAAGAGCAAAGATACAGAGGAAAATGTAAAAAAACGGGGAAAATTATTTGAAAGGGCTAATATCTCACAGACTACTGGAGCAATTTTTATGTTATTTGACACGAATATATAGTAGACTACGTGAGACATGAGCTATTAATTTGTGAAAAATATACGGTTTCCGTGAAATTTCAGATTTACGCGGACGAAGCCGCGTGAAACGTCTAGTATTATTAATATGTTTATTGCTCCATTCATCACCATGTCTTTGGCATGCAGAATAATGCGGCTATCAGCCTCCTTATATTAATTAAGCTCTGACAACAGCGTTTTCGTTGGTTGAAAATCATATATTCTAATTTTTTAATTTTATTTTATTTTTACTATGTTTTATCTAAATATTATTCCAAAATTGGCATTCAAACATTTGATTCAATCGAAAATTATACCAATCTCGACTATATACCTAAATCCCACGCAGTTATTGACCTCATACCTTGTTAAAGCTAAAAACCCCCTGCATGAAATATTCAGGTGGATCCACATCGTAAACCCATCTTAGGGTCGATTTTTCAATCCTGAGATTTATCTCAGGATTTATCTCTCTAGGTCGGATAGTTAACTGAAGAATAAAGTTATTAGGTGGCTTAACCGTCGAATAAGTCATAGTCAATTTTTCAAATGTCATTTATTCCATAGATAACTATCTGACCGAATTTTTGAAGTCTGGCAACCTGCACTTTACACAGTTGAAACAAATATATTGAATACTCTATTGTTAGAACAAGACAGACTCAGTCTCACTGTTTTTAGGTTATTTGTCTGTTTCGGATGCGGATGCCTGTGCACATTTATTGCTTCTATTGTGATTGAAAATAAAATGACAGATGCTGTGACGAACAAAGACTTTTTGAACCGCACCAACTGTATTAGGTACTTACCTGATAGGATACCTATCTATTTATTGACTGTGTTTCGTGTTTATGTTTCGTGCTTAATTTTAAATTCTATATGAGAAAGAAAATGTAGCACAGATTCTTTTAAAAGTCTGAATCGGCGCTGATAATCTTTTTGATCCCACATGTTATAATGATCAGACCTCGATCTGATGATTCTTTCGTTTCTTTCCAAAGGATTCATTCGATTCAGGATAATTCGTTTATTATGGCCTCTTCTTCAATTGTCAGATCATCAATTTCATCGAAAATATCCTTAGTTATTAAATAACCGTAAATTACAACCTCAAGCCAAAAACCAGTTACCAGTGTCAACGTAAACTATCTGTCTAATAGCGGTTATTTGGTGGTTCATGCAACGAATAGTTTTATTCCTCAGTTAACGGGGTTATTCGCCGGTTAAGTCCTATCTAACGATTGAAAAATTCAATATCTTGCTATCTGTCAAATAAATACTGTCTGTCTGTTTATCTGAGGATTGAAAAATCGGCCCTTAGGGATATAAAGATCAATCCTACCAAAGGAAATCTTTGGTTCAGCAAAAGCCATATTCCTCGTTTTTTTGTCTTGTACGCACACGACTATATAAAAATCGTCAGAAGACCACACACAACAGCTATAATGTATATTTTTACATTATAGCTGTTGTGTACGATTTCTATAGAAAGATGTATCGTGCTATAATATACATTTTAACATTACCTGCTCTGTCTGTGACAGCCTTTAGATAGACACACAAAATCGCATTCACAATATTTAGTATTATAGAAGTATTAGAAGACGGAGCATTACGTAGAATTGTATCAATTATTAATAACTGTATTTTAAAAAGATAAAACCGACTTCAAAATTGTATGTAAGCTAAGTACCTCTAAAACTACATACATAGATACTTACATACATAGTTATACAATATACATACATACACTTTTGAAATTTGGCACATTTGTTCAGAGTTGAGACGCTGAGACTAACATAATATTATACTTACGAAAACTAGATGACGCCCGCAACTGCGTTCCGCCAAAATTCGTTTCCGCAGGAACCGTACATTTTTCCGGGATGAAAAGTATCCTATGTCCCATACGAAAATCCTTTTTTGAAGTCGGTTAAAAAACCTTTTAATTCTAATAACGTTTTGCTGCCCTTTTGATTGCTTCGAATTAAAGTCTATGGGCCTGTATTCACTTTGATTAGTGCGAGTGCAAGTGATTAGTTCAAGAGATTAGTGATTAGTAGAAATCAAAGGACTTGCACTAATCAGTCGCTGTCCACACGTACTTTTACCTGATTACTAATCACCTGCACTAATCACTTGCACTTATTACTAATCAAAGTGAATACGGGGCTTATGACATAATGTAACAGAGAGGAAAGTAGGTGAAATAAATTAATGGTTGTCGAGGCGAGAGCCCTTGACAATGAGGCTTAGGGGCACGTTGTTTTGTGTTATTCATACAAAGAGGCCTTTTCGCAGAGTAAATAAATTATATTACTTCATACGTTCAACGTACGTGCACAATTTATACACCTTATACGGTATATAAGGTTTACTTTATGTGCATTGTCTATCAAACTACGAAAATCATAATTATTTCATCACAATTATTGTGATGAAATATATGATTTTAGCGACCACAAAAAAGTATACTATGCATTTTTAGGGTTCCGTAGCCAAAATGGCAAAAAACGGAACCCTTATAGATTCGTCATGTCTGTCTGTCTGTCTGTCTGTCCGTCCGTATGTCACAGCCACTTTTCTCCGAAACTATAAGAGCTATACTATTGAAACTTGGTAAGTAGATGTAGTCTGTGAACCGCATTAAGATTTTAATACAAAAATGGAAAAAAATATTAAAAAATTTAGCTATGTACAACTGAAACAAAAAAAAATTTTTCGTCTAACCTATGCGTGTGGAGTATCTATGGATAGGTCTTTAAAAATCATATTGAGGTTTCTAATATCATTTTTTTCTAATCTGAATAGTTTGCGAGAGAGACTCTTCCAAAATGGCAAAATGTGTGTCTAACTTCTAAAGTAATATGATAATTCAAAAAAATATATATGATGTAAGTACATTATTATAAAAACTACCAACGAAAATTGGTTTGAACGAGATCTAACAAGTAGTTTTTTTATACGTCATAAACCTTAATTTAACTTTCATTAAATCAACTAAAATATAAAAATAAATCAAAAACCTTTCAATTTTATTGAAATAAACCTTATTGCTGCTTCGGAACCCTTCATGGGCGAGTCCAACTCGCACTTGGCCGGTACAACAATTTAGTCAAACAATGAATATTAATTATTATTTCCACGTCAGTTGAAACAAATTTATGCCTTCAGGACAACTGCAAATTATTTCAGGAACGATAAATATATTTTACTGATCATTGCATTTAAATTAACAGTTTTTATGTAAAAAATATGAGTAGCATAATAAACATGTTTGTTGCAAAGCTTTTTAAAGTCAGATGGACTGATTTTAAGGGCATTTTGTGTGCTTATCATTTAAGGTCTGAGATCGGCATGACCTTATTAGAAAAAAGGTCTCAGATTGATGGATCAGATTGATGAAAATTTGACCGTGTAACCTGTGACTAAGTTTATACCGATTTCGACGACCACTGTGGCTCAATTATTGGTTGAGTGTGTGGCAGCTCAAGCCGGGGGTCGCGGGTGCGAATCCCGCCGACGGAACAAAAAGTTTTCAATGTTCCCGGGTCTTGATGTGTATTAAATATATGTATAGTATAAAAGTATTAAATACATTTCCGTTGTCTGGTACCTGTAACATAATTCCATCAGGTACTTAGCATGGGGCCAGACTGACGTGGTGTGAAGCGTCCATAGATATTATTATTATACCAGTTTTATAATACAACAGGCTATTTCAAACGATTGGAAACTCTGATTAAATTGTCAGAACACTCAGACAATTTGTTCGTGAATCTTTATTTGTCCATCATGCGTCGACATGGAAAGGTCTCACTATAGTGAAAATCGTAACATAACGTTAGTACAAAGCCCTATAAAATAATCCTCTCTTAAAAAAATATGTGCGAGAATATTTAATTTAAAACGTAGATAACAATATTTTTATTAAAATTGTATTTTATACATTGCATCCACCTGTCGATTTTTTCATAAAAGTTAATTAAAAAGCGTTCTCGTATTTTACTTTAACATTCGTTTTGTATTTTTTATAGAGAGCGAACGGAAATATTTTAATTGTTCTGAAAACAGTTTATTTATTCCATAATATTTTACTGTGTTTGTTATGTAATTTTTTCCAACGATTTGATTTCTGTATTTTATAAACTATTAAAAATTAAAGGGTTCCACGTTGGGTAACGTGATGTATCTATCGGAGCATTAACAAAACAAAAATTTCGAAAATCGGTTCACAAACGGCGGAGTAATCGTTGAACATACAAAAAAAAAGAAAAAAAACATATAACCTCCTCGTTTTTTGGAAGTCGGTTAAAAATACAGTGTCGTCATAACAACCCCATGAAGTCTACATTCAACAATTACTTTCAACAGGTTTCTTGGCAGTGAGCAGATTCTTAATTCTCAACTTGAAGTAATATTATACGCAATGCGATTCTTTTACAGTCTTGATAACGATTAGGATGATTGTAACTCCGTATTTAGACAGGTGGAGTTAATTCGTTACGCGAGAATGAGGTGCCTTTGTGTTGGTAAAATATAATTATGTTAGTCGCGTATTTTGGTACCTTAAGTAGCCTGCAAACGATCAAATTGTTTGTCAAATTTTACGTGTTTGTCAAACAGTTTGATCGTATACAGCTTTGTTTGAAGCGTTTGTCAAACAAACTACGTGTTTGACGTGTTTGAAGAAAATTTGGATTACGTAGCGTTTGACAAACGTGTTTCAACGTGTTCCGCTGTGTTTGTCAAACAAAATCTCATGATCTCAAACCGATTCTAGCCAATTGTTTGACAAACGTGTTTGATGCACGTTTGATCGTCTGCGCTGCTGTTTGATGAAAACGTAAATTACATTAAACATGTTTGTCAAACAAATTTGATCGTTTGCGGGTATTTTAAAGCCATAATATTCTAGTGTGAATTAAAAATCTGTTACTTACTTAAAAGTCTGTTGTCTCAATAGTCAATACCGATTATAATAAAACTAGATGACGCTTGCAACTAAGTAACGCCAAAACCATACATTTTCCGGAACAAAAAGTATCCTATGTTCTTTCCCGGGACTCAAGGTATCCTCGTAGCAAACAGCGAAATCGGTTCAGCGGCTTAAGGCGCTATATCGAAAGTAATTTTACCGCAAGGGCAATTTTATACTTAATTTGTATGACTATAAAGTCGTGAATACGCTGCGGCCAGAAGGTATCGGCTCGCTCGGAAAACATGCAAAAAAACGTAATTATAATCATTTAAAAAATAACTAGGAGTATATTTTAAGCAAAATGCTTCTATACGATTTTGAGTTGCAAAAGTGTCTATCAATTAGACTAATTTCCTACAATACGTCTATTTTCGTTTAAAAATCATCTTCCAATTTCGTATTTTATGAGGTCATTTCGAAAATTAAATGTATCGAGGCAAAATACATTAATCGTGTTTCTAGTTCTTCTCAAACCTAGATAAGGCTATGAAGATATGTATATCTCATTACCAGATTTGTAACATTTCTGAGGGTCCTATAGTATTACGTCAAAAAGGACAGTTTTTTCAATATAGCGCCTTAAGCGTGAAAACGTAGCAGACATAGCAGTATTTATTCTGCCATGATTTTCTACAATAATATCGAATAAATCAATTATTAAATATTACTACAGCAACCGGTGCTGTATATTACTTGTCGTAAACTTTGCAGGTGTACAGTTAATGTCTATCTAAGGAATTGTCACGTAGTTCCAACTGACACAAACAAACATAAACTATGTAATATAATATATAATATAATACTATAGTATGTACTATATATAATGCTATATTATAGTATGCACTTTATAATAATTCCTAGAACATCTACAGGACATTTTGAGCATATTAAAAAAGTTATCAAAGCCGAGACTTTCGACATACTTGAATGTTACGAAAACGTGTTATGAAAACGTGCGCTCTCATCAAATATTAATAAAAATTATCAAATATTAATAAGCACATTTTATTTGCACGTGAAACTAATTTTGTTCATTTGTCTACCTACTCATATTGTTAGCAAATATTTTTATTACATAAGCAAAGAAGTAAATTAAATGTTAGCACTAAAGAGCTACATAAGTTCGAGTTTAAAATGTTTTAACATTAGACAAGTTACTAGCAGACACTGATCCGTGCCCACTTTGGTATACCTACTTTAAAACTAAAAAACATATTCACTTGTTTTAACCAATTAAGGCCCATATGGCCCGCGATAACAAAATATTTCCAGGAATTGGCGATCGACGGTTTAAACTTGTTTTAAATTATCTACAGCGAACATAAAACCTCCATCCTTTTTTGAAGTCGGTTAAAAAAAGGAAACGACTGTATGTAAATGGAATAACGAAACATTTAAATGGTGAAAATGATTAAAATTGTTCCTGCAGTTTTACACTGAAACACACATACATAATTCGTTATAATAGGTATAACTTATAAGTAAGTATAGTAGAAAAAAACAAACTTAAATAGCTTCAGTACTAATAAAGTAGCGCTTAGTACTAGGCACTTGCAACACGGGTAAGTAGAGTGTAAAATATTTCATTACAACTCGTTAAGATAGCATCAGTCATAGCGCATCCTAGCGACCCTTGGCATGAGGCCAACAGCACCAGACCAAATACCTTCAGCTAATATAAGGCCACGGTAAGCCAATCAGCTGTTTACTGACGGGTACTTAGTACTTAGTATATTTACATTTCGTATATGTTATAATATAACTTTTTGCCATCATTTTACGTCTCGAAAACAATTTCCATATTAATAAATTTCAGTTACAGATACGTAATATCATGTAAAGCATACAAATAAAACCTATATTAGATAAGTTGTAATTGTATCATTCGTGAGAATAATGTCGCGTACTTATATTTGTTGTTGTAATCATAATATTAGTATAATTAATGTTATGTAACACAAACTTAACACAAAAGAGCCGCGAATGAAATCCACCGTAATTAAGAACAAAGCTAATCTTCCGTTAGGAAGTAATAGGGTGTGACAAGTCTATGGAGCGGACACCCACAATAAAAGTCAAGCGATAAGGACAATAGCAAAGCGTCACAGGTACGGGGCGTTATCAGGGCGGGCGGGAGCGCGGGGGGCGGGCGGCGGCTCCATGCGATGCAAGAGAAGCCTCCGCGACATTCGCGCGCCCGTCCTCGAAGCGCAACCACGTCCGCGCCCGGTCCGCCTCCGTTACGTAACGCTATTTACTCCGACATCTGTTGAGTGCGACACAGCTCGCGGCACGCTTGCTCACGCTGGCCATCGCGACCATCGCACACCATGACCCCCATCCGCGCCCCGCCGGCCCGGACCGACCACCGGCCCCCATACACGCACCCGTTCGGCGATACCTAAACATGTAGACGCGATCACCGACGACTGCCATCCATCCTGCCAATATTTAAGTATAGGATTAAGTAGTGCTTTTGCTTGTGTGGACCCTGTAATGTAAGAGAACAAGACTGAAGGGGACATCCCCGAAACGGAACTTTGAAAAGCGAAATTGCTGATTTACAATTGCTACGCTTTCACTGCCGCCTACGCCTTCCACTACGCGATAAGTCGTTCGATACAGTAGTCATAAGAGCCCCGGGGCTCATAGAT
The DNA here is from genome assembly GCA_905333045.1 of Lysandra bellargus. NCBI lineage: Eukaryota > Metazoa > Arthropoda > Insecta > Lepidoptera > Lycaenidae > Lysandra > Lysandra bellargus. The sequence continues at coordinate 5,597,878 of HG995319.1, read as the reverse complement.
TTTTTTGGAGCAGGACAATCCGCGACTTCGAGATCGGTGACGGGTCCTCGGCAAAATTCGCGACAACATAAGTTCGTGGGTACTGTGGTGGCGTCAACGCCATCTTCGGATGGGCGCACCGCAGACCCCAAAACATATTGAAGATGATGAGTTCGTACCTCGAGTGGCGGTAGTTGATGAGTCGCGAGAGTCCCAACAAGAGCGCAAGCTGGAGCGACGACGGGGGGCCAGCGGCCCGCGCCGCCGCGGCCTTGAAAATGAACTTGAGGGCGAGCGGCGGAGACCACGCCGCAAGCCACGGAAAAGGTATGTATTACGTACACCCATACACCCGGCGCAACACACTCAACCCTCTTCCGCACAGCTGGCGATAGGCGACGGCTATACACAAACTTATACGCTTGAAACTTTCCGAGTCAAAACGTTTCGCGTAATCGAAACACGCACGAATTAGCAAGGTGGAGAACGTAATTTATCAAGTAATTTGACATAAAATTTTACATTGTAAACGGATGGTAAACTTTGTTTACGTGCCAGTCGGATAAAAATGCGGTTGATATCGCGTGCGAGGGGAGACCTAATTCGGTGACCAATTTAGTCCTGCGGCGTATTTGACATTGAACATTTGTCGACCTAAAAATTGGAAACTTTCACCTTGGACTTGCGAAATAGAAGGACTACCGCGCCGACCTCTGAATATCGATTCAGGTTTCAGTGCCTGACACTGAATTTTCAGTTATTCTCTTATAATGTTAGTTACCGTACACCTCCGAAACGGCTTTACTGATTTTTACCAAATTTTATATGCATATTCAGTAGGTCTGAGAATCGGCTACTGGGTACTTTATATATTGATAAGTGCATTTGTTCAATAAATAATAGTGAATTATTACAACTCGAGACTGACGGCGAGCAAATTGTTTGTGCGACGGGATAGCGATGGACGTTGCCATGGTGACATACTTATTTAGTCACTTCACTTCAATAAAATAATTTATGAGAGAAATAGTTTATATGGCAAAACAACGTTTGCCGGGACAGCTAGTCTTTAAATATAAATCTTTCGTATATTTTTGTTCAATAAATAATAGTAAATTATTACAACTCGAGACTGACGGCTACCAAATAATAACGCGAAACATTCGATAAATTCACTTGGATTCGTTTTGACATATTAAAGTTATTGTTTTGACCTATAATGCTAATTACGAGATAATTTACTAAAATTTACATATAATATTGTCATTGTGTATGTGTAATCCCCAAACCTGTGTATACATGTTGGTACTCGGGTATGTTTACGAAGCGGCTAGACGCTTAACAGACGCTTATGACTGGCGTTTTAAGGGTCTACACAGACGGACCGCATTTCAACTGCAATCCAACTGCAAATTGCAGTTCAAGTGCAGTTTGAACGCAGTTGACGCGACTGCAATACGACTGCAATAGAACTGCAAACCAAACAGTTCACACGACTGCACGCCGACTGCAACTGAACTGCAATCTGACTGCGCGTTTGGTTTGCAGTTCTATTGCAGTCGTGTCAACTGCATTCAAACTGCACTTGAACTGCAATTTGCAGTTGGATTGCAGTTGAAATGCGGTCCATCTGTGCAGACCCTAAGACATGTCAGCTATTGAAGTGTCTGCGACAGGTTATGTTTACATTCCATTACAAGCTTTGCAAAGCAGAATATGTCAACTATGTTTTTCCGTTGTATATTTCATAACTTGAGTAAAGTTATTTTAGAAATTAATTTATGTGTTTGAAGAAAATATCAAAGTAAAAGTAAAAAATCTTGAATTTCCGAGTGACAGACCACAGACGGACAAAAATATACACTTTCGGATTTTAATAATATTTATATTATGGCTTGCAGCAATTCTACTCAAAGTTTATCGGTTATACTTGATGGATGGATAAGAAATGGACTGAATCGAACAAGGAACGAAACTGCCTGTACAGTAGACCCTCGCTAATCCGGCCTCTGGCTGATCCGACATGCCTATCACTGGTTAATTTTGGTCCAAAAATATTTTTTTGGACAACTTTCAGTTAGGTACGTAATGCAAAATTTAAAACTAAACGTCCAGAGATAGAAGTTTTGTACTTGAGGCTACTTTAAGCTGGGTAAGTACTATAAGTACCTAGCTTTAGGAAAATGATTTGTATTTCAGATAAAACCTTTGATTTGTAATGTAATAATGTCTCACCGGGAGCATTCGCTTGTAATGTAACGTTACAAAGTCGAGCATAACATCAGTGAGGGAGGAGAGCCGAGCATTACAATGCGCACCTTGTAATGATACAGTGTGTAATATCTTGAAACAATTTCTAACATCAACTAGCTATGGAATGCTCAAAGTCGAATCTTACATTACACGCGAATGCTCGTCAGTCAGGGAGGTAGTACGTATTGTAACGTAATGCTCAAAGTCGAATCTTTAATGTCACATTACACGTGAATGCTCGTCGGTCAGGGAGGTATTTTTGTAATGTAATGCTCAAAAACGAATCTATAATGTTATATTACACGTGAATGCTCGCGGTGAGGGAGCACCTTAAAAATGTAGTCTATATAGTCCGACAAATTCGGTAATCCGACACGGCCACGCAGAACGTTGGTCGGATTAACGGGGGTCTTCTATATTTAACTAATCCAAAACACTTGTAACACTTTCAAGGAAAAATATTGAGGTCTACACGAGTTGACGATTAACCAAAATAAAAATGTTTTGAATATGATTTGTCGTTACTAAATTATAGATGTAGGATAATTTTGTAGTAGGGTATAATTATTTTAACCTAAGCTATTATTGTCCCATTATGGGGACACGAGTAAGGTTAGTAAGGCTGAGGGTTTTAATTTACAATATATTATGTGTAATTAAATAAGGGTTAAGCTTCAAATCCTTCTGAGTATTCGTAAGAAACAAAATAAGTACTAGTACTTATATACTATATCTATATCTAGATAGACTATATCTAGATATAGTCCGCCACTTCGTAGATATCGAAATCTCGTGGAAACCGTACATTTTGCTGTGCTTGTAAGCTTTTTAAAACTGAAGCATCGTGTTTTACTGAATTTTAATTAATATCGCTCCTCTTTTGAAACCAATACAAAAACTTAAAGAAACAATTAATTAAAATGTCTTGTTTACATAATTTATATGTTTTCTTGGTTTGTGATTAAAATTTAAAAGCTATGAGTCTTAAGTAACTAAATAATAGCTATGAGATCATTCTAGCATTAAAAAGACTAACAAAACCTGCCTGGCTTAGAACCCCAAGGATTTCATACAACATTTTTAGTAGGTACTCCATCAATCTACAATAGCTCCATGCTTATTCTAGAATCTAGATCATCATTAGATAACAAGACGGTCCATCTACATACCTCTAGTACCTTTAATGATTGGTGATTTGTTGGAATATAAATGTTGATACGACCTAGCTAGTAGCTACTATTTAAAATTTATTTAACATTTACAACGAAATTATGAATACGAAAATCTATTTTTTTAATAATATAAGGCTGACCGCATAAACACGTTTTCCGTATTCGATTTCCTAGTATGGAATTATGATTTGGAATGTCGTGAGACTAGCGCAAACGGTCGTTTCTTTCACGCGCGAACGCGCCGGCTTGCACTAAACTTGAAACGTACGTTCGGAATTTGTTCCGTTTGGAAAAAAGGAAATGGTATTTTGTCTGATTACATGCATTCGGTTCTCTGAATACGGAAAACGAATTCAGAAATCGAATACTGAAAACATGGGTATGCGGCCAGCCTAAAAAAACTATTATCAACATAATATTATTATGTAATATTTATACTTTTCATCTATAACAATAATCACTATATACTTTTCATCGATTGAAAAAAAGTGTATCAAAATCAGTTGTATAACTTTAAACTACTGATAGCAAGAATTACTTACTAAGGGCGGGCCTGTTTCCCCAATAATAATCCTGATAAGTGCCGAGTAGTCTGTTCATAACTTAACTTGACAGATGAAGTATGGAGAATCTGTCAAAAAAGTTGTGAATAGCCTATTCGGCACTTTATCAGAGAGTGGTGAAACAGGCCCTAAGTCTAGATATTAATTAGTAGCTTAAGGGCCTGTTTCACCGCATGATAAGGTGTCGGATAGGCTTGTTTGACAGATTCTCCATACTCCATCTGTCAAGTTAAGTGGTGGATAGCCTTATCAGGAAGCGGTGAAACAGGCCCTAAGTATTTCTAGGAACTAGCCTAGACCGTGTGAGTTACAATATATAGTGTTGATTCAGACCGCAACGCGACGCGTAGATGCATTTCTAAATTTATATGGATGGTCTCACGCAATTGAAATTTGTCAAATCCATTCAAATTTATACCGTGCCTCGCCTCGCCTCGCCTCGTCGCGCTGCGGTCTGAATTGACCCTTACTAGGCTCTCAGAGAATCCGCGGTTACAGCAATAATTGCTGTGTCGTTGAGGTTTCTTTTAATCTTCTTGTTGGTTTAAGAATCCGGGCAAGGTTTAAAACATCTTTCTAGTTGTTTAACTTCACTATAAGTACCTACTTATACTAACGCAATATTTTTCCTCAATTCAATTACTTAATTAAATTGAAATACACGTCACTATTCTGAATTGCATAATGTAATGCGATCTCTATGCGTCGGCACAGGATGGACCGATGCAGGCATTAACAAACATAATATTGTGGGGGGACTATATTAGCGGCTAATTTCCCAAGATCGATGTTGATGCAACAGTGTAAAGCATGGTTCTCCATCATGGTCCAACAAGAAAATGGGTGCCATACCCCATAAGAGAAGTAAGAATTGTGTAGAAGTTTGTAGGTTTTAGTAATATTATTTAATCCTTCAAGCCCCATAAAAGCACCGGTGATATCGCGACAACAATAGAATACCACCAAGAATCCGCGATCAAAGGATTAAAGAGAAAGTTTTAATTTGATATCTGCAATGCCAAAAAATCAAAGATTATCTGCCGAACTCAGAGTGAACATTTAATTTAAAATTTTGACATAAACCTCATTATCTGTCAAACTCTTCATTAAATTGAAGGTTAGTCATAATTAAATTTTCATGTTGCCTGTCAAATGGATATGGATTTTCCAAAGTTTAAGACGAACACTACTGCATGGATCAGCCCCTCCCCCTGGCTTTGTTAGTAAATAAGGCAGGGTAATGGTTATTATATTTTAATACAATGTTAGTCGTCGCAACAATGTAGCTGACATGTTTTCGCGAAGATTTGCAATGTACAAGTTTTTTTGTCCTAAGTACAATGAAGAATGTCCTATCTTGAATTAGCCTATGTTTTCAAATAAATTATTTACTATCTGAAAAGTACCACCGAGGAAATTGATTTCTAGACAGTTGACCGACCAACGTCATTTGTTCGTATCATGTCAATTGAATGTTATAGTTTGTGCGTTTTAAGATGATATGGGTGACACATTATAATTGACAATAGTAGGGAAGTTACCCAAAAATTTTAATCGATAATTTAAAAATATCGAATCACTTCGTAAAGGAATTGCAATCGAAACTATCGATTTCGTACTGACGTTTCAGAGTGGCGCCTCGACTTAAGATGGCCGCCCTTTTTATCGATTTGATTTCGATTCAACAGTGTCAATCTCTATCGGCATAAGTTCCGTTTCATGCATCTGACATTTTTCAAATATTTTCGTATCAATAATTTAATACTCCTATTTCAATGTTAATATTTATAATTTTATATTAATAAGTTAGCATTTAGCAACTTTTCATTTTTATTTATTTACAGTTATAGGAAACATATGTTTTTGTAGATGGAATATAATTTATTACATTTTTTTGATTTTTTGTTTTCTTGTAAAAAAATCCGTAGCAAGGAATATCAGAAGTGTCACCCATATCATCTTAGTCACCGGCTACACGGTCAATTTTTCATCAATCAGATCCATCAATCTGGTACGGATTGACGAAAATTTGATCGTGTACGCCACGGATTGATGGATTGATCGTATTTTTAATATGAACTTCTTATAACCATCAATATTCCGTCAATCAGATTGACACCAGATTGATGGATCAGATTGATGAAAAATTGACCGTATAGCCGGTGACTTATAACGCAACTAAACTATAGTTGTGATCTGTCGCCTGGGTTTGACGTGACGCAACCAAACTATGTAGGTACTCCATCTGCCTAGGAATCAACTTCTCTGATAGTACACTTTAGGCCTTTATATAATGTTGTCTTCGATAAATCAAGTGTCGTTATACAATGGTGTGGGATATCAATTAGTAAGAGTTATAGCTGTTAATTTTCCAGTTGATCTCCTACTAGATAACTTGATGCTTAACAATTTCTTTGATTCGAATTTAAAAATTTAAAAAGTACTTAAAGATAAAAATATTTCTATATTAACTTGCCCGCAACTTCTAGACTTTCTTTGGTAGTCAGAGTAAAAAAATCATCAAAATCGGTACAGTAACTTAAGCAGACACACTTTCGAATTTATAACATTATTAGTATGGTAGTGGTATAGTAATTAATATAGCGGGAATCATAAAATTTTGTAAAATAAACATTTTATGTGAATGTTCCTATAAAGTTTCGAGCACATTTTATAGATTGGAACATTTTATTAAATATTTTATTTTTTCGACTGTTTTTAACCGTGGAAACTTTTAATTGGGTAGTTTATTTCGTTACAGTATGGTGTATTTTAAAAAACTTTTATCAATAAAAAGTCCTAAAAAACTTCCCAGAAGAAAAAAAAAAAACTAACTTGAAGGCGAACACTACTTAAATTCATGTTTTATTTTCACTAGAACTTTGAACAGAAGTAATTATAAGCATTCAAACATTTTTTGTAGGTTAACTTTTATCGTTCACAAGATAAAAGTTAATACTTAACTAATTACTAGAAAATCTCAGTTAATATTTTCCCAGCAATTAAATAATTGTACAATGCTTTTTTGCGTATTGCCAGGAAAGGTATTTTTTATTGCCTGGAACTAACTTTTTTGATGATGATTTTTCAAAATAATAAGTGGATGCTTTAGTTTGCTTTCTCAACACATTTTCTTTAAATTTTATTAAGTACTTAACTAATTAAAATTAAAAAACAATAATATTGAAGTTAAATAATAATATCAAAGAAAATATTGTCTTAAATACTAATCGGTAGTAATAGCATAGGTTATAGTCCATCAAAGTTCGAGAAATTTTAGAAACCAAAAGTTAAGGTGAGATTCGTCCTCCTCCCACCGAAAGACAAATACGCTGCGCTCTACTCTTACCTCTCAAGCCTAACGTAGATTATGGACGGCCACTATATCACGTGAGATGGAGTGGCAGCACAATTCCACGCATGAAGCATTCCGTCTCAATCACTGTGGTTTACAAGTTATGCCTATCGCAGATGTGTTTGACAATGAAATAATTTAGTACTATCAGAGAATTTGATTTAGCAGTTGACCTACGTAATTTGGTCAGGTAACGTTATGTCAATATTTGGATTTAGGCTTGATGTTGGATTTGACATAATCCGGCATAATAATGAAAGTTCGCCATCTGCTTGTAAGTCAATTTCATTGATAGAACTTTCTGGTAATCCTCGAGAATCGATAATCTACTTATAAGTAAGTGTCATACTACGAAAAGGCGAAAATGATTGATAGTTCTGCATTGATCTAAAAATGTGCGATTACATAGAAAGGAAAGGAAATATTTTGTTTTATAATACTGATAATATTATGATGTAATAAAGCCTAAGTTATAATACTTTAAGGACACAATATGTCCCTTACTTTGCACTGCGAACTTTCACAGTGCACTCTATGTAAAGCAAACAGTACTGAAAGAGTTAGTTTCGACTTCTATGTTTCTATGAGAAATGCCCCGACTATACATTTGCCCATAAATTAAAAAAGTAACACCATTAGCGCTACTACTTTCACAGTGAACATATACAGGAGAAATACAAATTCTTAGGTATTACTTTTTTCTTACCCCTTTAGAATAAGTGCTACTTATTATTTTCAGTAAAAAATACAGCTAAAGAAGTTTTTATTCCAATAATTTTATGATAATATTTAACATTCAATCAGGATTAAAGCGTTGATGGAGAATTTTATAAAGTCCCTTAGCGGCTCAACCGCAGACATCTTGGAACTTCGATGACCATCAACTGCAAAGCCCCCCCCCCCCCGCTTTAACCCTTCTATATGTGCAAAAATATTTGCAAAAGAGTAGTGTATGGAATGTGCAAAAAAAATGGCGCCCGGCCTTACCCCCTTTTTACAAATAATATAATATTTTTACATCCAAACCATATTTTATGTTTTTGTAAAGAATTTTATAATATCTAATAAATTTTCTATCAATCAAGCCATTATAATATAGTATTTAGTCTGATTTAACATTCTTTTTAGAAGTATATATTTTGAAATATATTTTTCTGACTATTTCACATGAAATAAATTAATATTTTGTTATAATCTACACGACAGAATCCAAGAATAGACCCTTGTTTATATGATTTATCGTCACAGCTTGAGATGTTTACAAAAACAGGTCATAAATATCACTCGAAAAAAATGCGTTTCGTATTACCACAAGCAAACTTCGTCATTATGGCTTTACAAATAAAGTTCAAAATGGCTGCGGCCGGCAGAATACGACCGTTAACTGTAGACTTTTAACTCTTTGTTTTGGAAATATAAGAAATACTATCGATATAAAATAGTCATGTAGACGTTGTGTAATAATTTCTATAAGCCTTTTACGTAATTAATTTACAATTATATGAAGCAAATTCCGTCCAAAACACTTATAACACACACAACTTTTTTCTCAGCTTTCACAAGTTATTACGATGTATTTCTTGCAAATGGTTATCTAAAACTGCTTATTACTATTAAAGTAAACGATTTTACTACTTACATTCGATAAATCCAATTATTATTTCACACAAATCACACAAAATGACAGAACACACACGAAACAATTCACGATTTTCTAATGACTGAAAAATATTCGTCGACCACAGATTGTATAATATTTTGCATTCAGAATGTGGCAAATGTACCATAGATTATAACTAACCAATCTTCTTCATACAAAAGTAGTCTCTAAGTCGACGAAATACGTAACTCGATCGAATGAAAGAGCGCGGCCACATACGGCCGCTTGGGTGTAGACAGAATAGCTGCAGTATAATCTGTGGCGGCCGGATCCGGCCGCTTCGGAATTAATGGGTTAATGGCCATTGACGACTCCGGTTGCAAAAACAGGGATAAGTGGGCACCCACTTGGCCTGTGTGCATCTAATTTATGTCGTTGTGTTCCTCAAAACACAAGCTAGCTTGTTGTATCATAATATAAACATGTGCGCCTTTGTAATTTCAACAATGTTTTGCTCAAATTACCGGTTCTACTTAAGTTCCGCATGTTTCCATTTGAACCCTAAGATATAGTAAATAAGACACATTTTGTGTCAAGTGAACATATAGGCTGAATGGCGTTCGCGGGAATGACTGAATTTAAGAAAAAGTATAATGGCGGCCGGTCCGCTGGCGCCAAATATTGCCGTCCTTGTTTATCTTACTGTGTTCCGTTTCATTCTTAAGGGCCCCCGAGACGATCAAACGGTTTGACTCAAACACGTAAATTTTGGTTTGACTCAAACCATTTTGATCGTTTACAAAGCTAGTTTGAACGGTTTGTCAAACATTTACGTGTTTGAAGCTCGTTTGATGAAGTTTTATATTTTTGTTGTGTTTGACGCGCCGTTTGATCGTGTTCCGATGCGTTTGAACAAACTTTATACCATTCTTTGGAGTAGGTACATTATTTTTAACCGACTAAAAAAGAGGAGGTTATCAATTCGATGCGTATGTATGTAATATTTCCAGAACTGTCCAGTTTTCGTATATAATGTTAGTCTATATCTGCATCTGAACAAATGTGTAAAATTTCAAAAGTGTATGTATGTTTTTATGTTTGTGTTCACATATCTCCGGAACTACAAGTCCGATTTAAATATTTTTTGTTGTACTATAATAGGTATTGTTTAACTTGGGAGACTTCTGCAAGTTTCATCAAAATAGGTTTAGTAGTTTTTGAGATAGGGAATTTAATTCTCAATTTCGTACAACTTTTAAGTCGGTTTTATCTTTTAAAAAATAATATTTATTCGTCACAAGACGTGTACTCCACAGCGAGTATTGAACCAAACTGTGCAGTTTCGTTTGACAAACCGTTCAAACCGACATCAAACGGTTGCATCAAACACGTAAGGTTTAAATCAAACCGTTTGATCGTCTCGGAGGCCCTTTACACGTCTGCATTCACAGATAATGTAATTTAAAGCAGAAATTTGAGATCACAGCTGCCCGCCTAGCATACGCCAACGAGATATCTCGTGGATATCTCACTCTCGTGTGTAATTATATTGTCGATAACGTCATAATGTCAAAATCATTTTTTGACATTATGTCGATAGATTTTGACGACAGATCTACACGAGAAAACATGTATGTCATGTTAGGGTTAAAAGAGATAAACCAGTTAACATCGACAAAACGTGTAGACAAAATTTTCTCGTTGGCGTATTTTTTAAAACGGGCTTTGGCCCACCACATATACCCACCACTGCATCTCCTGTGTCGTTGGCGTATGCTAGCACGGCTGAGCGAACATATTATGTCTGGTATGCAGTTGGCAACTTTTTGACAGCAGACATAATATGTCTGCGCTGCAGTGGAACGGATATAAAGTTGGACGGAACAAAAACTGCTGACGATGTATTGTTTTCCGGCATCCCACAGGCACATAATTAGTGACATGTTTGTTGACTGAATATGAAAATGTTATGTTTACTAAATTAAGAACAGGTCACGCATGACTTTTTGATCGCTTGGCTATTATAAAGACAGTTGGTTGTTAGGCATCTTTGGGTGAGAAGTGGGCGAGATAGATACGTAGGGTTGCGCCTGGGGTAACGCTATTGGTAGATAAGCGATAAGACAAAACTTATTAGCGTTTATGATAGACTCGATGACGCCCGCAACTCCGTATTTTTTTCCGGGATGAAAAGTAGTATCCTATGTCCTTTCCCGGGTCTCGAAGTATTATATCCATACCAAATTTCAGTAAAATCGGTTCAGCGGTTTAAGCGTGAAGAGGTAACAGACATACACACTTTCGCATTTGTAATATACTAGCGACCCGCCCTGGCGTCGCACGGGTATAAAATATATAGCCACTTAAAAATAATTAAAATCGATAGCCTATGATCCTTCACGTGGTCTACTTCTTATCCGTGCCAAATAACATAAAAATTGCTCCAGTAGTTCGCGAGATAAGCCCTTTCAAATAATTTCCCCCGTTTTTTTCCACATTCTCCTATTAGTCTTAGTGTATAGAATATAGCCTATAGCCTTTCTCAATAAATTGGCTATTTAACACTGAAATAATTTTTCAAATCGGACCAGTAGTTTTGGAGATTAGCGCGTTCAAGTTAGCTCTTTCAAATAATTTTCCCCGTTATTTCCATATTTTCCTCTATTTCTTCGCTTATATTAATCTTAGCGTGATAAAATATAGCCTATAACCTTCCTCGATAAATGGGCTATCTAAGTGCGACCGCACATCGGAGACACGACTGTAGTTAGACAGTCTCGTTTCATATAGACAAGTCAGTCTTACGACACAATTAAAACAGTTGTGTCTATCATGTGGCGCACACCAAGTCAAAACTGTCTTGACTACGATGACGCAACGCATACAATTGTATAATATTAAACAGTAGAGAACGCCCGGACAGTCGTCGAAAAGCTGCAGTCACCCAAGAAAACGTTGATGCTGTGCGTAAGCTGGTTGAGGAAGATCGACATGTGATATACCGCGAAATTCAGTCAACTTGTCTAAAGTTGCCTGAATTGGCATGAGTCAAATACAAATAATATTGCATGAACAATTAGGTTTAAAAAAGTTGTTTTCCCGATGGATACCGCATTTGCTCTGTGAAGAGCAAAAAGCAGCTCGCGTTACTTGGTGCGTCAGAACTCTCGAAATATTCCACGCAGGATCCTCAAATGCTGTATACAACATCGTATCAGGTGATGAATCCTGGATATACGCGTACAAACCCGAAACTAAAAACCAGTCACGAGTTTGGGTGTTCGAAAATGAGTTAAAGCCAACAAAAATTGTTCGTTCATGGAGTGTTGCAAAAAAAAAAAAAAATGGTGGTTACGTTTGTCTCCAAAACCGGCCATATTGCGACTATTCCTCTTGAGGGACAAAGAACGGTTAATGCAGAATGTTATGCTAGCATTTGTTTGCCACAGGTCGTATCTGAACTCCGTAAAGAGAACTGCAACCGCCGGATCATCCTCCATCACGACAATGCGAGTTCTCACACCGCGCACAGAACAAAAGAGTTTTTAGAGCAAGAAAACATAGAATTATTAGACCATCCGCCGTACAGCCCCGACTTAAGCCCTAATGATTTCTATACTTTCCCTAAAATAAAGAATAAATTGCGTGGTCAGAGATTTTCATCACCTGAAGAAGCTGTGGACGCCTACAAAACGGCAATTTTGGAGACCTTAACTTCCGAATGGAATGGTTGCTTCAATGATTGGTTTCATTGTATGGAAAAATGTGTCAAATTTCGTGGAGAATACATTTTAAAATAGTACTGTTGTGTCACCTCCTTAATTCCCGAAATTTTCAGTGCCGCCCTCGTATCAGCCAACATTCCATTCATAATCTTAGTGAAACCCGACGAATTTGACATAATATATTGAAACCTGTCCGTCTTTTTGCAGTCGAAGTCCAGAGCTCGGAACCGGTACTTTTATAACCAGGTTAAAACGCTTAACCAGGTTTTCGGATAAGTGCTCGTTCAGAGCGAAATAGAGATGCGAGTGGTATTGCTTCAGAAATTACCTGGTTAATTTCTCGCGGAAACTAACTAGTGGAGTGATATCTTCTATCCCTTTCTAGTACACCATCTAATAGCCAATAGGCCATAACTTGTTTATGTGTGGACAATGGGTGATGGTCGTGGTGTGTGTGAGTGGGCGGGGCGAACATAACCGCGAACGGTTCTAACCGGTATTTTGAGCAGTGAGCAATTTAATTTAGCTCTTAGAACAAAACCAGAAATAATTTCGGTCTGTTCAGAGCGGAATCGAAATGAAAACGCTCTTTTGGAAATGTATGGCGTTTCTAACGAACAGGATCGCGAAGATTAACCAGGTTTCCGAGCCTTGAGTCGAACTACTGGTAGTTATGTCTATTGTGGCTTGACAGTTTTGTCGTAGATGTGTGCGCTCGTATACACTTCAAAGGGAAGTCGACTGTCGTTAGTCAGACTTGTCGCAGGGCGCATTAGACGGGGGCGATACCGGTCCGTCCACGCCGTGTCCCTGGGCACCTCCCCCGTGCCTGGAGGGGTGGCTGAACGCCGGTATGTGTGTGTGATTGTGTGTGTGTTTGGCTGCGCCCGCAGTGTGACGAACGGGCCCGCGACACGGGGTGTCGGAGTGTTTGTATGATGGAAATTCGCAATAGTCAAAGTATTCTCCGGGTGGGTCCCAGCTCCTCAGGAGCTGGAGAATCCCATGCGCCGTCTTCGGACGGTGGCCGGCCCTCGTATACGGAGGGGCCAACTAGTGCGATGAGGGTAGAGGGGGCTGCTGTGGCGGCGGGTGATGAAAAGGGCGCGACTACGCGCGATTGTCCGAAGCCGGCGTACCTAACCGCGCCGGCGGCGGACAATATGACGATTTCCGGGGGCATTCCTGCCCCCAACAACGACGACCCCAGGCTTACAACTCAGACACCGATTGTGCCTGTGGAAAGGCTAGTGTCGAATGGTATGGAGGAGGTTGAGGGGGGTGAAAAAGATAGTGGGGGGGAGGGTCTCCCAAGCGGTAGCGAGGGAGTTAGCCAGAGGGGCCGCACGCGTGCTGGGCTCACTCTGGAGGAGGCCCTCGACTGGAATATGCGCTCCGGTTCGGAGTCGGAGATATCTCGGAGTAGGAGCAAGTCGAAACGCTTGTTCTCCGGGATCTCCGACACCGAAGACCCGGAGAATGCTGTGGAGTTGTTGGGGGTGAAGCCCTCGGCTAAGCGCGGGAGGGTTCGCGGATCTCGTCAGCCACGCCGAGGCCGTGTGGAGGCTGCACGCGAAGCCGAATTCGCGGCCGCCCTTGATAAAAGGGCTTTTTTGAAGCCGGCGTCTGAGGTCGCCCAAGAAGCTATCCCACCTGGTCCCCTCGACCTGGACGTGGACAAAATGGGGGCAGATGAGTTGGTGGATGCCGCCATGGCTAACCTCCAGGAGATCCTTGGCATTGCTGGCAGATCCACCAACCTGAAGGGAGGGTATGCCAACAAAATAAGAAAGGCTACTGGGGCTGTGAAAACAGTCCTGGAAGCGCTGGTGTCCCGCACAGAGGCACAAGAGACACGTCGCCTCCGTGCTGACAATGGAAGGCTTCGGCGGGAGGTGGAGAACCTCCGTGAAGAGGTGCGCGCCTATAGACGGGATTTTGAGGAGGCCAAAGCGGCGGCGAAAGGTCAGCCGTCGGTGCCGAACCAAATGTCCAGCGAGCAGCTAGGCATTTTGGAGAAAAGCGTTGCTCAGCTTGTCGGCAATATGATTGACAGTCGTCTTTCGTCGCTGGAGGCACGTCTGCCGCCTCCTCCGATTATTCGCCCGCCATTGGCGAGTGACAAGAAGAAGGCAGCTCGAGAAAAGAGGGCTGCCCAAAAGGATGAAGTATCGCCGACGCCGAGGGAAAGGTCTCCGGTTCTGCCGGTGCGATCGACCCAGGTGGCAACTGTGGCGCCCGAAAAGACTCCGAATCCGGCTCAAAAGAGCCGTGAAGAATTTCCGGATCTACCAGTTCGTCCTCCGGTGCGGCAAGGACATCCCCCAAAGGGGAATAAAAAGGGAGGAGATTGGTCCAGCTTTGGTCCGGTAGCTCCAATGGGTCCCAAGTGCCTGTGGTGGTGGAGAAGTCGGCGGAGGTTGCAGCACCAGCTCCTTCCTCGGCGCCTAACGAAGCATGGACCGAGGTTGTTAGGCGTAGGGTGCCGAGGAGGAAGAAGGCACGGGATGCTCCGGTGCCACCTGTCTCCCAAAAGAAAAAGGGGGCAAAGTTGGTCCTTCCTAAATCTTCGGCTGTAATTGTGAAACTGCGGCCAGAGGCGGTGGCTAAAGGGGAGACCTATGGGTCTGTGCTCATTCGGGCCCAACAGCAGCTGAACCTTGAGGAGATGGGGATTGGACCCATTCGGGTAAAGACGGCGGCGACAGGAGCTCGCCTCATAGAGGTGCCAGGGCGCGCCGGTGGTGAGCAGGCAGACGCCCTTGCAAAGAAAATGGGAGAGCTCCTGTGTGAGGTTGCGGATGTGGTCAGTCCCGTCATGAAAACCGACTTTAGGTTGACGGGTCTGGACGAGACTGCCACAAAGGAGGGCATAAGGGCGGCTATGGCTGCTGAGGGTGGATGCTCCCACGGAGAAGTGTGGGTTGGCGAACCACAATTCAATTTCAGAGGTGTGGGCGCTGTGCGTGTCTCTTGCCCTGTGGTCGCTGCCAAGCGGCTCATAAAGCTTGGTGCGATTCGCGTTGGCTGGAGCAGGGTGCGGCTCATCCATGAGGGCCACAAACCCAGGCATTGTTACAGGTGTCTGGGTAAGGGCCACATGTCCGGAATGTGTAGTTGCGAAAAAGACCGCAGTGACCTCTGTTATCGCTGCGGCAATCCGGGGCATAAAGCTGCCGGCTGTGAGGCTGTTACGCTGCGCAATTTGCAGCGACGCTGGCCTGAAAGCAGATCACGTGATGGGGGGTAGAGCGTGTAACCCTGAAATGGTTACACAAAAACCCTGGAAATTTCCCTCCGCCCCGGCACCATCCGGGAGAGAGTAATGATTGGTCATCTCAGCGTCTTACAGGCTAATGTGAACCACTGCGCCGCGGCTCAGGACCTCCTCCTGCAGTCGATGGCGGAGTGGTTGATTGATGTGGCGGTCGTATCGGAGCCCTACTTCGTTCCTCCCTTGCCCCACTGGGCTGGAGACAATTTGGGCTCCGTGGCAATAGTGGTGAGGCCTGGTGCTGGGCCCCGCCTCATACCCAGAATGAGGGGGGGATGAATACATAGTTGCCGCTCGGGGAGATGTGTACATCGTCGGAGTGTACTTCTCCCCAAATCGCAATCTTGCCGCCCCTGAACAATTCCTCGATGTTCTGGGGCCGCTGATCAGGAGGCTGGCCCCATTTCCCGTCATAGTGGCAGGGGACTTCAATGCCAAGTCCTCGGCATGGGGCTCCCCTGTCACTGATCCGAAGGGGAGGGAAGTAGAGGAGTGGGCCTTAGCCTCGGGATTGTCCCTTCTTAATACGGGGACAGTCCTGACATGCGTGCGGCGGACGGGCGGTTCAGTGGTGGACTTGTCGTTCGCCACTCCCGCCGTCGCGCGCAGGGTGGAGGGGTGGAGGGTGTTGACGGAGGTGGAGACACTCTCGGACCACCACTACATTAGGTTCGAGGTGTCTTCAGCCTCCGCATCGAGTCCGGCGTCTAGGTCCAGGGGGCGTAGCAGGTTCCCACGTTGGGCACTTACCAAGCTCAACCGGGAGCTGGCGGAGGAGGCGGCCATCGTCGGTCGCTGGAGCCTCCCGTCGATGGAAGGCATGGGGGTGGATGAGATGGCTGGCTGTCTTGGCAGGGTTTTCATAAACATATGTCAGGCTGCCATGCCTAGAGTTTGGGGTCCGCCCTCTCCGCGACGGGAAGTGTATTGGTGGACGAGCGAGTTGGCCGACCTTCGTGCCGCCTGCAATGCGGCGCGTCGAGCATATACTCGCAGCAGGCGGCGCCGCCCCCAAGATGTGGATCGGGATGACCGGCTGCACAGGGTCTACGTTGCGAAACGGAAGATCCTGCAGCTGGCCATCAGTCAGGCCAAGGAGAAAGCGTGAATGGAGCTGGTGGAGGGGATAGACAAAGACCCCTGGGGCCGACCGTACAAAAGGGCGCGAGACAAGCTTCGCACCCAGTCGGCCCCTTTGACGGAGACGCTCCAGCCAGACCTGCTGGGGAATATCGTTCGAGAGTTATTCCCGAACCCCCCGGCAGGATTCGCTCCACCGCGGATGGCCCGACGGACGCCGGGCTCGATGGAGGAGGGTGTTCCGCCACCCGTTACCGACGCTGAAATGGAGGCGGTTCTGCTCCGCCTCCGTTCCAAGAAGAGGGCGCCTGGTCCGGATGGGGTGCACGGGAAAATTCTCTTAATAGCTCTCGTGCACCTCGAAGACAGTATTCGGGAACTGTTTGACCGCTGCATTCAGTGCGGGCAGTTCCCGAAGGTATGGAAGGAGGGCCGCCTCGTCCTATTACCGAAGGGCGGGCGGCCACCGGACAGCGCGTCGGCGATACGACCGATCCTTTTGTTGAACGAGGTGGGTAAGGCGTTTGAGCACATTTTAGCCTCTCGCCTAGTTCAGCACTTAGAGCAGGGCCCTGGGCCTGGACTGTCGGATGCACAGTTCGGGTTTCGGGGCGGTCGGTCGACCATCGACGCCATAGGGCGCCTCAGGTCGGTGACGAAGGAGGCGGAACGCAGGAGGGAGGTGGTGGTGGTGGTGTCCTTGGACATCGCCAACGCCTTTAACAGTCTCCCCCACAGCGTAATACATGAGGCACTGGAGTACCAGGAAGTGCCTCTGTATCTCAGGAGACTGTTTAAGGCGTACCTCTCTGATCGGGGGATCATGTTCGTGGATCGGTCGGGGTCTTTAGTGAGGGTGGAGGTCGAGTGCGGCGTTCCACAAGGTTCGATTGTGGGTCCGAACCTCTGGGACTCCGGCTACGACTGGGTCCTGCTGGAGGAGTATCTCCTCCCCGCAATGGATCTCGTCTGCTATGCAGACGACACTTACATCACATTTCGGGGAAGGACGTACCAGGAAGCTGCGCGGCTGGCCGAAGAGGGCACAAAGCTCGTAGTCAGACGCATTGAGCAACTTGGGCTTCGGGTTCGTATGGAAAAAACCGAAGCCCTGCTCTTCCGCGGGCCTGGGAAGAAAGGACTCCCATCGGGTGCACGACTCATGATCGGAGAGACGGAGGTCAGGGTGAGCCCGACACTGAAATGTCTTGGGCTCATCCTGGACGGGAGGTGGACCTTCGGTCCTCATTTCGAACAGTTGGGACCGAAGGTCGTGAGGGCGGCATCAGCGCTGGGTCGGCTCCTTCCGAACATAGGAGGGCACAGCGAAGCCTGCAGGCGGCTATACTCCGGGGTCTGCCGGAGTATAGCTCTGTATGGGACCCAATTTGGGCGGATTCCCTCACCGTTAAGAACAAAACCCAGCTGCGGAAGGCGCAGTGGGTCATAGCGGTGAGGGTAATTCGGGGCTACCGTACAGTCTCCTGGGTGGCAGCCACTGCCCTGGCTGGAGATCCCCCGTGGGAGCTCGTGGCGCCGGTGCTCGCCGAGATGCACCTCTTCACTTCAGAGAGGAGGTCACTCTTCGGTGAGTCGCCGACATGGGAGGAGCTCTCGCGGGTGCGGAAGCTGGGGCAGGAATGGCTGTTTCGAAGGTGGGGTGAGGTTCTGGCGCAGGCCCAGTACGGTCAACGTACTGCTCAGGCTCTGCGGCCAGTTCTTGCAGCGTGGATGCGTCGCAAGAGAAAACCCCTCACATTCCACCTTACACAGGTACTCACCGGACACGGTTGTTTCGGTGCGTACCTGTGTAAGATCGCCAGGAGAGAGCCAACGCCGGCCTGCCACGACTGTGGCGCTGCGGAGGACACGGCCCAGCACACCCTTGAGGTGTGCGATCGTTGGGCCGTACAGCGCCAGGATCTGGTGGCAGTATTAGGCGGGGACCTCTCGCTCCCGAGCATGGTGCGCTGCATGCTCGAGAGCGATGAGGCCTGGCAGGCGACGGTCTCTTTCTGCGAATTTGTTATATCGCAGAAAGAGGCCACGGAGCGGGACAGAGAGAACGATCCCACCTCTCTGCCGCTCCGCCGGCGTAGGACGGGAGTGCGGAGGCGACGCTATGCGAACCTCCTAACTCTCGTCTAACGGGGCTCCGGGAGAGGATGGGAACCTCCCCGGCTTAGCCAGTCCCGGCGCCGAGGGGAACGCTTTAGTTTGCCTAAGCGTTCCCTTACTTTTGGTGGAAGTCCGGTCCCGAGGTAGACCGGCTGGTGGAGGGAGTCTCGTGTTTGTTAGATCCGGGACATCCCTCCGTTATACGGCTGAAGGCGAACCGCAGGTGGTTTTAGTGAGTAGAAGTCTCACATACCCCCGGGGTACCCAACCCGGGGCACCCATGATGGGTTTCCCCTGCGTAAAAAAAAAAAAAAAAAAAAAAGGTGCATTAGACAACTTTTATTATTAGATAACGTTTTATCTCAAATGTGCGCATCTAGTGCATTTTATTATGCGATTGTCCGTCTTAGTGTCGTCTCAGGTGTGCGGTAGCTCTTACACTAAAAGAATCATCAAAATCCGTTGCGTAGTTTTCAAAATTAAAGGGAACAAAGGGATATGAGGGAAAAAGCGACTTTGTTTTATAATAAGTATAGAATAGATAGATATAGAAGTACGGATCAACGCTTAAATGGTGTCACCGTGTAGTTATTGTGCGTATGCGCAGGGTTTCGCGGAGCAATCTTTAAGTGTCGCCGCACACGGGCCACACGCGACAGCCACAAGCGCCGTTTTAAGATAGTCTATTGGTCGTAAAGTGAATCGTTGTAGCGTGTGGCGGCCACCGGCTTCAAAAATGTATTAAAACTACAGGAAAAATAGTAGCGGCGTTTTTGTGGTTTGTGGTTGTGGCCGGGGCCCTTAGTTATGCGTAGTCTATAGAGAGGGCTTTTTAGAGCCTTATTGGCAAATTCTACATTATTGCAAAATTATTTTGACTTATCATGTCAAAATAGCTCGGCCCCCGTAGACAACTGGCAAAACGCTAACGCTAACGCTAACGCTAGCGCTACAAAATGCATGGATTTGACATTAGTATTCGCTAGCGAAGCGATGACTTATGTCAAATCGCATACATTTTGTAGCGCTACGTTAGTGTTAGCGCTTTGCCCCTTGTCTACAGGCCCAGGTCTGCCATCTGCCTATGAATTTATTTCATATTCATAAATTATAATGTGTGTGTGTTTGCAAAATATACAGTACGCCGTACCTACGTTCTTTCCATCTCAGTCAATCAAAACCAAAACGTCTTTCGATTTTCATTCTAACAAAAATAAACATTTCAAATTAAAGTATAATGTCCTCTATGAAATATTACCAAACACTATTAATATAGATCACAACAAAACAATTAAGTAACTATTGATAATGCAAAATTAATGATAATAAAATTAGCATCACTAAAACGATAATCAATGAGCGTATATGAAACCGTTTTGTGGTTGCCACTCATCTCAATTCGATATAATGATTATCCTAATGATATAACAACATAATTATATAGTCTACTTAGTAAACGCAAATATTTACCAAACACAAAAACACCACACTTTTACTTAACTCTAAATCTCCTCGCTCTGTATTTTTATAGACCCCCGTTAACGACTCGTAGACCCCTGGGGTGGACCCCCAGGGGTCTACGCTTGCGCTACTACGCTTGCCCGGAACACTTTGGGAATCAATGGTATATACTATAGAATATCTTATATATAAAATTCTCGTGTCACAATGTTCGTTCCCGTACTCCTCCGAAACGGCTTGACCGATTCTCATGAAATTTTGTGAGCATATTGAGTAGGTCTGAGAATCGGCCAACATCTATTTTTCATACCAAAAATTATTTATATGGCAATGGCATACCATTGATTCCCAAAGTGTTCCGGGCAAGCGTAGTAGCGCAAGCGTAGACCCCTGGGGGTCCACCCCAGGGGTCTACGAGTCGTTAACGGGGGTCTATAAAAATACAGAGCGAGGAGATTTAGAGTTAAGTAAAAGTGTGGTGTTTTTGTGTTTGGTAAATATTTGCGTTTACTTTTTATCACTCCGAAGTGGTAAAATGTAAACGCAAATATTGGCTCCTTGTACTGTGAGTTGTGACTTGTTAGTCAATCTTACAATACAAAAAAGTAATCGTCCAACGTTGGATAAATACGTCGCTTTTTAGACTGGCATTGAACTTAGGGGGAGGGGGGGGGGGCACCGGATCCAGCAAAATGTTTAAAGTGGTCTATGAGAAAAAAAAATTGGGAACCACTGGTATATACTCTATACTAATATTATAAATGCGAAAGTGTGTCTGTACCTGTCTGTTCTTTCTTCACGCTTAAAACGCTAGGCCCACTTGGATGAAATTTAGTAGATACCTTAGGTCCTGGCAAAGGACATGATATAGTTTTTGTTGCGAAAAAATTTACGGTTCCCGTGTGATTGCCGCGGTCGTCATCTCATAAGGGTCAATTCAGACCGCAACGCGACGAAGGGAGGCGAGGCGCGACGCGGCGTCACGTTGCGGTCTGAATCAATCCTAATACGTAACGTGGTAAAGTTTATGACAATAAAATATATTAACTTAAATATGGTATTTTAATTTTATTACGACTATAATAATTCTGCCTACTTCTTTATTAAAGGAGTAGAACATCAAAATTTAACACATAAATCATAATTTGTAGAAATTGCCGGTCCCGCTTATATAGTGATTTATTCTAGATCATTGCAACTGTTAAAACAACATTAGAATTTAGAACAGTATAAAAACGGCACTTAAAAGTAACATGATATCGTAAAACGAATATGTACAGAATAATCGGAACCTAGAGCATGAAATCCGACTCGCACTTGGCCGTAAATGTTTCCAAGCGGAGCGTTAATAGTTCCAAGTCTTTTGCTGCACACTTCCATTTACATTCCAATCCTACATGGATTGTTTTCTAAACCGATCGTTTCGCTTTTTCCCTTGTTATTTCTACCTTTATCGTTACAATATCCATTTTTTAATAAATATTGCATGAATCCGGTGGAGTTAGGGTTGCCGGGCGACCGTATAAAGCCGGACATAGTTGTCCAACAAAATTTTAAAGCAGACCGGCTATGCGTCTGTAATTTTATATAATCTCACTGATGTTCAACTATTTCACGTCAATTATGGGACCTATAAGGGACCAATCAGACAGAGAGAGGTCACGTGGTCAACCTTGCAAGCGATCAGCTTTGTGTGCTTTATGTTGTATTACGTAATAGATATACTCACACAGGGGGCGTTCTGACCGCTTCTGTGAGACTGACCGCTCGAACGTAGAATGCGAACGCAGAACGCTTGAACACGTAACCGCGCTCTCTGTCTGATAGGTCCCTAACCTACAATTTATACGCACGATACCAAATATATTTTTATACTGAGCCGGCCTTTTATTATCTAAACAAAGGTCCGGCTAAGGGTCGATTTGTACTAGCGCAGAGTCGAAGCGCATCGACTCAAAGCGAATAATTACCAAAACTGAACATAATAAATTCAACCTTTACTCCAAAGCGTTAACGCATACATAAAGCTGCATTTCCGCCAGAGCTGAGCGGAGCTGTGTTGCGAGGAATGTCTTTTTGAGAACCAATAGCATCGCCAAATTGCGTTATTGACAAAGTCATGTCAATGATGCAATTCTATCGGTTTTCAAAAACACATTCCGCGCAACTTCCTTGTCCTTGTCGCGACCTTTTCTCGCAGAAATAATGTGTGCGTTACACTCTGGAGTTAAGGTTTAATTTTCTATGTTCTGTTTTCGACTTTTTCGACTCAGCGGCCTGCGCTAGTATAGATAGACCTTAAGCTGTCCTGTTTGTCCGGCTTTGATGATCTAGCAACCCTAGATTCGGATTGGTAGAAATTTTTATTGCATTTCGATGCAATATGCCATTTCGCTCGGATTGGTTTGTACTCGGAATTATTTCGACTTAAATTTAACGAGTGGAAACGAATTTAAGCAACAATTCCAGAGTCGTAATTAGTGGAGGTAATTAACGATAGATTGTTTCAAGAGATTCGGAGATTGAAATTCGATCAATCTAATTTAATAATCTCATAATATTGAAATGCTGAGGTCTCTTTAAATCTCAGATACTGTAAGATTTAAAATTGAAATCACCAGTAAAGACATTTTGAGGATTGCGTTAAAAATATTTTAAATTAACTTGTATTTTTATAACCAACTAAAAATGGTTCGTACATTAGTTTATTGTGCAGCAACTGTACATTTTTTCGGTATAACATACAAATAGCTGTTATACCCTAGTTACCCTAGTTGCTATTTCCTTGTGGCTTGTACGTTCTTTGTCGGGAGTCAAAGAAGCTAAGATAAGCTGATTTTGATGAAAGGTATGTAACCTTTCATTAAAATCAGCTTAGAGGTACCAAAAAGTAACACACATTTTCTCATTTTTAATATTAGTATGGCTTATAAAATTGTGAATAAAATATAAAATTGTAAAAAAAATATATATAAAATTCTATATCTTTCTGCTGTGATGAGCTGAATTGTTCGTTATAGATAAAATTTATCGCTTCTTCCACTTCAGCTATTCAGAGTCAGTTACAAATAATAGCTTTTTCCCGCAACTACTCTTATAGAGTATCTATAAGAGTATCCCACGCAAACCGTACATTTTTCAGTGGTATAACGTTGCCCCGTGGTTTACTATACTATAATATCTGTGTCAAATGTCGTCGATATTGGTGTAATAGTTTCGGAGTTTATTTGATACAAATAAACATTCATCTTTACGCTTTATACATTATACATTTACTACCCAGTGAAGCAAGGAAAGCTTGTTTATATCACGTTCTTTTGTCTCAATTGATGAAAATAAAAAATCTATAAACTGATATCTCAAAAGATGCGAGGAGTTTTGAACTACCAAACTCTTTATATATCTCTTGGTATAATTTATATAACGTAATCTTAAACCAAACGCATTATATACCTACTTTACTTGGTTCAAAGGTTTTTTAGTTGCGTGTTGTGTACACGTCTACCCCGCACCTTTGCATTGTCATTTGCGGGGAAATTGTGTCACAAACCATAGGGGTTTTATCACACTGGCGGTTTGTGGGCGGTTGCGCGGCACATACATCGGGTAGCGGTTCTCAAACTTTGTTGGTGGCGGAACCTTTGGAGTGACATTTTTGACGGACCCAAAAAAAAAAATAATCTTTGAATCTACCTTTGAATGAATTTTCTAAAATCAATTTTTGTATCGCTCCTACTCTACTTTTTGGATTTCTACTGAGCTTTTGGCGAAGCATACTCTGAGAATGGCTGATCTAGAGAAATGTTCTGTAAAAGGAATAGGAATTGGAAACAGAGCACGCCCGTACACGCTGACTAAATTGTGGTGAAATTAATCAGCGTGCACGGGCGTGCTCTGTTCCCAAACTTGCAAACCTCCAAAAAATTTAATTTTTTAGCCCTGAACACAGAAAGCTTGCGGAACACTAATCTTTGGGATCAAATCAAACGCAGTGTTGCATGTAATATATCAGTTACAGACTCAAGTGAATGACTCTCCGAGTTGCAGTATCACTGCGAACACAAAGGCGACACAAACACGGTGGTGGTAGCTAGCAGATACGCGGTATACACTTGCAGGTTGATATCTTACTTTACAGTAACATAGTATCTTAAGTACCCCGCAAACGATCAAATTGTTTGTCAAATTTTACGTGTTTGTCAAACAGTTTGATAGTGTACAGCTTCGTTTGAAGCGTTTGTCAAACAAACTATGTGTTTGACCTGTTTGAAGAAAATTTGGATTTGCGTAGCGTTTAAGAAACCTGTTTGAACGTGTTCCGCTGTATTTATCAAACAAGATCTCATGATCTCTTTTTGAAGTGAAAACTTCTTTAGCGGCGTTGAGCACTTTTGTGGGATGGGAAAAAACTATGAAACTCGCGTCAGATTTTCGTGCTGATCGAAAAACCATATAAAAACCGTAAGACGGTTGGAGAGTAGTGTTTTGTGTCGAACTCGAAAGCGAACTCGAACTCGAACTCTAACTCTAACCAGGCCTGTCCCACTCGCGCGTGTAGGCATCGAACTGTAAGTACCCCCCTAGGGGGCACTTCAGTAGGGACTCACAGGCGAGCTGTGACGCGCGCGCACGAGTTTTTAGCTGATCGTTGCATGCGTGATGCGGCATGCCTACCTGCGTACTTATTCGTTCGCTGTCACAGAATTGATAACGCAGTGTTTAACTGTCTTAACACGGAATGTGAACCAAATTTAACTTTCTTTAAGCTCTCTAAGGACGATGAGAGGTATTAGAACTTTTTTAAATTGTTATTATTATTATTATTTATAATAGATTTAAATTTTGTACAATTTATTATACAGTAAAATTACGATTACTTATGATTTAAATAGTTTTAATATATTAGTTAGGTTTTAGGTAATATATTAGTTGGGTTACCTTAGTAGGTAGGTACCTACCTTTATTAGTAGACGTATAATTAATAAGTAAAGGTATTTCACTGTCAAAAAAAAACACAATAATGAATAAGGTTATTAGTTATTACTAATAGTAAGCATCGTAGGTGTACTATAATCGAAACCTCATATTTTGTTTACAAAAATAACTAAGTTATACAAACACTTTAAGTAGGTAATATAAGACCGGTTTCAATTATTAAGAATAATTAAGATCTAGGGTTCGAGGATTCGGAGAGAAAGACCTGGTGACTCTCTTGAAGACTTTATTCACAAACACTAGCTCACACAAATCACTAAGTCCAAACACTAAGCACTAGATCCAAATCACTGAGCACTATCACTGTCACTCACTATTGATCACTTGTTCTCACTTCGAGGTCGCCTCGATGATCGCTTGTATCAAACTGAGTTGACTGCCGGCTTGTTTACCTTTTATATGGCCCGCCATACTTTCTGGAACTTTCCATTCTGGATTGTTTACGTAAACACGCAATTCACATAAACAAGGGTTGGACTTTTCTAGAAAGTACGCGCAATTATATATACGCGCATATATATATATATATATATATATATATATATATATATAATTGGAATCTCGGAATCGGCTCCAACGATTTTCATGAAATTTAGTATATAGGGGGTGTCGGGGCGATAAATCGATCTAGCTAGGAATCATTTTCATAAAATGTCATTTTATGGGTGTTTTTTTAATTTTTTGAATACCGAGCGAAGCTCGGTCATATAGCTAGTGATAATTAAATCTAAAAAATTTTGAGTTAAATAAAATGTAGTTAATTAAATATAAAGATTGTAATATTCTTTTTAAAAAGAGACAACCCTGATTTCTTCAGAAAAGGTAGGTACATATAATTGTAGTCACCTAGCACTGCGCGGTCGGAATTTGAACTTTATAGAATCGTAGCATGAGTCGTTAATTCTTTAAACGGGTTTCGCCAGTGGGAATTCTGTTGGTACAACTAATATAATATATTCTGTGCTCTAACTCTAACTCGAACTCGAACTCGAACTTGAACTCGAACTCGAACTCGAACTCGAACTCGAACTCGAACTCGAACTCGAACTCGATTTGATTATAAGGGTTTCGATTAACTAAAAAATGGATTTTTTTAAAAATCGATTTTCATAAAAAATGGGTTAAAAATGTAATCGATTGTAAGGGTTTCGATTAATTTAAAAAAAACGATTTTTTAACAATCGATTTTCATAAAAAATGGGTTAAAATGCACAACGTTAATAATCAAGTTTTCACTTCTGCCGGCACTCCCGGAGTGCAACCCGTCTTTTTTTTATGAAAGAAGGGGGCAAACGAGCTAAAGGGTCACCTGATGGAAAGCAACTTCCGTCGCCCATGGACACTCGCAGCATCAGAAGAGCTGCAGGTGCGTTGCCGGCCTTTTAAGAGGGAATAGGTGAATAGGGGAGGGTAGGGATGGGAAGGGAAGGGAATAGGGGAGGGAAGGGAAGGTAGGGTAGGGGATTGGGCCTCCGGTAAACTCACTCACTCGGCGAAACACAGCGCAAGCGCTGTTTCACGCCGGTTTTCTGTGAGAACGTGGTATTTCTCCGGTCGAGCCGGCATATTCGTGTCAAAGCATGGCTCTCCCACGTATAAACCGATTCTAGGTAATTGTTTGACAAACTTGTTTAATGCACGTTTGATCGTCTGCGCTGCTGTTTGATGAAAACGTAAATTACATCAAACATGTTAGTCAAACAAATTTGATCGTTTGCGGGGTACTTTACGTTACAGCAATTATACTTATGATCTAGTGACCGCCGCGCAACCACCGCGCGACCACCGCGCGACGCCAGTGTGACAAAGCCACCCCGAGGCGTGAGTGGGTCCATAAAAGTTAAGAACTCTGATGCTTAGCCAGTGAAGTCATAATGACGTTTGCGAATCTGAGAGTGTCAGTATAATCAGCTCTTTATGATTTGGTCCATTTACGCTGTTTATTAATTTTCTTATGTGTCAGCTTATTTGAAAGTAAAAAAAAAAACTTACGAAATTTTTAAAGTGGCCAAGTGTGTGCGCAGTTAGCAGAAGCACTGTCTGGTCCTTTACTTTTGTAATTAAGTGGCAGATAACTGACAAAGAGATCGAATCATTCATTTTATTAATTAATCAACCTTAAATTAAACATTAAAATTCCTTCAAAATTTAATCCCAGTTATCTTAAATCTACTCTTCAATCGAATCTGTATTTAACAGTCCGGGTTCCGTAGAACAAATTTTTCAACCAAGTTTTGTTGATTACAGAACGCTAAAACGGAACCCTAACCAGCTGATTTTGGTATATTGGTATAATTAATAGTTACATTATATAAGAGTAACATTGTCTTACAAATAGAACAATCCATATATTTTTAGGACAATCAAATCAAACTATTAATAATCCTTTCTATCTCTGTTAGCTACCACTTTCAAGATTTTTCGCAAATAAAATTGTTGTTTGTCTTATCAAAATGAAGCTACTCACAAAAAATTAGCTTGATAGTAATAAAAAAAATTTGCTCTACGGAACCCGAACCATAATAATTGCATTTGTCACTCACTTCTAATTGACACAATGACCTTTTAGTGTCATTTTTATTGGGTTTAATATTTTTTTTAGAGATCGTTCCTGGCATTGGTTTCATATTTTTCTTTTTCTATAGAGCAAAAGCCTGTGATGGCCAAACCTCTCTCCGTTTCGTAAAGCTGAAAGTTTACCTGTTGCCTTCAGAGGTAAGAACGACCAGCAACTATGCAGTTTCGGAGTTTGTCAGACACCCTTAAACTTTCTTAGGGCCTATTTCACCGCTTCCTGATAAGGTACCCGATAGGCTTATTTGACAGATTCTCCATATTCTATGTGTCAAGTTAAGTGGTTGATAGCCTTATCAGGAAGCGGTGAAACAGGCCCTTAAAGTTAAAGATTTTAGAGAAAAGACTTTGAGGGTGTCTAGCAGTGTGACGCAACTGTCAAAAATATCCGGCACTGGAAGACGAGATTCCTTCACCTAGTGCGAAGAATGTAAGTTATGAAATTGAACTTTAGACTTTCTGGAAGGTCAGGTAGACCTTCAGAACTGGATACCTCCTAAAGTAACCGCGACCGAAACTCCAGAAACTCCATGGTTGCTGGTCGGTCTTACCTCTGTAAAGGCCACAGACAGGTAAACTTTCAACTACGAAACGGAGGAAGGTCTGGCCATCGCACGCTCTTGGTCCGTTTCTGTATTAAATTTCAGAGATAATATATTCCTTCCTCTCCTGCGCAGCGCCGGTTTCCTCTCTCACACCGTCTTATATTATATTTTCGATCAGGGGAGGTGAGCCAAATTTTTTTCTTTATGGCTTCTTTATAGAATTGCCGTTCAAAATGTATTGAATTGACATAAGACGAGTCGAACGTCAACGTCATATTAACGAAGTGATAACGAAAAAGTCTTGGCTAAATGGCCAGGCCAATGAGACTTTTTTACCCTCTTCAAAAATTTGCATAGGTACCGCGGTGCGCCGCTAAAGGTTTTACTTTTTCAAAAAAAAAATTGACAAAGTAATTAATTATTGTCATTGGCTCTTAATACGTATTACGTATGCAAAGTTTCCAATTAATTAGACTACTGGAGATAGGTAAAAATCGTGATGAAAGATTTCGCTACATACATACTTATAATACCAAACTTACAAAAGCGTGTTAAAAATATAAAAATCAGCCCTTAAAATATAACCTAAGTTTAAATATTAGCTACGTTTTGATCCGGTGATGTTTTACAAGCCACGGGTCCTGACCTATTTATTCAGGAAATAAAACCTCTTTCACAAATCCAATTTCAAAGAAAACCCGTCTTACTATTTTAACGTTCGAACTTCGAGCTTTTACGATGGAGCTTATGAAGTTTACATAAATATATTACTAGATGACGCCCGCAACTCCGCTGTGCCAAAGCTAGTCAAAGCGGGGAACCGTACATTTTTCTGGAGTAAAACTATCCTATGACCTTTTCCAGGACTCATAGGCATCATCTACTTTTTTATAAACCTTACATGTAACGCAATATATTTTGTCTTTGCCTTCGTGCGAAGTGGGTGGAGGATACTGACCTCTATTATACAAGTGTATAATGGAGATCAGCGGGGCTAAAATGGTAATATTTAGCAATTCCTCTCAATCAATTCAACAAATGAATTGTCAAAACTGTCAAACAGACAAATGTCAAATCAGTACAAAAATACAAATATGAATTGCAAGCAGAGTTGCATTTTGCGATATTAGAGAAATGAATCGTATTATGATTCAACAAAGCGACCATTTTAGCCCCGCTGTGGTGGAGGGGGTAAAGAAAGCGATTGCCGCGCTTGCCGCTGCAAAAATATGCAAAAAAGAGGCTCAGTTAATAGTCAAACAAACTTGTCAATCTTGTTTCGAAATTTTTAGAAATTGGTCTTAATTGTTTTTTTATCGTAGATGAGATCGTAGACTGCAAAAATAACAGCAGAAATAGGTAGTCAGTATACAAATTTAATGTTTTTCCTAAATCCACTAGGAAATTAGATCAGAAATAAATGGATAGCTGCTGTAAAAATGAAAAAGTATGTGATTCGATATAACCTAAAATTTCATTATCAGTCAAGTCAATTTTATATGAGTTACATTTTATAAATATATTAATTGAGTACCTAACTATTGTTTTAGTGTTGATGAATGATGGATCACCATGGTCTCCAAAACCCGACGACAAAACTTGCAGTGATAGTTTCATAGAATATTTAATTTAAATCCAAAGTATTAGGTGGAAGAAATAGTGACTCACAAAATATGACGATAAACCAGATAATACATACTGGTTTAACTGATTTTTTAGAAGCTGGAGACGAGTTTTGAATCAAAAAGGTTTTTCAAGTAGGTAATCAAGTTTTAGATGAAAGGGGTAAAAAAGTTAAAATTATTATGCCCCCATTTTGAGCAAAACAAAACGAGTACTCTCAAGAGGAAACCGAAAGGAAGGAATGATATTGCTCGAGTAAGAATCCATATTGATGTTGAAAGCAGTGATATTCTATGTAACTATTTTAGAAACTCATTGGTTGAAAGTGTATTATTGCAAAGACTCAGAAATATCAAGAATGTTTGCAGTGTTTTAGTAAATTTATAGACTCCGATTTTCTTCAAGAGTATTAATGTTGTAAAAAATAAATAAAAACAAGATTTTTAAAAACATTACATTTATTTTTTTCAAGTAAGTATAAAGTATTGCTCGTATTTTTGTTACTGGTTAAAGCAGCAATATTTTTGCACTTGCCGCTCTGGTTATAAACGCAGCTGCATTTTACTCCAGCAACAACCCGATCATTATTATCTATCTGTAAGAATGAATAAAAATGTTTCGACTTGCTTTATCCAAATGTTTAGTTACGTTTTTTGGTTGGTTGAGTACTTACGTTTGAACTTGTTTTATAGGGTGCTAAAGTCACCGATGTTCGGCGAATTATATTGGCTCGTATTAAATTACATTGCCATTAGATCTTAGCTCTTCTACATCCCTTACATGTCCTGCTAACACCAATTTATTTCGTTTTAGCATAGATTGGGCCTTGAAACTTATTGAGTGTTTTACACTCTCAAAACGAGGTTTTTATGATTATATTCATTTTCCACAAGTAGTTTATAACTAAATATAACCCAAATACCATTAATTATTGTTCTAAATATACTTTATTTGCTATAATATTTACAAAATAAACAAACTCTTGTTGTTTATTTTTTGACACATGCCCACAAAACTTCGTTTAAAATATGTCACTACTGACGTGTACGTTCCCAAAGCAGTTTCAGAAAAATATTTCCATAAAATATGATATAATATAAACATCATTGTCCATAAACGTGTGGGAGCTATTTTTAATGTGCGCTTAATTTAATACTACATTTTCACATGAAACGGTATAGAAATCTCATATAAGCTAGCACGGGCGTTGAATG
Source organism: Lysandra bellargus (assembly GCA_905333045.1). NCBI lineage: Eukaryota > Metazoa > Arthropoda > Insecta > Lepidoptera > Lycaenidae > Lysandra > Lysandra bellargus. The sequence continues at coordinate 5,566,347 of HG995319.1, read as the reverse complement.
AAATGGATATTAATATTCTCTCTTCCAAAAAGCAATTACACGCGCTCTGTTAGAACCTGACTGTAAAGAGGTGTTAGGGTCTAGACAGACGGACTGCATTTCAACTGCAATTCAACTGCAAATTGCAGTTCATGTGCAGTTTGAATGCAGTTGACACGACTGCAATAGAACTGCAATATAACTGCAAACCAAACGCGCAGTCGGATTGCAGTTCAGTTGCAGTCGGCGTGCAGTCGTGTGAACTGTTTGGTTTGCAGTTCTATTGCAGTCGTATTGCAGTCGTGTCAACTGCATTCAAACTGCACTTGAACTCGAACTGCAATTTGCAGTTGGATTACAGTTGAAATGCAGTCCGTCTGTGTAGACCCTTAGGATGCGTACATAATATCGTGATTCATATTACCAAATCAGGTATTTCATATTATATATGAATACGTCTTACGGTTTTTCCAAAGGGTAAAAACGGGACCCTATTACTGAGATTTCGATGTCTGCCCGTCTGCCTCCAGGCTGTAACTCAAGAACCGCTATAGCTAGAGTTCTGTCACAGATTGTGTATTTCTGTTGCCGCTATAAGAACAAATACTAAAAACAAAATAAAATAAATTTTTAAGAGGGCTTCCTATACAAAAAAAAACACATTTTTCGCCAACTTTCGTTATGTAACGGTACGGAAACCTTCGTGCGCGAGTCCGACTCGCACTTGGCCGATTTTTATTATTTAAAGTTTCATATCGACGCAGTTTACAACTTTTTCATAAACATTTTGTTAATTAAGTACCTCTAACTATTTATATATTGGATTAAATATCTTTATTTCTCGCTAGATGACACTCGCTACTCCGTTGCGCCAAAATTCGATAGTCGCGCGGGATCCGTAAATTTTTCCGGGATAATAAGTATCCAATGTACTTTTCCGGAACTCAAAGTATCTCCACACCAAATTTCAGTAAAATCTTTTCAGCAGTTTGGGCGTGGAGAGAAGAGGTCACAGACAGATATACAAACAGACAGACGGACAGATGAAGAGACAGACACACTTTCGCATTTATAATATTAGTACGGACATGGATATTGTTAATGTATGCGAACAATATGCACTAACCCTAACATCATATTAACAGGTTGTTACTTAAGTGATCTGCATGGTTGCTTTGAGACCTTTAACTCATGTCTTGACTCCAGACTTGTCTTTATTACTTTATAATGACGTCATTATTATACAAAATATAATTAGGACTACGCTCACTGGAATTCATACATTATAGCAGCCTTCAAACGCCAGTGTGGGCTAAAGTTAACCATCCAGGGTTAAATATTATGTTGAACACGGGACCCAAAGAGATAGTCAACTATTAGCGTTCAACAAAAAAGAAAAAATGTGTTAGTCTATATGCCCGTCTGTCTGTCTGTCTGTTACCTCTTCATACTGAACCAATTTTGCTAAAATTTGGAGATACTTCGAGTCCCGTGAAAGGACATAGGATATGTTTTCATCCCGGAAAAATTCACGGTTCCCGCGCGATAAATAAATTTTGGTAAAACGGAGTTGGTGGCGTCATTTTGTAATAAATAAATTATTATTAAAAATTGTGTATTGCCTTTATTTCGATTTCCTCAAGCCTCAAGCTTGAGCAAATTATCATTCTCAGAAGGAGAAGTTCAGAATGCTTTAAAATCATTAGATTCTGGAAAGGGAGCTGGCAGTGACGGTATTCCCCCGGTATTCATTAAATCATGCGCGGAAACATTATCTTATCCATTAAAAATAATTTAATCACTGGCCGACGGAATATTTCCTAAACGGTGGAAGGTTCCACTACATAAGTCTGGATCCCGTCACCTGATTTCTCATTATAGACCTATATCTATCCTCAATATTTTCGGAAAAGTTTTAGAAAAATTAGTGACAAAGCAACTAGTCTGGCATATTAGTCAAATGATAATTCCAAACCAACATGGTTTTGTCAGCAAGAGATCTACTGCAACCAATTTAGCGTCATTTACTTCTAAAATTTATAAATACGTAAATAAAAGAGTACCCGTTGATGCAATTTATACGGACTTTAGTAAAGCGTTTGATAAAGTAGACCATGAAATACTCCTGCAAAAACTTTCTAATGCTGGTATCGGTGGTAGTTTGCTTCACTGGTCTTATTTGTTAGAACGATTGGGGCCAATTTTCTTCAACATATTTATAAATGATATTTGTAATTGTTTTGTTCATTCTGATTTTTACTTATTTGCCGATAATTTAAAGGTTTTGAAACCTATAAAAACATATTTAGACTCAAAATTGCTTCAAGAGGACATAGACAGATTATACGATTGGTGTGTACGAAATAAAATGTTTTTAAATATAAGCAAATGCTATCAAATATGTTTTTCGCGCAATCGAAAAAACCTTATGTCGTATAAATATAACATAAATAAGCAGGAACTAAAGTCAGTAGATGAAGTCCGCGATCTAGGCGTCATTGTTGATAGTCAACTCAAATTCGATAAACATTAATAACATCGTCAAGAGGGGTTTCCAAATGCTAGGTTTTATAATTAGAAACTCAAAAGAACTAAAGCAATCTTCTTCTAAAATTAAATTGTTCAACGCACTTGTAAGAAGCATCTTAGAATTCAACAGCATTATTTGGAATCCTTTCTACGAAATATATATTAAGCGCCTAGAAAGCGTCCAAAAACGTTTCCTCTACAATCTATCGACAAGAAAACTTCACGGGTACGATAACCGGTTGAATCACTTCAAGATGATTCTAATCTAATCTAATCTTTTTACATAAAATAATTAACTCTGAAATAGATTGCCCCGAATTATTACACATGCTGGAAATGAACGCCCCCTCGAGACTACCTAGAATCAATGCTTTCTATCTATTTAACATACCAGCCACAAATTCAAACCTTGGACTCTCAGCTGTTCTGCCAAGGATCTGTAAGGCTTATAACTGTCTCTCTAAAAGTGAAAACTTGGATATTGGTCTAAAATTTGTTCAGTATAAAAAACTGATAAATAGTGTATTGAGAATTTAAAATATTTTTCTGCTATGTCTAGTTACTTTGAAATTTTAATTATTCTATTTTGTTGTATTGTATTATATTGTTTGATTCTTCTTATGTAATATTAATTTTCTTATGCAGTATTACTTTATTATAGAATATTGTTGTTAATTTTTATTGGTGCATGTAGTGTTTGTCTGTAAAAAGTTGTAACACTGAATGATAATTAATTAAGCGTATCCTGTACTTTATTGTAAGTGTTAGCAATTGTTGACAAACCTTTTAAAATAAATAAATAATTTTATATTTGCGTCCGCGCGAATGAGCGGTTTGGCCGCTAGACTGTGAGATCAATATAAATCGACCCCAAATAATAATAAAATTATGTTGATAAAATTATCACTATTACCATTTACTTTCTCAATGGCCTTTACTAAAGTTTTAGATAAAGAGGTAATTTCAAGGTTTTCTTATTTCGTATTAATGGAGAAAACAATAATATATTTCTTACAATTGGGTAAATATAACCAAACAGAAATATATTATCCCAATTTATTCCGATATTTCCCATTTCCCCCGCAAGTGTACGGACCCTATAGTCGCGGTTAGGGTTGCCAAAACAAAAACAAAAAAGCCAGAATATACAGATTTCAAAAAGTACTAAATATATGTACTGAAAGTAAACAAATAATTGGAGATGTGTCGATGCAATGGGATCCATTTTTAAATATTATGATTAGCTTAAAACTAAGAATATTTGGCACATACGAAGATGCAAATAAAATTGACAAGAATCCGTCGCTTCCCAAAGAATAACTTATTAAAAATACATACATAGCTACTATACACACATTCTAAACGCCTCGCGCCACTAAATTGACCCTAACTTGTTATGAGATTATTAAAAAGTTGACATCCCTACCAGGGTTGAATATGCAGGATCCCGCTGTAAATAATAATTTGCCATCAACCGCAGATAAGGGACGGGGGCCTTATATAACGAAAGTCGAGTCGCCAGATTTCATACCTCTCTCTTTTGTACTGTGTAAACGTTTATTATTATTTTAGAAATTGATAGAGTTCAATGTCACTCATATTTTACAGAGTTTTAAGTTAACAATAATAATTATATTAACTACTTTATAACTATTCATATTACAACAATAATGAGGTTATATTACTTTATCCTAGACCGAAACCAAAAACCCTATAAATTAAATTGAATCATCTTTATTTCGGACATTAGAGGCCTGTATAACAAATACCTTAAATCTAACATACATAATAATATTATTAATAATTAAATAAATACTTAAGTACCTTGAAACTAACATATTTTATAATATATACTTATGCTGGAACTTGGCCAGCGCACTCCGTGCGCTTTTATAAACTAATTACATTACAATAAATCTTTGTTTCCTTACATAATACTAATAATTACAAAGTGTTGCCAAAGGCAAAGCCCAATCCTTATAATATAAATAAAAGTATGAGGCGAGATCTACGAACAATAGTTTTATAAATGTTATGTTTATTATTAAGGGCAGCTTTCATAATGTGTCTTTGCAGTTATCTAAAGTTGGCTTAAAATCGAAAAAGATAATAATAAAAAGAAAATTCAAATGCAATTTGTTTAACAAGTGTTCAAGCATTATGGCGGATACAAAGTAAGATGCTTCATTGCAAGCGCCATCTTGGGAATACGCCATTTTATCGCAACTATATAGAAAGACGCCAGAATGAAATTATGCTGTGAAATATCTAATATAGAATGTCGTGGTGTTTGACAACTTTTCTGAAACGGTTGGACAGATTTTGTTAGTTTTGTGCTCATGCCTCATCGGGTAGGAGTTAGGACTAGGGAATCAACCAAACCTATTTTAATACCCGAAATAAATATTTGAAAATTGCGTCAGTAAGCTAAAAGTTCTGAAAGTCATGTCAATAAGGTCTGAAATAACAACCAACCGAAAGTGAAATAAAAGATCTTCCGTTGAGTGTGGTTGGGTGTCACAACGTGACAGAACAACATTTGCCGGAGCTGCCAGTAATGTTATGAAAATTTAGAATACGAGCTATTAGCGATGCAATCGTGACTGATTGGTCCAGAATTAGTTCAGATTTAGCAAACATTTGAAAATGGAATAAGAACAGCGTTTTAGTTCTTGTATTTGGGGTTCCATAGTTACTATATTATAACTACCAATAATCTTATTCACTACGAAACTAATTCCACTACCCGTCCGTCCGTCACACCCTTTATATTTGTTTGACGTTATGCTGTTCGAAATATACCTCTAATATTTACATTAGGTTTATAATAATAAAATATTTATGAAATCAGTAAGAAGTTTTCTTCGAAAATAATTTTTCTGCTTATACGTTATATGTATGGTGAGAGAGCCCTAGAACAATAATTTTTGAAGTGAAAACTTCTTTAGGGGCGCGGCGTTGAGTACTTTTGTGGGATGGGTAAAAAAAAAAACTGTGAAACTCGCGTCAGATTCTCGTGCTGATCGAAAAATCGTAAGACGGTTGGAGAGTAGTGTTATAGCGATTAATCGAACAATCTTTAATTTTTTTTACGATTGTCGATATTTTTTAATCGATTGTAAAGGTTTAGATTTTTTAAAAATCGATTTTCATAAAAAATGGGTTAAAAACTTTAATCGATTGTAAGGGTTTCGATTAATGAAAAAAATCGATTTTTTAAAAATCGATTTTTTAAAAATCGATTTTCAGAAAAAAATGGGTTAAAAAAATAATGCATAACGTTAATAATCAAGTTTTCACTTCTGCCGGCACTCCCGGAGTGCAACCCGTCTTTTTTTTTTTGATTACTAACAAGCAAATTTTTTGTGAGTAGGACATATTTGTAGGGGACAATGTTACTTTTAAATTATATTTTAACTATTAACCTACCAATATATATAAATAATCGGCCAAGTGTGAGTCGGACTCGCGCAGGAAGGGTTCCGTACCGTTATAGAGCAAACATAGAGTCAACATCTCTATGTTGACTCTTCAACAGCAAGAGATTTTCAAAAAACCGGCCAAGTGCGAGTCGGACTCGCGCACCGAGGCTTCCGTACAAACCTGCAAGGTTTACAAAGTTCGTCATAGAAGTTTGATTTTGTTACAGCTTAAAGGTATTATAGACCTGAGTATTTGGTATGAATTTCAATTTAATACCTCTACGCGTTTATGAGGAAATGGGTAGTAAGTTTAAAATTATTAAAAAAAAATATAGGAAAAATTACGAAAACCATAAATAACTAAAAATTTATGGTTTTCGTAATTTTTCCTTTATCTATGCTATAAGACGTTGCTTCGTACCAAATTTCAAGATTCTGAGTTCACGGGAAGCACCCTGTAGGTTTTGATTCCCTTGCAAGTGTCGAAAATTTGCGGCATAAACGGCTGTATCTTTTGATTGCGTTGGCTTAGAAGTTTGATTTTTTCACAGCTTCAAGGGACAGTAGACCTAAGTAATTGATATAAATTTCAGCTTCATACCTCCACGCGTTCCTGAGAAAAAGGGTCTTGACAGACGGACGGACGGACAGACGGACAACAAAGTGATCCTATAAGGGTTCCGTTTTTTCCTTTTGAGGTACGGAACCCTAAAAATCGTCAATCAAGTTGTTTCGATCAATACTCTGGTAAACAAGTGCCATTTTCGTCAAAACCTGATCTCATGCACCGAAAATTATGATTTTGATCTCATTCGATTCGGAATACCATCTAGAACATTCTATCAAAATTCCAAGACGGGCTGAAAAAAAATGCAAAAGTTATAAACAATTAAGTAAACATAAAAATAAGAGTTTGTTTTTTTTTTAAATATTTCAAAAACTATTTGAGATAATCAAAATTTGAAAATAGATCCTTAAAGAGCAGGAAATTTCCTAAAAAAATCTTAGATCCTGGAACCTTACCAATAATCCTTATAGCTTTAATTGAGCGGCGAAAGTAACGGTAAAACAGCGTGGTTCGGGTTTCGCATGATTTGCCGCAATCTGCTACGTGAACTAAAAAAATATTTTAAGTGATTAAATATTAATATTAAGGAATAAAAAATTTTGGTACTAAGTAGACATATCAATAAACAATAATCCGTTAACAAAAATAAATTATCACAATTTTTTAAATTATTTTGCTTTTCTTAATTTGTTAATAGTCACCATTTTAATGTTAACATAAAAAGGCTGATTATTTCTAAACAAGATATCTAGAAATTTTTAATATTCTTTTGAGCTAATCTTAAAAGGGTTTAGAGGAGATATCCGCTGGAAAATTTCAATAATTTTGATTTTTCACTTTTTTACGAACAATCAAAGGCATTCATGCATTTTTCAGCCCCTCTTGGAATTTTGATAGAATGTTCTAGATGGTATTCCGAATCGAATGAGCCCAAACTCATAATTTTCGGTGCATGAGATCAGGTTTTGACGAAAATGGCACTTGCTAATCAGACTCAAGTTTTAATCAAGTTTCGATCAAGTTTAGATTAAATTTCAAATCGAGTTCGAGTTCGAGTTCGAGTTCGACACAAAACACTACTCTTCAACCGTCTTACGGTTTTTCCAAGGTTTTTCGATCAGCACGAGAATCTGACGCGAGTTTCACAGTTTTTACCCGTCCCACAAAAGTGGTCAACGCCGCTAAAGAAGTTTTCACTTCAAAAAAATTGGGAGCCAATTTATCGATAAAATAGGCCATCCAAACTTCCATACTAATTTATAATTTCGAAAGTGTGTCTGTCCGTTACCTCTTCATGACCAAACCGCCGAACTAATTTTGTTGAAATTTGGTTTGGAGATACTTTGAGTCCGGGGAAAGGACATAGGATACTTTTATCAGGAATACAAGAATACGAGCTTTGGCGCAACGTACTCGTACGTTCGTCATAATATAAAGGCTCGGACACTGGTGTCGGGACACATTGCATATTATCATACATCGTATGCCCAAAAGTTCGTTCATATACAAGCTATTATACTAAAGCCGATATCATGATACTTTTCATTCTTGTTTTAAATTTCGTCGGATTAACAGGAATAAAGTCCGTGTTGTCTGTACAATGGTACAGAATTTAATAAACGTGAAATAATAGGGAATCCGCACTGTTAAAACTACACTTGTTTTTCAATGAAACACGGCTTCGTATAATAAAAGGATATTTCTGTGAATAAGCGTGACTTCATTTAAAATCATCGATATAAAGTCAAATGAAGATTAAAATTTGAGGTTCTTCAGTTTATACTCGTATGTAGAAACAAAATTACGGCTAAAAAATTGTATCTAGGATTTACCATAAATGTAAGCTGCTAAAAATAGCTTTACATAGATATACCACTGACTGTTAATCCTAATAACCCCTCTCCAAGGCCATCACGGATAGCTTTAATATTATAAACGATTGCTATCAATGATGTAATAGAATATCATAGATTGCTATAATATAACTGCACTCGGCGAAACCTGGCGGTAGCGGTCATTGACTCCCTGTCAAAAACTTGTCATTTTCTATACAAAGCCACGATTGACAACATTTGACACTTCATTGTCAATCGCTGTTTAGAAAATGACAAGTTTTTGACAGTGAGTCAATTACCGCTACCGCCATGTTTCGCCGAGTACATTATGGTGTGCTCATAGTTAATAGCATGCAAAATCAAAGTCAATCATTTTAATCAATCGTAATCATCATTCATAGTCCATACTAATAATATAAAGACGAAAGTGTGTCTGTCTGTCTGTTTCCTCTTCACGCCCAAACCGCAGAACCGATTTTGCTAAAATTTGCCATGGAGATACCTTGATCCCTTAATTCCCTTGATACCTTGATTGGAGAAAGGGAAAGGACATAGGATAGTTTTTATCCCGGAAAATGAACGGTTCCCGCGCGATAAACGAATTTTGGCGCAACGGAGTTGCGGGCATCATCAAGTGCGATATAATCGTAATCGCCTCGTCCATCATAGGCGAACGTGGAGGGGCGCTATTGTTCTATGGTTCTTAGCCAGGATAAATCGGTTTAGCGTAAATGAGAGCAAATAGTATTGTTTGAATCGATTGGATTTGGCCCAAGGGTTCAGCGGGGATAAGTGATGAGGCGTTTTTCGTTGTTCCAATAATTGTGGAACGCAGTAAACTACCCAAGCTGTTTTTAAATAAATAACATTGTATTCATATAACATAACATTATATTATTTGTAGAGATAAGTAAAGTATCTATTGAAAATACGAGCGAATATAATATAGACTGAATATTGTGTTTCTTTTTTTGCGGTGATGGCCAAAATTCTACTTTGTAAATATTATGTTCAGTAACCTTAGATATTACTCCATTCAACCAATATTATCGACACTCCATAACAAAATAATTCGAAAATGTAAAAAAAATGTATGTCTCAAAAATAATAAATAATAAACATAATGTGCGACAGATAAAGAAGAAGATATTCCTTCCTCTCTCTTAGATTCCTCACGTCACGTCACGCCTCCAACTTTTTTTACCCATCAACCAACCTTTCTATGTTAAAAAATGCTTGCACTGTATTCTGTTAACATATGAAAAAAATCGAACGTTGAATGCCAATCCTAGACGGTTAATAATATTGCACAATACGTAATAAAATTGATCGTCAAGAGGCCCGCGAAAATGTTGAAATGTAACAAGTTTGTTTACACGGGGTCAATGACCGCTACGGACAGAATTTGGCAATTCAAAAATAGCGTAATTAATTTGAATTGATGTGCAAAATGTGTAACGTCACTTCCGAAATTTCACGGTCACGGTTACAACTTAATTAAGGTGGCTTTCGGATCTTTGCCGCAAGTGACCGTGACCGACAAAAATTCAAACGAAATGTCACTTTATGACATAGGCGATAGATTTCATTTTACTCTACTTAGTAGCGTTAACGCCGCCGCCGGCGGCAGCGTGTGTCGCCACGCAAATGTCAGTAGAAAATGATACTTATATTCTATGTCATAAAGTAGCATTTTATTTGAATTTTTGCCGGTCGCGGTCGCTCGCGGCAGAGATTCGAAATCCATCTTTATGGTTGATTCAGACTGCAACGCGACGCGTAGATTTCTAAATTTATAATATTATGGATTTGACAGATTCGCAAGACATCTCACGCAATTGAAATCTGTCAAATCCATACAAATTTATGCCGCGCCGCGCCTCGCCTCGCCTCGCCTCGTCGTGTTGCAGTCTGATTTGACCCTAAGTTGTAACCGTGACCCGAAATTCATCAGTCATCTGGGCGCACCCTTGTAAGACTCCGTTAATGCTCAACCTCCGCTGGGTCGAGAGGGCTGTAATCTGTATAATATGAGAATGTTGTATAATTGAGAGCTGAATAGAGCACAAACCATTGTTATTTCCCATCAATGTTTAGCAACGTGAGCAATAATGCTATTTACAAAGTCATATTTTTATTTTGAATGGTAAGAGTGTCATGTCGTATCAATTGCGTTGTAAAAAATGATTAAGAAATGGCTAAATAATTTTAGGAAGGCATTCATTTTCACTGCGCGATATTAATTGAGTCACCCACGCCGCCTCACCAGTGGTTTCTACATCTTAAGATTTGTAAAGAATTCTTAAGAATTCTTTACAAATTTTCGATTAGGACACGAGTTCTGACGCGAGTTCATCTAAAAAGTTCACAACGCCGCTAAATAAACTTTATCTTCAAAAGACAATAATATTATAATGGCAATATTAAATATTAATACTATTCAGAAAGTATAATAACTTAAATAGACAAAACATGTAATACAGCCTTTCCCAAAGTGGGCGATAATGCCCCCTAGTGGGCGCTGTAGGCCTAAAGGAGGGGTGAGAGACCTAGAAAAAAATGTGGTGTTGTGTAGAGGATTGGGGTGATTTGTAATTTCATTAAGCTAGGATGCCTCTTAGATACCAACTAGAGTTGCGTTTCACAAATTATTCTCATTGGCAGGTGTAGCCCGTAAGATTTAACTTGAGTATATAACCTACTGCGATCAGGTTTCATGTAAACTCTAAGGCCCACTTGCGCAGATCTGAGTTAAAGTTAACTCTGAGTTAAACATCATGCCATATCTGTCACTCGTCAAGTGAGTGATAGTGATGACAATATGATGCTTAACTCAGAGTTAACTTTAACTCAGATCTGTGCAAGTCCGCCTTATGGGTTTAAGTAAAAGTCTCATTTAGAATAATTAATGTTTTATCTCCATGAATATAGCTCGCAATAATAAATTAATTTAATTTGAAGTTGTAGTGGTTTTTAAGTAGGTAAAAAATGGCACCGTTAAAACAATTTCTTCTCAAAGTGGGCAGTAGACAAATAAGTTTGCGAACCCCTGATATTATATAATTAAACTTCGTAGGAAAGTATCGAAATACAATACCTAAATAAATGAATAGATAAGTAATAGATACTGTATTGTAGCAAACCCTATTAAAATTACAACTTTTCAAGAAGTAGACCGAGAGCTAGCCTGAAAGTCGACACACTAATGTTGGCTTCATATTTTCTTTCAAACAACGACATAATTGCGTCGTCATTATTTTACCGGTTCGGGTATCAAACAAATACCAAACTTCTACTTTGAAATTCGCAGCGTAGTTTAAAATCGATCTTTCTTGAAGTTGGAACTTTGGTGTGATATTGATATTTAGTTACATTGATATAGGAAAATATTTTTAACATAGTTAGTTGAAGGTTTTTATTTTGTATCTATGTGTTTTTTTAATCTACAAATCCAATTCACTAAAGCCACGAAGTCATAAATAACTTAGTATAATAATGAACAGTTTGACAGAAAAAAATGATCTTATAGCAGCTTGTGAAAATAATCTTAAAGCAGCTTTACCTTATGTTATAGACAAGTGGTAATAACATAAACAAACACATGGCAATTTCTAAAGGGTCATTCCAATGTGCGACGTGTATGTAAGGTGAAAATTAGCGCTTGATTTCTGGACCCAATGTTATAATAACTCCCGCATCGGTTTCAGTGACGGTGGTCGGTTTCAACAAAACCAGGCCAGTTACGCAGGAGTAATTTTATAGTGCCCAAGTGTGTGCGCAGTACACAAGATCACTCTCTATTCCTTTTACTCTCATAACCCAGTGGGACGGTAGACCGACACGACTGGCGAGAGATCAGGCGCAGGACCGACTATTTTACATGCCCATCCGACGCAATGATCATCTTACTTGTCAGACAATCAGGTGATCAGCCTGTATTGTCCTAACCAAACTTGGAAATAATACGTTTCCAACGCGGGAATCGAACCCACGACCTCCGAGTCTAGTCGAGCCACGCACCTGGACCATGGAGGTGTTAATCCCACACAATGTGTGGAGGCCTTTTAAATCACACGTGTAGACATTTTATGAATAAATTATTAGATCCGTCATGTAATCCGATTCCGTCTAAGTAATATTTATTTTTCTGAACTACACGATTCTCGCATAAACAGTCAGTATGAACGAGCATGAAAAATTCATTCACTACCCTCCCAAAACTTAAGCTAGCTTATACTGTTCGGGGTACGTACCCTTGAATACTTCATTCCATTTTTAAAGCCAACATGTGCTTATTTTATGAGACGTGTAGTTGCTTATGTCCTAAAACTGAGAGAATGGACAGAGCGTTCACTGTCCAACTGTAAAGTAAAATCGGGAAAGTGTAAAAGAGATGAAACGGCGTCTAGCCATTATGTAATGTCTAACGGCACTGATATTTAATTATAACTTAATTTAATCTTATAAAGATTTGGACAGAAAATGTATGGAGATATTGTAATATTTTTTATTTAGTTAAAGTTAAGTAATCTTTAAGGTGCGGCAGTTTGTCTAGAATTTTAATTGGTCGTCGTGACAGCCGAGTAGGCCTACAGAATCTACAAGACATATATATTTTTTAATATAATTTTAGATATTAGTCACGAGATCGCATTCCCTCTTTCAAGCGACTGGTCGGTTTCATACAAATATTGTCCATTTTCTAAGTCTACGGATAATGTATGTCCAATGATTAACGTGGGGACCGTAGTTGAGTTTCCGTAATTTTTCAAGCTAGAGTTACTTCTGAGCCGCTCAGTTATTCTTTGAAATACTTGTATCATGTCCTCTTACGACCGTTATTGTGTATATTGTTTTCTTATTCAAATAATATATGTATATTTTATATTGCTTGTATACTATGCGAAAAATTATATTTTTAAAAATTTTGTATAATTTTTTACAGAGACGTACGTACCTACTCTGAAACACGGTTATTTTTTCTGAATTGGAAATAGCCTAAGTATTAGTTTAGTTTGTAAATAATAGGTCCTTAACTAATACCACACCACATCAAAATTTGCTTAGTAGTCCGAATATTTTTTTATAAGTATTTTATTTATTTCATACTTATATTAAATTCTTGAATAACAAGTTAATTAAACAAAACACAATAAGTCTGTAATCATATTTCTATTTGCCAGGTAGCAACAGATTGTTTTGCTTCATAATATTATTTTTTACTGAAATTAATATTTCAACAACAATAGAATTATATTATTTTCAAGTAAGATTAGATCTAATTAGTCTAAGATATAATAAATAACAAAATAAATAAGAAGCAGAAAAACAAAGTGCTTTGATATTTTTTACAATTTATTTTCCTGATCATTTCATAGACCATCATTTTGTGATGTTAGTTTTTTTATTATACTCCATACTAATATTTTAAATGCAAAAGTGTCTTGCCTGCCTGTGTTTCTGTTACCTCTTGATGCCAAAACGCCTGAACCGATTTTGCTGGGTTTAGAGATACTATGAGTCCCAGGAAAGGATATAGGATACTTTTTATACCGGAAAACATTTACGGTTCCTGCGCGATAAACGAATTTTGGTACAACGGCGTTGTGGGCGTCATCTAGTTTTATTAATAAACACTTAAACATTATCATATTTTATTCAAATACATCAATATCATAGGTACCAAATAGTTTAAAAGGAAAGTACCTACTGTTATATATACCTACAATAATGAACGCATATTCTAGTTAAACTTTGAACCTCGTTGCTTGAACATTCTCACTTCGTTTTCTCAACTACTCAAGTGTCAGAATCTCACGCCGTAGTGTATAAATACTTACGGTGAAACTTCGAGAATATTTTATTCATTCCAAGCCATTCTGCAATGAGTTTAGTGTCAGAAGATCTTAAAGAATGAAATGTATGACATGGAACTGGGTTTTTATGTTAATCTTAATTCTTCTCCAGAGACGATGTAGTTCAAAATGAACTTTTTTAAATGTCAAAAATTATATCTGTAACTGTAGACGATAATTAACATTCTTAATTACCGAAGTTGTAAAGGGAGGAATAAAGAAGCACGGACAGAGGGAAAGAACCGAATTATTTAGATTTTACTTTTAGATTATATATCCGTAAAAAGCTATTTGTTTAAATATGTTAGCTAACCAACCATGATTCTTAATTCCCGTTCGACTCGTAAGCCTATCCGCTATTGGTCAACGATGACTCACCACTTAGCATTGGCCAATAGCAGCACGATATACCTAACCGCAAAAATTTTCACGAAACATCCTTTGAAATAGGCAGTCAGAAAAAATTAGAAAAATGAACTGAACCTTACTCGTAAAAGTGTCACCAGGTAAATGTTTATGACGTGATAACGTCTTATAATTCGATATGGGCTGCGCGCCCGAAAAACATGACAGTTCATGCGGCGTTATCTCGCTGACAGCTCTGAAGCTCTCTCAACAACCGTAAGGCCCACCTGGGCCGCGCTCTTTGTTTCGATTATATTACGTATTTCGATGACTACTTTTGTATCAAGAAGTTTGGTTAGTTATGACCTTTGATACATTGACCACACTCTGAATGAAAAATAAATAAACAATGTGTGAGCTATTAGTATTATTTCGGCTATTCAAAATTGTGCTCTATTTCCTACGTGTGAAGGTATGACTTAATATATGAAGAATAAAGTATTCGTTTATTTCTTCTGAACAAGTCACTAATTATAGTTTCAAAAGTTTATAATTGAGAAACTAATATCACATCGGACTAAATACTATATTATGATGGCTTGATAGATAGAAAATTTAACATATATTATAACGTAGTTCACACAAACATAAAATATGGATTATATGTAAGGATATTTCATATTACATTAATTTTACAAAGAGGGTAGGCCGGGCGCCATTTTTTTGCACATTGACCTGCCAACTTTTTGCATAGATTTTTCCCGGAACTGAGGGGTTAAGGCTATGACGTTGTCACGTTCAACTATCGTCAGTAAACCGACTTTACAGACAACCGATTTTTTTTTTCAATAAATGATTACCTTCAGATGCAACTACACGTTGTTATGATAATAATTAATTATAAGCAACGTAATTATCTTACGAGTGCATATTATCTAATATATATAAATCTCCTGTCACGATGTTTGTCCGCGATGGATTCCTAAACTACTTAACCGATTTTAATGTTTTTTTTTTAATGAGTACTTTTTTCCAACTTGAGAGATAGGATAGCTTAGATCTTTAATTAGTCGCAATTTTATTTTATTGCAAATTATTTGTCTACAATTAATTAACAGTCACAATAATCTGTTAACTCCAAAAGATTCCAACAGATGTCGATACTTTTCGACTGGAATATAAAAATGGATTTTCAAATGTGTTAGTCACGCTAAAACTCGAAAACGGCTGAACGGATTGAGCTGATTTTAGTCTTAAAATATTCGTAGAAGTCCAGGGAAGGTTTTAAAGTGACACGAAGTTCACCGGGACAGCTAGTTATACTATATATTATACAAGATGTAAGCGCTACTCGAATAGGCAGTCGCTTATTCGTGGTTAAATGCCTAAAGGAAATTGAGGCACAAGCTTCATATTATAAAATGTTAGAATGAAATTCGGTGGCTCGTCTTTGAATCTTGAATCTCGTATGGTAATTTTTCATTTTGATTATATCCGAATTATTGGGGCTCTCATCCAAGTGAAGATTTTTGTTATAAAATTTTTTTAGTGGCACGGTTTTTTACCGTCCCACTAAATTTTTATTATTATTTAATGGATAGTCCATATAGAGTTTTCACAAATAAGCTTTGTGCATTCAGTATTACAAAGGTAAAACCTGAAAGCGGATTATTCGTAAAAAACGCGTTTGCGAAAATTCGACACTAACATTTTAAAATTTTGTATATTTACCTCTTCCACAAATAATAATAATTTAAATTTAAACTCACTTTCAAAAATAAACACGAAAATAAAAGAAAGCAGGGCCATTGAAAACAATGTTTTGTCCCAATTGTGTATAGTTTGGTACCATTATTTCTCATCATTCCCTCACATGATAACAAAATAAAAAAATAAAAACACATTAAAAAAGTTACATAACGGATGAACTGTACAATGTTTTGTCTCAGTCTTTCAAATGATTTATCCAATGTATCAGATAAGGACAAAATGGCCGTAAAGCGTCTAGAGAAGACTCTTGTGTAGTGATAGTTCAAAATATACTAATCGCTGGCTAAAACAACGACTGCGAGATGACTCGCGTACGAAGGTACGTACCATTAGTACTATCGATGATAGAAATAATGACAGATGGATGAATAAATTAAATCAGCGAAATCGCAACTCATTTGTGTCTGTCGCGTACGGAACCCTTAAAATATGCGGTCAGTCAAAAACGCTGCGTCGTTGCGTCTCTGTTTTAACGGATGAACTCAACCTAAAAATAATTAAGAGTATTTCAGTGTTCAAACAAAATTGATACGTACAGCACTCTAGAGTCAACAAGCAGAAATTTGTAATTAAAATTCGATGTTGAAATTAAAACGGATGCACACGTAAGCTGTATTGGTACACGGAAATTTAAATTTGTTTTGCTGTAAAAGTTATTTCAGCCTTCAGGTATGCAAAAGCTATGTCCACATTATGCGCTTTCGTCTTCAATTTTCGTCATTTTCTTTCATTCAACTTGAATGCGTCAACGAACGCAACGCCAAAATTGTCATTTTTGTAGTTTTGGATACGGTCAGAGGGTATGCGTCGCGGCCATGCCTCACGTTCGCTGTTGACTGCGCTATAACGCATGTCCTTGACGAACAGAAAATGGCATAGTGTGGACAAAGCTAAATAATTTGATTACCTATGATTGCGTATTTTTTTTTTGGTAAAACGTCTTTTTTTCCTGCAAGAATTTGTAAAAATCTCATCAACTCAAGTCCTTAAAATCGTACTTCATTTTGATCAGGGAAGAAACCTTGTGAGTGTTTAGCGATTTTTTATCTTTTGTTTATTTCTGCATAATTAAGAAGTTGATTTTCTTTCAACAAACGCACTAAATATATATAGTTTTGTATAACTCAATCGGTAAAAGATATCTACTTCAAAATTGAGTTCGGATTCCACCTAAACTAACATACATATTACATACATACAAGAGCAAGTAAATAAAACCGTCAATTATAATTAACGCAATATTTAAAAGTAGATGACGCCAGCAACTCCGTTGTGCCAAAATTTCTTTATCACGCAGAAATCGTAAATTTTTTTTCGGGATAAAAATATCCTATGTCCTTTCCCAGGACTCAAAGTATATCCATACTAAATTTCAGCAGAATCGGTTCAACAACGGTTTTGCGTGTAGAGGTAACAGACAGGCAGACAGACACACTTTCGCATTTATAATATTAGTATGGTATAGATGTAAGTAAAGCGGTTAGAGTCCGTAGCGCGTAGACCCTCTACGTAGCATGTAGTGCGTAGCTAGGAGTAGCTTCATGCTACGTAAGCTCGTAGCATGTAGCTAGGAGTAGCTTCATGCTACGTAAGCTCGTAGCATGTAGCTAGGAGTAGCTTCATGCTACGTAAGCTCGTAGCATGTAGCTAGGAGTAGCTTCATGCTACGTAAGCTCGTAGCATGTAGCTAGGAGTGGCTACATGCTACGTAAGCTCGTAGCACTATAATAGAGCAGGGTTTTTGGCTTTAAAATTTTCATAATATTAGTATAGTTTTGGGATATTGGGATCTATACCTTATAAATTAAATGTGATGCTATACAAATAAACCTTATGTTTTCAACGTGATCAACTCTATATCCTAAGCTTGTGTCCAAAAAAACTAGTTGCTGAGCCTATACAAACGAACAAACCAACATTTCCTTTTGTTAAATAAAATATGATAGCACCTTTTATTGACCATATAATACGAACAGAGAAGACGTGAGTGGAAGAACCAGGTAAGTTACAGTTAAACATTTCCGTTTTTTTTTGCAAAAATGGAGGCTCTAGGGCCAGAACGATTGGAAATCAAAAAACCGTGAATTAAACGTATTGACAGATATATCAAAGCTAGATGATGAAGTAGATGAGCTATAAGGTTTGTTCAAATTATAATGAAAAAATCAGTAATTATCTCTAAAATGTTATTTACCAGGTTCATCCACTAACGTCTTTAATTATCTTCAAACTGATCTTATCATAAATATTGATAAAGTCATATTTTAAGTTGTATACTAACTTCCTAGAACTTATAGTTTATAACGTCGTTCGATAGTTGGGAACTTCGACACGCGATCGCTAGTCTTCGGCGTTATTTTCCTTCGCTTTGTTCAATCTCCTTTATTCCATAGTAATTAATTCTCAGAAAGTTATTGCTTGTTGAAAGACTCTACCTCCATTGTTTTTCAATTTGAAGCTATCTCAGATAATAATTCAAGACGTGAGTAGAAGAATAAGGTAAGTAACATGAAAAAACTTCCCGTTTTTTTGCTTAAATGGAGGCTTTAGGGCCGGTTAAAAATTTTTGAATTAGAAAAACTATGGATTATATGTGTAGCCAGATATATCAGCTAAGTTATGAAGTAGATAAGTTACAAGTTTTATTAAAATAATTAGGGAAAAAATAAGTGATTGTCCGTATGTTACGAAATGTTATTTGTTCGATTTTTCCACTCACGTCTTCAATTATGATGTCAGTAATAGATGCATACTTTATAATTATTATTTTATAGCCATTAGATATCATTACTAATATTATGAATCTAAAAGTGTTTCTATCTTTTTGTCTGTAATTTCTTCTCGCGTAAAAGACAAAACCGATTTAAGTCGGCATGGAGATAATTTCAGAAAAAAAGGCAAATTTTTGCGGAAAACTACTTTTGGTGCAGCAACAGCATCATCTAAAGGGCGTCAAATGAAGAATGTGAAATGTTAGATATACACAAACTCAGTTTTCTTTGCATTTTTGAATTCTCCAGTTTTGACCCACTGTTTTTTTAAAGACTTATTTAGGTTTGCATCTACTTACGTTGCTAAACAATGCGCCGAAGTAACTACAAAAAGTGTCTGGATTGACATGTCGATGCATACGCGAACTCGTGGGTTAGACGAGAATATATTATCATAATCTGAGTTGCTCCACAAGTATTAAAAAGAAAATAACATGTATTGTCATAATATATTATTACTAGGGCATCGAGACCGGGTTTTCCCGAAACCCGAAAACCCGGAAAAACCCGGGTTTTGAGGATCACGAAAAAGCCCGGGTTTCAAAAATGGAACCCGGGTTTTTCGAGCTTATCTGGTTTTTCGTTTTTTTGATAATTATTAAAGGAAAAACCCAATTTAAGGTATTTATAACAGACTAACGTACAAATTATTTATTTTTAACCGACTTCCAAAAAGGAGGAGGTTATATGTTCGGCTGTGGATATATTTTTTTTATTTGTGTATGTTCAATCGTCCGCCGTTTGTGAACCAATTTTCGAAATTTTTGTTTTGTTGTATTAAGTTTCACTCCAATTTGGTACCATGTTCACAAAAGTGGTGATCTGATCATGGGATCCAGGAGTAATCGAGGGAACTCCTCGAAATTTATACGGAAACATATGTTTTTTTTTTGTTTCATATGAAGTATTACAGGCATATCTTACCAAAAAGTAAGATTTTGCACCAGGATACACCATGGTGTGGTGGTAAAAATATATTTTTTGTGTAATTATTAGGTATTATTTAAGTACTTATAGGTTTTGAGTTTTTGTGTTCAATTTATCAGTTTAAAATTATCTGATAATATAGATTTATAGTTTTGTAGGTTAACGGAGTATTTAACGTAAATTTAGCTACCCCAGCAGGTTGCCGAAATGACTGCCGGCGCCTTATCAAGCGCATCATTTTTATTCCATTTTATTATTAATGAAAAGACTTAACAGAAGGACTACTTAGCCACGGATACAGTAGCCGCCACGAAAGGGGGGCTCGAGGGGCGCAGCCCCCGCCAAAACAAAAACAAACACAATCCAGAAAGTCCAAAAGTGACCTACTTTTGGAAGTAAAAGTAGGTTAGGTTAGAAATTAGACCACAACACAGAGGGAGCCGAGCGTGCTGCGGCAGTAGCCTGCGACCGTTATAAAATAAAAGGGGGGCTCGGGGGGCGCAGCCCCCCGCCAAAACAAAAACACAATCCAGAAAGTCCAAAAGTTGGTAAAGTTAGAACTGTGACTGTGCTGCGACGACCGTCACAAAACACGCTATGCAAATTGCCGAGAATAAAACTTGATGTAGCCTCAGAATCCCGAAAATTTCTAAGGTGAGTAGCTCCAATACTGGGGGGTTTCTCAGTATGGATTCGGTACAGGGGATGTTTACCCCTCCTCCCCCCTCACCGCCGCTCCCCATCAATTCTGGGATAGGCTTCCGAATCTTTACTGTTTTTTTTAGTTATTGTTTGTTTCTCTATCTATAGGTATCTAGCTATCAATGTCTATAGATATAATAAAATTGTAGAGGTAAAATTTTTGTATTATAATTCTGCAGAGTTTGTTTGTTTGAATGCGCTAATCTCAGGAACTACAAGTCCGATTTGAAAAATTATTTTACTGTTGGATAGCCCATTTATCTAGGAAGGCTATCAAAAAGCTACAAAGTCGCTTTTTTCCCTCATGTCCCTTTGTTCCCTTTAATCTTTAAAACTACGCAACGGATTTTGATGATTCTTTCAGTGTTAGATAGCCCATTTATCGAGGAAGGCTATAGGCTATATTTTATCATGCTAAGACTAATAGGAGCTAAGAAATAGAGGAAATTGTGGAAAAAACGGGAGAAATTATATGAAAGGGCTTATTTGAACGCGCTAATCTCGGGAACTACTGGTCCAATTTGAAAAATTCTTTCAGTGTTAGATAGCCCATTTATCAAGGAAGGCTATAGGCTATATTTTATCACGCTAAGACTAATAGGAGCGAAGAAATTTTTGGAGCTGGCAACTCTCTTAGCTAGACGTACATTTGTATCCTCCCGACTAATATTTAAGTTTTTCTAAATTATACGCTGTAAATACTATTGTAAATGTGTTAGAAACTTAATTTATAACTCTATAAATTGTTATAACTTTATACTCACGGCAGTGTTTGTGCTTAATAGTGTTTTATTACAAATAAAAGTTCAAGCCTGGTACCAGCTGTCAACGACTGGACGAGTTCAAATTTTGGAGATGTGTTTTCTTATGAATTGCTAATCCCGGGGAGTATTGTATTTGATTATCATCTTATTAGTCACCTTTTACTAACTAATAATCACAACTCCACTGCACATCGCTCACTTTAGTGAGCTACGTCCCATACACACTTGGCTAAGTTAATTTCTCTCTTGGCTTGACAAGTCTTGGAAGCGGAGTTGCAGATAAAAACAATAAAGCCCACACATACATTACACTAATATACTGTGCACGCACTACACAAGCACAGAGGCATCCTCAAAAACACCTAAATTTAATGCATTTAGTGTTCAGTTATATACAGGTTATAGTAACTAACAACTAACACTATAATTTGTCTATACTGTCTTTTTCTTTTATATTTTACCTTTCCAATCTATTTGTATAATCTCAGTTTCATTCTTTAATCTCTTTCTTGTCACTTTGCTAAAATTTTCCCACTACAACTTGTAATTTCACATTATATAATAATAATATCTTATTGAGGCTGGCTTTTGCTTTTGATCTAAAGTAAAAGGCGACTTACACCAGATACATCTAGCTAATAAAGCCATTAAACTATTACAATTGTTTTTCAGTGCCTGGGAATAAACATAATATAGCAAAATGATGACCCGTTCAGCCGTGGCCCGTCGTACCGAGGAACAACTACGTGTGGCCCTCGAGGAGTTAAAGGACTATAAAGACAAATGCCAAACACTGCTGAGGGAAAGAGATGACAATGAAAAAGAGATGTTATCTATCTTGCAGAAAAATATGGAATTAAAATCACAACTTAATAAGTTATGTTTAGACTATGAAAATATTCACCAACAAAAAGTGGAACTTCAAAGCATTGTTGACTCTTTTGATCAGTGCAGAGACGAATATGAAGAAACACTCAAGAACTCTGATAATCTTAAGAAAAAATTGGACAGTGCTGAGGAATATATACTCCAACTGGAAGACATATTAGACATTCAGCGATCAAATCAAACACAGATTTTATTCAACCAATTAATAAAAGACAATAAGTGTTCTGTTTCTAACACATCTAGTGACAATATTAGCACCATCGATTTAACTGCAGATGATACAGTACCAGTGTGCATTATGGACAGTAAGAGAAAACTGAAGAAATATGTAAAAATTAAAAGATTTATAAAGAAAGCTCAGCAATTGTCAATTAAAAATAAAAAAGTAGTCACAAAATTGTCTAAAACAACAAAGAATAAAATGTTTTTGAGTGATAAATTGCTGAAATGTTCTAGTGAATTAGAAGATATAAAATATAATTATGAGGCCGATGTATGCAGCCTTCAGGCTGAAATCTCAAGTTTATTGTTTTCATTAGAAAATATTACAAAAAAATATGAATTATCAAAAAAGGAAATACAGGGACATATTTCTGCCATGGATGATTTGCTTGAAATGTTACACTATAATGAGGAACGAGTGAACTCGTTGTTAAAAGTCAATACTATTTCAGAAATTCAAGAAAATCATTTAACTGGGGGAATATCACTTGATATGAAAAGCCAGAAGGTAAATACTGAAAGCCAGACTAATATCTGCCTATTTAGTGATGAAATAGGAAGAGACTTAGGTATGTATCTTTATAGAATGTGTGGACAATTGGTCACTAACTTTTGTATGCCCGGAGCTACTTACTGTGAGATAATAGACAGGGCATCAACTATGACTTATTGTCCTAACACCACTATAATTATTCTAGTCGGGAGAAGGGGTAAAGTAAATAAGAAACAGATGACTGATCTTTTAGAATGTTTATATAATATTAAAAACTTAACAAACATTATATTATTCACTTTGCCCTATATAAAAATGTTGCCAAAAAGCTGTGCTCATGAAAATCAAATAAGATTTAGGTTGAATAGCATATTGTATAGTGCTGTCAACAACAATTGTATAGTTTTAAGCAACACACAACCAAAATGTCATGTTGTGGATATAAATAATTTAGATAGTAAATTTATTAATGATATAAGTATAGATAAGTATTACTTATCTCATTACTGTAAGAGACATATAGCAAAGATGCTATCAAATTTTTTATTTTCTTTGAAAGCCAAGAATTTGGCTTCCTTGACTCCTGCTTCTATTGAGCAGTATTCTAGTTATAGTAACGAGTTGGAATATGTTCCAATTAATTATTTAAATTAGACCATAAGACAATGGAGGATGTCTCTTGCTCTAGCTTAAGTGTAAAAAATCCTACCAAAACTTACTCTAATATAAATAGCAAGAATGTTATAAGCTTGGTGCATCAGAACTTTCAAGGAATGGTAGGTAAAGAGCTTGAAACTGAGTTATTTCTAAAACAATTTCAAATTGATATTATTTGTATTTCAGAACACTGGTTTAGAAAACATGAACTCATTTTCAATCTCAATGATCACTAGGTGGCAAGCTCGTTCAGCAGAGAGAATGCCATTAGAGGCGGATCACTTATATTAATTAGAAAAAATTTAAAATTCAAAGAACGTAAAGACATTGTGAACCTCTCTTCTGAACGGATAATAGAAGTAGCCTGCATAGAGTTAAGTCAACTAATTATTGTAAGCGTATACAGGCCACCATCAGGGTTATATGACTCCTTTGAACAAAGCATGGAACAAATATTATCAAAGATATGTGCATCTAACAAAAAAGTTATCGTTTGTGGTGACTTTAATATTAATTTATTTGACTTGAACTCTACTACTGTTAGATTCACATCTCTATTTAAATCATATAACCTAAATTACTTATTTTATGAGCCAACAAGAATCTGTGACACAACGGCAACTTGTATTGATAATATTTTTACAAATTTTTCTCCATGTAAAAAAGAAATAATAAATAAGCTTAGCTCTGATCACTGTGGGCAACTAGCCTCATTTAATATACATTGCGATAGTTACCTAGAGGAAAAGCGCGTGTTTGTTCCTGTGAATACAAAACGTATTGAGAAGTTTAGAAATAACTTAAGTTCAAGTATTCAACTATTATTGGATGAGACAAATAGCTCAGATGAAGCATTTAACAAATTGTTTAAGATGATAAGAACCCAATTTAATACTGTATTTACTCCTAGAACAGTTAAAAAAAGCCATAAAAATAATAATAATTTTACAGTGTGGGCAACTACAGGAATTAAAATAAGCAGACAAAGATTATATGAATTGTATGATGAAAAATGCATGAATACTAGTGATAAATTCAAAACATATGTAAAAAACTATTCAAAGATTTTTAAAAAAGTTTGTAAAGCCGCTAAGGCTATTCACATTAGGAATAAAATTAAAAATTCGAAAAATAAAATCAAAACTACTTGGAAAGTAATAGCTGGTGAGACTGGAAACGTCACCTGTCGTAGCTCTGATTTTGAAATTTATTTTGAAAATAAAAAGATTACCAATGATCATGAGGTTGCGACGGTCTTCGAAAAAATTTTTGCTGACATTCCGGTCTCAACTACGAAAAATTTAAACTCCTCACCTGCAGCTGCTGAAAAACTACTCAGAGACAATGTAAAGGAATGTAATGTCAATTTTAGGTTTAGAGAGATTGTCCCCAAAGATATCATTGATACTTTTAAATTAATAAATATTAAAGATACTACTGATCTCTGGGGCATGTCTACTAAAATTATCAAATCAATAATTGACATCATAGCTCCTCATCTATCAATGATTTTTAATGACTGCATAAAGAGTGGTGTTTTTCCTGACTTGATGAAGCACAGTAAGGTTGTACCTTTATTTAAAGCGGGACTTAAATCTGATCCAACTAATTATAGGCCTATATCGATTCTACCGACTCTAAGTAAAATATTTGAAAAAATAATTTTAAATCAGTTACTGTTACATTTTAACTTAAATAATTTATTGCACAAAAATCAATATGGTTTTACTAAGGGTCGATCCACAACGGATGCTGGTATAGGTCTTCTTTATAGTATATTTGAAGCATGGGAGGACTCGCAGGATGCCCTAGGGGTTTTTTGCGACCTCTCCAAGGCTTTTGACTGTGTTGAGCATGCTACATTAATCAGGAAATTGCACCACTATGGCATTAGGGACTCAGCACTCAACCTTTTGACATCTTACCTCAAAAATAGAACTCAAAGGGTTGACATTAATAGTAAAAGGTCCAATGGGACCAAAATAGAATTAGGCGTCCCACAGGGATCCATTTTAGGTCCATTCCTTTTTCTCATCTACATAAACGACTTACCTTATCTTGTTAAGGATAATGATAATGAGATAGTACTTTTTGCTAATGACACTTCACTTATTTTTAAAGTGAAGCGACAACAGTCAAATTATGACGAGGTAAATAGTGCTCTCTCAAAAATAGTACATTGGTTTAACGTTAATAACTTACTTCTAAATTCTAAGAAAACTAAATGTTTAAAATTTACTTTGCCCAATGTTAGGCAAGTTAAAACCAATATACTATTAAATGATGAGAAGATGGATTTGGTGGACACCACTGTATTCTTAGGCATTACACTAGATAGTAAACTACAGTGGGGTCCTCATATTGCTAATCTTGCAGATAGGCTCAGTTCTGCAGCATACGCAGTCAAAAAAATACGGGAAATTGCTGACGAAGACACAGCAAGACTAGTTTATTTCAGTTATTTTCATAGTAGAATGTCGTATGGCATCCTCTTATGGGGAAACGCTGCCGACATTAATACGATTTTTGTGCTGCAGAAGCGAGCTATACGTTCAATTTATAAAATGTCAGCTTTTGAATCTCTGAGAGAAAAGTTTAAAGAAATTGGTATTCTAACTGTTGCTTCTCAATACATTTTGGATAATGTTTTATATGTTAAAAAGAATCTTAGTAAATTTACAACCAAAAGTGACAGTCACGGAAGAAACACTAGAAATAAGTATAAACTAGAAATACCGGTGATCAGACTTAGTAAAGTTAGTAAATCTTTTAAAGGTCAATGTGTACGCCTTTACAATAAAATCCCAGAAAACGTTCAAAATCTTTCCATTAATAAATTTAAAAAAGTAGTCAAAGAACGTTTGTGTGCCAAAGCCTATTATAAGGTCAATGATTTCATAAACGACGGCACATCTTGGGAGTAGGATGGCTGCTTGCAAGGCTACTTCTACATTATTTTATGACTTACAATTATGTATGTATGTTGACATTGTATAATTTTAAGTTACAGCATTGTAAACTTTATTTTAAAAGATTAATTTTTTTCTCACTTTTTTTGGTAAATAAAGTGGGCCCCCTGCGAGTTTCTTACGCCGGTTCTTCTCGCCGGGTTAGTTCCCGAACCGGTGGTAGGCATCATGTAGACTTTCAGAAAATATTTGCAAAAATTTATTCTGAATAAAAAAATTTGAGTTTTTTTTTGAGTTTTTTTTTGAAATAGAGGAAAATGTGGAAAAAACGGGGAAATTATATGAAACTAGATGACGCCCGCAACTCCGTTGCGCCAAAATTCGTTTATCGCGCGGGAACCGTAATTTTTTCCCGAATAAAAAGTAACCTATGTCCTTTCCCGGGACTCAACGTATCTCCATATCAAATTTCAGCAAAATCGGATCAGCGGTTTGAACGTAAAGAGGTAACAGACAGACAGACAGAGACACACTTTCGCATTTACAATATTAGTATGGATTGCTTATTATCTTAAGAAGGACATAGGCTTTTTTTTTGCGGAAAAATGTACGGTTGTGTGAAATTCCTATATTACGCAAGCGAAGCCGCGCGGAACATCTTTATATAATAAAATCGTAGGAAAGTCAATTCTGTACATTGAATATTTTTGTACAATAAATAATACTTGGGATGTGAGGGGATGCCAACGCGGACGAAGTCGCGGGCAACAGCTAGTCTTATCAAATAAAAAAGCTTGTACACGAGCAATGAGTGGTGCTTGGAGATTAGACAGCTGCAAGCCACTTTTTCAAAAATATGGTATCCTACCACTACCATGCCTTTATATTTGAAATCTTAAAATTTGTAAACATCACCATGTATTTGATAACAATCTATCGAGCCAAAGACAAGACCGAGCCGACTTCAAAAGAATGAAAATTGAGTATAGAATAAGTTGAGGTTTGGTTGAATTTTGAAAAAGGCACTAGTGAAGAATAAGAATTATTTCATACTTTTTAGATTATTTTAAGAATATTGTTTTTACCTTGGAAGTTGGGTTCAATTTTTGTAAAATTTTTATTTTTTGTTAAAAAATAAAAATTTTACTCTTTTTAGTCAATAAATTATTATACTAGTGGTCCGCCTCGGCTCTGCCCGTGGTACATACATAGCCTATAGCAATCAGGGACATCTTAGCTATACACTGGTGAAATCATTTTTGAAATCGGTCCAGCAGTTCCTGAAATTTACGCGTCTAAACAAACAAACTCTTCAGCTTTATAATCTTCTTATATATAAATTCTCGTGTCACAATGTTAGTCCACGAACTCCTCCGAAACGGCTTTACTGATTTTTACCAAATTTTATATGCATATTCAGTAGGTCTGAGAATCGGCTACTCGGTACTTTATATATTGATAAGTGCATTTGTTGAATAAATAATAGTAAATTATTACAACTCGAGACTGACGGCGACCATTGTTTGTGCGACGAGATAGCGATCGACGTTGCCATGGCGACATACTTATTTAGTCACTTCAATAAAATAATATGGCAAATATATTATGACAAAGCAACGTTTGCCGGGACAGCTAGTATAGATTTGTCTTTTTGTTATATTTGATACATTAAAAGCTTTTCTGTCTATGAAGTAAAGACATTGTTTGTAGAGGTGGTTTTGATGTCGGTGACCGGTGAACACTTAGAAATAATGAAAAGTACTATCATAGAAGTTGATTCCTAGGCAGATTTGGGACCTACGTAGTTTGGTCCCATTATGACAAATCATTTGGTCTATCAACTGCCTAGGAATCAATTTCCTCGATGGTACATTATAACCGAGTCATAATAATTATTATTGTTTGTTTTTTTGTTATCATTATGTTTATAAATACATACAATGTTCTTCTTATATAATATTATAAATGCTGTTTTTGAAATCCACATGTACACCAAGTTGATATTCTTCATAAGTCATCCAAAGTCACGCTGCACGCATCATTTCGCGTGTTTTATGACAATCAGAATAATATACGGAAGTAGGCTTTTAGGCCAACTGATAACGAAATGTTAATATTTAATAATTCAACGTTCTATTAACATCTACGATTGAGTTTAGAAAATTTGAATTTATCATTCAATCATTTTTTGAACGAGTTGACGATATACAGGATGTTACACAAAAATCGGCCAAGTGCGAGTCGGACTCGCGCACGAAGAGTTCCTTATCATTTAAGAGTGAAAATAGGCAAAAAAATTATCTTTTGTTTGGGAGCCCCCCTTAAATATCTATTTATTTTATTTGTATTATTAATTATTGAAGTGCTAAGCTATTAAGTATTTTGTGAATATTTCAATAGCCTACGTGTAGTCATTATTGATATAGATTATAGAAAAAAAGGTCAAAAAAGTTACGTTTGTTGTATGGGAGCCCCCTTAAATATTAACTTTATTTTATTTTTAGTATTTTTAGGGTTCCGTAGCCAAAATGGCAAAAAACGGAACACTTATAGATTCGTCATGTCTGTCTGTCTGTCTGTCTGTCCATCCGTATGTCACAGCCACTTTTCTCCGAAACTATAAGAGCTATACTATTGAAACTTGGTAGAAGATGTAGTCTGTGAACCACATTAAGATTTTGATACAAAAATGGATTTTTTAAAAAAATTTTAGGGGTACAACTGAAATAAAAAAATTTTTTTCGTCTAACCTATGTGTATAGAGTATCTATGAATATGTCTTCAAAAATCATATTGAGGTTTCTAATATCATTTTTTTCTAATCTGAATAGTTTGCGAGAGAGACTCTAACTTCTAAAGTAGGGGCATGATAATTCTAAAAAAAATATATGATGTACATTATTATGAAAACTACCAACAAAAATTGGTTTGAACGATATCTAACAAGTAGTTTTTTTATACGTCATAAATGGTATACCTTAATTTAACTTTCATTAAATTAACTAAAATATAAAAATAAATCAAAAACCTTTTAATTTTATAGAAATAAACCTTATTTCTGCTGCGGAACCCTTCATGGGCGAGTCCAACTCGCACTTGGCCGGTTTTTTTCGATATAGCGACAACAGAAATACACAATCTGTGAATAATTCAGATGTCTAACTATAGCGGTTTTTAAGATACAGCCTGGAGACAGACAGACAGACAGACAGACAGACAGACAGACAGACAGACAGACAGACAGACAGACAGACAGACAAACAGACAGACAGACAGACGGACTGACATCGAAGTCTCAGTAATAGGGTCCCGTTTTTACCCCCTTTGGGTACGGAACCCTAATAAAATGATAATACTTTAGGATGTGTATTTGTCTCTAATATAGAGTTCACTGTGAAAGTTGGAGCGCTAAAAAAGCAAATTTACTTTTATTAAAATGTATAAGTCAATAATATAATACCACACCGACTGCCTAAAATACTACGTTAACTGAAAAAGTGTTTCAGTCAAGGAAAGCCAACGGAAGAAATCCCTGGGGCCCTTTCGTAGACTCAATTTATCTTTCAAAGCCTTTAATTTATTATCATATAAAGATTTTTTATCTGAAACTCACCAAAACCTTTTAGTTTTGATGAAAATTATAATCTTCTAAGTCACAGGTTACACGGTCAAATTTTCATCAATCTGATCCATCAATCTGACTGTCGGAATATTCATGGTTATAAAAAGTTTATATTAAAAATACGATTAATCCATCATTCCGTTGGTTAGACGATCAAATTTTCGTTAATCTTTATTGGATTGATGGATCAGATTGATGAAAATTTGACCATCTAACCTGTGTCTAAGATATTTTTTGACATGCGTTCTTGACTCTTCAAAAATTCACGAGACTGCGTCCCTTCTCTATACAGAGTGTAACAAAACTTAGTGATAATACTTAAGGGTGTGCCCCATATAGAGTTCACTGTGAAAGTAGCAGCACTGAAAGAGAAACTTTTTAAACTTTTGTATGGAAAAATTCATGACGCGGGGGCGCTTGCCCATACAAACTGGTGGAAACGCAGCCTTAAGAGGGAATTCCCTACTTCATTAAATCTAAATCTGCAGCCTTACCCCCAAAACTGATATCAATCTGATATCAGACTGATATCAGTTTCGGGGGTAAGGCTACTGTTTCTATTCTATTTGGAAAATAGAAACGTCAATGTTATTAAATTGACGTTTCTATTTCAATCTGTGCCCACTGTCAAGCTCAGTCTATACTTATTTTTAATCACTGTCAATTTAACTGTACATTGTACAAGTTCAAACCTATTTCTATCCTTAGTTCATTTTGAATCGTCGTGAGGCGTTATGATAAAAGGAGCCGATCAGAGTAGGCAGTCAAATAATTACGGTATGGGTGGAAAGTCTGACTGTTAAATAAGTTAAAAATCGTCCTGTGTAGTAAATAAAGTTTAATTTTGGGTACTTCAAAAATACTACGCATCGCATTGCTGTGTCATGTTGCAATGTGAACTGCCCCTTATAGCTGGTTTACACGTATTAAGTAGATAAGAAGTAACTAAATTTTAACTTAATTTGTAGTGCCTGCCCGAAATTTGTCAAAAGCCCCGCCTGCCAACTTAACAGAAAATAGTCAAAATTCTAATTTCCTTGTTTAATACTTACCTAAATTTTAACTTGTTACTTGCTACTAAATTTTGTGTTTACATGCAATAAATAACTTAAAATTAAGTTAAAATTTAGTTAACTACTTATTTACTCAATACGACGTGTAAGCCAGCCCTTATAGGCTACATAAATAACAAACATTTTACGAGGTAGCAATTCGTATAGGAATTTTCGTCTTCCGCATTATTGGAGAAGTAGAAATGTGCTATCAGCTATGGCAAACAACTAAAGACTCGAACATTTTGTGGTGACCGAATTCTCAAATGCCACTCAAGTTAGAAAAAACCTTTCAAAATAACTCTCTGTTTATTATTGAGCATGCTGTCAGGAGTTTTGTTCACATTTGAGACCGTTCAGACGTGAGTTTGGATAAATACATATATTATATACAAAATATTATGAAGTTTTATGGGTCTTTTCACAATTTAATTTATAGTTTTTTTTGCAATTTTGTGTACCTATAAGGCAAACAAAATGTCCATTGAGTCTGGACTCGACAAAAGTTTTAACTGCAACTATAATTAAACCTATGGTGACTAACTGACTACATAGTATTAACAGTATTTAACTATAAAATCATACTACTTATAGTCTTCACCTACTATTTCTGATATTCCTAATATAGTCCTAATATACCCAATTCGTTTATGGTAATTTCCTTAACAATACTCAATTTGACTTTGATCTTTAAGCCCTATTACGTTATTATACAAAAATTAACGACGATCCTATTGCTTCTTAGCATAATTATTCAAATGCAGCATAATCATTGTTCTCTGTGTTATGTTATTTGTATAAACAACTAGATTTAGTGCGCGTCTACGCGTTCAAGCAGTTTCCCACAGTAAAAAAAAAAAAAAAAAAAACACCCACACGGTCTAGGTGACGGTGGCCGGTTTTAATGAAACCAGGCCAGTTACGCGGGAGTAAGTTTATAGTGCAGAAGTCTATGCGCAATACACAAGAGCACTCTCTCTTCCTTTACTCACACAACCCAATGGGACAGACGAAGGACATGACTGGCGAGAGATCAGCCGCAGGACTGACTTTTTAGATGCCCATCCGAAGCTTGGACCATCTTACTTGTCAGACAATTAGGTGATCAGCCAGCATTGTTCTAACCAAACTTGAAAACAACACGTTTCCAACGCGGAAATGGAGCCCACGACCTCCGAGTCAAGAGCCACGTTATAAAATCTGAACGACTGAAACACAGAGGCTTTTTAAGTCCTAATTGTATATTTTCCCTAGTTAAAAAGTATCCTTTGTCCTTCTCCGCGTTTTACACGATATCTACAATATCTTCGGTTTTGTAGTAACTTTTCCTCTTCATTATAATAAGTTTCGATTAGATTGACCTTAAGTGGGCGACTAACCCAAAATTGACGATTTTATAATTCATTTTTATACTTGAAAATAAGCCCCAAATTGTTTAAAATTAAATACTTACTACATTATATTTCAAAGAGTTCAATCTGAGCAAAAACACGATATCAATTTTCTCGATAGAAAAAAATGATATGAAAAAAAGTGCAGTGAACAATCTAGTGGTTCCGTACAAACAAATAAACAAATAATCCATTAAAATTATGAACTTATGACAAAGTCAGGCTAGTAACCTAAGCTAATATTTATTTTAATCTTAAACGGTTTTTTGTTAACATTTGCAAGGAACCCCAATTCAACTTTTTCAAACTGTAACACTCTAAATCGGAGCATAAGTCCTACAATAGCATAATGTCGGACTTTACATCTTATAATAGTTTTGTATCAGTTTGTATATATAAAAAAATATATTTAATTAAAATTAAAAGTAAAAATAACAAGTGGGCATTGAAAATACACCATATAAACACATATATATCAACGAAAAACTTACCTTCGCACTTAAAGCTGGGCGCATGAGGTCGCAGTCATGCCAAATCACTATTATTATAATGGCGTTATATATTGCTTATAATATAATTTATTATAAATTGACAAACACGCGTGACGCACACACGGAGTTTTGTGCAAATCTATTAGTCTCATAACGATTCTAGTTTAGCAGAACTGAAGATATATAGCACGATCTAGTGCGTTTTGAAGATCAAATTAAGAGTAATTAGCATTTTTCCTGATCTGTACAAAACAAATTCAAAACCAAAGATCCTGAATTTGTGCCCAAACGCGGTTTTAAAGTAGTCTATGTGACTGTTCTAAGTATACTTCATACACCATAAGTCTTCACGAAAACGCAAATCTGACTTAATCAGAACCAAATTTTGCTAGTTGGGTAGTGACGCCAACTATCGTAATATTTTAATTTCGCCATAATTTCAAAACCAAATGTCCGATTTCATTCATTCAGAGACTAAATATTATCTACATAAACTGTACTTAGTAATGGAATAATTTATTTTCATAAGAATTAAAAGAATGAGTAAAATAAACGCGTTTAAATGTAGTCCAAAAAAATTCAAGATTTTTAAATAAAAAAATGGTTATTGTGCCTCACTCGACATAGATAGGTATAGTGTGTCGCGACTTTTTTGTAGATATTTGTAAGTTCTACAATTACTTAGAATTTTATGGTTCTATCTTTTATAGTTTAGGCAGCGTACGTAAAATACGTAACTTTTCTTTTTGATTTTTTACACCTTGCGTCCGAAGAACCCAAATATCTTACGGTACCCTATTTTTTTCCAAAATAAAATTCAGCCTATGTTCAGCAAAAATAATATAGAATTCCAATGGTAAAAGAATTTTTCGAATCGGTGTAGTAGTTTCGGAGCCAAACAAACAAAAAATCAAATCTTTCCTCTTTATAATATTAGTGTAGATTTATTGTTCTATTTAATATTAAAACTGCAAGTTATATACATATTTAGAATCAGTGTTTAAAATCCTTTATTTTGATACCCCACTCGATATGCTTAGTAGAATTTTTTTTTTTTACCTCACAATATGGCGTCAAACATCCGCCATTTTGGTTTTTTCTTAATGTCACCTATCTAAGAACACTCGGGCTATTAAGACAAATCTAACGATGACTCAAATGTAAAAATCCGTTTAGCCGTTCTGAAGATACGAGGTAATAAAGAATATTACATACATAGAAGATACGCGCTAAGCACATAACCCTCCTGGCAGTCGGGTAAAAAAACCTATCTATACTAATATTATAAAGCGGAAGAGTTTGTTTGTTTGTTTGAACGCGCTAATCTCAGGAACTACTGGTCCGATTTGAAAAATTCTTTCAGTGTTAGATAGCCCATTTATCGAGGAAGGCGCTATATTATATCACGTTAAGACTAATAGGAGCGAATAAATAGAGGAAAATGTGGAAAAAATTGGGAAAATGATATGAAATGGTTATTTAGTAATAGTTAGAACGCGCTAATCTCAGGAACTACTGGTCCGATTTGAAAAATTCTTTCAGTATTAGATAGC
This sequence comes from Lysandra bellargus, assembly GCA_905333045.1. Classification (NCBI taxonomy): domain Eukaryota; kingdom Metazoa; phylum Arthropoda; class Insecta; order Lepidoptera; family Lycaenidae; genus Lysandra; species Lysandra bellargus. Next base: position 5,531,602 of record HG995319.1, on the reverse strand, counting down.
CCATGTATTGAGGAAGGCTATAGGCTATATTTTATCACGCTAAAACTTATAAGAGCGAAGAAATAGAGGAAAATGTGGAAAAAACGGGGGAAATTATGTGAAAGGGCTTATTTGAACGTGCTAATAAATTGAAAAAATCTTTCAGTGTTAGATAGCCCATTTATCGAGGAAGGCTATAGGCTATATTTTCTCACGCTAAGACTAATAGGAGCGAAGAAATAGAGGAAAGTGTAGAAAAAACGGGCAAAATTATTTGAAATGGCTTATTTGAACGCGCTAATCTCAGGAACTACTGGTCCGATTTGAAAAATTATTTCATTGTTAGATAGCCCATGTATCGAGAAAGGCTATATGCTATATTTTATCACGCTAAAACTTATAAGAGCGAAGAAATGGAGGAAAATGTGGAAAAAACGGGGGAAATTATGTGAAAGGGCTTATTTGAACGCGCTAATCTCAGGAACTACTGGTCCGATTTGATAAATTCTTTCAGTGTTACATAGCCCATTTATCGAGAAAAGCTATAGGCTATATTTTATCACGCTAAGATTTTTCCACATTTTCCTCTATTTCAAAGAAATAGAGGAAAATGTGGAAAAAAGCGGAGGAAATTATTTAAAATTGCTTATTATCTTAAGAAACTACTGGAGTAATTCTTATGTTATTTGGCACACATGAAGAATTTACCACGTAAAAGGACATAGGTTTCTTTACGGGAACAACTATAAACTATAGTCCACGCGGACGAAGTCGCGGGCAACAGCTAGTAATATTATATTTAATATTTGATGGGGCTCCCATATAACAAACAGGATTTTAGTGGCCTTTTTTGCTTTATATCAAAAATAGCAGCACTAAGACAATTAAAATACGCATAAAATATTTAATTGTATTTGTGCTTTAATAATTAATAATAAAATTAAAATTAAATAAATATTTAGGGGGGGTTCCCATACAAAAAGCACAATTTTTTGTCTATCTTTGCTTTATAATGGTGCGGAACCCTCATGAGCAAGTCCGACTCGCACTTGGCCATTTTTTAATAATTATTCAGCTGTAGGTTGTGCCGTAATTGTTAAAAGGTCTAATTCATGATCATATTCGGTTTTATCCAGTCGCTTGTGTCCCGGTACATTTACCATAGGTGTAGGAGCTTAAATATTGATTTCTAAAAAAATTCATAAGAATCAAATTTGTAGGAAATTTAATGATCTATCACCTACAACTTTGTTTCTACAATTATTTTCGCTAAATTCGATAATAATTGACATACAAGCGAAATTACACTTTGACTTGTTTTTTGCATTTATCTCCGTAAATATTGATTTTACAATAAAAATAATTATAAGAACTCAAAATGTAGAAAATTAAATTTACAACAAATTTAGCTCTTATAATTTTCGTAAAAAATAAAAAATAAAGGAGATATATCTAAAAAAAGATTTGATCTTCAAACCAATATGGCGGCTAACGCACACGTCGGGGTTGGTCGAGTTTTTGAATTTAAGCTATTTATGACCCCCCCTAAGCACAGGTGCAAAAAAAAAATTGGCTATAATTATTTTCAGATTCCCATACAAGACTGAACTAACCCTACTGGGCTACCTAGTGTGTTTAGACATTTACACATCAAAATCGGTTCAACGGTGCAAGTATGCTTAAAGTTATGACAAAAACTATTAATCATGCTTGGTACATAGGTTTTACATTAGTTACAATTTTAGTTTGTGCAAATTCACAAAGTTAAGCAATCAAAGTTGGTGTTAGTTTAAAATAGTTCGATAGGTAACTAACACTTCTCTTAATTTAAATTATTTAAAAAGTATTCAAGGAGATAATTAGTTTAAACTTACACAGGAACGCTACATTTTGCCGCGTTGAAAACGAAGTTTTTTGGGATAATATACCGTTATTGATAATATCAATTAATTATTAAAGCTGATCGCACATTAAGGGCCTTCCCTACGGAGATTCCGTAATTTGCCGTCATTTAGAGCCTTATAATTTGAAAGCTACAAAGTTATAAAAAATACAGCATTAATCCTTCAGGCCCCGCGCGAGCACCGGTGATCGCGACAACAATAGAATACAATAGCAATTCCTGGAAATTCCGACTGAAGTATTAATCTTCAGTAAGTATATCAACATTCCTTTCCACGTTTAAATTTTTATATTTTTGTATTATTATACTCATGATGTTATCAGCTTCCACTAATTTATTAAAATTCAAGCATGCATTCAGCATTTCCTTAGTATTTACAAATCACTTATATTTGAAACACGCGCCAATAGATCGACAATATCATAAACTACATATTCCATGTTTTTTTAGGTCAGTTTTGAACTTAGATTAGTAAAAAATAGGGTTTTGGTGCGATCTCGGCAACGCGGCAAATGTATGGTCAAAGTCGTTTGCTTGCGTCGAACGCACCGCATAATGTACACAAGTTCCAATAATTTTTCATTCGGCACGTGCGTGCTGATAAATGTGCGATTGCCTTAAATCGGTTCAACGGCGTAAAAAAGTGACAGACAATTTTTACATTTTCAATGTTATTGCCTTGAACACCATTGTAATTTGTTTCTGTCTTTATACTTACAAAACTCAATAATCATTCCAGGTTTATTCAAAATACATGTTAAAATATATCGTATAACAAATCACAACAAGAGTGATAAAAAAGTAAAAAGAACTCAGAGTGTGATTTAAAATTCATTCCTTTGAAGGCTTCGGTTTAGGGTGATCGGTTAAGGATTGACCAGTCACGCTTGACCCCTCACTTTTGAGTAAAATACTGGAAATCGTTCGGTTATATTCCCGCCTTAGAGGATTCAGGGTTTATATTATATTTGCTACTCTATCATGGATTTGTACACTTTGTGAAAAGAGAATAGACTTTCAACTTTTTAAACCGTACATTTATGAAATCGTTACATAATCGATTATCGACGTTTATGCTAGATCTTTAAATTTAGTATCGGTTCTTTTAAATAGAGTGATCCAAAAGAAAGGTTTATAATTATTATAGCGTTTAGTAATCATGAAATACTTAATTTAGGTACGCATTTGGCAAAACAATATTAACTGTCGGGTAGCTGACCACGAAATACGAATATAATATTTTGCTGCGATATTTTTCATGTGTGACGTCACAATATTTGCGTGTAACAATTTTAGTCATGATGAGTCAACAGCGAAGCAGCCACAGCTACACTTGTCAATTAACTTTGTCGAGGGTCGTTGACAAACTCGAAACTGTACACAGTTTTTGTACCATTTTATTACGTTTTATTGCTATCGCTACTTTTGTTTTACGCGTATGTCAAACAAGGGAGATATTTTGCGACGAAATAATGGTGATAAATTAATGCCACGAAATGACGAATTTTTTACAGTCGAAATAAAACAAAAGCGCATTACAACAGTGTGAATGAGAAGAATCCATACTTACTATTATAAAAGTGACAGTCTGTCTGTCAGTCATCTGTCTGTTACATCCTCACGCCCAAACCGCTGAAACGATTTTGCTGTTTGGTATAGAGATATTGAAAGTTTAAAGGAAATGACATGGAATACTCATATCCCAGAAAAATGTTCGGTTTCCACTCGATAAACGAGTTCACTATATACACTTTAAACAAATAAAGCTTAGGAGAAACGAAATACAGGAAAAGTAGAAATTAAAAACGAGACTTGTGTGATTACTGATTAGGGAAAGCGAAATTACCCCTGAAAGCGTTTAAAAGACGCCGCTTAAAAACTTCTTTATGATTGTGCGAAAAGTTTGTGTGAAAGCAATTTAATTGTTAAACCTCCATTAGCAAGTTTAACTGGGTCAAGTATAATATTTGTACAACATCCTGTTTGTATTGTAGTCTTGTCTAGACAAACCACACTTTTTGAGCTTATAAATGTTCTAGATTCTAGACAATTTTAAACTTTAGATGAATTGGATGGAGTCGGCTGCGCGGACTCTGCGCAGTTGTTCAGTGGCTGTGGTACGCGGTGTTTATATCGCAGTCATCTGGTTCAATCTGCGATTCGATTGAATGAGTAGCGCATTTACTGAATGACATCATACAATTGGATGACTCGGCCGAACGTCGATTTAACGATCGTCACTCAACGTCCAACTAGTTAGCGATTTGTAACATAGCCATTTGAAGATAGCGGACATGTAATCAGTCAGGTAATTAAACGTATTTAATTTTTTCCCACTGCGGCGCTAGTAGTCACTAAAACAAATATGGCGTCAAACAGCTCGCACAGCTTATCAGCTGTGCTATTGCACTGTGTTGATATTTTATCGATTACATTTAAAGTGATTTATTTGTAATAAAATAATAATATGACAGCGTGGGATTACCGATAACTACCCCGTCAACAGCTACTTTTGAAAAATTATAACATACCATTTAACGACTTTACTATATAATATTATGGACTTTTAGTCAGGACGTCAAACGATTTCACCAAAGAAATGGAACGCGTTCAATGCACACTGAACCGGTTCAAAACGTATAAACGCGTTTATAACACCTTGCATTTTACCTACATAAAATTAACTCGTTCATAGCAAATCCATATTTTATCTTCTGAACGCCCAATGTTCCAAGTTTATTGTCATAAAACCCGTTCAAGCCCTGTCAGTGTAGTGTCACGGCGGAACGAAAAACATAGACAAAAGAAATGTCAAGATGACAGTTTTAACACATTCGTTTGGTTGGTTTATGTATTGTTTGTTGCTATTTTGCTGTTAAATTAACGTTACAAGGCTCCAAAATAATGAAAACATGTAAAATAATCGAGTGACGTCATACGTGACTTAGATTTATTAACCGCGATCAAAAGAAGTTTGTGAAATCCATTTGAAACTGAACGAGATTTACGTCGCCGTATGAACTCGTTACGCGTTCAATGAGAACTAAGTTTTATAAAACGAAGTTTCAGTGTGTTTGGTGAAACCCCACCTTAGTAATTTAATTGAATGGTGTCATTCAATGAATGCGCTAGTCATTCAATCGGATCGCAGATTAAACCAGATGACTGCGACATTTAAAAATAGCGATCGACGTTGCCATGCCACTTATTTAGCCACTTCAATAAATAATATGGCAAATATATTATGGCAAAGCAACATTTGCCGGGACAGCTAGTAAAGTATAAAATACGTAACGCTAGCTTACTTTCTACGGCCGACAGTCAGTTGCAATAAAAAGGTCGTTGCCGGTATGTAATTATTATAAAAATAATTAAATAATAGTGATATACATGGCAAATAGACTCATTTGCAAAAATCGTCACATAAATCAAATAATGTTTGTCCAAGGCGGAAAATTGACGACGGCATTGGTGGCTGAAAAATCATGTAGGTGCCTAATAAATCTATTTCTCAAGTACAATATCATCATGAAAGTCGTGCGCAAAAAAGTTATCACGCACCAACTAATGTCGTGTAAGTCGTGATTAGCAAGCCGAGCGGGTGGCAGCGACGCTTAGAATATATTATAAACAGTTGCAGCTCCGTAAGCCGAGAAACAGTATCTACGTCACGTTCTTGGACGCACACGTGGTTGATAATTACAGGAATTATGGTAGTTCACACTGAAATGCTAATGACGATACTTTTAATTAGTCAGTTAATATTTATAACTTTATTCACATAAGACTTTGTCCACATTTGTATCATGATCGCGTATCAGATCTCCGTCGCGTAACATTGAAGCGTATCATGATCGCTAGTGTGGACTAAGCCTAATAAAAAGATCCAGACATTTTTCATGTTGCCAAAATGAGCTACTCTTGCCTTTAGGCCAATAGTCCATTGAAATGTTACAATTTCAGGACCGAATATTGCATTTATTAGAGGACGCAATTTTATTTTCGGAATATGTTGGGGGGCTCAATAGAAGCTTAACCTCAAGTTTGTGAGGTCGCCGCCTTTGTCCCCCAGCCGCCATCTTGAAAAAAGGGGTGACAACACTATTTTCGTGATATTTCGGAAAATATAAGTCTTACAGAAAATTTTAAGAACATAATTTGTTGCAAATTATTTTGCCTACAAATATGTTTATATAATTTTTTACCCTAAATTAAAAATTTTAAAAGTTATAAGCAAAAAAGTGATAATTTTTTTTAAAGGTTTATTATCGCTCTTTAACTTTGTTTAATACATTTTACAAAAAAATTACCTTAGAACAACCTTGTTAATGATCTTTTGAGAAAAAGATCCCCCAATCCCCTCGATCTCATGAAATTAATTTTCTGCAGATGCAAAGGAAACTGAAGGCATGCATGCGTGCCTGCAGAAAAGCAGACCTAAAATGCTCTACAGTATGCCTACTATTCTGTAAAGCTTTTCAGACCTGCTTTTCTGCAGCCACAGTCTGCAGTATGCCTACTACACTACGTAAATATATGCAAATTGCAAACCATATCATAGTATGCCTACTATACTAGTCTGCACATGCCTACTATACTATAAAGCATTTCAGCCCTGCTTTTCTGCAGCCACACATGGTTCCACAGTTTCCTTTGTTACTGCAGAAAATTAATTTCATGGGACCGGGGGATCTTTTTCTCAAAAGATCATCTACAAGGTTGGTCTAAGGTATTTTTTTTTGTAAAATATGTTAAACAAAGTTAAAAAGTGATAATAAACCTTCTAAAAAAAAATCACTTTTTTGCTTATAACTTTTTAAATTTTTAATTTAGGGTAAAAAGTTATATAAACATATTTGTAGGCAAAATAATTTTCAATAAATTATATTCTTACAAATTCCGGGGGACAAGAGTAGCAACCCCACAAACTTGAGGATAAGCTTCTATTGAGCCTCCCAACATATTCCAAAAATAAAATTGCGTCCTCTAATAAATGCAAAGCAAATGTAACTTTTCAATGGACTACAAGACGTTTTCTATATCGCTTCTTTATAGAATCGCCGATCAAAATGTATGCAAATGACTTAAACGTTCGATCATATGAAGTTGATGTACTCGACTCGTGTAATGTCAATTCCACACATTTTGATCGGGGATTTTATAAGGAAGCAATAAAGGAAACGTCTTGGCCAAAGGCAAACGTCCTGCATCCACGCTTACAATTACCTCTAAAAGGTCAGTTCACATTACAATGTGACGAGGCAACGTAATGTATTTTTTGGAATCAGCAGCTATATAACACCATAGTGGCGGTCTGTCAATTGAATTTGTATCTTTTTGTGTAGTAAACAAAATTCAGTTTCAAATGGCTCATTTACAAATGCGTCGCATCGCATCGCCTCATCGTTGACATGTGAACTGACCATTGCAACAAGATGCTTGTAGCTCTGAAAGTTTCCTATAACTTTCATACCACGTAATACGTTTTGAAAACAATTTTTAACGTAATAACCGGCATTAATATTCATGGTGGAATAACTTGTTATTGTATTCGTGATTTAGGTTCGTTCTATTCGGTCGTGACGGCATACCATCATCACAAGGTCAGATATAGCATGCGAAACCGTGCTTAGGTATACTGCCGGCTTTATGTGCTCGCCGGCAAACGAGTAAAAGTCTGGTTATTATAAAGCCATTTGTGACTGGACGCTCGGTTAAAGTTCGATTTTATGTTATGCTAATGATACTGTTGTACTTTGAAAATGACCGCGGTCCGTGGGTCTATGTGTTAGCCTCTAGGCCCCTGAACGGCCACGTTCAATATTAACCCTAGATGGTCAATCATATAGCATAATACGTAATTTTGCACGATCGTCAAGGGGCCCGCTTTTTTTTTAAAGAAGGCAGGTCGCTATATCCCTGACGTCACTGCGACCCATTGTGACTTCCCACCCGGACCTGCTTAGTCCGATCGAAACCTCACCACAAACCAGACAGAAAAAGCTTGAATTTGTTATAATGGAATATCCTGGAAGACCCTCATACATAAGGAACACACTGGAGGAGAAGAAATGATACCTACTGTTTACGCATCGAGAAGATAAAAATGTAGAAAAATAAAGTCCTTGGGAGGATTCACGTTATTTTATAATGTAGTGTCTCGACTCTCGCCTCCTTCAGTTATAAGGTTAGGTTAAGTAGTTCATGAGTCAGTTATAGAACATTATTTACAAATCTTATAAGTATATAAAATTCTCGTGTCACAATGTTAGTCAGCGAACTCCTCCGAAACGGCTTTACTGATTTTTACCAAATTTTATATGCATATTCAGTAGGTTTGAGAATTGGTACTGGGTACTGGGTACTTTATATATTGATAAGTGCATTTGTTGAACAAATAATAGTAAATTATTACAACCTGAGACTGACGGCGACCATTGTTTGTGCGACGGGATAGCGATCGACGCGGACGTTGCCATGGCGACATACTTATTTAGTCACTTCAATAAAATTATATGGGCGAAATATTTTATAATTATTATGGCAAAGCACCGTTTGCCGGGACAGCTAGTAGAACTGTAATATAATATTTTAATTAGACTTCCAAAGCGTGGCATTGCATGGCGACCCTGCCAGTGCTGCCTCGTGGCAGCGCTGCGCAGATGGTACAAGGACAAATTCAACTAAATTAAAATAAACGGACTTAAAATTATATATTAATAAGAAAAGAAACCTCGCTACATATTGATGGTATATACCAGAGACCGTCAAGAATTAGACAATTTCGACGACGAAGTTTGAAATTAAAGAAGGTTAGATATTTGACATAATTGACAATATTTAATAATATGACGCTTGCAATTATGTCATAATATTATGTCAAATTCCATGAATTTATCGAATGCAACTCGACTAAAAGGCCCCAGAAGTGGAGACGATCGTTCAGACCTTTTGTATAACGTATGCAAACATGAGCCAACCACAACTACAAAACTTTAAGATGTACACGTGAAGTGTTCGCGGTTCCGAAAGTTGTTTCACTACCAAAACAGTCGACAAATGCATGTTAATTAAAAATATAGTTTGTAATTAAGTAATTAACGTAATTTAGTTACCTGAGATTCAAAATACTCCTCCATTTTAACTTGAAATATTCGAACTGAGTATATTTAAATACTGGTACCGATTATTCTTAAATACTCGTAGAGGTTTTTTTAAATACTCCTACCAGATTCAAAATACTCCTACATTTTAACTTGAAATACTTGAAGCGAGTATGTTTTTAAGTTTATCATTCAGTTTTAGTTCAATTATTAGTTTTATCAGTGCAGTACACAGTAAAAATCGAAATATAGCTTAAATAATAAAATAATAACGTGTGAACTCCCACACTCCAAATATTGGTACATACTTCCCCAAAAAGGGTCTTCCCAGCTTTATTCGCTCTCACTTCTCATCAAGTTTGTCAATAACTTAGTTACATTGTTTATGTAACTAGTATACCTTGATCAAAATGTTTTGTGTTCTCATCTGTTTTGTTTTATTTCTGTCTGTCTCTTACCCCTTAACGCCCTAATCGCTGAACTGCTTTTTCTGAAATTTGGTATGGATACTCTGAGTACGGGAAAGGACATAGTATATACTTTTTATCCTGGAAAATGTACAATTACCGCGCAATATACCAATTTTGGCGCAACGGAGTTGCGGGCGTTATCTAGAACTATAATAAATGTTGACGTCATCATCTAGTTATAATATTATATTCATAATTTTGTGTTATTTGTGCCTTCAAAAGAACGAATAAACTACACTACATACAAGTACTTACAAATATAATACGTATCCTAGAGTGTCCTAGACTCAAACCGTAGAGCCGATTTGGAAGAAATTTGGTAGAAAGATACTTTAAGACGCTATATTGAAAAAACTGTCATTTTTGACGTAATACTATCGACATGAAGACCCCTTAGAAATGTTACAAATCTGGTAATGAGATATACATATTTCATAGCCTTATCTAGGTTTGAGAAGAACTAGAAACACGATTAATGTATTTTGCCTCGATACATTTAATTTTCGAAATGACCTCTTAAAAATACGAAATTTGAAGATTATTTTTAAACGAAAATAGATGTAGGAAATTAGTCTAATTGATAGACACCTTTGCAACTCAAAATCGTATAGAAGCATTTTGCTTAAATGCTCCTAGTTATTTTTTAAATGATTATAATTACGTTTTTTCGCATGTTTTCCGAGCGAGCCGATAGCTTCTGGCCGCAGCGTATTCACGACTTTATAGTCATACAAATTAAGTATAAAATTGCCCTTGTGGTAAAATTACTTTTGATATAGCGCCTTAAGATGCTATTTACATAACTTATGCAATACCACCACAAGCGAAATCTGTATAATATTCGCTCATTTGTGTAAATATATTTCTAGATAATTTTTCTTAACTTTTAAATTAAAACTGTTACATAGCTAAGAGCTTTTTGTACAGGTCTTTTTCTTCAAGCAGGCACTACTAATAGCCATTATAATCATGCACTAAATTCTCCTTTTAACTGCTACTTAGCATGTGAGTATGTTACTGTGGCGCGTGCTTAAAACTAGGTTAAATCATTTTTATTTCATACTAGAATCAAATTCTTATGATGGATGCCGTACGTTTTTTCATTTCTCAAGCTAGCCTGTTCGTCCTCAACTAATATGATGTCTTAAGATCTTGTCCAATAAATAATCAGAAGTAACGTTATTTATACCTTGAGAAAGTATCATACAGACCATAATATTTTTGAATTTTTAATAATACTTGATGACACCTGCAACGCCGCGGGAACCGTAAAATTTTTCGGGAAGAAAAGTATCCTATGTCTTTTCTCGGGACTCAGAGTATATCCATAGTCCATAGCAAACGAGTAAATGGGCACATTTGGGCTATCGGCGGCCACTGATGAAATTCGTGTCAAATGAAAATACTGATAATTGATATTTGGAAACAACATTTGCTTTGGGTATGTTATTGTATTCCTTGGAAAATAATTAAATGCGAAATAATATTGTGATCGCATAGAACAATATTGCTTAATAACAAATTTGCCCATACTCCTTTCGGCAGAATTGTTTCAGCAGTTTGGGCGTGAAGAGGTAACGGATAGACAGATTAGTATGTATAATATTATATGCCTAATGTTTGTGAGTATTTATGTATGTCTGTCATCTACAACTACACACTAAAATAGCGGAACAAGTTTTGATGAAATTTTGTGTAGATAGGGTGAGTCCTGGGTAAGGACACAGGGCAGTTAATTCCAGAAAAATGTACGGCTGCCGCGCGCTAAACAAATACTATGTTCAGTTAGTGACTAAGTATTTCGTTTAATGTTCCTAAGTATTCAATATTGTATTATTCCAAATTCAAAATTGCCTTTGAATTGAATCTCCGTGTACTAAAGGAAGTCAAGGCTACTCGATATATGTATTATCAGAAGCGATTTGTTCAATTTGAATTTTGTTTATCTTTCAACACGAATTTCCCAAGACTTGAATCAATTACAGTGTTTTCTTTGTGTGCGAGCTGCTATTCTAGAATTATAATTCGTAAAACTTTTATATTGATCTTAGAAAGTTACGTAACTACGCCGTAGCTATAAAAAAGTGTTGGTTTTTAAGTGTTAACCCTTAATTCACTTCCTGAGTCCCAGGGACTCACATCAAAATTTGAAACGGCCATAATTCAAAAGTCTTAGCAGCTAGTTTCATTCACGTTTCAGTACCTTCATGTAGTGACGCGGGCGACATGGTGCCGAGAGGATGAGTGTTATAGATATGTTAATATATAAGTATAGATAAAATAATAAAATGTATGAATTAAGGCGAAATTACATTGTTCAGATATTACCTAGTTCCAATAAGTCAATTGAAGACTTGACAACACCAATATTAAGCCGTAATTTTTATGTTAAATTAATAATAAAAACACCTTTTGAAATTGTAAGGAAAGACTTATAATGTAAGGTAGTTTATATTTAAAGTATTGTCTCTTAATTATTTTATGAATATTATTATGTTACGATTTTGTTTAATTTTATTGAGATAGAATATCATATTTAAGTAATAATAATTCTAGTACCAAACTTTGGAAAATGTGGGTACTAGAATTATTATTCAGTGTGGGTAGAATATCCATTCTACCCAGTATAAAATAGCTTGCGAACCTAGTAACGGCTCTGGCCGACAGTGTTTAAGGTGATGTGCCTATTTGTTTGTTATAAAGATTTTAGTAATAAGTAACTTGGTAATTATTGTAATTTATATAAAGAAGATTTTGTACAAGCCTATGGTTTATTTTTGCTAGATGATCTATAGTTGCTTGATATTATGTTGTTTTATAATCTAAAGTTATAAGTTCCGTGTTATTCCTGAGTTATATCTTATTAATATAATATACTGAAAGTACCTTAGGTAGATTACGTAAATGACGTAATAATTTGTTATATAATTTGAAAATAATTATATCTACCGACCCTTACTAATTGTTAAGGTTGTTTTAATAAATATCTTTATTGTCTTACATTTTATTTTCATTTAACCACAGATACCTTGCTACTGCTTGGGCATAATTTTAGTATTATCATAGTAACATCAAATTGTTTCAAAATATCTTAGATCTATATATACTCCAATCCAACAAGTGCGTACATTCCATATTTGGTGAGTTATTATGCCGAGTGAGTCCCAGGGACTCATACTAGTGAATTACGTTATGATTATTTTTATAGATTTAAGTTTTGATTTTTTTTTAATTAAATAAGGGGGCAAACGTGCAAACGGGTCACCTGATGGTAAGCTACTACCGTCGCCCATGGCCACTCGCAATATCAGAAGAGCTGCAGGTGCGTTGCCGGCCTTTTAAGAGGGAATACGCTCTTTTCTTGAAGGTTTGCAGGTCGTATAGGTCCGGAAAAACTGCTGGTGACAGCTCATTCCAGAGTTTTACAGTGCGCGGCAGAAAGTTACGCGAAAAACGCACTGTGGAAGACTGCCACTCATCAAGGTGATGAGGATGGTATGTTTTTCGCGTGGGACGATGGCGAAAAGTTGCAGGTGGTATGATTCCGAACAATTCCTCAGAGCACTCCCCGTGATACAACCGATAGAGGATGCAGAGTGAAGCTACATCTCGGCGTAATTCCAAGGGGTCCAAGCTGTTTGAAACACTATGGCAGTCAACAATTCGAGCGGCCCTTCGTTGGATACGATCCAGAGGGAGCAGTTGGTATTTTGGCGCCCCTGCCCAGAGATGAGAACAATATTCCATATGAGGCCGAACCTGCGCCTTGTAGAGTTGTAGGCGTTAGTCCGGACTGAAGTACTGTCTCGCTCTGTTAAGAACACCAAGCTTCTTCGAGACTAATTTGGCCTTACCCTCTAGATGATATCGGAACTGGACTTTGCTCGATAAGTTGACGCCAAGTATCTCAATGCTAGGGGAGATGGTTAAAGATGTGCCCTCGAAACGAGGACATACGACCATTGGTGACTTTTTAGTGGTGAACGCGCAGACTTGTGTCTTGGCGGGGTTGAATTGGACCAAGTTACGTCTACCCCATTCAGAGACCTTCTCCAATGAATTCTCCACCTTAGACACAAGTTCGTTTCGACTCTCAGTGACATTTTGACGACAAATATTGGTGGAGCCGGCATATACAGCATCATCTGTACTGTCATCCGCATAGCAATGAATGCCACTGGTCTGCAACATGTCATTGATATACAGTAAGAATAGAGTAGGCGATAGCACACAACCCTGAGGAACACCACCATCAACATACTGAGTTTCCGAGCATTCGCCGTCAACTACGACCTTTATGCTTCTGTCTGCTAAGAAACCAGTGACCCACTTACATAATTTCTCAGGCAGCCCGTATGATGGAAGCTTTGAAAGCAGCGCTTTATGCCAAACCCGATCAAATGTAATGCCTTCGCAATGTCCAAACTAACATCCAATGCCTCTCCCTTCGACTCAATTGCCTGAGCCCAACGATGAGTCAGCGACCGAGCCGAGTGAAATGTTGATTTTTCACCGTTATTTTAATTTAAATTATGTATGCTTTATTTTTCTGTTGTACAATTGTAGAGTGACTCTAAAAAATATGACTTTATCAGTCTAAGAGAACACGGAGCAGATTCCATTCTGGAAGCCTGGCTTCAAGAAGATTTGGACGAAAAATTGACATTCCTGAAGATGTGAGCCACCCTGAAACAAGTTAGCTAGGAGGGAAAGTATTACTATTTATGCTACTACAAAAAGAGAACAAAAACTGCTCATCTGTGCACAAAATGTCTGAAGCCGATATGTTTTACTTGCTCAAAAAAGATATGCTGACGTAGCTTTTAGATAGTGGTAGTAACCCACTGCACGTTTTTTTTCTTTATATAGAAGCATACATTAATATTTATTTTATTTTATTTTGTGTACCTTTGTTGATTTAAAAACGTTAAGTTCTTTTTATTTTTGGAATATTTGTTAGTTTAGAGAAACCTTAAAAATATTATGGTTTTAAAAGACTGATAAGTGCATTTTCTTTAATTTTCAAGAGGATCTCAGAAGTTTCGTTGGTTTTATTATTTATTCTTATAATTTAGTAAGTACTTAAAAAGATTGTTAAACGAAATGTTGATAAAATTTGTTTCATTTCATAAAAACATACATTTAAAATATGTGAGTCCCAGGGACTCATAGAAGGTTACGAACGTTAGTAAATTTCACCTAGTGAATTGAGGGTTAACTTAAAAATCACTACACATAAAGAAGTCTAATTATTATTAAGTTTAAGTTAGATGTAAATACATAATATTATATTGTTAGAGATAGATAAAAATGACACTGATCGCGTCAGGGCGGAGACGAAGGAAAAGTAGACCGCCGGCCGCGGAGCGTGGTGTAAGAGGGGGATTACTGTCCCAATTTTTTCTACCACGTGGCGAAAATGCTGCCTTCCCTAATTAGTTCTCACTTCTATCGGAACTTTTTTTACTAATGAAGTTCTACATTATGTAACAGGTTTACGCTATGAGTAAGTTCTGATTTTTGTTACGTGCCAATAAATAATTAGTGTTGAGAAATTACAGTCCTCAATGAAGTCGTTTTTTCAGGAATTAATTAAATAACAATTTCACACTTACAATAAAGTGTTAAGTGTTAACAAAATAAATAACTATGTTTAATATCTCCAAATCTTAATCTTATTAGAAATGTTTGTGTTTATACTGAAACTAGCTGACCTGGCAAACGTTGTTTTGCCATATAAATTATTTCTAGTATTCATATAAAAAGTAGATAAAACCTATTCTCAGGCCTAGCGAATGTACATACAAAAATTTCATTAAAATAGGTGAGCCGACACGAAAATTTTATTAAGATAGAAAACGAATATCTGCCTATCCTAACCTTACTAGAAATGTTTGCGTTTATACGAAAATGCACACGCACTCAACCGTCCCGCATCTGTCCGTGGCAGGCACGATGCCAACATCTGTGAATATTATGTCCCGTGTCACCAGGGCTCCATTCGTGATTTAATGTCTGTGGCACTTCTCTTGCTACCGGATTTCAAGTGTCTAGTTTCTAGTACTAAAATGTCAAATTTTCTTCGATCTTAGTTTCCTCCTAAGGGCGAAGCCAAACGAGCGTAATTTATGAGTTGTGAGTCGCAGAATTTCTGCCGGGCAGAATTCTGCTGCATTCAGTTTCATACAAAAGTCGTGTTTGATTCACACGGCTACTCAAAATGAGTTGTCATTTGTATGAAAAAAATTCTGCCCGGCAGAAATCCTGCGGCTCACGACTCACAAAATTACGCTCGTTTGGCTTCGCCCTAAAAGTAACGAATTAATCTGTCTTGTTTTCATATTCTTCTTTCTTAAAGTTAAGGTATATTAATTTATTGTGACACTAACTATTCAAATATTATTATAACTTGGTATGCGTTTTTTGTTAAGCATATATTTTACATGCGAAAAAGTACATATTAGAAACTATGAACACTATAAAAAGATATGGGATAGTTTTGTTGTGGAAAAATATACGGTTTTTGCGTGTAAATCAATAAAACGCATTGAATTTGCGGTAAATGTATATTCATTTAATAGTCAATATTAATTTTCGAGGACCATAAGGCCGTGTTCAAACCATACTGACTATCAGCCACCGAATGAACGATACCGTTTATTTTCACGTTTACACTGGGGCTCACAGTGACAGCTCACATTCGGCGGCTCACAGACAGTTTGGTTTGAGCACGGCCTTAAGGTCAGTTCACATATTTTAACCCGACTCGTCGATGCGACTTGACCCTTAGCAACGTTCACATCTTTTCACGCTGAATATCTATCCATTATCACGTTACAAGAACCATAACCGTTCATACATATTTTATTCACATAAAAACGTTCATTTACGAGATCATTACCCCAGTAAGTCTCCATTGTTATGACGCCTGCCTGTCTGGACTTACTCTCCCCTACTTTGAGTAGTAGGTACATCGAAATACAATATACATAGAAAGCTAACTAGGATACATTTGACCGCTCAAATATGTTTATAGTTATCCACTATAATATTATAAAGGCGAAAGTTTGGATGTATGTATGGATGTTTGTTACTCTTTCATACAAAAAATACTGAACAGATTTTAATGAAACTTTACAATAATATAGCTTATACATCAGAATAACACAAAGGTTACAATTTTAACCGACTTTCAAAATGGAGGAGATGTTATGTTCTTTTTTTATGTTCAACAATTACTCCGTCGTTTTTGAACCGATTTTCAAAATTTATACCTTACATAATGTATGTTAGTCATTAAGGTATATATATTAATACAATATATATACCTTAATGACTAACATACATAATATAAATTAAATAATTTAGGTTTTTAACTATGTACTTTGTGTAGATTGGTTAGTGACATTATCCAATCAAAAACACTAGTGATTAACTCCTATCAAAAAATCTAGGGTGAAGCAGCTGATGATCGACATGCGAAAAAGACCGCGGTTTTATGACTCGTCGATGAAGCTCGCTGGTGTGTCAGCAAAGCCGCGGTTTTAAATACCGCTGAGTGTGGCACGCGGCTAGTCGTCGTGCTATTAAATCGTTTTTTCACGGCTCGCCATGCAAAACCATGGCACAAGACAAATAATAGCGACCGTTATACTCGCGCCGTCGCGGTAAATAGCTATGTCCACACTAGGCGCTTTCGTCTTCAATTTTCATCATATTTTCATTAATAATTGAACGAGTCAACGAACGTTGCAGGCATGCCTCACGTTCGCTGTTGACTGCGCTATAACGCATGCCCTTGATGAACAGAAAAAGGCACAATGTGGACAAAGCTAATCCGCGGTCTTACTCATCCGTCGATCGCACACTTTAGGCTTTCATCACGCTTTTTATTTCTTTTTTTAGTTTTTGTTTAAAATTTATGTAAATTAAATTTTGTTTCAGGTAAGTGATCTTCTCTCGAGAGAACGGAGGATTCTGATATCGAAGCAGGTAAGTTCGCAAGTTTAGCAGGTAAGGCACAAGAAGAATAGAAAATCATATCATATTTTCAAGGTCGGTAGTTATTTCAAAATTCCAAAGCAAAAAGAAAATATGTGTGGCACTCGGGGACTGCCGCGGTAAAGTAATTGCATAGCATTTTTTAACAAATTATGCAATTATAATTCCCATACGTCTAGTCGCATGCCCACAAACGCCGTGCCGAAGTCGGACGACGCTGCACTGCTGTGCCGGTCGGGGTGGGGTGTTAGGTTTTTTCGTTACTGAATTTCTTGATTAGGTTGCCGCGCTCCTCTATCCTGCTACAGAATTTATGCAATAGCTTAAAATATTATTATTTATTATTATTAACTACGTTTTAACTTATACTACCATATTATACTGTAAGCTATAAATTGTATGGATAACTTCATTGCGACGACCTCTTAGGCCTGTATAAATAGTCAATACTCAAGATGCATCTCAGTCTCAAGACACGGTTCAGGCTCTATGATTGGTTGGCTGTCAAAATTTGGACCAATCACAGAGCCGAACCGCGTCTTGAGAGCGGGCCGCATCTTAATAGATTAGGAGGTCACGACATTTTTGGTAACGATATCCAAAATGACTTATTTTAGATTGACAAGATAAAGAGCAACTCTCTGATGCCAAATATGTCGGTCTGCCTGCGTAAAGTAGTTGCGTTCTCTGTATAGGGCGCCTGAAAACCCAGTTATCATGACCAAAAAAAAAATGATAAGGTAAATAGCTGAGTAAGTTATATTAGGTAAGTACTAGTTGTTCTCATATCAGTAGCGTAAAAACTGACCAAATATTCGGTTGCGTTATGAAGCAACGAGCGTTCAAACATGACTTAATATTGTGACCCAAAAAAAATGATCAGGTAAATGGCTGAAAATTACAAATCGTAAGCTGTCAGTACGTACTAGCTTATTGGCACCAAAACTGACCAAATATTTGGTTGCGATTCATAGTTATCGGCGACCTATGTCTGAACGTATATTCTTTTAAAAGTATTTTACTAGTAAAGTGTTTGGTTCAAAAATGAAAAACACACGCTTTTATGACCGGTGAGAAAACTTTTCATCGATGATTAAAATATCTAATCGCTAAAAAATCTGAAATCTCACCCTGTTTCGTCAGCGAATTAGGTCATCAGTAGAAAACAAAATATGAGCCCAAGCTCAAGGGGTTTCGCAACAGCCATGGAAGAGTTATATTGCCCACCACGACACCATCATAATATCAGAATATACGTTCAGACATACTCGTAGGTCGCCGATAACTACGCGCGCCGATATTTCAGGCGCCCTATACAGAGAACGCAACTACTTTACGCAGGCAGACCGACATATTTGGCATCAGAGAGTTGCTCTTTATCTTGTTAATGCAATGTAAGTTATTTTGGATATCGTTACCAAAAATGTCGTGACCTCCCGTAATATAAGTACTGACCAAAAATACGGGCCTTAGTGTCTAAGCACACCAGGCTGAATTACGCTGGCGTAATTTCCGCCGCAAATGTCAAACGCATACAAAACGCGACGTAATAGTGTGTCACCCCTAGTATTCGGCCCGTATTTTGTGTGCAATTTAAAGGCGGCGTAAACACGGCGGAATTTACGCCGGCGTGATTTCAGCCTAGTGTGTTTAGACCCTTATCCTTTTACTAATGAAGTCGCAGCGCATAACTATCAAGATCTTTATCTCTGTCTGAACGTGTCTTATTTTTCCAGTAGCAAAAACCTATATTAATATGTTTAAAAACCTATCAACAAAGAAAAGCATTTTTACGTTTACGCGTATCCATTCTGATACTGTCGATAATCATAATATCCAATTCGTTTTTCTATCTCAACCCTGAAAACGTCGCTAGGTAAATCGATTTAACTATTAAAATTCATACAGTTCGTACCCTCTGTTTTGTTACGGAGAGCAAATGTTGGCAACTTTCCAAGGTTAAGCAATAAGCGCTTTCATTGATCTTTCGCTTCAGTAATCAAATAATCATAACAATGTGTTGAGAAGGGTTTATAGGACTCAATTAAAAAGAGCAATGGGTAGTTATGACGTCCGTAACTATATTTTACGATTAAGGGACCTATCAGACAGAGAGCGGTTACGCGTTCAAGCATTTTGCGTTTGCATTCTACGTTGGAGTGGTCAGTCACACAGGAGCAATTCTGACGAGGTCGAAACGTGGGAAGCTATGTGAGTACATCTAATATCTATGTAACGTAATACAAGACAAAGAATGCAAAACTGACCGCTTGAACGCTTAACCGCGTGACCGCTCTTTGTCTAATAGGTTCCTTAGTACCCAAAATATATAATACAAGCTTTTGCCCGCGGCTTCGCTTGCATTTAGAAGTATTGTTACCGTTAATATGCGTAAACCTGTTGGACTGCAGATTAACAAGGTATTCTGCAGATTAGCTGGGTGAGTCAGTTAAAGTGCAAAAAGTTTATCCTATTCTCATTAAATTGCATAAAACATGGTTCTTGTTTGAATAAACCATGTTATTTAGTTGTAGAGAATTATTGAATATAATTTTTTGGACATAAACAAAGGAATAGATTGTTTAATTTTAAGTAAAATATTACTCTATAACTAGACTAACTAGAAAAAAACAATCAAAACGACTACATTCTTAGGTTGACAAGTTTAAGTCATATTTTTAAGGACTAGAACGAAGGAAGAGAATGCAAACAGTCAGCAAACTAATTATAGTCCATTGAAATGTTACATTTGCTTTGCATTTATTAAAGGACGCAATTTTATTTTTGGAATATATTGGGAGGCTCAATAGAAGCTTAACCTCAAGTTTGTGAGGTTGCCACTCTTGTCCCCCGGCCGCCATCTTGAAAAAAGGGGTGACAACACTATTTTCATGATATCTCAGAATCTATACGTCTTACAAAAAATTTGTAAGAACATAATTTGTTGCAAATTATTTTGCCTACAAATATGTTTATATAACTTTTTACCCTAAATTAAAAATTTAAAAAGTTATAAGCAAAAAAGTGATTTTTTTAGAAGGTTTATTATCACTTTTTAACTTTATTTAACACATTTTACAAAAAAAAAAAACCTTAGACCAACCTTGTAGATGATCTTTCAGAGAATCTGCAGATTACCTAGATAATGTGCACTTTAACGTATTCTGCATACTAACGGTAACATATACAATCTTTCATCCCCTATTTTGACCCCTTTGGGGTAGAATTGATCAAAATCCTTTCTTAGCGGATGCCTACGTCATAACATCTACCTGCACGCCAAATTTCAGCCCGATCCGTCCAGTGGTCTGGGTTGTGCATCAGTCACCTTTGAATTTTATATATTTAGATTGTAAAAGACTAGTCTTGTACACACGCACACACGGGAATGCACAATACGAGTCCGGTTAGGTCGGTCTGCGATCAGTTTGACCTGATTCTATTGGCCTGTCCGTATATGAAGTCTTCAGAACTTTGTTTACCCGTTAATTAACAGGGTGTATCTCTTTAAAACCGTTAGGTCTATATACTAGGTATATAGTTAAAATGCCACATTACATAAAAAAAATCTCTTTATTATGCATCGCCGCATTTAGATAGTTTAGATGTGACCCGAGACGATCAATCACGTATTGTGCAATAATATTGACCGTCTAGGATTAATATTGAACGCGCCCGCCCTACAATCTTATTGTCAAATAAGTTGTTCAATAAAATATTCTTCAATATTATTGTAGGGGTAGGCCCTAGGGGCTCGCTTAAACGTGAATAGAACACAATAATCACGTCTCATGAGTCTAAGGCACTGCTCTTCTGGTAGTAGTCCTCAAATTCTTATTGAAGAATGTGTTCTGAATTTTCGAACATTCGCGTCATTGGATTTAGCGTCGAGGGCAATCTTCAAATCTGCTTTAGGGGATAACTTCAAACTATTCCTTCGATTCTTGCATGAGTGCATATCGAAACGAATTGCATCGAACGCCCGAACTGTCTTACGACTAGATAATTTAAATGCTTTAAGGTCAATGGTACATAATTAATGCATACTTTCATACTAATATTATTATAAATGCGAAAGTGTGTCTGTCTGTTTTCTCTTTACGCCCATACCGATGAACCGATTTTGCTGAAATTTGGTATATTATGGTTAAAATAATTCGTATTAAAAATAATAATTGTAATTTTTTATTTATTTACTTAAAAACTCACAACAGCTGATATCGTATACTGTACTTAAATGTATCACTTATTTTTAGTAAGATAACTACTTGACACATATACCTAAGTAAGTAATACCGTTTATCATTATTACTCTGTGGTTGCACACTTTGGTTATAAACACACAGACACTCAGATGGCAAGAGAGTCTTACAAGGTTCTGTACAACCTAAAATACTTTCCTCACTCACTTTAATTGACCAAGCTATTTCCTGGGTAATCGCCAATGAACTTGACATGCCAAGTTCAGATGCCAGAGGCTCAATAAGTGCTATAACACAATATGCTAACACGATTATCTGACATCACTCATATTTCGCTCATACCGTATTACGCGAACTACATATTGTGTAAAAAAGAGTGGTGTAAAAGGGTGTATAATAATAAAAATATGTTTAGTTTTTATTTAAATTAAAATCGTCATAATCACCCATATGAAATTCTAATACTTTAGGTGCGAATGTATGTTTGTGAGTTTGTCTGTTGTCTATTACCTCTGCGAGCTTAAGCAGCTGAACCGATTTTGATGAACTTTGGTACGGAAATGGGTAGAGTCCGGGGACTCAAGATACTTAAGATAATATCTTTTATCCCGGACAAATGTACGGTTTCCGCGCAACGAAATCGCGGGTGATATCTGGATTTAGGCTCGATAACTCGGGTCGATCCTACAATTTTTGTTGCTCTAGCTATGTTTTATGAAAGTACCTAATGGCATATTAGAGCTATCCGACGTAATATATGATCGTTCTATACTGTATTTTATTTCGATGTCGGAAACCAAAAAAAATTGTGCGTTTTTAATCTCAAAAAAGAGAGTTCTTGGGGAAAAATAATATGAAAATATTATTTATTCCCAAGAAGCCTCTTTATCACCTCTACTACGACATATCCATAATATTATATCTATCTAGGCATACTTTTACCCTGTTATATCTAATCTAAAGTAATTTTTAGCTTAGGCATAGTAGGTTTACAAGCTATAAGCCTTATCTTAGGCTCATCTTAGAAATTAATGATTGTCACTTCAGTTCTAGAACTTGGAATTTCGTGATTGATGAGATAGATAATTTACAGACAATTAAGACATTTATTAATCGTTTGTCAGGAAAATTACTTTATTTGATTCTTGTATACAGGGTGTAACAAAACTAAGTGATAATATTTTGGGGTGTGTATGTGTTCCTTATATAGTAGTTCACTGTGAAAGTAGCAGCGCTGAAAGATAATGTTTGGGTGATTTTATGTGGGAAAATTCATAACGCAGGGGCCAAAACAAAAAAAAAAGCTCTTTCATCGCTACTACTTTACATTAACATACATCACCTAAAGTATTATCACTTAGTTTTGTATCCTGTAGGTTGATAAAGATATTTAGGGCCTGTTTCACCGCTTCCTGATAAGGCTATCCACCTCTTAACTTGACACATAGAGTATGGAGAATCTGTCAAATAAGCCTATCGAACACTTTATCAGGAAGCGCTGAAACCGTTCTGTCGGGACACATTGTATATAATATTGTTACGTGCTAGGGTTCGAGGATTCAGAGAGAAAGACCTGGTGACTCTCTTGAAGACTTTATTCACAAACACTAGCTTACACAAATCACTAAGTCTAAACACTAAGCACTAGATCCAAATCACTGAGCACTATCACTGTCTTAGGTCGTAGCCGAGTCGTTAGTTCACTATCACAATCACTATTGATCACTTGTTCTCACTATTGAAGTCGCCTTGATGATCGCTCGGATCGAACTGAGTTGACTGTCGGCTTGTTTACCTTTTATATGGCCCGCGTCGGCTTCTGGAGCGTTCTATTTTGGATTGTTTACGTAAACACGCACTTCACATAAACAAGGGTCGGGCTTTTCTAGAAGGTACGCGCAACTGTCGCGCGCAGGTAAACAACTGCCCGTATCCGCAACAATATAATATACTGACGGCTTTGTACTATTTTATATTATTATATTATGTGTTTAATCAAGAATTGAAATTTGAAGGATTTGGATATGAGCTAACACGGACAAAGTAGCGAGCAACATCTAGTTGTAGAACGGCAGTTGTGGACGCAGGTGTCAACTATCCAAATGCGGGCTCTACACTCACGGCGACCGCTGTTCACGGATGCTACGCGACGTGAACACGATGCGTACAAATACGAAGCCGCGAAGCGCCAACGCGAAGACGCGAAACCCTCCACACTCGCGGTTCGTGGCCTTCGCGGGCTTTCGCGCCGCGAGTGTAGAGCCCGATTTAAAATTTAATGAAGTAACATAAATAAAGACACAAAAGGCCTCATCGCACGATTTACGTTTTCATGCAACTGTCAGAATGGTCAATTTTGTACCAAAAATAAGGTATTTGCATACGATTTTTATGTTTCATTACCGCGAAGCGTACAGGTGTTATTTCCAGCATAGATTTTTCCGAATCACTAAAAATACTGTCACGTGCTAGGGTTCGAGGATTCGGAGAGAAAAACCTGGTGACTCTCTTGAAGACTTTATTCGCAAACACTAGCTCACACAAATCACTAAGTCCAAACACTAAGCACTAGATCCAAATCACTGAGCACTATCACTGTCCTAGGTTGTAGCCGAGTCGTTAGTTCACTATCACAATCACTCACTATTGTTCACTTGTTTTCACTTTGAAGTCGCCTTGATGATCGCTCGGATCGAACTGAACTGACTGCCGGCTTGTTTCCCTTTTATATGGCCCGCGTCGAATTCTGGAGCGTTCTATTTTGGATTGTTTACGTAAACACGTAATTCACATAAACAAGGGTTGCACTTCTCTAGAAAGTACGCGCAACTGTCGCGCGCAGGTAAACAACTGCCCGTATTCGTAACACGTAAACAACTGCCCGTATCCATAACAATACTTATCCAGTTCCTTGTTTCTGTTATTATTTCATCGATAAACATTGGCTTAAATCTAGTAATTGTCTTGAAAAGTACACTTACAAACAGATTTTGATCTAAACATTTTATGGACTCAATTTTTATAAGTTAAGCTAGCTGTCCCGACAAACGTTGCTTTGCCATAATATAAAGTATTTCGCCCATATTATTTTATTACTTAACGACTAAATAAGTATGTTGCCATGGTACCGTCGATCGCTATCTCGTCGCACAAACAATGGTCGCCGCCAGTCTTAGGTTGTAATAATTTACTATTATTTATTCAACAAATGCACTTATCAACATATAAAGTACCCAGTAGCCGATTCTCAGACCTACTGAATATGCATATAAAATTTGGTGAAAATCAGTAAAGCCGTTTCGGAGGAGTTCGTGGACTAACATTGTGACACGAGAATTTTATATATAAGACTAGTTGTCCCTGTGAACTTCGTGTCACTTTAAAACCTTCCCTGGACTTCTATAAATATTTAAGACTAAAATCAGCCCAATCCGTTCAGCCGTTTTCGAGTTTTAACGCGACTAACACATTTGAAAATCGATTTTTATATATAAGAAGATGTTAATTGAGTCTCGCTGCACTTTCCTATGAAATTAGTTTAAGTCACTATCGAGGAAAAGATGAAGAAAAATTGCTTAAATAAGGTGAGTTTTTAAATGCACTTCTTATATTTTATTCGCTATTTTATTTATTTTATTTTTATTTATTTTGAAAAAAATACAATATTAATTTAATTTATAGAAGGTAGTATAAAGCCTAGACACCATTTACACGTTTTCACATTTAGAGACTACTTAATTAGTAATTACGAAAGCTCAAAGCTTACAAAAACTTACAAAAGCTCACTTATATACAAAAATATTTGCTTACAAAAAGGTACAGATATATTTTGTATTATTATGACTCAGTAAAAATTATAAGAAAATATTAATATATTTTATTATAAAACGACAGTCAGAGAACACCGCCAAACCAATGCTTAGATAATATAATGTAAGTCTTTTTGTTCCAGTAACCGTTGAGTTAAATATTATTATGTCTGTCTATATATAGATGAGAAAGTAGAAAATAATACGTAATACCAAGTTTAGTCATACAACTTAAGTCATATAGACTATTATTGCTATATATAAAACACGTGTAGATGAAAACATAAAAAAATGTATTTTTTATTAATAATCTGTCATATATTGCTATATATAAAACACATGTAGATGAAAACATAAAAAATTGTATTTTTTATCAATAATCTGTCATAAGACTGTTGTGTCTTTTGAAAGCGCGAGCTTTATACAAAAATATTGTATAGTAAAGTTCAAACGATACATTTTATTGAGGAAGAAAATAATATTAACCTTCATAAGGTCTTTAATTTTACTAGTATTTGGTAAGCGCAAAACATGATTAATATAAAGGTCATTAATTGTTTTTATTCTTTCTGGAGTTAGGTTCACTCTTATGTACTTATGTTTTCAACTACAAACAACAGTGATCTATTTCTTGTTCAAGTCGGTGTGATGTAAAAGAATTATCCACCTTTAGATGGACCTTTTAGGCCGCTAGTTAAATAAAGGACTACACACAAGCCTTGGTTTTTGTCAACACATATTCCTTTGCCCGTGTAGAGTTGAATATTCCAATCTTCAAAATAATATGTAGCTGGTAGCAGAATCACATAGACCACAAAATATGTCATAATATTTAATTGGTTTCGATGGTATGTACTATGGTATGTATTATCGAAACCGGAAATTTTTTTGAACGGAACAGGTGCTCATCAGCTATTGAAATATATTTTATTTTATTGGCCTCAGTATCTAAAGTCTACTACTACTAGGCCGAAAATACGCGGCCGAAGTTCGGAATGATTACGTCAGCAATGCGCTACACATACTTACAATATAACGCGAGGTAATTTCGGCATGGTGTGTCATCGGTAATTTAAAATACATTGCAAGCGTAATCATGCCGAACTTCAGCCGCGTTTTTTCGGCCTAGTGTGTTTAGACACGTAGAGTTATAAAATATGATTCTATGACTTGTATGGGTAGAACAAAAGAACGTCTTATTCAAAAAGTTATACGATACTTTTTACAATTAGAAAGATAACAGATCCGTTGTGCGTTTGTTATTAGTTGCGGTCAATTGTTATTAGTTGACCCAAAGACCGTTCCTGTTAGAGTAAAAAAAGCCGTATGTAATATAATGTACGTAAAATATTTTATTTCATTCCAGAAAAATTATTCCAATAATAGGTAATTTGAAGCGAATAAATAAAAGTCCTTAAACCTTAAATATCAAACTTTCGAAAAAGTTCTTTATTTCAAAATTAAAACTTTTATTTCAAAATGGGTCAAAATTGACCCGAAGACCTTATGAAGGATAATTCTGTGACTCGGTTGTTCATTTTGTTTTACAGTTTTGGGTAGAGTTAGCCAAGTTAGGCCTATGATTACCATGCTGACAATCAAAGTAAAATTTGGTATACTTAATTTACATTTAATATTCTGTAAAGTAAAGAATGTTATTATTATTTACCTCTACAAAATTTAAATATATTCTCAAGCGCGCCATGACTATATGTTGTCGAATCAAAATTAATTAATGTATATTCCCTTGATACTTAATAGCGAAGCCTTGACATGCTATGCTTGCATATTCAAGTTATGAAATGTCAATTTAAATATGATTTTCTTGTAATTATACAAAAAGCTGACTGCAAAATATTAAGGTTATGCCACGGTTATGCATTTGTATGATTATAAAAGTGGATATAATATTTAAAGCAGATCAATAATGAAAAATGTCAACTTTACTTTTTTGTGACAGACCGTATTAAATAAATGGCACATTTCCAGGCTTATACACCATATAATGTTTGATCCTAGGTATTTTTGGTGCAAAAAGAAGCCCCGCGGGAAGCGTACCATTCACGCGTTTGGTTCTATGTCTGTGCCTTTAGCCTTACAAAATTTTCTAGTAGGCTTGGAATCTATTTGACATAAGGGTGAAGCCGCCAATTTTTGCTGATATGACGCAGAAAAATTTTGCGAGAGAAAGAAAATCTACGCTGCTTGTGACGTTGGAGCACCTAAATTGTAGGGAATATATTTCTCTACGCACCAAAATGATAGCGTAGAGGCTATCATAGCGTAGAGAAAATCAAACTTATCTCTGTAAATAATACACAATGCGGTTTTTATTATAGCCCCAAACATGGCCCTTTTGACTACTCACATGATGCATTGATCGTTTTATGTCAAACAGTAATACTTACATTTGTGTCACAAAAAAACTTCCTTTGAAAAAACTGTGTACACAGCCCGACTGTGGTTCAAATGTGAACTGTCGAGAAATGGCGAATATTACGAGATTTTCCATAGAATACGTAAAATCTCAACGTTGCCACTTCCCGATTTTACCTTCCCTAACACCAAACGATAACAATAAATCGGTATTATTGATGACGTTTAAGATGTGGGGTCGAATTGATGTTTCGAACGATTCATTTGGTTTGAAAAAGTTTATGAAGAAAGTTATCTTAAAATACTATAAGAATTAGATGAGGTAATAGCCATTTATATAAGTATTCATAACATATCAGATTTAGCTTCAAATCTGTCATACTTACAGCGACAGTTAAAGTGCACCTCTTCCACGGCGGATTGTATATTTTAAGCTATTTTCTTACCTTTTTTTATGTTTAATTGTAAATATATTTTTAGACTATTATTGGAACTCAAATAATTCTAGTGCATGCTTGAGTACTTTGTTTTCTTCGTTAGAATCAGTTTTCGAGCATAAGATAAACACAATACTTTTTAAAATACAAAGGGCGGAGAAAAATAATTGCAAAATCAGCAAAAATTGGCGGCCTCGCCCATAATATAAACATCGGGTATCTCTTTCATTACAATATAATATTTGTTGCCAGCCAGTAACAGTCGACAAAACTGCTTGTGGTTTATCTATACTCGTATATATAAAAATAAATCCATAATTTAATATCGCGTGGTCACGACATCTCGCCTGAACGGCTGGGCCGATCTCACTATATTTTCTTTTTTTTTTTCATGTGCTTGTTATGTCCGGAGAAGAAGAATATGATGGAAAAATTTTAATAATGCGCGGAAAATTAGAAAATTTAAAAATTATTATTTCTACTTTAACTTTAGCGCTTAGGACAATAATTATTATGTATAAACTTTTTTTAATGTAACATTGCATTTTTTGTGCGACGGGATAGCGATGGACGTTGCCATGGTGCCATATTTATTCACTTCAATAAAATAATGTGGACGAAATACTTTATATTATGGCAAAACAATGTTTGCCAGGACAGCTAGTATTAAATAAATAAACTTGTTATCAATCGTCAATTAATGTCTGAAACATAAATAACTGAACTTTAATAATGTGGCTAACTTGTTGCATCGTAATAAACATATTAAAAATTAAAATATTCTTTTAAATTTCCTCACATTTATATATCTTATTCATATTGTATTACGGCTCATATTCGCTTGAAACTCATGAATGACTTCCACTAATCTCCGGGTGACAAAGAGTTCTTTAGTGAAAAGAGTTACAAGAGAGTCATTGTCTTTTGAGTGGCGTTTTTTGTAACAAAGCTGTTGATTCTTCATTCTAGTGAGTGTGTAATTTTACTTATCAATGGGATATCTTAATGAGTCCTGATGACCGGTACCTAATCATTGTTTCAATCTCATCCAGTGCCTTTGAGAAGTCGCATTCCAGTTCCCATTAACAATATTATCCCAATTATAGTAATCGAGTGCTGGATTGGATTACTGGCTTGAAATGTAAACCGATACCATATGCCGATACTAAGTCCCAATATTATTATTAATTCGTTGCAAGATTCTTTTTACAACGACTTGAAGTGTTATTTAAAGTCGCCTTGGTGAAGATGGCCTAGTACATTCTAAAACTATATTGGGGAAATCGAAAATATAAAATCATGTTTTGTCATATTTCCTTCAAAACTTTTTATTTACGAAACCAGTAATTCGATTTTGATTAAATTCTGCAAGCTTCGTTATTGAAAAAACAAACCCTTTTCTCTATTATTGTAGCTAAGCCGCAAATATAGTTTTGGCATTATATTATGGCAAAACAATATTTGCCGGATCAGCTACTACATAAAACTTTACGGTAGTTCTCAGATTTATCCGATCAATCTTCCGGAAGTTCCGTACCTGAATAATAGATGCGGACGTGATCGTCCTAGCAACGACTCAGGAAAAATGTCGTAAGCCCTAATCTAAATTTACAGTTACGGGTACGAAGATAAAGCACCCTATCAGTTCTCTAAGACCCCTACGTCGGTGGGAGCGGGAAGCGGATGCGTATCCATATCCGTAGCCTTATATTTATACTACATCCATAAAATATATTTTGTATAGGGACACATTATAATATCAAAAACCGGCCAAGTGCGTGTCGGGCCACGTGCAATACAGGGTTCCGTAATAAGAGTTTTTTTTTCAACCTGTTTTACACTACTGACAACATCATTTCAGTTACGTTCAAAAGAATTTGAAAGAAAAGTTCCTTTATACTTCGCCGAATACATTTTTTTAGTTGATCGACTCTCAATAACTTATGAAGCCTTCTTAGCCGTGATAGTTTCTCTTTTAAATTCAGCATATTTCCTATTCCCGTAATTTTCTTCACATTTCCAGAAGCCACCGTTTAGCTTGTAGGAGGGTGGGACACTGGACTCTAACGATTTTTTCCACTTTAAAACTTAATATTTCACAAACAGATCCCTAAATCGGAAAATGACCCTATTTATGCAAAATGAGTCCAATCCACACCATTGCCAAAATTGAGTTAATAATGCAGAAGTATTCCAAAATGGCCCTTTTATCGACCCTATGAAGATCGTAGTAATCTAACAATTTTTTCAGAACAAAACATTTTTACAACAAAGTTATCAACTAACAAATTAATGAGTATTGTTTTTTTTATATAGATCCAAACTATTGGTCTCTCGATTTTTTTTTAAATTAGGCAAGTAGAATCATGCGACTTGTTTGCATATTAAAAAAGGCTTAGTTCTTAATATTTTACAAAGACTCACGGGTCATTGTGACACAGGCCCGACACAAAATAGACATATCCCATTTTTTGATAGGGTAAAACGACTAGTGATTAGATAGTACCAGTTATTGGACAAAACACAAAAACGCAATATTATTTATAAAGTTTGCTTTAAAAACTGCATTTTTAAAGTAATAAAACGAAATTTTAAAGATAAACAGGTAGCTATTAAAGCAACCTTAATAAATATTATAGTGTTTTTGTGCTGTGTCCAATGACTAGTACTGACTACTGTCCAATCACTAGTCATGTTCACCCTATGTAATATTTATATTCAAAATCAGTGGCTAAGACGTTATTTTATTGCTTTCTTTTTTTCTCTTTAGGCCCAGTAAGAAAAGTGCTAATACGAAGAATAAAAATCGTTATTTGCATGTTTTTTGCAATTATATTCAATATTAGTGGCTAACACTTAGAAATTATTATTTTCATACCGTGCCTAAAGAAAAACACAAAACCAAAAAAAAATATTTTGTTTACTTAGGTACATTTAAAAAGAAATCGGTCAAGTGTGAGTTGAACTCGCGCACGAAGGGTTCCGTACCATTATAGAGCAAAATTAATAAGTAATAAAAAGTTTTATAGTGCCCAAGTGTGTGCCCGTGTAAAAAGTCGGTCGTGCACCTGATCTCTCACCAGTCATGTCGGTCTTCCGCTTCGTTGGGTTACGAGAGTAAAGAATAGTGCTCTTGTGTATTGCGCACACACTTGGGCACTATAAAATTACTCCTGCGTAACTGGCCTGGTTTCATTGAAACCAGAGTGGTCGTGTGTATTGCGCACACACGACCGTTACGACACGATCGTATAGAGGGGGAAAATCCAGGAAGAACAAGCCGAAGAACCCCATATCGAGGACAAACAGTTGCCGAGTTATAAGCACTCAAAGTTTGACATTGACAGCTCGGCAACTGTCAAACGTCGAACAAAAGCGGCCATAACTCCGCTCCCAATAGGCCTAGAGGAACGGGGTTTCTTCTAACATCAAAGGCAACATCTCGGCTACCCCCTCCCTGAATTTGAACTAAATCTGAGACATCAAATTTTGTCTCAATTCTGAGGCCAGGATCGAATAGAGGAGAAAAATCCAGGAAGAACAAGCCGAAGAACCCCATATCCAGGATAAATAGTTGCCGAGTTACAAGCATTCAAACTTTGACATTGACAGCTCGGCAACTGTCAAATGTCTTAAAAAAGTAGCCATAACTCCGCTCCCAATAGACCTAGAGGAACGGGGTTTCTTCCAACTTCAAAGGCAATACCTCGGCTACCCCCTCCCCGAATCTGAACTAAATCGGAGACATCAAAACTTCAAGGACGATTCTCCATTACTATTATTTTTTGTATTATTATTATTATTTTTTACATTAAGATTTTTGCAACGTTGCTTGAAACCATCACTACTAATGCGAAAGTGTTGTCTGTCTGTCTGTCTGTCCGTCTGTCTGTCTATCTGTCTGTTTGATATCTCTTCACGCCCAAACCACTGAACCGATTTTGCTGAAATTTGGTATGCAGATTTGAGACTTTGAGTACCGGGAAAGGACAATTCATCCCGGAAAAATGTACGGTTCCTGCACGATAAACGAGTTTTGGTGAAACGGAGTTGCAGGCATCATCTAGTTTTAAACATCCTTGTAAAAACCAGAAAAAAGTAGGAGCCCCACATTATACCAGGTAAGTACTTACTGCCGAAGCATACAACAAGATATATTTAGGATATGCTCATCTAGATACAAAAAAATATTAAGTTTTAAATCTAAATTATATATTTTTTTCATTTCAATCTTTTTTTGGGAATATAAGCAACAATATAAACTAAAAAATAATGAATATATATTTCATTCTATTACTACATAACCGAAAGAAAAAAATGCCGGTTTTCTTCAAAATTTTAAAGTTCATGAGGCCTCAGTTTATTTAAAAGCAAATTTTATAAGTTAAAACGTTGTTTCTATTACTAATTAGATGTTAGACATCCAAATCGGGTGCACAGATCTCATGCACGAAAATCCTGTTGACTTGTGTAATAAATCTAAAGAGATGGCTCGCTTTGGATTATATGTATCCCACACTAATATAGTTTTCCTAAAAGGAACCCTCCTGTTTTTGTTTAATTTTTGTTGGAAATAGTAGTAATTTTTTAAATATTTATGTTTGTACGCATAGAATAAATTACCAAATATACTATTGTAAATTAACTTTACTTAAAATAACAATCACTTTTAAAGAATACACAATTTTAATAAAAACGGCTTTTTCTCAGAACTGTCATCTTGTGAGTTGAGTCCGGTATGCATAAATAGGTCCAAATGATCTACGAATACTCATAATATTTTTAAAAAACCTATCCAACGACACCCCAAACGATGGGGTGGACGCGAAAAAAAAATTCATCCCCGCTTGATGTGTATGGAAGGTACCATAATTTTTTTTTATCTCCTTTATGTCCTGCGATCTGTCTTTATGACATTGAGCTGGATTTTATGTGTTTCATATTTGGCTTGTATGGACCATATCCAGTGATATGTCCATTTCTGTGCTAGCTCTGTTTATGTATGTCATGTCTTGAGGGGCTCATCTTTTGAGCCTTTTGAACGTAGCATTAGGCTCTTTGCTCATTAGGTTTTTAGCCAGGAGGTTGGGATGATTTTGCATTCTTTTGGAGTATTTTTGTAGGGCGCTTTTTATTTCCTCTTTAATAGTTTTTACTTTCAGGTCCTTGTGGAGTTGTGTGTTTGAGAAGTACCAGGGAGCACCAGTTATCATTCGCAGGGTTTTTGACTGGAACCTCTGCAGGATGGCAATGTTTGATGGTGATGCTGTACCCCACAGCTGGATGCCGTAGGTCCAGATAGGTTTTAAGATACTATTATAGAGTAGAAGTTTATTTTCAAGACTAAGTTGTGACTTTTTGCCCATTAACCATTGAAGTTTTAGCAGTTGGAGGTCGAGTGCCTTTCTTTTTGTTTGGATGTGCTTTTTCCACGTCAGTCTACGGTCTAAATGTACG
This sequence comes from Lysandra bellargus, assembly GCA_905333045.1. Lineage (NCBI taxonomy): Eukaryota > Metazoa > Arthropoda > Insecta > Lepidoptera > Lycaenidae > Lysandra > Lysandra bellargus. The sequence continues at coordinate 5,497,865 of HG995319.1, read as the reverse complement.
CCCAGGTATCGAACGCCATCAGATTGTGGGATTTTGATTTCATTTAGCTCAACTTCGGGACATGTTTCGTGTTGTAGGCTAAATGTAACATGGACCGATTTTGTTTCGTTAGCCTTTATTTTCCAATCTTTTAACCAGCGGGATAGTTCCTCTAAATTTTTTTGAAGTTTGGCAGAAGCTCCAGCAGCTGTGCCGTCTGTTGCTACAATTGCGGTGTCGTCAGCGTATGTTCCCGTCAAGACGTGTTCTGTATGTGGTAAGTCTAATGTGTAGAGCAGATAGAGTGTTGGACCCATCACACTCCCTTGAGGTACTCCTGCTTCTATTTTATGTAAATTGGAGAGGCCATCGCCATGTTTTACATAGAAGTGTCTTCCACTAAGATATGATTTTATGAAAAGATAGTAATTGATCGGTAATTTTTTTTTGATTTTAAATAGCAGTCCATCGTGCCAGACTTTATCAAAGGCCTGAGAGATGTCTAGAAATGCGGCAGAGCACCACTTCTTTTCTTCAAATGTATTGTTAATTTTCTCCACGGTTCTATGAACCTGTTCAATCGTGCCATGACCAGGCCTGAAGCCGAATTGGTGTTCAGGGATAAATTTAGCTTCTGAGATTTTTGGAACCAGGCGATTTAGAAATAGGATTTCCAGTACTTTAGATGCAATCGGGAGAAGACTTATAGGTCGGTAAGATGTTACTTTGGTCGTATCTTTGCCGGGTTTCAGAATGAGGATAATTTCAGCTACTTTCCATTGAGGTGGGATAAAATTTCTCCAGAGGCAGGCATTGAATAATTGCGTAAGGTATTTGTATCCTGCTTTTGGTAACTTTTTTAAGATTTTCGCCGTTATTAGATCATAGCCAGGAGATTTATGAACGTCTAGTTTCCTGATAGTTCGGATAACTTCCTTTATTTTGATTTTGTTAATTGGTAAGTCATTTTGATGAGTTAGTGTGAGCTCATTCAAGACTTCATTCGTCATGTCTTTGTCATTTTTAGCCCAGGTTCCATCTGGTTTTCTAATAGCTGTTTGGTGAGTAACAGGTATTTTGAGATTTCTTACTGCTTTTCACAGGGAGTAATCAGTGGCTGGGGTGGCGTCAAGACTTTTGAGGAAAGTTTTTGTTTCGATCTGTTTCTGCGTTTCAAGTTCTTTTTTTAGTTTTTTCGCGATTCTGTTGAAGTTTGCCTTGTGTTCTGGATATTTCGTAATCTGCCAGAGTTTCCTAGCATTGCGTTTTTCTTTAACTATGTCTAACGTGGTATTTGTGAAGTAGCTTGTATTTTGTGTCTCCACTTTCGAAATGGGAGTAGCTGACCAGGCAGCTTTCTGAATAGTGTGGTTAAAGTGTTCAACTGCCGTGATTATGTCGTCATCTGATTTAAGAGGTATATTAACGGTTAGAGCATTTGTGACAAGTTCGCGAAAATAAAGCCAGTTAGTCTTTTTATTGTGTAGCTTACAGTTCTTCTCTTTGTTTTCCACTGAAGAATTGACATAAGCTATTACTGGTGAGTGGTCAGAGGAGAGCTCGAAACAAGATTGGCATCTGATTAAAGAGCTCGTCATCCCTTTGCAAATGAAGAAATCTACAAGTTCCGGTTTCTTTTTTGTATCAGTTGGACAATATGTTGGTTCCCCAGTGGAGGTGACTGTTAATCTCATAGATTGCACGGATTTATGGAGTTGTCGGCCTTCAGGAGTGGTAATACGAGCCCCCCTAGTCTGTATGTTTTGCATTAAAATCTCCACCGGCTATGAACCGTGGTCCTAGAGATTTGAAGAAAGCAGTGTAATCTTCATACTTCATATTATGTTTAGGTGGTATATATATTGCTGAAATCAATAATGGGCCTTTATCGTCGTTAATTATAATGTTAGTGGCTTGAATTTGTTCAGTCTGGTAAGGATTTGTTACATGGTGGCGAATTTTTTCTTTTATGAGTATTGCTGAACCACCGTGGGCAGTACCATCCGGGTGTAGTGTGTGGTACATCTTGTATCTTGGTATATTGAAATGAGTCTTTTTTGTGAAGTGCGTTTCGGACACGAGGAGTATGTCAATTTTGTAAGTCTCAATAAACATTTTTACTTCTAAGAAGTGTTGTGGTAAGCCATTGGCATTCCAGAGGGCTATTTTAAGTTTGTTGAATTTTTATTAATTGTAGTCATTAGATTGGTTAAAAGGTTTGTCATGACACATATCTGATTCATAATTTCTTTTAGCATTTGGAGAAGGTGCGTCATTTCGTTTGTTTGGCTTGGGATGTTGTCATTGTTTGCACTGTTTATATCCATAGTAGGTGATTTTAGGGTATCTTCGTAGGTTTGTTTGTAACTCTCCTTTGATATTTCAGAGATTTTTTTCTTGTTGTTGGGCTCCCTGGCCTTTTCAGGAGCAGAGTTGGTTGCATTCATCGGGTCTTGATATCTCCTGTCTCTGATAGGTGGGTACTTTTGTTTTTGTAACTCCTTGAAGACAACACAACCTTTATAATTGGCCGGATGATTTCCATTGCAAAGGACGCATCTGACAGAGTCTGAGCGTTCTTTTCGGTGACAGTTCGCTGATAAGTGGTTTCCGGCACACTTAATGCATTTAGGGGTACGATGGCAGTAAGATTTGGTGTGTCCGTAATGTTGGCAGTTTGCGCATTGTGGTGTATTTCTCACTGGTCTTGGTGGTTCGAACTTTATTCGGTAGTTTAGAAGATTATTTATTTCATAAACTTTTTTGTTGTTGCTTTTTGGTTGCAGTTCTACTATAAGCATGTGTAGAGGCTTCTTGGTTGTCCTTTGTTTAATGTTCCATATATTGACTGCATCATGTCCTAGTTCTTTTAGCGCTATTTGAATGTCTTCGATGTCTGTAGAAGGATGTATGTTTTTCAGTACTACTTTAAATGAACGATCCTGTTTATGGCGATAGGTATAGAACTCTGTTTGTTTTGCCTCTAATTGCTTTACTATTTCTTTATAAGCTTCTGGTGTTTTAGCTTGAATTTTTACTCTGTTTTCATTCAGCACTCGTATCTCATAGTTTTCAGAGGCGTGTTCATCCAATAGGTTTTTTAATTTTCTACTTTATCCACAAAAATGGGAGGAGGTTTTATAGCTTTCTCTTTATTGGTTGAATTACTATTTTCAACAACTTCAACGTCTAATTCGTTAAATCTGGTGGATGTAGCAATAGGTTGACTCAGCCAGTATGTACTCAGTTTAGTTTGTTTTTGCACTTGTTGGTTTTTGTGCTCAGGACTATCTCTGCGTCTCTTGCCTCCTGTTACTTCAGTCCATGAACCTGAGGTGTGATCTGTTTTTGTTTGCTATATCTTCGTCCTGCGTGTTTTGTGTGTCGCTGATGATCGTGTTGTTCAGTGAGCGATCGTCACTAACTGAATGCGAGTTCAACGACGTTTGCCAGGTCCGCCGAGGTTGAACGCTAACGACTAAGTCTCCCACTAGCCACGCAGTCTCTGGCGCGCATCCCACCGAAGACTTGGGGTGAATTTTTATAGAGGCTTTCTACCTCGTAGCCCGGGCGGTGAAGCCAAGGCTACCGGTCCTGCCAAACATGACCACAGGGTTACGGCTTGTGATGGTCATTTCCTACCACCACAGGTCTGACACGTTTCCGTGCAGGCGCTTCGGGCTAGTTAACCGCCGCCCGAGCCTCGGCGTTGATTGTCCGTTTAGCACCACCCAGGGGATACGTGTAGGATGGGCCTAGGAAAGGTGGTATATCCTACGGACGCGGACAACGTTCATCCCCATAAAAAATAATTAAGATTTCATGTACCATTTTGTCGGCATCAGTAATATGTGCATTTATGCCCAATTGCAGCCTTGTAGGTCCTATAGTCTCTGAGCAAAACCGCCGACAGACAGACAGATAGACAGACGGACAGACGGACGGATAGACCGAAACTATAAGGGTTCCTTGTTGACTACGGAACCCTAAAAAAGGCTTCAATAGTATCAGGTTTAAAATCTAAAACTAAACATGTAGCAAAATAAAATAAGAGCGATTTGCAACAGTTATAGTTTTGAAAACGCACTTTTCTCACATTCCGACGTAGCATTAATTGAACTGATAACAAAATATATCAGTAGGCCACGGAAATTGCTTACCATTTGGCGATGCGTCTTCTCTTTTCTATGTCCAATAGGACATAATATTATTTCTGCAATGTTTTCACGCTAGACGGCAGCACCAGAATAGAAAGCGAACAAAAAAGTTTTATTCGACGTTTTACAACTTTTCTGTCAATATTCTGATGCGTGCACCATGTTGGGTTTGTCGGATTATTTAGTACTGTATGTTATGGTAGCGCCCTATGTTTCCGACCTTTGAGTAGTATTTCCATTTTAACGGTCTATTTTTAGAGGAATGACGTCAGCAGGATTACCTAGAAGGTAAAAACAATATCGGTCATCCGTCGTAACTCGTAACTCCTAGCATCTGCGACCAAGGCCGTAATTATTATTATAATTCAGAAACCAAGGACAGGAAATAGGTCTATTATATATTTTACGGGGAAAGATTTCAACTTAATAGTCAAGGGAAATGTTATAAATATGTTTTTTTTTTTTTTAATTTTAGTGTTTTGTAATGTTTGTGCCTTTAGACACAGACTGCATAATTAGTACCTTACGGTACAGAAGTTTCACTCCCGAGTTTAGGTATGATAAACGTAAGCGTCCGGTCACCGGACTATAAGACTCAAATCTCAATAGGCTGGCACTCGCTCGAATTGTCGCACACGCAACGCAAGCATCCGCGATACAAAAGTAATAATAGTACCCGGCCCGGCCGCCGCGCCGCTGCGCCGCTCGCTGATTGATGACAGCCCTGGCAGATTGAAGCGAGACAGCAGATAGTTATTGTACTATGAACGCTAAACGCAATACAAAAGGTTGAAATTAGGTTGATTTCCAGATTAGTAGGCAAATATCTCGGCAATTTCGCGCCGTTTGTATGGAAGTTAGACAGGCCTGCTTTAGACTCGATTTACATGCGTCCGCCCGAACGCGTAATTTGGCGGTTACACCGCAGGTACACAAGCAATTGTATACAAATGACAGCGCGACCGCCCCGTATCTAAATCGTTAAGGCTGTTTCAATCCAGTCCAGCACTGGATTGAAACATGTTTACATTGATACAGTGCTGATCCAGCGACGGAACCAGTGATGCTGGCGCCAGCTACTGTATCAATGTAAATCAGCCTTTACATAGAGATAAACTACGATAACTGGCGCGCCCCTCCAAATTACTGTTTCAATGTGTGTAGTCAATCCTTATGAAAGAGTTTGTATGTAGTAGGTAAGTATTCAACCAATCAACTGTACTCGTAATATTTCAGTTAATGTCCCTTATTACCAAGATTTGTAGGTCAACTAATCATAACTATCCGACCGCGCAAGACAACGCACTTCAATAGTTTTGAATTTTGAAGGGACGCGCCATGTTATCGTAGTTTATCTCTACTATTGCTTATGATCTCGCTGTGTAGCGGCCAAACCGCTCGTTTGAGCGGACGAATATAAATCCAGCCTACAGAACAAGTCTATCTGGCCTCAATATTTTACTATTAAAATAATAATTCAAGACGTGAGTGGAAGAATAAGGTGAGTAACATGAAAAAACTTCCCGTTTTTTTGCTTAAATGAAGGCATTAGGGCTGGAAAAATTATTTGAAATAGAAAAACTATGAAGTATATGTGTAGCCGTAGTAGTATATTAGCTAGGATATGAAGTAGATAAGTTACAAGCTTTATAAATAATTAGGGAAAAAATGAGATATTGTCCGCATGTTACGAAATATTACTTGTTCGATTCTTCCACTCACGTCTTCAATTATCTTACTATTATTATAAAAAAGCACACGGAAGTGCACAGGCCAAGTTCCAGCAGGCCGCGCGCATGTATTATTGCAGTGTAACATTATGTTATTATTATTATTTATGGTAATTGGTAGGGACCAATTACCATACTTAATTAAATAAATAATTGTGTGACCCTCCGTTATAGTACATGTGAGCAATTTGCTCTCTGAATATACATGTATATTGTATAAGTCAAGTATGTTGCAGACCCGACCCGGAAGAAAACGCCTTGCCTCTAAATGAAAATAGCCTCTATATTCCAAGCTCCTTACTCGAAACTATTAACATAATAATATTATTATTATTATGTTACTAGATGTTGCCCGCGGCTTCGTTTACATTAAGCAACGGTTCTCAAACTTTTAAGAAGTAAAATTTTTAAATAACCCCTAAAAAATGTTTTGTATATTTTGAATGAATTGCCTCCATGTCGATTGCTGGTGTTTGATGACATTTCTAAAAACAATTTATGTAAGGCCCCGGGGCTTCGCATAGCACACTTTGAGAATGGCTGACCTAAAGGAACACACGCACATTTTACAGTCTTTTCTATATAATATATAACGTTTTTTTTCAAAATTGACGCACAAGGTAATTTTGGAGCCATTAGAATGTTATTTAAAAATTTGATAAATACTAGCATAGATCATGGCAGTGCTAAAGTATTTTAAACATACTCTTTGAACAAGCTCAGTAGAAAACGTACTATACTCCACTAGGGCTAGCTTGTCTCTAGCGGTCATTGACTCCCTGTCAAAAACTTGTCATTTTCCATATAAACTGCGATTGACAATGAAGTGTCAGATATTGTCAATCGTGGTTTTATATGGAAAATGACAAGTTTTTGACAGGAAGTCAATGACCGCTAGCGACAAGCTAGCCCGAGTGGAGTTTAGTAAACATTGTAGTCTTATGTATATTATATCTTATAAGGAAATCTGCTCGTTTCTCGGTTATGTTCCAGAACACTGGCTCATACATATACGTCACAATGACGACTAAATCCCACAAAATGAACGCCAAGAGTAGAACTTCATTAAAAGTGGCTTATATCGAGCGTGTGATAGGCGTGTACGAGACAGACAAATACTAATTACGTACAATCTGTATCATATTATCCATTCATTCATTATTTTTAGCTCTATCATAATAAATATTTAATGAAGTACGAGTTTTATTAATAAAGCATAATATATGTTTTGTTACTTGTGAGTTGTGGGTCGTGTGATACTAATCTGTTATGATTAAAAACTGATAATATAATAATTTTTAAATTACATTTTTCCGTAATAACAAATATCTTAATATGTACTTTTCTAGAACATAAAGCACCTCCACTTTTGTATTTATAATATTTTATAGGAGTAAAGATGTGGGTAAATATTTAATTACCACAACAATCACTACTTACAAAATTATCACGCTATTGGTGCCATGTGTCTGCCAAACACGTTCGAACAAATTCATGTGAGAAAAAACAAAAGAAAATCGGAAAAGTGTATGTTAATAAAGTTTATTCTCACCTCAAAGATCCCGTTAATTTGAGCTGGCGAGTTGCCAGATAGTAACAACTTGAGCTACTACAACATAGACGTCTCTTAATGGATACATATTTTGCTGGTTTACTTTTTGGACCTGTCGAAGAAAGTACGTCTCAATTTACAATCGTTAATATGATGAAGATACTTTTAATCATTAATCAAATATGAAAAAGTTTACTTTCGGGTAAAGTCTACGAAGGTAGCGTCCATGGGAGAAATAAGTATTGGAAGGAAATATAATAAGACCAAATTAAGTAGGTCCGAATCAATTTCTGTGATTGCCGGTATAAATTTTTAGTTTCTATCCTTGTGTGCAAGAAGGATTATACTTCTTGAGTAGATATAAAATATAATGAACCAGTCAGAACTAAGAGTTACGTCAAACCCAGCCGACAGATCATATTATTACGACTAAATGACGTTGGTCTGTCAACTGTCTAGGAATCAATTTCCTCGATGGTACTATACACTATGTTCTATTACAATATTAGTATTGGTTACAATCAAGTGTGACTGAAAGACGGCTAATTTTCTCGAGCGTATTATTTTTTTGACACGCTTTGGCATATTATATACGAATCATTATTATCAGTCAATTCTATATTTTGTAGTCTGGATTTTATAAAATAATATTTTCATATTTAACAAGCTGTCCCGATAAACGTTATTTTGCCATATAAAGTATTTCGATATTCACTTCATTCATTCACCCATAATATTATTTTATTGAAGTGACTAAATAAGTATATGTCACCATGGCAACGTCTATCGCTATCTCGTCGCACAATTAACGATGGTCGCCGTCAGTCTCGAGTTGTAATAATTTACTATTATTTATTCAACAAATGCACTTATCAATATAAAAAGCACCCAGTAGCCGATTCTCAGACCCACTGAATATGCATATAAAATTTGGTTAAAATCAGTAAAGCCGTTTCGGAGGAGTACGCTATCTAACATTGTGACACGAGAATTTTATATATTTAATAAGAAGATTTTGATTAAAAGGTTCTATAAGTATTTATTATATCACAACAAGACAACAATAAGGCCACGCGTACCTTGTGAATTGATTTTCTTTACCTTGCAACTGAACATGCAGTGACGCATTTATATGGCATCCTACGCGATCCGATTGTTTATATATCTATTTATATCTAATACCAAGACAAAAACTCTATTCGGTATCTTCAAACTCTTCAAAGGTATAATATTATGATAGATAAAAATATTTTATTGTTATACCCCCTTACCAATAAAAATATATCCCACCAAAACATGAAATGTAAAAGGAGCCAAGCAAAATATTGCATAGCTATTCAATACCTCTGTCGTAAAAAGTTTTCAGATCACATTCAAGCCAAGCCTTCAACTTATTTTGTAATTTAAATCAAAATTCAGTAAATATATCAATAGATTTCTTTATTTTATAATTATTATAGTGGCTTGGCAATGAGCACTACAGAAATAATCACATACTAATTGGATTTATTGGGTACCATCAGCCACATGCGTCGTAACATATTAAAACACCTTACGCTTGCCGTCTGTGTAAGTATGAACTCCTCCCAATATGCAGTTTTATATTTGTTTCTATTGTGCTCATTGCCAAGCCACTATAATAATTATAAAATAAAGAAATCTATTGATACATTTACTGAATGTTGATTTAAATTACAAAATAAGTTGAAGCCTTGGCTTGAATGTGATCTGAAAACTTTTTACGACAGAAGTAATGAATAGCTATGCAATATTTTGCTTGGCTTCTTTTACATTTCATGTTTTGGTGGGATTTCATTTCTTTTTTCAAGGTTTTTTTTTCTTTTCTTTTCAGGTCACGTTATAACTTTTCTGTACTTAGCACCATTCCCTATCTCCTTTAATATATTTTTCTTTGAGGCTTCGTTAGTTCTATAGGTGGACAACGTAACGTAAATACTTCTGAGTTCTGAGTCGATTATTATGTTCATAATATATAATTGACTCTTAAGCTAATATTTGAAGGTAGTCATTTTTCACATTACCGTTGAATAAGTACATAGCAGCACTGTTGGAAGCATCTCGACGTTCTTCGCAGGAAAGGAGCACACCTTATTTCATGCGATAACTTAAAACTCCCATGTTATATCGAGCAAGTAAGGAGTGTATATCTCAGAACTGATTAGTGATTAGTGATTACATTTATAATATTTAAATCGAATTTAATTATTGTTTCATTATTAACGTTGTTAATATTATTTTTTATATAATTAATACCATTTCATTAAGTTCATAGCTTACTTGAAGCCTTTTGTACTTCAAACAAATATGCAGTCGAAACTCATACTGTTCTTGCAAAGTTACAAACATAAAAATCTTTTATTTTATTTAATACCTAAATTGTTAAATTATTATTTTTCCATTTCAGTTTTTAGGTTTCCCTGCCCAAAGGATGAAAACAGGGCCCTATTATTAATAAGTCTTCGCTGTCTGTCCGTCGTACATCCGTATGTCACTAGGCTGGATCTCGAGAACCGCAATAGCTAGATAGTTGCGATTTTCACAAATTATGTATTTTTACTGTCGTTGTAAAAGCTAATAGTCTAATCAAAATAAAATAAACTATTTAAGGGGGGCCTCATACAACAAACACGATTTTTTTCCCTATTTTTGCTCTATATCCATAATGGTAAGACTAAGGTTTTTGAAACTTTCAGGAAACTCTCAATTTTATGTTAAATTTAATAATTAATAATAAAAATTAAATAAACTTATTATTAAAGGGGGGCTCCCATACAAATTTACGGTACGGAACCCTATGTACGCCAGTCCGACTCGCACTTGGCCAGTTTCATAATTTTTCCTTTTATTGTGAATAAAGGCCTACCCGGATACCAAATTTTAAGGTTCTAACTCTGCTAGAAGTACAAGTGCAGTAAGTGACAAAATGTAGTAACTTTGACCATCCGTAACTGCTTAACTATTTATCGAAATTTCATGTAATTTGGAGGTTAAGCTAGTTTTAATACTTGCTCCTAGTAACCGAAATTTTAAATCCCTAGCTTTGTTAACATTGAAGATAAAGGGGGTGTGAAATAGCCGCGAACCGCTTCGAGAAAAGTATGGTACGGCCGTGCCTATGCTAAAAGGCTTGGCTGGGGCACTACCGTGCCCCCAGATTTTACGCAGCGTATATACTCAAAGGCAAACCTTTCTGTTATGTGACTTCTCTAATATGCCAAATAAAGATAAGTATTACTTTATAGTAATTTCCTAGGTAAATATTTCGCTAGGAGGATATTGTATAAAATAAATAAGACTAGTAAGTAATTATTATCGCCGAAATCGACAGTTATTTTTGTAAAAATCTGCGTAGCTCTAAATAGCATCATAATATGAAATTTTGTTTCATTACGTGAAAAAAAATTTGTTGTAATTATCAAGTGATATGAAGCAATGAATATTATTTTATTTTGCGAGACAATAAAGGATATGTACAAATGAATATTCCTCAACAAATACCCTAGTTCCCGTTCGGAATTCCTGAATCAGGGCCGAAACGGAATTGCAAATGTGTATGCCAGGCCTTATTGCGAATTGCGATTTCTGATACGAGTGGCGTATCAAGTAATTTTGTTAAAAAAACCACCGCATTCAAATGCGACGGTGCTTCTGTTATAGTTATTGTTTTCGAAGGTATCCCTATTTTTATAGAAACCGCTGTTTAAAATATAACCGGTAAAAACATATACACAACACAACATAATAATATAACCTTAAAACAATGGTAGAGTTTTATAATAGGATCACGAAGGCCTTTGACCTTTCTTATAATTATTATTAAATCAGAGAATCATGGTAGATGGATAACAGCTAAAACAGACATTACCCAAACAAACACACATAATTAGGTTGTATGACAAGCCACAACGTAGAAGCATGTGAATCAATTTCTCTAATCGTTCATTGCGATATTCAATTACTCAATCAAACGTAGAACGTAGCTTTATAAAACTATAATGAACGCAGTGAATGAACGAAATGTCTATTATTATACTTACTTAGCGACAGTTATATCTTGTTGGAAACATGAGGAAGTCTTACTACATTACCCTTGACTAACTCACTTCCATTTCACACTTCCAACTGTGCGTACGATCTTTTAAATCTATTGCGAATAGATAAATAAGGATTAATGTATCATAGTGACAAGGTTTTAGTGTGTTTTCGCTTGCTTATTATATCGTGTATAGTAAGTGCAAGTGTGTGTAAAATGCTGAACGCAAATATCAGTGATGAGTTCTATCTGTACCAACAGAATATGCATTATGGACATGCTGACCTGCTCTGGTAAGTGAAACCTTAGTGGCCCATTTGCGCCAGACTACGCGGTAACTTAAACGGCTAAGTTAATCCTTTAAGCGGGTTAATTAACCCTGTACAAGTTGAAAGTTAACCTTGGGTTAAACGCTATTTCTCTCGTTTATCGTATTATGAAATAAAATTTTATCTTTCACCCAGATTGGTAGGGCTGATTGTGTTACACAATATTAATTATTATATTGTTACAATTAAATTAAAATATAATATGATGGTGTCTTGTTTGATATTAAATTTTCATTTATATAATTCTCGTTAAAATTGTTCGCTTGATGAACACGTAATTTATTTCCATGTATTTCAATTATTAAGTTACAAATTTGGATGCCGTGTTTTAATTATTACTATATTAATTATATATTATTTGAAATCGATATATAATTTTAGTTTTTTGATTAACTACATCTTGCACCATCTGGGAAATGTATTATGTGACAGATAATGTTTGAGATGGCTGACATTTTGCTGTCGGCGTTATGATAAGTACTATTTAGGTCTACCAGAATCTGATGGCAAAAAGTGAGAAAATAAATTGACTCTAGCAATACCGGGGTAATAGGAATAAAACATTTTCATCCTTTTTTATTCCTTTAGCGGCTTATTTTGTGTGTGAAAATGAAAATATATAAATTTATCCAATGATCAAGGATATTATTGGAAAATCTGCTGTCAAAAATTGCCATCAGATTCTGGTAAGCCTATACAACTGTACGTGATCATCCCACAAAGGACGGATTACGGATGTCTAGATTGTAATAGAAATGGAATTAATTTTTAGAAGTTTTTGTGCGATGTGGTACGTACATTTTCATTCACTTTTTCATTAAAAAAAAATAGGTATCTACGTGGTTTACTTTCTTCTTTTTAATTTGGATGACAACGTCCCTTTTGGTGACATTGCTTTATGTCAAAATGACTTAAAATACGAAGGGTAAGTTCCGAAATGTAACCCAGTATACTGGCTCAGTGCTAATGACGTCTACAATCGGCGCCATAGTACGATCTCTCGGGTACAGAATCTCGGTCTCTTTGGGTACGGAACCCTAATACGATCAATTAGATCGTTACTAAGGCTAAAACGTGACCCTATTGTAAGACTTCGCTGTCTGTCTGTCTGTCTGTCCGTCTGTCTGTCTGTCTCCAGGCTGTATCGCAAAGACCACTACATTTTTTTTACGGGCAAATGGCCCACCACACACTCCCACCACTGCAACTCCTGTGTCGCCAGGATCAACAGTGAATAACCAACCACGAAAACCCTTTGATATGATCTCAGGGATGCCCGAGGGACAAGCTAAATCTGTCTTGGGACCCGCAACGAAATTAATCAGAAGAAGGTAGGAGGAGTAGGAGAAATCCAATTTCCCTCCCCAAGCAAAGCGGGAGACAGCCAAATTTTCGTGACATTAATGTCCGAACAAAGGGGAGAGCACCACGGGAAAATAATTAAATTGTATTGTAAGTCTACTTAATAAAAATGACCTATACTTAAACTGACAAGTTTGTGTTGGATTGTTTCCAATAGAATTTATGGCAAAAATGTTTGAAAGCACGGAAATTCTTTGCGCTGCCTACGAGATCATCGTAATACGCGACTTTAGAAACACATTGGAGGCTGTTTAACATATCGGTTCTTTCCTCATACCAGAGATCACATTCCCAGAGTATGTGATGAGCAGTTTGTTCTTGCAGGCTGCCTTCGGCCGAGCACTCACAAAGAGGAGACGGAACTAACTTAAATCCATAAAGTTTAGCTTTAAAATTGCCGTGACCGGTTAAGAATTGTGCAACGCAGTGATCGATTTCTATCCAATGCATAGCGAGTCGTTTGCGTACCGAAGGAAAGAAATTGTACAGGTGCCGACCTTTGATTGAGTTATATCTAGTTACTTTATTTCTATCTTTCATGCTTAAGAAATCTGGGGTCGTCATCTTTTTGCTTTTATAGTATAAGGCAGCCCGGCGCTGTATTTCTAAATCTACCGGCAAAACACCCGACAGGACAGGAAGTGCTTCAGTACTGACCGTTTTATATGCCTTACTTAGGAATATTAATGCGAGACGTTGGCTTTGTAAAAGTTTACGTCGGGCTGCACCTATCGTAGCCCTATCTGCCCAGACTGGTGAGCCGTAGCATATTCTGCCTAAATATGTGGCTGTATATATAATTTTTAACGTTTTGAACGAAAGACCCCATGTAGACGTTGATATTTTGGTGAAACTATAAAAAATTCTTTTAGCTTTTTCGCCCGTCTCTATAATGTGTTCTAAAAATGTAAATTTATTTTCTAGAGTCAATCCAAGATAGCAAAGTGACTGTTTACGTTTAACATTTGTATCGCAAAGACCACTACAGCTAGACTTTAAAAAAATTTACTCTTGGCCGATTTTGTAATGCATTGGACTATAATATGACTTTGTTGGGATGATCCGTGGGAGAGCCATGCTTCGGCACGAATGGGCCGGCTCGACCGACTCGACCACGTTCTCACAGAAAACCGGCGTATTTCAAACCATTAGGTCATTAATTATAGAACTACACATAAGCCTCTACGAGAGAAAATTACAAAGATTTATAAGACAGATTGCGTGGAAAAGTTTAACAACGGATGTGCATGTAGTTATAAATAATTTAGAGATCAAAATTCGCCTATCTGATTCGGCAAACGTTATTTACATTTAGCATAATAATATTATTATCTTTACATATTATAAAACAAAGTCGCTTTTTCCCTCATGTCCCTTTGTTTCCTTTAATCTTTAAAACTACGCAACGGATTTTGATGATTTTTTCAGTGTTAGATAGCCCATTTATCGAGAACTATCGAGGCTATATTTTACCACGCTAAGACTAATAGAAGCGAAGAAATAGAGGAAAATGTGGAAAAAATGGGGAAAATTATTTGAAAAGGTTAACTTGAACGCGCTAATCTCAGGAACAACTGTTCCAATTGTAAAAATTATTTCAGTGTTAGATAGCCCGTTTATTGAGGAAGGCTATAAGGCTTTATTTTATCACGCTAAGACTGATAGGAGAATGTGGAAAAAACGGGGGAAATTATTTGAAAGGGCTTATCTCGTGAACTACTGCAGCAATTTTTATGTTATTTGGCACAGATAAGAAGTTAACCACGTGAAGGATCATAGGCTAGGTATCTTAGGTAGGATCATAGGTAGGCCAGATCCGCGCGCGGGCGATGACACGCATGACAGACAAAACATCAGCTATGAAATGATAAGATGCGGGTAACTTTAATAGGCACCAGATCCGCACGCGGGCGATGACATGCATGACAGACAAAACATCAGCTATGAAATGATAAGATGCGGGTAACTTAAATAGGCACCAGATCCGCGCGCGGGCGATGACACGCATGACAGACAAAACATCAGCTATGAAATTATAAGATGCGGGCAGAGTAGACAGAATGATAGTGTATGCCGACTTAGAACTGATGTAAAAAAAAATTAAGTTTGACGTATTATGACAAAAGTCGTCGGTAGGGTCTACAAATTTAGTTGTTGTTTATATTTTGGCACATGCAAAGAAAACTGCCAGAATTCAATTTCAAAATCTTATTTTTAAAAATAAATTATACCAGCTAGCGCGCCAGCCTTTAACTTATCCTGGCGAAACCCGACGGATTTGACAGATATTGAAACCCGTCCGTCTCTTTGAAGTCGAAGCATTGGTAGTTATGTCTATTGTGATGCGGGTAACTTTAATAGGCACCAGATCCGCGCGCGGGCGATGACACGCATGACAGGAAAAGCGCCCTTCGATCTTATTTACTTTATACTAACGGTATGTACGCTAGTTTGATAAAAGTTAAATAAATTCGCGTACCTACTGCAAAGTTAAACAATAAATCAATTAACATCAATTGACAGGAGTTAGAATTTTGAGGTGCTATTTGTGCATTAATCATTAGGTATTTCGGAATCCGATAGTTTGTACAGGCTGACCGCTCTATGAGAGTGGGCTAAACGATTAAGCCCAGATGAAACTACATTTGTGTACATACATATAACATAGCTATGTACTAGCAGAGTGCTTTAGGCCGAGCATATGTAAGCGAAAACTGTCGCTCGTTTGTTATCGAATACGCAGTACGCACCGATGTTTTAAATACAAAAAAGTCTATGAGTTTTGATGGGTATGTATGTTACTTTATCCTGCTGAAGGATATTAGATATGTCCACATTATGCGCTTTTCTTCAATTTTCGTCATCTTCTTTCATTCAATGCTTTCGTTTTGACGCATTCAATAATTAAATACGTCAAAGAACGCAACGCCAACTGTCATTTTTAATAACAAAGCGAAAGTTTTGGACGGTCAAAGGGCAAGCGTCGCGGGCATGCCTCACGTTCGCTGTTGACTGCGCTATAACGCATGCCCTTGACGAACAGAAAAAAGCTCAGTGTGGACAAAGCATATATTATGATAGTTTATACTAATACGGAAAATTATAAGTTTTCCGCGTTATCAACTAATTTCTGCACGATCGAGGCTGTTGTTTATACTATAAGTAAAGCAAATGATAATTAGAAAACATTAGTTAATTTTTATATTTGCAACCCCAGCAAAAACCCACTGAATACATGTGAAAATCGCATTGTCAATCATCCATCATACTGATGGTACAATGATTCATGAATGATTATGCATCATTATAGTACTGCGACCAATGATGAAAAACTCAAAGCAGATATGTTACTACCGCGCGCGTTGTAAAGATTCAAATACGGCCCAATTGGGTCGTCTGTTATTTAGTCTACATCGAGCGCAGTCACGAACGTGCCGCGTCATGTCTTACCTAAATAAATTGGAAATGACGTTGTGCGTGTTTCGAAAATGTACCAATTATGACTCAAAAGAAACAAAACATATGGAATCTCTTACCACGCGTCTTGATTGCAATAAATACCTCGATTATTTACATTTTCAATTATTTTTTCGAACAATCTGGAAAAAAACGAATTTTCGTCATAGCTCAGGCGAAGAAAGAGACAGCGATACGATTCGACGTTTAAAAATAGAACTGTCTCTTTTATGTAAATGGTTTTTCGTATCTTTTGTTTCACTTATCTGTCAAATTTGTCAATGTTTGCAATTTTGAATTTGAAAATTGTTCGAAAGAGATTTAAGCCGGAAAATAGTATGGACGTAACAGATCTGTATAAGTAGAATATCATTGACTGCGACTAGAAATCTACGCTCGGCGAAAATAACAGTATGTCAACGTTGCATAGAAATGTCGAGCGAAAACTACTATGCTACGTTTGTCGCGCGATGTTCCCATCCGATATATAAATATTTCACAACTAGCAATTGCGTATTCGATTTGTCGCGCGACATTTTCTGCTGAAAATCGATATTCGCCTGTAACATATCCTAGGTGCTATGATCACGTGGTTGTCCGTGGCATCGGTGCTGGTGTAAACAAAGTTAGACACTGCTACCTAGCGCGGGGTAACTAACTGCTTGACACGTGCCCAGTTTATTTTGTTGTACCATTGAAATACCAAAATATGGAACCTGCGCACTTTATATTTTTTGTAGGACAAAAATTTGGAATAACTGGAATTTCAAGATACAAATTTTGCCTGACTTTTTGTATGACGTATGCGTTGCTCACCAGTACTCTATTGAACTCAGTATGTTCTTTTTAGGGTTCCGTACCCAAAGGGTAAAAACGGGACCCTATTACTAAGACTTCGTTGTCTGTCCGTCTGTCTGTCCGTCTGTCTGTCTGCTTATCTGTCTGTCTCCAGGCTGTATCTCAAGAACCGCTATAGCTAGATTTCTGAAATTTTTACAGATTGTTTATATCTGTTGCCGCTATAATAACAAATACAAAAACTAGATAAAATTAATATTTAAGGGGGCTCCCATACAACAAACGTGATTTTTTCGGCCTTTTTCGCTCTTTATCAATAATGGCAAGAGGTAGGCACTTGAATTTTTCACACATTCTTTTGTTAAATGTATACTTTTATATTGATTTAATAATAATATTAAAATAAAATAGAAATTTCAGGGGGGCTCCCATACAAAAAACACAATTTTTAGCCTATTCTTGCTCTGTATCGGTACGGAACCCTTCATGCGCGAGTCCGACTCGCACTTGGCCGATTATTTTCTTATTTAAATAAATTCACCTATTATTATTTTTAGTATAGGAAGTGGGTAGCCACCCGTACTGAGTCAAATAAAGGCTTCTACGAAATGCACACCTATTTCCTAGGCGTACTTTTAGTTGGTTGTCGTACTCGAGTTGGATTTATAATATACTAGCTGTCCCAGCAAACGTTGTTTTGCCATATAAATAATTTTTGGTATGAAAAATAGATGTTGGTCGATTCTTAGACCTACTCAATATGCTCACAAAATTTCATGAGAATCGGTCAAGCCGTTTCGGAGGAGTATGGCAACGAAAAGTGTGACACGAGAATTTTATATATTAGATAATACCGTTAGTATAAAGTAAATAAGATCGAAGGGCGCTTTTCCTGTCATGCGTGTCATCGCCCGCGTGCGGATCTGGTGTCTATTAAAGTTACCCGCATCACGATAGACATAACTACCAGTGCTTCGACTTCAAAGAGACGGACGGGTTTCAATATCTGTCAAATTCGTCGGGTTTCGGCAGGATAAGTTAAAGGCTGGCGCGCTGGCTGGTATAATTTATTTTTAAAAATAAGATTTTGAAATTGAATTCTGACAGTTTTCTTTGCATGTGCCAAAATATAAACAACAACTAAATTTGTAGGTAACGACCCTAGCGACGACTTTTGTCATAACACGTCAAACTTATTTTTTTTTACATCAGTTCTAAGTCGGCATACTCTATCATTCTGTCTACTCTGCCCGCATCTTGTCATTTCATAGCTGATGTTTTGTCTGTCATGCGTGTCATCGCCCGCGCGCGGATCTGGTGCCTACTAAAGTTACCCGCATCTTATCATTTCATAGCTGATGTTTTGTCTGTCATGCGGGCAACATGCGCGCGGTCAAGAGCTTGTTGTCCGCATGCGGATCAGATCCGCATGCGGGTGAAAACAAGCATGACAAGATAGGTGCCCTAAATGTCAATGCGATCTAAAATTATCACTATACAAGTAGTATAAAACCAACTCGCTTCTCGATGCCTGTCCGTATGCTTAGACCTTTAGGATTATATAACGGATTTTGTTGCGGTTTTTTTATTGGAGTGATTCAAGTGGCTTGTTTATTTATACAATACTAGCGACCCGCCCCGGCATGGCACGGGTATAAAATATATCTATACTAATATTATAATTGGGAAGAGTTTGTTTGAACGCGCTAATCTCAGTATCTACAAGTATTATTATATAGCCACTGAAAAAAATATTAAAATCGATACCTAGCCTATGATCCTTCACGTGGTTAACTTCTTATATGTGCCAAATAACATAAAAATTGCTGCAGTAGTTCGCGAGATAAGCACTTTCAAATAATTTCCCCCGTTTTTTCCACATTCTCCTATCAGTCTTAGCGTGATAAAATAAAGCCTATAGCCTTCCTCAATAAACGGGCTATCTAACACTGAAATAATTTTTCCAATCGGAACAGTTGTTCCTGACATTAGCGCGTTCAAGTTAACCTTTTCAAATAATTTTCCCCATTTTTTCCACATTTTCCTCTATTTCTTCGCTTCTATTAGTCTTAGCGTGATACAATATAGCCTCGATAGTTCTCGATAAATGGGCTATCTAACACTGAAAAAATCATCAAAATCCGTTGCGTAGTTTTAAAGATTAAAGGGAACAAAGGGACATGAGGGAAAAAAGCGACTTTGTTTTATAATATGTAAAGATAATAATATTATTAGGCTAAATGTAAATAACGTTTGCCGAATCAGATAGGCGAATTTCGATCTCTAAATTATTTATAACTACATGCACGTCCGTTGTTAAGCTTTTCCACGCAATCTGTCTTATAAATCTTTGTAATTTTCTTTCGTAGAGGCTTATGTGTAATTCTTTATTTAATGACTTAATGGTTTGAAATATTTATGGGTGGCTTCACAAGGTGAATGCGGAAGTTATTGTACGCGATGATACAGTTTCAAACATTTGAACAACATTATTGTTTATTGTTAATGGTTCAACATTATAATGTACATACATGAACTTAAAATACTAAAATCGTGGAACTTATATCCTTTTCAATCATAATATATTTTTAAATTGTTATAGCATAATTTTCAATAACAACATGCTTATACAACTTTAGCGCCGTACTCAGAGACATTTAATTATGATTGACCTTCAATTTAATGAAGAGTTTGACAGATAATGTGTGGGGCTTATGTCAAAACTTTGAATTAATTACATTTATGTAATTAATGTTCCACTCTACTCTAGTTATGTTATAATTAATATAATACATTTGGAAATGAAAATGAACCGCGAAAGCTAAATTTTGGATATAACGTGGGGGATGACTAGAAAAGCTTAAGTTCAAATTGTCGACCAAATCAACCTTGTGGGTTTTCCGCCATCTTGAAAAAATTGTTAAATTCTGTTTTTTCATCACAGTTCTCGGTTCCCCGTCGAGATACGATTTTTTTACGTATCTCGACGGGGAACTGAGTTACGATCGACTCGGATTCTGGTCCTGCGAGATACGTAAAAAAACGTACGATCTCGACGGGGAACCGAGTTATGTCGAAAAACAGAATTTAACCCTATTTTCAGGATAGCGGAAAGCCCACAAGGTTAATTTGGTCGACAATTTGAACTTAAGCTTTTCTAGCCATCCCCCACGTGATATCCAAAATTTGGCTTTCTCGGTTCATTTGCATTTCTAGCCCGATTTTTCCGACGTAATGATTGGATTACTCTGAGTGCGGCTGTAAGATAAGACTAGTTAAGCTAACAACATAAGTAACATTAGATGTAAGTATATGTAAAAATATGTAAAATTTTATTTTCTCCTTCCAAAACAGACTTTAATCTAACAAAGCTTTCAGTCGGTTAAGGCGTCTATTCGTTAATTTACTGTCTACAAATTAACTGCCATTTTCACATCACATGTCACGTATATCCACGGACATTTCCCAGTAACTAACTTAACCTGGTGCGCTCAACGGCGGAAATTCAATAAAAGCGCCATATTAAGTGCATCGCTGTGGTTTCTGGTTATCAATTACTAGCTGTTGCACCGGACTCCGTCCGCGTCAGCAAAATGAATAATTTCCTTCCTTTTTTTCACATTTTCTACTGATCCTTCGCTCCTGTTGGTCGCAGCGTTATCTCATAATATATAATTTGTCCCGACACCAGTGTCCGAGCCATTTTACAACCGTAAGAGAGAGAAAAAATGTATAGGCAATTTGTTGATAAAATATGCCATTCATCATAACACTAAAGGCTTGGACACTGATGTTGGGACACATTGTATTTTCACGATAGATATACCACCCGGGCTCGAATAATTTATCAATCATTCGAGCCCGTAGTTCTTGAGATTAGCGCGTTTAGACAAGCAAATTAAATAAATCTATGACAATCTTACGTCAGGACACGTAATAAAAACTTGTAAGACAAAGAAAGAGATAGAGAAACGCTGATAATACTTTGCTTCCCCATCTAATGTTTCATTTTTCACTTCTGCACTCTCAGATTGCAATCTCTACTTAAATTATTACTTTCGATTCTCTTGAGTAAATATATCCGTCAGGTAAAAAATACTTAAAAATTATCAAACAGCAATAATGAGATAAATGACAGAGATTATAAAGTGACACGAGAAAATTGTTTCGTTCGGGGAATACCCGGGTATCGCCAGTTATTCCGATCGGATTGAGAAGCTGATTCAACTAGATAATCCCAGGTACGGACCTTAAACTCCTAGTATGAATTGAATTTAATCGAATTCGATTGTGGTAATAATAGTATTCGATTAATTTAGATTATACTAGTAAAATAGATTATATAGATTATACTAGTAATTTTCTACTTTGTACGAGTATCTCGAAGGGACCGTAAATTAATACGCCTTAGGGTTGATTCAGACTGCAACATGCATTTCTAAATTTACATGGTTTGGATGAATCTGTCGCAAGACGTCTCACCCAATTGAAATCTGTCAAATCCATACAAATTAATGCCGCGCCGCGCCTCGCCACACCTCGTCGCGTTGCGGTCTGAATTGATCCTAAGGGTCAATTCAGACCGCAACGCGATGCGTAGAATGTAGATGCATTTCTAAATTTGTATGGATTTGTCAGATTTCAATTGCGTGAGACGACATGCAAATCTGTTAATTCAGTAGAAATTTAGAAATTTTATTTTTATTTTATTTTAATCGGAAAAGTGGAAAACAAAATTGTAATTAAATGACAGTTTAAATAACTACATAACAAGTAGATACACAATTATGTTTTCGCATAATATAGATACTTACAAGAGGTAACATAAACATTTAACATAACTCAATTAAAATTTACAATTTACACTAATTTAGAAAACCAGTCTCTAGAAAGTGTATTTCTAACAACATTAGGTGATAAGGTAAAAAGATCGAGTGCGGAGCTATCTGCCGAATGAGTGCTGTAGTAGTTGTAGGAATTATATAGAACTTATAAAGAAAGAATTTTGCCTGTAGTTAGTACAGTGAGAAGCCATGGAGAGAGTCAGTCTAAGACGCATGTGTGTTACTTTATAAGGCAGGTGTATACCTACGCGTCACGTTGCGGTCCGAATTGGCCCTTACAAAGTAGCCAATGTGTGATCCACTCTATATTATGTTGATGAATAGAATCATTACTATGCATTACACCATAGAATTGGTACGGATGATTCAGAGCCATATCGATGCAAATAAACTTAAGACATTGTTGACATATCAGTTATTACTGAAAAGCTATGTCCACATTATGCGCTCTCGTCTTCAATTTTCGTCATCCTCTTTCATTCAGCTTTCGTTTTGGCACATTCAATAATTGAATGCGTCAAAGAACGCAACGCCAACTGTCATTTTTAATAACAAAGCGAAAGTTTTGGACGGTCAGACGGAATGCGTCGCGGGCATGCCTCACGTTCGCTGTTGCCTGCGCTATAACGCATGCCCTTGACGAACAGAAAAAGGCACAGTGTAGACAAAGCTAAATGTTTTCAAACAGGAAAAGTTTTGTTCAGCGTTTGACAACTTTACTGTCAATATTCTGATTTGACGTGTGCAAAATGACAGATTTTGGTCGGATTATTTACTGTATGTGCTAGTAGCATAGACTTATAAATTATAATATATACTGTAGTAGCGCCCCTGCTCTGACCTCTGCGTAATATTCTAAAAGCTATGATTACTATCGGCGTGTAAATTTTATTATCCAGTTAGTGTGTAGTAGTACATTTTAACCCAGACAAGTGGGCCTTGAATACTGAGTACATTGACATCGCTTTATGAAGATTGAGGATGTCTTCGGACTTCGGAGGCTGTTGGCCGCATTGCGGAGTAATATGTTACCAGAGTCCTTGGAAAAGTTGTACCGATTACTCCTTACGTCCAAATGTGGTAGCGATTCGTGGATTTAGAGTTATGTTAAATTGTTGGCAAAATGAGAAGTAAATAGTGAAAATTGTACCCGAATCTACGAATAATAAAAACTATGCTATTATTTTATAGGAGGATTTAATATTTATTTACGAACTAAGAAAGATGTAACATTATGATCGTATCACAGTCACAAAATAAACTACATATATTATACAGTTTCGATAAATGTAATAATGGTTGTTATTTTCTTTCCTAATAATACAAATGTTATAAAAATGTGTTTGTCTGTCTATTACCACTTCAAGCTTCTATCAAGAAATTATGTATTTTTCTCAGATCAGACTTAACATTTTTCAGGGATAAGAGCTACTTTATCTCTTAAAAATGTACTTTGTGTAATTACATTCTTCGAGCGTAACTTACCTAATCGTAATCGTATCGTTTCGAGCTGTTCAGTATTCCCAGGCGAGACCATATCGTTACGATCCCTTTACGATTTGATATGTGTGCTTTTGCCTTAAGGTTACTAATTCCATGGAATAAAGTTCTCTTCATACATAAATGACCAAGCTCGCCCCCGTACAAAATTATGAGCATGATACGTACAGTGTACTGAAGTGACTTTAAAAGCTTATTACAGAGAGCTTTGTGAAGCTTTACTACAATATCAGTTGGAATTAGAAAGCCTGCTAGAACTTCTAGCAGATGTAGTCTAGTCTATTCAATAATAGTTAAGACATACAAATTACTGTAATAGAATAATTATTGTGTATAACTACGGGTCAAAAGTTTTTGCCCACAATTTTTATTAAATTAAAAATATATTACGAATTAGCAAAATATGGTCCTTTAGTATTGTCAAACGATGGTTAAAACGATGTTTTTTAAACTAATAATAATTGTGTCCATTATTTGTATATTTTTATAAGAGCGCCTGTTTTTTGTAGGTGAGTGCAAGAAATTCAAATTTACAAATATGGCTGACTTTTTTATGTTCTTGAACTGTGAATTGTTCCTTTCATGCTTATGATTTGAGTTAAGTTCCATTAAGCTCTGTGAGTCGCAAGAATCAAGCTTTTATTCATACTTTATGCACCAAGACACTCTTTTGTGAAGTTCTAATACTAATTGTTTTCGTTTTCAAAAATTCAGACATACAAGCTTTAAAATAGGTAAAACCAAGGAACTGTCGGTTTAAACTCGTGCATTTATCGCTAGTCTACATAACTTAGACAAAAAGAACCCTAACATTGCCGGCAAATTAAAAATATCGATCGAGAATCGGGGATTACATCGTGAAAAAATATGCATCCACCAGGAGTTTTAGCGATAGCAAACGTTCAGAACAGCCTCGCAAAATCACAACAGTTGAAGGTAAGCGTAGTGTATTGACCAATAAACGTGAAACGAGATTGCAGCTTAGATGAAAGAAACTAGAGATTTTCCTTTGAGTACTTTTACAATGAAAAACCGTGAAAATGAGATTGAGATAAGCTGGCCTTTTTGGAAGAATAAGAGTGAAGAAACCTCTTTAAGACGTCAAATTAACGTAAAGAGGTTGCAGTGGGCTAAAGGACATAAAAATTGGACGCATAATCAGTGAGAAAGAGTTTTATGGAGTGATGAGTCAAAGTTTGAGCTTTTTGGGCTTAAGAGAAGAATTTTCGTGCGCAGGTCAAAGGGAGAGTGAATGTTAAATTAATGTGTAATCTCGAAAGTAAAACACGGTGGAGGCTCGATGATGATTTGAGGATTTTTTGGAGGCCGGGTGACTGGAGACCTGGCGAAAATTGAAGGGATTTTAAAGAAAGAAGGAAGATTTAAAAAATATCAAAGAAAAATGTAGTACAATTAGGTCAAAGTGTCATCGGTAGAAATTTTATTTTTTAGCATTTAATTGAAGCTGTACAAACAGCATTTAGGAGAATTGGAAAGGAAGCATGCACTGAACGTGACTGAACGTTATGATTTGGCCACTACGGTCGCCCAACCTCAACCCGATTAAATTGATGTGGGATAAATGGGACAAGGATGTTAGAAAGAAGAAAATTGGACACTCCTTTTTTGACAATACACCTTTGAAATATCCTGAAAAATTGAATGGGACCAAATAGAAATCAATTATTTGTCGAAATGTTACTAAGAATGCCAAGATTATGCAAAGAAATAATAAAAGCAAAAGAAGGTAATATGAATAAATTAAAAATTTAAATATAGAACCATTGCAGACTAATTTTCTTATTACTATATTTTTATCCAAATAATAGTTCTTTAAAATGTAATTATTATCAAACTCGATCATATTGCTTTTATTTTTATGTATCGCACAAAATATAGGGTGGGCAGAAACTATTAAACGGTATTATGTGTGCAATCGCAAAATTCTATGGTGCTGTACCTTACAGTTCATAGTTGAGCGGTAACTTTGGCGATATTATACGAAAATACAAATAATACAAAATATACTCATATTATTGGCATTATAACTATACAAATAATTTATTTTCCACAAGAATGCACAGTCTACAAATCAGTTTAAGAAAAATCACCACACTAGTTGTAGTTTGTCCTGTGGTGGCCCCACAGGACAAACTACGACTAGTGTGGTCAAATCAAAATATTATCCTCAAGAGATTTTAAATGTCGACATTTACTATTGAAGAAGATTACAATTAAACATAATTACTTATAATGCAATGTGCAGGCTTGGGAGACTAAATGAAAGATGAGTTGTAACCGCGAAAGATGTTTAATAACTGACTTATGAACTAATTACATTATATTCTTATATAGCTAATATCAGGGAGGTGTGCCGCACACTACACCTCCCCCGTTTTTTTTTTTTTTTGAAAAAAAAAAAATCTTTTTTTTTTTTACTAAATACTATTCTATTATACTTTTATCTCTATTATATGTTATTACTATTATTTACTCTATTATTATATACTAATCATTTCATAATAATTCTATCAAAAACTTAAACTATGTAGTTTTTTTTATCTCTAACTTTTCTTTAATCTAAATTATTACAATAAATACAAATCTGTGCTGCTTTATTAAATTGAAATTATTATTTTTTTTTACATCAGTGATGGGTTGTTGACGATGTAATTTTAAATACCTACACAAAAATAATAAAAAATTAACATATTCTCAGAATTTTAATTAAATTTTTCACAATATGGTTACTTTGCCTTTTAGATTTTTTACGCCCTTCAATGTATCTCCTTTATTCAATGTCTTATAAACTTCTATAAACCTCTATTGATATTATTATTATTACACAAAATACAATATTTTCTTTTATTATTGATAAATTCATCTTTTTTTTTTTTCACCTTATTACTAGTTACTGTTTCATACTCATTATTACTCATTGATTAACTTATCAATATTTTACTAATCCCCTTGATTAGTGGACTGGCCAGTCACTTATTTTAAATTGTCGTTTCATATTAGGTATACCTTAATTCATTAGCTCTTAACTCTTTTTGTCATTTTTCATGCATGTATGCCTTTCATTTATTTATATTACTTTCATAACATTACTGGTACATTTTATTTTTATTTATAGTCGACTGTTTTATTTATTTTATGGTACTTTTATTATTTTATATACTTTGTGCGCACTTTTATTTGATACAATACATTTTATTTATACAAAATTAAACGGGACCTTTTTTAAGACTAACCAACAACAAAAAAAAATGTCTCCAACCATTTTACTTAAATGAAGGATTGTTCCCGCCGAGCATGCTCTAAGTACCATTTATTTTGTACCATTTTGTACCATATTTAATACCAAGGTTCTTTTAAGGCTACTTGACCTCCAACTATTCTCACAGAGAAAACTCGTTTACACCATGATCGAATGAAGGATTCCCTTGCGTATTTTTTTTTAATGCTCTCGGCATTTTATTTATTACTCAACGATACGTAGCATTTAAGCTAGTATTTTATAATGCTCTATAGCATTTTTAAACCTATTCTATACCTATGCCTAACAAAAGACCCATTCCATAATTTTATGCAATCAATATTTAAAATATCCTTAACTATTGGATGATCAGGCCAACAGCTACTAGACATTTTAAACATTGATGCAACCCTATCGACCTAAAAACAATCCTTTTTCAATCAAATACCTACTAAAACACTAAAACCCTTATTCCTAACTTCAAAATAACCATTTCTATACCTAAATAATAGCTTTCAGCTATTTTGCAAACCAAATATCACATTCCTAATCTTTTCTCACAATAATATTACGTGATATCTCGTACGAACGTAATAAATTTTTTAAGTAAATCCGTGTAAGTCATATCCAGTGTAATTTCTCAGTAAATGTAGCTAATCAACTTACTTAAAGTAGTTGAAAAGAATTTAATACATTGCCAAGAATTGTTTCTCCTTTTCTCTATTTCTAACTCACTTCAGAAGATTCCAGGTTCGTATCCTGGCAGGGTCGCCATGCAATGTGCAGGCTTGGGAGACTAAATGAAAGATGAGTTGTAACCGCGAAAGATGTTTAATAACTGACTTATGAACTAATTACATTATATTCTTATATAGCTAATATCAGGGAGGTGTGCCGCACACTACAATAACAAGTATGCATGTGTGTGCGTGCGTGTGGTGTGAGTACTGAGTGTGTGTGTATGTGTAAATATATTACTTTTGTTAAAATTGATCAAAATGAAATACAAAATATTAAAATTAATATGACACATAATTGTCGCAATGTACATAAAATTCGTAATTAAGCTACATAACAAGCATCCTTTAATTTTAATTTAAATTAATTAACTGCAATGTTCATAATAACGTGAACAAGAAAACTGCCGAACATTGTGCCTCGCGAGCCCGTGAAATATAATTTTTGCTTTGGTGATTTCACAAAACACTTTTCGTAATATTGTGTTAAAACAATGAGAATTTTCCGTATATGTAATAAAGTGAATTCGAGGAAGGAGAAAAAAATATCGTATTTTGTCGTTTCGTATTTTCATAGGAAATGTTTATTGAAAAATATTTTTCGACGTCAAATTTAATTATTTGAAAACTTTTCTTTGTTTGCACTATAGTTGTTATTTGCTGCTGTTTGTATGTTAAAACTGGATAGTATGTTTACTTTTAATGATAATGATGAATACCAAGTAATAGATATAGTGCAATATTGTTATGGTGAAAAACTTATCGAAAGAAGTCCAGTAGCTTTTGCAAGACGTTTCATACATCTCAATAATTGGCAGTCAACCTTTCTTATTATTAAATAGAATAGAAATACTATAATATTATGCTTGATTTTCTTTAAGAACTCCAAGCATATAGTTCATCAAGCAATGCTAAAATGTTGAAACGCCTATCTCTAAAGGCTCTAGCTAGAGTCTAGAGTTCAGTTCAGTGACTTTCGTTGTTATAAAACTTCCGCATGAAAATTCATTAGCTTAACATAATAAAATATTATGCTTAAACTACTTTAAACTACAATAATAGAACTATATTAACTGTCCCAATCAAGGAGTTTCCTACATACCTCATAGATCCCATGATCAAATAGCCGACTAGATAACCCCAACACCAAGTTTAAGTCATTTAAAATCACTCGACAAACTCGAGTCTCGATCGAAAAGACTATGAAAAGTACCAATAATAATAGGATCATAACTCATAACGATGCATCGTGTGATGGTAGTGATGATTATGATGATGATAATGATGATGAATGTAATTTGCATAGTAGCATATATACTTTCAGTTCTTAAAACATCACCGAAACCCCCAAACTTGTATCTATAAGGAATCCGGAGTTCTCTTAGTATCTTCGGAACCATAGCATGCCTTGGTGCAAATTCTTACTTTTTGGTAGCATATACCTAGGATGTAGCCTAGGATCCTTCTCATAAAACTAAAATCACTATTGTTACCATATACATTTTGAGGAGTTCCCTCGATTACTCATGGATCCCATCATCAGATCATTACTATTATGAACATGGCACTAAATTGGAGTTGAACACTACACAACAAAAGAAAAATTTTGTAAATCGATTCACAAACGGCGGAGTAATCGTTGAACATACAATATATATATATATTTTTTTTTGTATGTTTGCATTGTTTTGGAAGTTGGTTAAAAATGCAGCCCACCCCGCTGCGGCCTATCACAATGTGCGGTTTTTTTTTAATAAAATAAGGGGGCAAACGAGCGAACGGGTCGCCTGATGGAAAGCAACTACCGTCGCCCAAGGACACTCGCAACGTTAGAAGTACTGCAGGCGCGGAGTTAATACAAGCAGGTACGTGCCTTTTTTTAATTTGAAAAGGCTTTTACAATTTCCATGTTATATGCAGCGCCATCTGGATTTTTATTTAGTAAAGTACGTTCTACTCAGTCTAGTAGTTAATCAGTTAGTACTCGGAGAGTTTAGTACCGCCTAGCTCTGGTTAAGTTCCGACGCCACCCGATAGATGGCGCCTCTCACAGTTAACGTTCTTTTTTTCGTTATAAATATGTTTATACCGTAAAATTAATGTTCTATTACGTCATATAGCTTTTAATTTCTAGTGAATGATATTATTATGTTAAATACTGTTTAACTAATATGTCGTTAAAAATATTTCATACTAGTTACTACTAATAAGTTACTTTTACTCGTACCATAATAATTGTTATATTCTTACCCAAGTACAATTTTTAAATGTTTAATTATTATTTACAGAACTGAAATATAACTACTATACTGTACCTTTTGTTAATTTTGTTTATCATTAGAAAGCTACATAATTTCCTTATACGTATTCATCATCATCATTCTCAAAAATATTTTTAACGCTTTACGAAGTGTGCAAGGGTTAGCTAGTTCCTTCTGATAATATATAAAATTCTCTTGTCATAGTATTGGTGCGTGAACACCTCCAAAACGGCCCTACGATTCTAATAAAATTTTGTATAATATAACAGTACACTCGTTAGGCCTGCTTGAGAATAGGTTTTTATCTACTTTTTATACTGATGCTAGAAATAATTTAGGCAAAACAATATTTGCCGGGTCAGCTAGTATAAATATAAACTTATGAAATAACTAATGTGCCCCGGTAGTGAAACAAGTTTCTTCAATTTAAGTTCGAAGATTAAGACAATATCAGCGCGCATAAAGAAAAACTTCGCTGCGGTGTGTTTATAGTATTGTAAAGTATAAATATTTTGCATTATTATTTATTAAGTTACTTTATTCAAAATGGTTACTTAACTGAAAAAAATACTTTTTGATTTTGTACAGTTTTACATTATGCTACTGTATTGTAATATCACTATTTTAACTCATATTTAAATATTCAGAATTAAAATTGTTTATTATTTTTATTTAAAGAATGGTTTTGCAATATTAAACTTTTGAACATTTCAAATCGCGAGTAAAAGTCACATAAAGCCACGGGCCAGCGGTAAATCAAATCAAATAATTTATTCGCAGTAGTTTACAAAGGTGTTATCTTATATCTAACTAGCTATTTGACCGAGCAAGGTTTTCGAAAAAACACGAATAAAATGACATTTTCTAAAAATTATTCCTAGGTAGATCGATTTGTCGCCTCCGAAACCCCTATTATATACTAAATTTCATGAAAATCGTTGGAGCCCATTCCAAGATTCCAATTATATTGCTCGTTTAAAGATATAAGATTTGTGCTTCTATTCTGCCAGGAAGGCATCCCGACCTTTTTGGAGTTCGCGTCATGGCTTCATTCAAGGAGGTATCAAATACGACCGTACAGTAAATTTACAGGACATGTACAGTAAATCTATAAGCTTTTATAAAGTTACAATGGTCTGACTGCCGCTGGCTCTTGAGCCCACATTAAAATATTCTTAAGTCCTAAAGTGAGTTTGACGTGACCATGATCAGACAGTGAAAATTCTCAGTAATAGATAAATTATTATATTGTACTAGATGACGCCCGAGACTCCATTGCGCCAACATTCGTTTATCACGGGGGAACCGTAAATTTTTTCGGGATAAAATGTATCCTATGTCCTTTCCCGGGACTCAAAGTATCGCCATAACAAATTTCATCAGAATCGGTTTAGTGGTTTGGGCACAAAGAGGTAACAGACAGACAGACATATAGACGCACAAACACTCTTTTTCATTTATAATATTAGTAAAGTATTAGTAAAGTATGGATATTATAGATCAGTTAACTAAAGCTGGCACGTTCACAGTGTTCTCACTTATGCAATTTCACTATACAGTATGTTTAAAAATATAATATGTTTGCATCATGATACAAATTATCGTATATATCTGCGTACGATAATAATATGCTATCGTACATCGTACGTACGCACAAAATTATCGTATTTGCACGATAATTATCGTACGGTTCCGAACGCTGGCCGCCCGCCGATCACACGTTACCGACTTGTAACATCACGCTTTTTTATAAACAGTAGCATAAGAAAAACAATAACTGTCCCCTTCACGCTCATAAGATAGACCGCGCGCGAGAGAGACGGGCAGACTTTTTATGATGCGTATGCAGTACGACGTTACGCCACGCGCTTATTCACAGACACTACACAAGCGCAATGTTTTAATGTGTTGATCGTGCCAGCTCTTGTTAACTGACCTGTAGCTATTTAGCTCTATAATAATATTGTCACACACTAGCACACACTCCTGAAATGTCACGGTCACGGTCAGACAGTGATCTGGAAACACCCTCTGACTTAATAATTACAGGGCGCTCTAAGCAAGCTACGTGCTACGCATGTTCTACGGAGGTGCTACGAACGCCTACGAGTCTACGCTAAGCTATAAGAACGCATTAATATAATCTTATATATAAAATTTTCGTGTCACAATGTTAGTTAGCGAACTCCTCCGAAAAGGCTTTACTGATTTTTACCAAATTTTATATGCATATTCAATAGGTCTGAGAATCGGCTACTGCGTGCTTTATATATTGATAAGTGCATTTGTTGAATAAATAATAGTAAATTATTACAACCTGAGACTGACGGCGACCATTGTTTGTGCGACGGGATAGCGATCAACGTTGCCATGGCGACATACTTATTTAGTCACTTCAATAAAATTATATGGGCGAAATACTTTATAT
The DNA here is from genome assembly GCA_905333045.1 of Lysandra bellargus. NCBI lineage: Eukaryota > Metazoa > Arthropoda > Insecta > Lepidoptera > Lycaenidae > Lysandra > Lysandra bellargus. The sequence continues at coordinate 5,465,419 of HG995319.1, read as the reverse complement.
TATGGCAAAGCAACGTTTGCCGGGACAGCTAGTCTAATATATAAAATTCTCGTGTCACAATGTTAGACAGCGTACTCCTACGAAACGGCTTTACTGATTTTAACCAAATTTTATATGCATATTCAGTGGGTCTGAGAATCGGCTACTGGGTACTTTTTATATTGATAATTGTATTTGTTGAATAAATAATAGTAAATTATTACAACATTCGAGACTAACAGCGACCATTGTTCACAGGCTGCGGAATAGCGATGGACGTTGCCATGGTGACATACTTATTTAGTCACTTCAATAAAATAATGTGCATAGAGAAATATAATACACGTGATAATGTGGGCGAAATACTTAATATGGCAAAACAACGTTTGCTGGGGACAGCTAGTATATCCATACTAATATTACAAATGTAAAAGTGTGTCTGTCTGTCTGTTACCTCTTCACGCTCAAACCGCTGAGCCAATTTTGCTGAAATTTGGCATGGATATATTATTTTGAGTCCCAAGCAAGGACATGGGATAGTTTTAATAATATACGTTCCAGAAAAATATACGTTCCCCGCGCGATAAACGAATTTTGGCGCAATGGAGTTGCGGGCGTCATCTCGTTTTAAATATTATTACGTAGCTTATCGTAGACTCGTAGGCGTTCGTAGCACCTCCATAGAATATCATTAAAATTCTGGTTTGTGGCATATTTCTCAATAATAAAACGCCATTTATAATATTATAGATGCTTTTTAGGAAAATAGAATCATAATATAAAATTTTATTACTAAGTACTATTACTGTTAAAATTAAAGCCAGTTAGACTGAAATCATTTTCCTGTATTTATTATCAGAAACTACGGGATATTTACGGCAATAGAACCATATTTACTTACACATTTTGTGCTATTTCTTTTAGATTAACACTAGTACTTTACGAAATCTAGGTTGTAGACAATATGAGCCTTTAATGTAAGCTCCAGTTCAGCAATAAAGGAGAGCGGCGTGTTTAGTTTCCTCTGGCAAATATAATATAATCAGGCTCAAGCCGACCGCCTTCAGCGCCTCAGTTCAAGGATGTGCAGCCATTGGACATTTTAAACTTAAATTAAATTGACTGTCCAACATATTATGTTCCCTTAGTGCGACCGCACATCGGAGACACGAACAGTCTAACTACAGAGTTAGACAGTCTTGTTTCACATAGACAAGTCAGTCTTACGACACAATTAAGAGCACAGTATTATATAGCAATATCCCTATAGTAGTAAAACGAATGTACTTGCGCAGAGCAACGGAGGGGTACCCTTCCCCGTGGGCGGCGCGGGCCCGCGTATACAAACTCGCGGAGTTTGTATACCTGCCCGTGCAGGGATGACGTTGGCGCGTTGTCTACGAATGTTGTGTTGTAATATACTTAATAAGTGTTCAGTGTACGGATGTAAATCTGAATCAAAAAACAAAAAGGATTTAATTTTTCAAAAATTACGGCTCACAGTTCACATTAATATTGTGTTGGTCTTGGCGGCATTTATTTGCATCTCTGTTTTATTGTTTACGTTGTAAGAAGTGTAACTTGGAGACAAACAATATGGAATAAATTAAAAATCTGTCAAATGCCCTGTTACATACTAGTTAGTACCTACCTAGCTGGTACACACTACACAGGGCCACACATCAAGACGTGTAACATGTTGACCTTTGGACCACCCTTACCGCGCACGTAATAAGAGCGAGTTTTGAAACGCTTCTGTTACACCTGATCACACAATTTATAGGTAGGCCTACCGCACCTACCAATTGTGTGATTAATAATAATAGGCTACTTGACCTATGTTCAATTTCATTGAACAAATGCATATTTCTAGTAGAACTTGGCCTAGGAAACCGTATTTTACCCTCATCATCAAATAAAAGCTTATGATTGATAAATAAAGTCGATTTGAAAATATGATTTTATGAAAATAGGTTTTGTACTGACGAAAACGCTTTTGCGGTACTTCCGATTTGGACGTGACATCATCCTCATAGTAACTTAATATCTTTTATTTATCGCGCTCGTTATATGTTAGTTTATCTGTACATAAATAATAAGAATAAGCCTAGAAAGATTTGTAAACTATATTTTATTAAATAATTCGCTTAAAACATCAGTTTTATAAATTATCTCCAAATGGAGATAATAATTTATATACAACTGATGTTTAAATAAATATTGTAGACGGGAAATGAAATGGCCAAAACTTTTCTCCAGAAGTTTTCAACATTACAAATGATTTCTAATTTCTTATTTAATTCTTTTATAATTTTTGGGCACTTTTAGACTCGTAGGTACATTAAGCACATAAAAAATGTTCAATAAAGAGAGTTTAAAATACAAAGCGTATGACGTCACACTATGGCGGCGTTTCGGCGCCATTTAAGAGCCCGGGTTACCCTCGAAATTCTCATACATACATAATACCAAAATCATTTTGTCATACGAAAATATTTAACATGTTTGAGTTATTTTTCAGCTTAAAATAGTGATTACCTAGGTTCCTGAACAAAAATTAACTTCAAAATATTTAAACACTAAAAAATAGAGTAAAACACTAAAAAATATATACATAAATATTAAACTTACTACAAAATATTTCAACTCTAAAAAATATATTTTAGTATTTGTAAAATATTGAAATATTAGTTTTTTTTTTGCGAAAATGAATGATTAAGAAGCGATTAGCATGAAGAAAAAAAGTAGGTCAAGTAGCCTATTATTGGATATTTTATAATATTATATTCGAATGCGTCTTCATTATTTTAATCCTTCGATCGTGGATTCTTGGAAATCTATTGTTATTCTATTGTGTCTCGCTCACCGGTGAGCTTATGGGGCTTGATGGGTGAATTAAATTTTTAAATAGAGAACTAAATCATCTAAAAATAAAGTTTCACATAAATATCTGGCAGTACGACATATGTAAATATAACACGCTGATTAAACATATTATATGATAACATTACAAGCGTAATATTTTATTTTTATTTTATTTCCCGTTTCGTGGCAACCCTGGCATATCTGCTCGGTACCTACACCGGTGGCGGCATCGTGCGACATCAAAGGCGTTTCGTTACTGTAGGGATATTCAATATTGTTATACTGTGATTAAGAGCTACCGCACGCCTGACACACGACTGTCTTAAGACAGACTATCGCATAATAAAATGCACTAGATGCGCACATTTGAGACAAAACGTCTATTAGACGCCCGATAGACGCGATTAATTGTCTAATGCGCCCCGCGACAAGTCTGACAAACGACAGTCGGCTTCCCTTCCCTTTGACAGTTTTATCGCAGATGTATGCGAGCGCGTACTAAATAAAACTGTCTAGCCACAATAGACATAACTACCAGTAGTTCGACTCAGGGCTCGGAAACCTGGTTAATCTTCGCGATACTGTTCGTTAGAAACGCCATACATTTCCAAAAGAGCATTTTCATTAATTCGATTCCGCTCTGAACGGACCGAAATTATTTCTGGTTTTGTTCTAAGAGCAAAATTAAATTGCTCACTGCTCAAAATACCGGTTAGAACGGTTCGCGGTTATGTTCGCCCCGCCCACTCACACACACCACGACCGTCACCCATTGTCCACACATAAACAAGCTATGGCCTATTATATATTAGATAGTGCACTAGAAAGGGATAGAAGATATCACTCCACTAGTTAGTTTCTGCGATAAATTAACCAGGTAATTTCAGAAGCAATACCGCTCGCATCTCTATTTTGCTCCGAACGAACACTTATCCAAAAACCTGGTTATAGAGCGTTTTAACCTGTTTAAAAAAAATACCGGTTCCGAGAGATACTTTCCGCGAGAAATTAACCAGGTTAATTTCAAAAGCAATACCACTCGCATCTCTATTTCGCTCTGAACGAGCACTTATCCGAAAACCTGGTTATATTGCGTTTTAACCTGGTTAAAAAAGTACCGGTTCCGAGCTCTGGACTTCGACTGCAAAGAGACGGACAGGTTTTAATATATTATGTCAAATTCGTCGGGTGTCATTATTGCTATGGCTATTAGATGGTGCACTAGAAAGGGATAGAAGATTATTACTAGTACTCCACTAGTTAATTTCCGCGAGAAATTAACCAGGTTAATTTCAAAAGCAATACCACTCGCATCTCTATTTCGCTCTGAACGAGCACTTATCCGAAAACCTGGTTATATTGCGTTTTAACCTGGTTAAAAAAGTACCGGTTCCGAGCTCTGGACTGCAAAGAGACGGACAGGTTTTAATATATTATGTCAAATTCGTCGTGTTTCACTAAAATTATGAATGGAATGTGCCTCGCGCTGGCTGATATAATTTAATTTTAAATACTTATAGATTTCAAAATTAGATTCTGACAATTTTAATCACATGTGCCAAAACATAAACAATAATACGACCAAACAGAGAAACACGTCCAGCTATCCAATTACTATCTTTCCCGTCGAGTCATTCCCGTTTATTTTTGAAGTTATTTTTATCCGAATGAGAATTTTTCTATCTATATCTATAATTTTTTTTAAAACTGCTCGCAATAGACGCAAAATGCACTCGGTTTTAATTTTATTAATATACAACTTGTTATTTGAAACACCTAAGTTGTTTAAAATATAAATTATTTCAAATAGACGTGTTTCACAACCCGTTTTTAACGTGTTTAACATGTTTAACATCCCAGAAAAATACAGTAATAGGAAACCCTAATGCCTGTAATATATTGTCATAGTTTTAAGTTCGTACTGACAAGTTAACAACCGTAGCGATTTTCGTCATAATAAGTACGTCAAATTTAAAAATTTCTATCTTCTAAGTCGGCATACTCTATAATAATTCTGTCTACTCTGTCCGGGCGTTCTCTACTGTTTAATATTATACAATTGTATGCGTTGCGTCATCGTAGTCAAGACAGTTTTGACTTGGTGTGCGCCACATGATAGACACAACTGTTTTAGTTGTGTCGTAAGACTGACTTGTCTATGTCAAACGAGACTGTCTAACTACAGTTACAGATAGACTCAGTTCTGCAGCATATGCAGTCAGAAAGATTAGGGAAATTTCTGACGAAGACACTGCACGATTAGTATATTTTAGCTATTTTCGCAGTAGAATGGCATATGGTATCCTATTATGGGGAAACGCTGCCGATTTAAATACTATTTTTGTGCTGCAGAAGCGAGCTATACGTTCGATTTACAAAATATCTACATTTGAATATTTGAGAGAAAAGTTTAAAGAAATTGGTATTATGACAGTAGCTTCTCAATACATTTTGGATAATGTATTATATGTTGGAAAACATATATGTAAATTTAAAGCCAAAGGTGACATTCATTGTAGAAACACCAGAAATAAGCACAAGCTAGATTTGCCAGTGATCAGACTTAGTAAAGTCAGTAAATCTTTTAAAGGTCAATGTATACGCCTTTTCAATAAAATCCCAGAAAACGTTCAAAATCTTTGCATTAATAAATTTAAGAAAGTAGTCAAAGAGCGTTTGTGTGCCAAAGCCTATTATAAGGTTTTATAATTTATAAACGATGGCACATCTTGGGAGTAGGATGGCTGCTTGCAAGGCTACTTCTACATTATTATATGACTTACAATAATTATGTAATTTAATTATTAATTGACATTGTATTATATTTTTAAGTCAAAGTTAAAAAGATTAATTTTTTTCTCACTTTTTTGGTAGAAAGTGGGACCCTGTGCGAGTTTCTTACGCCGGTTCTTCTCGCCGGGTTAGTTCCCGAACCGGTGGTAGGCACCAGTAGTATCAACGTTCTGAAAGTATTTTTTTTAAAATCTATTCAGAAATAAAACAATTTTTATTTTATTTTGTTTTTATTTTACAGTGGTGTCTCCGATGTGCGGTCGCACTAAAACAGTTGTGTGTGACTGTGACTAGTCAGACTTGTCGCGGGGCGCATTAGACAACTTTGTCTAATAGACGTTTTGTCTCAAATGTGCGCATCTAGTGCATTTTATTATGCGATAGTTTATCTTAAGACAGTCGTGTCTTAGGTGTGCGGTAGCCCTTACATTGATGTTCCTTTATATTATTATGAAAGTTCGGACAACGAATCGAAACACAAAACGTAATTGTATAAAATGTCTTAATAAATAAAATGTCTCTCTATAAAGTGTTGTTCAAAATTCGTTTATTAGTAGTAGTATACACAATTATTATTGTTAGTAGTAGTTTATATAGGTCTACCAGAATCTGATGGCAATTTTTGACAGCAGATTTTCAAAAAATATCCTTGATAGTACAGTAAATGAAGGCAAAAATCAGGTGCAACCTCCAATTTCGTTGAACCTCCATCGATTTGGATGAAAATTTGGGATTAAGTACTTTAAGCCCTCTGCTTTAAAAGTGACATACGCTCGTATTGCGCTTTTTTATTTTAGGGCTGAAATCCACTCCTTTTGACGAAAATAGAAGAAAATGCAGATTTAACCATTCTGGCTTAAAATTTAAATTCTCTGGCATAAAATTACCGAATTAAACCCAATTAGTTATTGGCTTTAATTCGGTAAAATAAATGTTTTAATATTTTTTTCATGATATTTTATGATTATTTAATTAATTTTTCAACCTTTATGGCAACCATCCCTTTAATCGTGAAAAAACACTTTTTGTATTTCTGAACTTTAAAATCGCATTGTATAAACAGTTTGTTTAATATTTATGATATAATTTTTGGATAAGACTGAAATATATAAACCCCTAAAAGTACCCCTTTATTGCGGAATCACGGTAAAAATTGGGTTCAAAAACTTAATAGGTTCATGTTCTTGAACCCAATTTTTTCAGTTTATTTACTTAGTTTTAATTTCTTATTTAGTTCTTTTTGTGAAATTTTTTCACCCCTGTAAACTACTCAATGTCTGAAAAGAAGCTTTAAGTTTTTATGTTAAGTTTTTCATCAGCTTTAATGAGTTCGAATATTTTTTCATAGTTAAGATACATTTTATTAATATATTTCAAACATTGATATTATTTAGTCCAAAATTTTCAAACAATGATTTCAAACTACCCTCTGTGCAATGAATTGACGCAAAGGCTGAATCTGCTAGACTGAAATATTTAATAGACGCAAATCATTATAAAAAACCCCTCTCTTATTGAGTCGACATTTATCGTTTTGTTTATTTTCTGAATATTGAAAGACTTTAAAAGATTAACGTATATTTAGTAAGGACTATATGACGCCTGCAATCGCGCTGGAACCGTAATTTTTTTCAGGATGAAAAGTACCGTATCCTATGTCCATATCCTTTCCCAAGACTCAAAGTTCTTCACTAAATTTCAGAAAAATCGGTTGAACCGTTTGGGTGTTAAGAGGTAACAGATAGACAAAAATACTTTAGCATTTATAATATTAGTATAGATGTACCTATTGACAGGTTTTCTACAATATTTGCATCCCAAATCACTGCTTCAAAATTGTTTAAAAAAAATTTTTGTTTTATCACAATAGCTCTGTTAATTTTTAAGTTATCGGGTTCATTTATAGACCATTTTAAAGGTAATTTAAAGAGCTTTAAGATCTACTTATAAAATACTTTTTAAAGCCCTAGGTTTAAGAAAAATTAGGGTTAAAAGGTCCCGATTTCATGGTTCTTGCAGTAAAAGTTAGGCTTTAAACGTCTCTATCTTCGTTATTTTTCATCCTATAAAAATCAAAAGAAAATCACAAGATTTCTTAAAAAATGGACACCAATTTCGTTCTTTATTATTTTTTACGAATGTTCAATATTTTTGAAGTTATGTTCAAAACAAAATGATAATTACGAAAATTTGAATAATTTCGATTTTACTAGATCATTCTGTTTTTCAAAACTAAGCATTCTAAACCAAGGAAATTTTTTGAGGTCATTACTTATGCTAAAATAAAGAAAATCCTTTGGAGATAACCATAAATTATTGTAGAAATGGTCAACGTTTTATTTTTCGATTTTTCCAAAAAAATTTGAAAGTGCCATCTTATTTTTATCGTAACTTGTTCAATTTTGATGTTTTTCACTTTTTGCAATGCTTATTAGAAAGGTACTTTTAAGCACTTTAAAAAGTTTTAAGGAAGTACATGTCATAAAATGTATCGGTTTACCGTTATTTAAGTTTGAATGCTTAGACTTAGGTACTCGCCGAAAGAAAATATATATACAATCACCTATAGCACTTTGGATGAATATAGGAAGGTATTTTAGAGTAGATATTGGTTTGTTTTTTTATTGGCTTTAATTTTGGTAATTACACATTTTTCTTAAAAACCTATAGATTCTTAGTTAATTATGAAAAACCGCTTTAAGACAAGTATTTTTCTCACGCAAAAACATGATCTTTGATCTTTAATAGCTCCGAAAGTATTACTTTATTCAAAAAACTTTATATGACAAATTTTGCTTAGAATTGGTGTGTTTATTGATTCCTGGGATTATTTTTATTTAAAAAATTCATCCCCCGACAAGGGTTGGCATCCACCCCCAAGGCAAAAGCGCAAGTTGGCACTACGTCACTTTTGTTTCTTAGGGTATCCTCCACCTACTTACCAATTTTCATGAAAATCGATGGAGGTTCAACAAAATCGGAGGTGAAAACCTTCACTGCCTCCACTATGATCATTGGATAAATTTTTATATTTTCATGTTTCACACACAATATAAGCCGCTAAAGGAATAAAAAAGGATGAAAATGTTTTATTCCTATTACCCCGGTATTGCTAGAGTCAATTTATTTTCTCACTTTTTGCCATCAGATTCTGGTAAACCTATAATACAATGAATGAATTTATCTTTTTAACCTGATCGGTTAAGTCAGAAGAGGTAATCGACAGATACACTTCTAAATTAAAAATATCAGCAGAGGGATACTATTTCACAATATGCTGTTAAATATAATATTAAGATTTCATAACAAATTTCGATCTACGAGAATTAAAGTAATTTATTTTGTTAACCACTAAACTCTCTTGATTCGACCTTAACATTTTCTTTCATTTTGCCAGACAAATATTTATTAAAGACTCTCTTTTAAAAAAAGAGTTGTTTGGCAGAATGTTACAGAAGCAATGCCTTTAATAAAAGAAGAAGAAGAGGTAGTTATTGGCATGCTTATGATGATTTACTTCATTTAAAAAGTGAAATGTACCATCACAGGTTCCTCATATTAATCGATAGACAAGTCATTTAATTGTGGCGGCGGATGTATGGTGTGTAAGTGAATTACGCGCTGCATGCTCCAGCTTCCTTTGTGATCATGTCTATTGTTTCTTGTCGACAGTAGTAACGTAATATAGCCTACAACACGGATGTAAAAAAAGATGGAACATTACACTATAAAGAGGTGAAGCATGCGAGGTACGACAATTTCGTCACAATTTCGTTTATTGTACACGTGACCGACACTCACACACGCAACTAAGTACTACAACCTGCTGTCATTGTACATAGAGTGACGGCGCCAATGACACGCACACATCCTACACGGACGGCCATTACTATGCTTCACTCGGGATTAGACACACACGTCCGTATTTTTTTTAATTTCGTAGCCTACAAGTACCCAATACGTACGCTAGTTTGGTAAAAAGTCTATAATATGGCGACAGAATAATAAAACTTGAATCAGAAAATATAACTACAGTTCACATTTGATTTAAAAGAAAATTTTGTTGTGATCATTTAAGCTGATTGACTGATAGATAACTAAAATGCCTAAAATCCTTAAACCTAGGTATACGTGGGAGAGCCATGCTTCGGCACGAATGGGCCGGCTCGACCGGAGAAATACCACGTTCTCACAGAAAACCGGCGTGAAACAGCGCTTGCGCTGTGTTTCGCCGAGTGAGTGAGTTTACCGGAGGCCCAATCCCTACCCTATTCCCTTCCCTTCCCATCCCTACCCTCCCCTATTACCCTATTCCCTCTTAAAAGGCCGGTAACGCACCTGCAGCTCTTCTAATGCTGCGAGTGTCCATGGGCGACGGAAGTTGCTTTCCATCAGGTGACCCGTTTGCTCGTTTGCCCCCTTATTTCATTAACCCTAGAAGCCTAATCTACGTCTGCGAGGCGTACACGAAATCGAATATCGTTTGTAGTTTTCTAATGGTTTAAGCTAGCGCGTCGTGCTCTTGCGCCAACTCAGTGGAAGCCAGGAGCTAGCATACGATGTTCTTATCGTGAAAATAAATTCCGCCATTTTTGATTTATCGAAGGATTGCACGCCTCCGAGACGTATGTTTAGGCTTTATGTAAGTTTTAACTTGGTTTATGAGAGTTTACTTTAGCTTGTTTTTCGTACTTTTTATGTTTTTTCGGCATTATTTCAGACATACTTAAAATGTCACAGTCTTAAAAATTAAACGAAGACTATATTTTGCCAATCCTAAACGGGGAAATTAATCCTTCATTGGAAGATTCGGGTGCTGAAGTTGGGAATGACCAAATTATCGACGAATTTCAAAGGGAAGAAAATAATAGTTATCTGACTGAATATGTTTCGGCTTTACATCAATATTGCACCTTTTATTCCTATAAAAAAGGAAAAATATTCAATTTGGTCAGATATAAATGTTGAAAAATCTGTGTGTAGAAAGCGCGAAAGGTTTATATATGTGGAGACTGCTCTTAAAGTTTACCTAGTCTTTTTAAATCTAATCAGTTTATATGTTTGCTCTATGAATAACTAATTAGAATTAAAAAAAACGGAAATTTCTTCAGAAAAATTATTAGGTTTTGTTAATTTTTGAGGAAGCTGATTATTTGTTCCAATTTTTGCACATATTTTTATTGTTGTGATAAATAACTTTCACTATAGTAATTATTCATAAAATGTCGTTTTATTATTTTATTCCAAATTTAAATTATCAGTCCAAAAAAGAACAAAATAATGCTATTTTTACATAAAAATTGTGAATTATATGTGTACGCCTCTGAGACGTATGTTAAGGCTTTGTGTACTCCTGAGATAGATTAGGCTTCTAGGGTTAAAAAAAACATACTTAAAAAAACACGTGTTCTCCATAACTACCAAAAATGTTCACCCTTAATAGTGTCTAATAAGGGATTACAGTTTATAAGCCAGGAATGCTCTTTCAAACTGAACAAAAACAGTATTTTTCTATTTATCTTTAACGTATAAAATTGAACCTAAGACTACACGAAACAACGAAGTTTTAACAAGATAAGAATATGAATAGTATTATCTATTTTAAACCGGGCACACTCTCATCTTTCTCCGAAGACGTATTGTTTGTCAATGTTCGTCTTCTATTCCGAGAACTTTAAATCAAATAAAACTCTTCTCGGGATTTCCGCGAGTAATCTCTTGATACATGGGAATTATTTTTCTAAAGTAAAATATGAGATTTCCTTGGAAAACAGGTTGCACCAAGAGGGGTACTTAATATACATATTTGATTGTCAGGACGAGTGAAGCGAGCCCTGGTACATCACACAACTTGAACATTTTGTGGTTAGGTACGAAAAAACTATCACGCCTATAATTGATTTGTGCATTTGTAGTATTTTTTTAATATAGATGTGTTATCATCAGTCAGTCAAGGTGTGACGACGCGAGCCCTCACAAAGCTTGGCTTTTAGCTAGTATTTATGATTATTGCAATGAAGTTTAGAGTCGACTATCCGTACTAATGACTAGCTTATTCCCTTTGACAGAAGTTCTATTCATTAGTGCTTTTAATGCTTTTCATTAGCTAAATATTAACCAGTCAAAACGCTATTGAATTGATAATCCTCTACGTATTTCAATGTATGGGCTGTCAAAAATTTAGCATTATTTATTTAGCATCGAGTAAATTTTTGCAACTTGTTCAATACTACACAGCCCTAATTATTTTTTAAAAACAATAAGCAACTCTTCGTTAAGCATTTCAAAGTGAAAAGTTAACAAACATTTATCTTACCGTTGCGTCGACAAAAAATGCAATTTGTAAATAGGCGCAGAAAATTGAACAAAATATTCTAATACCTTTTAACAAAGAAAATTTTGATAGATGGTTCATACAGTGCTTAGGAGTAACACAAAGGGAAATACTAGCCTGCCTGACCTAAATGCTGTGAATTTTTTAAATAACATACTCAGATAGTTGGCAAATGAAAATGCCTGTGATCACAGCGTTTTTAATATTCGCAATTTTGTTTTCAAGCCATGGAAGCGGTTGCTTGATTTGTTGTAACTAGATAGTAATATGAACAATAGTTGAATGGCTAATTAAAACTAAATCAAACTAACTATTGTTTTCATCGTGTAAACATAATAATATATAATTTATTACTAATGTATATTATTTTATAATACTCATTTATATTGCTTGTTATTATTGAAAAGTGTGATAATATTTTAAAATACTTTCACTAATGAGATTTTAAAGGATGTTGAAATAGCTAAACTAGTTATATTTAAAATTATGTCCGTTCACAGGGAATAAGCCGTTCACTAACTATTCTATACATACACAAAACTTGTTCAAAATTTCCTCTGCAATAAGCTGCTACAGTATCAAGTCCAGGAATTCATATTTTGGATGTAAAATATCGAAGTTTTTGCGAAAACTAATTTACATGACAGCGCGACCACGCCGCTATATTTTAGGTAAAACGTTTTATATAACGTCATAATTTATTATTTTGTTTGTGATGTCGCGATATAGCGGCCAACTCGCGCGTTTGCGCCGCTACATATTATAAATCCGGCCTAAATTTTAGTTGAACTTAATATAATAAACATTTAGACTAAGCTTCCCGATTTTAGAACAGACTTTTACAGCAATCGAATAAAATATATCAAAAGGCGCTTCATACACATTTATCTACACCAAAATCTTGAGAGGCACTGACGGGAGATGCACAAGATGATAATATTAGGATTATATTTTATTTATAAATATGATATCAGTACTTACCGTAAAAAGTGTACCTATCTTACATCTTTTGAAAACAGGTGACCTGTTTCGTGAAAAGCGTATTATAAAATGAAATACGTTTTTATGCCTAGTAACATGTATTTGAATTATTTAATTCAGGTATTACTTACATTTTTATCTACTTTATGTAATTTTTTTCAAGTATTATACGCCGCATGCGAGCTCCAAAATATGAAGCCGCCAATAATACGTATTCTAGTTTATCTCTATATTCATAGGGCTACAATATTATGTTTACGACAAAAGTCAGGCGTGATCGACTATTAGATTAAGATTTCAATACCTTGGGCTAAGCAAGCAATTTCACAGAATATATAAAAAGCTAAAAGTTAACCCTTAATAAAATATCGGGAAATTATTTCCCAATTCCTCCTAAGCCACAAAATATTTTTTATTTTTTAATGGCAGCACCCAGGAATGTCATTTATGGAGATATAAAATCTTAAAAACATTTTTAATTTGAATAATGGAAACATTTTTTTAATAGCCGCCATATGTTACCAATTTTCAAAGTCAAAGTCAGAGATCACGATTTTTTTGCCAAAAAACCAGTTTTCGTTAGTTTTTTTTAAGTTGAAGTGAAAAAAAATCTGGTAAGTAGATAATACTGAATACAATCGTAAACTAGACTTATTTTCTGTGTGTTTGGCTTGAAAAGAACAGTAAAAACCGTAAGATTTACTACATTTTTTTAGGTTTTAGTAAGTGGCTAATTATTTCCCATTGTTCGTGTCTGCACTTAAAATTTTCTTTGTTCCCGTAATAAATATACAACTTTCTGACCGTATATCTGGTACAAATCAATTATTATGATATATAATAAATAACAATCATCTTGTATTTTGGGTTGTATGTTACATACTTTGAGTTACTTACTAAAAAAATATTTTTAAAAAAAGCAGGGGGGAACTACTAGTTCAAGTAAAATAAAAGTTTGTAACCGTACCGGACAGTGGGAAACAATTTCCTACTTCATAAAATTTTGCGAAAATTTTACGCATTTAACGAATAACGGGTAATTATTTCCCACCGGGAAAAACCCCCTTCCCCACCCCGTATCCAATTTTTAATTATTTTTTTTTGTAATCTACGGACCCATCTTACCTAAAAACCAGTCTTAGATTTCATTTATCTCAAAAAAAGTTTTCCGTTTGATTAAGGGTTAAAAGCTCATACGTGACTAAAATTTGTATTAAAATCGTTCATTTATAAAAAAGTTGCACTCACATTTTTTTTAAATACAGTGTAAACTCTTTATAACATTATCCTTTATAACTATAAGCTCCCTATAACGTTGAAGTGAGCCCAACTTGGTTGGTTTGCATTAAAATCCACATATTGAAACACTCTTTACAGCAATACGCCATTCTCTATTACGAAGAAATGTGTCCTTATTTTTAGACAGTAAATATTTATTATCGGTATTGTTGTTCATGTTATGTTATCAGGTAACAAAAAACTTTGAAGCTCCGAAACATCTGAGGTCGGTCTAGCTTTTGTTATCCTTAATTGCCTTGAACACGTGCAGCATGACGCATTGTTTACTCGGAAGTGATGGTCTTCGACCAAGCATACTGGGTACCTATCGTATTATCAGCTGTTTCTTTGTTCATTCCATATAACGAAAACTCTCTATAACGACAAAAATGCTCAGTCCCTTGAGTTTCGTTATAAAGAGTTTACACTGTAGTTGGACTATCCGTTTAGTTTTTAAAATGTTGCGGCAGCCCTGTATGAGGTGCAACGTACAGAAAAGTTTACTAAATAGTATCCAAATTAATTCCACAAATTAGAAAATGATTAATTAGGAATTTCCTGAAAAGCAATGAAAGACTTTTGAGTTTCCACGTTGAGGTAGAGAGCTTAATAAGCTTTCTTAAAGCCGTTTAAGCTTTAAGAAGAGTTGTGGACAACTTTAAGTTAACATTCATTTAAGAACTTAGCTTTAACCCTTAGGTCTTTTTAATTCACCTCACTCCTGAGAATAATAAAAGCAGCCATGGGTTATGTTTGATTACTAAATAATATTATGTTTTAAAAATATAATTTTATTTTATGGTAAGTTTATTGCCAAATCTTAAAACATTTACTCATCGTTAGCAAATATAAATTAGACTTTAATATTTAGTTTGATTAAAGTTGCATTAATTCTTCGATTCCGAACCATCTGCCACCGAACATCCGAATAGTTGCTATAATAATATCGCCCATGACTATTAACAATGTCGGATGTGAAAACAGCAACTTTACAGGAGAGCGATTCAAAGTCTAAATTGTGAATAACTTTTTACTTATTTCAAGTAGAATCATGAAATTTCAGGATTGTGCTCTATAAGCTATTTACGTTTAGTATATTATTAGGAGTATCCCGTATTTTATGAGTAAATATGAGAAAAGTCACTTCTGACCTTTTTAACGGAGTACGAGTAATGCTGATTTGTCGGAAGTGCCAGAACCGACGTTGTTGCTTGTACAATATTAATGAGTGCTTGTCGGAAGTGGCACTTACGCCATTGTTAAGTGATAACTTTTAATTTAAAAATATATCGTATGTAGAAATTACCAACAAAAATGACAACAACTTAAAGAAAATATATCTTTTTTATGAACTTCTGTCAAATAAAACATGAAAACAATGTATGTATGAAAATACAAAACATTTCTTATGACGTAAATAATTCGTAAAATCAAGTTTTCGTCCGAAATGTAAATTAATTTAAAAAATTGAAATGAAAAATTATTGCCATCACTATTTTGTTGAATTTTTGATATCATAACTTAATTTAACTTAATAAAATTAATATATTTTTTGTATCAATCATAAAAAGGAAAAGTTTGTTTCCTGTTCGGAGAAGTCTTTGTATCTTTGTTTGTATTGAATAGGTTCAATAACTACTGAACCAATTTTAAAAATTATTTTACCGTTGGTAAGATACATTATTTGCAAAGAACATAGGCAGTGTATTATTCAGAAATATATTAGGGATCATACCGAAAATCGCAAAAATATAACCCAAAGTGGTAAAAATTTGCAATAAATTACATTATTTCGCTTGCGCTGCGAAAAATACAGCTGATTCATAGAAATAATATTACAAATACTTATAGTGTTCATCATTATCTACAAAAAAGTCCAAAACAACATATATGTATCTTTTGTGGTTAACGAATAATAACCATTTCCTTAATTAAAATATTAACTTCAAATCATCTCCTAATAGCGTGGCTTTTTTGCATATTAACAATTGATCCATACTTAAATAAATATCAAAATATTAATTGTGATTCTGTAAAGAATAGAATTGTCTTTTAAATTATTACCATGGGGCAAATATTTTAAAAGTTAGGGCAGTTTGATTAAAGCTTAAAACAAAACAAGGCGCCGACGCGGTAACGGCGGTGGCTACCATGAATTTCTAATGGAAAATATTATATTTTCCAAGTCGAACAACTTGCTATGGATCTTATCGACATCTGCCAAATACGTTGCAGAGATGATATTGCCCAAATATGTAGGAAATACAGAAAATAATGACGAAGGACTGACTGTTTTGCAGGTTCATTAATTTGTCAGCGAAACGAAGTTTGCGGAATCAGGTAGTTCTTAAAAATCTCTACATTTTTAGGATACTTACGTACTACCACAGCCTTCGAGATTAATATTTATTAGATTAATTAATCAAATGCAGTCTTCTTCATCCGAGATTCTCTGTTTATTCTATGGTATTTTTTGAGAATAATTTCACTTTTACATAATCTGAGTAAATCTATATGTTTGTTAAGACATATTGCAAGCTCTGCATTTGCAATGTCTACAAGGTCAGCAAGGCTAATCAAACTAGCTACTCAACGAATTTGAGAAAATTATAATAATAGTATAGGAAAAATATGCTCATGGAAATCTTGTGACTGAACCTAGTGTGAAAAAAGGTCCTTTTAATACCTTTTTTATGATTTTTAACAGTAAAGCTTAATATGTTTTATTACTGTTATGTATTAGAAAAATGCCTAGAAAATCAGGTATTAGACACCAGACCGCCAAAACACGATTATTGAATTAAAAAATTATATTCATTCCTTGTGTATGAGTGCCAATAAAAACTTAATTTTCGTACAAAAATGACCTATTTTGAAGCCTTCTGAAAATTATTTAAAGTCGGTAAGCAACGACAGATATTGTGCAAACTACAAATGCCATTTAATCAATAAGAAAAATAAATGAAATGATTATGATGTATACTACCGACATTTTATCAATTTATAAATCCGCATAACAATGTCGGAAGTGGTACTACCGACAAGTCAACCATTTATAAAACCGATTAAGAATGTCGTATGTGGTACAACCGACATTTTACACATTTGAAAAACCAGTTAAGAACGTTGGATGTGACACATCCGAAAATTTTAAATGACCTACGATAAAAATATGTTAATGAAGGTAAATGTTTATCTTATAATCAAATCTGAAGCAATAAAACATAAGCTATACTGTTCAAAATCTTAAAAAAATATAATAAAGAATAGTAAATACCAATTTCCGTACTAGTATTACCTTCGATCATAATATTTCCATCAGCATTTTATTCCCCATTACTATATTTTTATTAATTTCGTTGAGTACCTAGTTTTATTAGCCAAGCTGATCTTATAGACATTAAAAATGGCGTCGAAAATTAAAAAATATAACAAAGGTTGCAAAATAAACAAGTGAGAGCGCGAGGTCCATTCCTTCCGTTACCATAGTCGGAAGTGGCACATCGAGCGCTCTCACTCGCCCCCGCGTCCCGTTAACAAAGTAGGTAATGACTATCCGACAATGTTAGCGGACTATCGTAGTATTATACGACATTTTTAATGTAGCTATTCCAGAAACTATGCATAATATAGATTTTTTCTTTTCAGCTACTAATAGCCTTGGTTATAAGAACATGTTTTATGAAATAAAAAAAAAAATTGTCGATTTTGCACATCCGACATTGTTAATAGTCATGGGCGATATCATAAAAACTTTTTGTTGATGTTTATAGATTTTGGAGATGTTTATAGTGTTACAAAATTGTATACCAATTGTCTTTAGTTTGAAACTTAGACCTCGCAAAAATATTTAAGTTCACTATTATAGCAGATATGAAAAATGGCTGACACTGTTTTAGTATATTTGGTTCGTTGTGCACTTATTATAATTAGTTTTCCATATTCTATGGAGGACGCATGCGCGTTACATTCATCCCTTGTGTTCAGTAAACAAACGACTGCCGAGTAGCGAGCACCGCTGACAGACTCGCAATATTCGCGCGAAAATTACATTTTTGAAAAACGAAAACTCGATTTTGAAAAAAGAAAATTCCATTTTTGAAAAAAAAAACGTGTATTTCGTAAGTTTTAAAATTAGAGACATTCAAAAAGGATTTGTTATATCTGCAATACTAAGATTATAGTTTATTATTAATTTATTACTTTTGGTTATTTTTTTTACTTTGATATGTTTGAAATTTCAATTCAGAGTTTTAATCAGCTTATAATTATTAATCTGAACTTTTTGTAGGATAGATTACATTATCTTTTTAATTTACACTTCCTATCAAAGATAAAGTTCTATCATACTTACATTATTTTGCAATAGGTAAAAAGTTAATCCATATAATCTACTTTCATAATATCAACACACACAAGCAAGTAGATACTCTGTTTTTTATCATCTTTTTGCAAACAATAGTAAGAAGATTTAGTTATAACACTTTACGATTTTGATCGAACATCCAATATAATTTAATAATTAAAAAATTTCTGATACGAGTCCACGGATTCAAATTAATAATTGGATTGCAATTCGGTATCAAATATCTGATTGAACGAACATGAAATCCGATGTACTGACGAAACACCTGGTTGGTTGGTTTTGAATAAAGTATCAGGCTACGTACTACAGTTTAGATTTGATTGATTGATAGGTGCTGTATCCAGCCCCATGTATGAGTATATTTTAAATACCTGCTATAAAAATTTCGTGTCGCTGTATAATGTATATGTTGCCAAATTCCAATACGCTTGGACCAATTTTGATGAAATTTTGTACCTATCTTCTAGGTCTCTTGAGATAATATGACATTATTATCCATAACTTTGCAATAATAAAAGGTATATTATGTAATAATTGCATTTTGTTGTACCATGGGTGTACGAAATTCATGTTAAGTACAAGTTGCAATACATTTATACTTACTACTTGTAAAAGTGGATGGCGTCATGAAAGTGCATTTGAGGAAATTGGATGGTTTCATCAAAAGTTCATCAATTAAGGTCCAACACAGTCAGTTAGCTTTGAAGCTGAAATACTGTTACTTCAATTTATGAGTTTCTGGGACCGCCCACAACTTCAACTACAAAAGTTTGTCATTATATTTAATTTAATTTATTTATTTAAAAAAAATATTAGTTATAACGATGGCTGCACACAAACGTTTTCCGGATTCGTTTTCCGAATTCGTTTTCTGTGAGAGTTGAGACTAGCGCACACGTAATTTTTTTTTTTGCCTTGAAACTTACACGCGGAATTCGTTCCGTACGGAGAAAAACGAACGTCTTGTACACCAGTTAATTTTTTTTCTACTGATTCTATGCATTCGCATTTCCGTATACGGAAAGCGAACTCTGAAATCGAATACCCGAAAAATAATGAAAACCGAATTTATATTATATAAATAGACTGTCTATCAAGCTATTAAAATAACAAGCATGGATTTTTTTATGAAAGCCTTTAAGCCGAAAGTTTCATAGAAGTTCAAAACAATTCTGTTTTTCATATGGTATTCGTATTAGTTTACTATATTTTGTTTTCTACGAAATAACTTCTCAGTAAGCTTTCCGAATACAAAATATGAAAAACATTTGCAATAATCTTAAAAATATCATATTAAGTAATTATTAAATTTATTATGTTGCAAGGAATAAAATATGTCCTATTCGACTTGTAGGAGTAGTGATCAATAACTCTTGTACATGGTATCCACGCAGGAAAACCATTTTGTTATATTTTCCTGGCTATTTATTCCTGGTTCTGTAGTTTCTTGACAAGATTGAGTTTATCTTTTCAACTTTAATAATAAATAGGTGAGTGGTTGACCAAAAAGGGACCTGAAGGATTGGAAACGGTTTTTTTTTTTAAATTTTAATTCGTGGTCTTTTAAAAGCTTTGTTTTGGTCTAACCAGAATATTTTAGGTGCCGTAGTTTTTTTTAATGAATTTTTTTGTGAACCGCGCACGAGTCGTAACTTGTTTCTGCACGAAACTTCAAACGCGATTTATTCAAAATCAGATTATTTGCCTTCTTTTATTTTTTATTTTTTTAATCCGTGGTCTTTTAGATTTCTTTTGGTCTAACCAGAATATTTTAGGTGCCGTAGTTTTTTTATGATTTTTTTTGTGAGCCGCGCACGACTCACGAGTCCAAACACGAAACTACAAACGCGTTTTACTCGAAATCAAATTATTTACCTACAGGTCCCTTTTGCGTCAACCACTCACATAGTGCACATTGCCTAGGTACTTAATGCGTTAAGCGTGTCTATCAAAAGTGAATTGATAAACTTGTCTGTCAAAAATATAAATAGAAACCGTGTGTAATCGTCTGAGAAATGTTACAAAATGATTTTCTTGCATATAATATACCATGCAAAGAATTTATTAATTACCACCTTTTCAAGGCAATAGGACAGGATCCAATAAATTTTATTTCTTTGATCCTGTCCTATTCGATTTTATTTATAAATGAGAATTTACCTGAGTCCAACCATAGACAATATAATATACCAAAGTAATATAAAAATAGTCCCTCTATATTTTTCTGAAACTCATATTATAAGGGCCATAATAATATAGGCCATTAAAGTCATTAAAGTTGTATTATTCGTGGTTAAGCAGATAATAATAAAAAACCATAATAATAGTATGATTTGCAACTGCAAATCATACATAGATCCATAGGGCACGCAAAAATTCAACAGAAAACATAAGAAAATGTTATATTATTTTAATATAGATAATTTATAACGTCGACAAATTTTCCGATACCTTCCACTCATCTGCAGATGTTTTTCTGTTCCAGTCATACTTTCAGCTCTATTTCCTTTCGATAGCTTCATATTAAATTTTTTATCTAATGCGACGTGCATTAGGCCTTTAGTCAAGTTGCAAACGATATTTTTTAAATAAAATCTAGTAGTCAAAAATGTATGTGATTTGAAATAGGTATCTCATATTATGATGAGACCTGCAAAATAATATCATATATTTTTTTATTTAATGTAACATAACATTTTAAAATATTGATTTCTGTAAAATTTCTCACAGAAACTTTTCAAGGACTTAGGGACGGACGGTTTACATTGCAATGTGACGTGACGATGCTAAACAATGCATTGTGAACCACCCATTCAAAACTGAAACTTATAATTTACTCTACAAGACTGAGACGTCGTGAGTAATGAACGTATGACGTTTTGGTTGGAACCTACGAACAAATTGTAGCACTACTATGGCTCCAGATGAAATTATTCTTAGTGCAGTCTAGATAACATTGTAATATTGTATTTTCTATAAAACGCTATTTGTAACAGTTTTTTGTATTAGTAACACTGGATAAAACCAGGTTAGATGATACCCAGATCCGAGATGTATCCGCGGGTCAAGTTGGCTCGCGAATGGCGCACTTTAAATGAATTAAGCCTTCCATTCAAGTTTTAATAAAAGAACTTTTATCATTTAACGCTCTCACTAAATGCATTCAAATTTTAACTGAAAGACTTTTTTATAATTGTGGATTGATCTCATCAATAGATTTGAATCAGCGTTTTAATCATTTCGAATGATCGAACCTTTAAAATTCTAAATTTACGGGTGAATCAAAAGAATAAAATAGGTTTTTATACCTAGCAGTTTTTCAGCAGTATCAGCAATTTTTGTTTATATTTCCAGCACCTGTGTATTTACTATATACTATAAAATACATAATATTATGTAGTATATATAAGTAAATCCATTTAATTGAATCAGTAAACATTCTGACCTCCTTCAGACGACTTGCGACTTTTTTAGCGTTAAAAAATAATAATAAAACTTTTTGTTACATGTTTTGCGTCGACGTTATAAGTAGTAAACTATAATATCATTTAAGGAATTCATCACATTAGTTCTCTAGCAACGAAAACTCCGTAATACAGCATCCTAGGCGGAGTTTTTAATTTATTAAGCGCGTTGAATTGATGAGTTACCAACTTCCTTCTCTAGAGTATAACGGTGCTGTAATGTTTTACATTATTCAATGTTTCAACATAATCTGACATAATTTCGCAAGTTTTCAACTAAATATGGCATTCGCAGCATTTAATATGTAAATAAACTATATCAAGTGCGGTATGTGCTTGTAAGTTTTGCTCTTAGCTCTCTATTTCAACTAAACTAATTTCTAAATGTGAGAGTAGGTTTGTCACTTAGGTAAGTGTACAGAATTTCACTTAATTCTGAAGCAATTCATTATGCAAAACTTATAAATTTTAGAAAGAACTAGCTGTCCCGGAAAACGTTGCTTTGCCATAATATAAAGTATTTCACCCATATAATAATTTTATTGAAGTGACAAAATAAGTATGTTGCCATGGCAACGTCGATCGCTATCCCGTCGCACAAACAATGGTCGCCGTCGGTTTCAAGTTGTAATAATTTATTATTATTTATTCAACAAATGCACTTATCAATATATAAAGTACCGAGTAGCCGATTCTCAGACCTACTGAATATGCATATAAAATTTGGTAAAAATCAGTAAAGCCGTTTCGGAGGAGTTCGCGGACTAACATTGTGACACGAGAATTTTATATATAAGAAGATATAGGAGTTATATAAGACATATTTTAATAGACATCCCGTAAAACAATTCCGAAAGATTTTCTAACCAAATTGGTAACCAATCATGTCTCATTTTATTCTTTCAAGCAAGATTTACAGTTTCTCTCAATAAATGAATTGATCAGAGGAGTGATAAAAAACCGAAAAAAAAACATTTTAAAACCGGATCGTATGTAATTGCATACACATACAATTGCGTGTCCAACGTACATGTCAAAACCGTTGTTGCCGGGTCGGCTAGGTACAAAATAAACCCTTAAGGCTTAAGTGGACAGTGCAGTGGGAGCCGTCCGATCTAGTTCACAGGTAGGTCGCCTTATTAATTCACGCATCGCTACCGCCCGCTTCGATGATTATATAGCTCCAACTTCTTTACGAATATTCAGAATAGCCCGCAATCGATATAATATTTTATCAATCGTATTGAACGTCGTGATTAAATTTTCATTTTGTTATTAGCTGACCCGCCAAATGTTGTTTTGCCATATAAATTATTTCTAGTATGAATATAAAAAGTAGATAAAAAACCTATTCTGAGGCCTAACCAATGTACTCACTATCAGAAAAGTTGTTTCTTAGACGTTACGTCAAACCCAGACCCAGATCACATAATTATTAGATCTATACATTGGTATTATAAAACAAAGTCGCTTTTTTCCCTCATGTCCCTTTGTTCCCTTTAATCTTTATTTGATTTGAAAAAATCTTTCAGTGGTAGATATCCCATTTATTGAGGAAGGCTAGGCTATATTTTATCACGCTAAGACTAATAGGAGAATGTGAAAAAAACGGGGGAAATTATTTAAAAGGGCTTATCTCGCGAACTACTGGAGCAATTTTTATGTTATTTAGCACAGATAAAAAGTAGACCACGTGAAGGATCATAGGCTATCGATTTTAAATATTTTATACCCGTGCGACGCCGGGGCGGATCGCTAGTTAACATTAAATTGACATGTTCCGACCAAATGACGTCGCGTTGGTCAGTCAACTGCCTAGGAATATATTTCCTCGACGGTATTGGTAGTTACTAGTAAGTATACAAAATTTCATTAAAATCGGTTGAGCCGTTTTGAGGAGTTCGCGCACAAACACTGTGATACGAGAATTTTACATATTAGAATATTATCAAGCGAATGCCTCTTAAATCGCTTCGATAACAATTTCAATGATTATTGTGTGGCCTTAACTTCTTTACGGATATTCAAAATAAACCCCAATCATCATTCATTGTATACAATTGTATACAATGGTCGTCAATATACATCTCCAGATCATGTCTTCTTATTGTCAATTTTTATATATTAATAAGTTTTTCCGGTCTGAATGCTTCTTGACCACAATGTTTGATAATATTATGATACTTGAACCTTTTTATTTCTAGATTAGATATTATTATAAATAAAAATTCCTTCTTTTAAATTATTCTACAATGTACATTATTATACATACTTACTTATTCTAAGTAATAATTAGTAATTACAGTCAGCATTGGCGGGTCAACTTTATTAATTACTAGCTGTTGCCCGCGACTTCGTCCGCGTCCACGTCAACATGTTTTTCTTTGTAAGAAATGTCTTTTTTAAAATGAAAACTTAAAAAGTATCCTATGTTACTTCTGATACCTCCAAGAGTATGTGCAGAAAGTGTCATGGTGATTCATCAAGTAGTTTTTGCTTAAAAGTGTAACAAACATCCACGCTTTCACATTTATAATATTAAGTAACGATAAGGATTTTTAAGAGTAAAACCCAACGTATACGTAATATAGTGACATCTAAAAATAGTGGTTTTAACCTTTCAGCTTTTCAAAATTGCTATTTATAGCAATTTTGAAAAGAGCCGATTCAATCTTCTTCCAGTTAGCGTTTTATTTCTCGTTTAGGCCTTTTATTAAAAATATACGGAGTAGGACGATATTCGAAAAACGGAGACAGCAAACGGCCGATTTTTCGGACGCCAAGTTGACTCAGTAATTGAGCGAATGCATACAATCAGGAGATTGTAGGTAGAATTTCGCGTTGCAATCCCTACAATTACATGCATGATGAACCCCGAGCGTTACATGTAATGCTCGTAGTGCCGTCCACACGTAGAATTCGTGTTACATTACACTGTCAATTACATTATGGCGCCTCTTCACAATCGGCGATCATAGGCGATTACGCGCGAGCACGATTGTGTAGAGGGCTACTCGCCTGTAGTCGGCGATGATCGTGCATAGTCGCCGTCGTGATCGCCGCGATCGGTGACTTGTCGGTTTTTTGGACACGCATCAAAGGGAATCGCGTGTAGTCGGCAGCGCGTGTCCACACGATCGCCGATCATTCATTCACCGGAGGATAGCGGAGCAGTGCGTACGTCCGTCGCGTCGGCTTTTGTTTATAAAATAAAATACCTAGATACCTATAACTGGACAATAGGATCACCTATTAAATTGTTTAGGTAGGGGGGACTGGGTATGTTATATGTATACTATGAAATACTGTACAGTAGAAGTGTTTCTTATGAAAGCTTTGGCCGTAAATCTAAATCAGAATTAATTTCCTAGGTAAAAAACAGTTTGGTGGTAATTAGTTGTTTCAATCGTGCCCAGTCTACCCTATAGGTATTTACAATTTATTATAATATAATAATAATTGCTTTGTTCTATTGCGATTTGCGATGAATGCTCAAACACCACCATTTTCTCTTCTTCCATTTTCTTTTCACAACTTTTCGTTGAACTATATTGCTAAAATGATTGCAAATTGAAATTAAACTAATTGTAGCTGCAGCTATGACCTCCACGTCCATCTTGATGGCTTGCCGCTCAATGAATGAACGCGGACGATCGTGTGGATGCTTGCACGATGATCGTAGCGATTACCTTGCCGATCACAGGCGATCAACGAGTGCCGATCATCGCCGATTGTGAAGAGGAGCCATTACACGTAACACTCGTCTGGACACGGCTTTTAGCCCGATTTATTTGCGTTCGCGCGATAGAGCGGTTTAGCCGCTACACAACGAAATCACATGCAATTGTAAGTAAATAGCGGCACCATCGCGATAATTTTTTGGCTCGTGTTTAATAAAAAGTGAAGTCTTATTTCTATTATGTAAATGAAACCTACCATAACATACAATGTAGATAAACTTGATAATGATAACGTAAACGCAAACAATCACATTCATAATAAATCTTGTAGCCGACTACTACACGTTATTTCTTTTAAAGGTTACAGCAATTTAGTTTAAAATACAGCGGTAAAGTAGGCGGAAAACCAGACAACTGAATTATTTAGATAGGACATATTGAGTGTCTATGAATAGCGGCAAAAAAATTGTGGTATATTTTTTTTTAAATCAATGCCATTTGTTGTGATCATACATATTCCTGCCTAGATGATCCGCTGTATTTCGTATCGCTTCCCTTCTAATACATAATATTATTAACCTTCCCTGGACTTCCATGAATATTTTCAGACTAAAATTACCCAAATCGGCTTCATAATTTTCACTTTAAAAATTTGAAAACAAAAATAGGCTTCGGTTCGTCATAATTTTGCAATATAATATTAAGTGATCGTGTCAAATCTTAACTACGTCTTTGTATTTCAATCTTTAACACTTCAATAATTGACGATTTAAAAAGAGCCCGTGGACATGGACCTCTAGATAAGTTTAAAACAAAAACTTGTACCGATGACAAGGCAGTTGATTCAAAGTTAATTTGTCGATAGCTCGAAGCGTAACGCAACTCACGACAAAGCCAGCTCAGGCTAAGTTTTATATTGAACTAGTTCAATCTAACTTCCTATTTGATTTGTTGCGTACCTTGCAATGCAAAATGCCTTTAATCTCCTGTGAACTGTTCACTCCGAAATAGGATGTAACGAGACACAATGGTGAACTGTAGTTCAATGTGTACCAGCAATACAAAATGATTAAGCAGGTTCCGAAATTAAACCCAGTATAGTGGTTAGTTATCAAAAGTCATCTTTCCGACGTCATATTGTACCAGTTTGGACGTACGGTCGTTTGGAAGAGTTTGGACGTATTATAATTAAATCCCTATAAATCACAATTAGCTGTAAAACTCTGGAACGAACTGTCACCAGCAGTATTTCCGGACCAATACGACCTGCAAACCTTCAAGAAGAGAGCATATAGCTCTTCTAATGTTGCTAGTATCCATGGGCGACGGTATTTTCCATCAGGTGATATGTTGCTCGTTTGCCCTTTTATTTTATAAAAAAAGTTCCGCGGCGTCACTCTATAAAAAATTAATTTCATATTGCTAGCTTTAATGAATGACCAGCTGGCCCTTTTACCTTAATAGCTCTTAAATGACAATATGCATAATATGCAATAAAAGCATGATTATCTTGAAAAGCATTTTATGATAGGTCATACACAGTCATAATACAGGAAATGTTATTCAATTCCTTGAAAGGTGAAAGTTGTTAGGGCCAATTTTCCTTCACACCATACATTAAATATTTGATACTAATATTATATGTGTAATGATTTTATTTCCCTTTGTAGAACTTTGTCAAAATGTTTATGTGAAACTGTGTTTTAATAACAATTAACTTCGAAATGAACGATACAATTGAAAAAATAACGTTTAAAAATAGTCGTGACAAGATATTTCATATCAAATTTTTTCAATTTATTAAAACCATGATTTTAATATACTTTGACGACCTCTGTGGCTCAGTGGTTAAGCGTGTGGCATAGCTCGTAGTAAATCGCTCAAGCCGAGGGTCGCGAGTTCGAATCCCGCCGACAGAACAAAAAAATCCGATATTCCTGTGTCATGGATGTGTATTATAAATTATGTGTATTGTGTATAGTATAAAAGTATTAGATATTATATTTCCGTTGAACAGTAACACAAGTCCTTCAGATACTTACCACGGGGCCAGACTGACGTGGTCTGAAGCGTTCATAGACATCATTATTTATTATTATTATACAGGGTGTAACAAAAACAAGTGATAATACTTTAGGGTATGTACGTGTTCCCTGTAGAGAGTTCACAGTGAAAGTAGCAGCGCTGAAAGACCAAATTTTTTTTTCACTTTTGTATGGGGAAACTCGTGACGCTCGGGCCCTTGCCCATACAAAAGTGAAAAAAAAATTTGGTCTTTCAGCTCTGCTACTTTCACAGTGAACTCTCTACAGGGAACACGTACACACCCTAAAGTATTATCACTTGTTTTTGTTACACCCTGTATATGCAACCGCAAAAGAAGAACCACAGAATAATGATATACTTACTAGAAAACTTAACAACTTAATATGCGGAGATAGTCAATTTTATAATACGACTTTTCAAAATTGTTTTATAAGTTTTGTGCGTACACGTGAAACTACTAGATATGTGGTACTGTCCAACCGAAGGTCTATTTTCGGCCGAAGCCGAAGCCGATTATTTGGTTATTACTACAACCTTCCACAGAAACCAAACGCCGAATATTCGAAATGATTCATATAAGATCCTATATCAGATTATTATATACGAATTAAATGTAAAGCA
The DNA here is from genome assembly GCA_905333045.1 of Lysandra bellargus. Lineage (NCBI taxonomy): Eukaryota > Metazoa > Arthropoda > Insecta > Lepidoptera > Lycaenidae > Lysandra > Lysandra bellargus. The sequence goes on along the minus strand of HG995319.1, from coordinate 5,437,012 downwards.
ACATGTAAACAATTCACGTCGTGGTGTTTCCATTCAAACTAAAAACGGCTGGATCGATTTTGATGATATTTTATTAACTTATCAGGTAGGTCTGAGCATCAGTTAACATCTATTTTAAGCATCCAAATAATAGTACAGTAAATGAAGGCAAAAATCAGGTGCAACCTCCGATTTCGTTGACCCTCCATCGATTTGGATGAAAATTTGGTTAATCCCTCTACTTTAAAAGTGACATACGCTCGTATTGCGCTTTTTTATTTTAGGGGTGAAATCCACCCCTTTTGTTGAAAATAGAAAAAATGCAGATTTAACCATTCTGGCTTAACTAATTGGGTTTAATTCAATAAAATAAATGTTTTAATGTTTTTTTATTTATTATATTTTGATTTTTTATTTAATTTTTCAACCCTATGACAACCATCTCTTTAATCGTGAAAAAACACTTTTTGTATTTCTAAACTTTAAAATCGCATATTTAGATTGTATAAACAGTTTGTTTAATATTTATGATATAATTTTTGGATAAGACTTAAATATAAACCCCTAAAAGTACCCCTTTATTTCGGAATCACGGTAAAAATTTGGTTCAAAAACTTAATAGGTTTATGTTTTAAACCCATTTTTTTTTCAGTTTATTTACTTAAGTATTAATTTCTTATTTAATTTTTTTTGCGAAATTTTTACACCCCTGTAAACTACCCAATGTCTGAAAATAAGCTTTAAGTTTTTATGATAAGTTTTTTATCAGCTTTAATGAGTTCGAATATTTTTTCATAGTTAAGATTAATTTTATTAATATATTTCAAACATTGATATTATTTAGTCCAAAATATTCAAACAACGATTTTAAACTACCCTCTATGCAAAAAATTGACGCAAAGGCTGAATCTGCTAGACTGAAATATTTAATAGACGCACATCATTATAAAAAGCCCCTCTTATAGAGTCGACATTTACCGTTTTGTTTACTTTATGAATATTGAAAAACATGAAAAGATTAACGTATATTTAGTAAGGACTATATGACGCCTATGATCGCGATGGAACCGTACATTTTTTCGGTATAAAAAGTATCCTATGTCCTTGTCCATTCCTAAGACTCAAAGTATTTTCATACTAAATTTCAGAAAAATCGGTTGAACCGTTTGGGTGTTAAGAGGTAACAGATAGACAAAAACACTTTAGCATTTATAATATTAGTATAGATGAACCTATTGACAGGTTTTCCTACAATATTTGCATCCCAAATCACTACTTCAAAATTGTTTTCAAAAAAAAATATATTTTGTTTTATCACGATAGCTCTGTTAATTTTTAAGTTATCGGGTTCATTTATGAACCATTTTAAAGGTAATTTAAAGAGTTTTAAGATCAACTGAAACAATACTTTTTAAAGCCCTTAGTTTAAAAAAAAATAGGGTTAAAAGGTCCCGATTTCATGCTTCTTGCAGTAAAAGTTAGGCTTTAAACGTCTCTATCTCCGTTATTTTTCATCCTATTAAAATTAAAAGAAAATCAAAATATTTCTTAAAAAGTGGACACCAATTTTGTTTTGAATAATTTTTACGAAGGTTCAATATTTTTGAAGTTATGTTGAAAACAAAATGATATTTTCGAAAATTTGAATAATTTCGATTTTACTAAGTCATTCTGTTTTTCAAAACTAAGCATTCTAAACCAAGAAAATTTTTTGAGGTCATTACTTATGCTAAAATAAAGAAAAATTATTGGGAGTAACCATTAATTTGAATAATTGTAGAAATGGTCGTCAACGTTTAATTTTTCGATTTTTCCAAAAAAATTTGAAAGTGTCATCTTATTTTTATCATAACTTGTTCAATTTTGATGCTTTTAACTTTGTACAGTGCTTATTAGAAAGGTATTTTTAAGGACTTCAAAAAGTCTTATGGAAGTACATGTCATAAAATTCATCGGTTTACCGTTATTTAAGTTTCAATGCTTGAACTTAAGTACTCGCCGAAAGAAAATATATATACAGTCACCTATAGCTCACTTTGAATGAATATAGGAAGGCATTTTAGAGTAGATATTGGTTTGTTTTTTTATTGGCTTTAATTTTGGTAATTACACATTTTTCGTAAAAACCTATAGTTTCTTAGTTAATTATGAAAAACCACTTTAAGACAAGTATTTTTCTCACGCAAAAACACGATTTTTTATCTTTAATAACTCCGAAAGTATTAGTTTATTCAACAAACTTTATATAACAAATTTTGCTTAGAATTTGTGTGTCTATTGCTTCCTGGGGTTATTTTTATTTAAAAAAATTCACCCCCCGAGAAGGGTTGGCATCCACCCCCAGGGCAAAAGCGCAAGTTGCCACTATGTCACTTTTGTTTCTTAGGGTATCCTCCACCTACTTACCAATTTTCATGAAAATCGATGGAGGTTCAACGAAATCGGAGGTGAAAACCTTCACTGCCTCCACTATAAAGAATAAGACAAAACAACGTTTGCCAGGTCAGCTGGTCAAAAACTAAATTTTTAATAATAGCAGTTTCAGACTTCGGCGTCGGCTTAATGTTATACAGAGCGTAACAAAACAATGTGATAGTACTTTAGGGCGTGTATGTATCCCTTAAATATGACGAGTTCACTGTGAAAGTAGCAGCTCTAAAAGAGCATTTTTTGTGACTTGTATGGGCAAGCTTTCGTTTTTATTTTCAATAAAAGTAAAAAAATTCTCTTTCAAAGCTGCCTTAGGTATTATCACTTAATTTTGTTACACATGTATATTAGGCCGAATCTAATATCATCGATATTCGGTTGACGCCGAAGGTAGTATTAGCCGAAGCCGAATATTCGGCCGGACACTAGTAGACCGTATTTGGTAATAAAAGCATTTCAACGTATCTGTATGATGGACGATGAAATCGAAATACAAATAGCCTATAAGGTCAGATATTATTGTGAGCGAATTCATAACTTTGCATTTTAATATTATGCATTGGGGTCATTGCTAATACTATTATTGTCTCAGAGTCTAGACGAGTTTAACCATCTTAAAAAGGAGGAATATGTTTTCTGGTTTCTAAGGTTTTTGATAAGATTTTGTTTATTTCACAGTGTTGTTATTGGTTAATATTTTAAGGTTAGCCAATCAAAATTGCTAGTAAATATACAATAAATAAAATCGGCCAAGTGCGAGTTGAACTCGAAGGATTCCGTACCAGTGTAAGGGTCCCCTTTGATTATTTAGTTTATTTAAAGTTTATTAACTGAGTATTTTGTGAACATTTCAAGTGCCTACATGTTGCCATTATTGATATCGAGCAAAAAGTAGCAAAAATCACGTTTGTTGTATGGGAGCCCCCCTATTGACAAACTGTAAAAATTTCAGAAGTGTAGCTTATTGAGATACAGCCTGGAGACAGACAGATGGACAGATATCAAAGTCTTAGTAATAGGGTCCCGTTTTTACCCTTTGGGAACCACCGAACCATAAAAACTTTAACCCGGCTACTAAAATTATTGCCATTACGAATCTATATCGATATATTACTTAATGTTGACTGGCTGGGGGCATAGGCTATAATTTTCCTTCCTTGCCTCATCGTCTTAAATACGTCCGTACTCGTACGGAGTACGGTCAGTACGGTCCAGAAATTTATAGGTACCTGCTACGATGTCCTATCAGAGAAGTTGATTCCTAAGCAGATGGCGGACCTATGTAATTTGGTCGCGTTACGTCAAACCCAGCCGACAGATCACGTTACATATATTGAAATGACATAATCCGACCAAATGACGTAGGTCCATCTGCCTATGAATCAATTTCTTCGATGGTACATACATGGACTGTCAAAACCACCCTTCCTTTTGGCATCTTCGTAGTCGGGTAAAAAAGTAATAAGGCATGAGGTAAATATTTTTGTTTTGCAATGTGAAAATACTCGCCCCAAACGTATTTACCAGTAGACTTTGAGGGCGTGGCCGACCTTGGGTGTAATTTTGCAAGTACACGCAAACTCCTAGCTCATACTGATCAGAACTGAGGTCGTCTAGATTATAATAGATCTATATCGAGCTAGTTCTTGCATAATCAATATTCGCCGTTTTTACCTTCATAATAGGGAAAAGGCGATATTTTTATTTTTGTGTTTATTATAAAGAACTCCATGTAGAATAGACCATTGTAAGTATATTAAAAATTAAAACACTGGAATTTAAAGCAAAAAATGCGGTTTAAAATTGTCAATTTAAATTGGCGCCAAAACGGATCTATAGCATAATCTGTACTCTGTATGACGTCACTACAGCTGTCCTGCCCCGCGTTCACGATCAAAAAGCTCAGAATAGGAGGCATTTTGAGCGTTTTAATCGTTTTTAACGCTAAATGGAACGCAGGGATAGCAGGTGTGACGTCACTGAACGCTGATTGGTGTTTTGTAATCCGTCCCGTTTCAAGTTACTTTTAATTCGTAATTTTAAAAGTACAATACACAGTTCCGTGTTTACACTAGGGACACACGGGGCCCGGGCCCAGGGCCCCCGATCTCAGGGGGGCCCCCAAAGACCTTCAATTTCCCTAGCTCATTTATTATTCTCAAAACAAAATTTTTGTCGGATGCATTACAAATTACAATTTTTCGCAAATTACTAAACTTATAAGGCTGGAAGGTATTTTCGTGTATATGTTACTGTAAAAGCACGAACTTCGGTAAATCTTAAGATTTGAGTGTAAATCTTAGGATTTACCGACACGAGTTGGTAAATGTAAGTATTTCTAAAAATACGACAATCTTTTCGAACATTTACTATTACAATTCGGTATATGCTAAGTTTTTCTACTGTCAACGGTAAATGTTGGTTTTAGGAATAAAAAAATTGGTAATTCTTAATTATTTACCTCAGTGAACTATTAGACAAAACAGGTAGGTACATAATATACTTAGTTATTATAATATACGATAGTAGTAAGTAATACTAACCTATTTAAATTATTTTCACACAACACATTATAACATACAACATCTCTGAATATCTCAATCTCTATCATATCTATCTAACTGAATCAGTATTTCTCTATTTGACATTTAACAAAGAAATAGGAACATAATGCTTATCAGCTAAGCTACTATCATTATTCTTCTTATATTTGATTTTTTTTAATGTAAAAAAGGCAATCAAATAATGATGTAAGTACTTAATTAAAAATTAATCCTTCAAGCCCCATAAGAGCACTGGTGATCGCTATTCGATCGGCGAAACACAGCGCAACTGTTTCACGGCAGTTTTCTGTGAGCCCGTGGTATTTCTCCGGTCGAGCCGGCCCATTCGTGCCGAAGCATGGCTCTCCCAGGGTTAATACCACTTTATTATTATTAGTTATAAGCAGCCTGAACTCCCTGCAGTGTCCCACTGCTGGGCAATACCACTTTAAAAATTTATAATAATTCCCTATGGGGCCTTCCATACCAAAAACACAATCTGTGGCCTGTTTTTGCTCTATAACAGTACGGAAACCTATAACAATTAATGTTATTTAAATAATTTGAGATCTTAAAGTAGATTAGATCTAACTTGGCCAGTTTTCATTACATCAGTCATTTCATAAAGTTTTTGAACATTTTAATTCTGATGAAAACTAGCCAAGTAGAATCTAATCTAGTTTAAGATCTCAAATTATTTAAATAACATTAATTGTTATAGATATTCAATAAAGCAAAGAAATAGACTCTATTATTTGTTCATAATGTTATTTGGTTCCTATACATACATATTTCGATTTTCCATGGAACTTGGCACTCATTTAGATCTCCATCATTTTTACGGCTAAGTCCATAGACAAGAATAATGTTTGTATTGAACTTGGCTTTCAATTTTTACGTATTTTATGTTTTTGGTGGGATATCATAACTTTTTGTAAAGAAAACTTTCCGAGCAAGGGTAGACAGTAGACATCTTAATCTTCCCGGTTCAAACATACATAATGTTCGACTATATTCAATCGCAACCTTAAGGTGTTATTTCACCACTTCCCGACGAGTATCAGCTATAAAGCTGTCTAACAGACAGACAGACGGACGGACGGATGGACGGACGGACAGACGGACGGACAGACGGACAGACGTATTAAAAGAATTCTATGTCTATTCCCGGGACTCAAAAACATATCTCCATACCAAATTTAAGAACAATCGGTACAAGAAATTTGGGCTTGAAGAGGTAACAGACAGACAGACATACTTCATAAAGTCACCTTCTATTAATTTCCTAAAGTTTTTCACTTCACAAATAAATATTTACGGAGAGCTCCCATACAATAAATGTGAGTTTTTTGGCCTTTTTTGCTCAAAATCAATAATGGCAGCCGGTAGATACTTGAAAATTTCAAAAAATCTTTTATTATATTTTTATTTTCATAATTTATAATACAAGTAAAATAAAATAAATATTTAAGGGGGGTATCCATACAAAAAACACAATTTTTGCCTAGTTTGGCTTTGTCCGACTCGCACTTGACCGATTTTTTTTGTTTTCTGATTTTTCCTCACGCTTTCACACAATTGCCGAGCTGGATTCCAAATTTCAGCCTTCTAGGTCATCTGGAAGTGGGTTAGAATTTTGATCTATAGGTCAGTCAGTCAGTCAATGATAAAAATGTAGATTTTCGGACGTTAATATCTTAATAACCGTTTGAGCTGTGCTTATGAAATTTAAAGCATGTAGTTATCTCCCAAGTCTCATTATAAGAGCCAAATTTGAAACGTTTATGTCAAATAGTTTCGGAATTATGAGAGGGTCAAAAGTACTTGCAAATGGTTCGTGTAATATTACACACGGTGCTGCTCGCCATTCTGTTATGCTGGAACTTGTCTTGACATGCTACCGCGTGTCTAGATTATTATGTCATTAATGATATTCTAATGCTGCTATTTAGCTTCTGGTGAAGATATTACTGTATTTGATTATCTACAATAAAACATAAATTAAAAATGTTAGTATGTATAATGTATAATTAGTACAATTAGTATAATTCGCGTTTTTTATTTTCCATAATAACTGTATTTTAAAAAGATAAAACCGACTTCATTGTAAGTAATTGAGAAAAACTCCCTATCTCCAAAACTACTGAACCGATTTTGATGAAACTTGCACTATTCCCTAAGTTGAACAATACCTAGTACAACAAAAAAAGAATTACTGAAATCGGAATGGTAGTTTCAGAGATATACGAACACAAACATAAAACATACATATATACTTACATACATACATACATAGATACATACATACATACATACACTTTTGAAATTTTGGCACATTTGTTCAGACGCTGATATAGACTAACATACACGAAAATTAAGCACTTCTGGAAATATAACATACATACGCGTCGATTTTATTGATAACCTCCTTTTTTTGAAGTCGGTTAAAAAGGGCCGGTCGGTTAAAAATTATTTTTAAGTCGGTACCAGCTAATTTAATCGTGATTTAATCAGTCAATGTCAAAATATATGAAACTTTTGGGACTGGTACCGACTTCAAAGAAATGAAGACCATAGTATGTACAGAAGTAGTTGAGATTTAGACGAATTCTGAAAGAGGCTAAAAAGTTCGCAATTCAGTCCGTATTTCAACTCTGACCTTTATGTCAACGTCATAAGTAAGATTTTCATGTAAAATCAGCAGATGTAAAATATTTTTGAACGGTGTGTAGATGCGATTCATGTAATATACGGTTAGGTGAACTTATCAAAAGCCTTTGAATGGATAATTACATGTTCCAACTTTTTTAATATTGTTCACTATAAATATTTTCATTATATAAAGTTTTAGTTCAAAGTTCGTTCTATACAATTTAATATAGTTCAAGAAAGAAACCAAAAACAATTAATTTACTTTGCAATGGTATTTTAGTACAATTTTTATAATGATGGTTTTGGTGGTATAATTTTGCGTGAGTAATCGGGAGCTTTTCCAACTTTTAACTTTTTTATAGGACGATGGGTATTCCAAAAAGTAAAGTTAAACTAATATTATTATAGCTAAATACTTGTATAATAAGTAAAAGTACAATCGTGCAAGTACATCCGTGTAAAAGTACTGAATTGAATTAAGTTTTTAGGTTTATCTCTATAAGTTAACAGTGTGAAGTTCAGTGCTCTTTAAGAAAATAAACAAGTATCTAAGTGCTAGACACATCAATCGGTTAAAAAACACATAGTCACAGGTTACACGGTCAAATTTTCATCAATCTAATCCATCAATCTGGTACGGATTGACGAAAATTTGATCGTGTACGCCACGGATTGATGGATTGATCGTATTTTTAATATGAACTTTTTAAACCCATCAATATACCGTCAATCAGATTGATGGATCAGATTGACGAAAATTTGATCGTGTACGCCACGGGTTGATGGATTGGTCGTATTTTTAATATGAACTTTTTAAGCCCATCAATATTCCGTCAATCATACTGATGGATCAGATTGATGAAAATTTTATCGTGTAACCGATGACAAAGGCTCGATTTACGAGGGCGGCACTGAAAATTTCGGGAATAAAGGAGGTGACACAACAGTACTATTTAAAAATGTGTTTATTGCTATTCGAAGTATTCTCCGCGAAATTTTCCATACGATGGAACCAATCATTGAAGCAACCATTCCATTCGGAAGTTGGGGTCTCCAAAATGGCCGTTTTGTAGGCGTCCACAGCTTCTTCAGGTGATGAAAATCTCTGACCACGCAATTTATTCTTTTTTTAGGGAAAGTAATAAAAATAATAATAAATATTCTTTATTGTGCACACAATTATAAGGAGTAAAAATACAACAATTATCAATTACTTATAACTAGTGTACCACAATGGCGGCCTTATTACTAATAAGTAATTTCTTCCAGGCATCCACGGGCAAAGGACAGTATGTTATTGAAATTAGATGAGTGTGCATTACTTAGATAAAGATATAATATTTTTTTTAATAATACATACACAAATACATACATACATTATAATATTATATAAAAAGGAGAATAATAAAAAAAAATAAAAAAAATAAAGACACAATTCAGAAGTTGGAACTTGTAACTACAATAATATTTTAATCATTATTTCTGAATTCTAACTAATATGTACATGATTGTCAATTTTTTGAATGAGTATTACCACTAATAGATAAGAAATATTCTTTTACCAGCATTTTGAACCGATACAGTGTTGTCGTCATTCTTATATGGGTAGGTAATGAGTTCCACAACCTTATCCCCGTAGCAGCAAAAGAAGAGTTATAGTACTTTGTATGTTGTACAGGCACGTCTAAAAGGAGATTTGAAGCAGAACGTAACTCTTTATCTACTTGCTGAAACGAGAAGTTATCCTTCAAGTAAGATGGCAGATACGGATCATGTATGATGGAGAATACAAGTGACAAAATGCGAGCATCGCGACGACGACGCATTGGTAGCCACTTGAGTTTCCTTCGATATTCGGATACATGATCGAACTTCCTAAGACCGAAAATAAATCGTATGGCAAGATTTTGTAGCCGCTCCAATTTATTGAGCTGATCCTCAGTCAGGTTGACGGAACAAGTATCAGCATAATCGAGAGTGGATAAAAACAGAGACTCTGCTATCTTAATTTTGGTCGGTATGGGAAGAACGTAACGCAGTCGTGAAATGGAGTACCAGGTGGCAAATACTTTCCTGCTAAGTTCTTTAATTTGTTGTCCCCACGACAAGGTTTCGCTTAAGTAAGAAATCATTAGGGCTTAAGTCGGGGCTGTACGGCGGATGGTCTAATAATTCTATGTTTTCTTGCTCTAAAAACTCTTTTATTCTGTGCGCGGTGTGAGAACTCGCATTGTCGTGCAACTGCAACCGCCGCATCATCCTCCATGGATGATGCGCCGGTTGCAGTTCTATTTAGATTCGTCGTATTTTCAGATACGACCTGTGGCAAAAAAATGCTAGCACACCATTCTGCAAAACCGTTCTTTGTCCCTCAAGAGGAATAGTCGCAAAACACCGGTTTTGAAGACAAACGTGGCCACCATTTTTTTTGCAACACTCCGTGAACGAACAATTTTTGTTGGCTTTAACTCATTTTCGAACATCCAAAATCGTGACTGGTTTTTAGTTTCAGGTTCGTACGCGTATATCCAGGATTCGTCACCTGATACGATGTTGTATACAGCATTTGAGGATCCTGCGTGGAATCTTTCGAGAGTTCTGACGCACCAAGTAACGCGAGCCGCTTTTTGCTCTTCACAGAGCAAATGCGGTATCCATCGGGAAAACAACTTTTTTAAACCTAATTGTTCATGCAATATTATTTGTATTTGACTCATGCCAATGTCTAAGGTTGCTTGAATTTCGAGGAATGTCACATGTCGATCTTCCTCAACCAGCTTACGCACAGCATCAACGTTTTCTTGGGTGACTGCAGTTTTTGGATGACCTTGACGGGGATCATCACTGAGCCTGACACGTCCACGTTGAAATTCAGCAGACCAGCGATAAATTGTGGTTTTGGATGGAGCTTCATCACCAAATGCAGAAATCATCCGATCAACACACTGTTTTTGTGTTAAACCACTTCAAAAGTCATAATAAATCATCGCTCTAGAATTTTCTCGAGTCAATTCCATTTTCTCAACGACTAAACAAGTTTGACAAGACCTTGTGAAAAGACCGAGAATCTTTTTTAAATAAATAAATGGTATTCGATTTTTTAAACCAAGGAGTTTTCAATTAAAAAGATTTTAATATGACAGGAATAGTGGCAGTATTCCATTCCCGATATTTTTAGTGCAGCCTATGTATATGTGTCCGGCCCGAACGCGCGGTTTGGCGGCTCCACCGCGATATCACAAGCAATTACATATAAATGATAGCGCGACCGCGCCGCTTTTATTTGCTTCTTATATATTTATTGCTTGTGATCTCGCGGTGTAGCAGCCAAAACGCGCGTTCGCGCGGACTCATATAACTCCAGCATAAATATCGGTACGATGTGCGACGCAATGCATTTGGATCTTTAAATGTTTTTACTATGAAAAGCGAGAAATTTCGAGCACTTTTCCTCACAACAATTTTACAGCGTCTGCAATAAACTATGGATGTGTGTCGAGCATATGAAATACATCCTGTATAGCGATAATTGTTCTAAGCTGAAGTCCACAAAACGCCGTTGGCTTTTGTGTTTTCTCTCTCTTTCTAGACTTTAGCAACTTTCTTTCTAGGCTTAAGAGTTTAGTTCTAGGCCGCAGAACTTAAGCGTAACATTTTAGGGCGTTTAATGTTTTTAGGTAACACTTAAACAAAGATTTTAAATGCTTTCCCGAAAGCTTTTTAGGGCAGCGGCTGGAGTTTTGTGCATTGTTAGTCCAATGAGTATAGTAAGTTCACCTCGGAACTCGAGATACCCAGCTGTAAGTCTGTGAATATTTGTATATTGGCACCCTAAATATTGTCTCAAAACCTGCATATGGTAGGGTGTGCGCAACTATTAAATTTCAAGGTCAAAAGGTCACAAAAATCGGTTTTTTGCACTTATTTTTGATATTTCATTTCCTATGGGTTTTTTGCTATTTGTTAATACAATGATGAATACCATGATGTAGAATACAAAATTCTCTACAGCTTCTGTTCAAAAAAAATTTTTATACGGTGAACCGTTTCCGATAAAGGTGCCATACACCATAACATTAAAGGATCGGACATGGTTACAGGGTATGATTTGGAACCCCAGGTGTGGGGTTGGGCAATGCGAAACGATTCTCTGCAGCCTATCAGGACTTTCTTTTTTCTTAAATTTTGGTTTTTCTATGTTTAATTCTACGAAATTCATAACGTATTGCCTGTGTAAGCATAGACCATAAGTTTAGCTATTAAATAGGACCTTTTTTATATTCATAGGATATTTACATGACAAGTATTGGTCAGATTAGTGTGAAAGCCCGGGAAAAACTAAAATGGCTGCCATTTTACAACCGTGAGAGAGAGAAAAAAAATTTGAGAGCCAATTTATTGAGGAAATATGCCATACATCACGACATTAAGGGATCGGACACTGGTGTCGCGACACATTGAATATGGCGCGTTTTCGACCGGAGGCACCAGTTAACCTGAAGTGATACTTTCACCGCGCGCTCTGAAACGGTTCACCGTATAAAAAATTTTTGGACAGAAGTTGTAGAGAATTTTATATTCTACATCATGGTTATAAATATAAATACCAGAAAACCCATAGGAAATGAAATATTTACAAAAAAAAGTGCAAAAACCGATTTTTGTTACATTTTGACCTTGAAATTTAATAGTTGTGCACACCCTACCATATGTAGGTTTTGAGACAACATTTAGGTGCCAATATACAAATATTTACAGACTTACAGCGGGTATCTCGAATTCCGAGGTTCCTACCTAATTTAAGCCTAATTTGACTGGACCCATGTATTTATATTTTATCGCGCTTCCGTTTAAATCAACATTTCTTAATAGATTTTTCTCTCCTCAGTAGAAAGAATACCAAGAATCAATAGGGATTAAAAACTTCATATTGTATTTGGTTAGAAATCATTGAAAGCAGAGAAAAATACATCATGAAACAATGGCATGATGATTAATTTTTTTTCTTATTGGTAATTGAAAGACCTTTAAAAATAGAAAGAACGGTGAAAGAATGACTCTGATAGCTTAAAAATTCACCAAGATGTGACAATTCAAACATCTCATAAAATGGACCTGCCCGAAACGCTCCATACAAAATGCTTCTCGATTATGACATAACCTTAGAGTTGTTTGTAAGCATCGCGGAAGATTTTTGTTAGGTAGCTATATTAATTATTGCGTTTATGAATCTCGGAAACTATACGTGTTACAAAAAATTTGTAAAAATATAATTTGTTACAAATTATTCTGCCTACAAATATGTTTATATAACTTTTTACCCTAAATTAAAAATTTAAAAAGTTATAACCAAAAAAAGTGAGAAAATTTTTAAAAAGGTTTATTATCACTCTTTAAATTTGTTTAATACATTTTACAACAAAAATACCTTAGACCAATCTTGTAGATCATCTTTTGAGAAAAAGATACCCCGATCCCATGAAATTAATTTTCTGCAGGTACAAAGGAAACTGTGGAACCGTGTGTGGCTGCAGAAAAGCAGGCCTGAAATGCTTTATAGTATAGTAGGCATATGCAGACTAGTATAGTAGGCATACTATAATATAGTTTGCATATATTTATGTAGTGTAGTAGGCATACTGTAGACTGTGGCTGTAGAAAAGCAGGCGTGAAATGCTTTACAGGATGGTAAGCATACTGTAGAGCATTTTAGGCCTGCTTTTCTGCAGCCACACATACTTTCACAGTTTCCTTTGCACCTGCAGAAAATTAATTTCATAAGATCGAAGTGGAGTGGAGTGGGCTTCGGAATCTTTTTCTCAAAAGATCATCTACAAGGTTGGTCTAAGGTAATTTTATTGTAAAATGTATCAAATAAAGTTAAAGAGCGATAATAAACCTATTAACGAAAATTATAAATTTTTTGCTTATAACTTTTTAAATTTTTAATTTAGGGTAAAATTCATATGAACATATTTGTAGGCAAAATAATTTTCAATAAATTATGTTCTCAATTTTTTTTTTTGTAAGACTTATAGTTTCCGAGATATCACGAAAATAGTGTTGTCACCCCTTTTTTCAAGATGGCAGCCGGGGGACAAGAGTGGCGACCCCACAAACTTGAGGTTAAGCTTCTATTGACCCCCCCAACATATTTCAAAAATAAAATTGCGTCCTCTAATAAATGCAATATTCGGTCCTAAAATTGTAACATTTCAATGGACTAATTACAAAATTCGCTAATCTTTACTTGACATCATCCCTATTACAAATCCAATAAAAAAAACATCTCACGTGTTAAAGCTATAATTTTTCATATTTTACTGGGCTAGGCTTGTAAGTACTGTAATTATAATCTTTGAGCCTAGAACTAGGCTATGCTAGGGATGAAATCAGATCAGTAATTATTGTGTAACTGAGACAATTCCAACTCTATGTATCTGGCAAAGCTATGTATTCGGTACACCGGATTTACTGCTACTTGTGAAATGTCTTGGCTTGACTATTATTATCTAGTTCCTGGGAACAGGTAATTTCATATAGGTTTATTTGCATCTTGCATGCTGCATATCAAATTCTCATTACTGTCGATAGACCGTAAACCAATTTCATGATGAAGGCTTAGCTTTTCAAGAACTACAAATTGCGTGTTGTATGAATTTCATCTTTTGCAACTTGAATTTTTCATAAAATCTTAATTATTTTTTTGGCCTTGTTTTTGTTTCAGGATAAAAACTGTCAGATATCACCTAACTTAAATAATCCAATATTGATGTTCCTTTGTACGTATCCTCATATCTACAAAGGAACATAATATTGGTTTAGCGGTGTAAGCTTAAGAAGTAACTCACAGACAGACACGCTGTCGCATTTATAATAATTATTATAATATAGAGGATATTAAAGATTTATTTAAAAATCGTACGTTAAATTACTAGTATGGTATTAAAATATATTATATTCAGGCCATATTTCTGCAACCACGGTAACTGCCGTGGCTTCCTTAGTAGTTCATAGATAAAGTAAATAACCGCTACCAAGAAAAAGTGGCATGCAACAATAAAAAATCACTCAATTTATTTTGTAAATAAAGACTATTTACAATATAAATTAACTATAAAGTTATTACTTTTGTTTAATTTTTAATTGTTCTTGGCTCACAATTGTAAGCCCTAGAACATTTTTTTTTTGTGATTACTAACAAGCAAAAATTTTGTGAGTAGTTTTTTACATTTTGATAAGATGAATAACATTTTTATAAATTCGAAAAATCTCGAAAGTTTTATTTGTAGGACAAAGTTATTTTTAAATTATACAGTAGTCAACCAAGTTTTGTTGATTACAGAACCCTAAAACGGAACCCTAATCAGCTGATTTTTTGTATATTGGTAGGTTAATAGTTATATAATTTAAGAGTAACCTTGTCCTACAAATAAAACAATCCGTAATTTAGGACCATCAAGTCAAAGTATGAAATCCTTTCTATCTCTGTTAGCTACCACTTTCGAGATTTTTTGAAAATAAAAATGTTGTTCATCTTATCAAAATGTAGCTACTCACAAAAAATTTGCTTGTTAGTTAGTAATCACAAAAAATTTGTTCTAGGGCTCATGTACTATAATTAAACAGTTTGTACTTTAATAATTTTAATGCCCAGTTTTTGAGATTTTTTCATAGGAGTTTATGTTCTCAGCGGCGCTTTTGATTGTTTAATGTTTTGTCGTAAACCAATCAAAAGGCATAAGATTATTCTCTAAATTAAGGCCTGCCCCTGAACAAACTACCTTCACCACATATTTGCCGCGTTGTCGCGATCGCGCCAAAATCCTATTTTTTTACTTAACTTAGTTCAAATTTGACCTAAAAAAATCAAACGTCCAGTATGTAGTTAATAAAATTGTCGATCTATTGGCGTGTGTTTCAATTTAAACTGTAATTTGGAAATTTACTAGGGAGATATTGAATGTATGCTTAAATTGAAATAAATTGGTATTACTTTGGAAGCTGCTGTCATGAGTATAAAAAACAAAAATAGGAAATTAGCAACTATGAAAGGAACGTTCATATGCTGAAGTTTATTGCTGTATTTTTATTATAATTTTGTACTTTCAAATTATGAGTTAATATGGCTCTAAAAACAGTAAATTACGGTATCTCCGTAGGGGAGCCCGGGTAACCCTCGAAATTCTCATACATACGTAATACCAAAATAATTTTGTCATACGAAAATATTTAACATGTTTGAGTTATTTTTCAGCATAAAATAGTAATTACCTAGGTTCCTGAACAAAAATTAACTTCAAAATATTTAGACACTAAAAAAAAATTTTTTGTGTAAGTATAAATTTTTTTTACTAAATTTACTACTAAATATTTAAACACTAAAAAATAGAGTAAAACACTAAAACATTTATAAATAATTAGTAAATTTACTACAAAATATTTTAATACTAAAAAATATTTTTTCGATTTGAAATATTTTGTAGTAAATTTACTATTTTTTTATATATTTTTTAGTGTTTTACTCTATTTTTTAGTGTTTAAATATTTAGTAGTGAATTCAGTAAAAAAAAATTTTACATTAAAAAAATTTTTTTAGTGTTTAAATATTTTGAAGTTAATTTTTGTTCAGGAACCTAGGTAATTACTATTTTATGCTGAAAAATAACTCAAACATGTTAAATATTTTCGTATGACAAAATGATTTTGGTATTACGTATGTATGAGAATTTCGAGGGTTACCCGGGCTCTTAATGGTATTCCTCCATCGTCTGCTGACATACCTCACTCCAAACTAAAGTGTACGAAATTTTCTTAAAATCTAACAACATTTTACAACGTCGCTGAGTACATAAATTCTCATCAACGAACATCGTACGAAGATTTCATAAACAAACTAAGTTCCAGTTACATTGTAAACATTAATTTTAAAGTTTCATTATAAATTCTTAAAGCTCAGAAGAGGTGGTTTCGTGTTAATATTTTGTAATTCGAAATAGACTTGAGTGAGGACGATGAAATTTAATGTAAGTGAATTGTAACGTACCAAACAAGTGATTTGAGTAGGTTACTTAACCCTTAATTAGGCGCATCAAAAAAGTCACACAAGTAGTCGCATGGGGTCTCCACTGACCCCAAATAAAAAATGAAAATTAAATTGAAGAAATGAAAAAAGCGAAGTATTAATTATGCGAATTGTTAGAATGCTTTATGATAATTGGATGCTGTTAAGCATTGGTGTACCATTCCACATATAACTAGTTTTGAGTAATCGGCGTTTTAAGTTTTTTTGGATTATCTTTATTTTCTGCTTATTTTAAGCAAAAAAATGTTAATGTGCGGTATCATTTTTTTTGTTGAAATGCGTAGATTATGATTATGAAAAAACATTTTAATCTTACATTCAGTTTTAAGAGAAAGCGTATAAAAATGGTTAATGCAATATTGCTATAGGGCTTATTACATAGCATTAATGTCCTTTGTGATATTTCACATAAATGCAAAATTCTGATTTGTTCTTTCAATACAAATTTAAGTGCTTATTTTAACAAAATGTTATAAAATTACCTCGTCACGCCCAAACCGCTGAACCGATTCTTCTGAAATTTGGTATAGAGATACTTTGAGTTCCGGGAAAGGACGTAGGGTCCTTTTTATTCCGAAAAATGTACGGTTCCCAGGCATTAAATAAAAATGATTTCTGCTTATACCGCTACGTGGATTTCGATGATTTTTAATATACAGATACGTTATGTCTCGGGAAAGGACATAGGATACTTTACATCCGGGAAAAAGGTACGGTACCAGTGTAATAAACAAAAATTATTTGCGCCTAAGCCGCTGAACCGATTTTGATGAAAATTGGTGTGCACATACTTTGACTCTCGTGAAAGGACATAAGATAATTATTGTCTTGAAAAATGTACAGTTACCGCGTTATAAAATTTCCTATTTTGCGCCTAAACCGCTGAACAGATTTTGATGAAACTTGGTATGGAGATACTTTGAGTCCCGGAAAAGGCCATAGGATCCTTTTTATCTCGGAAAAATGAATGGTTCCCAGGCGTTAAATAAAATGATTTCTGCTTATACCGCTACATGGATTTTGATGATATTTGGTATGCAGATACGTTATGTCTCGGGAAAGGATAGAGAGTTCCCGCTTCTTCTTCCCTTCCCGCGCTTCCCTCAGAGTGGTCTTATGTATTGCGCACACATTTGGGCACTATAAAATTACTACTACTTAACTGGCCTGTTTTCATTGAAACCAGAGTGCTCTTGTGTATTGCGCACACACTTGGGCACTATAAAATTATTCCTGCGTAACTGGCCTGGTTTCATTGAAACCAGAGTGCTCTTGTGTATTGCGCACACACTTGGGCACTATAAAATTACTCCTGCGTAACTGGCCTGGTTTCATTGAAACCAGAGTGCTCTTGTGTATTGCGCACACACTTGGGCACTATAAAAATACTCCTGCTTAATTGGCCTGGTTTCATTCAAAAACAGAGTGCTCTTGTGTATTGCGCGCACTATTGGGCACTATAAAATTAGTCCTGCGTAACTGGACTGGTTTTATTGAAACTGGCCAACGCCACCTAAACCGATGTGGGAGTTTCTTTATTTATTATAATTACCAGCATTGGACATCCATACTTCCATATTAATTTATAGATGCGAAAGTGTAACTGTCTGTCTGTCCGTCTGTCTGTCTGTCTGTTACCTCTTCACGCCCAAACAGCTGAACCGATTTTGCTGAAATTTGGTATGGAGATACTTTGAGTCCCGGGAAAGGACATTGGATACTTTTTGTCCCAGGAAAATACACGGTTCCAGCGCGACAAAAGAGTTTTGGGGCAACGGAGTTGCGGGCATCCTCTAGTTGGACATAATTATTGAAATACTCGTTAGTCTAATTAAATTATTAATCTTATTATTGCAAACTAAAATTAGAATGCATTATATACATAATATTATTTTTAATTAACTTACGCGTAATTTCAGATGCACAATTACTTCATCAATCTGATTAATTTGTAATCTGATTAAAATTACTAATTACTTTTTGCCCAACTCTGCACGTGATAAACTAATTATTTATAGATTAACTTAATTTATTCAAAATCGGTTCAGCAGCTTAAACGCAAATTAATAGAGTTTATTGCGTGAAAACCGAACATTTTCCATGATAAAAGATATAACTATGTCCTTCTCTAAAACCTTACGTAATATCTACATGTACTCAATATCGATATCATAAGCCAAATTCATTTTTGTTAACTGCGAGGGAATCGTACATTTTCCGGGACAAAAATTATCTAATGTCGTTTAAATTGATTCAAAGTATCTGCATACAAATTTATATCAAAATTGGTTCTGCGGTTTAAGCGCAAATCATTTTAGAAACCATAGTACATAAATGCTATATACAAAACCTTACTCAGAGGAATAAGCATTAACCATTTTTGTACTCTAGAATATGCTACAGTGGGTTTTCAAAAAAATGGATTTCACTGTCGTAAACTTTATGTTCTAAAGAATAAAACTGCATTATTAACTCAAAAACCGATTTTACAAAACCTTCATTTGCCTCTATACAACTACAAAAATCAATCAACTACTTCTCTGTCCCAAAATCTCATAGACATCACTATGGTTGAGATCGAGATTTAAAAAATGTATTATTCACTTTGAAGACCAGATTTTTTTTGCACCACCAAAGGAAGTAGGTGCTGAGCTTATACTGACAAACATATTTTCCTCATTTGTAGGATTTGTTACGCACTTCTGGTCATCACCCCCTTATCATCTTCATCATCACCATCCAGTGGTCAGGGAATATTTTAGGCATCTCTGGGGTCTTAAATCTTGTCTATCAATTCATGCCCGTCACAAATCGGTACATAGTTTTGAATTTCGCAGGCTATAGGCTCGCAAAATCACTTTTATCTTCAGAAACCTTCCAGCGTATTTCACTACCTTTATATATACTGTCATTTTTACAGAGCAATTATACAAAAAATGATGTCAATAGAATGACATACTCATATATTTATAAATCATCCTAAATTATATCAAAAATAATTTAACAATTAAACATAATATTACAAAAATGAAAACTTCTCTTGTGACAAAAAAGTCACATAAGTGGTCGCATGGGGTCAGCGTTCAAGATAAAAGTGACACATGCACCATAGTTAGCTAACCGGTTTTCACTTATTAGGATACTTCAATAGGATTTAGGAAACTATTTGTAATTTCCTAACTCCTAAGCGTCGTTGCATTCCTGGAACTCTAGCACATTTTTTTTTTCGGTTTGAAAGTGATTTGACCCCATGCGACCAATTAAGGGTTAATTAAATCTTTATCATCGAACCTGAAACTTTTATGAAAATGACGAATATTTCAATTAAATCATCGGTAGAAGACTACAGACTTCTTACAGATTGACATTATTAAATTTACGTTATCGACCCCAAGTTTAAAAATCTTGAATTTAATTCAACAAAATTAAGTATATAAATATAATATAATAATATTATTCGCGTTTATCAAAACATGAATTTGATTAAATTTTTAATTTTAGTTTCAAAAGTAAATAATAATTCTGCTCACTGGGTGAAACGAACGCAAGTCCTGCAAGCCAATTAGCAAAAACAAACAATATCTTGGCAATAAAGCCAAAAACTATTCACCGTGTAAGATAAATGGGACACGCCTTACTTCTAAACTTTCTTTTGTTTTTTGAGAAACTTTGTAAAAATATTGTCCTTTTTACGAAATGTTTTTTTTTTTTTTTTTTGGTAAAATATTATGATGACCTACTTGTAGACATAATCCTTTTCTTGTCGGGCTAGTTCCAGAACCGGTGGTAGGTGTTATTTGAAAGTACGAAAGAGTAGTTGTAAAAAAATAATCTTAGAGTAACACGATCGTATCTATTTGTTCTAGCGGAGTGTTTTTTTTTTGGAGAGTATTATTATATATATATATATATATATATATATATATATATATATATATATATATATATATATATATATATATAGTATTTATAGTTATATTACTATAGTTTGAGAGAGAGAGTGTTGTATTATAAACTATAGTTAATAATAATAATTGTAATTGTGTGGCACTTTCTAAAGCCTAAATAGTTTGATGGATTTTAGCTTATTAAGTGTTAGATCTGTGTTTACATATTTTGAGAGTGACACTATCAAAACGCAGTTCTTTAGTTTTTCAGTTACTGTTTTTTTAACTTACAGCCTTTTAACAATAGAACTTTACGCACATGATCCGCCTAACCTCGGTCGCCGAACCGACGAGACTTGTTGGCGTCGTCTTCATTACTCACAAGTCACAGCCTCTACTTTGTAAAGCTGTAAACATAATTTTATCATATTCTAATAAATTCTGGTCTTCTTGAAAAATATATTAAGAAAATTTCGGAGATAATATGGCAGGTTTACATTGATTTAGTAACTGACGTGTTAGTGCTGATCTGGCACTACCATAGTGTAAGTTGATTTCAAGTCAACACAGTGCACTGAAGACAGCCACACAAATCTGCCTTTACACTATGGCAGTGCCAGGTCTGACGTCAGCTGTTCAGTCAGTAATCAATGTAATCTACTCAATAATAATAATTAGTACTCAACAGTAATCAATACTCAACTACAGCCTTTATACCTGAAAATTGTTTGACTGACCCGGCAATCGTTGTTTTAAGATTCGCAACAACCCAACTCACAATATGACATTCAAATTTAGTAGTGTGACTTCAGAGCTAATTTACTAACTTGCGAACAGTTGACGATGACTTGTCGCCAATTAGCTGTTCACGCGATGCAAGTTGACAAACTGACTTTTAAGGGGGTGAGTAAAGTAAAATTATAGATGATCTTATAATTAATTTTTTTACTTGATTTATCTTTTTAGCTTTTTAAACATATTTGCAAGGGTTTGTAATAACAGAAACATGATATCTTAAAATTTTCTCTACAGAAAAAATTACAAGGATGCATCTAAATGTCACGAATATAATATTTTCATTTCTTTTCAAATGGTTCATGAATTAAGTGAGTCAAAACTTTAATATAATATATAATATAAAATTCTATTACCGAGGGACTGTACTAGCGGATTTTCAAAATATTCAGTTAAATGTGTGTCGGTAAAATAATCGCATGGCAAAAAGTCGTAGTGCGCCGTGCGCGTTAGCTGCATAAATAACGATTTACATTTTTAAGTAAATAATTGATATTTTGGCCACAACTACTCTATTTTCAATCAACTGTTTTGAAAAACATGAGAAACTTTAGAAAACTATTAGTCCATTGAAATGTTACAATTTTAGGACCGAATATTGCATTTATTAGAGGACGCAATTTTATTTTCGGAATATGTTGGGGGGCTCAATAGAAGCTTAACCTCAAGTTTGTGGGGTCGCCGCCTTTGTCCCCCGGCCGCCATCTTGAAAAAAGGGGTGACAACACTATTTTTGTGATATTTCGGAAACTATGAGTCTTACAGAAAATTTTTAGGAACATAATTTATTGCAAATTATTTTGCCTACAAATATGTTTATATAATTTTTTACCCGAAATTAAAAATTTAAAAAGTTATAAGCAAAAAAGTGATATATTTTTTTAAAGGTTTATTATCGCTCTTTAACTTTGTTCAATACATTTTACAAAAAAAATTACCTTAGAACAACTTTGTTAATGATCTTTTGAGAAAAAGATCCCCCAATCCCCCCGATCTCATGAAATTAATTTTCTGCAGATGCAAAGGAAACTGTGAAGGCATGCGTGCCTGCAGAAAAGCAGACCTAAAATGCTCTACAGTACGCCTACTATTCTGTAAAGCTTTTCAGACCTGCTTTTCTGCAGCCACAGTCTGCAGTATCCCTACTACACTACATAAATATATGCAAATTGCAAACTATATCATAGTATGCCTACTATACTAGTCTGCACGTGCCTACTATACTATAAAGCATTTCAGCCCTGCTTTTCTGCAGCCACACATGGTTCCACAGTTTCTTTTGTTTCTGCAGAAAATTAATTTCATGGGACCGGGGGATCTTTTTCTCAAAAGATCATCTACAAGGTTGGTCTAAGGTATTTTTTTTTGTAAAATGTGTTAAACGAAGTTAAAAAGTGATAATAAACATTCTAAAAAAAAAATCACTTTTTTGCTTATAACTTTTTAAATCTTTAATTTAGAGTAAAAAGTTATATGAACATATTTGTAGGAAAAATAATTTGCAGCAAATTATGTTCTTACAAATTTTTTGTAAGACGTATAGATTCTGAAATATCACGAAAATAGTGTTGTCACCCCTTTTTTCAAGAATGCGGCCGGGGTACAAGAGTGGCAACCCCACAAACTTGAGGTTAAGCTTCTATTGAGCCTCCCAACATATTCCAAAAATAAAATTGCGTCCTCTAATAAATGCAAAGCAAATGTAACATTTCAATGGACTATATAGATTCTCATGTTTTTGAAGCTCGTCGCGCGATTCAAGTCAACGTACGATGACGTCAAGTTGGCACTTTTTTGGTGCAAAATGTCTACGACTTGTATTACGAATGTGAAATTTTTTGTAAACGTATGGTAAACGTATTTTAATAAAATTTCTGAACAAACAAAAGCTACTTTATGTCTCAAAAATACGCAGTGCCCTTGGGAACAACGCGGCAGGACACACTTGGTCTACATTTTTTGCTAATATTTGAAAGCAGTAATGTTTGTTTCGTTCCACCGAAAAATTTCTAAAACTTCTTGATGTATGGATAGATAAAGTCTAGAAATAGACTAAGTTGACTAGATATATCGGGAAACTTTCATCAAAGCTTCATTTCAATAAACCGTACCTACAATTCCTTTGTTATTTTATATTTTACCAGTATACGAAGCTGACAGCAATATAAATATGAGTATAGCTTATACACACAGTGTAGAATCCAATGCTATAGGGTCGTATCAGATAACAATTTTATGGAGCTACTTTCCTTCTACCGATTTTCACCTTTCGCGACTAATCCGCGCAAAAAGCGAAAATCTTTTCATGAGTATCCATGATTTCAGCATCTAGGTTCAAGCAAAAATTAATTTGTTCTGCTGCATTTAAAACTACCCTTTCTTCTTCTATGGGCGTGAAGAATTTGAGACACATTTCGGACGTGCGCCTGTTCTGCCTTTGTGAAGACGCGTGCGCGGCACGCGCTGTGTTCGCGCTAAACACGCGCGCGTGCCTCGCGCGTTTTTTCCAAACGCGAAGAACACTCGCACGTACAGACGCACCATAATATGTGTCTCAAAGTATCTCCATACGAAATTTTATCCCAATCGGTGAAGCGGTTTTGGCTCGAGCTAACAGACAGAAACATGCATTTTTAATTTTCCAATCGTATTGAGTGTTGGAATTACTTAATACGATGCTATCGTTTCATCCACTCTATAAACTGTACACTTTTAAGTGCAACGTAAAAACAAAGTAAATAAAATGTCAAATAATACTATTGTGAATATATTACTTTTAACTGTGTTTTAAAATTTAATGTGTAGAATGTGTTTTGCATACTACAAATAATATAACTTTTATTATTCGTTGTTTGCATACAATTGTTGTATTTGAAATCACATACAAAATCCATACTCCACAACAACATTTTTAATTACCTATGTATTAAACAGTATACATAAACCACAATCCAGATGTATATGTCGCAGGGAAAGAAGGATATCAGGGATTTCACGATATCCCTAGGGATATCACGAACTCCCGATAGATGCCGAATATTCTTGTTTGTTACGTCTTCTTACTAAAAATTTCACTAAACTAAATCTAGTGAAACGTCAGAAAAGTGGACACCGCCGAATAAAAATCAAGCCACGCATTTCTCTCGCTTGCTCTAGTATACACACGGGTACTTTGATAGGATCATCTAACATCCGAATCTGACAAGTAAGATGTTAGATGATCCATGCGTTGGATAGGCATGTAAAAAGTCGGTCCCGCGCCTGATCTCTCGCCGTTCGTGTCAGTCTTCCATCCCAGCGGGCTATGCAAGGAATATAAAGATTGCTCTTGTGTACTGCGCACACACTTGGGCACTATAAAATTACTCTTGGCCTGGTTTCAATGAAACCGGCCACCGTCACCAAAACCAGAGTGGGAGTTATTATTATTATTATCACACGTGTAATGCAACTATAGCAGATCTGAGGGGGCATCACCATATATCTGAATCATACAGTTGAAACCAACTGAGGGTTCTTCATCAGATACTTCAGACCTTTGATTTTTGGCCAAGTTGAATATTTTTTGTAAAGGTTGTAAAGGTCGATCTCTAGTTTGGTTAATGGTTAGGCTCTTCGATTATCCTAGTTTTTACGGTTCCGTACCCAAAGGGTTAGTCTTTCTGTCTGTCTCCAGGCTAGATGAGCCGCGCCAGCTCGAGCGACGCATTCGTTTCACTCCCACTAGTGCCCATGTCACGTGTGGGAACTAGAGCGAGCGAGAGAAATGAGTGGCTCGATTTTTATTCGGCGGTATCCGCGTTTCTGACATTTCACTAGATTTAGTTTAGTGAAATGACATATCACTAGATATTTTTAGTAAGAAGACGTAACAAACAAGAATATTCGGCATCTACCGGGGGTTTGTGATATCCCTAGGGATATCGTGAAACCCCTGATATCCTCTTTTCCCTGCGATATATATATAAGAACTCACGTGTTCAATAAAAAATACCTAATAATTAGTAATTACTAATACATACAAAAAATATTTAATGTCCTAAAAGTAAATGAAAATATTTGAATTACCTTCACTAGAGGCAAGGGTTAAAGGTCTCGTATATACGGATATAGTGGATAAATTAGTTATCTGGAAGCGGCGTGGTCGAAGCGATAGCTTCACTGGGCTATCATTATAGAAAATACAAGCTGGATATTATCCGTAAAATTGATTATGCTTCCATCAAACTGCACGCTAAAATGTAAGCAAGAAAATCTGTATAGATATTTTCCATGAGTCTGGCCGTAATAAAAGAAATCTGAGTAAGAAAATTTTATTGTAGAATATTTCCTTGCATGTTTTCAATTTTACTTCATCTGTGAATATGAAATGCAATATTCGAAATTATTTACATTTTATTTACATGTTTTGTAGTGTTTATTAAGTTTATGCAAATCTATATAATATATAAATTTCAAAGGTGACTTACTGACATGGTGATCTATCAACGCACAGCCCAAACCACTGGACGGATCGGCCTGAAATTTGGAATGCAGGTAGATGTTATGACGTAGGCATCCGCTAAGAAAGGATTTTGATCAATTCTACCCCCAAGGGGTTAAAATAGGAGATGAAAGTTTGTATATTATAATACTTCTTAACGCGAGCGAAGCCGCGGGCAAAAGCTCGTCTTTCGTTCTCATTCTCATCAAAAATCGGGGAGAAAATTCGTAAGTTCTTATAACCAGGAAAGATATTCACGTTAGATTAAGAATTTTTAATTAAATATTTTTTTATATTAATGAAAAATAATATATTGCGTATGTCAATTATATATTAAATAAAAAACTCAAAGTTGAATATCATTGGCGTATGTTAGTATAAAGGCATAACATTACCTAAATGGCTTTGTTTGTATCCATTTCATGACAAACCAACCTGTACCTATTCCCAATAGTCCCTGATATAGCGTCAACAAAAGGAAGGTTTTCATCGCGATCAATATTATATTATTACTAGCTGTCCCGACAAACGTTGATTTGCCATAATATACGGTATTTCGTCCATATTTAAATTTTATTGAAGTGACAAAATAAGTATGTCGCCATGGCAACGTCGATTGCTATCTCGTCGCACAAACAATGGTCGCCGTCAGTCTCAGGTTGTAATAATTTACTATTATTTATTCAACAAATGCACTTATCAATATATAAAGTACCCAGTAGCCGATTCTCAGACCTACTGAATATGCATATAAAATTTGGTAAAAATCAGTAAAGCCGTTTCGGAGGAGCTCGTGGACTAACATTGTGACACGAGAATTTTATATATAAGAAGAAAGATATTAGTATGTTTTTAAGTAAACAAATGAAAAAGAAGCTATATTAGTTATCTGTAATTCATATGAGGTATCTAATTAATATATAATAATATCTAATTTTAATTTGTTTCGTATAACCTGCTGTGAAAAAAATAAAGCATTGCCACATCTAATCTAAAACTGGCAGGAACAATACCTATATAATACTAGGATTCATATTATAAATTCGAAACTTTTTCTGTCTGTCCGCTAGGTTTGGATAGATAATATTGTGTTTAGCTTGTCCCATTTGTACCCCTGAGGTTATCACAAGGTTTTCATTGTTGGTAAATACTGTTATAAATACTGGGTACAGAAGTTGCAAATGTAAGTAGCGGTCAAAAACTGTCTGTCTGTTATGTCTTTAAACTTAAACCGCTCCAGTCCACCATCTACCATTCTTAAAATTTTACCATCGTTTATGACGTTATGACACCTATAACCTTTAAAATAAGCAGGTTTACAGTTTAAATTTACATTTAATAAAAGTTAAAACCTTAACCAAATTAAGCCGTTTATGTAATTGTAAAGAACTTGGTACAATTTGCTTAACGTAACGTGACGATAGTTTCGTGTTCAAACTTCCCAGACAATAGCCAAGACGGCAAAATATTGCTTGAGTTAATTTAAGAAAATTATTTTTTACACATTGGATAACTTATTTTTTTTATTTGTAATGTAAGTAAATATTTATTTAGTGAGTGAATCGTAATTTGTATCGCTAATATAACTGAATATATATAGCGATTGTAAACGTGTAGAAGTATATTGTTTATTGAACATGATCAACGTCGATTACAAGCTTTGCAGTTTGCAATTATCTCTATCAAGGGTCAACGTACTATCAGAGAAGTTGATTCCTAGACAGACGGGGGACCTAGGTACGTAGTTTGGACGCGTCATGTCCAACCCAGTCGACAGATAACAATTAACACATTCAACGACCGACCGACCAAATGACGTTGGTCTGTCAACTGCCTAGGAATCAATTTCCTCGATGATACATACTGACTTCAGTAATTCTGTCTCTTATTTTCCCTCATTTAAATAAACGCTCTATTTTATGATTAATTTAATTACAAATATATTATATGTTTATTTTAATAATTATATTATGCATGTTATGTTTATGAAAGAACTGCCTGGTTTTTTTATATTTTATTTATATGTATATTTAGATTTACGGTTTAGAAATGTGCGAACAGTGATACTAAAAATGTGACTATACGAAGTGGCTTCTTGTGATCCAAGTGACATACTATGACGTGATGAAAGGTGAAAAGAGTTGTGTTCTCCATCAATATGCAGATGATCCTGGTGGCTGGCGGGTGAGTTCATTTATAGACTTGGCTGTGGGCTACCGTGCGCCCAATGCCCGGTAGCCGGAGGTTCAGACAAACGCTCGTGGAACAAGTATTTGTTGTTGTAATACTCTTGTAATATTGTGAATCTTGTAAATGAATTTCTTGATGAGTAAAAGTAATTTTTTATGCAATTATAATAAGCACAAACAAGTGTTTGGAGGTTTGGAGGAGGAAAAAACTTGTAAATGATTTAAGATTCCGTATACGAAATTTTGCCGATTTCGCTCATTTAACAGACGTGATTTAACAGTTAAAATACAGTTTTTCTATAAGTTTTAATGCACAACATGTAAGATCATTTCAATTATAATATAGTGTTGGAGCTAGTTTTTTTTAAAGTATCTTTAAATAATCCAACTCAAACCCGCGACAGTTTTGTGATTTTTGCTGTAAAAGGTTTAGAATATCACCTTTTTATGGATTGTATTGATGTCTTAACTATGAAAAAAATACAATATACTGTTGAGAAAGTCGTCTATAAAGTATTGGAATTACTTTTTACCACTTCAATATAAAAAACCCTTTAAAAACAGAAAGCCTCTATCTGCCAGCTAACTTGGCGATCGTCCTTTTTCACCTGGCATATGAAAGACGGGCGTGAGTGTGAAGAGAGCAGTAGAAAAGAGAGGACGGGCTCTTAACTAAGAATTAAATTTTGTCTTAAGTCTCGACAGCGTTACCCATTCAGTAAATTATCGTTTAGAAAGAATTAGATTTTGGCAACTCCGTCTGGTGTAAAAATCACAGAATAAATTGGGACAGAAGACAGATTTTGTTATTCATTTGTTCGATCAAGACTGTAGGCTTTTGAGCCATTGGCAGTGTACCCAAATGTACAACACAGGACACAGCACGCGCCGGCGACGCTAGTGTCTATTAGTTATGGTGTTTTTTAGGAAAACTTCCAAAGCTATTTCTTAACATTTTAGTACTGAGTGATTATAAAAGTAAAATACGTGTATTTTTATTGGAGTTTACTCCTTAAGAATCGATTTTCATATATAAGGCGCCCGGTATGAGAAAAATCCGAGGGGTAAAACCTACTAACAAGTAACGAAAAAATGTGTCACGTTTTTGGTGCGTACCTTTAGTGCGCAACTTTCTAATTTGGCTGTGAGTGTATTAAGACCATAAAGGTAATATACCTATCGGAATATTATATTATATTATTATATAATAATATATTCCGATAGGTATATTAACTTTATGATTAAGACGTACATATGGTATGCTGTATAGGCGACTATACATATATACTATATGTTATTGGGCTTGTTTGTTTCTATCAGTGTCGATGTATTTATATTGCTATTTTTGTTATAAATATCAATAATTAATATTGTTATTGTGAAGTTATAATTTTTATCATTATACTGGCTAAAGTGAACTAAAAGTATTTTGAAATAACTATGGCAGAAAGGGGTGTAGATAATATTGCCGGAACATCTGATTTCATATGATATTAATCTTTTTTCAGTTGAATAAACTCTTTTTGCGTATGGTTAGATACTCGTACTTAAGGAGTAAACTCCAGTCGTGCGTCGGAGCTGACACACTTTTTTTAACCAGGATCAATATATGGAAATTTGGCCGGAAAGTTTAATTGCATCCTGTATAGTACAAAACGTTATTATATATGAGTTTGTGTTCTGTCTTTATTTATTCTGTGTAAAACTATACACAAAGGACAAGTAAGAACACAATCATCGTACCCACTTGGACTTGGACCAATACTCTATCTGTGGCAGGTCATTAAACTATGATACACATTTTCTGGCTTCATTTGAATACATCAATATCAGTCACACAATGAATAAACAAAGAAATAAAATCGGCAAGATTATGGTCCCTAAATAAATCGCTCTCTCAATACTAATCTTGGCTGATGAAACGCTTTCAGCATCTTAAGATGGTAATTTTATTGGTTTCATATCAAGTACGTGTCAAAGTTCAGCAGCTGGTTGACCACACTCAAGAGACAGCTCTTAAAAGACACTAAAGTTGAGTGCCGAATTTCATATTTTATCAATAATCTCGTACTCAGATATGCCACACGGTACTGTATACTAAGTATGAACTTAACCTTTCTTGTCCTTGCATATATTTGTTATTGAATTTAAAAAACTTAATTTTAATGTCTGAGAAAGCATATTTTAAAATCAGCACTTAACTCCAGCTAGCTCTGCACAGCGTTAGATGTGGTGTAAAATAAAACCGATTGCAGCAACCTTTTAATTTCTTAGCTCCAGCTTTCGGCGTTTATGAATTTTATCTCGCTTTTGCATGCATCGTCCGAAGGCTGTTCAAGAAATTATTACGAAAGTTATGCGCTGCCTGGAGCGGAGAAAAGGTATTTGTTTGCAGTGTTTATTATTAAAGTGTAAAGTTTTGGAAAATATGCAACTAAAATGTAGTGGTGGTCATACACAGGTTTAAGATCTCTCGGTGAAAAAGGAGAGCACTCCGTGAGTGAAATTATCATCAATTAATATACATAAATTGAAGACGTGAGTGGAAGAATCGAACAAGTAACATTTCGTAACATACGGACAATAACTCATTTTCCCCTTATTATTTTCATAAAACTTGTAACTTACCTACTTCATAACCTAGCTAATACATATATCTGGCTACATATATAATCCACAGTTTTTCTATTTCAAATAATTTTTCGGGCCCTAAAGCCTCCATTTAAGCAAAAGACGGGAAGTTTTTTCATGTTATTTACTTTATTCTTCCACTCACGTCTTGAATTATCTTAATGCACGACAAAACACATATAACCTCACATATAACTAACAATTTACAAGAATAAATGGAATAATCAAAAACTAAATCACACTTTCGATAAGAAAAAAGCCATAAGTGCTAAATTAACATTTTTGAAAGCATTACAATAATTACAAAATTTAAGTACAATAATTACAAAAACACTATAAAATTACCACGTATTTAACCGCACATATACCCCATATAAAAATATAGCACATAGCTACAGAAAAACCATATCAGCATCAAAATCCATCATTTCTCTCAGACTAATTGCGTCTTTTTGCGGATTAGGACGTAAAATGGGAAACGCTGTTACATATGGCACCAATTTTCATTATGCCATGCCAAATGGCATTGCAGACGTAGCGTATGCACAACGAATTTGTGAGATTAAAAATGTATCTAGACCGTAATAGCGACAAATGACAAGTGCGAGCTGAAGTTGCATAATTCTGTGGTCATATTTAAATATGTGTGGTGTAATAGCTTATTTTGTGCGAGAAGCTTGAGTAATTTCCAGCTGTGAACAAGTTAATGATTATATTTTAAAATGTAACGGGGATGATGGTGAACTATGGCAGAGAACATTCTCGATCATGTCAGTAAAAAAGATGCCACAGACGGACAGACACTCCGAACTGATAACATCCCCTTCTTTTGTCGTAGGTGGTTAAAAATAACTCGTTTTAACAATTCTCTCTGCACGTAATTAATGTTTAAATTAATTATCACAATTAAGTGTACGATGTGTTGGTTGTTTTCAGCGTTGATCAATATATTCATTTTCTGAAATTCATATTTCACTTCATGTTCGCGACGAAATGGCTTATCATTTAAGTCCCGGTGATTGCGAAATGCATGTTCGTAACATTGGAGTTGATCATGCTTGATATTCATTAGAGCTCAAGCATCAAGACCCAACAATCATTAAACTGTCCGTCTGTCTGTCACTAGACTCTCATGAACATGTGATTTGCGAATTGGAAGTCTCTTGTGTCATTTTAAATAACAGTTGTTCATCCAAGACCCCATTCAGCGGCAAAAGATCCCAGCAGGTCAGGTAGTTGTGTCGGCACTACTCCACCACCACCCACGGTGTGGGTGACATTGATCATGTTCTTCTCAATGTCATCCAATTGACACAGCCACAAAAAGGGTGGTAAAATGCCATTAGGCCAACATAACTGAGTATCTAATTAATGCACAGATTTATAAAGCGTACATTTTATAAAAGACCTCATTAATTTCTGGATGGTAAGTGGGTATGAAGAGTCAAAAAATTACACGAAATGACTATTCATTTCACGAAATGAGTAACTTAAAAACTGTCTGGTGGCCTTCCGACATTGACTCATGATGGACCAGTAAAAGAGATAGCGAACAAGTGTAATATTCGTCTATGATTGCCCATGATCGTCGACGATCGCAATCGTGGTTGGTCTCTATGTGCTTTATGGTTTTCCAAAAAATATAATTATTTACATGATAAACAATGAAAATTTCAAAAGACCAACAAATCGTGCACATGTTTTAAGTATATATTATATAGCATGTAATTATTCGATTTTGTGACTTCGAATTGTGACTTTTCCAATTAAACCTGGATCCCAAAAGGATATGACGTAACTTACTTTCTGATGGATGAAACCATAGGTTCTTGGTAGTGCCTCGTGTACTTAGAATTACCTGCGAATTTGTGTAGCTCTAAGTGTGACACCTGGCCATTTAGCCGAAACTTTTTCGTTTTGTTTTAGAATCGCCGATCAAAATGTATGGAGCTGACGTAAGACGAATCGAACGTCAACGTCATAATATTAACGAACGCTTATGTCGATTCCATACATTTTCATCGGCGATTCTATAACGAAGCGAAATAAATTTTGGCACACCCTCCTGGTCAGGTACCGGGTACCAAAGTGGACTAAAAATTAATCTTACTTTACTTATTTTGTCATGGCTAATATTTATATATAATTTGTAGAATATTATTCTGAACTAGTATCATGTAGTGCAAGACACTTTTCAGTGACCCAAACTTTTATCAGTCGCTTTAAAAATAACTTTGTTGCAAATTTTTTTGAAGGCATTATTTTTATTTTATAAAACAATAAAACACCTTGGAAAACAATATTGCAAGAATTTATTTTCTACTAGCCGTTGCCCGCGACTTCGTCCGCCTCGGCATAGTATAGTGAATGTGGCAAAGTAAGCCTACCCAGCAAGTGCTCTATACAGCTATTTTTCCATATTGCTACCTTACCTTTATCTAGTACAGCTGCAGCTATAGGGCCTGTTTCGCCACTTTCTGATAAGGCTATCCACCACTTAACTTGACAGATGGAGTATGGAGAATCTGTGAAATAAGCCTATCGGGCACCTTATCAGGAAGCGCTGAAACAGGCCAATAGTCTTTTACCTACTATCAGAGAAATTGATTCATAGCCTCATAGGCAGATTTCGGATCTACGTCTACTAGAAGCTACTTAATTTGGTCGCTTTATATGAAACCCAACTGACAGATCACGACAGTTTACATTGAATTTACATGACTCGACCAAATGACTTGGGTCTGCCATCTGTCTATGAATTAATTTGACGACCTCTGGTGGTGAACGCGTCGGTAGCTCAAGCCGGAGGTCGCGGGTTCGAATCCCGCCGACGGAATAAAAAGTTTCAAAAAGTTCCTGGGTCATGGATGTGTATTAAATATGTGTATCATATAATGTATAGTATAAAAGTATTAAATATATTTCCGTTTTCTGGTACCCGTAACTCAAGTTCTTCAGGTACTTAGCACGGGGCCAGACTGACGTGGTGTGAAGCGTCCATAGATATTATTATAATATTACTAGCTGTCCCGGCAAACGTTGCTTTGCCATAATATATTTGCCATATTATATTTTTATTGAAGTGACTAAATAAGTATGTCACCATGGCAACGTCGATCGCTATCCCGTCGCACAAACAATGGTCGCCGTCAGTCTCATGTTGTAATAATTATTTACTATTATTTATTCAACAAATGCACTTATCAATATATAAAGTACCGAGTAGCCGATTCTCAGACCTACTGAATATGCATATAAGATTTGGTAAAAATCAGTAAAGCCGTTTCGGAGGAGTTCATGGTCTAACATTGTGACACGAGAATTTTATATATAAGATTATATTATTAATTTCTTCTATATCATACCTATTACCTAACATTATTTTGTAACTGAGAATAATAAGTAGGCAATTTGTTTCACATTTTGTTACTGATACAAATATCTGGAACTTATATTGGAAACTGAGTTACAAAATACTTAGTCGTACTGTTTTTTTTTTTTTCTGTTGAAGGTTGAATGTGTGGGGCTAGTATTTGAATGTTTGGAATAAGGGATATGCTTTGTGGATTAGCTTTTGTTGTGGCTTTCAGCTGTTTTCGGTAGACCGAAAATTGTTGATGCCTTTGTTTCATTTGAAATATTACATAGCAATAGGTAGGTACTTTTACGGTCTAAGTGAATAAGAGCTTAGCATAACACTGTACATGTAAACTACTATGAACTAACCCACTAAAACATACCTGTTAAAAAGGGGGCCAAGTTCCTAGCATGAAAATCTGCCAAGTTCTTTAGAAGTATTATGGATCAGGCTGTTGATGAAGATGGTTATGATCGATTTTGAAGTGCATCTAAACTTGGTATTGGATTGGATTTCAACTCTTTTTTTGGCGAACAATTAGCCGATAGGAACTTGGATCCCCTTTTAGCAGGGATGTTTTTGGTGGGATTTCAATTCATTCTCTATCGATCGGTTGTATCACGGGGAGTGCTCTGAGGAATTGTTTGGAATCATACCTCCTGCAACTTTTCGCCATCGTTCCACGCAAAAATATACCATCCTCATCACCGTGACGAGTGGCAGTCTACCACCGTGCGTTTTTCGCCGTAACTTTCTGCTGAGCACTGTAAAACTGTGGAAATAAAATGAACTGTCACCAGCAGTATTTTCGGACCAATACGACCTGCAAACTTTTAAGAAGAGAGCGTATTCCTTCTTAAAAGGTCGGCAACGCACCTGGAGCTCTTCAAATTTTGCGAGTGTCCATGGGCGACGGTAGTTACTTTCCATCAGGTGACAGGTTTTTCTCGTTTTCCCCCTTATTTTACAAAAAAAGTACTTTTTTCTAGAAATCATACCAATATTTTAAAAGCTTTTTTCTTGATAAAAATTATATTCTTTAACAAATTTATATTATTTAAAAACCAGAAATAAGAAGTAATAAATATGAATGAAATATATATTAATTTTTAGCTGTCTTCATGAAAATATAATAATTTGTTATGAAAATATAAAAAATGTATCTACAAAAATAAGTGTAGCACTAGCATGGATTTCCTCCTTTCTACGAGGGCGTCGGCAGTCTGTACGTACAGATAAGTCTTTCTCCGATTGGCTAGATCTTGATATGGGTGTCCCTCAAGGCGGTATTCTTTCTCCACTTCTCTCCTCGATTTTTATAAATCTCGTCACCAAAATACTTCGCAGTGCGTATCATCTGTTTGCTGATGATCTACAAATATATTGTCAAGCCGAACTTGATTACTTACCATCTGCTATCGACATAATAAATCGAGATCTCGATGCTATTAGAGAATGGTGTAGTAAGTTTGGCCTAACAGTGAATCCAGCAAAGTAACAAGCCATTTTATTAGGTAGTGCTAGAAACTTAAGCAAGGTTGATCAAGGTGCCGTTCCACCAGTGATCTGTAATAATTGTGTTATTCCATTTAGTTCGAACGTTAAGGACCTTGGATTATACATTGATTCGACTTTTACTTGGCAGGCTCAAGTCTCATACGTCTCTAGCAAAGTCACTGGTATCCTGCGATCCTTCTACCGGTTTAAAAAATTCCTTCCTTCTTCAGTCAAGTTAATGATCATCCAGTCACTTATCCTTCCCATCATTGACTACGGTGATGTGTGTTATTTCGACCTAAACGCTGACAAACTTAATAAACTTGATCGCCTTCTCAATAATTGTTTATGATTTATTTTCAATCTACGCAAATTCGATCATGTCTCTTACTTTCGTTCTAAACTACACTGGCTACCAATACGACAGCGCCGCTCTACTAGGGCCTTGTGTATGCTCTACTCCCTGTTGCATCATCCTAATGCTCCTAAATACCTAACCCCCCTTTTCCAATACCTTTCCAGTACCCATGACAGATCCCTTCGATCCTCTAACAATGCACTCCTTTATTGTCCTTATCAAAGATCAGACATCATCCACTCGTCTTTATAGAATGCTCTTCCTCAAGAAATCAGGCTAACCAAAACCAGGGACACATTTAAGCGCAAAGTTCGTGAGTTTTATTTGAAGCAATTGGCAGTAAACAGGGCTTCAAATAACGTTATTTTTTCATAACGTTATTGCTTCAAGGGCATAGATATCGTTATGAAAATTTAACCGATACTAGAAATAACGTTATAAATGTATTTAATAACGGTAAATGTTATAACGTTATATAGGATTTATAACGGTAAATATATGTTCTTTAATAACGTTATAGTCCGTCAAGAAAGTCATGACAGGCGGGAAAAGTTTCTAAACGTAATCACGCTTGGTGTATTTTTTTCTTTGTATTTTCACAGAGAACGCTTATTACATTTTAAATATGAGTGAGATTTGGTGCACCGTGCACGATCGCATACCTGATACCAGAAAATAACGTTATGTTTACCGTTATTATTATAATGTTATTTTTTTGTTATGCCATAACGAAAAAATAACGTTATAATAATAACGGTTAATATAACGTTATTTTACTAGATATCGTTAAAAAAATAACGTTATCTGGCTACCAGTATGACAATAACGGTACGTAACGATATTTTTTCTGTTATTCGATAACGTTATGAAGCCCTGGCAGTAAAGTATTAAATAATTGTAATCTATGATAGCTTTTTTTATACAGGGTGCAATTAAACCTTCCTGCCAAATTTCGGTATATTGATCCTTGATAAAAATAAAAATACATGTATTTTTTCTTTTATAAACACTCAGTACTAAAATGTTGAGAAATAGCCTCCGAAAGTTATCTTAAAAAACACTACAATTAATGGACACTGCGCGTCGCCCGCGCGTGACGTGCCCCCGCGCGCGCGCCTCGTCCCGCGTCACCCCCGAACATACCACGATTTTAAATGGGATCAATTATGTCATTAACAAAAAAATAACACCCAATTTTTTTTTTGTTAAATGGATTTTCCTAATGATACCTAAGCCCTGGAAAAAATTTGGCAGGAAGGTTTAATTGCACCCTGTATATTATTAGTATTTTATAAATATATATTATTATTACAATATAATACATTAATTAATTACTTATATATTTACTAGTATTTTTAAATTAAGTAAGCATATAAAGTATGATATTTTATGTAATTTGTATTTTAATTAGATAGGTATATATAATATTTATACATATTTATAGTATACTAGCTGTCCCGGCAAACGTTGTTTTGCCATATAAATAATTTTTGGTATGAAAAATAGATGTTGGCCAATTCTCAGACCTACTCAATATGCTCACAAAATTTCATGAGAATCGGTAAAGCCGTTTCGGAGGAGTATGGCAACGAAAACTGTGACACGAGAATTTTATATATTAGATTAGTATAGTAGTCTCGGTAAAATATTTGCTCATGAGTTTAGTTATATTTGATTGCTCTTCATTTATTTATTATTATTATTTTTTATCCTTTCGCACTATTGGCACCTACACAATTTTGTTTCTGGACACCTAAAGGTTGACTGGTAGAGAATGCCATCTGGCATTAAGTCCGCCTATGTACGAACTTTGTGCAAAAAGCATAAATAAATAAATAAATAAATAAATAAATAAATAAATATAAAACGCCATCTAGTAGTAGGTAGGTGAATTTCATGAAACTTTTCAGGGTTTCAGTATGTTGCATCTCATGTCACGCAGAGGGAGCCACCGAGCTGACTGAAACTCAAACCCCAGAAACAGCGACATCTCTAATATCTGAATGCAACTCGCTCTCATAGTGAACCTCGTAGCTATAGAAATACTCAAACCTCGTCACTATTGAGTGCACTTTGTAATAATTCAACCAGACATTAAATTTTTTTTTTTGAGGTGTAAAAATGAGGATGTCCGATATTCCATTTGCCACCAGGTGCCGCTATGTAACCTTAGGTTCTATAGAGTCAAATAGACATAATATTAACGTGACACATGCCAGCTATATCATGACATATGACAGCAGTTGGACACGATAGACCCTATGGCTACATAGCGGCACCTGGTGGCAAA
Organism: Lysandra bellargus; assembly: GCA_905333045.1. Classification (NCBI taxonomy): domain Eukaryota; kingdom Metazoa; phylum Arthropoda; class Insecta; order Lepidoptera; family Lycaenidae; genus Lysandra; species Lysandra bellargus. The sequence goes on along the minus strand of HG995319.1, from coordinate 5,398,835 downwards.
CGGATTTTTAAAAGCCCTCATTCTTCTTACGACCGAGTACTTCCAAAAACAGATACCAGATGGTGCTAGCATGCGCGTATTACGAAAAGCGTGCGATTAAAAATTGTGCATTGATTCGTCTAGTCAATACTAGATGTCCTTAGCACTATGCGGTAGTAGTATTGACTGGGCTATGACGACGGCTTCGGGTTGCCAAACTACTGAATATTCAAAGCTACAGCTAGGTACGTGTGACGTCAGAGATGCAAAGGAACCGGAAGCCCTTATGACCTTCTCAAATTACTTTCGTCACTGACACATCTTTTATTAATTAAGGCTTTTTCGTAATTGCGTTCCATATTCCAAAGTGCTTCATTTTACTTCGTTTCGTTAGTTATTCTATTTTTAATGACTTTTGTGGTAATATTTACTTTGATTGTAATGCTACAAAAATTAGATTTCATTATTTCATGAAAAACCAATATTACTTAAACTTATGACTTAATATTATCATAAAAACTTAAACTTTGTAAACCATTAATAAGTTTGAGTATAAAACTAGAGTTTCCTTTTACGTGTTTCAGATTTTCTTACTTAGTTTGCTAAGTAGTGGTTAGATAACTTAAAAGTCTTAAAATTTTGGTCGAATAGAAGAAAATTCATCTTGGCGTTAGAAGACATTTTCTAGAGCAAGTAATTTTGAGGAGATTAACCCTACTCGTAAATAAACTTATGTTAGATTAAAGTAGAAAATATTGTTACTTAATAATACAATTCCGTCTTATATTTAAAGTAATATTATGTAACAATATATTTTTCACTTAAAACTTTAAATAAAACAAAATCAATGAAAAAAATCAAACTTTTTGACTGTCACAAAAAATAAACAAAAAGCATTATCAAGTGGCTGAATCTTGATATAATCTTGATATCATACTTTCGATTGGTATGGAATTTGTCTATTAAGCAAACCAGAGAAATCTAAATTTTTTTTTTTTGTTTTTTGTTTTTTTATATTCTGGACTGAAATTTTTAGGCAACCCACTTGCAATAAATTTTTTGACATACGTAATTAAATATAAAATACTTTTCGTCCGTTAACCAGCTCGGTGAAGGTCCTTCTATGGTTGAATCCTAGGCCAATTATAGTTTTGCGTAATTTTTTTTAATATTTCAAGGATTTTTTGTTAAGTATTTCCATCCTTTTGAAAAAAATCACAATAAAGTAAGTCTATACGATTAAGTAAGTACAATCAAATAGTGAACCACCTTTTATTGAAAGTCTGGCTGGACATAGTGGACACCCCGCTTAAAAGCTGGCTTTAGGTATTTTAAAGCTGATTACGGTAGTACGATTAGTCGGTAATTAGGCCGTAACAATCGCTTTGTATAAGCGGTTTCAATTCGCTCAAACCTCGCTTTATCGCTTAAATTCGCTTTATTGCTTAAACCCCGCTTTTATCGCTCAAACACTGTCCCTAATATTCCCATAAAATTGGCAAATCGACAGATAAATGTAATGTCCGCCAACTGATTAAACATAAACAGCATGCCATAATTTACTAAGAGCCAAACCGTGAGACTAGTCACATACTGAAAGTTGGAGGTGGAGAAAAGTTCTGTCCATCTGTTCGTCTGATAACGATAACTCCTCGTTCGCGCAGTTCTTCTCTCGAGCATGCTCCTCAATCATACAAATTTTGACTTTAGTGGTTTGGCCCATAGAAGTATTGTAGAAATTAATGTATTTATACGTGGGAGAGCCATGCTTCGGCACGAATGGGCCGGCTCGACCGGAGAAATACCACGTTCTCACAGAAAACCGGCGTGAAACAGCGCTTGCGCTGTGTTTCGCCGTGTGAGTGAGTTTACCGGAGGCCCAATCCCCTACCCTATTCCCTTCCCTACCCTCCCCTATTACCTCTTAAAAGGCCGGCAACGCACCTGCAGCTCTTCTGATGCTGCGAGTGTCCATGGGCGACGGAAGTTGCTTTCCATCAGGTGACCCGTTTGCTCGTTTGCCCCCCTTATTTCATTAAAAAAAAAAACTTTATTGAGGATTAACGGTTTAGAAAATAACACCTGTTAAAAACAGTTACAAACTCTCGCACTTACGTAAGTGTATCTTCTCTATAGACTATAATTATTATAATAATCGCACAGTGTTCCTTTTTAGGGTTCCGTAGTCAACAAGGAACCCTTATAGTTTCAATCTGTCCGTCCGTTTGTCCATCTGCCCGTCTGTGTTACTGTATGTCCCCGGTTTTGCTCAGATACTATAGGACCTACAAAGCTGTAATTTGGCATGAATGCATAATGCATATAATATTAATGATGCCGATGAACATGAAATCTAAAAAAAAATATTTTGTTATGGTACCTTCCCTACACATCAAGCGGAGATGAATTTCTTTTTCGCGTCCATCCCAGTATTTTAAACAGATCATTTTCCGATTTAGGGATCCGATTGTGAAATATTATGTTTTAAAGTGGAAAAAATCGTGAGAGCCCAGTGCCCCCCCCCCCCCCCCCCTTCTACCAGCTAAACGGTTGCTTCTGGAAATGTGAAAAAATTCAGGAGAGTAGGAAATATGCTGAATTTAAAAGGAAAACTATCGCGGCTAAGAAGACATAAGTTATTGAGTAATAGTTGATCAACTAAAAAATTGTATTCGGCGAAGTATAAAGGAACGGAGTTGCGGACGTCATCTAGTAGAAAAATAATTTGTATTTATTTTGCACACCATCCACATGCAAAATATACTTTTACTAGACGTTCCGCGCGGCTTCACCCGCGTAAATTAGATATCTCACTGACAAATTCCTTCACGTGTTCCACTACTTATCTGTGCCAAATATCAGAAAAGTTGCTCCAGTAGTTCGTGAGATAAACCCTTTCAAATAGTTTCCCCCGTTTTTTAGGGTTCCGTACCTCAAAAGGAAAAAACGGAACCCTTATAGGATCACTTTGTTGTCCGTCTGTCCGTCCGTCCGTCTGTCAAGACCCTTTTTCTCAGGAACGCGTGGAGGTATGAAGCTGAAATTTATATCAATTACTCAGGTCTACTGTCCCTTGAAGCTGTGAAAAAATCAAACTTCTAAGCCAACGCAATCAAAAGATACAGCCGTTTATGCCGCAAATTTTCGACACTTGCAAGGGAATCAAAACCTACAGGGTGCTTCCCGTGAACTCAGAATCTTGAAATTTGGTACGAAGCAACGTCTTATAGCATAGATAAAGGAAAAATTACGAAAACCATAAATTTTTAGTTACATCACATAATATATATTTTTTTAATAATTTTAAACTTACTACCCATTTCCTCATAAACGCGTAGAGGTATTAAATTGAAATTCATACCAAATACTCAGGTCTATAATACCTTTAAGCTGTAACAAAATCAAACTTCTATGTCAACGCAATCAAAAGAAACAGCAATTTAAGCTGCATATTTCGAAACTCGCAAGTACTCGCAAGGGAATCAAAACCTAAAGGGTACTTCCAGTCGACCTAGAATCTTGAAATTTGGCATGAAGCAACGTTTTATAGCACACATAAAGGAAAAATTCCGAAAACCTTAAATTTTTAGTTACATTACAAAATATATATTTTTTAATAAATATAAACTTATTACTTTTTTCCTCATGAACAGATATTGTAATGTTATGAATTTCATTTTGCAATAAAAATACCATAGTTATGACTCGATTGTCGTAATGAACGAACTTTGTAAACCGTGCAGGTTTGTACGGAACCCTCGGTGCGCGAGTCCGACTCGCACTTGGCCGGTTTTTTTCTACATTTTCCTCTCTATTTCTCTGTTTCTTCGCTCCTACTAGTCTTAGCGTGATACAATATATCCTATAGCCTTGACACATGAAAGAAATTTTTAAATCGCGCTAATCTCAGGAACTACTGGTCAGTTGTTCCTGAGATTAGCGCGTTCAAACAAACAAACAAACTCTTCTGCTTTATAATATTAGTATCTAAGTAAATGACAAAGATAAAAGTGTCTTGTTGGAAAATATCTGTCTCTTATATGACATTTTACAATATTATGGAGGCATCTTAAACATCCTTGTAGGATTGTATGATGAAGTTTAATTAAGACAGACACGTTGTAAAAATTGTTTTAAAATTAAATATTTCAAATCTCTTCTTCTTTGCAGGTAAGTTGTCCTTTCAACATTAGTTCAGCGTGGCGATTGTGACATCAACAATTTAAAGGTAAGATTAAATTTATCAGAAAGGTTAGTAATTCTGGTAACCAAAATTATAGGTAAGTAATAAGTATTCTAAATAATATCTTTTTTTATATTTTTTTTCTTATTAAGTTATTATAGCAATGTTTAGACTGCACTCCCGTTGAGGTTATTTAAGAGTTATAAACAATGATATTATATAAAATAAAACAATCAAAATCAAATCGATAGTTGAACGTGACAACGTGTGTTCAACGATTACTCCGCCGTTTGTAAACCGATTTTCAAAATGTTTCTTTTGGTTATCATCCCATTTGGTACCATATTCATAAAAGTGGTGACCTGATGAAGGGATCCATAAGTAATCGAGGGAACTCCTCAAAATTTATATGGAAACATTTGATGACTTCGGTTTCGTAAGCATATGCTACCAACAAGTATACCCCAGGAAAATTAAACATTCGACCTCGGAATAATTCGCATAGGCCTATAGCTGAAAATTGGTAGAGACGTTAAATTATACGCCATTATAATTAATAAACCCTCAAAAGTCCCAGTCGATCCTCCTTGTGCTAAAAATTTTATTCATGGTCAAAGGTACGAAAATGAAGTTTTTCCCGTTTTTTCCCAAACTGTACATTTTATCACAAAAATAGGTAGGACAAGAGTGTAGATCATAGAATTTTGTACAAAAAATATTTAGACACTTTTTTCATACGACTTACCATTCCTTATAAATGGCGGGCTTAAAGTTTGGGAAAATCATATTTTAAATAGCATAAAAGCATAAAAGCTTTGCTTAATTTTCACTTTTCCTGAGCGTGTAGTTCGAAAACGGATGAGAATTTGGAAAAACTGTATAGAATCTAATTTATAGAGAATTTAATAAGCTGTAATTAATGTCGTCATAGAATATTTTTAGCTACAACGCATAGTTTTTTAGTTATTGACGAAAAAACAAAAATTTAGACATTTGACGCCCTCCCCTCCCTCCGGCTCACCTCCTAGACGTCAGGACTTTTGGTATGTTTTGTCCCTAATCACCCTGAATAAGTTCCAGCAGAAATCGCTTAGGTTCAGGCTCACGCACTCTATACCCTCTTTTGAGTTATTCGTTAACCGGACTAATTAGAGCCGTGGTCCCCAACCTTTTTTTCATAAGGCTTAAAAATATTAGGCCGATTCCGAGATTCCAATTATATATATATATAATTGGAATCTCGGAATCGGCTCCAACGATTTACATGAAATTTAGTATATAGGGGGTTTCGGGGGCGATAAATCGATCGGTCAAATAGCTAGCTATTATTTATATGTCGTAGTCCACTGGTTAAAATAGCCTTAAAATAGACTTGTTGACTGCAACGTTCAACGCTACAGTTAGACGACGCTTAGCTAACTGGTGAAATGGCAAATTAACTAAGGTGGCCGTTAGTTTAGCGTTATAATTACACAATCGTAATGATAACAAGTAGAATAGATTGTATTCTTACTCATTTTGAACACAGTTGCAATAAATATCTTGGTGATGTATTTCATAATCCCGTAATTTCTCCACGAATATTTGTTTAAATATTGATTCACTTGTATGTGCCCCCCTAATTTTTGTCACTTCAATAACACTTGTGACGTATATTTACGAAAAATATATTAAAACAATCACAAAAAACCTGCTAGTTGACGCCATATTGTAAACAAAACGCACCTAGCGCCGCGGTGATGAAGGTGTAAACATATCAATCAAACAGCTGATTTGGAATCAGCTGTAGTGTTGAACATTTTGAGCGACTGAAATATTCAATTAAAAAGCTAAACGTGTAATTGAATGGCGTCAAAGGGCTAGCTGTTTGATTGAATAGCTATTTAAATCAGTTGGCTGAGACATATACAGCTGAAATCAATCACGTGGGCTTCGGCCTGACCGAGCGTGGTATGCTCGGATCTTCCTTATCGGCCGCCACACATATTCCCACAGATACCTCGCAACAAATTATCCACAACTATTATCCCTAGATACTATTACGATTACTGCAATATTATCACGCTAGAATGCAGCACCAGCAAATACAGTAAACAAAAAGGTTTGTTCGACGTTTGGCAACGTTTTTGTCCGCTGATATGACTTGTGCATCATGTCGGATTTTGGTCAGAATATTATTTACTGTATGTGCTAGTGGCAACCTTAGAGGGCGTCCACAAATTACGTGTGGTATTTTTTGAATTTCTTGACCCTCCCCCCTCCCTGGTGAGATTACGTGAGATTTTATTCAACCCAACCTCCCTCCCAAATCTCACGTGAGATTTTTAAAATGTGGGTTTCTTACGTAAGCGTTTGATTTTGTTTAGAAAAAAATTACATGAGATTTGGCGAGACCCCCCCCCTCTCTTCCCAACGTGAGATTAGATGAGATTTGACTCGACCCCCTGCCCCCTAAACACCTCACGTAATTTGTGGACGCCCCCTTAGCGTAATATTTCCTATCGAAGTACAATTACAATTGTGTACAATTTGGTGCGAAGTGTAAGTTACGTCGATGTAGTGTTATCAGTGGGCAACATAAATTGACGATGAAATACGGTAGGCGGTCAGGACTAATCCACTCTTCCCATATCCCCACAGACTCACCACACGTTAGCTATACGGTTTGCAATTGTAGCATTATCATTATTTGTATGAGTATATAATCCATACTAATATTATAAATTCGAAAGTATGTCTGTCTGTCTGTCTGTCCACCTGTCTGTCTGTCTGTTACCTTAGGATAAAGACTTAGGATACTTTTTATCCTGGGAAATGTACGATCCCCGTGGGATAAACAAATTTTGGCGCAACGGAGTTGCGGGCGTCATCTAAACATACTATAAATCGGTATTTACTGGTTAGTAATAATAATTAGTTAGTATATTGGTTTTAATGAACTAAATTATGACTAGTAATAATAATTCAATAGTTTTAATATCATCAAGGTCTTCTGTAATGATAATAATATTGAAATTTGTAACCAATATTATATTAATAGATAATAATAGAAGTGCATGTTACGCTGACGATGTAGGTACTTGTATATGCGACACAATAACAATATAATGTCGTGAATATTAGAGGGACGACATAATTATATAGGGCAATAATATTTTTTCTCGGGGCTCAATTTAGTCATACTAAAATTCATATTGTAATAAATCAATAAATTTCAGAGGCAACATCAAGACTAAACAGCTATCAGTTAGACAGACAGACACCTGCCTTTCCCAATATTAGACCACTGAAAGTTATTTCTAGACATCACCGCGAGGAAATAAATTCCCTAAAGCGGCTGTAACCCAGGGCTTAGAAGAGAGATTTAATTTTATTTCGTGACAAAATACATCTCTTGGCGATAGTGTATTCCTTTTGAGTCTGTTCCCAAATCTTCAAACAAAATGCCGCTTGACAAGTTCACTAGTTTGCGGCACTTAGATCTTTTAGACTTTTTAGAATAGATATAATATTACTTAGGTATGTTTTTTATGTAAAAGTAAATTCTTTGTAGTTTTCTTTATATTTTGTATACGTTTACAAAATTTATAAAAGTATCCACGTTTCTAAAATTAAAATTTAGAAACAAAAGCTAGGTTTAAGCGGTTCCAGACTGTGAAATTGTTATTCACAATTTACATCTCTTATACAAAATTCAGTTTCATATTGCCTCTTTCTTTCCAACACTCCTTTCAAAAAAAATCTCGCTACCACATACGGCGATTTTCTTATTACGCTTTTAAGAAAAGATAGAAAATGTAATTTTCAGCGAAGAAGAGAGCTAATGAGGTAGATTTTTATCTCAAGATGTCCTGGAAAATCTAGATAAGGCCGCGTTGAGCTTCAAAACTAGAATGAACTAATCACCTAATTAAAGTAGTTGGAGGGGCACACTTCATTTTCTTTCGCGATAAGGAAGGGTATTTGGGGCACATTTTGTTGTTCATTAGGTTGGCAGACAACAAAGCTAAAGGGACCGATAAAAGTTTTAGCAGTATTTGTGCAACATAAACCTCATTACACCGATAGAGCTAAGTTTTTGGGTTTCAAAAATTCTAAAGTTTCTATTGCGGATAGTTTCAGAACCACCAGATTTAAACCTAAAATATAATTTGTGTTCTTGTGGTATAATCACGTCCACTTTCTAGAGATATTTAGGAATTTTTCTTTTTGATTGCTACTAGCCGAAAATAAAATTCAAGTTTTAAAGATTGCATATACATTAGTGATGCTATAGGTACGTTTTGTATAAGATTATTTGGTCGGATTATGTCAATTCAACGTATTTCTGTCGGCTAAATTTGACATAACGTGACCAAATTAAGGAGGCCCGCCATGTGCATAATATGTATCAACTTCTCTGATTGTAGATACGTTAAACTAGCTAATCCGGATAACGTCGTTTTGCCTTATACATTGTGGGAATATGCTAGATTTCGGCTGAGTGATGAGTTTTCATTTCAGACATGTAAGACAACACCTTTTAAATAAACTTCCATGGCGCGTTTTTTCGCTACAAAGTAATTTCGGATCTGAAAATTCAATGTTGGCCGTTTCTTACGATAAAAACAAATAATTTGTCCATCCATTTGGATAGATTTTGCCAAAAAAAAAAACACTGCAACAAAAGAATTTGATATATAAAATACTAGATGACGCCTGCAACTCCGTTGCGCCAAAAATTGTTTATCGCGCGGGAAAAGTACATTTTCCCGGGACAAAAAGTATCCTATGTCCTTTCCCGGGACTCAAAGTATCTCCATGCCAAATTTCAGCAAAATCGGTTCAGCGGTTTGGGCGTGAAGAGGTAACAGACAGTCAGACACATTTTCGCGTTTATAATATTAGTGTAGATGTGTTAGCTTTTAATATTTTACCTCGTTTTGATGAATCCATAACGTTTCAGAAGTCAGAACGGTTCCTAGAGTATTGTATCCAAGATATTCCAATACGGAGGTCACATTCAGATTTCGATTTATCACACAAGTACTGTGTAATGCAGTGCTTTGTGTCGCATAAGCATCGGTTAAGATATTCTATTTTTAGAATATTTTCGCCAGAATATAGCTTTGCTACTTATGATACTAATAAGAGAGAAACCTCTTTTGAGTTGTAAGAGTAAGTTACTGCAAATAGCTCTTATATTATGTTATGAAAGAAATTTATTCAGCAGATGGCGGTTCCACGTGATTTGGTTGGGTTAAACTCAGCCGACCCAACATAACTTGACATAACCTGACAAAACATCTGCCTTTGAATTAATTTCTCTGGTGCTACATGTTCCCCACGACATCGTCCACGCAGCTTATTCGTGCGGTAACTATACAATATACATTCTGCCGAAGTAAAGTCTTCATATTATTACCTTTCAAGAACTCAAAATGTGTCTAAACCAGCTTTCATCCCAACTGTGTAGAAGCAACATAACTGTATTTTAAAAAGATAAAACCGACTTCAAAATTGTACGTATTTGAGAATCAAAATTCCCTATCTCAAAACTACTCAACCGATTTTGATGAAACTTGCAGTATTCCCTAAGTTGAACAATACCTAGTACAATAAAAAAAGAATCATTTAGATCGGACTTGTAGTTCCAGAGATATGCGTGCACAAACATAAAAACATAAATAAATACATACATACACTTTTGAAATTTGCCACATTTGTTCAAAAGCTGTTATAGATTAACATATACAAAAACTGGGCAGTTCTGGAAATATTACATACATACGTGTCGAATTGATAACCTCCTTTTTTTCAAGGTCGGTTAAAATATAGAATATAGGCAGACGCATACACTTAAGTATTTTATTTAGAACCTATAAATGCAATGTAATAATGTTCTTCAGTAACCGTCTGATTAAATAGACTTGACCATCACTGTACGTATAATATTATAGAATTATTGTGTTGAGTGTGCAATGGCTGTGTCAATAGTTGGACGTTGCGTGCGTAAAACTGTTCTATTATATAATATCCGTGTACTAATTAATGGGATCAATACGAGCGGCCCTTTGAACAGATCGATCGCCGCGCTAAAACTCATGATCGGAAGTTTGTATGGAACGGTGACAAACTGTTTTCCGAAAGATCCGAACATGATTAGGTATACACAAACAAAACTTAATGGAAGTGTGAGTGAAAGATACACTATGATGATAGAAGAACGTCAAATGATTGAGAGTGCGTGACTCTTGACTCGGAGGTCGTGGGTTTGATTCCCGCGTTGGAAACATGTTAATTTACAAGTTTGGTTAGGACAATGCAGGCTGATCACCTGATTGTCTGACAAGTAAGATGATCCATGCATCAGATGGGTCATGGACATGTAAAAAGGTCGGTCCTGCGCCTAATCTCTCGCCAGTCATGTCAGTCTTCCGTCCCACTGGGGTATGAGAATGAAGGAATAGAGATTGCTCCTGTGTACTGCGCACACAGTTGGACACTATTAAATCACTCCTGCGTAACTAGCCTGGTTTCAATTAAACCGGCCACCGTCACCAAAACCGGCGTGGGAGTTATTAATATGTTATGATGATGGAAGATGTAATGCTCGGCGCTATTGACAGAATATACTAACAAATACACACGAAAACAGAAGGGGAATACATCAAATCTACAAGTTTGATGCACTGTTTGTGTGTATGTCTCTAGGGCATCGTAGTTCCAAACATGTGGACCGATTTCGATCTACTTTTCATTAAGTTTCATCATCATCAGCTGTTCCCTGCTGGAAAATTTGGAGATTCAGGTTAGAGTTCCTTTACTATAGATTTTTTCCTTGCTTACCATTTTGTATGAATACTAGCGACCCGCCCCGGCGTCGCACGGGTATAAAATATAATTATAGCGACTGAAAAAATGATCAAAACCGATAGCCTATGATCCTTCACCTATGCCTTCAGCCTATGGTCTATTTCTTATCTGTGCCAAATAACATAAAAATTGCTCCAGTAGTTCGCGAGATCCCTTTCAAATAATTTCCCCCGTTTTTTCCACATTCTCCTATTAGTCTTAGCGTGATAAAATGTAGCCTATAGCCTTCCTCAATAAATGGGCTATCTAACACTGAAATAATTTTTCAAATCGGACCAGTAGTTCCTGAGATAAGCGCGTTCAAGTTAGCCCTTTCAAATAATTTTCCCCGTTTTTTCCACATTTTCCTCTATTTCTTCGCTCCTATTAGTCTTAGCGTGATAAAATATAGCCTATAACCATCCTCGATAAATGGGCTATCTAACACTGAAAGAATCATAAAAGTCTGTTGCGTAGTTTTAAAGATTAAAGAGAACAAAGGGACATGAGGGAAAAAAAGAGACTTTGTTTTATAATATGTATAGATACTGTCAAACCTTACTTCTTAAAATATTGCCATGTTATTTTGCTCGTACCTAAACGAAATAAGATACGCGCGAAGTCGCCAGCTACATTAGTTAAAAAATTAAGGCGCGTGTACACGATGCTAGTAAATGTCAACAAGTAAACATGGCTGCCTGCGCTTGTCCTGTGGCGAGAACATGCATTGTAAATTGAATGTGTTGGCTCCAATCCCAGTAGGACAACTCACGTGCGTCTAATTAAACGGGGTTCTTTATGGATGTGGCAGGCTCATTCTAGGTAATAGATAGCACTAAAACCTATTTAGAACTAGGACCAATAGATAACATAATTTGTGATCTACAATACGATATTTTATCGTATTGGTCTTTAGACCAAAATACAATTCCCATTTATAATTTAAAATGTTGTGTATTGTAAGGGCATTAAAAACGTAATTTAAAGGCGCAGGAGTTGTATTTATGACGCAAAGTCGATAGAAGTTGTATGATCCCCGCAAGTCGCTAATGCGCTGGAACCTTGTCTAATTAACACCCACGTGACGTCACCCGCAACAAGTACAGCTAACAAAAAATTCTAATAGGTAGTTAATCTTATATAAATAATATTTTTTAATTATTTATGATCTTCAATAAGATCGGGTTAAATAAAGGCTGTCTCAGTACGGACAGTAAGAATGCACTTTTAAATTTGGATATATTTTTTTGGTAACTTGGTGGCAGCTCTTATGTCACGACTCACGATATTACGTCATCAAAATGGCGGCCAGGCGCATTAGCAATTTGCGGGGATTATATATTTTATATTGCCCAACAGTATGGGCAGCACCGGATCACCCATCTTTCACCGGACGATTCAAATCTCTTTTTCTTACTCGAATCCAATGGGACATTACGACCAGCAAGAACTAAGGCTCAAAAATTGGCTTTTAACAACATCAATCAGGTGATTAATATGGGAAACGATTCTAAGATCTCTAAGTTGGCTTTCAAGCTTTATACTAAGTCTACGCAGGTATTACCCAATATGAACATAAACTGGAAATCACGTCCATACATGCTTATGAAGCTTCCAACGACGTTAGTGCATAACGGTATAAGTATCTAAATTACTGAATTTATATGACAGAAATGACGACAACGTATCGCAGATTACCCACTCTTATAGTTTTTCACAAGGTAAAACAAACACTTTTGCATTCTCTTCATGTTTTCACAATTCTCGTTCAATTTTCCCGTACACGTTTGCGACGAAAGAACTCGCCAATTTGGTTGAATGACTTGACCGTGTATAGTGGCTATAACAAGTCATGTACCCACACGATTTCATATCGCGCTTGCTGTGATTGCATTCATTTATCTAACGCCGAAAAGCAAGCTGATGTTTTCGCGCTATTTTCAGTTATGACACTATTTTTCCTTACAAAATTTTAGTGTTATTCGCCTGCTGGAAAGAAAAAGGAATAGCGTTGTTAAGAAACAGGTCTTGTAGCTTTATAGTTATGGTGAACTTAACCTTTTCATGTTTTTCACAAAAATATATATCCAGAGTTTTCGTACTTTTTTATGTTAAAGGTTTTCGCCTTACCCCATGGTAAGGTACCCCACGCCCATGCGTAGTGAGGTACGGCAACGCCCTTACAAGAGCGATCGGTCGGTAATTGCTCACGAGTTTCATACCTAAGCGTGGAGCGGAGAGAGTTTCGGGGTGAGAGGAGAGGCATTCAATCTCAGTGCGCTCGGCCATATTTTGTTTTTAATTTTTACCTCACCTTCAATACTGTTGTGAGATTCGAAGTTTAGGATTTTCATAATTTGCCCCCCTCCCCCAGACTTATGCCCTCCCTCCATATGGATTCCTGGCTACGCCCATGCGCCTTACTAAACTTTTGTCTGATAGTTCAAAAAATTCACATGATAGACATGAGCATTGAGCATCTAGTACCTTGTATTATGTATTGTGTATATTATTTCAATTATTATTATATTCTATAGTTTTAATTCGCTGGAAAAAAGTATTGTTTAATGTACAAAATATTGAAAATAAAAACAAACAACGTTTTAAACCTTTCATTTAGAAATTAGAAGTAATATTTGCATACTTCGCCTTTTTTGGCCAAAATTGAAATATCAATATCAATAATATCTATGGACGTTTCACACCACGTGGCTAGCAAATGGATTTTATTTGACAAGGACCAACATAAATTCGCACTAGTCTATATAGATTTGCAGCTAAAAAATATGTGTATTTGCTTTAAAAAAACTATGACAAATCATACATAAACAAATACGAACTGAATGTCAATGGATTGATTAAATTTTATTATTCAAACACTGCGGGAAACGCTTTAAAATGTTCCTAAATTTAATACAAGCTTTTTTACAGTAAACTTATTGTTTTTGCGTAGTTACCGGCAAGGACAAGAGGAATCACGAGTAATAAAACTGGTCAAGTATGAGTTGGACTCGTGGAGGGTTTCGTACATACTAGTTAAGTTGTATGAAAGCATGTTTATTGTTTATAGCTTAAATAAAAAGTTCTTAAATAAAAAGCTCTTATTTGTGTAATTGTACGTAATATGTATAATGAATGAAAACATTTTTAATTAGCTATTATAGTCGGCCCTTTATTATCAGTCCTAGATGACGCTCGCAACTTTGTTGCGCCAAAATTCATTTATCGCCCGGGAACCGTACATTTTTCCGGAAAAAAAGTACCTTATGCTATTTCCCGGGACTCAAAGTATCTCCATGCCAATTTATATCAAAATCGATTTAGCGGTTTGGGCGTGAAGAAGCAACAGACAGTCAGGCAGACACATTTTCGCATTTATAATATTAGTATTTAGTGTGGATTTACTATAATCCTATACCCATTAATACATCACATCATCAAGGTGTTCTCATAAATTAAAATCAAGAGGGAAGCTCATTATTATTTTTAAGCTTTTCTGTTGGTTCGCATGCTGAAGGCTGTTTAAGTAACTGCAAATAAATTAATTTGCTTACGATTATTTTTGTTCTATTTTTAAATTGTATTTTTGTAATAGCAGCAACGAAAGTTCATATTGTGATCGGCAAATGGGTAGACCATTTTTATTTATAGTAGCTCGAATCAAATCAAATCATTTATTTCGGGCATCAAAGGCCCATATAACAGATACCTTAAATCTAACATACATAATATTATTAATTATATAATAAATACCTTAAAACTAACATACTTACATATTTTTATATATACTTAAAAACTAATACTGTCACGTTTTGCCGGCAATGTGACTCGCTTCGTTCCGGAGTCTCCCCCGGAACCTCCGATAGACTACATCCATCGGCCAGAACTCCGGCGCCTCGAAAGTTGACAGAAGATTCGTCGGTACTCTCACCACAAAGTTCTGCTATAACTCCGAATCCTAAAAAGTATACTGCTTATGAAATATTTATGATATTCCATCTGGTATAACAAAATTATTCGGAACTCATTATAATAAAACGATAAGCTGCTTACGAAATTAATCCACAAAGGCTGTATGGCGTCTCTACGCAGAAAAAAGACGAAAAGAAGTGACCGTTAAAATATTGTTAGGAAGTATTACGCGTACTTATTACATACTTATAACCATAATATTATCATAGGAAAATGATTATATTACAATGGGCCAAGGTACCGTACCGTTATAGAGCAAAAATAGGCCAAAACTTGTGATTTTTTTGTATGGGAATAAATATTTACTTTAATACCTCGATCGTGGGAATCGCAGGCACAATCGATTTTCAATGGTTATGCGGCAGCCGGGTGCCGTTTGGGGATTGATGGGTTAATTTAATTTCAATATTAATTAAATATTTAGCCTTAAATGCTTTTTATTAAGTACACGTAATATTATAATTAATGATTTTGTGAATATTTCCAACGCTTACCTATTGCCATATTCATAACGAACAAAAAGGCTAAAAATCTCGTTCTGTGCTCCCATTCCCCAATTGAATAACCACTACGTAAATATCGATTTTATTTTGTTTTTAGTATATTTTTAACACAGCGGCAACAGAAATTTACAATTTGTGAATATTTCAGAAGTCTAGCTATAGCATTTCTTGAGATACAGCCTGGAAACAGACAGACAGACGAACAGACATCGAAGTCTCAGTAATATGGCCCCGTTTTTACTCTTTGGGTACGGAATTAACAACCGTCAAATTGACTTGTGAACAGTGTTGCAACATGGATGGTAAACAGCTATTTAAAATAGTTTGTAAGTGATTGACTTGAAGTTACTCTTTTACCCTGTTCTTTTCTCTTGCGCTTCCTAACCTCACGCGATGTCGTATACAAAAGTAATGGCAACCCCAGTTTGCGGCAATCGTGCAACTGGCAACCATTGATATTCATGTACAAAATGCATAAAACTTTAGTTTTGCATCAAAATTATTTAAAAAATCGATGCTTCAATTTTGATGAAGGACTATGTTTGTTTACGGGCTGGCAACCCTAGTTTGCGGCAGACTTAGAGCTGGCAACCATTTATACCTTATTTTGTCACGTCATGTTCTTTCAAATGATGTTAAATTTCTACTTAAATTTATTGAAAAAAATAATATACATTTGCAAATTATGCATTTATCTCATGAACATTAAACTCAATTAGAGGTACTTGCGGCTACTTATACTTTTAACAAGGCAACCCATTTACACATACATTAATCCATTCCATACGTTCTAAAGATTATTTTAAAATATATTTCATCGGAAAAAAACAATTCATCTAGGACAGGAGAAGACAAGATCTTAGGATATAAGAAATTATTAAAACATTTATAGATTTATTTCGAAACAGGTCATGTAATTTGTTAAAATTTATAATAATTTATAATAATTTCTTAATATAGTGAAAAAAGTGCACGAAAAATTTCAATACCTTACTGATTTTACACTTTAGTTGCATTTGTAACCTAAGCCCGGTAATCTGCAATACCTGAAATCTACCATTTTCGGAGTTCAGTGTAGCTACATTTACCGTGTAGGCAGTGAGATCTATTCTGGTACATCTATTAATATGAGGAGTCTATTGATTGAACCGCTCTGTAATTATATTTATAGCAATCTGAATCAATAGATTTGCATAACTCTAGAATAACATAATCAGAGGGGCGCGCCAAGGGGTCGTTATAATAGTAGGTATTATTAATTTATAATAACTTATCTCATATATAAAATTCTCGTGTCACAATGTTAGTTACCGTAGTCCTCCGAAACGGCTTTACTGATTTTTATCTATATAAGTATATTCAGTAGGTCTGAGAATCGGTTACTGGATACTTTTTAGTTTTTAGTAAGTATATTGATAAGTTCATTTGTTGAATAAATAAAAGTAAATTATTACAACTCGAGAGTCGAGACTGACGGCGACTATTGTTTACATGCTACGGAATAGCGATGGACGTTGCCATGGCGACATACTTATTTAGTCACTTCAATAAAATAATATGGGTGAACCGCGAAATACTTTATAATAATATGGCAAAACAATGTTTGCCGGGACAGCTAGTGTAATATAAAATTCTCGTGTCAGGATATTCGTTGCTTGGTCCTCTTCGAATCGGCTGGTTTGGTGATTTTTTTTTTGTTTTTATCAGGAAATAGCGTTGAAGCGGTCCAAAAAGTGCACAATCCTGAATTGCGCTATATCGAAGTACGAAAGTTGGAGGTTCTGAAAGGAGTTAGAATTACAAAGTCTGACTTCGCACACTGCTCTGGCGAAAGATTTTTGAATGTTAGAATCTCGATCATATCTAATATATCCAGAACGTAAATAGCAAACAAATGTTTTTTTAGGCTGGCATTGTCGGTTTCGACACAAGCCTAATAAATAAGAAAAAAAAAACAACATTTGCTTAGTCAGCTAGTATTAGATATATATTAATAAACTAGACGTTCCACGCGGCTTCGCCCGCGTAACTTAGATAATTCACAGACAAATTTGTCCACAAAAAATAGCCTATAATTACGTGGTCTATTTCTTATCTGATCCAAATAACAAAAAATTGCTCTAGTAGTTCGTGAGCCCTTTCAAATAATATCCCCCGTTTTTTCAACATTTTCCTTTATTTATTCGCTACTATTTGTATTAGCGTGATAAAATATAGCTTATAGCCTTCTTCGATAAATGGGCTATCTAACACTGAAAGAATTTTTCAAATCGGACCAGTAGTTTCTGAGATTAGCGCGTTCAAATGAGCCCTTTCAAATAATTTCCCCCCGTTTTTTCCACATTTTCCTCTATTTCTTCGATCCTATTAGTCTTAGCGTGATAAAATATAGCCTATAGCCTTCCTCGATAATTGGTCTATCTAACACTGAAATAAATTTTTAAATCGGACTAGTAGTTCCTGAGATTAGCGCGTTCAAACAAACTAACAAACTTTTCCGCTTTATAATATTAGTATAGAATATAGATGACCACATTTTTTGGGTTAGAATTATTAAAGTCTGTAAAAAGGCTTCAATATCCCAGATCTCCGAGAAATAAGAAAGAAAATATTAAAAATATTTCATCAGCTGATGAAGACTTTCGAGGAGATCATTGTGATTTCGATTGGTAATCCTTGTTAACATTAACTTCAAGATCAATGCTAAAATTACAGATACTTACTGAAATCACAGAATTTTTAGTAGAGAACAGAGCAAACAGTTAGTAGAATGATAGTTCGAAAGTAGTTGTTAAATCCTTGAATGGTCCCAAATAGCCTCTATCTACGTCCGTATTTTTTACTTGGTCGCTAATGGTCAGATGTTTTGTTCGGTGCAATTTATATGGCATGGCAACTCCTCTGCAGTGAGCCTTATTTACTACTGTAACTTGTTTTCGCGGTTTAACAGTACTCGTATGTTATGGTTTTACGATTAGTCGACGCGGCAAATGTTGTTTTACCATTATTCCAAGGATGATAAAATGGTTGGCCGATTCTCAAACCTTGATGAAAGGCGCACAAAATTTCATGAGAACTGGTCCAATCGTCAACAAACACCAAGAGTGGACAATTTTATAATTTATAAGACGGAGAGATTATTCTATAATGGCACAAAAAAGAAGGATGGCTAGCGAATGAGCTCTTAAGCTGGCGGCTTACGATTGGTTGATTCTGCAAAATGGACTATTATAATGTAGAAAGTTTACATTACACACTGGCAACGCGTTATAAATTATGTGCTTGCAGATACATATATTATTTTATCACTGATTAAAACTATGAACGTTTTAAGAGTAAAATAATATTAAAAGTATAAAATACAGTGTAAATAAAAACATTTCAAGCCGCAATTTCAGTTCAAATATCGCGTGAAATTCATTGCAAGCTTAACTTCAAGCCAACATTTCAACGTTTTTAATAGTGTACCTGTACATTTGCCAAAAACTTCGCAAATAAAACAGGGATGAAATAATTAATACCCATTTTGCTTTTTGCGTCCATTGCGGCATGTCAGGGGTGGTGACGTGACTATGTAAAGTGACAACACGCAATGTACACAATTACATACAAATTAGTTTAATTGAATAAGGCTGGCCGCATAGGCGCATACGTACGTTTTCCGTATTCGATTTCCGAATTATTTTCTGTAGTCGGAAATCCGAATGCATAGAATCAGTAGAAAATACATTATCTGCCACACACGTTCGTTTTTCTCCGTACGTATCGAATTACGCACGTACTTTTCTAGTGCAAGCCGATACTTTCGCGCGTGATAATAACGAGAATTTGCGATTTGCGCTAGTCTCAACTCTCACGAAATTACGAATTCCGAATGCGGTCAGCCCTAGAAAGCATGCTATGAACAATTTTAGAAAGTATTGGACCGATTTTCATGAAAGGCCCACATAAGGATAGACCAGTATAGAATATTTATATACAATTTATTGCGAGAATTTTAAGTACAATTTTTTAATATAAAAGCAATTACGCCTATAGCTTACATAATAGGGTAATATCGTAAAAGGCAAGTATATTACATGAGAATTGGCATAGTCCTGGCGGTCGAACTATAATAACACCAAGTGACGCCAGGCAGTCTCCAGAGTGTTATATTTTTTTAAATAGGTCAATGTTTACAATATACGACTAATATGAAATCATATTGCCTTTGAAAATCGCATTCAATGTTTTCTTGAGAAGTAAAAATTATCTTCATGATAAGTGATTTTGCAGTTGCCTTTATTATGCTCTTCTTACTTCGAATCGACAAACATCTATTTTTAACCGACTTCAAAAAAAAGGAGGTTATCAATTCGACGCGTATGTATGTAATATTTCCAGAACTGTCCAGTTTTTGTATATTGTTAATCTATAGCAGCTTCTGAACAAATGTGCCAAATTTCGAAAGTGTATGTATGTATGTATGTATGTTTTTATGTTTGTGCACGCATATCTCCGGAACTACAAGTCCGATTTAAATGATTCTTTTTTTGTTGTACTAGGTATTGTTCAACTTAGGGAATGCTGCAAGTTTCATCAAAATCGGTTCAGTAGTTTTGGAGATAGGGAATTTTAATGATTAATTACGTACGACTTGAAGTCGGCTTTATCTTTTTAAAATACTATTATTCAGAAGTGAAATAGTAGCACACCAACTCTTGCACAGTCCTGAATCGTGATATCGAAATTTTTTAAAGATCGGCCTGACATTGGATTGCACAAACCTACGGGACCAAAGCGACTGCGAAGCGGTAGCGTTTACCGCGCGGCGGACGCTGCCCATGTAATCTTATGGCGCTGTGCACACCTGCACGACCGCGACGCGGGATGTTCGCGTCGGCAAGCGGAACGTGCGCGTCAAGTTGTCAGACGCGTGTTTTGAAGTGTACATAACTTGACTTCTTTTTTAAAACCTTTTTTATATTATTTTCTACAATTCTTGTTTATGATTTTTTGATTTGTATACGTTTTGATAGATTGTGTCATGATATTAACGTTTGACGGTTCGTACCGTAGTCGCGCAGGTGTGCACGGCCAGTTTCGCGTTGCAGACGCTCCCGTATCGCGTACCGCGTCCCCTGTCACTGACGCTTAGGTTTGTTTTAAGCTTAAACAACGTCTCCATGATAAACTATTTAACAGCTAAGTATATTTTACACACAGCCTTCAATATTATATTCGCACATACGGTGTGTATTGTACACACCGTATGTGCGAATATAATGTTTGCCGTATCACTTAATATGTTTACTCTTGCTAAAACTCGAAAACGGCTGAACGGATTTGGGTAAATTTTATCTTGAAATATCCGTGTAAGTCCAGGGAAGGTAGCACGAAGTTTACCTGTTTATCTAGTCATCGTCACTACATAGTATTTTAAAACAAAGTCGCTTTTTTCCCTCATGTCCCTTTGTTCCCTCTAATCTTTAAAACTACACAACGGATTTTGTTGCGGTTTTCTTTTGATAGATAGAGTGATTAAAGAGGAAGGTTCATAAGTATTACATTAATTAAATATTGGAGAAATACTGTTATTTTTGGGGTTTCTAATGTGATGTCGTAAATAATTACATTTTTTTCCGCTTACATTGTAAACGCAGGCTGAATCCTACGAGATTTATCAAAATAATGTACTATAAATGAAAAAATACACCAGCCACCACAAAGCCCTAATAGTACTAAGCCTTCTCCCTGTCACTCAATGGTGCTGCTCCCGACTGACGTTAAGGAAGTTACAAGAGTTGCAATGTCCTTAAGAAGTAACTGTGCCGTAGGTTTGGACAATATACCAGCAGGGGTCATAAAAAATAACATAAACGTTATTGCCCTACCCCTAACTCACGTTTTAAATTTGTCCCTTTCAACAGGCGTTTTTCCAAAAGCTTTTAAGAGAGCAATTATTCATCCAATTTACAAGGTGGGTAACAGAGACCAAATCACGAATTACAGACCAATTGCTGTCCTACCAACCTTAGCAAAAATAGTAGAACAAATCATGAACTCTAGATTAATATCCTACCTAGAAAACAATAACATCCTTTCCACATCACAGTATGGATTCCGCCAAGGCAAATCAACAGGTGACGCAGTACACGAACTCACGGACTTCATAGTAAAAAAGCTTAATGTTGGACAAAAAGTCATAGGAATGTTCCTAGCTAAAGCCTTTGATACGGTCTCTGTTTCTATCCTTCTAAAAAAGATGTACCATATAGGCATAAGAGGAACCCAGCTCATTGCTCAAACTGTTTGAGGACTTCCTAACCGAGCGTACACAGAGTGTTAAGGTAGATGAGTACCTAAGTTCTGAACGAACTACTACGCATGGCGTCCCTCAGGGAAGCGCAATTGCTCCAACCCTCTTCCTCATCTACATTAATGATCTGTGTACGCTCAACATACGTGACGGAAAAATTTTCACGTTTGCGGATGACACGGCTCTCGTGTTCCACTCAGACTCACTTTTTTAAAACGGCACAAAGTGGCCTCGACACTGTAGTAGAATGGTTACGGAAAAACATTCTTACCCTTAACGCCCAAAAAACCAAATACATCCCATTCGCGATACGAACGCCCCCCACGTTGACCTTCCATAGTATCACCGCACACACTTGTAACCCCCATGTTGAGCCATGTACATGTGAACCCCTGGAAAGAACAACCTCAACCAAATACCTAGGAGTTATCTTAGACCCCTCACTCAGCTTCCGTCCGCACATAGATGCGTTTACGTCTCGAATAAGAAAACTGATACCAATATTTAAAAACTTAAGAAACGTGGCGGACGAAGGACTGAGGACTGAGGTCTATCTCACACTTTGCCAACCATTGCTCACGTACTGTATTTCAACATGGGGCGGCACACACAAAGACACTATGTTACAATTGGAACGAGCGCAACGGGCAATCCTCAAAGTGTCAAACAGCCTTCCATTCCGTTTCCCAACCGAATCTCTCTATAAGCAAACAATAGCCTTGATGGTACGCCAACTGTATATATCCCATGCAGTCCTCAAACACCATAGCCTTATCAATTACATCCCACCATCCGTTTGCAAAAGACGTAATAACCCAGATGCCATCGCGCACCGTTTTCACACCCGCTTTGCCAATCGTTTCTTTAGTTTTCTTGGGGGATATGTTTACAAAAAAAATTAATAAGGCAATAAACATATTTTACTCCCTAACCAAGACAGCATGCAAAAAAAGTGAATGAATGGCTGCTAACTCTATCTTACAAAAACACTGAAACTCTCATTACTGTGCCTGACTAATACACACACAAATATGCACACACACGCACACACACGCACACACACACACACACACACACATACACACAGTACTACTATCACACCCTATGAGCAACACATTGATAATATAATAATGGAAATGTTTCACTGCTCTTTGTATTAATATGTAGTTGGAATACTTTTACCTAGCCTGGAGATCCTGGTGTCCTGAAATACAGGCTTCGCCTAGTTTAGGCACCAGTCTCCCACATAATCAGTGCCAACTTTGTTGAGTATGTAATACATTTAAAGTATTTAATGGAATAAGGATTATTGCAATATTGGTTAAAATCGCTTCGAAAATTAACCATTATTTAAAGTTAAAATTTAAATAATGGTTAATTTTAGTAAAAATTTTATTGTGGGATGCATAAGAGATAGACATAATATACTTACCATCGCGGAGTTTTCTGTAGATCTTTTCATAGTGTACAAATATAGTACATTATTTTGATAAATCTCGTAGGATTCAGCCTGCGTTTACAATGTAAGCGGAAAAAAATGTAATTATTTACGACATCACATTAGAAACCCCAAAAATAACAGTATTTCTCCAATATTTAATTAATGTAATACTTATGAACCTTCCTCTTTAATCACTCTATCTATTTATAGCTTGGTTTATGTTATCGAATAGTAAATTACTTTCGTGTCACGCGCTGTTATATCTCCCGACCACTTGTAAAATATCTGCAGGGGTGGATAACTGCTATTAAAAAAATATATATTTAGAGTTTGGCAGAATGGGCGATTTATGTTATAAGGTGTAATATTATGATAGACTGACTGTATGTAAGTGTGTAAAGTGTTGTTTATAATGTGTGTTTCTGAGTTATCATGTGGTGTTTTTATTTTTGTGTAAATAGTTTGATTAGAAAATTTTGTATAGTTTAGTGTTTCTTGTAAGAATGAAATGTATCTTAATAAAATCGAGATACCATAATATGATTGATTAACAACAACTACATCCCTTAAATAAGAATCATATCTAAGTTTAATTAAATAGTAATAATTAATAGATAGCATAAAAATGTATATAACATAAAATTGATAGACAAGAATTAATATAATATCATTAAAATAAGAATTTAATTTACCAATCTTAAGTAAAACAATAACAATTGCATGCAAGAGTATTAAAATTTGTCAGATTTGTTTCTTCTTTAACTTTTCCAGATCAATTTCAGAGTTAACTCTAATAGGTTTATCACCTGTCCTTTTCCGCAGGTACACAAAACCGTTTGACGTCCAGCAAAATTCAAAGTTGTAATCTTTTCGAAAAGCTCTGGCAAGTGCAAACAATTTCTGAGCTTTTTTTGTTAGTGATTCAGAGATATATAGGGGCTGAGCTGAGTGCTGTAACCCCATATGGGTAGTGTTTAGTTTTCCAGTTACATCTTTATTCTTGTTGAAATCTTTTACTCTTTTAGTAACGTTTGTTTTAGTTTGAATCGTATCGAGTTCAATGATTATGGGGCTTGAGTTAACTTTGGAGTTGGTTCTAAATACGTCTTTTATGTTTGAGGGCGCAATATCAACATTTAAAACCTTTCCCACGGTCATGACTAATTTTTGGAGGTCTTCTTTAGTCTCGTCGCTCTTTTTCGGCATGTTTCTAAGCCGAAAAAGAGCCCTGGCCCGTGATTTACGTTCGAGGTTTTCGACACTCTCTTGAAGTAACTGAATTTGTTTATTGTCTTCTTTCCTTTCAGTTTCGAGGTGTGATATACGCCTTAATAATTCGTCATGTTTGTTCGACATATACTGGACGCCCTCCTTAAGTTCAGTGTTTTGTGAAATAATATTATTTATTTTTTCGATTAAATCTTCAAATCGCTTTTCCTGATCTTTTGCAAAACTGTTGAAAACGTTCATGTTTATCGTGGCGTTAGTAGATGTCTTAGCCGTAGTCCTTTTTTTCTTGTTTTCTGTAGCGGGGGCGGATGGTGTTTGTTGTAGAGTTTGTGCTTCGTAAGTTAAGACTGGTCTTGATTTTTCAGCGTCTTCTGTTAAGAAGGCAACTAACCCAAAATTGTCAATTTTATAAATCATTTTTGTACTTGATAATAAGCCCCGAATTGTTTAATTTTATAAACATAAATACTACATCATATTTCCAAGAATTCAATCTGAGCGAAAACACGATATCGTAAAATTTTCTCGATAGAAAAAAATCACAAAGATGCATCTAACTTTGACGATTTTTTTGCTGTATTGCCAAAACCATGCAGTAAACTGAGCTAATATTTTTACACATCATATAAAATTCTATCACCGAGGGTTTGACCTAGCGGATTTTTAATATTCTCAATATTTTTTAAGATGTTTAAGAAAAACCACCTTCGCGCTTCACCGCTAGATTTGTCTCACCTCTCAGTCGCCAACAGTTGCGTTCGCGCGCGCCTGAGGAGACGACATACTTCCTTTGCCTTTACTCCGGATTGAGAAAATATTTAATCGAAACCGTGGACAACAAACAAAAATTCAATAAACACACTAAAAGCAACCTTTACATTAGAAAACGGGAGCCGATGAACAATTGTAGAAGGCTTTTTAATTTAATATAAAATATGTATTATTTGTTTACAAATATCAATTATGATAATATTATCATGACAAATAATTTGTCAAACCCATATGTTGCGGCCGCACATGCGTAGTGCTTCGTGCTTGAGACGATACCATTGGACGATCTGCATGTATCGTCCAATGGTATCGACTCATAGCACGAAGCTCCGTGACGATAGACGAATCAGCGGCCGCGGCAATAGAGATTGAAGGGCAGAATACACATGTCGACGAGTCTGCGTTTCAGGGAGATTGGTAGATCTCACTTCATCAGCGTCTTCATGTACCAGTAGCTTCTCCAGGCGTTTTCTATATATCGGTCAACTTCTTTACCCAGTCTATTTTCAAAAGAGACTAGCTGGCCCAAGTAGATATACTCGTCGACATATTGTATTTCTTTACCGTCTACCTCAACCTTACGTTTTTTGCTATTAGTCATTATTTTCGTCTTTGAATTTGATTCATCGCATCGCGAATTTTTTGTAATATTCTCCTTTTCTAATGGATTTCATCCTACTGTATTTTTTTTTTGTTTCAAAAATTATTGGTCCCAGTCTATTCCCAGATTTCAAATTTCAGATTTCAAAGGCCCCATGTTCTTTCTAGTTTCAATTAAGTAATCTTTTGTTTTAACTTACTAGAAAATCTTTGAAATGTATTCCAGTATTGCAATCTGGATTTGAAAGGTTGTTTTTTCACGAGTTTGGAAGATTGATAATAAAATGTTTTGCCATTTGTTTTTTTTTATTATATCAATATAAAAAGTAAATAAAAACCTATTGTCAGGCCTAACGAATGTACATAGCAATATAATCGGTTGAACCGTTTTGGATGACTTCACGCACAAACACTGTGACCCGAGAATTTTATATACATAATATTATAATTTGACTAGATGATCCGGCAAACGTCAGTTTGCCATATAAATTATTTCTAGCATCAATAATTCAATATATTATATCAAAAAGCAGATAAAAAATTATGCTCAAGCCTAACGAATGTATGTATGCAAAATTTCATTGAATCGGTTGAGCAGTTCGCGCACAAACATTGTGACATGAGAATTTTGTATATTTTAATCTGACAAAATATGTTAATATATTTTACGAAAATACACTCAAAAACTAAACAAATTCGGACGTGGACGAAGATGTCTAGACTAGTAGATTATCCTACTTCCTACTTTAATATTATAAAGGCGAAAGTTTGTGAGGATGTATGTATGGATGTTTGTTACTCTTTCACGCAAAAACTACTGAAAGGATTTTAATGAAACTTTACAATAATATAGCTTATACATCAGAATAAAACATAGGCTACAATTTTAACCGACTTTCAAAATGGAGGAGATGTTATGTTCGTTTAACGTGAAGGAGATGTTATTTATGTTTAACGATTACTCCGGCATTTGAGAACCGATTTTCAAAATTTTTCTTTTGGTGTATAGGGTTTCATCCCAATTTAGTACCACGTTCAAAAAAGTGGTGACCTGATGAAATAATCTATTTCATCAGGTCACCACATCGAGGGAACTCCTCAAAATTTATATGGAAACATGTGGTGGATTCAGTTTCGTGAGAAGTATTCGAAGCTTATACTACCAACAAATAAGATTTTGCACCGAAGTATATCATGATTCATGGTTCAGAAGGTGCTGAGGGAACTCCTCACTCTTTATAGATACGAATTTGGTAGTTTCGGTATTGTTTTAAGAACGAAAAGCAGATGCTACTATGCAAATTACATTTATCATCATTATCATCATCACTACCATATTATACCATGCATCGTCCCATGATTATGACCTATTATTGGTACGTTTTACGTAGTCTTTTAGATCGAGACTCGAGTTTGTCAAGCGATTAAAAAATCTATACTAATATTATAAACCTGAAGAGTTTGTTTGTTCGCTCGAACGCGCTAATCTCAAGAACTACTGGTCCGTTTTGAAAAAAGTTTCAGTATTAGATAGCTCATTTATCGAGAAAGGCTATATTATCACTCTAAGACTAATAAGACTGAAGAAACAGAGGAAAATGTGTAAAAAACCGGGAAAATTGTTAGAAAAGGTCTCTACGCGGACGAACTACTGAAGCATTTTTCATATTATTTGTCACAGATATAGAGAAGACCACGTGAAAGGACATTTAAGCTTTTTTTTTTGCAGGAAAATGTACGGTTTTCGTAAAATTCCTAATTTACGCAGGCGAAGCCGCGCGGGACATCTAGTATTAAATAAAGTTATAATTTGTTTTTGTAATAACTACAGATTAGTAAATCTAACCAGAATCGATCCAGTAGTTTCAGAGCCTATTCGATTTCGATAAATAAACATATCATAAAGTATTACAAATTATTAAATTTTAATACTTTTTGCCTTATACACATAAGGCAAAAAGTATTAAAATTTAATAATTTGATTCTCAAAATACAGATGGAAAATATAACTCGAATTTCTCAAAATTTTATCTGATATATTTGGTTATACTACGTTCGTACAAAAAGTGGTTACGAGAGTAATTACACAAATTTATAGCCGCGGTAACATTTTGAATGCATTGGGCGAGTGCGGGGGGTATGAAGTGCGCGGGTGAAAGCTGATTTTTTTCTGTCATAGGTCCCCCTCTTAAAGCAGAAGGTGAGGGTAGAGGTGATACGGGGGATGTGCGGTTTATTGGCATTTAAATATTTTTTATAGACTTTATTTAAATTGGTATCGATAATGTTTTGTTTTTATAACAATAGATGGCGCTAACAGCGGCGTGGTTAGTATGAAACTGTATACTAAATTCACGGCGGCAGCTCACGTCCCAGTCGTCGAGCGGGCCGGTCGGTCGGCGGAACAGTGCGACGCACCAAGGTCCCGGGTTCGATTCCAGCCGACCCTGATATTTGAGCCACTCTCAAAAAGTTCGAAATTTGCAAACACTCACGGACCGAAGCACCACCTTGAAGGGGCGAAGGCTCCAGGGTGTTGCGGCCACACAAAGTTTCAAGCTGACCGACGGCACACACAACAACACACACCCACTATAAGCAGAACCCACGTCCGCTCACTACGAGAGTTGCCGAGGGAATCCAATACATTATCGATTTAATATCTGATTTATATTATGGCCCTTTACAGCATAATGATTTAAATGAACATTTTCGAAGATATTACACATTATAAAATAATTATTACGGGACGTAGCTTTTGCGGCGGTACCGACCAATGCGGGCCACGGGTAGTAATGAATATAATTTAAAACTACTGAATCTATTTTAATCATTTTTTCAGTGCTTATATTATAATTATGCATTTAAAGCTATATATTTTATACCGGTGCGACGCCGGGGCGGGTCGCTAGTTATATATAAAATACAAGATTTGTAGCATACACGTACACAAACCGGCACTCGTTGTAATTACTACAATTTGAGACTCCGACGACACAATTAAACACCTGTGCTTTTTTCGCTAACGTCGCTTTATACAACTAACTGCGGCACTCAGGGACTTTTAACGATTACTTAACTTAATATTAAGTTTAACTGAAAATGTATAGGGCTTACCTAATATATATAGGTTTTATAAAAGTTTAAATAGTCATTACTTTCCCTTACTAAATTCCCAATTTCTCCAATTAATGTTAATTATTGCTAAAACTTGTTGAAACATTTCTTCTTCTTTCTCAAGTCTCAATATTAAACATATTTTATTTATAATTATTAATTACGATATTGTAACAATATTGAAGTAAACTGTTTACTTTAATATTGTTACGATATCAAATTATTAACTTTAACATTGTTAAAAATAATGATTATACACATGGACATCTCTAATGGACGAAATCGACTAAAAACTTCACAGAAATATCGCCTTATAAATAAAATGAGCTACATAAAAGGTCACGATAGTTTTATTATCAGTGCTAGTTGCCACCTGTTAATCTTTGTATGTTATTCATTAAACTGTAAATAACAGTGAATACTGGATATAGTTTAGCATTTTGTTTTATTTCTATGATAAAACCCGCATTACATACTAAGGCCCGTATTTTTGGTCAGTACTCAAGATGCATTTCGGTCTCAAGACACGGTTTAGGCTCTGTGATTGGTTGGCTGTCAAAATTTGGACCAATCACAGAGCCGATCCGCGTCTTGAGACCGGGTGGCATCTTAATAGTCCATTGAAATGTTACAATTTTAGGACCGAATATTGCATTTATTAGAGGACGCAATTTTATTTTCGGAATATGTTAGGGGGCTCAATAGAAGCTTAACCTCAAGTTTGTGGGGTCGCCGCCTTTGTCCCCCAGCCGCCATCTTGAAAAAAGGGGTGACAACACTATTTTCGTGATATTTCGGAAACTATAAGTCTTACGGAAAATTTTTAAGAACATAATTTGTTGCAAATTATTTTGCCTACAAATATGTTTATATAATTTTTTACGCTAAATTAAAAATTTAAAAAGTTATAAGCAAAAAATTGATATTTTGTTTTAAAGGTTTATTATCGCTCTTTAACTTTGTTTAATACATTTAAAAAAAAATACCTTAGAACAACCTTGATAATGATCTTTTGAGAAAAAGATCCCCCAATCCCCCCGATCTCATGAAATTAATTTTCTGCAGATGCAAAGGAAACTGTGAAGGCATGCGTGCCTGCAGAAAAGCAGACCTAAAATGCTTTACAGTATGCCTACTATTCTGTAAAGCTTTGCCTACTACACTACATAAATATATGCAAATTGCAAACTATATCATAGTATGCCTACTATACTAGTCTGCACATGCTTACTATACTATAAAGCATTTCAGGCCTGCTTTTCTGCAGCCACACATGGTTCCACAGTTTCCTTTGTTTCTGCAGAAAATTAATTTCATGGGACCGGGGGATCTTTTTCTCAAAAGATCATCTACAAGGTTGGTCTAAGGTATTTTTTTATTGTATTTGGTAAAATGTGTTAAACAAAGTTAAAAAGTGATAATAAACCTTCTAAAAAAGATCACTTTTTTGCTTATAACTTTTTAAATCTTCAATTTTGGGTAAAAAATTATATAAACATATTTGTAGGCAAAATAATTTGCAACAAATTATGTTCTTACAAATTTTTGTAAAACGTATAGATTCTGAGATATCATGAAAATAGTGTTGTCACCCCTTTTTTCAAGATGGCGGCCGGGGGACAAGAGTGGCAACCCCACAAACTTGAGGTTTAGCTTCTATTGAGCCTCCCAACATATTCCAAAAATAAAATTGCGTCCTCTAATAAATGCAAAGCAAATGTAACATTTCAATGGACTATAAGTACTGACCAAAAATAGGGCCTTAGTTTGTAATGCGGGTTTTATCATAGAAATAAAACAAAATGCTAAACTATATCCAGTATCCACTGTTACTTACAGTTTAATGAATAACATACAAAGATTAACAGGTGGCGACTAGCACTGATAATAAAACTATCGTGACCTTTGATGTAGCTCATTTTACCGACGATGAGTTACCGCTCTTACGTACTTTACAATTGTTTTATGACTGGTTTACATTATTCAAATTCAGTAATCCAATCCAGCAGCATTAATTATATTGCTACTGGAATAATGTACCATCGAGGAAATTGATTCCTAGGCAGTTGACAGACCAACGTCATTTGGTCGGGTCATGTCAATATCAACTACGATAACTTGGCCTGCAGACAAGTGGCAAAACGCTAACGCTAATGTATGCGATTTGACATAAGTTATCGCTAAATTAGCGATTACTAAAGTCAAATCATGGTCAAATCCATACATTTTGATAACAAATTTCGCCATCGTTATCGAAGCGTATGCCATTTGTCTAGGCCCTAAGAGGGCCTAGAGTAATTATGATTAGTTGACCAACAAATCTTGATAATAAGTGACATTAACTGAAATATTACGTGTACTGTGATTGATTGAATACTTACTACATACAAACTCTTTCATAAGGATGTGACTACACACATTGAAACAGTCATTTGGAGGGGCGCGCCATGTTATCGTAGTTGATCTCTAATTTTTGTGATCTGTCGGCTGGGTTTCACGTAACGCAACCAAACTACGTAGGTCTCCCAGATACCAGTATCCAAGACCTACGTAGTTTGGTTGCGAGCCCTAGGCAGATGTCTAGGACTCAACTTCTCTGATAGTACATAGCACTATAAGGGCCGAATCACACCGGAATGGCAGCGCAGCGGCGAGCATTTTGAGTGTCATATGATTTTAAACGTTATCTTCATTATTGTAATCGCTTGAGAAACTTGGAAAGTCTTGGCCGCGATTTCTCAAGCGATACTATGTACCTATTACATTAGTGAAGATAAAGTTTAAAATCATATGACACTGAAGATGCTCGTCGCTGCGCTGCCATTCCGGTGTGATTCGGCCCTAATGTACTGATTGCAGTTCAGTGCCCGTTTACATTATTCTAGTAATATTCCAGCGCTGGATTATATTACTGGATTGGAATAATGTGATGTGATTTAAAAATGAAATATTGATACAAAATACAGCATGAAATTTCAATTCGAACCCATTGACTTCCCGGAAACAGTAAAACTCATTATATTCAAGTGCCCGTTTACATTATTCTAATAATAATCCAACACTGAATTGAATAACTGGTTTGGAATAATGTGAACCCGCTTATACACAATCGTTGTGTATAAGCGGATTAAACTTAAAATCTAAATATACTAACAACACAATTTCTGCCGACTTTCGCTTAATAACGGTGCGGAACCCTTCGTGCGCGAGTTTGAGTCGCACTTGGCCGATTTTATTACCCTTTGGGTACGGAACCCTAAAAATGAACATATTGATAAATGATACAGGTTGAAATTTCAATTCGTACCCATTGACTTTCCAATCATCTGAAACAGTACAAAATCCGTGTATTTGAAACTCCAGTGAATCTAGATTAGGTTTTAATTAAAGAGGTTTCACTGCAGTTGTGGATAAAGACTTGCGTTGAAAAACGGAAAAGTAATTTTCCGTAGTTACATTTTTTCGGTGGGCATAAATAGAACACATTTCGCGTTTCCGATGTCATTAACACTAATGAGATCTCAAGAGTAGGAGTTCATTAAGTTTGACTTCATAATACAGACATATCATCAAGTACTACTCCTACCTTTCTACTGATTAATTTACGTCCATCGTTGTCCATCTTGACTTACAGGAGTAATAATAATAACTCCCACACCGGTTCCGGCTTGGCACACAGGAGTAAATTTATAGTGCCCAAGTGTGTGCGCAGTACATAAGATCACTCTCTATTCCTTTACTCTCATAACCCAGTGGGACGGAAGACCGACACGACTGGCGAGTGATCAGGCGCAGGACCGACCTCTTACATGCTCATCCGATGCATGGATCATCTTACTTATCAGACAATCAGCTTGCATTGTCCTACTTAACCAAACTTGAAATAACATGTTTTCAACGCGGGAATCGAACCCACGACCTCCGAGTCAAGAGGCTCTAAACCACTGGACCACGGAGACGTCTTACAGGAGTGGGAATGTGTGGTGGGCCAATGTCTGTTAAATAAATATAATTACTATCATCATCATCATCAGCCTATCGTCCACAGCTGAACTTAGGTCATCTAAGCTTCTGCTCTCTACCATCCATATATTCCTTTTCAATTCATTTCGATCTTGTAAAAAAAGCTTTTTGTGCTAAATATCACGTATTAAAATTATTGATCAATACATTTATATAAACACTACCTGTCCCGGCAAACATAGTTTTGCCATATAAAGTATTTCGCCCATATTATTATTTTATTGAAGTGACTAAATAAGTATGGCACCATAGCAACGTCCATCGCTATCCCGTCGCACAAACAATGGTCGCCGTCAGTCTGGAGTTGTAACAATTTACTATTATTTATTCAACAAATGCACTTATCAATATAAAACGTAGCCAGTAGCCGATTCTCAGACCTACTGAATATGCATATAAAATTTGGTAAAAATCAGTAAAGCCGTTTCGGAGGAGTACGGTAACTAACATTGTGACGCGAGAATTTTAAATATAAAGGATTTGGTAGACCCTTAATTTTCGTTTACAACAAAATATAAACAGAGTTCAAAATATACAGAAATAGTGCAGGATGCTACCATGAAAGGTTTAAAGGATTAAAGACTCTAATAAATTGAAGCCTAGTATAAAATGTGCTAGTTTTGGCTAATACAAAAGCACATTGAGATTTGTAGTCAAACGTAAGGCTTCGACCGTGACCGTACAATAGTAGCTCATACAATAGAGGCTTTCCCGCTGAAACAACCTTAATAATTAATGCTGTGGGCTTTAAAAATATACTCGCTGTTTATTGCTTAAGAATTCCTAAAGAAAAAACAGTGTATTCAGTGAGTGAAAACGAAAAAGCAGATGCATACTTTTCGTAGAAAGAGAGGAAGATATTACTTCGTTTCCTTCGCTGCGCCAGTCTTCTAAGCATTGCGAATTTCCGATCAGGTCATATGTCCTGAACTTATGATCCCAAAAAACCACAACACCGCTAAAGTTACATTCTTAAAATGCATAAGCGAGTTCTAAAAAAAATGTTTTGACCAATATTATGTGAACCATTTAATTGGAATCGCATTTTACTTCTTTAACGCTGTCATTGGTCCAGAGAGGCCAGTTATCTTTACAGTGACTTGGCCAAGTGGGTCATTAAAGGTTCTCTGATGGCCCCTAAATCCTTACTAAGAATATCTTCCGACGGTAAGAAAAATGCCTAGCTTGGACAATTTTCATCTTGGGTTTAGAATTGAGGACTGACTTGACAGTTTATGTGTATATTAATATAATATACATATAAAGGAGATATTTTATGCACTCATTTAAATATTAATAAATTTGAACTAACTTAAAGTTGATTAATATTAGAATAACAATATCAAAGCTCATATTTTAATCCATTAGTATCTGGTATAAACAATGAAAATGAACCTCAAAGGCGAGCTTTTAATTACAGATAATATGAGTAAAAAGCTCCGAAATTAGCTATTTAATTCACGGTTTATATCCCGCGAACTTTTAATTTTAACCGCATCATTTGATTTCAACGTATTACTTCATTGTGCTGGGTATTATGCAACCGTTTAGACGTGGTAAGGAAAGGCTACGTTAAATCGAATAATGCCATGCCTAAAATGTTAGGCCTTTAATGCACACACAGGTGATGTTCTTGTTTTTTTTTTTTTTTTTGTACGATTGTTACTTTGATGATGTTTTGATTTACTGTTTTGTTTTCATCCAAATCATTATTTTGTTTTTGTCGGTGATGGTAATGTGTGCATACTACATTGTAGATTTTTATAGTTTAGAATAGTTATTAGTCTTAGTAGCCTTCTCTGTGTTTGCTTTTTTTTTAGTACATTATTATTTACTTTAAATGTCAGAAGCAAAATATAATAATCTGAGCAATTATAATAAATAAAATATCATTGAATCTGAGCGATAGCTTTGATTCCAGTTTCGAAGAATTCCAGAGTGTATCCAGTAACGACAGTTTCCAAAGTATTCCCTCTCTTACTGAAACTCTCTCGTCCACATTCACAAATCTCTCCAAAAAGTTTAACGTGACTCATATTAATGCTCAAAACATTCCAGAACACTATAATGAATTTGCCTCTTCCTTTTATAATCAAAATATACACGCTATTTTAGTGTCCGAAGCATGGTTTAAGTCGTGTCATCCATCCGAATCGTTTTCTCTGCCGGGGTACTCCCTAATCCGACAGGATCGTTCTAGCAAAACCGGCGGTGGTGTTGCCATTTACTTGCAGTCCAATATCCCTTATAACGTTGCTCTAACTTCTCCACAGCCTGAAAATGGACCTGAATACTTGTTTATCGAAGTCACTCTTGCAAATACTAAATCCCTTCTAGGTGTGTTTTACAGTTCCTCGCTTCAAATTAACTATTTTGCAGAGTTAGAGATCATTACAGACAAGTTAATCCCTATATACGACAAAGTCTTAGTAATGGGCGATTTTAATACATGCCTCATAAAAAATGACTGGTGGGCGTCACGAATTAGATCCATTGCCACTGCAGCAAATCTGCAAATTTTACCATTGACAAACTATTTTCCTGTATATATTAATTAATTAAATTAAGATAGTATTTTATGCAAAAATATGTTAGTAGAGGCCCATCCTTACTGTCAAATCATTGTTCATTGTGCTGAACATTATGCAACAATTTGAAAGCATTCATTTGACTCAACCTCCAAGGAATCATTGAATTCATAATTCATGCAAGTCTCTAGATATCGATTCGATCTCTCTTATTCATTGGTATGTTACTCTTGACCCAGAATGAAAAATTTTGTGTGCAATTTTATGCCCATCTTTTCTAATTGGCCTGAAATAAAAAAATAATAATAGTGCAATACTTACTGCTACATTCAGAGACGAATATAATAGCGTTTTCGGCATATGAAACTGCCCCGGGGCAGGGCAGGTAGGGCAGGCTGAATGGATACGGAAATAGCCGAATAGAACCGATGATCCACGAAGCACGTGGACTTAGTACTAGTATTAAGTCCACGTCCACTAGTGCAATGCGTAGCTTATGTTCTTAATTGAAACTTCGGCTATTTTCGTACCCGTTCGGCCCGCCCTACCCGCCCTGCCCCGGGGCAGTTCTAGATGCCGAAAACGCTATAACTGCTATAAGTAATAAATTTATATTCGTTTATGAGTGCAACTGTAATTTAGTAAAGATTTTGACTAAGGCTCAATTTACACCTGCACCGGCGCGGAATGGAAGCGTCAATTTCATCTCATGACGCGGGAATTCGCTGGAATTCTCGATCATTCCCGCGAATTCCCTCGTCGTGAGGACATCCCATTGTTTGGTCTGTATCTTTTACTTCACTAGTTCGCGCCATTTTATGCGGATCCCACAGACGGCACCGGAGAACTTTGGCTCGTATTAATTTGTGTGTTATACTGTTGACAATATTCATTGTGCTACTTACAGATTCGTTGCAAAAAGTCGCCTCCATTCCTTTCCACGCCGGTATAAATTGAGCCTAAGGGTGCGTCCACATTAGTATCATTTGCGCGATCAGATCTCCGATCAGATCTCCGTCGCGTATCATCGAAGCGTATCAAAATGATACGCGTATCATGATACGCCCCGATCGCTATTAATCGCGTATCTAATACGTGTCGTATCAAATACACGCATGATCGGCAGAATGATCTAATAAGCGTCCACACTATGATACGCATACTTGATACGGCGCGATGATCGCGACGGAGATCTGATCGCGCAAATGATACAATTAATGTGGACGCACCGTAAGGGTCACATCAGACCGTAACGCGACGTGTAGATGCATCTCTATAATGTGGATTTGACAGATTTGCAAGAAGTCTCACGCAATTAAAATCTGTCAATTCAGTAAAAATTTAGAAATGCATCTAAGCGTCGCGTTGCAGTCTGAATTGACCCCAGGACCCCTTACATACATTAAAACTGTCAAACTTTTCATTAAATTTACTTAAGTTTAATCATCATTAAATGTCTCTAGGTGCGGCAGTTAGTACCGGCGTGGGAGTTATTATTATTACATACGTATTAAAAATGTCAGTTATGATGCTAACTTGACTAAATTAAAATTTAACAAGAACAAATTACACTTTGCAAGTATGAAGGCGATTTCGTCATAATGTTAATGCAACGTAATATAATTAACACAGTATAATAAGCTAGAATTGCTTCTCATATTCATGCAGTATCTTCATAATGATAATAATACATAGTTTAATATTAAATACTCTCTCAAATTTTCCCTCTACCATTTCTCTTTATAAAGAGAAATTGCTACTTAGTAGTTTTGTGAATATGAAAGGGTTGAAAGTTTGAGTTACAATAAATTTAAACCATTTGTGATGATGTTGAATAAGATAAGAGATTGTATTTCACCAAAAAGTCTTACCGCCGTACTCAGAGAAATTTAATGATGATTGAACTTCAATTTAATCCGTCGATCGCAGATTCCTGGAAATCTATTGTGAATGTATTGTTATCGCGGCCCACTTGGGCCGTACGGGGCTTGACGAGATAATGAAGAGTTTGACAGATAATGTATAAGTCTTATGTCAAAATCTTCATTTAATTGCAGTTAAGTGATTACTATTCGTCTCTGAGTGCAGCAATTAAATAATTTTACGATGCTGTATCAATTTTGAAGCAGATATAAGTAACACGATTGTACAAAATTTTTAATGTAACATTATTGCAACTACGTTCTGTGTTTGATCCCATAATATTATGTTTTATAACCAACTACAAAAATGATATTACACAAACGTCAAACTAACGTCAAACGATTGGTAAATTGGATCTTTAACCGACTGTCGATAATATTTTTTCAGCGGTCGGTTAACGGAGTTGGGGGCGTCATCTAGTAGACAATATTATATTGTCTACTAGATGACGCCCGCAACTCTGTTTCGTTCATTTATCGTATGAGAACTGCACATTTTTTCGTGATAAAAAGTATCCTATGTCCTTCCCCGAGACTCAAAGTAGCTCCATACCAAATTTTATCAAAATCGTTCCAGCGGTTTAAACGTGAAGAGG
Source organism: Lysandra bellargus (assembly GCA_905333045.1). Taxonomy (NCBI): domain Eukaryota; kingdom Metazoa; phylum Arthropoda; class Insecta; order Lepidoptera; family Lycaenidae; genus Lysandra; species Lysandra bellargus. Next base: position 5,360,838 of record HG995319.1, on the reverse strand, counting down.
TAACAGACAGACAGACAGACACACTTTCGCATTTGTAATATTAGTATGGATATGAATCTTTGACATAATTTTTGTGTATGACTATGAACTTTTTGTTAGCTGATAACGGATTGGATTGATGAAGGATCGAAGTTGCATTAAAATTGTTTAAATGGGGGTAGGTACTTCTAGCTTCAAGGCCAAATATAATAACGTAGGCCTTAGCATAAACTCGTGTGAAATTGAATGATGATAATATTTCACAAAGAAGTGACTTCTTTAGCCGATAAAAGCGATGATGTAATGGATAAGATGAAACTTAAGATGCTTGAAGAATAAGCAGTCAAAGAGTGTCAGATTATTGGAAAGGCAAAATTTATTTTCAAGTATTATCCGATATACAATAGTAAGTTCTTCAACCTTTTCTGTTATGAAACCCCTGAACCATGTAAGCGCTTATTGGATTTTTTCACGGATTTTGAAATTTTTGACAGATATTTATATATTCAATTCAATAGAGCTTTTGACGGGATAGCGTCAAATTTAACCAATAAAAAACGAGGTTAAATGTTGTTGATTGGTTGTGGTATGTTGTAAAACTTTACCAACTGACATTAACATCGTTGTTATATAACTTTAAAACTTCTAGAGAGATAATATAAGCATTAAAACTTGGGATATTATGTAAAAATACTTGAGATCACGTGAGAAAACAAAGGAAACTAAATCAAAATCGATCGATCCACGGAAAAAACCAAATCAAAATAGGCCCAATATTTTTACTCCGATTTTTAGATCAAAGTAATCGTTTTCAAAAAGTTTTTGAGATCGCCTTTGTTGATAGTTTGATAGAAAAGTTGGGAAAGAGATACGATATAATGCATGAACTTAGGAACACCTATTAGCAAGATGTACCAAGTTTTAGAACCACTGGGGAATTATCAATCCTAGATAAACCTTGTGTTAAAATACCAAGTTCTTTAAGATTTAGTACCCAATGGGATGAAACGGAAAATTATTGAGATTTCGCTGTTTGTCCATCCAACCGTCTTTCTGACGCCAGACTGTATCTCAAAAACCACTACAGCTAAAAAGTTTAAACTTTTAATTATGATAACATTTTCGTTGTCGCTATAACAACAAAATAGACCTTCGTTATTGAAAGCAACATGAATAAAAATAATAACAATAAATTCCAAAATAAATAAGTAAGAAGAATAATAAAATTCCTCAAACCATTTTATTGTACGCAACCCTTCGTGATAGTTACGTCCGACTCGCACATGGCCGGTTTTCTGTCATAAAAACGGGGAACGAATGAAGTGTCTTAATATTTTACCCAGGGATAATTTTAACCCAGACTGGCGCAAGTGGTGTCTCATTTTCTTTTAAAATTTCATACAGAAATTAACTTTTAAATGTAGCTGTCAGCTACAGGTGTAATTAACGTTTTGCATAATAATTATTACACTTTAATTATCGTTAAAATATTACTTTTTGTAAGGGTTCCGTGCTATTATAGAGCAAAATTAGGCCAAAATTTGTGTTTTTTGTATGGGAGCCGCCCTTATATTTTAATTTTACTTTAATTTTATTACTTATTAGTAATTAATTTCATTTCATTTTTTACCGCTTACATTGCAAACGCAGGCTGAACCCTACGAGATATTTTATCAAAATAATGTCCTAAGGCCCAATTCCACCAATGTTTGTTAATGTTAACAGCTTGTTAAAATGTCATGTGTACTCGATACCTGCACAGTTCTGCAGTCGTATCTCGTACTACTCCTCATATAATATAGTATCCTATATTAACGTATAGGATACTATAGGTCATAGTGAACTCCACACACGGGACTCAAACACATCCTAAAGTGTTATCACAGTTTTGATACACTTTGTATATGGGCAAATTTGTCTCTGATTGCCCACGATCAACGATTGTGCAATCCAATCATCCAAAATCATCCCAGTTTTCCTGCAAAAGCTTGCACAATTAAAGTTGTACTTAGATTAATAACTACTTAAAGCGAGCCATTTGTTAACGTCGGGTGCAGTGGAATTCTGAGCTGCATTCCCAATCGCCGGCCGAACTGAAACCTCGGTGTCACGTTCAGACTCGTTTCTTTCAGAGTATGGCATTTATTGACATGTGCACTCTGCCCAATAGAACATTTTTTAAGAAAATCTAAATCTGACAGGATTTGAAACGTAAATTAATTAAAATTTTATTTTAGAAAACAGGCGCATTTAGTGAGATTTAATGATTATTCAATTTTAAATTAATAAATATTGACATTAGCTCAATAAAATATTTTCTGCCAAACTCTTCTATAGTTATTTAGTAATTATTAATCACTCTAATAAGTGCGACTGTCAGACTTTTAAATTAAAATTACTTGAGTCATAACCGAACTGTCTTATACTTTTACTAAAACGAGTAAAATAATAAGTGTCCTGTTTTAAAAACAATAGTCAATAACAGCTATACATCAATTGACATATAAACAGTATCGTAAAAACACTCATTCATCAACACTCAGCCAAGTGCATTGTGAGATATGATACATACAAATCCGTTTTGTGTGTCATTGTACTGAGGATGTACTGCAGTAAATTAATTTGGAGCAAGGCGCCTATTCGCAGCACTCGAATGTCGCTTCGAGCGCTGACTGTTTTCCTCGCGCGTGTTCTTTTCCGGGCCGCAAAGTATCTTCATACCAAACATCGAAATCGATTCTGCGGTTTCAGGCTAAAGAGGTGAGCGACAGATACTCGACAGGCACGATATCTCATTTATGTATTTTTTAGAATACTTTAATATTCTAGGTAGCTACAGGTATAAACGAATATTACAAAATAAGTAATCAATTATCTTATTTACCTTTTTACACTTGCATTATTTTCACTCTTCATTAGCTAGACTTTCAGAACTAAAGTTAGTAAGCCTAAGCCTTTTACCTAGAACTTAGAGTTCCGTTCGGGATCAAGCTAATTAGCTCTCATTAAATGTGAGTTCAGAAATAAAAGTTCTATACAAACTCATGATCCCGTACTAATAATGGAGGATTTACTCAAATCGCAGGAGGTTTTGTCCCGGTAAGAATGAAAACGTAACTTTCCAAGTTGTTAAGAGTTATTTTTAGATGACAAAAGTTCTTTCCCACGCTGGGAAGATTAGGGAAATTTTGGAAATTGTGCTTGTCGGATTTAATGAGAGGAAGTTTTAGAAGGGCTCCTTTGTAATAAAAGTTATAGTATTTTAATACTTTAGTTAAGTTACGTGTATCATACGCTTAGCAGAAATGTTATATTTTTAAATAATAGCAAAAGATATACATAAAATCTTCTGTTTGTGCATGTTTTTAAACATGACGTTTTCGCATTTTGATAAAATTCTAATTTCTTTTATCTATCTACTGTTTTTATGTACTTTTTAACTGTTGAATCTAGAATTAAGTTATCCACTTAATTGTAGATTTTCAATACCACGGTGTATTGGTAGCATGGCTTTGTCAGTATAGCACCCCTTTCGGGATTTTCCGAATCTTTTCACTCCCAGTCCATAAAAGTGATTCTATTGTCAGGTTTTTCAGCTCCACCTATTTTCGCACTTTACTTCTTTGGTCCTAAAAATAGTCGCAGAGAACTGGTAGCAACATGTGTGACAGAGGCTAGGGCTCTTTGTTGGAGGACGGGGGTGTAAGAATGCGGCGTGCGTGCGGGGAGCGGGGTGAGGGGCGCGGCGCAGCGGCGATGCGCAGTGTTGCCAACTCACCTTCCCCGATCATTTTGTGGGAAATTCTTTGTGTTTTAGTTCCAAAAACATTTTTAGTGCGAAAAAGTGGTATTTTATGTTATGGGCTATTTAGAGGATTTTATTATTTTAAAGCGTATCTCGCACGCTAAGTAAAGAAACGCATAATAAGCGCAAGAATAAAACATAGCTCAATAAGTATAAATTTGCCAAAATTTGCGTCTGCTAAAGATTCTAAGTTTAGCAGTTTCGCCAATGCTTTATCGGACGTTGTCATTTTTGGTGGGAACGGGCGCAGGTTGTGTGGCTAAATGGGGGCACGGTTGGCAACACTGGCGATGCGTCGCGCGTGCCGCAGTAGCGTGGAGTCGCCGCCGCGGCCGCCCGCTACACCGCGCGACGACGCGACGCGCGCTCGTGCCAAACCTTCTGGTTTCTTGGTGCAACTTTCTTGGAGTTTCACGGACGGAGGTCCTCATTGTTTTTGCGTCGAACCTATCTAGGTATAGTCCAAAAAGCGTTTTAACCTGCGTGAATTTCTGAAAGTCTAAGCTGAAAGTTATGTATTTTGTGGCACCGATATCAATTTGTTTTATAAAATTACTGTATAGCTAGGTACAGTCCAGAGATAATGCCTCAAACTGCGTAAATTCCTAAAGTTATATTTGTGACCATAATATCAATTTGTTTTAGATAAGTCTTAACTTAACCTGCGCGAATTCCTGAAAGTTGCGTTTGATACAATATAAAAGAACCTAATATTATTATCAATTTGTTTAATAGAATTATTTTCTATAAAACAAATTGATACACGTACCTACATAGTTAGGTACTTTAGCTTAATCTGCGTGAATTCCTAAAAGTTAAAATTTATGACAGTATAAATATTTTGTTTTATAGAATTATTGTGTGTATAATAATTATAATTATCTAATTTGAATTGTGGCCAAAATCACAACATGAGTGGCAGTGTTCCACCGTGCGTTTTTCGCGTAACTTTCTGCCGCGCACTGTAAAACTCTAGAACGAACTGTCACCAGCAGTATTTCCGGACATATACGACCTGCAAACCTTCAAGAAGAGAGCGTATTCCCTCATAAAAGGCCGGCAACGCACCTGCAGCTCTTCTGATGCTGCGAGTATCCATGGGCTATAACGGTAGTTGCTTCCCATCATTGGACAGGTTTCATAAAAAACAGTAGAGATCTACGTCATAATACTTAGTCAATAATAATATTTGGACTAGGTATATTATATTGTAATAAACAACGTCTACTCCGTGGCAATAAAACGAAAAGTCGCGGAAGTAGTGACATTTCTGTAGTTTCTTGCGTAAAAGAAATATTAAAATGATTGCTAACTTTTCAGTACCAATTTATCAAGTAAATTCTGTTCCGATGACGATTTAATTTTTGTGTCCATAAAATATAATATTTTTATCTTCTTGGTATCTACATTCAAGAAGGTTCTTTTTCGTAAATAGCAGATTCCTATTTTTGTAATAATTCTCTCTATACGTCTCACATAGGTTATCGAAACAATTCCTTGCTACTTGCTAACATACAAAGAAGAACTTGCTTGACGAAATCATGAATTTCAATAAAGTTATTGATTAAACTTAGTCGCGTCAGCTGTTCTGTCGATTCAGACCCAAAGTTTTGTTAACGTTTCTACTATTTACAAAGAAATTGACTCAAGCATAATAAGTAATTATGTCTTATACTGCTACAGAGACGAGTAAATTTACGAATATTTTGACATAAGCCCCATTACATTATCTATCAAAATGTTCATTAAATAATTGAAGTTAGTAATATAAGAAATATTTTTAAACAGCTCTATTTATATCTTTAGTATTATGATAATTGTTATGCACAATGTTTAATGAACTTGAATCAAACAAATGGGCTACGTTCAATAATTGTTAGTAACTTTATTAGTAATAATTCCATAATACAAGGTGCGCAGGGGAGTCGATTTTTAATTCTTCTTTTTAATCTATTCCAACACTGTTAAGGTGACGCCGCGTTAAAGTAAGAAACCGTGTTGGATATGTTTTAGATTGCTTGTTTTCTATGAGAGGCCGGGCCGGCCTCTCATAGAAAACAAGCAATGGAACAGCAAAAAATGGAAAGGGCATAAGCAACAAAATGGTTTTTGTCGCGTATTTTAAATACCATAAATACATTTCATATAAGCTATGCACATATTAAAGTGTATGCTTCAACCAATTTATGTACAAATTTTGGAACCTTAAATCACTCTCCTCTGTTGGAAAAATAGGAATCCCTTTTTTTACAGATGTCTTTTCGATTGATAATTCTGTGTTATAAAAGTTGTCCAATCGTGTTATGCTATGGGCAATTCAAAGACAAAGACATGATGAATACTGACAATGAACTTTAGTTTCTTAGCTTTAGTCATTGCTGAGAAAAATCGGCATCGCTACAGCCAAATTATCAAGGCGTCGCCTTAATAATATTATGTATATTTCAATAGTTTTATATTTAAAGTTTGTATATATCTGTATATTTAGGGTTCCGTAGCCAAAATGGCAAAAAACGGAACCTTTATAGATTCGTCATGTCTGTCTGTCTGTCTGTCTGTCCGTCTGTCCGTCCGTATGTCACAGCCACTTTTCTCCGAAACTATAAGAGCTATACTATTGAAAGTTGGTAAGTAGATGTAGTCTATGAACCGCATTAAGATTTTGATACAAAAATGGAAAAAATATTAAAAATTTTAGGGCTCCCCATAGGTACAAATGAAACAAAAAAAAATTTTTTTCATCTGGCCTATGCATGTGGGGTATCTATGGATAGGTCTTCAAAAATCATATTGAGGTTTCTAATATTATTTTTTTCTAACCTGAATAGTTTGCGAGAGAGACTCTTCCAAAGTGGCAAAATGTGTGTCCCCCCCCCCTCTAACTTCTAAAGTAGAGGCATGATAATTGTAAAAAAAATATATAATGTACATTACTATAAAAACTACCAACGAAAATTGGTTTGAACGAGATCTAGCCAGTAGTTTTTTTATACGTCATAAATGATAAACCTTAATTTAACTTTCATTATATCAAAAATGAAATATTAAAATAAATCAAAAACCTTATAATTTCATAGAAATAATTCTTATTGCTGCTGCGGAACCCTTCATGGTCGAATCCAACTCGCACTTGGCCGGTTTTTTAGATTCTATTTGAGTGCTTAAATTTTATCCTATTATTCATAACATTTATTATGATGTTGTTTTCCAATAAACTAAATTATTTTTCAATCAAATATTTTTTTCACTATGAAACAAGTATATCCGTGAAACTGAAATCGTAGTTCTTTATTTATGTCAAGTGCAATTATGGGGACCAAGTAACAACGGTCGATATTACCCATGTGGCAGTCTAATAATTATAATTGGTTATTCTTTCTTATTGTAATATATTCTTATAATAATTATTATAATCAATATTGTATTAGAGGTTATCTTTCAATTTATTTTAAATTATAACCCTCCAACTTATCCGATTCTAGGGTTTGACCTTGCTCTATGCATAATTTATCTTCCACTTCATTTTGGGGTTCTATTGTAAATCTAGAAGGGATCTAGGCTAATTAATTAGTAAGGATCCAGTGTCCAAACATTTGAGCTTACTTTCATGACTCCATTCTAGAATCGACAATATCAAAAATCTGTTTTACATTAATTTTTTTATTCTAATTGTAGGTAGAGATCAACTACGATAACATGGCGCGCCCCTCCAAATGACTGTTTCAATGTGTGTAGTCACATCCTTATGAAAGAGTTTGTATGTAGTAAGTATTCAACCAATCACAGTACACGTAATATTTCACTTAATGTCACTTATTGTTGGTCAACTAATCATAACTAGCCTACCGCGCAAGACAGCGCACTTCAAACGTTTTGACAACGCACTTTAAACGTTTTGAATTTTGGAGGGGCGCGCCATGTTATCGTAGTTGATCTCTACTGTAGGTGCATTTTTTTTCTTGTAATTGTAAATATCTAGTCTAAGAGCGATTTTAAGAGCCAAGGATTTCAGTGAAATTCTCAACACGTGTCACATATTATGTGATAGTGTTTTCTGATGGTTTGAAAATAAAAATTTTAGAAAATTATATATCCCCACTTCTCTATGTTTTTAATTAAACAAACCTACATGTCTATATCTAGAAACTTGAAATTTCGTTTACATATTATAATATGAAGCTACGACTAAGACGAGATTTTTAAAAATTTCAGCCTCAAGGAAATATTGTGTAATGTTTATACACGTGAATCAAAAACTGCATTTTTCACGTTTCCACGAGAAAAATTTTTTTTTCACATTTTTTTAATAGAACTTAGGTACATAACTATAGGTTCAACGACAGTACTTTTTCTGTAATAAAAATACATAATAATAATAGGTTCTTAAGCCTATTACGATTCTGCAGATTACTATCGATATAGCTACTTCATAAAAAGCTAGTTCTAAGTTATTGGGAAACTATGGTAATATAGTTCGAGTACAATTACTTTAACGTTTATTGATAGAAGCGGGAGTAGGCTGCAAATTGCATTCCTTTGTCTGTTATACACCACGATTTGTGGAAGCGTCGTCCCAGAAATGCCAGTGATTTCGTCCAATTGCTGCTAAATTACTTGCTTTTCATGGATTAAAGTAAAATTGGTTTCCTTTAAGCTCCTAATTTGTTTCTCTAAGTGTCCCGTGATATCCGTAATTTCCTTTATTAATTAAATTTAGTAATGTATTTAAAAGAAAATGAAGGCTAACACGTTTTTAAATAATTTATGTTATTAAACTAAATTGAATTACGTTATAATTTTTAAAGAAACGGGCTAGGCTCAAGTCTAAGTTAAGAGGGCGATTAATGCAAAAAATCAAACATCGTCCTTCTCTCTTCACACTCACGCCCGTCTTTCATATGCCAGGTGAAAAAGGACGACGCGGATTCATCGCCTAATTAGTTTTTTCTCAATAACTCGATAAATATACAACATTTTAAAAATCCGCTAGGTCGATCTTTCAATGATAGAATGTTATACAATGTGTTGAAATATTAACTTAGTTCAATGCACGGTTATGGCAATATATGAAAAATTCGTGAAAATTTGATGAATCTTTGTGATTTTTTTCTATCGAGAAAATTTTAAGATGTCGTGTTTTTGCTCAGATTGAATTCTTGAAAATGTAATGTAGTATCTGATTTTAGAAAACGAAACAATTCGGGGCTTATTTTCAAGTTTAAAAATGAATTATAAAATCGTCAATTTTGGGTTAGTCGCCCACTTAAGTAATTGTTGTAATAAAAAATTATAGATCAATTTATTTGATATTTTTAAAAAGCGCAAAAATGTTTTTCTACTTGTATACAAAATGTGATGTTATTTCATATTTCAGAATCGAGTTGCATATAGCATGTGCAAAAAATATGTTGTGCAGTAAAAACTAGTTGTTAGGGAGTTCTCAACTTTGCATCCTAATACAAAGTCAAACCCGATCGCAGTCTGCCTTTTTAGAGGTTTTATTATTTTGCGGACCTTTTTTTGAGACATCGCTAGAGATCAGTTAATTTTCTTTTTTACTAGAGGTCAGATTCGTATTCCATTTACACGGATTGAGACGTAAAAGTTTAATATTGATTTCTAACAAAAACATTGAGTTGTAACAAAAATGTTCAGTTTTTCCCTGTAAGTGTTTTTAATGGAATACTTTTGTATTTAATGTATGTTCTTTTAGTTATTTTATTGTTCTTAAAAATATGTACAAAATTTTCAAGAATAATAAAACATTTCTCAATTCATCTTATACAGGATACTCTTACATTTTCTACAGGACATAAAATCTTTTTGAACAAATCTTTCGTAGCATATAAACATGCAGAGGTATATTCTAAAAATTCACCACCTTTACATTTAGTTTTCACCCATTTACCCCTCGGGGCGCAAGTCTCAGGTTGAATAGAACCCGTAGCTAACTGCAGATGCTGCATCTGACATCTACTCCGGCGAGTTACAAACATCGAAAAACTGGTTTGAGGCAGTTTAAACTAGATCAATCATGCGCTTTTCACCTTATAGTCCTAAAAAATTGATAAAAGACTTTTACTACATTTTAAACTTTTTTAGACTATAATATCAGTATTCAGTAAGTATATCAAAGTTTAAAATAACGTATAAAAAAATCTTTACCAAAATGTAGTATTTTATAAGAACTGATGTTCATTACCTTTATAAAAACTTCAATTAAAGCAACGGTATCAGGTTGAAATTGATTAAAATCATAAATATCTTTCGAAATGTATCGACGTCCCGATTAATTTATCTCGAAATTCTGCCGAGCAAGACAATGCATAACTTGAAAATAAAATACTGTTCAGGTCTCGATTGAAATGAACACTGAACAACGTTATTATTTTCAGCAGCGAAACGATTAAGAGGTCTTCAATATTCAATTTAAAATTTATTTTGGCAGTTCATTTTATTGGTATTTCGTTTTCACCTGTCTACTAGTTTAAAATCTGAAAGAACAAATACGTGAGTATTTTCTTTACAGACCATTTCAAAACTGTAAATAAAATGTTTAAAAACATTCACTGAAATGTGTATATACCAATGCAATACTTTTTCCGTGCACATATAAATCAAACTTGGAAAAATGTATCTACAAGTTGTTTTTTGCAATATTTTTGTGCGATGAATAATATATTCTATCCCGCAACGCAGATTGGCCGTCGCATGCCGTTTTTCTGCTTTTATTTAAAAACCATCAAATCGTATATTTCTTTCAACGCTATATTAAAAAAGCCAGTATCATTTTTCGTGTATACCGAACTGCGCTTAGTGTTTTGAAAGGCGTGTAGAAAAACCTTAGGTTTTTTAATGCGGTTATACACTGGCCCAAATGTAGCTTCGTGATATATAGTTTTCTTTACGAATTACGAAGTAGAGAAAACTATACTTACTCATTTATTAAACCGACCATATTTTTTGGGATTAAAATCTTGTGTTAAATGTGAAAACACTATTAGGTTGAAGTCTCTCGTTAATTATTTTATCATGTCGGTCCATTCAGGTCTTAATTGGCTATAAGATAGGTAACTAACGAAGCTCGTTTGCTAAAAAGCTTTATATTATAATGGCTTGTTAACATCTATACATCTATACATATATTATAATAAAATCGTAGAGGTAAAATTTTTGTACATTGAAAATAAACTTGTAAAAACGAGTCAGGGGCATGTTAGAAGTGTAATAGAACATATTTTAACTGTTTTTGAAATTTTTGTTTCTCTGTCTGTTTGTCTGTTTGTACAGGCTAATCTCTGAATCCGCTGAACCGATTTCAATGAAATTTGGCATGGTGATACCTTACATCCCTGGTTAACATCTTAGATCTTTTTAACCAAATTCGAAAATACACATCATCGTCCCATGTACACTTCAAGCAGGGGTGATTTATTTTTTCCGCGTCCACCCCACTGTGTGGGGTGTCGTTGTAAAGGTTTTTTAAAGTATTCAAAGTATTCAAAGACCATTTTCTGATTTAGGGATCCGTTTGTCAAATATGAATTTTTAAAGTGGAAAAAATCGTTAGAGTCCGGTGCTTCTACCAGCTAAACGGTTGCTTCTGGAAATGTGAAAAAATTCACGGGGGTAGGAAATATACTGAATTTAAAAGGAAAACTATCACGGCTAAGAAGACTTCATAAGATTTTGAGTTATAGTCGATCAACTAAAACAAATTTATCAGGTGAAGTATAAATTAGAAACTTTTCGTTCAAATTCCTTTGAACGTATCTCAGATGATGTTGTTAGTAGTGTAAAACACGTTATAAATGTACATTGATCATACAAAAATTATCAAAAACTACCCTATATTGCGCGTGGCCCGACACGCACTTGGCCGGTTTTTTGTTGTACATAGATTGTAAGCCCGAATTCGATAGCATGTTTACAAAAACGGTGACTTTATAATGATTCTCTCAGGATCCTCGAGGTAACGACGGAACTCCTTTTATAATAAGAAACATTACAGTATTTTTCACTTTCTTATAAGTAAAATTAACATAATATAGTACCAAAAAGTAAGATTTGCAGTTTCGTTGCTGAACGGAACTCCTGACTCCTTATTATATATAATGTGGGGGTTTTAGCGTTGTTTAAGATACTGGAAGCACATGCCACAGTCAATTACATTAATCATCATGATCACCACCATCATTACACCATCCATAACCATATTATGACGTTTTTAATGTTTTTTTTTTTCTTTTTGTATTCTTTTGCATTTAAATGATCAGACTGAAAATTGATTATGTATACGTGCCAATTTGGAAAATTCTTTTTTTAATTTAAAGGCTATAATTTGTATTTTGTCGCGATGGTGGAAATTTCATAATGGGATCCATGAGGTATTGATGGAACTCCTCGAAATTTAGAAAGTGTGACTTTCGCAGAATTATGGTCGCGAAGGTGGATATTTCACAATGGGTTCTTTGAGTAATGGAATTGAATGAACTCCTCAAAATTTACAACGACACACAAAATGATTATCAATTCCAGCAATGGTCGACATCGTTATAACTTTTCTCTAATATTCGTGAACGTTTATCCAAACACTGCGTATTTTCTTATTCCTTATTTGAATATAATTATTATTCCTTACCGGCCATGGCCCATGGACATTTTAAAGTCAAACTTTACGGATCTAATAATTTAGATCAATAAGTTTCACATCACAAGCATCACAGCTATGTGCTTGACCAAATGCAGTATGTTTGAACAAATCACGCATCATGTTTTCTGGGAAAGTTTTTTCTGGCAAGACAAAAGAACCACAAAACTACACAATCTACATTATAAATCTAAAGTCGCATACTACGGTAATATCGTGGACAGCGCTTATAGGAACTTCCGTGCTTTCAAGAGCTTTTGTCACAATTATTATTGGCAACAGACTATAAGACAACAAATTACAATATTATAATTTGTTGTAATTTGTTGTCTTATAGTTTGTTGCCAATAATAATTGTGACAAAAACGCTTGAAAGCACGGAAGTTCCTGTGGCCTCCATCCTCTGTCCACACCAAGTGGTCTTTGAAGAAATGATTTTTCAAAACGATATCATTTACGCGGACGAAGTTGCGGGCAACAGCTAGTAGCAAATAAAAATATAATATTTGCTCAGTAATGTTTTAATGAAGCAAAATGTAATAATATTTGCTTAGTAATTTTAGCAAGTCCCTTTATTCTTTTTGTAAAAAATTACCGTAAGTACGCTTTTATATTTTCTTGTATTGACTGTTTAAAATTACTTGTATAAAACACCTACTTAAGTATTGGTCTTAAAGGGACATGGAAGTTGTTTATTCAAAAGCATCTTAGTGACTCCTTTATGTGGCTTCGTTGAAGTTCTTAAGGCAAAAAGATATTTAAGTTTTGCGGCACATTTTTCTTACGTTCGTTCCTTTAAGAGGCATTAGTCTTCTAAAAAAATGTTGCTGATGAAAATTTTCTTTTCATAAAAATAAGCTTATTTATTTTTGAATGCGACACGAAAAGATTTTTCAATTTCTTACAGACATGACTTTTAATTATAATCTGGATATACAAGTCGTGCCTTTAGGATCTGAAATAGCGATCGCAGCTGTTTTTTGTTATTTTTTAAGAAATGAGTTATCACTGTTGTTGGTTCTGCCATTTCATTGAGTTTTTTGTTAGATGAGTTCGAAACCTCTGTACTTCAACTGTAGATTCAGTCAGGATTAATTCCGAATGAGTTTTTGATCTTTGACTTGTACTCCATATTATTATTATATAATAATATCATGATTTATGATAATATTATATAATAATACGGAGTAGATTCCATGGCAAATCTCGCGACTTAGACCATAGATTTTAGTGTAGAAACAATCTTGGTGTCCTCCTGCCCTCATTGTTATCAAACAAGTTGAGGTTAGAATTCACAATGCAAGTGTTGACCGCTTCTTTGAGATATTATGATAAAAAATATAGAATAGGAACCAGCTTTAGGTCAGCTATGGTATTTACTAAAAACAGTACTATGGTCCAAGATGTTATAAGAATGTTGTGTATATGAATCATGAAGTGACTCGGCTCCATTTCGTCTATATTTTTTATTTTTGCTTAATCTAGGTAGGTAAGATATTTTGTATAAGCTCCTGGCTGTTTATACCTACAAGCTGTTATGAATTAATTATTTTTGGTCCTTAAATAATAACAAAATAAAAAAAATTGCACCACAGTTCAAACTCATACAGCCAATTAAGGCTGTGTGTGCAATATCAAACATTTTTTTAACCGCTCATTATTTTGATGGGCGATATAGCTTAATACGATCATTAGTGCACTTGCAACAGTACAATAAAATTTAAACACGCCATAAATTATGGGACCGCCCATAATACTTAACTTTTATAGGCACTCCTTAACACTTATGAATTATTTTCCTGAAGCGTACGCGAAACGTAAAAGATTTATAAGGCACTTACTATAGAATTTCAATTTTATGTAGAATTAAAATATGGAAATGTTAATACGGTGTTGGTAGAAAATATAAAATTCTATTACTCTTTTATATCAAAATAATGTATGGATGAAGAAATTTCACAAAATTTTACTTATTCTAGATAACATATCTACTATGTATTTGTAACTTACCGATCTATCACAGAATCTCAAAAACTATAGACTAGAGCCGCTATCCCCAACCCGCGGCCCGCGGGCCGCATGCGGCCCGCCGGGACTTTATTTGTGGCCCGCGTGATGTTACACAATTTTGAAATTCACGCCTACCAGTAAAATAACGTAAAGTCTACATGATAGCAGTTAAATTTTTTTCACTTTTAAATCGTTAATTTTGAAGAATGTTATTTTTTAACCCTTAAAAATTTTGTTGCGGCTCGCGACACTAAGACCAAAACATGTTTGTGGCCCGCATGAAAAAAAGGTTGGGGACCACTGGACTAGAGCAAGTAGATTTTGTACACCCCTCTCGCTCTCCAAAGCGGATTTAGGAACATCTTTAAGTGAAATTAGGCACGATATAATAGTATTGATATAAAGTTGCATGCTGCATCAATCCAACTATTTTATTCATTTTTAAATATAATTGAATAGAAAAGCCTTTTTAAGTCAATTAATCAATATTTAACAAGCTGCCTGTCTACAGCCCGCAGTTTCCGCCAATGAAAACTCGTTAATGACAGGAAAAGACTAAAGCCGACGAAACGAATGCTTATTTGTTGCCAGGTAATTGAAAAACATAAATGATACATTGTGTTTTTAAGCGGCCATATTTTTATTTCTCTGGCGCACATAGATAACGATTTGTGCCACAATTTCAGTCAATCAATTTTGGTAATACATTTTTTTATATTGTTTATTTTTTATGCCGGTCATAACCGTATAATATCACCATTGATGCGAAGTTTTTGAGGTTTTTTCCCCACAGCGTTGATTAGTTAACATTTTTACGTTAGACCATCAAAATTGAATAGATGTTTCTTTCATATGTATGTTAGGAGATTTCAGAGAAAATAAACATTTTTATACCTGGTCGCCGTGGAAGTATGATTAACTTGATTTAAGAATGCTACTAAAATTATCTCTATTTTAAGTCCTACAATATTTAAACCATAAAGTTAATATACCTAGTAGTTATACTAACTTTATGATTTAAACTAACGTTTCATAACAATTTTATGGTTCAAAAATGAATTCTAAAAAGTCGACTGAGCATTTTAAAGGATCGAACAATAGAGGATGGAGGCGAACTGAGAATTAAGAACTCAATCAGAGCTGCGGCAGATTACCTTTATTTCGAGTACTTCCACCGCATAATCCCTTTTACAGCGAAATCTTTTGCCCGGTCCCAATCAATAGAACCACTCAATCGGATGTCTTCCATTTTGAGTCTTATGTAACCTGTGTATAAGATTCAAAGTACAAAACAAATCAATACACCCTTATTTTTATGATGTGTGTGTGTTTTTTTAGACTACATAGTTTTAGCAGAAAATACTTATAAAGTGTCTCATATTCTTATGCCAATTTTTCCTGTCAAAACAAAGTAGCTTCGCTCTAATTGTAAACGCAAACTTTCTCAAAAAAATCGCCAACAGTCTTGTACATATTTAAAATATTGGAAGTCTGTTCCTCTTTGGCGAACCATTCCGATCTTAACGATAAGATTCAACCATTTTCCGTCGCGACGGCCTCACACAACCGTAATGGATAATATCTGGATTTATAATCTGAATTTAGAGGTATATTGTATTAATTCAAAATATCTGGAACACCATACATTCCCAGTAAATCTGATCTTTTCTTATTGTTGATCTAAGATCCATAAGTACTGAAATTCAGATTGTGAATTTAGAAAATCATTCCAGAAGTTATGTGACCAACCTTAGTGACAAACCGTGAAAAATATTATGGTCTCATATTGACGCATCAGAAACCTTTGAACTGTTTATAATATCATTGCAATCGCGACATTAATATCATTCCCTAAGGTTATAAAATGACCTTATGTGATATTGCAATAGCAAACTTTCAACAGCTCAATAGCTATTGCGAAAAAAATCTACCAGGATACCCAGTTATATAGTCTCAAGTCCAATAACTCTTCTTGGTCTCTCGAAACTCACTCTAGAAACTCTCTAGAAGCTTGTCATTAGCTTCTCTATGATAACTCCAAACTTCTAGAAAGTAAAGAGATATACACGCATAACCTTCCCTCTGAGGCAGTTAGGCAAAAAGCAATAAAATATCTAGTATGAAACCATAATAATTTCTCAATATTTTTTAAGTACAAAATATCTATGGACGCTTCACACCACGTCAGTCTGGCCCCGTGCTAAGTACCTAAAGGACTTGTGTTACAAGTACCAGACAACGGAAATGTATTTAATACTTTTATACTATACATATATTTAAGATTTTTATTACATCATACACATATTTAATACACATCCAGACCCGGGAACATTGAAAACTTTTTGTTCCGTCGGCGGGATTTCGAACCCGCGACCCCCGGCTTGAGCTACCAACGCGCTCACCACTGAGCCACAGAGGTCGTCAAATATTGTAAGTACAAGTACTTACAATATTTCGTAAATACTTGTATTGGGTATCATCAAATCTTCTCAGACCGGATTATTTCTAAGAATACCTTTCGATCGCGAAAATAATAATTTAAGACCTCATTGAACGACGCTCAGAGAAGATAAAAATCATAAAAGGCTATCAAATGTTATTATATTAGCTAAGTAATAGATTTCAAAATAAAATACTTTAATTTAATTTAAGTGAGCCTGAAAATAATTTACTAACTACCTACCTACTTTAAATTTTTGGCTTGGATTTCACTAAAACTCAACTCAAAAGGCTTTCAATTTGAATACCTTAAGCAAGAAGTAAGACTTTTTGAAGAAGAGAAGAGAAGAAGAGAAGAGAAGAAGAGAAGAGAAGAAGAGAAGAGAAGAAGATTAGTCTTAACTAATAATGATAAAACAGCATACCACGCCTGATACGGATTTATATTATAATACTAGATGACGCCCGCAACTCCATTGCGTCAAAGTTAGTTTATCGCACGGGAACTGTACATTTTTCCGGGATAAAAAGTATCACATGTCCTTTCACGGGACTCAAAGTATCTCCATACCAAATTTCAGCAAAATTGGTTCAGCGGTTTGGGCGTGAAGAGGTAACAGACAGACAGACACACTTTCGCATTTATAATATCGGTATGGAAGTATAGATTATGTGTCTTTTGAATTTCAGACACGTTTACTATGAACGAAATTTCTATACGTTATAATATAACAAATACTTATCTTTTGAGTTTTAAAGCTTTTAATGAATTTTCGATAGTGACCAGTATGTATTTTGAACGAAATTAAGTTAAAAATTATGTATCTTCATTCTAAATTTCAGCAGTTTAGCTGTAAAGAGGTAACAGACAGACACACTTTTATATTCATAATATCATGGATTTTAGAAATGATTGCAAGAAGTGTTTTATACAGTCGACTGTTGTAGTGGCTTTAGACATTTGACATGAACAAAAAATATTTTTTTGCCTAGAAATTATCAAGACGATTCGTAAAATGTTTAATGAATGTAACTTGAGAGTCATATAAAATACGAGATTTAGAACTTTGACCCCTTATAAAATCTAAATCCAAAATAATTATTCACAATAACCATTATTTCTACAAATCTAAACAATCCCGCAAACTAGCAAATATGTTCAATACAAATGCTTGAACATATTTGATAGTTTATCAATTGCGTAATCAAAACGTGATCCAAAGTGATAAGTTTGGCGTGTTCTATGTCTGAATGGAAGCCAAGAAAGCAACCAACATTCAACAGTGTGGCTAGGTGGTAAGCCAACTGCCAAATCTTTTGTACCTACACCCAAAATTTACTCCGTAACAAGTGGACAGTGAATGACCTTGGATATATAATGTTAACTGTTGCTATATTTAAAAATATTTTATTTCCAAAAATAGTTAAATTTGTAAGTTTTTCTTCCATAAGCATAAAATATATAAGTCTGGTTTTCGAACCACTCGTAGACCACTACCACCGGTTTGGAAACCCGCGCGATAAACTTATTTCGGCAAATGTAAATGTATTTAAAAAGTCCTAAGGGGTGATGGACGTGAGTAAATTGGGAGCAACTGTAAACTTGGCACGTACAAATTACGAATACGAACAAATTATATAAAAAAGCGACATACAACAGATATTGGTGTTTTTCACTCGGGCTTTTGCCCATAGACAATTAATACTTTTATAAAAATAAATAAATAAAAAATCAGCGCAACGGAGTTCGACATCTAGTTCTTATTACATAAAAGGTTGTGCCTTCGTCGTGGTTAACTTAGACATGGCGCAGTTGGCCTCTTGTAAGGATATCTCAACTATTACGGGGGTGCTAGTGGGCCGGGTAAATTGAATCCCGTTATAACGTGCACACATGTCACCTGATAACAGTCAACGTAACGTGGCTTTCAACAGACTTGTGCTCTTAATGGAAACAACCAATGTTCATAACAGTGTAGCTAGGTGGAAAGACAATTGCCAAATCTTTTATACACCCAAAATTTACTCCATAACAAGTGAACGATGAGTCACTTTGGATATAACTGTTGCTATAGTTAACATTGTCTCGTAAACACCAGTAGTGGGGACAGGAGTCTGTATAAGTCTTCTATCAAGTTGTTAATCGGACAATTGTGTAGTGGCTGTGACCGAGAGTTGACGTGCGCTTGCAGTAGTACTGGGTGTGTTAGTGAGCCAGTGTTCCTAGGGTACTGTACATAGAATACTTTCGATCCCGGAAAAGAATAGCGTCATCTAGTTCGATCTATTACTGAAAAGGTCGTACCTTTGTCATGGTTAACTTAGGCTTGGCGCACTGGGCCTCTTATATCGACATCTCAATTATTACGGGGGTAGTGGTGGGCCGTGTAAATTGAAACCCGTTTATCATAAAGTGCACACTTGTCGCCTGATAACAATTGGTGACTTGTGCCCTTAATAGAAACGTTTATACAATGTATAGGATAAACAATGTTAGATTACTTGATACGTTGGAAAATTTAAAGACAAAACATTGTATAGCTCATATTATATTGTATACATATTTTCTTTTTGTATAATGTGTTATATCGCATAATTTGCTTACTGAACTTCGTTTGCGCAGTCACATGTCTTGCGGTACAGCACTAATTTTATAGCGATTTTAAGTATCTCGATATCCTTCCATATCACTTTTTTGACTTCTCCGTACAGCAATGCTCGTACATATTTAATATAATATTATTGCTTCCAAAATTTCCTTTTTTTTTCCATACTTATCCAAAAAATATCAACTAGTACAAAATATTATGTAACCTTGACGAGGCTTAACCGATCATTAGCTGAATACCTAAAGGCATTCTTCCTTCGCATTCTTCACAAAAATATTTCCCCTAGGTAGGATTACAAACGTTGACCTTATGTTCAGCATTTGGAACCCCAATATTGATTGTAACCTACAACAAGAAACAGTATTCATATATTTAACGTAATGTCTATATTGTTTTTATAAAAAAAGAAGAATTGTAGAAATCAAGATGTATTCTTGTACCAATAAGTGTTTCATACCTTTGATGAAGTAATAGAAGTATATTATTTTCTTAGTCATATATTATTTTCAAGATTTGAGTAACTTAATTATAATATTATAGTATTTAACAAAAAATTAAAACCGACTTCCAAGGTAAAAACAATTGTAATATGAACTAAAAAGTATTAAATAACTCTAACTCTTTAGTAGTGTCTTTTTCAGAATTCGTCTAAATCTCAACTATTTCTATACTGTATACTACAGTCTTCATTATTTTGAAGTCGGTACCAGCTAATTTAATCGTGAGTTCAGTAATGTCAGATTATCTAAAACTTTTAGGACTGGTACCGACTTCAAAGTAATGAAGATTGTAGTATACAGTACAGAAATAGTTGAGATTTAGACGAATTCTGAAAAAGGCACTATTAAAGAGTAAGAGTTATTTAATACTTTTTAGTTCATATTACTATTGTTTTTACCTTGGAAGTCGGTTTTAATTTTTTGTTAAAAATAATAATTTCACTCTTTTTAGTTAAGTATCTACAAAATTAGGCTTTATGCGTAAATAACCAATACGAATTTTAACTATTCACATTATGTCACTGTAAGCGAAATTGTGGTAAATGCTTGCAGTTATCTAAGCGATGCTGCAATTTCCATACTTGTATCTTTAAAGATTCAGGAGTTCTGTTCAGTGCCTTTGGACCAAGAGACACCTTCGTATAAAATTTCTCTTATTCGTAACGTATGTTTAACTTACTAGAAACAACATTTTAACCACTATGAGTGTTTTGATAAAATTCAAGGATTTTCCTCGACTGCTCATAGATCCCATCATCAGCTCACCACTTTCGTAATTGTTATACAAAATTAAGATTATGTCCTATACAAAAAAACGAGAATTTTGAAAATCGGTTCACAAACAGCGAAATCATTATCAAAAACGTCAGCTTCGATGCAAAATATCACGAAAAGTACCAATAATTGGGTCATAATGTGATGACATTGGGCCATAGTGGTATGATTATGGTTGTGATGATGATGATTAATCAAATTGATGTATTAGCTTATGCTTTCAGTTGTTTAAACAACGCCGAAATTCCCGAACCTGTACCTATAAGCATTCAAAAGTTCTGTTCGGTACCTTCGGATCCAGGGTATGACCTGGTGCGAAGTCTTACTTTTTGGTAGCATTTACCTCGAAATAACTATGTTTCCATACAAATTTCAAGAAGTCCCCTCGATCCCTCAAGGATCCCATCATCAGATCACCATTTTTGTGAACATGGTACCAAATTCGAGTTAAACCCTATACAACACTAAAAGAATTTTGAAAATCGGACCACAAACGGCTGAGTAATCGTGGAACATACAATTCTCCTTTTTGGAAGTCGGTCAAAAATAAGTATTTAAGCATAAAAATATTTATTGCCGGTCCAGTCCAGTCCAACTACCATTCATTAATAGCGATTTTCCAATTAAAAGTAGAGTTTTTTTTAAGCCAGGCAATCGAATTAAGTCCAGAATAGACATTCAAGACTAAATTCGATGCCCACGTATGTGCGCATTCACAAATAGTCCAAAATAAAACAGTTGCAATAAACAACGTCGAGTGCTACGAAAATTCGTAGAGGCGCGTAGAGATTTGTAGAGGTTCGTAGACGCCTACGTGCTGTCTACGAATGCAGATCAAAAGGGTATAGTGCCACAGAATAAATACAATAAAGTGATTCAGTGTCACAGGTTACACGGTCAAATTTTCATCAATCTGATCCATCAATCTGACGGAATATTGATGGTTAGGTTAGTTTATTACATTACACGGTAGGTTTTGCTGTCAGTTTTACCACAGTCATGGCTGTGACTAATGGATAACCTACCATGTAAGAGCGTGACTGACGGTTGCATGAAGTTGATAGACGAAAATCTGGATATTTTGATTTTTGCTTCATGCAACCATCAGTCACGAATTTTGAGTGAGTGTTGTCATCATCTGACAAAATAGGAAAAAAATTAGAAACGTATACCTTTGAAAATTTTGGCTTTGACTGACATAAAACTGAAGAGAATTGAGTGACCGTCTAATGCTATTCGTCAGTCCATCAGTCACCATCAGTCAAACATAATTCATGATTGACGGAATTGTCTGTCGCTTGCATGAGCTTGTAACGGATGCCTTATAAAAAGCTCATATTAAAAATACGATCAATCCATCAATCCGTGGGTTAGAGGATCAAATTTTCGTCAATTTTTACCGGATTGATGGATCAGATTGATGAAAATTCGACCGTGTCACCAGTGACAGTCGTGACAAAACCAAACTCGCCGAACATAGAAATAATTTGAACTCGTGTCCGTGTGAAGTTGTCCAACATTACGCTAAGTTGCATACGCCCAATTTTGGAGGTCTAGTATTGAGATAGTCTACTGTGTATCATTGATATTGTACTAATATCTCAAATCACAATATGTTGTATTATACTATATTGTATTTGCATACTATATTATGTATGAATATTAACATATTAAAACTATTAAATGGAAATATATAAACTTGCACAGCCTATATTTTCATTCATACGAGCATACAGCCACAGACCACGTATTTTAAAATATTTTACCGCAGAATTCGAATCGGCTCCGTGTTGAAAATTTCATATGAATCGATGCAATGTGTAAATACCAGTGGGTGGTAATATGAAGAATCGAGAATTTAATATCCTAGCGGAATACTGGCCATAAGAACCAATAATACTTTGTTTATACACTTTTTAATATGACTTAAGAAAATTTTATCTATTAAAGATCTAGTCTATTAGGATAGATAGATAGGCCTAGTTTTTGAATCGATGGTAGGTTATAGATATGGTAGTTGATCTACGAGTATTAGTGGAGTGTTATGTTAGAAATTATAATTTCCAGTTTCTTAAAAATTTCACAGGAGTTGACTGCACTTTTTTACGTTTACCATACGATAGGTTAGCATCTTATCTAGGACCCAACATTTATTTTGAGAATTTAGAGTCTAGTAATTAATCATAATTAAAAAATATATTTCCCATGAGTTTCCACTTGTCTGATGAAACATCAACTTTTCATATTTCATGCTGATATGAAGTAGTTTGGAGGCTCGTTGTTTAATCCTTAGGCTGGCCGTATACATACGTTTCCGTAATCGATTTCCGAATTCGTTTTCGTTTTCAAAATTCCATGAGATTAGCGCATTCATTCGTTTTTTTCACGCGAAAACGCGCCGGCTTGCACTTGAAATGTACGTGCGAAATTGGTTTCGTACGGATAAAAACGAACATGTGCGGCAGTTATTATATACTGATTCCATGCATTTGAATTTCCGAATTCGTTTTTCGAATTCGGAAACCGCATACGGAAAACGTGTGTATGCGGCCGGCCGTAAATGTATGAGTGGATACAGTAATTTATCTCGCAGTCAGTTCAAACCGTACGTGAAGCTTAAATCAATTTTAATAGCCCGTATTTATAACGTCGTATATTTCCCAAGTCGATTTGTTCTTTCAATTAATCTTTTAAATGTCATACTAATATATTATATAACTATAATCATTAATCGTAGAAGATAGATATAATGGATAAATTGCTATAGTATAGTTTTTATTATAGCAAAGAATATTTTTTCCTAAAAAGCTATACATACTTATAATATTAACGCAAGTTACCTGGCTGTATGTTGTCTTTTCAAATCGAAGTTTAAGGATGGAGATACTTTTAGTCCAAAAAATCGGTTGTCTGTAAAGTCGGTTTACTGACGATAGTTGAACGTGACGACGTATGACGTTGTTACGTTCACGGTTCAACTATCCTTAACCCCTTAACCCTCGCTTCCGAATCTCTATAAATAAAAACAAACTTTTTCGATTGTAACCTAATGTTATTTCGATGTATTTCTTTCAAATGATTGTCGAAAAATATTTATAATGAGTAAAATAAACTATTCGCAATACAAAACGCTACTGTATACATTCGTGAAATCCAGTAAAATCTTCGAACAAAGGACAAATCATACCTTGACACGTAGGAAATAGAGCACAATTTTGAATAGCCGAAATAATACTAATAGCTCACAGATTGTTTATTTATTTTTCATTCAGAGTGTGGTCAATGTATATATATATATATATATATAACTAACCAAATTCTTCATACAAAAGTATTCTCTAAGTCATCGAAATACGTAATATAATCGAAACAAAGAGTCACAACATCGCTCGTTCCGCGCTCTCGCTTGCACTCAAGCCTTAAATGGAACGCCTCAGAGCGAGGTAACGCCGCATGAACTGTCATGTTTTTCGTGCGCGCACGCCATATCGAATTATAAGATCATGTCAAAATAATATAAAACAGTTTTTATCGCGGAAAGTGTTTTAAGAAGTTTCTGTGCGATTAACCGACTAGTTTATTAAAAGTTGTATTTGTTAGTGATAAAATTAATCAGCAAGGATGTTCTATTCATCAAAGGTAAAAAACTTCATCACAACAATCTTAAACCAATTTTGGACTGAAGTGTCGTAGTGTGTACGCAGCGTTACCCGAATCTATTGACCTGGCAATTTTAATTACACTAATTCACTGGAACAAGTTTCCGCGACAACATGGTACACCGTTAATGTTATTAATTTAACTTACGCAATTGCAATTTCAATTCAATTTTCACTGGGCTTAACTTTCTTTTTACATAAGGATCATACCAAAACGGGAAGATACATGACACTGCGATATATTTTGAACCGTAATGAGCAAAATTGATCTTGCAGTCTTAGTATTGATCTAGCAAAGCAAGACCGAGACCAAGACTATCCTAAAAATGAAAAACCAAGACCATGACCGAGACCAGGCAGATTTGACCAAGACCAAGACCATCGTGGTCTTGTTTCGCTCATCACTAATTTTGAGTAACATTCAAAATTTAAGTGTGTAATCAACAGAAGATGATGATTCTGATACATATCTTTGCAGTATTTTAAAAGCTTTTCAGAAAGCTGAGGGTGACGTGAAAGAAACGTGGAAGCTCCTTTGATCATTGAGATTAGATTATGTGAAAACGATCCGTGAAATTTACTACGAAATTACGAGTAGTGAGTAAAATATAACCCTTGTTGGATAACTTGGAAATAAATCCTTCCCCAACGACGTGGGGTAAAATGAGCCCCGCTTTAATCTTTTTTCTAGAAGTGGGGATGGATAGGGATTCTCGCTTCTTAAGTCTTATGGTTATACTAATATCGATTACAACTAAAATTATAAGTAAGTCAAAAGTTGATGCAGATTTGGCCGCACACGTAGTTGTACCAATAACTGACCAGTATCTATACAACAAAAGTAGGTTTTTTTCTGTGATAGAAGAATATAAGTAAAAACCGCCGCCTTCAATTCACACATCTGCACCTTTAATGCAATACTAAAAAAAATCAGTACGCCCTTTCTGAAATGCATAAAATTATCGGGTTCTTAAATGTTACGAACTCAGTTTTTTATCAGTGTCGCGCAGGTAGCGTCTTAGCAATTTTCGTCCCAGTTCAAAGAGTCTTATTCCCATGAATTTCTATATGCACATAATATCCTATACCTAAGAGAGTTTCACGTATATCTCTCCGGCAAATCAGTATTTTTCTAGACAGAACTCTTAGCCGTGCTGGCTCAGCGCCAGAAGTAACGCTATAGCCTTTGTATTATGTCTATGATCCATTATTTCAACTTTACAAGCAAAGTTTTAAAAGATAACACGACGAGTTGTTCTGTGTAAGCCACAATATGTCAAACACAAACAACGAAATGATTATGTACAGAAAATGACAAGAAAATTGTATGATGATATGGTTTTTTATCTTAATGATATGGTTATATTCTTCGTCTTAATTATCTAGCCCCATTATGTAACAATAATTTTAAAAATTACCATATTTATCAACTGAAAAACGTTTCAATTGAAAACTGTTTTACAATTCGGTTATACAACAAAATTTAAAATACCTTACCAACTAAAGCGCCTATACAAATTTGAGTTCAAAACTAATACCTCGATTTGACCAAACATCGGATTCCATAAAGCTTTTCTGAGCTTAATCGCTAGCTTAAAAATCATTCATCCTAAATAAAACGTGTAGCTGAAATTTCTCTTGAAAATATTTTCATATTCTTTTATACTCGATACGGATTTTACAGAGCTTTCTGGCTTTCAGTATAAATGCTGCATACAATAGTATACGAAATAATCCAGTAACGTAAGCTAACTGTAAATGAAAGCTGTAATTTAACTGTTTATTTACCGGGAAATGAAATCTCAATTAGTAAATTAAATCCTTAAGTTGGAAATTAACTTCTTATTGTTTTATAATCATGTCTAATCGGTTTTATGGCAACGGTTGCAAATATTCCAATGATTATGGAGGTTTTGATGTAGAAAATCTGGGAAACTTTGAGTCAATGTGTTTCTCTTTTTAGAGTCCCGTATGCAAAGGGTAAAAACGGCACCATTTTACTAAAGGTACGCTTATACGGGCAACTAAAATTGCTTAACTCCAGTCAATTCTCGTCAACTTTGGCGTCACGACAACATCAAGCAATTTGCGACAACAAACAGCAATATTGCGCAATACAATATTGAGTGATGTGGTCATCCAATATTTGAGCGATATGACACTGAGCGATATGAAATAAATTGTTCCATATTGCTCCACTAATTGCTCCAGATCGCTCCATTCGTGTCGCCGAGCAATTATTGCCGTAATTATTGCCCTTGTAAGCGTATCTTAAAACTTCGATGTCTGTTCGTCTGTCTGTCTCCAGGCTTTATCTCAAGAACGGTGTTAGCTAGAGAGTTGAAATTATCACAAAGTTATGTATTTCTGTTGCCGCTATAACAATTACAAAAGTATAGTACAACATAATATTCCCATACAAAAAACGTGAGTTTTTGGCCTTTTTTCATCAGTATTGGCTACACGTAGGCACTTGAAATACTCACAAAATACCTAATTGTAGTTCATAATTAAATTCAAATAAAATAAATACTTAAGGGGGCTCCCATACAAAAAACACAATACTTATTTTGTTTGTCGGAAGTCGGAACATAATATTATGATCGTGCACTAGTCCGAGTCGCACGTGGCCGATTTTTATCTAAACTTCAGAATTTTCCGAGCTCTTCCTATTAGCTATTGAAATATATTGCAAGGAAAGAAATAAAACGCATTATTTGAATATTTGATCCAACGGATTATATAAGTTACCTACTTAATTAAATAATATCATAATGATTTCCAAATAATGCCAAAAACGGGTGTGTATCCGTCCTTGTGTTCAGTACTATGTTATAATTAGATTATAATCTAAAATTATAGTCAAATATCAATTCAGTACGAGTTAAATTAAATAATAATTATTATTTAACTTCACGCGCTTAAACAATGCAGACTCTATTAAAATATTAAAGGCTTTCAATGTGGAAATTGCTCATTAAATTGAAAATACTAATATTCATTAATATTCATCATTATAATATTTGATATTAACATCCATAATGTTTTTATATTTAAATCCATTGAATCTTTTATTAGTGTGGAAGATACTAATAAAATATTGCATATAGTCAAAAATTAAAAAACGGTTCTTTCGATATTACAAACAGACACTCGAATTTCATTTATATGTATGTAATAATTATGTATACATGACTTAATTGAGTCATGAGTTTGAAAGAAGAAGAAGAAGAAGTAGTTGAGGCTTATGTCAAAATTTCAAATGAATGTTCGACAGCAGTAAGACTATAAAATGTTATGACAATTATTTATATATTATAATAACTAGAGATCGCCCAATGGTCGAAATTCGACCTTTATTAACTATTTCATTTTTAATTTCACAACAGACTTCAACCATAAACAAAATCGTATGTATAGGCTTGTCATTCAAAACGATGGTAGTGTGCACATTGTAGTGTGTGTAATGTTTTATTTGTTAAAAAATGTAGCATAATTTCAAAATAATATTAGCTAGATAATCGATGCACTCCTTCGCCATATAAACTAACTGTTCAAAATTTCAGTCACTTATGTTTTCGAATTTTTCGTCAAAAGGGATACTTATAAAGTTTTTTATAATACATATTATATTATAGACACGTGACGGGCTCGTTAAAATAAATTTAAAACAAAAAGAAGTTAAAATTTCAATGAAATTTAAATTAAATTACAAATATTGCCAATTACTAAAACCAAAATGCATTCGCCTAAAAGCCTTTCAGTCAACTTAATTATACCGGAAAAGGTAATTAAAAATGAATTATCTTCTACTTTTAGATTTTCTATTTGAGTCACAGACACTTGACACATTGTAACTTCGGAATTATACCAATTACCAGCTGCTATGATTAAAACCATAAATATTTTCATCAATTTAACGTGTTTAAATTACCTACGTAAATATTGATTAATGATTATTATCGATTTCATTTTATCAGGCTTTAATCATTGCTTTAGTAAATACGTATGAAGATAGTTACTTTTATTTATTTTATTTTGACTCTAAGAATTGGACTATTTATTTGTGTCCTTTACATTAATAAATTATTTTAACACTATGCTTACATAAAGAAACTAGAATTTAGTTATATAGTTACATTAGTGATGTGACGGCTCTTGACTCGGAGGTCATGGGTTCGATTCCCGCTTTGGAAACATGTTATTTCTAAGTTTGATAAGGACAATGTAGACTGATCACCTAATTGTCTGACAAGTAAGATGATCCACGCGTCGGACAGGCATGTAAAAAGTCGGTCCTGAGCCTGATCTCTCGTCAGTCGTGTCGGTCTTCCGTCGCATTGGGTAATCACTTATGACAGTAAAGGAATAGAGAGTAGGGTGGAGCGAAAAACATTTTTTTTTTTATATTCGTTTCGGCATACCTATAAAAAGTTGCTGTTAATGTTCACAAATATACGTACAAAATTTTATTTAAATCATAATAAATTTAGAAGTGCCCCAAAGGTCATGGAACTTTAGAGAAATTCGAAAAACTTCGTCAAAAACCACTAACTTCTAATATTGCCAAATTAACGCTGAATTATATTCTGTGTATTCCGTTACGTTCGTAACTGTTTAAGCTTGAATATTGCGAAGATAGATGAGGAGATTGAGGCAGGAGAGGTAATTTCATTGCACTTTCCAATCGTTGTTCGAACGTCCTAAAGTGCGCGCTATTAATGTAATTCTGCTTGTGAGAAACAGTGATTTTAAGCACTACCCACAAGAAAATAAACTCCTGTAAGTAATATATTTTAATTTCCTGTTCACTGATTGTTGATAAAATACTATTTGCGATATAATTTATACCTATTATTTCTCTTTATTACAGTCATAATATGTCGTCAAAACACGAAAAGAGACATGTTGTCCCGTTTTTGGTTTATCGGTTTACCAGTGTCTCAGCTACCAAATCATAATTCTATTATAAAAATAACTTATTTATTAATTAATATCACATTCATATGAATCAAAGCTTGACAAAATAACAAAAGAGCCGACAGTTCATGATACATATATCCCAAAGACTGGATACGGAAATTTTACATATTATCTGGCGAAAAGCGTCGCTTCCCAAAAAAAGAAGTAAGTATATTATTTACTTGATTAAAGAAATGCAAGAAAAATGACGATAGGCCATGTAGATTTAAATGTGACTGTAAAAAATATGAAGAAAATGAAATTACAAGAAAAAAATCACTGCGTAACAAAGATATCTCTTTGTTACGCAGTGATTTTTTTTCGTGGGTCCTAACCAGACGTCTTGTTCTCGTTCCTTGCATGATGACTTAACAACCGAAAGAACGAGTTCAAGCAATTGTAGCTTCTTCTTGTAGCTTTTACAAGCTAATCAATCGCCATAATAAGTAGCTGCTCAGCCACCCAAGAAAAAGAGATTCAATTTTCTATCATTAGCTCTCGTATGCGATCGTACCTGAGTCTCTGACAGAGCAGCTGCTATTATAGCTTTATCTGCTTCTTTATCTCTGTTAAAAGATGTTGATTGTTGGTATTATTACATCAAAGGAGTCTAGTGTTATCATTGATCGTTAAAAATGCGATGAGAAATAATGAAAAACAGACCAGCACACACGATGTAGATCGCAATTATAAAAGTATACGCAGAAATTATTTTGATGGTAGAAAAGGTGGCTGTGATGGTTCAGTTGTGAATATAGTTTTCAAATGATATGTTATTCGTTTTATGGAAGAAGTAATTAACAAACTATTAAAGTAATTTTTTGTTTGAAATGCCTAATTGTGAAATAAAAAGACAATTTAATACCAAACAATCTACTTTTTTCTGATGATCATTCCTTGATAATATATCATAAATATTCAATTTTTCTTGATAAAAACATTGATACCACTAACCAGAGCCTGTAGCCAATACTTTTTCTTTATCATTTCTTTATAGAATCGTCGATCAAAATGTATAGAATTGACATTAGACGAGTCGAACGTCAACGTCATGTTCACGAATTTTTAAGTCAATTCCATACATCTTGATCGGCGATTCTATAGAAAAGCGATAATAAAAAGGTCTTGGCTAAGGGGTCAGTCTTTTATTTAATATATTACAATGTAGTTTTTTTTACAAGGAACAGCAAATATAGAAAAATACTATTTATCAAAACTAGACCAATGTTTTCAAAAAATTCGTATTTTTCGAATTTTCAATTGGGTTGGGGCACCTCAAAACATCAAAACAAGTAAACCATATTTTGTATGCAGAATTTACTCATCACAAGGCAACTTTCTATTACCATGCCATTAAAAAAAATTTTTTTTCTTCATACAAAATCGCTCCACCCTAATAGAGAGTGCTCTTGTGTACTGCGCATACACTTGGGCACTTTAAAATTACTTCTGCGTAGCTGACCTGCGTAGCCGGTTTCGGTGACGATGGCCAGATTCATTGAAGAATCTGGCCATCGTCACCGAAACCGGTGTGGGAGCTATTATAAGTAAATATTAGATTCAGTTAAAAATTATTATAGAAATAACACTCTTGGACTGCCGCCGTAAAGCTAGTCTACACACATATTAAGTCTAGTCGCACGCCGCGCCGAAGTCTGTCGAACTGAACCGACTTTAGACGATGCACGGCTTTTAACGCCGCACCGCTGCCGCGCGGTGCCGGTTAAAGTAGGGGGTGTTAGGTTTATTTTCGTTACGGGATTTCTTGATTCGGTCGCCGCGCTCAAAGACCGCGATATAATCTATGCAATAGCTTAATAATCCACTACGGCACAGGTTGCCTTACAGTATTTATCCCGAAATAAACAAAAGAAGTGCAGTCACTACTTTCGTATAGCCGTTCGTTGGCTGAAAAGTGAAAAGTGGGTTTTTCCACTAACTGTGTCATCCTATTGAACAATTTATAAAATGAAAAAATCACTATCTCTATATATTCCTCACTGTTGGTTTTGTAAATGTCAGTTTTATTCAATTCTCAATCTTTTTTTACCGTGTTCGATTAGTAAATGTTTGTTAATCCACTGATCTTATATCTTTAAACGAGCAATTCTTGTATATGTATAAATATATATATGATCGGGATCTTGGAATCGGCTCCAACGATTTTCATGAAATTTTGTATATAGGGGGTTACGGGGGCGATAAATCGATCTAGCTAGGCAACATTTTTAGAAAATGTCATTTTATTCGTGTTTTATCGAATACCGAGCAAAACTCGGTCAAATAGCTAGTATATAATTAATTATTATTATGTAGTATTGTGCAAACATACACTAATGATTAAGTATGCCTTCAAACCTACTTTTTTTTTAATCCCAGGAAAAGACATAGTACTTATAAGTTGTAATCCAAAAAGAAGTACGGTTACTAGTTACAGTACACGCAGAGGAATTGTTATGTCTGTGTGCTAAAGTATACAATGTAAAAAGTTGCGTCAAAAATGTTTTAATAAGGAGTTTCATGATATTTATTAGCACATAATATTATACTCCACACGTATTGCAAATAATTTTCATAACGGCAACAGTCGACGCTAGTTGTATTTGCAAATTAATTAACAACCGGTTGATTTAAATAAACATATCGCTAGAAGTTTATTATTAAAATACAGTATTCTACGAATTACCTTAATAAAAGTTAAATAATTAGTTTAGTTAACTATAATAATAATTATAATGATGGTATCACATTTTCATTTGAAGACATATTTACATATTTAATTTGAAAATGATTTTTTTTTTTTTTTTGTATAAATGAATCATTTTTGCTAAGTTAGAAAGTTAGATCAAATTATAAGAGAAAAAAATTTGCAATTGCCCTCATGTTTTAAAACATTAGTTACCCTCTTTAGCCACCTACGTCTTCATTTAATATTAAAATGAAACGGCTAAAAGTCCCTAAAGCTTGTCTCCAATAACTTTGTTCAACTTCGCACAACATTGACTTGATTTTGTGAAGTTGTCTCATAATAAAATCAGCCGAGTGCGAGTCGGAACGCTCGGAGCGCTCCGTACCGTTATAGAGCGAAAGTAGACAGACATCGAAGTCTTAGTAATAGGGTAGGAACGTTTTTGCCCTTTGGGCACGGAACCCTAAAAAGTGTCTTTTATTTTTTAACCGACTTTCAAAAAGGAGAAGGTAGGTAATAATGTGTTCGGCCTTGGATATATATTTTTTTAAATCTTATATACAAATGCTCGTGTCACAATGTTAGTTACCTTTACTGATTTTTATTTTTTACCAAATTTTATATGCATATTCAGTGGATCTGAGAATCGGCTACTGGCTACTTTGTATATTGATAAGTGCATATTTTGTTGAATAAATAATGGTAAATTATTACAACTCGAGACTGACGGCGACCATTAATGTTTGTGCGACGGGATAGTGATGGACGTTGCCATGATGCCAGGTGCCATATTTTCTTAGTCACTTCAATAAAACTCGTTGCAACAAAAACTCTATTTGAATTCATATCAAGTTTTTGAGTATGTTCTGTACGCGTATGTTTGGTCGACCGTTATGCTAAGACGTCTGAACGGATTTAAATACAATTTTACACACGTATTAATTAAGGGTATTTTTCGCGGATAAATAAGAGTACAATACGATATTTCCTCTCATAATGTTGACGTCTTGCAAATCTGTACTATTAACCACTATAAAGCCCGTCACAGACTTAGCTTAATATATATTAATATTTTTATAGCTAGGCATATTACTATATATTTTCTATACTATTTTTCGCGTGACCGCACACTCAGCTATAATATATATTTCTGTGACTTGTGGATTTAGTATAGAAAATATATATATTAATATGCTTAGCTATAAATATATTAATATATATTATAGATATGTCTGTGACGGGCTTAACTGTCAGAGAAATTGAACGATTATTATTTAACTTTAGTTTAATTAAGAATTTTATAAACACATTTCCGACCAATTTCCGACCACATACACATTGACGACCTCTGTGGCTCAATTGTTGAGTGCTCAAGCCGGGGGTCGCAGATTTGAATCCCGCCGACGGACCAAAAAGTTTTCAATGTTCCCGGGTCTGGATCTGTATTAAATATGTGTATGATATTATAATAAAATCTTAAATATAATATCTATAGTAATAATAATATTATATTTCCGTTGTCTGGTACCTGTAACACAAGTCCTTCAGGTAGGTACTTAGCACGGGACAGACGTGGTGTGAAGCGTCCATAGATATTATTATTATATTTCCTGTTTTAAAATTCTTCACTAAATTAAAGTTAATCATTAGGTTATGTCTCTGAATACAGTCGTAAGTAAACTTGAACACAATTTTGATGCAAATTGTCGAAGCAGAATTTATCACGAGTTGTATAATGGTTGTATAACTAAAGCTCGCCGCCTGCCTTCCGATGATAAATGTTCATTTCGTTTGTCTCCGCCCGGGCCACACTAACGGAGAATTGATTGACGCCATGTTGCAAATAATTTAATAGCGACACAATGTTGATGTACAGCCTTGCAACGGAACAACAGCCAACATAACCGCGGTGGGAAATCGCACCACCAGAATCGATAGGCTTTTTATCCGATTACAAAAAAGGAAGTTATCAATTCGACCTGTATGTATGTAATATTTCCAGAACTACCCAATTTTCGTATGATATTATGTTAGTCTATATCAGCGTCTGAACAAATGTGCCAAATTTCAAAAGTGTATATCATGTATGTATGCGTTCGATATCGATTCGAAATACGAGTCCGATTTTAGTGTTTTTTTTTTTTTTTTGGTATTATTCAACTTAGGGAATGCTGCAAGTTTTATCAAAATTGGTTGAGTAGTTTTTGAGATACGGAATTTTAATTCTCAATTATTACGTACGATTTTAAAGTCGGTTTTATCTTTTAAAAAAACAATTATTTTCCTTACTCATTCTTTGTTGTAAATGATCTTGGCCGTCGTATTTAACGCCTGCTGCGACGCACGTACAGAAGATGAATAGTGTATCATTCAATAGCTATGTCCATACTATAACTTTTTTTGTTCTTATAGGGCATGCATCATAGCGCAGTCAACAGCGCACGTGAGGCATGCCCACGAATATGAAAGTTGAATGAAAGAAGATGATGACAATTGAAGATGAAAGTGCACAGTGTGGACGTATAGCTATTCTCCCACTTTATCTTCTGTCTTTAGTTTCATCAAACGCGTCTAACAATAAAACGCATGTCAATTTGGTAGGTGTGTTTTTATAAGCAGCGTTGATGCTGCAACAACTTAACGAAACAGGGCATACCCTCAATACGGCTATAATGCTACCAATTTAAATTTTACTCAATTTTTATGTTTTTTTTTTTTACATTTTGATCAAAAGGAATTGTAATAAACTGCAACTTTTTATTCTAAAGGCCGAACTTCCAGTGAATTCGCCTAGCATCCCAGTAATAAATTAAATTTTCTCATTCAATACCTTGAGGACTTTTTTGTACTGATTTCAAAATCTTTTGCCTTTAGGAATCCACCTTTATACTTGGTTGTATTGAGGCTAAGGTTTTCGAGTATAATAAATATGACTGAAAAGATTTGTAAGGACATAAAATACAGATAAGCATAAATACAGTATTAAAATACGTAATATCATAAAAATCTTTATTATCCCACTGTAGTCGGTATTTTTTAATTAAATGGACCAGGAAGTGAGCCGACAGACCGTTTGTAAATCCTTGTAATCCTCTACAAAGTAAACGTTATTTCACGCCATTTTTCGAGGCCATGGTATTTATCTGGTAAAGCCATAAAGCGACGCTTTCGTGTAGAAACATTTCTACGGTCTACCCATGTATAAAAACATCGGGTTGCAGAGGTGAAAAGTAAGGAAATGTTTCTGTGCCATAGGTGCCTTCTCTCCGTCTGTCTTACCCGATCAAGATTCAGGCCCCGCGAATCAAACATTTTTAGGTGTTCCAAAAAATAAGTTTTCACTTCAATAACCTACGAATAATAGAACCTAAGGAAACGTACCCATACTAATACAATTTTAAATTTGGTTCCATTAAAACTGTCATGTAACGTCAGCCTTTATACCGCTCAAGATCACCTAAATATTGCAAATGTATGAAAAGTGAACCTGAGGTACACTTTTTTGACAAGTATTTTGGAGCATGTTTTTTGACGGAGTTACACTTCCTAAGTTTTTATTATTCGTAGTCAATAACATATTTACATGAAGCCTGGTATCTTCATAATAAATCTTTTAACCCCTTTGTTGTGCTTGCCAATATTCAGCCAATGAACTGTCAAAATAGTCAAGACAATCTTGCAGTATCACGCACGTAAAACGTGTTTTAACGAGTTTGAGTTCAAGGCTAAGTTACTCTTCTATAATATTATAATTTATGCTGTGACTAAAGGGTATTTGAATATTTTAACGGAAGCCTGCCCCGATCCCTTGCTTAACGGATAGTCACGTACGTTCAATTCCTATAGAGGAATTAAAATCAAATCTCACCAATAGAAGCGTGGATCTAGAAAGTGAAATACTTTTGTTTATTTTGCAGATATAAACAGTAAAGGAGTATGTTATCACGTTAAAGCCATAGCTTCATAATGGATTACTAGTGTTACCTGGTACGTATGACGTAATATGTATTTACGGGTATTTTTTCAAAATTCTTTGCTAGGAAAAAAAACACCACATCTTACGTCTCTGCTTAGCCTTATCAAACGCAATGTACACATTACACAACTATATCGCTTTTTTCCCTCATGTCACTTTGTTCCCTTTAATTTTTAAAACTACGCAACGGATTTTGATGATTCTTTCAGTGTTTCCATTTATCGAGGAAGGCTATAGGCTATATTTTATCACGCTAAGACTAATAGGAGCGAAGAAATAGAGGAAAATGTGGAAAAAACGGGAAAATTTATTTGAAAGGGCTAACTTGAACTCGCTAATCTCAGGAACTACTGGTCCGATTTGAAAAATTATTTCAGTGTTAGATAGCCCATTTATTGAGGAAGGCTATAGGCTATATTTTATCACGCTAAGACTAATAGGAGAATATGGAAAAAACGGGGGAAATTATTTGAAAGGGCTTAATCTCGCGAACTACTGGAGCAATTTTTATATTATTTGGCAAAGATAAGAAGTAGACCACGTGAAGGATCATTGTAGGCTATCGATTTTAATCATTTTTTCAGTGGCTATATATTTTATACCCGTGCGACGCCGGGGCGGGTCGCTAGTAGTATATATATAGTTATATACTATATAATACTTATATATAACTGCATTTTTGGTGTATCCATACTTCTATATCTTAATATTATAAATGCAAAAGTGCGTCTGTCGGTCTATTTGTCTATAACCTCTTCACGCTCAAACTGCCGAACCGATTTTGCTGAAATTTGGTATGGTATCTCCATACCAAATTTCAGCAAAATCGGTTTGAGTCCCGGGAAAGGACATAGGATAATTTTTATCCCAGAAAAATATACGGTTCCTGCGTAATAAACCAATTGCGGGCGTCATCTACTGAAATATACGTAAACAACTTTCACAAAACATACATAGTATAATATACATATAAGTTTTAATAAGCGTATACTTCGGTCACGTAAAAAATGTGGCCGCGTGGTCGCGATCGATTTTACTATCTCGACCTGCATGACCTGTTCACGACTGTGTTATGATTAACAAACATTTAAGCGACATTATATTAACTAAACGTTCATACAAGTTGGTTAAATACTTAGCAGTGGATGTAATGGAGTTAAAATGAAGAATATTATAGTGATTGAAAATATTATGTGAAATGTTAAAATGTAATGCGAGTAATTAAGAAGTTTTCTTTGATATAAATTGTACTAATGTTTTAATAATTAATTAATTTTAGTAATAAAAATTTTATATTATACTTAATACTAGACGGTACGCGCGCCTTCGCCTGCGTAAATTAGGAATTTCACGGAAACCGTACATTATTCCACAAAAAATCTATGTCCCTTCACGTGGTCCTCTCTATATCTGCGCCAAATAACATAAAAACTGCTCCAGTTATTCGTGAGACGAGCAGTTTCAAATATTTTTTCCTGATTTTTTCACCTTTTTCTCTGTTTCTTTGGTCCTATTACTCTTAGCGTGATAATATATAAGTATAGCCTATTTAAGGCTTCCTCAATAAGTGACACACATGCACCCAAAGAATTTTTCCTGAGATCAAATAAAGAAACTCTTTAGCTTTATAATATTAGTAAAGATATTA
Source organism: Lysandra bellargus (assembly GCA_905333045.1). NCBI lineage: Eukaryota > Metazoa > Arthropoda > Insecta > Lepidoptera > Lycaenidae > Lysandra > Lysandra bellargus. Next base: position 5,323,138 of record HG995319.1, on the reverse strand, counting down.
TAGATTGGAAGTTAAATAAAGGCAAAATTATAAATTAGAATAAACAATACAATAATTGCTGGCCATTCCCACAACCCAGGTGAATCTAATGACACAAAATATGTTATAAAGACCAAATAAATATGTAATAATATTATGTCACCAAACATTGCGCTATTACCAAACAGATTGGGATAAAATTTGCCATAGTAGTATCTTATGCACTGGATTCGTATATTAGGCTACATACAGCTCCTAAATATTTACTTAAAACTTGAAAAACAACCCTACTTATGGCGCGTTTTTATTAAATAAACATTTTCTACTGCATACATTTTCTCTACTTTTCCTTTTACTAACGAATAATACTCGCTTATTTTTAGCGTAAATGTAAGCAACAAGTATAAGTATAAGCAAGTAGGTAAAAGTAAGACCGTGCTTGATGCCTTGATCCAATTGATCTCGTTCGAGCACCACTCCGCTCTTACAAAGGGAAGTGTTGATTTTCTTTTATTAGGAAATCGGAAATGTGTCAGCCTATTGCATGATTGTGAATTCAATTATTTCGAAGAATGAATGAATACGATATTCTCCAAGATATTATTATGTCTTTTGTTAAAATTTCAGTATTTTAAGTACTTATTGGGCTAACATATAGCTTCAATTATTTCCAAGTTTGGTTACGATAATGCAGGCTGATCACCTGATTGTCTGACAAGTAAGATGATCCATGCGTCGGATGGGCATGTAAAAAGTCGGTCCTACGCCTAATCTCTCGCCAGTCGTGTCGGTCTGCCGTCCCACTGGGTTATGAGAGTAAAAGGAATAGAGAGTGCTATTGTGTACTGCGCACACACTTGGGCACTATAAAATTACTCCTGCGTAGCTGGCCTGGTTTCAATGAAACCGGCCACCGTCACCGAAACCGGTGTGGGAGTTATCAAGGGGCACGGCAGTGCCCCAGCCAAGTTTTTTAGCAAAGGCACGACCGTACCCATACTTTTCTCGAAGCGGTACGCGGCTATTTCACACCCCCTTTATCTTCGATGTTAACAAAGCTAGGGATTTAAAATTTCGGTCACTAGGATCAAGTATTAAAACTAGCGTAACCTCCAAATTACATGAAATTTCGATAAATAGTTTAGTAGTTACGGATGGTCAAAGTTACTACATTTTGTCACTGACTGACAGATCATCAAAATTCTAAGGTACTTCTAGCAGACTTAGAACCTTGAAATTTGGTACCCGCATAGGTCTTTATTCACAATGAAAGGAAAAATTATGAAACCGGCCAAGTGTGAGTCGGACTGGCGTACATAGGGTTCCGTACCGTAAATTTGCATGGGAGCCCCCCTTTAATAAGTTTATTTAATTTTTATTAATAATTATTAAAGTTAACATAAAATTGAGCGTTTCCTAAAATTTTCTAAAACCTTAGTCTTACCATTATGGACATAGAGCAATAGGGAAAAAAATCATGTTTGTTGTATGAAGCTCCCCTTTAATAATTTATTTTATTTTGATTAGACTATTAACTTTTATAACGACACCAGAAATACATAATTTGTGAAAAACGCAACTATCTAGCTTCTCGAGATCCAGCCTAGTGACCCTTTGGGCAGGGAAACCTAAAAACTAAAATTGAAAAATAATAATATAAACTTTAAGTATTAAATAAAATAAAAGATTTTTATGTTTGTAACTTTGCAAAAACAATATGAGTTTCGACTGCATATTTGTTTGACGTACAAAAGGCTTTAAGTTAGTTATGAACTTAATGAATTGGTATTAATTAAATAAAAAATAATATTTACAACGATAATAATGAAAGAATAATTAAATTCGGATTAAATATTATAAATGTAATCACTAATCAGTACTGAGATGTACACTCCTTACTTGCTCGATAAAATATGGGAGTTTTAAGTTATCGCATGAAATAAGGTGTGCTCCTTTCCTGCGAAGAACGTCGAGACGCTTACAACAGTGCTGCTATGTATTCAACGGTAATGCTAAAAATGACCACCTTCAAGTATTAACTTAAGAGTCAATTATATATTATTATAAACATAATAATCGACTCAGAACTCAGAAGTATTTACGTTACGTTGTCCACTTAAAGAACTAACGAAACTTCAAAGAAAAAATATATTAAAGGAGATAGGGAATGGGTGTTAAGCTAAGTACAGAAAAGTTATAACGTGACCTGAAAAGAAAAGAAAAAAAAAACCTTCAATAAAGAAATGAAATCCCACCAAAACATGAAATGTAAAAGGAGCCAAGCAAAATATTGCATAGCTATTCAATACTTCTGTCGTAAAAAGTTTTCAGATCACATTCAAGCCAAGCCTTCAACTTATTTTGTAATTTAAATCAACATTCAGTGAATATATCAATAGATTTCTTTATTTTATAATTATTATAGTGGCTTGGCAATGAGCACAATAGAAACAAATATAAAACTGCATATTGGGAGGAGATCATACTTACACAGACGGCAAGCGTAAAGTGTTTTAATATGTAACGACGCATGTGGCTGATGGTACCCAATAAATCCAATTAGTAGGTGATTATTTCTCTAGTGCTCATTGCCAAGCCACTATAATAATTATAAAATAAAGAAATCTATTGACACATTTACTAAATGTTGATTTAAATTACAAAATAAGTTGAAAGCTTGGCTTGAATGTGATCTGAAAACTTATTACGACAGAAGTATTGAATAGCTATGCAATATTTTGCTTGGCCCCTTTTACATTTCATGTTTTGGTGAGATTATTATTATTTATATAGCTTCAAGTTCAAATAAAACCTACATAATATTGTAGTGTACAACTTCAAAAGATATAATTTACTAGATGACGCCCGTAATTTCGTTGCGCCAAAATTCGCGCGGGAACCGTACATTTTTCCGGAATAAAAAGTATCTTATGTCTTTTCCCGGGACTCGTCAGTTCAGCGGTTTGGGCGTGAAAGAGAACAGACAGATGGACAGACGCACATTTATAATATCTACTAGTATGGATTGAAGGTTACTAATTTTACGTTCAAATATTTTGTGATAAAGAATAAATTTATACATATTCTGTTCAGTCAGCGTCTCTTCAATTATTATGTATCATAAACATTTTTCAAATAGATTTTTATTGGTGTGACTCATAGGGAATATTTTGAGAGTCTCCTAACCGACGACGCCGGAATACCAATGATGTACAAAATTGAACTCAAAACAATCGGATTGGAACTGACAAACATAATCACTATATTTGGATTAGTGAAATATTTTAGAGGACTCTATTTCTACTATCTGGCAGTGAAGAAGTGTTAATTACTCTAACTATAGAGAATGAATAAATTTAAATTAGAGCTCCTAGTCTTAAAGTTAGACGAGACGAGTCTTAAAGTAATCGAATAATGTATCTTAACACAAAGTATAAAATTATATAATCGTATATTTTCTCGCAGTAAAATATTTCCATATCCATGCTAATTAATTAGAACATATTTTACTTAATTCATAAATAACATATAATAAAAATCTCCCTCCGTCTTATGCATTTTTGATCAGGTCACGTGTCTTGAGGCGAGGATATCATTTTTACCCACACAAAAAAGTGCGTTAAGCTAAAAAAGTTTTAGTTTCCAAATATGCATAATATAATCAATCTATATCAATAATAATTAGAACTACGCCAAAGTTTATTTTGTAGACCCTGATTTGATGACGCCATTGTGGCATTATCGCGTAGCAGCAGAGTCTACAGGAATTTTGGTATAAGTTAGGACAGCTTACCGCATGGCAAACTATCTTCTTGAATTGTAAATCAATTTTAGTAGGTAGTATGCACACAAGGCCGATATAATGTTCCGTAACACGTTTTCTCAATTCATCTTGGAGCGGTTTTATATCTCTGTGGAGCGGTGTCTAACGTTCTTCGAATATATAGCGTCGTACATTCACTGCTACTTTTGCTTTGTCAAAAGCACGAATGTTCTACGACGGGGTTTCCCAAACTTTTAGCACGAACCCCTGACAGATTTCCTGATAAGAGCGAACCTCTTGACTAACTTACTTTAACTCTAAAATTATTATGACACAAAATTCGAATTCAGTCGCGAAGGACACGTTTAGTGTACCGCTGGCACCTAGTAAGTCACTTAAGGTGAAGCCTTCATAATTTGGCCGTAGCGATATCGATTTTTCTCAGCAATGACTAAAGCTAAGAAATTAAAGTTAATTGTCAGTATTCATCATGTATTTGTCTTTGAATTACCCATAGCATAACACAATTGGTCAACTTTTACACAGAATAATCAATCAAAAAGACCTCTGTAAAAAAGGGACTCCTGTTTTCCCAACAGAGGAGAGTGATTTAAGCTTCCAAAATTTGTACATAGATTGGTTCGAGCATACACGCGACAAAAACCATTTTGTCTTTTACGCCCTTTCCATTTTTTTGCTGTTCCATTGCTTGATGAAAACAAGCAATCTAAAACGTATCCAACACTTTTTTTTACTTTAAGGCCGCGTTTCCACTGAAGCGGAGCGGAACGGAGAAGAGCTTAGCGGTGCCGAATTGACCAATCATCATGCTCGAAATCTTAGCTGTCATTTCGCTGGAATAGCACGATTGGCCAATTCGGGTATCGCTAAGTTCCTCTCCGCTCCGCTCCGCTTCAGTGGAAACGCGGCCTAACGCGGCGTCACCTTAACTCGTACCTCTCTCGTTGAACGCACCGCATTGTACACGAATTGCGGCGCGTACGGTGCGGGGAAATGAGCGAGGTTTCACATCATTTCATAGAACAAATTGCGGCACTGAAATGCGGCGCATTCGGCGTGTGCGTGCTGATAAAGTCTGATAAAGTACCTTTAGGCGCGTTCAGACGTGTGCGTATACTACCGCCCTGCGCGTGTTCTGCGTTTGAAAAAACACGCGCTGAATGCGTACACGCTACAACAGGACACGCGCAGGTCTGTGCGCGCCCTTAGGGGTTCACCGTGTCCTACTTTCACTTTGAGAAACACTGTTCTACGAAATCTGCTACTGATTTATGCTGGCTTCGTAAACAGTTGTGTAGGTTTCCGTTGTCAAGAAATAAAGCGACTTTCAAACTAGCTTGGTATGTTTCTCTCCTAATGGTTGTCTGTCAATAACACAAGTAAACCTTGCTAAAGGTAAACTGCAAAGTACATAAATGCATCGTTTTACACAATAAAATAAGTGAATATAATATTATGGAGTAATCCAACGCTGTTTGGTCGAGTTATATCAAGTGCATAATTATTATTTGTCTCGCTGGCCTTCACGTCACCTGACCAAATTAAGTAGGTCCGACTACGAATTTCCAGGATTGTGTATTTAAGTTACTTCTGATACCTTCAAGAGTATGTGTAGAACGTTTCATGATGATTCGTCAAGTAGTTTTTGCGTGAAAGCGTAACAAACATCCACGCTTTCACATTTGTAATATTAATAAGGATTTCTGTTGCCGCTATAACAACAAATAGTACAATAAAATAAATTAAATAATATATTTAATGGGGCTCTCATACAACAAATGTGATTTTTTGGGCTTATTTTCTCTATAATATTAACAACTAGCTGTTGCCCGCGACTTCGTCCGCGTGGAGTTCAGTTTATAGCGCGGTGTCAACAAAATTGGGTCAAGCTTTTTAAAACCCTGGTACCCCTTAAATCAAAATACCCAAAAACAGCTGTGCATTGCGCACATAATATTTCATTTTTTATATTAAACCTAAAGCTTATTTAGCCCCCCATTACACAACTTTATCTTAACCCATAAACTATTTAGCATTGGTAGGTTTAAGGTTACGTCATTCATCACTGCGTAGATAAAGTACTGAGTAGTGAGTTATTCATTATCGACGTGCATAACAATGGCACGAATCTAAAAATGCTACTCGACTTGGTACCACCTCTTATAGAAAGATGTATGAGCAAGCGATATCGCGATGTAGGAGACGCACGGCGCCATCTATTATAATTTTTGGAACTAACTTAATTCGAACAAATTTTCGCATTTTCACCCCCTTACAACCCCTTTTTCCGGTTAAAAAGTAGCCTATGTCCTTTCTCAGGCTTTAGACTATCTGTGTACAAAATTTCATTACAATCGGTTCAGTAGTTTTGGCGTGAAAGCGGGATAGACAGACAGACAGACAGACAGACAGACAGACAGAGACACTTTCGCATTTATAATATTAGTATAGAAGTATAGATAACTTGAAATATTGACAACATACTAATATATTATTATAGTATTTGTACTAAAATAATAAAATTAAAATAAAATCAATATTTAAAAGATGTCATACAAAAAACACATTTTTTGTCTATCTTTGCTTTATAATCGTACGGATTCGCACTTGGCCGATTTCTTTTTATTTAGGGCCGGGACACAAAAACACGGCACGACGTCGTGCGGCGTCGTACGGCGCCGTACGTTGCCGTGCGGACGCGCGTCGTAACAAGCCCACGGTACGGCGCCGTACGGCGTCGTACGGCGCCGTGCCGTAGAAACTCACGTAGAAATTCAAGATGAGTTTCTACGGTACGACGCCGTACGACGTCGTGCCGTGTTTTTGTGTCCCGGCCCTTAGAAGGGCGCGTTTGGTTTCCGCATCACTTGAAAATTTTAATAGGGCCGGCACTGGTTCGATGTTCGGCTAAGATTTTTTTCACGTATATTACTCTATCTAATATCTACATAGTTAGGTCGGAGAAAGTTGGTCGATACTTTAAAATAATTACTGTGCGACTAAACGACTAGGTATATTTACAGTTCGGAATCGTGTTTGGAATCACCAACAGAGTATCGAAGCTCGGAACGTAAAACGACGCCGCCGCGAACTTACAATTTGACTAACAAATTTATCTGCCGCTTTTTCCGAATAGACAAACTTTCCAAGGTAAATTTTCAGTTTCATTTATGCCTTTTTCTAGTAAATCTTCACGAATAGCGTTATCTATTTGCTAGTGCTGTTTTGTTTTACGAGCACAAATGCTCTGTGACATCTGCTACAGATTTGTATACTATGTTTTTATTATCCGTAGATATTATGTAGGTATTGACTTCTTTATCTTGTTATATTACGCCTGTGTTCTTCTTACTTTGCGATCATTCTTCTTTATTGCGATTTTTTGCTTCTTCATTTATTGGTTTTTAATCCGACTGTAGCCTGATCTTTTACTACTAGCTGTAGGTAGTATAGTTTTCAAATTATATGAATATTATAATAATATTACTCATATAATTTGAAAATTATGTTGGGAGAATTAATATTCATCAACTTTATTCAACATTTCACAGAATAATTAACACTCGTAAATCAATTAACCGACTTCAAAAAAGGAGGTTATCAATTCGACGCGTATGTATGTAATGTTTCCAGAACTGTCCAGTTTTTGTATATGTTAATCTATAGCAGCTTCTGAACAAATGTGCCAAATTTGGAAAGTGTATGTATGTATGTATGTATGTATGTATGTATGTATGTATGTATGTTTTTATGTTTGTGCACGAATATCTTCGGAACTACAAGTCCGATTTAAGTGATTCTTTTTTTGTTGTAATAGGTATTGTTCAAATTAGGGAATGCTGCAAGTTTCATCAAAATCGAGTCAGTAGTTTTCGAGATAGGACATTTTAATGCTTAGTTACGTACAACTTAAAGTCGGTTTTATCTTTTTAAAATACTATTATTTACTTATTAGCTCGCGATCATATTGAAATAAATAATTAAAATTAATTTTGATGTTATTAATGAATTATATTGCAATTTGTATTGACTTTAATTAATTATTATTCTTTACAATTTTTATAGCTTAGACTTTTTTTACATTTAAATAAATATTGCTACATCTAAGATAAGTATTATAATATTAATTTTGTGTAGCTGGGGCGGCGTTTAAAGTATATGACGTAAAACAAGACATTCGTAAACGTATTGGGTAAAAGCAGATAAGACAGATTTATCACAGACTTCTAGTGATAAAAATAAAAGATTGAGGAGCTTACTTATGTTACTTTTCAATTTTCAATACATTACACTGGTATACACAATATTTGTTTCTTTCAAGTTTTTTATTTATTTTATAAGGTATTTCCATGGCCTAGAGCCCTAGAATGCAAGAATACTGGGAGATTACTAACAGCTTTACTTTTTGAAATATCTATGTTTTTTTTACCAAAATATAATGATTTTGATTTTTCCTTGACTTGGGAAGTTTATGTAGATCTTGTCGCAAACTCCATCAATGGTATGCTTTGATACTTGAGTCCCACCTTCCCTGATCAACACTTTCCCACGGTCAAAATATCTTGATGAAATCTTTTAACCTGCTTCTCACTAAAATAGCCCAGATTTTGTGAAAAAAAATATGAGTGGAAGAAGTGAATCAATATGCTCATCTTGCACCCCTGCAGCTTGCAGCTCCTGCGAGCTCGATAACATGCTATCAACAAGCTCCACATCATCAACGGATTAATTTCTTTTCAGTAAACTCCCTTAGTTTGTAACATTTACCAAGCCATTTTAAAAGCTAAACTTGTAGTCTAGATCAGAATCTTCACTTGATGCATTTCGGTTTCAGACATTTGGATCATCTGAAGATTGAGATGTACTGGTTTGTACCTCTCGCAATTTTATTTAAGGTCTTCAAGCAGAATTTAAGTTACGATATGACCACTTACTATCTACACGAATTTCTGGCTTAATTCCGTTTATCAGAACGCAGAAGTAGCAGTCATATTGACGGTTTCAAAGTTCTTTTCAATTAATAAATCTTTTTCTATTGGATAATAACCGTAGTTTTATGCACATTTCAGGCATGTAACGTCATGAGATACATAATTTAAATTTAACAAAACATAGTATTAGATGTTTTTACAAAAACCGACAAAGGTTTTTGATATTTTTCAAATGTATATTCACAACAAATCAATAATTTAGATTGAGCACACAAAATCCTAATAACGAATCCATAACAAAAACAATACAGAAATATATTTGAGCGCATACGAAAATCTTAGTAAAAGTGGTAAAAAATGGCATTCAAAAATAAAAGCTGTTAGAGAAAAAATGATGGCATGTTTAAAAAATATGCATCTTTTTGAGATAGAAACAATGAAAAAATCCCAGAAAATATATTTTTTGTTGATCAGTGCTATTAAGTAAAAATTTAAATAACTTAAGTTTCATAGAAGATAAAAATACCTAATTCTTTACTTCCTACTTTATGAAGGCGAAGCCGTAGAAATATTATTTATTTATAATTACGATTCATTGAGGCAGATGCTAATGGGGATTGAGTTTTGTCACAACAAACTTAAACTCGCTTTGAAATTGTATTTCCCTCGAAGTAGTATCAAAGATGGTTGAAATATCACCGCGATTCCACTTCGAATTTGCCTGGAATTTGAATTATTTTGCATATTTCCTACAATGGCGATGGAATCCCAGATATTTAAGTACGTAAGCTCGGGAATATCTTGTCGTGATATCTGTGATCTAATGATACCATTACGATGTTCAATGTACATCCGTAATTGATTTTGTACCCCTTACTTATAAAAAACACTAAGGGCCTGTTTCACAACTTCCTGATGATACTGGATAAGCAAACCACCACTTAACCTGACAGATAGAGTATGGAGAATCTGTCAAATAAGCTGTGGATAGCCTATCCGGCTCGCGACTCCGTAGCGCAAACATTTGTTTATTGCGGGGAGATCAGTTTTTTCCGGGTCCTTTTCCGGGACTCAAGACTAGTACCTCCATTGCAAATTTCAGCAAAATCGGTTCAGCGATTTGGGCGTGAAGAGGTAACAGACAGTCATCCTTTCGCATTTATAATATTATAAGTATGAATTTACACAGCAAATAACTGTAAGGTCTGCTTGTCCGTCTGTTGTTAATTTTTGTCACACTGAAATTAGTTTATCGCGTGGATATCGTATATTTGACCTTTCCGGTAGGTACTCAATAAAATCAGTGTAGCTGTTTAAGAGAGACAACAGACAGAAATAAAGACAGACACATTTTAAAATTCATAACATTAATATGGAACGCAAACACAAAAAAAATGTGACCACTAGCCCCCTTTAGTATCTAATAAAAATATTTATACACAGAGTATTCCAAGGTCTGCTGTCTTTTTCCGTTACGTGAGTTTTCCGATATGCCAGACAACGACAAATAAACCTTAAGTAGGTTTATAGTTTGTTGTGTAAATATTTTAGTCAGTAGGGCTACCAAACAGCTTAATACAAGCCGTTCAGCAATTTTAATGGACATTCTTTGTACACCTGCACCATTCACGAATTTCATGGGTTACAAGTGTAATTTAAATACTAAAGCATCCTTCAAAGTGAATGAACCCATATCCGCATTGCAGTCCTGTATTATCTACTTTTGTACTTTACATTACTATAAATCAATGCACAATTGCTTCCATGTTAAATGCGAAAACTTTAAATTTATTTAAAAACTACCAGCCAGCTACACGAACAAATTAAAAACTGACAAACTATTCGATGTTTATTATTAACTTCCATTTTATTAACTTACTAGCGACCCGCTCCGGCTTCGCACGGGTATAAAATATATAGCCACTGAAAAAATGATTAAAATCGATTCAGCAGTTTTGACTTGTACCTACAACTCATTATTACTACCCGTGGCCCGCATTGGTCGGTAGTCGATACCGCCGCAAAAGCTACGTCTCACAGGAAATTGGAGCCTTTTGGGTATAGGCAAATCAGCTGCAGGGATCATTGGTATTCTTGGTATAATATTATTATATGAGCTAATTCACCAGTTGCAGGGCCGGTCATAATCTTCGCTACTGCGCACCCCGCCTTGGTAGCGCCCACTTCGAAACGGGCGTAAATCGCAATTTTTTATTTCGCCATAACTTCTAAACCTAACGTCCAATTTTAATCATTCAAACACCAAATATTATCTACACAAACTGTACTTAGCTGTGAAATAATTTATTTTGATAAGGATTATCAGCATGAGTAAAATAAATGCGTTTAAAATCTTGATTTTTTTTTACTACAGTAAAAAAAATCAAGATTTTTAAATAAAAAAATGGTTGTTGTGCCTCACTTGCCATAGATAGGTATAGTGTGTCGCGGACATTTTTGTAGATATTTATAAGATCTACATTTACTTAGAATATTGTATGGTTCTATCTTTTATAGTTTAGGCAGCGTACTTACGCAAAAGTAACTTTTCTGGTTGATTTTTTTCACCTTGTGTCAGAAAATAACAAATATCTTACGGAACCCTAGATATTTTCCAAAATAGAAAGTAGCCTATGTTACTCGTAAATAATGTAGCTTTCGAATGGTGAAAGAATTTTTAAAATCGGTCCAGTAGTTTTCGAGCCTATTCGTTACAATTAAACAAACAAACAAACAAAGTTTACCTCTTTATAATATTAGTATAGATAACTTATACGATGTCTGAATATTAAAGAAACGTTCATTAACTTGAGTTATAAAAGTTGGAGAAACAGGCCTACCGCCTATCCTTCTTTGTTATCCATGTTGTCCATGATAATAATATAAAATTGTAGGAACAAGAGCCTCTGACTGTTACCCTTTTACTTTTAAATTGTAGAAAAAGTTTGATCATGAGAATTTGTATTAAGTTGGTTTGAGCGTCTGCATTCCGCATAAACAAAATATCAGCGAATCGAAATCGTCGTTAAGATGTAGTTAAGCAAATAACTATTTTAATAAAACATTTCAACATTATAGTTAATTAGAAACATTACAGACAAAAATGTAAGATATTTCGGCAGAATCAGCAATATCATAGAAGAAGTCAATGAGAAACGGAGGAAATTGATTATGGGACAAAAAGTGTTAATAAAAGTTTTAAATCCGCTGAAGCAATCGTCTTAACCAAGCTATTGATGGATGGCAGAAAAAGTTACGGAATCCACTGAACTGATTTCTGATAATTGAAATATATATTTTTATTTTCAATTTTTAACCAACTTTCAGTGTGGGTTTTTTAATTTTCCTGTGTGATTTCTTCTCTTCCAAGAAGGATGCAGGTTTAATAATATTATTATGTAATTGATAACATGCGGATTTGAAAGGTTTTTACATGGCTGACAATAATTAATCATAATATAAATGCCATAAGTTCATAAAAAATTAAGAGTTCTTGTGGGGGTTAATGGTATATTATACTAGATTAGCAACTCCGTAGATCTTTAAAAGTATGTAATGTATTTTGCACTTTCTTTTGATGGACATCAATCTGAGTCAAGAAGTTTATATTATGTAAAATCTTAACATAGTTTTCGGACATGTAAAGTAAAGACAGGTAAAGTCGCTTATCTACTCATTTAATAATGGAGAAAATATTTTCTGATATTATAATCGGTTAAAAAGGAGTGTTTGGGACTAGAATTTTAATTACTTAAAATCCGATTAACACATTATTCAAGTTTCCGTTCTTAACTTATTTAAATAAAAGCCCGGGAGCTGTCAGGAACATAAACAAAGTTAAACATAATGCGTCTACTTGGTAGAAATTTAGAATTATTTAAATGCTACGTTTTTAACTTTTAAATTGCTCTTAAAACAGCAATTGGTTTTAAGAGCAATTTGAACAATATTTTGTTTAATTATTAATTTACACATTTTAAAGGTAAATTCACATTTCATGACTAATTAACGCAGACTTAATGACAATTAGCTTTAATTTTAATAATTATACTAACACTAATATTTTATGGAAGGGTTTGAAAGAAAATAATGTATATGTACTATTAGAGAAGTTGATACCTAGGCAGATGGCGGGCCTAAGTAATTTGGTCGCGTTAATTGAATCAAACTCTTCCCACTGATCACAGTTAACATTGAATTGACATAAGCCGGCCAGACGACGTAGGTCTGCCAACTGCATAGGAATCAATCTCCTCGGTTATACTTGGTACAACTAATATAATATATTCTGTGGTTATACTTAGTTTATGTTTTTTTAATTCGCAGCCGTATATATTTTGAGTATTTAGGCTGGTACGGAACGAACAAGAAATCTTATATTACCATCATAATGCCTATTACACTATGACGTTTATTTTTATGTCAGACAGGTCTAAATATACGTTATGTTGCCATCTCGCTAATAAGATTACAAGTATCTTTACAAAGTCAGTATTATTAGAATTTCCGTGTTGCGCTGAGGTTTATAATATCGCTGTACTTTGTTTGAAAGATCAAACTATCATGCAATTTATAATACTAGATGACCTATTAGTATAGATGTTAAATGCTAGAAGACATAACGCATCGCGAATTTTATGACACTTAGCTATGCGTTTAAATGTCAAATCCCATAGAATTTTACATGTAACCGCCGTACTCAGAGAAATTTCATTATTCAAAACCTTCAATTTAATGAAGAGTTTGAAAGATTATGTCAAAACTTTGAATTAATTACATAAGCTTCATACGAACGTCACTTACCAACAGCAGATACAACTACAGACTTGGATGTCGACTGCTGTCAACGGCAAGTGCCGTTCGTCTGTAAGAGGCCTTCTTACAGACGAACTTCACTGTCGAAACTAGCGAGTACAACATGAGTACACAAATAAGGCTGCCTTCAAATTAAGTTGCAAGTAGTGCGGCAGCCGCGCGGCTCGTTTTAGTACAGAAGTGGCACGGCTGCCGCACTACTCGCGACTAATGTGAAGGCAGCATAAAATACGAACACTTGATAAAATTCAGAAGTTTAATGCACAATAAAAACAGGGGAAAGTTGTTGATTTTGAAATTTACTAAACACTCCCACTAGGTCGCGAAACACCTGTGCTCACTTGCCAACTATGAGTGAAGCCACATCGCTTCCTTTCGTTGCGATTCGTCGTTGGAAATTAGTTTTTGTCGTTGTTGGAAAGGACTCATTGTATAAACTCTGCGTTGAATTTACGCGCTATAAGTGATAACTGATAACACATAGAAGAAGGTGATAGTGCAAGTATGACCTACTTCATTTCCTGTCCCAATGGACAATGAACGGTGTAAATCTTTTCGTCAAAATACCGATTGGCACGGTCGGTCTATATATATTACTAGCTGTTGCCCGCGACTTCGTCCGCGTTAGCCTATTATAATAACGGAGATGGGTTTCATGTTCCTAACTTAAGAAATGACGGACTTTCATTCAAACTTTCAACCCCTATTTCACCCCCTTCGGGGTAATATTTTCAAAATTCCTTAGCAAAAACTGTTAAAGTTACAGCCACGAAATTTGGTGAGTAGGGTTGTCCTATTAAGTAGACTGGGTGTCTACCGTTGATGAATCAGTCAGTCAGTCAGTCAGGACATGTAATTTTATAAGTATAGATATTATTATACTTGTATTATACAGTATTATGTAACACGACTTGCATTTCATAGCCCATCGCCCATATTGGACTAGTACGAGCAATAAAACGCGTGGAGCGACATAATTGGCTATAAGTTATTATAATCCATGATCGACGTCCAAGAACAAGCAATATGCTTTGCAGTCATGGTGTTAATTATGCTTTTCATGGTCCGAAAATTCGGCAAGGCAACGCAAGTTAGGTGAGCATTGTGGCCTCACTCTAAAACATGACTGAATATTATAACATTCGCGATTAGTTTCACTGAGTGTGGTTTCATATTTACTATCATGAATAAATCTGTTTATTTTGCAGTAGTTACTCAAGTTAGTTACTCTTACTAAGGTTTTATCAATAATATTTTTAGCTGGCTGGATAAAAATAAACATTTTAAACGAAATTATTGAACACTTTCATTAAATATCGTGCCAGGCGCCAGCAATATGGAGTAGTATGGGTCGGGCGGTTTAAACTCCCAAAGTTTAGAATCCCCTAGTAACTACATATAATACCTATTTTAAAAGATAAAGCTAGGTAGATACGCTAAAACTTCTCATATCATGTTGAACAAAATGATTTTTACAGCAAGTAAAATAAATCTTTATTTTTATGCATTAAATACTTTGTTATAGAAACGGACAGGTGATTTAATTAGTTTCCTATTATTGGATAAGAACATTGGAGGTCGAGCGCCGGAGACATGCACGCTTATGTATAATACGCTTAAACACTTGTCACTATTAGCTTTACTAATATAAAGCATCATAATCTCACATTCTATATAACAACCAATTAATATTTATAAAATAAAACATATTCTTTTGATAGGCACATATTTTGTTCAGACGCTGATTTTAGATTAACATACACAAAAAACTGGGCATTTCTGGAAAATATATTATGGTGCTCCCAGACAAAAGTCATATACTAATATTATAAAACATTGTGTAACACGATAACATTTTATAACATCGTGTAACATACGCTACAGCATGCAAAAATTAAACGTGTATTTTGTTATAACTTGTTATAAAATGTTATACAAAAATATTATATAACGTTATATAACTTCTATCTGGGAGCACCCTTATTTTATTATATTATTATATTATCTTAATCAACATTCTTGTAACATTGTTTCGTGATAAAAACTAATATTTCCTTTCTCTCCTCAAACTTGAACTATTCAAAATCGCAGCTGAGTCGTAAAAAGGTGACAGACAGATAGACAACGTACGTACTATTTTGTTATGAGTTATGACTTATGAGTTATGATTAATATGTGATCATCTCTCTAGCTATTACCGTTATTTAGTTACAGCCTGCTGACAGACAGACGGACAGACGGACAGACAGACATCGAAGTCTTCGTAATAGGGTCCCGTTTTTATCCTTTGGGTTCAGAACCCTAAAAATCATATCATTGTGTATTATACATTTTTTTAATACAATGCAACGAATACTATAACATACGGACTCTTGTAAAATCGGCGTGAATTTGCAAACAAGTATTCAATGTTGTTGTAAATGAAGATTAGGTTAAACTCTAACCCAATCTTCATTTTCGCACATCTAAGGCCTCGTTCAGGGGTTTTTAACGTTTTTATTCATCGGTTGTGTACGAAAAAGGTAAAACTAATAAAGCTCAGCTCTAAATTGAGTCGCAGGATCTGAAGCGTAACATCGAACTGGTTAATGAAAGCCAAAAAACCTTTATTGTATATGGAGTGTAATCCATACTCAAACTCAAACTCAAACTCAAACTCAAATTTTTTTATTCAGAATAAATTTTTGCAAATATTTTCTGAAAGTCTACATGATGCCTACCACCGGTTCGGGAACTAACCCGGCGAGAAGAACCGGCGTAAGAAACTCGCAGGGGGCCCACTTTATTTACCAAAAAAAGTGAGAAAAAAATTAATCTTTTAAAATAAAGTTTACAATGCTGTAACTTAAAATTATACAATGTCAACATACATACATAATTGTAAGTCATAAAATAATGTAGAAGTAGCCTTGCAAGCAGCCATCCTACTCCCAAGATGTGCCGTCGTTTATGAAATCATTGACCTTATAATAGGCTTTGGCACACAAACGTTCTTTGACTACTTTTTTAAATTTACTAATAAAATAACTAATAAAATACTAATATTATAAAATTTACTAATAAAATACTAATATTATAAATGTCAAAGTGTGTCTGTCTGTCTGTCTGTTACCTCTTCACGCTCAAACTGCCGAACCGATTTTGCTGAAATTTGATATGGAGATAATTTGAGTCCCGGGAAAGGACATAGGATACTTTTCATCACGGAAAAATTTACGGTTCAAATTGTTACAATTACCGCTATATAAGCCATTACATGATACAATTGCTTGTCATCTCGTGATGTGTCGCGCTGGTTTGATTTAAAGAAAACAAACAAAGAAAACAATGTATTGTTTAGTTTTTTTAAAAAGAACATCCATAATAACCATACTTAATATTGTTTACAAGGGTCAAATTATGGTGGCCCAGCCAATATAGGACGACTAAAATTTACTTTACCTTCCAAATTAGGTACTTACATCCACAAGCTGCTTATAAATAAATTTCTCTGGTGGTAACAATAAAATGTTCACTAAATGTACGCGATGACTAAGGTCTAAGCTAGTAAGTGAACTATGAAGCTAGTAAGGAAATGCCATGAAAATTGTCGACGTTTTTATCCAGCATTTTATAGGAATATGTGATGGGAAATTTTAGCAAGCAATACGAGCGAGCGTGGGTTAAGCTAATATTACTTTAAAAACAGTTTCATATGTTCCAAGTCAATCCATCTACTTTTCAAGACTTGGAAACGAGAATTTTATTTTGAGCTTAGTTTTAACTCCGTGAAAAGTGCATTTAAGAGATACTAGGTTCTGAGGTTTTTTTCTTTCTGAGGTTTAAGGTTAGGTTACTTATTCTTTAAAGGTGAATGAAGCCTTTCAATGTGAGCTAATAATATAATTATAATATTATGTACTAGATGACGCCAGCAACCCCATTGCGCGCGGGAAACGTACATTTTTTCGGGTAAAAAAAAAGGAGGTTATAGACAGACGGATAGACCAACATACAGACACTCTTTTGCATTTATAATATTAAGTGCCTATGTCAACATTATTAAAACGAACTCCCTAATAGCTACGTCATTTTGTTTAAAACGAATTTACGTCGGGAGAGTTTTTTGTGAGTGGCCATCAAATTTAACGTTGCATTACTTATGTGGTGCTGTGATTAAAAGATGTACTTTGTGATTACCGAGCATAAAATGCCAAAAGTTTCAGAGTAATTAAAGTTGTCATCAACGGTATTGTTTTTGGTGCTAATACGAGTAAGTATGTAAAGGCTAACCAGTAACCAGTGTTGTTTAACTCATTACAGGTTTTAAATACAGTTCAATACCGAAGTGTGTTTAAAATCTGTAACGGGTTAGTTAACGCCCTTATTTTTACGGTTCCGTAGTCAAAATGGCACAAAACGGAACCCTTATAGATTCGTCATGTCGGTCTGTCTGTCTGTCCGTCCGTATGTCACAGCCACTTTTCTTCGAAACTATAAGAGCTATACTATTGAAACTTGGTAAGTAGATGTAGTCTGTGAACCGCATTAAGATTTTGATACAAAAATGGAAAAATTATTAAATATTTTAGAGGTCCCCATAGGTACAACAAAAAACAAAAAAAAATTTTTTTTCGTCTAACCTACGCGTATAGAGTATCTATGGATAGGTCTTCAAAAATCATATTGAGGTTTCTAATATCATTTTTTTCTAATCTGGATAGTTTGCGAGAAATACTCTTCCAAAGTGGTAAAATGTGTGTTCCTCCTCCCTCTCCCTCCCCTCTAACTTCTAAAGTAGGGGCATGATAATTCTAAAAAAAATATATGATGTACATTACTATAAAAACTACCAACGAAAATTGGTTTGAACGAGATCTATCAACTACTTTTTTATACGTCATAAATGGTAAACCTTAATTTAACTTTCATTAAATCAACTAAAATATAAAAATAAATCAAAAACATTTTAAGGTTATAGAAATAAACCTTATTGATGCTGCGGAACCCTTCAGTGGCGAGTCCAACTCGCACTTGGCCGGTTTTTTAAACCACATATAACTTATTTCTGCATTATGTGTTTTACTTATTCCTACCTATACGTGGTTTTCAGTGAGTATTATTTTGAATCTTTTGTTTAGAAAAAATATATAACAACAACTATCTTCAATCGCAATGACATGCTAATTCATCAAAAACAGCGTTAAGTTTAGTTTCGAAAGGTTTAACCTTTCATAAACTAGCCACAAAACCTGGTCCTTAATCTTTCATTAAACTAGCCACAAACACGTTACGGTCTTGGTAATTTAAAAATAAATAAAAATTAAGGCTAAAAAATAAAGTTCTTTAAAATCAGCGGTTTTCGAAATTTCAAGATGGGCGTAAATTAAAATTTAATTTTAATAATTCTAAAAAGTCCCAGCGCGCAGCGGCGAGCCACATGCGGCCTGCGGGCCGCAGGTTAAGTATAGCTGCTCTACAGGATAGAATTACTTAACTAATTGAGACTTCAATAAATTTCCAACAAATTCGAAAGCACTCTACAACTTCGCCAACTAAACCAATATACTAGTTATGCCCCTATTCCATTACCTGACGCTAAGTATTTTACGTACGTATTCAGATGTCTACAGAACTTGTGAAGTGTGAACCTTCTATGATATAAGGACTTATTAATTAAGGAGTATAACTATATCATATCGTGAGAATAAGGTGCTCTAGAGTTTAGTAAATTGTTTACAACCACGTTGAATTCTATGTCGCTAACTATTATGTATGAGACATTGGAGTGTAAAAACAACTGTAATAAAAAAGTAACAATAGTATAACATCGACTTGTTTCGTTTAGATAATTGAAATATAAATCTATAAATCGGGGTTCAACAAAACAATAATATACATAACATTTTCTTGTAACACCTATTAAAATGTAGTTGAAACTCTATCAATATTACCACTAATTATTTCTCAGAAGGAAAGTTGAAAAACATTTTCGTTTCGCCGACTAACGTTTAAAATCTAATCAAAAATGTCTACACAGTGCAACCTTAAACACACGCTGAAAATGAAATGAAATTTTTTAGTACGCTTTTCGGATGGAATAAAAATGTGTACTTTGTTCGTGAAACTCCAAAAAGTAAAAAGCATTTAATTATCAGATGCAAGCCACAAGAATCCAAGCTAACAAAACGAAGCCAACGTAACTGAAACAATAATATTACTATAAGTTAACATAATCAAATACAATAATATTGTGATTTAGATTGTACCAATGCGTCCAAAATTCGAATTAGATAGTGTAGAACTTTCGCGAGTGTAGAGTAGGATGTTAGGGGCGAGGTTAGGGTTATTGACTATGGACCTCCCGTGATATGGTGTGAAGGAGAAACCAAGATGGCGGCAGTGGCCGGCTTGTACGGCCTCGGCGAAGAGCAGCGGGGCCGACACAGGCGGAACCAGGCCAACGCGGAACGCTCCGAGTCCAGAGACGACAACACAGAAGCGTGAGTAGTAGAATAAGTTATTCAAACATTTATGATTAGTTGATGTAAGATTTTTTTGTAGAAGACAATTTTTGCCATTTTTTTTTTTTTTTTGGTAAAAAGTGTGACACCGTGCGAGATTCTTAGGCCGTATCTTCTTGCCAGGCTAGTTCCCGAACCGGTGGTAGGCAACACCTAGGACGTTCTGAAAACATTTGATTCCAATTTCTTCGGGAATAAAACTATTTTTATTTATTATTAACTACTATTTTTTCGGTTAAACTTTTGCCTATAATATAGATCACGTAACTTGAATATGCAATCATTAATCTACACATTGTATGCTTGTTGTCAAAAAATATAATTATTTAAGCCCGTCACAGACCTAGCTATAATATAGTATTAATATGTTTATAGCTAGGCATATTAATTTATATTTTCTATACTAATTTTCGCGTGACCACACACTCAGCTATAATATATATTTCTGTGACATGTGGATTTAGAATAGAATAATATGCCTTGCTATAAATATATTAATATATATTATAGCTAAGTCTGTGACGGGCTTTACACTCGAATTGAAGCAGAATGCAAAACGAATTGTTAGTTTAGTAACAAATTAATTTTATATCAACTATTATTTATACTAATAAACTCTACTACTCTTTTAGATTGACACTATTTTGCCACTATTTGTATCTACTATTTTATACTTTTTAGCAGTGCAAAATGATATATTTTCCACAAAGTCTAGAAAACAAGATACTGATTAATCGGGGAACGAATGAAAAGGGGAACGAATACGAACTTGACCTTTGTCTTCAAGGATACGCAGTACGCACGAGTGTTGTACAATTGTATTGTTCGTCTGAAGTTCGTATATTCTTTAGAGTCGAGAGATATATTACTTTAATTAAGAGAATTGCGATTATTAAACATTGTTTTAGTAAAATCAGCAATAACAATTGGGTTATTTACCATCTAAGGTAAATTACCCAATTATTTTTGCTTCAAAAGTTCTTAATTTATACAGGAAATCGTATTCTTGGTATTTACAAATATCTAAGATGACAGCAGTCAATTGTCAACAATTGGATAGTTTGCCTGAAACTGCAGTTTTAAGGACGAGAGGTATTAGTGATGAACTTACTTTATTTGAAACTATAAGAAGAAGCACAATATATACATATTATAAAACAAAGTCGCTTTTTTTTCCCTCATATTCCTTTGTTCCCTTTAATCTTTAAAACTACGCAACGGATTTTGATGATTCTTTCAGTGTTAGATAGCCCATTTATTGAGGAAGTTTTATCACGCTAAGACTAATAGGAGAATGTGAAAAAAACGGGGAAATTATTTGAAAGGGCTTATCTCGCGAACTACTGGAGCAATTTTTATGTTATGTATTTGGCACTGATAAGAAGTAGACCACGTGAAGGATCATAGGCTATCCATTTTAATCATTTTTTCAGTGGCTATATATTTTATACCCGTGCAACGCCGAGGCGGGTCGCTAGTATTATATAAACAATTGTGACATTCTGTTTGAAGTTTTGTGCCTCGTCTCACCGTTTAGAATTATGTCACCATTATAAATGCCGCCGGCCGCGGCACCATTACTTCCTTAAATATATTTTTTTACAGTTTTCAAGTTTTAATAATATAATATAACCTTAACTAATTACGTAGTAATCACAAAAACCTTCCTTTATTCGTTTGACATAATTATGGGATAAGGCTCTTTATTTTACGTTCACGGGCCACTGAACTCTTTTTCTTTATAACTCGAGTTAGCATGTGAAGCGTTTTGTAAAAAGTGTCGTTACCAATTAATAATGCATAGAATATTTTTTGGCTTGTAAATAATGCACACAGTTAATACTAATGATTGAAGAAATATAATATCTAAACATTCTAAAACTTAGCTGCAGAGACGTCTTCTGTTTATGTCATGACTCATGCACAACTTTATGAAAATCGCTCATTACTAATTGTGTAAACAAAAAGTCGGTCTGTTTCAAAAATCGAACACCGTGCTGTCTACTTTCAATTGCCAAGCAAACTAGGTGTAAATAATTTATTAACAACACTCATTTGTAGTGTTCTCTACCAACACTCAGGTACCTCTATGTTTGCGATGCGTAATACAATAAAAATAATAATAATAAGTAAAAGTCCAATATGAAAGTAGTTAATAGTGTTGTGGCGCTAGCGATGTGTTCTAATGTGATACATTTTTTATATCTAACTTCGCTATCGAAACTAGCGGATCCAATATGAATAGCAGTCTAGACTGAAATCAATCAATCAATTAAAATTAACCAGGACATCGTGGCTGAAAGCCAGGCTTGATGCCGAAATACTTGCAACTAAATACAACAAAATAATTTTGCTTTCATATACCTATATAGCCAAAGTAATAAATCTGGATAGGTATTATTTATATATTATTTAGACATTATTTAAAATGTCTACTCAATTTAGACAAAGTGATAATTGATACAGAATTCATCACATTAACTAGCAATTTATATAATATCTTCAAAGACTTGGATAATGTAATAAAACAAGTAGGTAAAGATTACAAAATTATATTATTTCAATTTGCCTTCAGCATACCTAACTACATGTGTAGCAATATTATACTGTTATTTGAAATGTAACCATTATAAAGTTTATTTTAGAATTAAAAATATAACATTTCCATAGAAAATAATTCTACGCTAATTAACATTGTTATAAAGTTATTTAACTAAATAATGGTAGGGAATTAGCTAAAAAAATGGTCAAAGAAATCTGTGCGATGTGGCCATAATATTATACTTCCACACCGGTTTCGATGACGGTGGCCAGTTTCATTGAAGCAGGCCAGATACGCAGGAGTAATTTTATTGTGCTCAGTACACAATAGCACTCTCTATTCCTTTTACTCTCATATGTCATAACCCAGTGGGACGGACCGCAGACACAACTGGCGAGAGATCAGGCACAGGATCGAATTTTTACATGCCCATCCGACGCGTGGATCATCTTAGGCACTTGTCGGATAATCAGGTGATCAGCCTGCATTGTCCTAACCAAACTTGGAAATAGCATGTTTCCAACGCGGTAATCGAACCCACGTCCTCAAGTCAAGTCAAGAGCCAAGTCAAGAGCCACGCTCCGAACCACTGGACCACGGAGGCGTTAAGTGTGGCCATATAATAATGATAGTGTACCTGTACATGTATATAATATAATAGTTTATTCTCTGAAAAACTAAGCTAAGCGTATTATACAAACAGCAAACTTCTTGTACTTATTTATTCCCGTACCGAGAACAACATTGAAAAACGTATAAAGCAAGCCTCGCGGAATAATAGGATTATACAAATATGGTGGAACAGGAAGGTATAATTATACCACTATCCAATTAACGAGTTTGCTCCAGATATCCACCTTGTGAAAAATGGAATTTACCAACTTTGCATTTGAAAGTTTGGTGTTTTTGTTTTGGGATATGGAATCGTTAAGGCTTGGTGCACACGATGCGAGTAAACAATAATATTATGTAGAGATCAACTATGATAACATGGCGCGCCCCTCCAAAATTGAAAACTTTTGAAGTGCGTTGTCAAAACGTTTGAAGTGCGTTGTCTTGCGCGGTCGGCTAGTTATGATTAGTTGACCAACAAATCTTGGTAATAAGTGACATTAAGTGAAATATTACGTGTACTGTGATTGGTTGAATACTTACTACATACAAACCCTTTCATAAGCATGTGACTACACACATTGAAATAGTCATTTGGAGGGGCGCGCCATATTATCGTAGTTGATCTCTAACGTCGTCGCTCGTTGAGATATTATAATATTACTGCATATCGGAGCGTGCGAAGTGGGTGGAGGGGATACAGAAAGCGATTGCAAGCGCGACAAAAATATGCAACCACAAGGGCTCAGCCATAGAGAAATATAATACATGGGCTCAGCTAATAGTCAAACAAACTTGTCAATCTTGTTTAGAATTTTTTTGGAATTTGATCTTAATTGTTTTTGTATCGTAGACTGCAAAAATAACAGCAGAAATAGGTAGTCAGTATACAAATTTAATGTTTTTCCTAAATCCACTAGGAAATTAGATCAGATATACAAGGATAGCTGCTGTCAAAATGAAAAAGTATGTGATTCGATATAACCTAAAATTGCATTATCAGTCAAGTAAATTTTATTTGAGTTGCATTTTATAAAGATATTAATTGAGTACCTAACTATTGTTTTAGTGTTGATGAATGATGGATCACCATGGTCTCCAAAACCGACGACAAAACTTGCAGTGATAGTTTCATAGAATGTTTCATTTAAATCCATAGTATCAGGTGGAAGAAACAGTGACTTACAAATGACGATAAACCAGATAATACATCTGGTTTAACTGAACTTTTAGAAGCTGGAGATAGAGTTTTGAATGGAAAAGGTTTTTCAATTAAGCAAGTTTTAGATGAAAGGTGTAAAAAAGTTAAAATTATTATGCCCCCATTTTGAGTAAAACAAAAGTTAAAATTATTATGCCCCCATTTTGAGTAAAACAAAACGAGTACTCTCAAGAGGAAACCGAAAGGGCTTATGATACCTATTGCTCGAGTAAGAATCCATATTGAAAGTGTATTAATGCTGCAAAGACTCAGAAACATGAAGAATGTTTGCAGTGTTTTAATAAATTAAAAATTTATAGACTCCGATTTTCTTCAAGGGTATTAATGTTGTAAAAAATAAATAAAAACAAGATTTTTAATAGCATTACTTTTTATTTTTTTCAAGTAGGTATAAAGTAGGTATAATGCACGTAGTTTTGTTGTTAATGAAACATTTAAATATTAAAGTAACAATATCAATATGTTTGCACTTGCCGCTCTGGTTATAAACGCAGTTGCATTTCACTCCAGCAACAATCCCAAGCATTATTATCTATCTGTAAGAATGAAAAATGTTTAGACTTGCTTTATCCAAATGTTTAGTTACGTTTTTTGGTATGTTCAGTACTTAATTTTAAACTTGTTTTATAGGGTGCTAAAGTCACCGATGTTCGGCGAATTATATTGGCTCGTATTAAATAACATTGCCATATTTAGTTCTTAGCTCTTCTACATCCCTTACATGTCCTGCTGACACCAATGATGTTTTAAAATATTTTTTTTTTTTTTTTTTTTTTTTTTCGAATGGATCTACGCTCGCGGCCCTTTGTTAGAGGGCCGTTTCAGCTTCATCGGAAGGGAGACTGCCGTTTGGCAGTCTTGTTTTGGTTCGAAAGGGGTCAGGAGACCCCACGTCGCCCCCCTGTGGGCGACGTAAATCCGGATATTGGGGAATAACGGATTAATTTATTTAGGGTTGGTACTAGGGGTCCGACCCCGGCCGCACACGCTGATGTGTGAAGCCGCTCGCGCGCGTAGCAAGAACTAACGGCGTACGAGTGTTTATCGCGATAGAGTAGCTCTGATGTTTTAATCATTTTGACTAGGAGGGCCGGCCCTCCCCCCTCCCGCGTGCGGTCGGGTGGACTCGCGCGCGAGTGTCCTTATGTCGAAGAATTTGTCCGCAGTATTGATAGAGCTCTCTATATCAATATCGCGTTCGCGATTGGTGATTTGGGTGCCTATTCTAGTGGAATCCGAACTCGTGCCCGGCCGCGGGTTCGGTTCCGTGTCAGAGTCGGTCTGTACGTCTGTACGTGTGTTTATGTTGATTGTGAGACTACGGAGGCGACGCCGGCGTCGTCTCCGGTGTGTGTGTAACGCGGGTGCGTGTGATTTTTGTTTACGTAACTGTACGCAGTACGTTACGTATTCTGTTATCTTGTCTACTGGGTCGGCTAAGATATGCTTAGGCCGTTTATGGGGGTTCCTGTATGTATTATAATTTACATCGTAATTTACTGCCCCTCTAATTAGGGGGTTGGGGTGGTCTTTGCCTCTCTCAAAGAATCTTTCTACAAGTTCTTTGATGTAGGCTTTAATAGTGACTAATTCGAAGTCTCTATGCAGGTCGATGTTTCTCATGTACGCGGGCGCACCTGTTGCCATGCGCAGGAACCGGTTTTGGACTCTCTGTAGTCTATTCATCTGAACTTCACTTATGTGTGCGAAAGAGGCACACGCATAAGTGAGTATCGTTCTAATACAAGTTTTGTATAGCGTGAGCTTGTGCCTTAAGGGCATTTTGCTGCGCGCGTTTAATAATGCGTATAATTTGTAGAGTACAAATTTCGCTTTTCGGATTGTGATACTAATGTGTCTACTGAAGGACATCGACCTGTCCAGAGTTACCCCGAGGTACTTGACGTAGGTGACTTCCGGGATGCGGTTCCCGTGCAGACCGATATTTTAAAATATTATATACATAAAGTTAATATACCTATCGGAATAGAGAAACAAAGGCCTGAGCAAGCGAGATGTCACTATCAGTAACACTGCGTGGTAGAAAGAGAAGCGTGATTTGAGGTTGCATAGCTTTTTTTTCATCTGTTTGACAGTCTGTCTGACCCTGTGCCGATCGTTGTCAATTTGGGATCTCAGAAAAATTGTGATTTTAAGTTAAATAATGAATAATTTTTAGAAATACTGCTCTAGAATCATGGTTGAATGCTTGTGGAATGATTGTGGATCCACACATCGAAAAAACCCGGACAAATATTCATTTCACAGGTGAATTATTCTACATCGACAGGACCTAGTCTTAACTTTATTTTTGCCAATTCCCTACGAGTTATTGGTATTGATTTTGATAATTCACTTCTATATATGTTTAATTATATGGAAAACATAACTTGGCTAGCCATGGTGCACAATTTAAGGATATTTTGTATAAACAATTTTCATCTATTTTACATAGATATGAGCGCCGCGCCGGCGCGCCGCCGCCGTGAAAAATTAAATAGTAAATTTATTTATAATAGTAAATTATAAATAAATTTACTATTTATTTATAATTTACTATTATAAATAAATAGTAAATTTACTACAAAATATTTAAATACAAAAAAATAATTTTTAGAGTTGAAATATTTTGTAGTAAATTTAATATTTATGTATATATTTTTTAGTGTTTTACTCTATTTTTTAGTGTTTAAATATTTAGTAGTAAATTTAGTAAGAAAAATTTATATACAAAAAATTTTTTTCAGTGTTTAAATATTTTGAAGTTAATTTTTGTTCAGGAACCTAGGTAATTACTATTTTAAGCTGAAAAATAACTCAAACATGTTAAATATTTTCGTATGACAAAATGATTTTGGTATTACGTATGTATGAGAATTTCGAGGGTAACCCGGGCTCTTAAGCTTGACAGCTCGGGATTGTTTCTCTATTCCGATAGGTATATTACCTTTATGATTATATCATAGGCTGACACCAATTTATTTCCTTTTAGCATAGATTGGGCCTTGAAACTTATTGAGTGTTTTACAGAGTGTAAGACCAGTTTTTTATGATTATATTCATTTTCCACAAGTAGTTTTTAACTAAATATAACCAAAATACCATTAATTATTGTTCTAAATATATTTTATTTGCTATAATATTTACAAAATTAACGAACTCTTGTTGTTTATTTTTTTGACACAAACTCCTAAAACTTTGTTTGAAATATGTCACTACTGACGTGCACGTTCCGACACCAGTATTGACAGTAAACAAAAAGTTTTGTTCGACGTTTGACAACGTTTCTGTCAACATTTTGATATGTGTGCAACATGTCGGATTTTAAAGTACGATTATTTACTGTTATAGCGCCCTGTTCTCCGATCTTTGCGTTATAATTAGTGGTGGTTAATATAACGTATAGCTGAAAAAAGTAGCGCGCTATTTCTTCGCAACGAATAGCGCGCGCTATAAAACTATGGATATGACGCTACGTTATAACGTATCGCGCGGTCACTGACCTAGCGCGGCGCCGCTCGCGCTGCCGATCGCGCGCGAGTCGCGACTTTCGTTGGTTCTTTGTCGTGTCGTTCGGGCCCAAATCGGGTGAATTCGGCTGTCATAAATTTTTCAGGGTTGCGTTGCATGCATACTGTATAGGTAAATTATAATGTTTTATAATCATCAGTAATTGACCCCCTGCTCCGAAGAGCACTGTACTGTAATATAATGGTAACTTCCGTTCCATGTGAACGTATTTTTTCTAAATCTGGATACTTTATTATATTTTTAAATGTAGATAAAATGTAAAAAAAAACTGTTGTAAAAAAAAGATGTAAGTAAAAATAATTTAAGATGTATTAATCCAAAAAATAAAAAATAAAAATATTTCAAACATAATAAAATTAACCAAATAATGCCTTCAAACGATTATATAATTCTAAGTAATTATCTTTAATAAACACGTTATATTATATTAACTCACCCACCGCGCTATAATTATTAACGATAGAATTCAATAACGTCGGTAACTTTACAACGTGTCCAATCGATCGTTATAACGTATAATCATTCATTATAACGTAGCGTCAAAACTAGCGCGCTCGAAAGAATCGAGATTTCAGTCGTTATAACTGTTATAAATTATAACATAGCGTCAAACCTAGCGCGCTTGAAATTCGTTATAACTTATAACGTAGCGTCAAAACTAGCGCGCTTGAAACTCGTTATAACGAAGCGTCAAAACTAGCGCGCTTGAAACTCGTTGTAACGTAGCGTCAAAACTAGCGCGCTTGAAACTCGTTATAACGTAGCGTCAAAACTAGCGCACTTGAAACTCGTTATAACGTAGCGTCAAAACTAGCGCGCTTGAAACTCGTTGTAACGTAGCGTCAAAACTAGCGCGCTTGAAACTCGTTATAACGTAGCGTCAAAACTAGCGCGCTTGAAACTCGTTATAACGTAGCGTCAAAACTAGCGCGCTTGAAAAATGTAGCGTATTCCATCTAGCGCGCTATGAAAATATAGCCGTTAAGAACACCACTAGTTATAATAAGGCTATGTGGTCGATGATGATTCCTAGATGATGCTCCATTGTTATTTTTACCTCGATCGTGGGAATCGCACATACAAAAGATTTTCAACTGTTATGCGGCAGCCGGGTGCCGCTTGGGAATTGATGGGCTAGCCAATAGCCGCTACCTGAATAGAAATAGACTTAATATCTCACTACCAGCTTACTCCAGAAAGTTTTTTTGTCCTAACGCTATTTCGAGTGCCAAAATAACTGGTAGATGATTTCAATCCAACACACAGAATTCCATCAAAAGTGATCCAGCCGTTACGGAGGACAAATTTTTATATTAATAGATATTTAGTACACAGCAGATATACTAAAATACTACATTTAAGACGCTGACAACTGCCAATGACCTTGATCTCGCATCACTCTCGCACCACTGTCGATTTTCATGCCAGAGATACAGAGAATATGTGAAGTGTTCACTCGGTAGGGTGGATACATTTTTCGTTTGTTAGAGGAAAAAATAAATATTATGGCCTATGGGAAATC
Organism: Lysandra bellargus; assembly: GCA_905333045.1. Classification (NCBI taxonomy): domain Eukaryota; kingdom Metazoa; phylum Arthropoda; class Insecta; order Lepidoptera; family Lycaenidae; genus Lysandra; species Lysandra bellargus. The sequence goes on along the minus strand of HG995319.1, from coordinate 5,293,697 downwards.
TAGATGTCAGAACCGAAAATTAAATCCAATCTTTGGATTTTTGTAAAAGGTATCAAATAAACAAATTTTTAAAGCATAGATTGTATAATTACTTTAGTTAGAACTGTTTAAAGTTCCTGAAAGATGTGACTTTGGTATTTTTTTCATCCAGTAGTATTATTTTGTTATTTAAATTCGACAAGCTTTTCCAAATATAATCAAAAATCACATATATTTTTTTTGTTCCAATCAATGAAATACATTACGTCTAGAAAACTGCACAAAGATGTCGAATTGGCAGCTGTCTTCCCCTTAAGTATGACATCAGATAAGTTGTTAAACACTTACTTTAGTGTTGTGCTAGGTTTAATTTAAGTCACTAACTGTATGTATTTCATTTTGATATAATTTGTGACGGCTACAGGCACAGTATAGCAATATTGAATATGGTATACTGTGCTACAGGTGTAAGCGACCGATGCAATATATTTTAATTATCTCTAATTTCATATGAACTTGTTACATAGTAGGGGAGGTCGCGCTCAGTTTAAAAAGTAATTTTATACCGAGCGAAAATCGATACAATAATAGTATTCCACTAATAACATAACAGCTTTGATCGTCAGCCACTTCATAATGGGTGGAATAAAAATTGAGAGCATCTCAAAGTTGTTGTTGGGAATCGTATTGAATTGACATCAAAAAGATCCCAATTCGCACCCAATAAAGGTTCATATCTAGATTATACACGTTTAGGTTCAGTAGGTGTTATTTTAGTTTTAGTATATAACAACAGATGGCGCTTTTAAAGTAAAATGTATATCGTTCTTCTTCACAAATATTGACTATCGAATTAATTACTTTAAATTACTATGTGAGATCATTTTGTGGTTAATTCAAACGAAAATCGCCGTCAGCTGAATGTTTGCAGGTGGAAATGTCGTCTACGCGACGCCCTAGGATACATTGAGCGCGAAGTAGGGCTATATTGGTCATAACTTATATCGCTGGCTGACGGTTTTTCCACCGTCGTATTAGCGACTGACGGTTTTCTTTATTATTTACAAAGTAGAAACATTCACCTGTATAAATTTTGTACTCTATAAAATGACATTATATTCAAAAATTTTTTACATGTTCAGTGACGCGACTGACGTTGTATCCCCCGTCTGCAATACGGCTGACGGTGATTTTTTAGTTAAACATGACCTCAATAATCATCCATCAAAGTTTCATTCGGTATAAAATCACTTTTCGCAACAATTTTTTTTACAACTTTGAAATACTCTCAGTTAACATTCCACCACGGGTGCGGCGACTGACGCTGATTATATTGATTGATAAATATTAAGCTACCGCTGGACAAAAATTTGGTCGGTGTTCACGCACAAGATAGGATATATCTGCTATCCTGCTCCTAGCTGACGTATCATGCCTGCAGCAGCCCATTGGTCACCCATCACGCGATAATTGCAGCGACTGGCCGCCGATGACGTGATACGCGGTCGTGTCACCCCTCATACGCACCTAGGTTCGCTTTGCATTCTCCATCTTAAAAATACGCATTGTAACCCCTTAACATTTTCTCTAAAAATTCGCAAAATATTGTAAAAGTTTTTAGCTGAATATACGCAAGAAGTCGATCCAGCTGTTTTCTTCACTTCTCGAGTAAAAGGCCAAACCAAGCCAGCCAAAAACGCGCAAACAGTCGGTATGAAATGACTTAGAAAACGCTAGCACTACCTCCCCTACTAACACGTTTATCGTTAAAATGTAGGAAGAGGGTGAAATTAAAGAAGGGGTTAAAATGTAGGAAAATTATTGTTTTATTCAACCGGTGTGGCTGGCCAAGTTTACGGATCGAGATGCCTTAATTTTTTTTTAATATTTGAAATAAATTCTACTGATAATTTAAAAAAAACTGATAAATTAAAATAAAATACTGATAATTTAAAATACTGATAAATTATAAAATTTCTTCTTCCCTTTGTTTTAATCTATTTACCCATCCAAATCGGGGCCCATTCAAACTCTATTCTTCCTCCTTGAAGAGATTGTATAATAATCTTAATATTATAATATCTAAAGTTCGTCTTTATTAAAAACGTATATACTATGAACAATGCATTAATAATATTCCAAAGCACAAAAGTTTGTTTCCCGCCCAAGCAGCAACCAAGCGTAATGAACACCTAAAAAGAGTATAAATTATATAAAAGTATTAATAATATTAATGATATAGGCAAAAGTATATATAAAAGAGCTATTAAGAGTATAAACGAACTTTAATAAAGCTGTTATACAGCTTGTGATGCTGCTTGGGCGATAAACTCAAAACACAAGTCGAAGTTGAAACATAGTTGCATCGAAGTTATTAACAAGCTTTCCATTTTGACTGCAGATTGAATTTGTGCTAATTAGAACTTGTCTTCCGTAGTTGAAACACTTGCTTCTTTGTTGCGAAATTCTAGTCTGGTGGCTTTACGATCTTTGCTACAAGCGACCACGACCGACAAAAATTCAAATAAACTGTCACTTTATGAACTAGGCTGTATTTTTAAGAAGGCAGGTCGCTGTATCCCTGACGTCACTGCGACCCATAAGGATCTATTGTGACTCCTTCGCAATTTAGTGTATCATCCCCAACCCAATACTGCTCATAAATTGAACGATATGATTGGGGTTGGTGCCACGAATTTGCTCTCTGGATGAGTGTTCGTGGCGACCAAGGTGCCTGTTCCTGCTCTGTAGTAGGGCTAGGCTACAGCCTAGCCTAGCAAAATTAAACTTACAGCATACATGCTGTAAGTTTAATTTTGCTCCACGTCATTACATAGCAGCGGCGTCATGGGACGCTTCACGCTAGACTAATATCGGTAGAAAATCAAACCTATATCCTAATATGTTATAAAGTGGCATTTTATTTTAATTTTTGTCGGTTGCGGTCGCTTGCGGCAAAGATCGGGAAGTCACTATTAAAAGAAACGGTCTGAGAAAATGTATAAATAGATTGTGGACCTTCGTTATTTGATCGGATTACGTCAAGTGATTGTTTGTCGTAATCTGTCAAGTGTCAGCTGGGCTTGACATAATTCGTCCAAATCACGTGTCTTCCATGAAGAGATTTTTCTGATTGTTTGTCTTTGCAGTTATTGATAACTTTTTCTTCGAAAAAGCTACCATGTTATGTAGAGCTCGCGTGGTTTCTTAATATTTTTTTCGTTTCACCGAAATTCTTTCATTATGTAGAACACGCACATATTTTTCCGGATAAAAAATATCCATTTCCGGGACACAAAATAAATAAAAAATCGGTTGTCTGTAAAGTCGGTTTACTGACGATAGTTGAACGTGACAACGTATGACGTTGTCACGTTCAACTATCCTTAACTCTCGCTTCCGAATCTCTATAAATAGAAACAAACTTTTTCAACTGTAATCTAAAGTTATTTCGATGTATTTCTTTCAAATCGACCTATGCAAAGAACAAAGTTCTATTTGAATATTACTTTTATACTATTTTTTACTGCTATCGGACCTCTACATTTTATAAAAAAAAAAAAAAAAGTTACGTAAAAACAATAGTAATTACTACAAGTGTCAACTTCGAGTAGCAAGATATCGACAATTGCAGCACTTACGTCAGCGTCTTGTTGGCCCAGCGGAACAAGCTAGATATCACAGCCCTAAGTTCCAGGTTCGTGTCCACGCGGCGGCAATACTTACTTTTCGCTTTTTTTAAAATACAAGCATCGCTCACTCAAGTAGGACTTAGGAGAGAGACGGATGTCCAACGCTGCCGAACGCAAAGGCCGATTGTGCTTCCTTGTCGCTCGTTCCGCGCTCTCACTTGCACTTCAAGCCTTATATGGAACGCCTCAGAGCGAGGTAACGACGCATGAACTGTCATGTTTTTCGGGCGCGCACCCCACATCGAATTATAAGACGTTATCACGTCAAAATATATCAGGCCGCACCAATGATATTCACCTTTTTTTTATAATATATCATTGGGCCGCACTGAGAGACATTTAGGGCATCTTTCACCACTTCCTGATAAAGTTCCGGATAGGCTATCAACAACTTTTTGACAGATTCTCCATAGTTTATCTGTCAAGTTAAGTTGTGGATAGCCTACCCGGCACTTATTAGGGAGTGGTGAAACAGGCCCTTTAATCATTATTAAAGTTCAATTTAATCAAGAAATTGACAGATAATAATGTATGGGGCTTATGGCAAAATCTTCATTTAATTATAGTTCAACAGTTATAATAATTGGTTTCTGATTGCGCCAGTTAGTGATTAGTAATGATGATTATGAAATTCAATCCTAAGGGATTTTTCCCGACAGGGCTGAGTTATGGCGAACAGTCGATCTGCGCCGAGACTCGTTAACGCGCTAATATTTTCGGTTCAATTTTACAAGTAGGTCACTACGTTCTGTAATCAGGAGATCTTAACCTACTACATACCACGAATTTACTGTTTTAATGCAATATTCTGTTTCGTTCTTTATTCGATATAGTCCGTTTCCTATGAAAGTGCAAATAAGTGTTCAGTCATCAAATAAAAGTAAGATGGTCGATGTTTCATGCAAAAAAATTGTTTGAATATGTTTTATTGATTTATTGATTTTTAATTGATTAGTTTGATAGGATCGAAGGAAGAAGTTGCAATTTTGCATCAAAATAGTAGAATCAAGGTTCAGGTTTCATTATCTGCCTTATTTGTAATTACAAAGGGTTTTTACTGCCCCGAATAACTATCTGAGAAGCCCGTGTCTTTAAATTGTCTTTATTGAAACTATTATGAGAGAAATAATATAAAAAAGCGAACTCTTCAACACTAAACAAACCGTGCGCGTTAGCTCTAGCGTTTGTGAAAATACGAAGCTGAATCGCACATATACCAACGGGCCCTAAGGAATTATTTTTAACAAAAAATTAAAACCGACTTCCAAGGTAAAAACAATAATAACATCCTTATAATATGAACTAAAAAGTATAAAATAATTTTTCCTATCTCATGGTGCCTTTTTCCGAATTCGACTAAAACTCAACTATTTCTGTACTCAATCTTCATAATTTTGAAGTCGGTACCAGATATAGCTGAATCCAGATGCCAGAATATTTGAAACATTTGTAACTGGCACCGACTTCAAAATTATGAAGATTGAGTACAGAAATAGTTGAGTTTTAGTCGAATTCGGAAAAAGGCACCATGAGATAGGAAAAATTATTTAATACTTTTTAGTTCATATTATAAGGATGTTATTATTGTTTTTACCTTGGAAGTCGGTTTTAATTTTTTGTTAAAAATAATAATTTCACTCTTTTTAGTTACCTAGTAAAATCATCGCGTACTATACGTAGATTAGGGCCGATTCACACCGAATGGCAGAGGCGAGGCGAGCAGTTTCAGTGTCATATGATTTTAAACTTTATTGTAATACATAGTATCACTTGAGAAATTGACGCCGCCGGCGGCCGCAAGAGTCCACGAGCATCCACGGGCGGCCGTAGATTTCTCAAGCGATACTATCTATTACAACAATGAAGATAAAGTTTAAAATCATATGACACTGAAACTGTTCGCCTCGCCTGCGCCATTCCGGTGTGAATCGGCCCTAATACACCTGTATACTATTCTACGTATCTTATTACAATTTGTTAACAGTCATACTTACAAAATATAATATCAGCTGCAGATAACTTTGAACAATACATTAAAAAAAATCGAAGTGGACACGTGCCAGAGCCGCGCCAAACCGGAATTTTAGCAGCGCGGCAGCGGCGAGGCTTTCATTGTCATATGATTTTAAACTTTATCTTTATTATTGTAATACATAGTATCGCTTGAGAAGTCTACGGCCGCCCGTGGCCGTGATTGGTAAGTGTGACAGCTGTGCACTCTAGCATGTTACTTGTATTATCGAAGCAACTTACTTCTCAGAAGTAATGTCAAATGTGTGCCTTACGCTCTGGAGATAAGGTTGAATATTTTGTTATGTTCAATTTTGGTGACATTGGTGACCCTGACGTAAAAATGATGATGATGATGATGAATATAATTTGTATAGTAGCATAAGCTTTCAGTTCTTAAAACAGCGCCTAAACCCCCAAACTTGTATCTAAAAGGAATCCGGAGTTCTCTTAGTATCTTCGGAACCATAGTATACCTTGGTGCAGAATCTTGTGTTTTGGTAGCATATGCTTAGAATGCTTCTCATAAAATCAAAATCACCATATGTTTCCATATAAATTTCGAGGAGTTCCCTTGATTACTCATGGATCCCATCATCAGATCACCACTTTTGTGAACATGGTACCAAAATGGAGTGAAACCTAATACAACAAAACAAAAATTTCGAAAATCGGTTCACAAACGGCGGAGTAATCGTTGAACAAAAAAAAAAAAAAAGAATATATATATATCCACAGCCGAATATATAACCTCCTCGTTTTTTGGAAGTCGGTTAAAAAGTACAAGTAGCTGAGTACTAAGTAGCTATATGTCACCACCTGAGGTCACCACTGAAGAAATTATAACGAGATACTACGTTCTACCATTTTAAAGTATTTTACTAAGTTTAGAATAATATAGGCGAGAATTTATATCGATTTTCAGTGAATAAAGCAACGGCTTTGCCCGACTCAAGTGAAATTCATATCATATTGAACATGTTTGCCCACCCACGAAGACTTTTTAATAAATGTCATAATCCTAAGCCCGCCTTTGAATACTACCAAGTCTCGGTTAGTTTATTTCAAACTAGGGTGAGACTGGTCTCAAATATACGAATAGGGAATATTATTACGAAAAGGTACAGAGTGCGCTACTAGCACATACAGTAAAATATAACCCGACCAAAATCCGACATGTTGCACACGTCATGTCAGAATATTGAAAGAAACGTCGAACAAAACTTGTTTACTGTATAAATATATGCTGGTGTTGCCTCTAGCCTGAAAACAAACCATCAACTGAACTTGAGAAGAAGCGCATCAATCTTTGACAATTATAATAGACTGATTTGGTAGAGATTACTTCCTCCCCTATAGATCAGTTAACTAAAGCTGGCACGTTCACAGTGCTCACACTTAATGCAATTTCACTATACAGTATAAACTATACAGTATCACTATACAGTAAAAATATAACATGTTTGCATCATGATAAAAAATATCGTATAATCTGTGTACGATAATAATATGCTATCGTATATCGGTACGTACGTACAAAATTATCGTATGTGTACGATAATTATCGTACGGTTCCGAACGCTGGCCGCGCGCCGATCACACGTTACCGAATTGTAACATCACGCTGTATTTATAAACAGTAGCATAAGAAAAACAATAACTGTCCCCTTCACGCTCATAAGAGGGACCGCGCGCGAGAGAGACGGGCAGACTTTTTATGATGCGTATGCAGTACGACGTCACGCCACGCGCTTATTCACAGACACTACACAAGCGCAATGTTTAAATGTGTTGATCGTGCCAGCTCTTGTTATCTGACCTGTACGTTGCGCCGGCAGGTTCTTTCTATCTGCCTAAATAAAGTTTCCCTCTTAAAATTAAATAGGCATGAAATTATTAAGATAATGCAGTCCGACCAACCATAAAATCCGGTTTGGCATAAGTTTTATGACTAATTTTTCCGTAGCTTCATATCAATCCATACTCCATCCATACCGAGAACCGAGACTTTGAGTCTCGGGAAAGGACATAGGACTTTTTGTCCCGGAAAGATGTACGGTTCCCGCGCAATAAACTAATTTTAGCGGAAATGAGTGGCGGAGTGCGGATGTCAATTAGTCTGTATTCTATACAGTGTGTAACAAAAATAAGTTATAATACTTTAGGGTGCGTACGTGTTCCTTGTAGAGAGTTCACTGTGAAAGTACCAGCGCTGAAAGACTAAAAAATTTTTTCACTTTTGTATGGGCAAAGGGCCCGAGCGTCACGAGTTTCCCCATACAAAAGTGAAAAAAAATTTAGTCTTTCAGCGCTGCTATTTTCACAGTGAACTCTCTACAAGGAACACGTACACACCCTAAAGTATTATCACTTATTTTTGTTACACCCTGTAGATGAGAGGTGAGTGTTTAAACTTATAGAATTTTAAACGATTGCTTAGCAAACATTTTCTAAAGCGCATTACCAATGCATTCGCATTAGCCATCGAAAAGCGATTACTGGATATTTTAGATATTGCTTGCGTTTTCAGTTACGTAGACTGTAGAGCATAACGGGTGCGATTAAGTATTTAGAGTACATTAACGTTTCTTTTCATACGAACACTTGTTCATAATTATTACGCTTAAAATTTTATTTTTTAATTAATTTTCATATTCAACACTATCACTAGGCGCTTCGCGCTGTCTACGTCAGAATGTACTAGCTTTAGCTCCTCTTACTAACTATAATAGGAAATGTACTATAGTGTCGCTAATACAAAACCTAGTGCCATAATTATAATTTACCAGAATATGCCGTCTATAGTTCTTGCACGTTCCCTATATCAGATAGATAATAAATTATTCAAATACCTGATTATGTTTTAAACATATATTTGTAACTTAATTAGATTTCTTACATCTCAAAAGGCCGCAAATATGAATAATTAAAGTGTAACAATAAATCTTTGAATATTCAAAATGTAAATACATTACACAGCTGCCTTAACGAAAAAGTTTTTTTTTTTTTTGCTAATGAAAACGCCTCATAAATTACCTACACATTTTAAGAAAAAGTAAATCGATTATTTCAGAAACAACATTTGTCACACTGAATCAACATCAGTATCAGTATAGACAATAAACTTTTTCACACTAAGCCAACAATGAAAACTTGTTTCTCTTATTTACTGTGGCTAAAGAAGTATATTGTACATCTACCTAACACAATATTTTTACATATCAATGTAGCATTTTAGAAATATTTAAAATTTAAAGCCATGGACATAATATGTTGTTTTTGCAATAAATGTGGACATATTATGTTATTTTTACATCCATTCTGCAAAAATGAGGTCATAGCATTCATAGTAAATGAAAATGTCGATAATGTTCGCTTTAATTTTATTCAATTAAAAAACATGCTAAATTAATGTCTATCACGTAAAATTGTAAATATTATGCCACACAAACCATCTATGTATTAGAAACATTCAACTTTCCTAGTTATTGCAATATTGTGACGGAACTCCATAAATTGAGTGTAAAAAGTAACTTTTTGTTCTTTTTTTATGTTTCTTCCATAGGAATCATCACTTATAATATGTTGGCCACCAATTTTTGAATGATTTAATATCATTAGTCTGAACTATTTTTGTTTCAAATTCATAAACCACATTTGTCCAGGGCAAATGTTGTTTCTGTATTAGGACTTCTTTTCAAGTCGTCGTAAGTCTATGGATATTTCTTGGACATAAGTTGCTTTAGCACCGTTTTGTCCGTTTATCGCTGCTTATGAAAATTAAAAAATAAAACGATTTTGTTAAAAAATGTGACAAATGTTGTTTTTGAAATAATCGATTCAAGTGTAATTGAAACAAAATTAAACACAAAACGAGTTTTGGGATCGGGGGCTTTCAATCTAAATTTTAAAACAAGAAGTTGTAAAAGAAATTCTCCTGAAGAATTCGCTGAAAAGTTTTCACTGTCGAAACGTAAAATATCCTTTCTAGTTGTATTTTTAAAAACAGTAATTTT